>CM062819.1:684936619-686365093 GCA_031772625.1 Pinus tabuliformis
TCCTCAAAAGGTAAAGAATGGGGAAATGATTATTAGTTGGCCTATTAGGTAGAGGAAAAGAAAACCCTCAATGTTGCATTAATGGAGTCTAAAGGCGTTGATTTTTTTATTGGGTTGATGGTTTTCAAAGGAGAATATCTAACACAGAGTCAAAGAACATGAAAGAGAAAAGGGTTTGTATTTGAAGATTGTAGACCATGTACTCTTGTATACCACTAAACAAACTTAGTTGTTAGTACAAACCTCCAATTACAAACTTTGTCAAGTAAGAACTCATCAGAGATATGATACTTCTCACCTGGTCATGAACATGCTTAGTATTAGTAGTATAAGTGACCTTGATGGTCTACTTAAGTAGTCAGGTATATGTCATGCTTGTTATTTTCTTGTTGTTATGTTGTATGTGGTATGTTTTCTTTCGACTAACTTATAAATTATTCCTATTTAATATTAATTAAAATGTCTAACTCTATTGTACTTTATTGTGCCGAGGTTAACTAGTGAATCATAGGTACATGAAAACTCACCAATAATAACAATGGTTTTTTCAACATCACCCCAATGATTATTTGAAAGATATGCTTAGGATGGCTTCAATTTAATAGTCCTTCCTGCACATACATTTTTTTATTATTTCTCAATATACTCTAGTTTTTGTTCAATTCTTAGGACAAAATGACCTTTGCCACACATAGCCTTAGCCCACAGGGGCTTCACTCAATGAACCTATGACATAGCACGTGCATTCGTGGCATACTAAATAATACCCTTAATTTGATTACCAAATCACATTATCTAACCCCCTACCAATATGAACCCAATACACCTTCCCAATTTAAAAAACCCTACTTTCACTGGATATTGTAAGTATCCATTTTTCATTAATATTTTTCACACCCCGTCATCTTTTCTTCATTAAATTTGAGCTCCATATGAGTTAATCTAAACCATATATTTTTGACTCTGTTAGGGAATTGAGAATTTAAAATGCATCGAAAATGTGCACCATTAAACCCCATTTATCAATTAATTTATAAGTTAGTAAATGCTCAATATAATAGTTCATAGCAATGTTTAAGTACAAAAATCTAATTATGAGTGGTATTATAATGAAGTCTTACAATATTTTTTTCTTTCTCAATAATTATGATGTAGTATATGAGATATTTTTTTGTTTCATTGCAAGTTATATTATACATTTTAACCCACAAACCAATTAATGTAACTTAAATTTTAAAATTTTCTTGGTTTTTGGATTCATTCAGTAATTGTATCATATAATATTTTTATTTGTGGCAGATTGAAAGAACACAAAGTTTGATTTAATGATATTATTTATTATATGATATTTAAGCTTCATGTTAAGATGATTGACCATATTATTTTAAGATATATTTTCAAAATCTATAGTAATTTTTGTTGTTTATTTAAAAATCTTCATGGTTCATTGAATTTTTTTATAAACTATAAGAATTAGACATGTTTCATATTTCTCTTTCTCTATATGCACCACTTTCAATAGAAAACTCACGAGGTAATCTTCTTCCTTATTGCTAACTCAAGGCTCACAAAATTTTACAAATCACTCTAATATAAAATACACCATCACCCTAATACTAATATTTTCAAGTTATGTAACAATGTCATAAATACCTTTCTTACTTTATGCTAACAAAAAAATCACAATTTTTTATTTTCATATTCCTAACTCAAAACTCATAAAATTTTATAAATAATCCCAGTAACTCTCATACTACTTTTTTCAAATAATATAACAATGTCATAAATACTTCCCCAACTATATATATTTTTGTTTATTTTACAATAATAAAATCACCCCACAAAAAAAAATTAACCTTCTATATTATTTATAAATTAACATCATCTTATATTATTTATACATCTAACATCATCTTATTATTGTATTAGAAAACTCACCATACACACAACCATTACTAAGCTTTTACACATTTCACATTAACCCATCTCCTTTTTTATTTTCATTAGTTCACTACCATACCAGTGTTCCTCCCTTTCTAAGCTTTGCTAATTGTTTAAGGATACACACAACCATTACTAAGCTTTTACACATTTCACATTAACCCATCTCCTTTTTTATTTTCATTAGTTCACTACCATACCAGTGTTCCTCCCTTTCTAAGCTTTGCTAATTGTTTAAGGTCGTTGTTATTTAATATATTGGTAATGTTTTTATAATTTTTTCTATTTTATTTTGATACATTATTATGAGAATAGGCAGGGTTTATTTAAAAATAAGATTTTTATTATTTCTATTTTATAATAGTTAATATAAATTTATTTTAAATACGAATTTATTAGCAATCAAAACAAATTAATCAAATTTTGTCACGTGTAATATAGATGTAAATCAACATTAAAATATTTATAATATATAAATAATTTTTTTAATATGATATGTAATATAGATGTAATCAACATTAAAATATTTTACATAGCATTTGCATTGAGACATTTTATCATACAAATTAAAATAATTTTTTATTATTAATATATTTTTAAGTATATGTTAATATAAGTATATGTTAACAGAAGACTTGTACATCTCTGCATATTGAGTTATAGATGAACAAATGTACACATCCCTTAGTATTGAATTGTAAAATAAACCTCTCAATTTAATAAAAAAATATTAATAACTTAACTTTATAATCTTATAATATTTTTTTTCTCGTACATGATACAACGAATGATAGTAAAGGTTTGACACTGTTATTTTATTTCGATTTGATATCAAAAACTCTCATATCGTAGGTTTTCATTTCAAACCAACCGAATCTTGGATAGGGAACCGAACTGAATTCAGACCTGCGACTGCCTTTTCCAACCAACAAGTCGTGTTGTAATTTTGTACATATGACACCGTTACGCCCACTGAAATATAAAGTATATATATTTATATATACATTTAAACAATATTTTTAAATAAATCATATTTTTTAAGGGAATTTTTTTTTTAAATAAGTTAGAAATTATACTCGATCTGGAGTATGCCGTAAAATTGCTTCTGTTTGGATAAGAGCTCGTCTTTCTTGGACATAACGAAACAGTTAACGGCCCAAGACCCAGAGGCATCTAGTAGGAGTGAGACCCTGCTCCCTTACAGACCACCAGTAGGGTTAATCCAGGGGCGTGGTTTTCCTATTTAACAGTGATGAGTCAAACCGGCATTCGCGGATAGCAGCCAGAGATGGCTGTCCTCACTGTTGGTTTGACACCTGAGTTGATAGATTTTTCCACTTTCCTTAAAAAAAAACAAGAAAAAAAGAAAAGTTAAAAATTATACATTTAAATAAATAACAAATTATAAATTATTATAAATAAATAAGCTGGGTTTCTTGGTTGGTCGAAACTTCCCTTCTAAGGTCAGCTTGGATGGGTTTCTTGGTTGGTCGAAACTTCCCTTCTAAGGTCGTTGGCGCTTTGTGATGAGACGTCAAGGTCAAGCTCCTTCAATTGAGTTGATTGGGTGTAAGAATTAGGGGTGTTACTAAAAAAATTATAAATAAATAACAAATTACACATTTTAATAGGTAACAAATTTATATATTATTATAATTAGAGTTTTAAAATTGATTAAAAAATTAACAAATTTATATATTATTATAATTAGAATTTTAAAATTGATTATTCTTAAAGTAATGTTTAATTTTCCTAAATACTGATTTTTTTAATACTATGTATTGCAATATTTGTGGTATATGTCTGTTTTTCGGATTTGGGTCAAATTCGTTATTATTGAGCTAAGAGGCATTCGAGTTTGGCAGAGATTTTCTTAATCCATTGTTTTGTTATATTTGCCCAAAGTAAGATATATTGTAATTAATTTTGATTTTTAATTAATAATTTTAAATAAAATAATTTTTTTTTAAATTTTTATGATAATTATTAAATATTTTAATATTAAATTAAATATTTGTTAATTATAAAAAAATTTTGATTTTCGTAATGCGGTTAATGTCCGAGATGTGGAGACATTTTTTTAAGGGTCTGAATACCATTTTAATAATATTAATTTAATAATAATTTAAAGAATTCAAAGAAGCAATATATAAAATTCAAAGATATTTTATAAAAATTAATAAACAAGGTAGAAAATTCAAAGATCCATGATGAAAAATAGAAAGACACCATCATAAATAAAATTCAAAAATATTCTATAGGAATTAATAAATAATGTAGATAATTCAAAAACCCATGATGAAAAATAGAAAATTTAAAGATATTCTATAAAAATTAATAAACCATGTAGATAATCCAATGATCCATGATGAAAAATAGAAAGGCACAATCATAAAAGCTAATCATTGATTATCTGAATTAATGTATTTTATAATTTTATATAAAGTTATTTGGTTTTTAATAGAAAATTGACTTTGCACAATCAAAGCGTCCCAAGGTTTTTCAGGGTGTTGAATCCAAATATGCAGTTAAAAAACTATTTTAAATAATACAAATCAAGATTTAACCTCAATTTTTTCCGCCGGATTCCATCACCGGAATCTCCAAAAAGTCGCACTAAAGACAACTCCAAAAAGGAGCCAGGGATGACAAGGATAATGAGCCACCCTACACTCCAACATAGACGTTTCCTACAAGTTTCCCTTTGCCCATTACCACGCAAATCCAATGTCTGTCCAAAAAATCCCACATATCACATATACCACAACACTCTTCAAAAACCATTAGTTCTCGTGGATGGCTTTAAATGTGTTGAACACACCTCATGTCATCCCATACCACATATATTGGGGTTAAATACCCTCCATGTCTTTTACTTAGCACCAAAATCACCCTATAAAAAAATGTTTATTACATATTAATACTTAGAAATATTTTAATTTATATCACTACACTAGTTATTAATTCCTATCAACATTTACGAACCATGCCAATCATTTAGTTGATATAATTACTAATTTATATTTTAGCATTTCTAATTTCGTTTTCATATTAATAATATGGGAGAAGAGAGCGTCTCTAACCTATTGAAGATTGTGTATTATGTGCCCGATTATCTTCGATTGCATTGGTTTTCCCGTTAGACTTTTGAGATAATCGTAATTCGTACGTCTCAGTTTCCCACGCCGCCTCCTACATTGCCAACTCTCGTGTTTAGACTTTTTAGATAGTTGAAAGGTGATAAGTTTCATTTGCTCGCTCTAGCCGACTCTAAAATTGTTGCAGTTGAAAGGTGAGAAGTTTCCTTGCGTCGCTGTGTCATTGAACACAAAGGACCCGTGATTTTAAGGATAAGGGAGACGAATATTGAAGTCAAACATTCATTAATGACCACTGTCAAATATTGTACACGTCAGGGATGTCGGTGTCAATGAAACGGAGTTGTTTTTAAAGATTTTTTGGAAGTTTTTTTGGTGGTTTTTTTGTCAAAATCCGGCAGCAATTTATTGAAATGGCAAGTTTGATAGTTAATTTTTGCACAATCAAAGCGTCCCACGGGTTTTTCAGGGTGCTGAATCCAAATATGCAGTTAAAAAACCATTTTAAATAATACAAATCAAGATTTAACCTCAATTTTTCCGCCGGATTCCGTCACCCGAATCTCCAAAAAATCACACTAAAGACAACTCCCAATAAAACAAGACTAAGTTATAGTTGAAATTTCTATATCATAGCTGAAACCAATAATTGATGGAGTTGTCTATAATGCGACTTTTTGAGATTCCGGTGACGGAATCCGGCGGAAGAAATTGAGATGAAATCATGATTTGTTGCAATTAAAATGGTTTTTTAACTGCATATTCGGATTTAGCACCCTGAAAAACCCCTGGGACGCTTTCATTGTGCAGAAATTAGCTATCAAACTTGGATTCCAATAAATTACTACCGGATTTTCACCGGAAAAAATCGCCGGAAAGGCTTTCAAAAAGTCGCGTTAAAGACTACTCCATAATTGATTCCATTTTGTATGGCCATCTTTAATTCATCTAGAAAACTCTGAACAACAAAATCAACGATTGTTTTTTTAAGTTTACAGCTGGACCCTGACCCAACATCAAAGTCCATTATTAAGTTTACAGTTGGACTTCAAGTGACCTAACATCATCGTCTTAGGTGGGTCTTCCATATTACATGAATTCCAGCATCTCACGGTGAATAACTGGTGAGAGCCTTCAAGTCGGATAGACATCTCTTTTTGTTAATGTTTGCTGCTTCTTCTTATATTCACAATCTGCCGGCCCGTTTTGTTTCGTCTTTGATTTTTTAATCCATACTCTATTCTATTCTACTCTAATTTCATCTGCTACGCTGCTCTGATCTCACCTGCTGTTGGTACAAGCAATGGATATTGTAACGGGAACCGTAGGTAACACTATTAGCAACGTTATTTTTGTTCCAATCATCCAACAAGTCATCCAACAGATAGACGATCTAATTCACTTAGATGGCAACCGTGAGCTTCTGGAAGAGCAGTTAAATCGTATGAAGGGCCTCTTGCTTGACATCAATTCTCAATTTCAAGATCAGCAGAGGGAGGCACCGGATTCTCTGAAGAACTGTTTGCTGAGGATGCAACGCAAAGTTGGAGAGGCCAGAGACTTTATCCATCGTTCGCAACGCCCGTGGCTACAGCAGTGTATTGAATCACTCGTGTGCAAGCCCAATGTCTTTAAGCAAATCCGAGAGTGGAACACAACTATCCTTGAGCTCCATAATCAGCTTAGAACCGACTTTTCCGTGTTTTGCAGTGCTCAGCAGATTGCATCTTCTGCACAACAACAGCCAGGCCTACTACTTCAGGATGAACCCGACACTGGATTGGTCGGATTGGAAATCAAATCTGCCGAGGCACAGCTACAGAGATGGATTTTGGAAGCTCCTCATGTTCGCATTTTTGGTGTATACGGTATGGGTGGTGTGGGAAAAACAACGTTGCTTAAAAAGGTCTACAACACCTACAAGGTTAGTGACGTTTTTGATCATGTGATTTGGGTTACAGTCGCCCAATTTCCAATTCTGCAAATGCAAAATGATATTGCTTCTGCAATTAATTTAGATCTCGCCAACTGTTCTGCTGACATGGGAAAGATGAAGCTGTGTGCATATATGAAGACCAAGAAATTCTTTTTGGTCTTAGACGACATGTGGGGGCCACTCTATCTGAAAGAATTGGGTGTGGAATTTGGGAAAAACAAAGGAAGCAAAGTCGTCTTCACAACTCGAAATAGAGATCTAATTCGAGAAATGAATGCAAAAGAGTTCATGAAAATACAACCCCTACGAAGCGAGGAGGCGTGGGAGTTGTTTTTGAGAGTAGCTTTTGAAGACAGCCATGTTCCAGAGGATATAGAAAATACTGCACGACAGGTGGCCGAGGAGTGTAAAGGGTTGCCATTGGCAATAAAGGTAATAGCCTCGACAATGATGGGCAACACAGCTGTAGATGAGTGGAAGTTTGCTTTAAAGCAGATGCGAAAAGGGGATTTAAATTTTCCAATTACTCATCCACGAATTGATCGAGAATTGTATCAACGATTGAGATGGAGTTACGATAGTCTGCCCGATGCTAATTTGAGAAGCTGTTTTCTTTTCTGTGGCATGTTCAATGAAGACGGTGGACTGCTGGTGGAGTTGACGGTGCAAGCATGGATATCAGAAGGCCTAGTTAAGACGAAAGAAGATGCGGATTATGACTATGTATTAAAGACCGGGGAAAGCTATGTAAAGTTGCTTGAGAATCGTTGCTTATTCCGGGTGGAAGAGGGTGTCATTAGAGTTCACGATGTTGTCCACGACATGGCAATTTATATTGCCGAGAACCAGGAGAATTGTGTATTGAGGGTAGGTCAATGTCTTCAACGTTTCCCTGACATTCCAAATTCGGATGATTGCAGGCGAATATCAGTTATGAATAATGATATTAAGTCTTTGCCGGCAAAGGAATTGAGATGTCCCAAACTAGTTACTTTATGCTTGGGAGTGAATGCGGGATTGAAAGAAATTCCAGAAGCATTTTTACTCAACCTCTCCTCATTAAGGATATTGGATCTTCATTGCACGGCCATACAATCATTGCCAACATCATTGTGGCAATTGAGAAGACTTGAGTTTCTCGCTTTGAGTGGCACTGACATTGCAGATATCTCTGAAGAGATTGGTAATCTTTCAGATCTTCAATTCTTGCATCTGGACGGTTGTAAAAAGTTAAGATCGTTGCCTTCTAGAATAGGAGAACTTAAAAATCTGAAGTATCTCAATCTTTGGGGATGTAATTTGATGGTGATCCCCGATGAGATTAGAAAACTTCCAAACTGTGAGATTGTATTTAAATAAAGGTTTGAAAATTATTTTCATGAGATATACTTCAAGCATCTTTTTAGTAATGTTCGGCGTGCTTTTGATTCGTAAATTCGTACGTCTCAGTTTCCCACGCCGCCTCCTACATTTTCAACTCTCGTGTTTAGACTTCTTACTTTTCAACTCTCGTGTTTAGATAGTTGAAATGTGAGAAGTTTCATTTGCTCGCTCTAGCCGACTCTAAAATTGTTGCAGTTGAAAGGTGAGAAGTTTTCTTGAACACAAAGGACCCATTGATAAGGGAGACGAATATTGAAGTCAAACATTCATTAATGACCGCTCTCAAATATTGTACACGTCAGAGATGTCCGTGTCAATGAAACAATGACCATAAATTTATTGGCAAAGTGATTTCTCACCTTTAATGACTAAGATATAGTTGGAATTTCTATATCATAGCTGAAATCAATAATTGATTCCATTTGTATGGTCATCTTTAATTCATCTAGAAAACTCTGAACAACAAAATCAACGATTGATTTTTTTAAGTTTATAGCTGGACCCTGACCCAACATCAAAGTCCATTGTTAAGTTTACAGTTGGATTTCAAGTGACCTAACATCATCCTCTTAGGTGGGTTTTCCATATTAAATGAATTTTAGCATCTCACGATGAATCACTGGTGAGAGCCTTCAAGTCGGATAGACATCTCTTTTTGTTAATGTTTGCTGCTTCTTCTTATATTCACAATCTGTCGGCCCGTTTTGTTTCGTCCTTGTCTTTTTAATCCATACGATATTCTATTCTACTCTAATTTCATCTGATACGCTGCTCTGATCTCACCTGCTGTTGGTACAAGCAATGGATATTGCAACGGAACAGTAGGTAACACTATTAGCAACATTATTTTTGTTGCAATCATCCAACAAGTCATCCAACAGATAGACGATCTAATTCACTTAGATGGCAACCGTGAGCTTCTGGAAGAGCAGTTAAATCGTATGAAGGGCCACTTGCTTGACATCAATTCTCAATTTCAAGATCAGCAGAGGGAGGCACCGGATTCTCTGAAGAACTGTTTGCTAAGGATGCAACGCAAAGTTGGAGAGGCCAGAGACTTTATCCATCGTTCGCAACGCCCGTGGCTACAGCAGTGTATTGAATCACTCGTGTGCAAGCCCAATGTCTTTAAGCAAATCCGAGAGTGGAACACAACTATCCTTGAGCTCCATAATCAGCTTAGAACCGACTTTTCCGTGTTTTGCAGTGCTCAGCAGATTGCATCTTCTGCACAACAACAGCCAGGCCTACTACTTCAGGATGAAACCGACACTAGATTGTTGAAATATTAATTTCACCTGCCGTACGGGAGCATTAAACGGCAACACAAAACCATTCCCGAAAACCATCTATCTTTATCGCACCGCCTTTTGGCAAAGGCTGTTTTTCCTTGGAGCCCTCCGAACACATTCACATGCTGCCACGCGTCTGCTGTACGAACCCAAAACTGCTTTCCCCGGAGAGTGAAGTTCGTTCGGTTTGCTAGAGGTTGGTGTGCGAACCTCGTTGGATCAGGCAAGTGTTTTGGACGCGCGATCTCCGTCGTCGATCTCCGGAAGGTGCACGGGCCTGCGTCAAATCAATGTTTTGCGTGGAAGTTTTTCCCGTTGACCGCCGAGAAGGGAATTCAATGGTCTTTAATGTTGTTCGTAGTTTTAGGTGCGGCCCTTAAAATTTGTTATGGGCATACGTCCCATATATATTTTTATATATGCATGTACGTAGTTTAGGTGTGGGCCTTTAATATTAGTATGGGCCACGTTTTTTTCATATATGTTTTTTATTAAGTTTTTGATACATATATGAGCCACGTGAAATGTGCTCTAAGTTGTAGTGTTGACCATTGTAAAAAGGAACGATGGAGCAGTAAAATAGTGTGCTCTGTATTGTGTTAGTTACACATGGGAGGTATGTAAATGTGAAGCAGAAAAAGAGCAGAGAGCAGCGAAAAGCTAAGAATGATTGCACAGCAGTGCATATGAAAAGTGTGGAGCACATATGAATGTGTAATGTTATTGTTGCATTGTAAAACGAAGATGCAGTAAAAGCCAAAAACCATGTGTGGTTTTGCACAGCAGTGCATAAAGAAAATGGTTGAGCGAATTTTTGTAAGTTTGTGTAAGTTTTGTTTTTACAGTGGTGTGTTAAAATTTGTTTTACAACAGTAATGTAAAAATGGGTTTTATAGCAGTAAACCCAGCGCAGTGAACTCTCTGGTGGAGAGAAAAGACAGAGTTTTTGTTTTTGATGGGTGAATGTAAGTTTTGGTAAATCCCTCTCAGCAAAGAGGATGAATGTTGTTTCAGGCTTTATATGTTAATCAATAGAAATATTTTTATGGATGTGTAATGGACTGTTCTGAGTTAATTTATTTAAAAGGGCTTCCCTGTGCAAAAGATCCTGGAACATTGGAACAGTGGAAACAGAGCATTGGCTCTGTGGTGTCTGTGTGTTTGGTTTTGGTATTTTCCCCATTCAAAAATACCCAACAGTGGTATCAGAGCTAGTCCAGGCTCTTTGAAGACTCAAAGAAGCTGAAGGAAGGAGTGGTTGCAGCAGTCAAACTTCTCCAGCAGTGTGAAGACTCGGCCAAAAGAGTTAAGGTATTTCTCAAAGCTTTCCTTTGTGTTACTGTTAAAGGAACAGTCAGTGATTTGAAAGAAAACACAGTCAAGTATTTAAAGCCTAGATAAGAATGGCAAGGTCAAAGAAGAAAGCCTCCAGGCCTGTTAAAAATGTGTCTCCCCCTTCTACTAAAATAGAAGGCAATCTATTTGAATACATTTTATTTGAAACCCCAAAGTTTGATGGAAAGTTTGATGTATGGGAAATAAAGATGAGGGCTTTTCTAATGTATGAGGGGATTGAAGTCTGGGAGTCAGTGATTGATGATAGCAAGATGGATAAAGAATCCATGGAGTATGATGCACAAGCAGCAAAGACTATCTTGAATGGACTCCCTGATTCTGTGAAGAAGAATCTAGGAAAATATACATCAGCAAAAGATATATGGGACAGACTGCATGACCTTCATGCAAAGGGAGCACTGACCATGACAATGAGTCAAGAAGAAAGTTATGAACCCATCATAGAAGCTGAGAATGAAAAGCTTGACCTCATCAAGCTTCAAGTAAAAGAAAGGGATGAAGAGCTTGCCAAGCTCAAGAAGGAATTGGATCAATGCAAGAAGAAACATCATGAAGAAGTCATATCCATGACAAATCAGCTGAATAGTGCAAAGAAGCAGGCAGATGCCTTGACAAGTCAACTTGAACAAAGACACAAGAGAGTGAATAAGCTTGTGGAAGAGATTGGACAGTATAAGGTAGAGGTCTCCTCCCTTAAGTCTGAACTACAAGAAGCCAAGAAGCAGGCACAAGGAGCTGAAAAGAAAATGAAGAGCAGTCAAGCAAAAGATGAAGAAATCTCCAAAATGAAGACAGATATTATCTCCTTCAAAATAGTAGCAGCTGAAGCTACTCGTAGCAAGGAAGAAACTGAGGGACAACTAGCAAAGAAAAATAATGAATGTGAAAAGCTAGAAGAAGAGATTGTCCTCTTCAGGAAGAAGGTTGAAGGGATGAACAAGATCATGAAGAGCTCTCAAGCATTGGATGACATGCTTAGCTATCATAGATCTCCATCTGATAAATCAGGACTTGGGTATGTAGCTGAACCCTCAAACAAGGATGAGGATGCTTTAAGCAAAGGAGATGTGAAGAAGCCACAAAGAAGGTATGATGCTCCTAGTTCCAGCAAAGGCAAGGAGAAAAATGAAGGCTGCAATAGAAGAAATCCTGCTCCAAGTAGAAAACCAGCTCTAAGAAGAAATGTAGTTGATGACAAGAAGGCAAGAGGCAATGGTGATCATCAAAGGATCTCAAGGCAGCAAGGGTTCAGAAGTGCATCAAGAAAACCTCCATCTCCCAGGTACCAAAGTTCATTTTATGGTTATTGTTATGCTTGCTCAAACTTTGGTCATATGGCAAAAGACTGTAGAGCATTTCATGGAGATAGATGTTGTGGTCTCCGAAAATCTCCAAGAAACAATTTTAGAAGAAATCATGAAATGTTATTCATGAACAATGTTGAATGTTTCAAGTGTCATAACATTGGGCATATGGCACGAGATTGTAACTTGACATGGGCCCTTACACAAGCTAGACCCATGCAAAAGAAGAAAGTTACACAAGTATGGAGAAGGAAGGAAAGACAATCTGAAAGCCCCTTGAACTCCCCAACTGATCTAAATTTGTTTTGAGAAGAGTTTGCCAAAAGAAGACAAGCATACATTAAAGGGGAGCTTGTAATTTTTTATTTGTTGAACTGTATTAACAGTCATTTGTTGATGGAGGATGTATTGCAGCGCAGCAGTTGCAAATGAAATCTTTGTTAATCCCTCTGAAAGGTAATATGCAGCAGTGATGAAATCAGCAATGTTTTTGCTTTGTTTTTATGCAATATGCACAGAAATGCATAAAGAAGAAAAGATGGCAGCGCTGAAATGTAAAGAGCAGCAGCGAGATAAGGAAAAAATGCAAAGCATGGAGACCCTCACAGCAGTGGGAAGACAAAATACAAAACAGCAGTTTGGAAATTTTTTTTGGAGCACATGGATTAGAATGAACAACAGTTTGAAATTTTTTTTGTGGTGCACATGCATTGAAATGCATAGCAATGGAATGTAGTTTTCCTTTTATGTAAAGTGAGAGAATATACTCACAACAGAGTGAGTATAATACACAGCAGATGGAAATGTTTTGTATTGGGAATGAAAATGCAAAGCAGTGAGAAGAAAAGGAGAAGAAGACAAAACGCAGCAGAGCGTAAATGCCCAGTGGCTGAGAATGCAATGAAATTTTTCACACAGCAGTGAAAAATGTAATATTTTTTTATACAATGCAACATGCAAAGAAATGCATAAAGAAAAACAGGGACAACAGATTTTTGATGCACATGGATGAATAAGAATGTGTGTGGCAGCAGAAAGCCAAAGGAATTGCACAGTAGTGCATTGTGTAAAAAAAATGAATGAAGATGAAGATTGTGTGAAGCAAGGGTGCATAAGAAAAGGCAGCAGCCCGTGTTATTTTTTGTGGAGAATGAAGTGCCAAGAGTATGGGCACACAACAGTATGATGAAACAAAAGGCAGCCACAGTGGAAATTGCAGAGGCAACGCAGCAGCAAATAAAAAGCCCAGGGATGACAGTCTATGGTTATGGGTATGGACAGCAGTGAATATGAAAAATGCAGCAGCAAGAAGTTATGGACAACAGCATGATGGCAAGAAGGAGAAGCACACAGCAATGCAAACAAGAAAGATGCAGCAGCATTAAAGTTTTGTTGAAGAAATGAATTGTAATGGACAGTAGCACATGTAAAAGAAAATTTTCTTTACAGCAGTGCGTAGAAGAAAACAAAACCAGTGCAGGGGTTTTGAAATGGGCAGCAGCCTGGAGACATTTTGTTTTTGTTGAAATGTTATAAAAAAAAAGGGCAGCAGCATATGTAAGGAATTACATTTACAGCAGTAAATCAGTGAATGTAAGAAATATTTACACACAACAGTGTAAATTTGTAAGTTGGGACAGTGTAATTGTTCCAGAAAAGACAGAGTATTTTGTCTTTGAAAAGTGCACAAGCAGTGGAAGTGTAGACACAACAGTGTGGGGTAGACACAGCAAAGAAGATGGCACAACAGTGCAGCAGAGAATATGCATCAGCATAAAAGAACATTGTAATGAGTTTGCACACACAGCAGTGCAATGATTGTTTGTTTTGGAACTGCATTTGAAGCAGTCATTTGGTGAAACCCTCTGTTAAAGAGGAAGGTGCTTTTCAGCACATTGTCATTGGTGAATCCCTCTGTTGAGAGGAAGATGCTCTTTAGCATAATTTGGTGAATCCCTCTGTCAAGAGGAAGGTGCTCTTAAGCACAGTTTCAGGTGAATCCCTCTATTAAGAGGAAGACAACTTTGTTTGTTTGTGCACTGCATCAGAAGCAGTTGGTGAATCCCTCTATGTGAGGATGATATCTTTGTAACAGCAGTACTGAGGAATCCCTCTACGAGAGGAAGTGTTTGGGTATGACTGAATGCCCAGCAGCTGAAATTAAAGGGGAGTGTTGAAATATTAATTTCACCTGCCGTACAGGAGCATTAAACGGCAACACAAAACCATTCCCAAAAACCATCTATCTTTATCGCACCGCCTTTTGGCAAAGGCTGTTTTTCCTTGGAGCCCTCCGAACACATTCACATGCTGCCACGCGTCTGCTGTACGAACCCAAAACTGCTTTCCCCGGACAGTAAAGTTCGTTCGGTTTGCTGGAGGTTGGTGTGCGAACCTCGTTGGATCAGGCAAGTGTTTTGGACGCGCGATCTCTGTCGTCGATCTCCGGAAGGTGCACGGGCCTGCATCAAATCAATGTTTTGCGTGGAAGTTTTTCCCGTTGACCGCCGAGAAGGGAATTCAATGGTCTTTAATGTTGTTCGTAGTTTTAGGTGCGGCCCTTAAAATTTGTTATGGGCATACGTCCCATATATATTTTTATATATGCATGTACGTAGTTTAGGTGTGGGCCTTTAATATTAGTATGGGCCACATTTTTTTTTATGTATGTTTTTTATTAAGTTTTTGATACATATATGAGCCACGTGAAATGTGCTCTAAGTTGTAGTGTTGACCATTGTAAAAAGGAACGATGGAGCAGTAAAATAGTGTGCTCTGTATTGTGTTAGTTACACATGGGAGGTATGTAAGTGTGAAGCAGAAAAAGAGCAGAGAGCAGCGAAAAGCTAAGAATGATTGCACAGCAGTGCATATGAAAAGTGTGGAGCACATATGAATGTGTAATGTTATTGTTGCATTGTAAAACGAAGATGCAGTAAAAGCCAAAAACCATGTGTGGTTTTGCACAGCAGTGCATAAAGAAAATGGTTGAGCGAATTTTTGTAAGTTTGTGTAAGTTTTGTTTTTACAGCAGTGTGTAAAAATTTGTTTTACAACAGTAATGTAAAAATGGGTTTTACAGCAGTAAACCCAGCGCAGTGAACTCTCAGGTGGAGAGAAAAGACAGAGTTTTTGTTTTTGATGGGTGAATGTAAGTTTTGGTAAATCCCTCTCAGCAAAGAGGATGAATGTTGTTTCAGGCTTTATATGTTAATCAATAGAAATATTTTTATGGATGTGTAATGGACTGTTCTGAGTTAATTTATTTAAAAGGGCTTCCCTGTGCGAAAGATCCTGGAACATTGGAACAATGGAAACAGAGTATTGGCTCTGTGGTGTCTGTGTGTTTGGTTTTGGTATTTTTCCCGTTCAAAAATACCCAACATGGATTGGTCAGATTGGAAATCAAATCTGCCAAGGCACAGCTACAGAGATGGATTTTAGAAGCTCCCCATGTTCAAATTATTGGTGTATATGGTATGGGTGGTGTGGGAAAAACAACATTGCTGAAAAAAGTCTACAACACCTACAAGGTTAGTTATGTTTTCGATCATGTAATTTGGATTACAGTTGCTCAGTTCCCAATTCTGCAGATGCAAAATGATATTGCTTCTGCAATTAATTTAGATCTCGCCAAATGTTCTGCTGACATGGGAAAGATGAAGCTGTGTGCATATATGAAGACCAAGAAATTATTTTTGGTCTTAGACGACATGTGGGGGGCACTTTATCTGAAAGAATTGGGTGTGGAATTTGGGAAGAACAAAGGAAGCAAAGTCGTCTTCACAACTCGAAATAGAGATCTAATTCGAGAAATGAATGCAAAAGAGTTCATGGAAATACAACCCCTACGAAGCGAGGAGGCGTGGGAGTTGTTTTTGAGAGTAGCTTTTGAAGACAGCCATGTTCCAGAGGATATAGAAAATACTGCACGACAGTTGGCCGGGGAGTGTAAAGGGTTGCCATTGGCAATAAAGGTAATAGCCTCGACAATGATGGGCAACACAGCTGTAGATGAGTGGAAGCTTGCTTTAAAGCATATGCGAAAAGTGGATTTAAATTTTCCAATTACTCATCCACGAATTGATCGAGAATTGTATCAACGATTGAGATGGAGTTCCGATAGTCTGCCCGATGCTAATTTGAGAAGCTGTTTTCTTTTCTGTGGCATTTTCAGTGAAGACGCTGGAATGCTGGTGGAGTTGACGGCGCAAGCATGGATATCAGAAGGCCTAGTTAAGACGAAAGAAGATACGGATTATGACTATGTATTAAAGACCGGGGAAAGCTATGTAAAGTTGCTTGAAAATCGTTGCTTATTCCGGGTGGAAGAGGGTGTCATTAGAGTTCACGATGTTGTCCACGACATGGCAATTTATATTGGCGAGAACCAGGAGAATTGTGTATTGAAGGCAGGTCAATGTCTTCAACGTTTCCCTGACATTCCAAATTCGGATGATTGCAGGCGAATATCAGTTATGCTTAATGATATTAAGTCTTTGCCGGCAAAGGAATTGAGATGTCCCAAACTAGTTTCGTTATTGTTGGGAGTGAATGAGGGATTGAAAGAAATTCCAGAAGCATTTTTACTCAACCTCTCCTCATTAAGGATATTGGATTTTCATCGCACGGCCATACAATCATTGCCAACATCATTGTGGCAATTGAGAAGACTTGAATTTCTCCATTTGGGTTACACTGACATTGGAGATATCTCTGAAGAGATTGGTAATCTTTCAGATCTTCAATTCTTGTATCTGGACGGTTGTAAAAAGTTAAGATCGTTGCCTTCTAGAATAGGAGAACTTAAAAATCTGAAGTATCTCAATCTTTGTGCATGTAATTTGATGGTGATCCCCGATGAGATTAGAAAGCTTCCAAACTGTGAGATTGTATTTAAATAAAGGTTTGAAAATTATTTTTATGAGATATACTTTGAGCATCTTTTTAGTAATGTTCGGCTTGCTTTTGATTCGTAAATTACTTATCCTATAATTTATGAAATATTAAATTCTATTTTTTTAAATAAAAAATAAAAAAGTCTTTGTAACAAATTTTTTATATTTCAAAATTTGTGTACTTTTAGGGCTTTTAGATTTTTACAAATCTTATTGTCGTGAATTGTTGTGAATTTCACTTGACTATGACTTTCATTTGATCGCCCTCGGTCATCCGAATTTGTCATTATTCATTTTTATTATTAGTCAGTGGAACCATACTTCAACACCTTTGCAACGAGGTTATTTTTCATTCGCAATGAGGTTACTTTTTATTTATTATACCCAAGATGTAATTGAATGTAGTTTGCTTCATTAAAGCCATTTCACCTTCCTTACAAAATGATTTTCCCTACTCTATTCATCGATTTTTCCTTCCCAAGGTCAAAGCCTGACTGTACTTGGTATAAGACTACAAGATACCTTGGGTGGTTGGGAGGGTTTAATGATAACCTTCCTATCTGGGTTCCACTCGTATGACATGACTATGTTGTAATATCCTGAAAAAGGTTTTATTCCTTAATACTAAGAAAAAAAAATCTAGATGGTAAACATGTTCATAAATCAACATATATTTAAATAAATAAATATATATAGATAAAAATATTTTTTCAACAAGTAAAGAATTATAAAATTATCATAATTATTAATCAATTTCATTTCAATCCAAAATTTATTTGAAGAATTTTCCTCTTTGTTTAAAAATGTTCATAAATCAACATATTTAAATAAATAAATATATATAGATAAAAATATTTTTTCAACAAATAAAGAATTATAAAATTATCACAATTATTAATCAATTTCATTTCAATCCAAAATTTATTTGAAGAATTTTCCTCTTTGTTTAAAAACAATATGCATTGCACAATCTTAATCTCTTTATTTTATTTGCATGTAATTATAATTTATATAATGCACCTAAGTAACCACACATTTAAGACAATTCAAAACCTTTTCCCTACTACTTATTTGTTGACCATTTAATCTTTCATACACTCTTTAACAATCAATTTAATCAATTTATGACATAAAGGAACTTTAGATTGAAATTTCCACTGTCTGAATGTCTTACCTATCCATGTGGTAGATTTATTAAAGTGAATTGTGCTCCATGCTTTCCCACCATATTGAATATCCCACATCATTCATATAATTTGATATGTTGTATCTAAGTGAAACGTAGTGGGAAAACATAATCAAGTGAAATATACAAGGACAACATAATCAATTGAATGATTCAAACTATGTTAAAAAAAAGCATATGAAGTTAGACTATTTAGGAAAAATTAGAACTAATCACATGAAGATGTAAACTAGTGTATTGATTAACTAGTGTATTGATTAGCCACTTCTCAACCACTTTTCAGAATGAAACTAGTGTATTGATTAACTAGTGTATTGATTAGCCATGTCACTTCACATTGTTGGTTTTTTAAGTGTGTATATAATACATTGAACAACAATGTAGTTCTAGTTATGAAGCTCGACAAACCAAAAACCAAGTTCCACTTGTTTCTTGAAATTGGGTGAAGGGTGATGCATATGAGTGGGAATGATTTTTTTTTTTTTGTAAGCTTATTAGTACCTTTCATTCATTCATCTATAAATAGGTAGGTTAAAAATATATAATTCATTCGATGGCCTCAACCTGCTCAGTGGGAAACCATGGCTGTTGGTCACCGATTCACATTATAAGCCATCCAAAACATGAATAGTTTGAGTCTATTTAACCAAGCCTTATAAGGTTGATAGTCTGGAAACCAACTAGTAAGCATAACGTTGAAAACATAAATGATACCCAACATATACAACCAAAATTAACAGGTATAACTTTCACTAGCTAATCATCTGACAATTCCATCGGAGCGAGATCTTTAGCACTTGATCCTGGCAATTTAGATTGTGGTATACATGGGATATGCCACTCAATGCGGCCCAAGTGAGTGTTTTGATTTTGCCACCGAAGTTGAATAAGTTGGAGCTATTTTTGAATGTCTTGTAGGCTCATCTCGGCCTCATTTTGCGCTGTTTTTTTGGTGTTCGCAGCCATTGCTTTGGCCACTATGCATTTCATTAACTAGTAGAGCTGGACAGATTGTTTAAATAGAGTGAGATGGCTGCGAGTGTGCCCAAGGTCCATGATTATCTCCGCCCAATATTTGCGGGTGGTTCAAGCTCAAATTTCGAATTCAACTCTGCCTCCCAAGTCACGATCATTTGCTTCACCTCCAACGAGGTACCTACACAGTCTGCCTGAACCGTGGCCTGAAGAATCTCAGAGTTTATTTTCTGACACCTCTGTTGCACTATCCTCTGCTGTGCAGTCTGACTGGAAGACAAGCCAACTTCTTTTCCTTTGCCTTCCTGGTGTCTGTAGCCCCTTCCACCTAAGCCCAAGGCTCCACCACGAGGCTGAGACTTCACCATATTTTCCAAGGTCAGGCGCCTTTTATTCACCCATCTGCCACCTTCCCGCTCTCATAAACCATCCCACTGTATAGAGGTTGGAAGTGGATACAACATAGGCGGACCTGGAATATGAATTATACATAGAACGACCCGAAATACAAGCATTAATTTAATGTATGACTAGAAAAATAAATGAAGTGTTAGACAACACTGCGTCCATTCAAAATTCCACCACTGGAGCCAATAAGCATACATAAACAGTAACCCTCCGAGAGTGTGAGGTACCACCAGAATAAAAACAGTGCCCCCCATGCACCCCTGAGCGCTAAATCCATAGACTCAACATTTTTCATTTACTAGAACCCTTACTCTCCATAGGGCTTTCCCAGGCAATTCAAGCTTAAAACAGGGAACCCAATTATCAACATGCAGAGGAAACATCTTGAGAAAAAACTAGAAACCAGTAAACATGCCCATGCGAGAAAGGATGTTGCCAAAAAAGATAGAAATCGAAATTACATAATCAAGAAGGCCAATATTGCCAGTCACAAAAACTACTAATTTAACTAGTGTTTCCTTTTCCCTCCAGGCACGAGGCTTATCACGAGGAGCATCCCCCAACCCAAGATACTGAGATAGAATTATAACATACCAGGCTTTATACACCAACCTTGAATTGAGACATGTAGTAGTTGGGTATACCTCTTGCATTCCCGGTGTCGTGAACCTGTAAATAAAACTTAGGCTCCCTAAGAAGTTGAGGACCCGAGTTTATACACCGAAAAGATGGTCTTAACTCTACCTCTGCTGCCATCACATGTAGGCACCGAGGGTTACCAACCTTCACGTCATGGATCTGCCTTTATCTACAAAATTTTATGTTATCACAATGATTAAGTGTGTGAGGACATGGGGGATACCAGTCACCGTCCCAAACCAATAAATGCATTGTCATATCAATTAAACCTAAGTGGGCCTCCAACTATTTCGAATCCCAATCAGGGATTCTTATTAGGAACTAGGTCCTCGTTCAGAATCAGAGTCAATTAGTTCATTCGTTCTTCCCTAATCTCACTTATCCAAGGCTTATCTATATTCATTCTCGGGTGAAGACAACCCCAGTTTGCTAAGAAGTCTACAACTTTGTTGTCATTGCGGCAGACATGTGAGGGGATGATATATTCGAAATATTGAATAAGTTCACTAATTGGGACCCCTAGTTAAGCTTTTTAATAATATCAATTACCAGAGAAGATTTGCCTTCCACCACCATTTTTCTAAGCCCTTCTCTTCTGGTTATTATCAATCCATGTTTAAAAAAATTAAATTCAGCTTCATTGTTGCTTTCCATGCCATAATCCAAAGAATATATTCAAACAACCCAAACCTGTGAGTTTCTAATGACCCCTCAAAATATCACATCTCCAAGATTACCTTTGGAAGCCCCATCGAAGTTAAGCTTGAGAAACCCATCAGGGGGGTAGGAGAAGCGAGAAGGGGATTGGCTGGGAGGCACCTTTAACTTCCAGGATGAGGGTACCAACATTTGTGGGGATAAGTTGAGAGTAGACAATATCTGTGCTTCTTGGGCGCTGCCCTTCCAATCATCAGAATGCAATTTCTCTGCTAGTATAGTTTCTCTTACATTTTGGAGTATTCCTTTCCAAATTTCTATGTGTGGCAATTTCTGGTCCTTGAAAATCCTTCTGTTCCTTTCCTTCCATACTTACCATAAAATAAAGCTGAGAGATAGACACCAGGCTCGATTTACAACAGGAGTGAAAAGAATTCCTTTCCTCCAACTCCCAATGGTGGATCAAATACTGGTATTATCTCGGTCTAGATGACCAAAAAGAGTATCTATATTTTTCTAGAGTCAGGCTACAAAGGGTCGTAAATTCAGGAGATGCTCCATAGTTTTAATCTCATAGGCACACATACTGTAGAAAGAATGCCCATGGATTCCTCTCTTCTGTAATTGGTCCTAAGTGATAATCGTGCCACTACACACTAGCCACATGAAGTACGTTACTTTTGGAAAGAATTGTTTCGTCCATATTTTCCTCCGGAGTGGATTATACTGATCTAGAGGCTCTTCTGCTCCTAGTTGGTAAGATTCTTTTATGGTGAACATAGCTTTGTTTATATAGCCCCACCTAATAATACCCTATCTTTCTGACGATGCAATCCTTCTAGTGCGTATCTCGGAATTAAATGCATCCCATTGATTTGAGTCAGGAGGGTTGTGCTAGTCTTGTTTCATTTTCCACTGTCTCCATTGAATCTCGGGGGTTGGGTCCTAAAACTGATTAACCGTCATGTTGTGGGGTCTACTAGTAAAAAGGAAGATCTCAGCCAAATCCTGGTGACTCAAGATTTTTTCCCATTGTTGCCACAAATCTTGCCAGAATAGAGCTCTCCTCCCATCTCTGATTTCCCAGAAGGTATGGTTGCGAATTAAATCTTTATTCTATGAAGCTAAGTTCCAAATTGAGGATCATCTTAGAGTTCCATGCTTTCTCATTCTTTCCTTTGTAGTTGAGGGTATGTTATATTTCTAGCCCCAAATGACCTTCCAAAGATCAATACCACCTTGAATCCACCACCACCAGAGTTTTTCCCCCATTGCTTGGTTTAGGAGAAAAGGATCCTGAAGACCCAACCCCCCAGCCATTTTAGGTTTAGTCAACCGATTCCATGAAAGGAGCACCCATTTTTTAGCTTCCTGAGCCCCCTTCCATAGGAATTTTTTGAAGATATTTGTGATATCAGGGAAATAAATTTTATGAGTATCTAAACCTAAGATTTCATATATTGGGATCGATTGCAACACAACCTTCATTAAAACCACCCGCCCAACAATGTTAAGGGATTTATAAGACCACTTTTTAAGCCGAGATTGGATGCACTCAAGGATGGTTTTCCAACAGGAGGTCTTAAGAGAATTAGTCACCAGAGGAATTACTACGTATTTGGATGGAAGGGAGCCAACGTGGAATCCAAAAATCCTGGCCAGGAAGGATTAGGGTGTTGAAGAAAAATATATTTTATTTCTCATTATTGATCTGAGTACTAGAAGCTTGCATAAAGTCTTGCAATATGGATTTTAGAGCCCAGGTTTCCCAAAGAGAGACTTGGCAGAATAATAACATATCATCCACAAATTGTTGGTGAGATAAGGGAAGGTCATTTCCCCACAGACACATACCTTTTAAGTGGCTAGCCTGAACAAATTATTTTATATATCTTCCTAGCCCTTTTGTTGTCAGAATGAAGAGGAAGGGTGAAATAGGGTCACCTTGACAGAGGCCTCTGGACATATCGAAAGTGTGGGAAGGAGATCCATTGATGAGAATAGAGAATACTGAGCAGGAAATAAGAGAGGAAATCCATTGGATCCATCACTAGTCAAAACCAAAGTATTTCAAAATGTTCAACAGAAAAGACCAACTCAGACGATCATAGTCTTTGTATAAGTCCAATTTTATTGTCATGCCCTTAGATTTAAGACTCTTAAGAGAGTGAATTGCCTCCTCAGAAGTGACAATGCCATCTAGAATTTTGAAAACTTGGACAAAACCAGTTTTCTCAGTAGAAATTAGAGCATGAAGGAGAGGTTTAAGACAGTTGACCATCATGGTGGAGATAATTTTATATAAGACATTACATAAAGAAACAGGTCTCAATCCCTGGGTATCTTCAAAATGAGTTGTTTTCGGAATCAAAGCTATAAAAGTAGAGTTAAGGGCGGGATGTTCATGCCCAGATAACCGAGATTATTCAACCACTTCCAAGATACTCTTACCCAAAATAGGTTAGGCACCTAAAAAAATCCTGCAGTGAAGCTGTCAAGTCCTGGGGTTTTGTTCTTTGCCAAGCCTTTAACTACCTCCTCAACTTCCTCCATGATAGTGATGGCCCTTATTAGTGCTAGGTTTTGGTATTGGTAGACCAATTGAGGTATATGTATTGTAATGCGCTAGATTTCTTTTGATCTATCCTGATCCGGTTCTAACAGGAGGTTATGAAAATGGTCAGCCAGAAGGTTTTCCATATCTTCATGTTGGACTAGTCGGTTCCCCTCCGCATCAAGAAGCGAAAATACATAGTTGTGCTGCCTATGCTCGATCATAGCTTTGTGAAAGAAACAAGTGTTTCTCTCCCCTTCCCATAGCCATTGAACCCATGATTTTTGTTTCCTGAGTATCTCTTCCTAATTTCTTCATTCCTCAATCTGTGTTAGGAGTTGTCCTTCCTCTAGTGTTAGGGGTCCCGAATTCCCTTGGGTGATCATTTGTTGTTGTGCCTTTTGTATGTGAGCTTGTAAGATTTCCTTGTCTTTTTGAACGTGCCCAAATTCTGATTTATTCCATTTTTTTATTTGCTGCTTAAGATCCTTCAGACGGAGTTGAAAGGTGTGCATACAGTTACGTCCCTGAACCGAATTGGATGTCCACCAATCCTTTACTTTTCCCAGGAAGGATGGGTGCCACAACCAAAACGACTCGAACCTGAAGGGTTGATTACGGTGGCCCAACTTAATGTCCATTTCCAACTGAATTGGCCAATGGTCAAATCCAAGACATGGCAAAATGGAGGCTTCGAAGAAAATATCCTTACTGAATATCCCATTGATAATGGGAATATCTACTAATTTTAAATCTGTTATCAAAATTCGGAAAAGGTCCATTTCTGGCTTCTGCCGTCTTATCCCACCCTTTTTTCTCTTCTAGTGAGGTTATGAGGTTAAAATCTCCCCCAATCAACCAAAGTTCTTCCTCACTCATAGTTTGAATCTTTCCTAATTTTGGAGGAAAGCTTCTTTCTCCCTTGGAATATGAGGGTCGTAGACTACCGATAGTAATGCCCACTCTCTAGCCCCAATATATCTAAATCTCCCAGATAAAATATGGGGCATATTGATCCAATGGTAAAAAATAATCTCAGTAGGGCTTCAGTATGGAAATACCCCATGCACTACCCTTTGCGTCTAAAGTTATTACTTTGTACCTAGGACACATCCCACTGAGCATTTCTTCTATTCTTGCCCTTGTAACCTTAGTTTCTTGGAGAAGCACTATTTGGGATTTCTCCCTTTTTAAGTGATCCTATAGATATCTCTGTTTACCTTGACTGTTAAGGCCCCTCCATGGAAAATTTTAGGGGCTAATGTTCGCCCAGTGGGCTAATTTTCCATGATTTTTCCAAAAAAAAGATTCGCCAATTTCCAATTTTATAAAAGACGATTCACCCAAATTTTAGAATATAAAATTATTTTACCTTAAAAATCGCCAACATTATAGAGAGACTATATATAAAATAATTATAAATTTGATTAATTTTACAAATATATCAATAAACATTTATAATTTTCATATTAGGGATTAGTGAGATTCGCCAATGTTTGAAACTTCAAGAAAATTTTCCATCCTTAAAATTTTCCTTGGGCCCCTCACATTCCAAGAGATTACAATCATTGAGAAACTTTGTTATTTTTGTGGAAAAACGTTGATAGCAGTACCACCCATCTAGAATTGACTAATGAATTGCCTACCATTTGGATCGATTTCTAAAGATTTTTCCTTACACGTTTCTTGCCTCCCTTATTTTGACTTCCGGTTTCTTGTGAGCCTCCCAATGGAGAGACGATGGTATATGACAAATCAAGTGGATTTTGACTTTGCGTTGCTTGATATTGATGGAATGTGTCTTGGTAAAGCTTCTTTTGATCCTCCAGAATGAACCTCTCATCTAGATTCCTCCATTCATGCAACAATGTTTCTAGGATTAGTTCTTTGGCTCTCAGATCCTCCTTTGATGTATCAATATCCACGATAGTGAATTCCATGGGTTGATCCTGTTCTTCCTTTTCCAAGGGTTCCATCTAGGATTTTTTTTATTTTGGCTTAGAATTTGTTTTGGTTGGTTCTCTCCCTTGTGCCAGTCCTTTCAGTTAACCTGCAACTTTGGAACTTTTCCCCATATCCTGTAGAAGCCCAAAACAATTTTGATTTTCTGGATTTCGTTGTTTTGCTGACAAATGTGTTTGGACCTTTTTTGCATTCTTCTTATGTGAGTCCTCTTGAAAACCCTCGTTATCCTCTTGTAGTGAAGTTGGTCTTTGGACTGAGACCCAACTTGTGGTTATATTTGATTCAATGAGCAGGCTTTATACAAATGGTCATACTCATGGCATTAGTGACAATGAAAAGGAATGTGCTCATAATCTAGTGGCTACTACTAGATCTCGTCTTGGTATTCCATTTCTACAAATTCTAGGAGGGGTTTAGTGATATTCATGTAAACAAAGATTTGGGCATACGAAATGTATCTCCCTTGACGGGTCGATTTAGCTACTTTCACGAATATTCCAATGGAGTTACCTATCTCTTCCAAAATTTCTGGATCCTAGAAATCTATCGTAGAGCGAAGAGGCAAATCTAGATGGGGGTGACCATAAAGTGTTCCCTCTTTGGATTGTAGCATTCCTCCCAGTATTTCATAAAAAGCACTACATTGTAGTAAAAGTATGGTTAATTTTCAAAAACCCTCTCCTTGTCCTCCAGGATAGCAAATATTACTATAAAAAACCCTCGAGCTCCAAGCTTCAGATCTATATGGCCTTTGGGTTTCCATTTTAGCTGGATCCACTTGATCAAATCCTTTTTTGATGGTCATATCCCAATAAATTTTTAGATCAGAGCATGAACCTTCATGTACTTGCGGTATTTCTCCGGTTTGTTTGAGGGTATCATGAATATTTGTTTCTTGGTTGTGCATGGGAGGTATTGCCCATAGATCTGTTCTTGCCATTGGGCTCCCATTACAAGTCCCTCATTAGGTTCAGCTCCATGTCCATGCAAAATTATTGTTTTTCCACTATTTCACCTACTGCCACACTTCGATAGGAGGGGATGTCTCCCTCCCTAGCTGGGGCACTCATTTCCCCCTGTCAGAGCCCTCCAATACGAAAACAATGGTTGCAAAGAATGTAGATCTAGTGCTGTCAAATGCTTCAGGATTTTCTCAAAACCCTAACAGAGCTCATTTCTCCTACGATCTAAAGTTCTAGAAATAACTTCTTAAACTCCCTGTGGGAATGAAATTTTGGAAAAACAATAATTTGTTAATTTTGAAGGGATGATTAGAGGTATTTATACAATGAATTTGAAGATGGTGCGAAAAGATGAAATGTAGGAAAATGAGTTGGCTATCCTAGTATCTATTTTTTGTTTATTACCTCCAGAAGTGCATTCTATGACTTAGAATGAGGGGATGTGTGATTCCATTGGTACTCAAAGTGGAGTTGACAAGTTTCTCTTTTAAACTAAAAATGAAACACTCTCTAAATTAAAAACAATTTCCACTATAATAAAAGACAAAAATGAATATATATATCTATATATATATATATATATATATATATATATATATATATATATATATATATATATATATATATATATATATATATATATATATATATATATAGATATATATATATATATATATATATATATATATATATATATTTGGTTAGTTTTAATTAAAAGAATTCTAAAAAATTAATAATCCTACTTTCACTTTGGAGTTGTGTTGTAAAAATATTTCACTCTCAGTGTCATGTGAACTCTCATGTGAAGCAACATAATTATATATAAATTTTTGAAAGAAATAAAATAATTAAAATAAAAAAAATCTTATATTTTCACGCTGTGAAAAAAATGAAGAACTCTTATACTTTTTAGAAATATTTCAATATATAACTTATAAACTATTTGAATATCCAAATGAATTAATTTATTTCAATATCAATTTTAAATATAGAAAAAGAAAGTATAAAAAAAAGGTTTAATATTCACCATAAGAGGTTATTCCAACGCCACCAAAAATAAAGTAATTGAAAGTAAAATTCTTCAATTCTCAAAAAGAGTAATAAGAAGGAAATTTCAATATGTAAGGTTAAATATTATTTATATTTACTTAAGAATATATTAATTACAAAAAAACATTTTAATATCGATAATGTGATGCATGACCAACATATTTATGGTTAAAAAGAAACTATTTAATATTATAAAAAAATTATTGAAAAGAAAAATTGTTATGGTTAAAACATTTTAAGTCTAAGCGTCATTATTTTATATGTTGGTTTTCAAATATATTTTTTCTTTTGTCTAAAATTTAATAGAGATTTGTTGGAATTTTATATGTTGGTTTTCAGATATATTTTTTCTTTTGTCTAAAATTTAATAGAGATTTGTTGGAATTGTAAATTTAAATTGTGTAGTCTACAGGGATTTTCAAGGCTTTGAATCCTTTTATGCATTCAAAAGTGCAATTGAACCAATGAGAAATTACATAAGGAGTGTGTGCTTAGAGATAACCAATATTGATCAATCATAACCATGAACATATCAAGCATCAAGAGGGATAAACCATTTTTCAAGCTTTGTACTCTAAAGGAGGTTTGCGCATCAAGAAATATGATCCGTCTCGGTGCTTTTGAGATCCATGGCTAATAGGATATATATTGGTAGAAATTGTGTCTATGTGGATTTTGAGTTTTCATACATTATTTTTTATGAAAAATATAAATTGGCAATTTTTTAGGGGTAATTTTTTACCAATTGGCTATATTTTTGGACATTCTCTTAAAAAGATTATTCACCAATGTGGTTAAAAATTTGACTATTATTTTTTTACATATATCTGATTAAATCGATAACATTCCCAAAAAATTTACTATTTTTAATAATAAATTACATGTTTTTTAATGAATATTCATCTATATTCTATATGTATGATTTTTCAAACTAATGGCATATAATGCTATATAGAAGCATACTAATTGAATCCTTAAATATAATTAGAGTATTTAAAGGGATTTTCAAGGCATGGAATCCATTTATGGATTCAAAAATGCAATTTAAAAGATATAAAATTAAACATTGTGTGCTTAGAGACAGAAAGCCAATATAGATCCATCATGACCATTGCTATATCACACATCATGTGGATCAAATCTCTTGATGTGTAAATATTTTTTGAATTTTTCCACTCTAAAATATGTTTAAAGAACAAGAAATTTAATCACTCTTGGACCTTTCTAGATATGTAAATTTTCAGTTTTCATGATATTGGAACATTATTGTTTATGAAAAATAAAAATTAGGATTTTTTAGGGGAATTTTTTTCGGAAGGGGTTAGTTTTTGGACATTCTTTCTAAAAATATTGACCAATTTGATTATATATATATATAAAAGATCCCCCAAATTTTACTATTTTTAATAGTAAATTACATATTTTTTTAATGAATATTCACCTATATCTTATGTGTATGTTTTTTAAAACCATTAATAGTAGCATAATAATTTAATCCTTAAAAAATATAATTTGAATAAGGTCCTATTAACACAACCTTTGAGTATATAAATGATGGAATCTTGCTACAAAGATATGTCAAGTTGTAGAGAATAGATTGTTCTAGAGCACAACTATTTTTTCAAAATTCATAACCTTAATTATATAATTTTTTTTTTTTCAAATTATGAAAGTCACTGTATCCTTGAAATTACAATTCCTTCCATTAGTACAAACCTAAAAGAGTCTTACCATTATCAAACTATCCATTTTTTTAGATTGTAGGTATTAATCTCATGGTGTGCACCATATTTTTTCCCAAATGGTTAAGGCCCCAAAATGTTATAGTGGAAATAAACAAGGGATGTATTTAAGATTTTGATATATTTATTAAGACAAAAACATATTAAGAATAGTAAAAACTCACATATATATATATATATATATATATATATATATATATATATATATATATATAGAGAGAGAGAGAGAGAGAGAGAGAGAGAGAGAGAGAGAGAGAGAGAGAGGACTCTATATGAGTATGTATTTTCATCAATAACCTACACATTTTTAGTATCAACTACATGTGTGCATTCCCACTGTGAAAATTATGTTCATGTTTCTAGTGTTAGGAACACTGATATATTCCTACAAGTAATGAATTTAACACATGGGAAATAGTTGATGTGGGTTTGGGGGGATGGTGATAGTGAGAGAGGGAGGGATAGAAAGTACAAGGGAGGAAAAGAGAGAAGGAAAGAGAGAGATAAAGGGAGAGGGTGAGTGGTGGGGAAGAATGAGTTGGTGGGAAACGATTGAGGTGGGTTTTGGTGAGGGGGAAGGGGAGGGTGAAAGAGGGAGGAACAAAGGGGCCAAGAGAGGGGGGGGGGGGCATGAGAAATAATGAATTAGTGATTGAGGGGGATAGAGTGAATGAGAGTCAGTAAGTGAGAGACATAAGGAAAGAGGGTGGGGAAGGGAGAGGGAAGGATATATTTGTTGTGGACATGGGGAGGAATAAAGACACAAAGTAGGAGGGGGATAATATGAAGGGGGGGAGATGGGGGGGGGGTGTGGAAGAGAGAGGAAGAGTGACAAATAGATGGATGATGTAATGGGGATGAGAATGAGAGAGGGGGAGGATGACAGAGATAAAGACAAATAAGGGAGGGAGATAGAGATAAAGTTGGAGAGAGAGGGGTGGTCTATTGTGAGGAATGAATTGAGTGTGGGATGTAGGGATAGAGAAATAGAGGAAGGGGGATGAATGAGGAACATAGAGACAGAGAGAGAGATGGGTGGGAGAGGGAGAGAGGGGGAGATAGAAATAAAACTATACGAGAGGAAGTGAGGGAGAGGGAGGGAGGGAGGCAGAGATAAAGAAAAATAAAGGAAGGGAGATAGGCATAAATATGGAAGGTAGAGAGAGAAAGAGAGTAGAAGAGGGAGGAAGAGGGAATGAGAGTGGGGGGTGAGCGAGAAGGATAGAGGGTGGGAGATTGAAGCAAAGTTGGAGGGGAGAGAGAGAGAGATCGAGGAGAGAATTAGAGGGAAAGAGGTAGAGAAGAAAGTGATGGGGAATATGGGGAAGAGAGATTAATTGAGTGAGTGAAAGAGAGAGAGAGGTATATATGGAGAGAGAGAGAGAGAGAGAGAGAGAGAGAGAGAGAGAGAGAGAGAGAGAGAGAAGGAGAGACATAGAAAGAGATAAGGAGAAGTTAAGAGAAATAGTCTATGATGGGGGAGAGAGGGATAGAGATAGTGAGGGAGTGAGGGAGAAGAAGAGGTAGGCAAGGATATAGATACATGGATAGAGGGGAAAGATATTAGGAAGAAGAGAGGGATGGAGAGAAGAAGTGAGGGAGAGGGAGGGAGGGAGGCAGAGATAAAGAAAAATAAAGGAAGGGAGATAGGCACAAATATGGAAGGTAGAGAGAGAAAGAGAGTAGAAGAGGGAGGAAGAGGGAATGAGAGAGGGGGGCGAGGGAGAAGGATAGAGGGTGGGAAATTGAAGCAAAGTTGGAGGGTAGAGAGAGAGAGATCGAGGAGAGAATTAGAGGGAGAGAGGTAGAGAAGAAAGTGACGGGGAATATGGGGAAGAGAGATTAATTGAGTGACTGAAAGAGAGAGAGAGGTATATATGGGGAGAGAGAGAGAGAGAGAGAGAGAGAGAGAGAGAGAGAGATGGAGGAGAAAGAGGGAGAAGGAGAGACATAGAAAAAGATAAGGAAATGTTAAGAGAAAGAGTCTATGATGGGGGAGAGAGGGATAGAGATAGTGAGGGAGTGAGGGAGAAGAAGAGGTAGGCAAGGATATAGATACATGGATAGAGGGGAAATATATTAGGAAGAAGAGAGGGAGGGAGAGAAGAAGTATGAGGGGGGAGAGCTGGGGAGAGAAGAGGAAGAAAAAAGAGAGATAAAGAAAGAGTTAGAGGTAGAGAGAGAGGCAACGAGTGATGGGCGAGAGAGATAGTGACACATTAAGGTAGAGAGAGAGAGATAAGGAGAGAGGATAGGATATAAAGATGAAGAAGGAAGATGATATAGAGAGACAAAAATAAATATTTAAATGGAAATAGATATAGAGAAAGTGGGGGAGAGGGGGATAAAGAGAAATGGAAGGAGACACGGAGGAAGGAGAGAGAGAGAGAGGTGAATGCATGAATATGGGTTAGACTTTTGGGCCAAATGTGGCGATGATATTTCAAGTTTTTCATCTTTTATCAAATTGAAGCCATAAAAATTCATATAAGCATTGTGAATTTTGAGTCAGAGTAAAAATAAAATATGTGGAAAATTATGTCATTTTCCTAATGATATTTTTTGCAAAAATTTTTAGTGTTGTATCATCTCTCAATTTTCCAAATTTTCACACGTCTTAAGAGGTATGTGTGTGTTCACGTAGCATAACTTAGTCTAAAATGTGTAATTTTTAATATATATATATATATATATATATATATATATATATATATATATATATAGAGAGAGAGAGAGAGAGAGAGAGAGAGAGAGATAAGCATGAGCTACATGGAGAGAAGAAAGTGTTTCATATTAAAATTTTATTTTTAATGCAAAAGTATATTTTTTATTTTTCAAAGTTGATAAAGTAATATTTCAATTACATTTTGGAGACACTTGTGTTCACGTCATATTTTTCTCAACTCTTTAAATAAATTGGAAAACCAAGAGTACCCTTTTAAAGAGGACTTGTAAACAAATATAGTGGTATTTTTTCAAAATTTTCCATTGTGTATATTTTATGTTATTGATTTTTTATTCAAACCCTTTGAAACTATGCAAAAATAGTACAAGAATTATGTTTAAAAGAAATTAGATGAAAAAAACCATACGAATTTGAAAGTATCAAACTCATATGCCATTGGATAGAGGATTCTTTTACAAATCCAACATAATCAACTTCACCACTTGAGGACAAACTCTGCCCTAAATCCACTAGGGTAAAAAATGGGGCTGCAGAAAAAACTGCAAAAGGGGTGCTAAGGCTATGACATTTAGGATGTCAAAAGCTCGATCGAGCACTTAAAATTCTCGATCGTACGCTTGACTTTGAAATTAAAAATATATATTAACAGGTTAAGAAACCCTCGATCCAACCCTTAATGTGGTTAAATAAAGGCTCGATCTAGCTTTAAAGCCTAATCTAGCCTATTGCTTGATCTAGATTTAAGGATCGATCTAGCTTTAAGGCTAGATCTAACTTTAAGGCTCAATCGAGAAACCTTTTTTAATTCTGTGCCTAGGTTGTATTGGTAGGAAATTTCAAAAACATGGCTCGGTCAAGCTCTTTGATAACCTTGGGTTACATTGTTTAATCCCTCAAAAAACTCAATCAAGGGCTCAAATATTGCTCGATCAAGTGCTTAAAATGGCTCAATCGAGCTGTTGTTTTTCACCCAAAATGCGCCCTCTCTAATAAAAAAGAATAACCCAACTCCATGTGCTCACCCAGAGAAAGTAGAGGAAAAATATAAATATTGAGATATCAAGGGGTGGAGAGAGAGAAATAGAGAGAGAACAAGGCAGGAAGAGATGAAGAGAGAGAGCTAATACTGGAGAGGGAGGAAAAGAGAGAAAAAGGGAGAGATGGAGAGGTGAAGAGAGAGAAAGAGAGAGATGTGAAATGAGTTAAATATGGAAGGAAGAGAGAGTGAGAGAAATGTGAAATGAAGGGGAAAGAGTGGGAGAGAGAGGAAAGAAGAGATAGACAAATCGAGAGAGATGGAGAGGTGAAGAGAGAGAAAGAGAGAGATGTGAAATGAGTTAAATATGGATGGAAGAGAGAGTGAGAGAAATGTGAAATGAGGGGGAAAAAGTGGGAGAGAGAGGAAAGAAGAGATAGACAAATAGAGAGAGAGATAGAGAGAGAGAGAGAGATAGAGAGAGAGTGAAGAAGAAAAAAAGAGACATATTCAAATATGTAAATGGAAATAGAGAGATAGAGAGTCAAGGGGGAGAGAGAGGGAGAGACATGGAGAGAGATAAAGATAGAGATGGAGGGGGGAGAGAGAGAGGGAAGAAAAGATAGAGGTAGAGAAGTAGTGTGAGGGAGAAAGATGGGGGAGAGTGAAGCAAGAAGAGACAAACAGAAAGAGTAAGAGGTAGAGAGAGAGTGCATGATGGGGGAGAGAGTGAGAGAGATAGTAACAATGTGAGGTAGAGAGAGAGAGTAGAGAGGGAGGGAGATAGAGATAGAGAGGGAAGTATAGATAGAGAGACACAAACATGTATGCAAATAGAAATAAAGAGATAAAGACTCAAGGCTAGAGAAAGAGGAGGGAAGGATACATTGATAAAAGAAGGAGAGAAGTGCAAGAGGGAGATCGAGAGAGGAGAGAGAGTGGAAGAATAGAAAGATAGAGAGGGAAGGAGAGAGGGATAAGTGGAGATAGAAAGTGAGAGAGAAGGAGAGGAGGGATGAAGAGATTGGAGGGGGAAGAGAGAAGAATAATTAGAGAGAGGAGGAGAAAGAGAGAGAGAGAGAAAGTGTGTGTGTGTGAGAGAGAGAGAGAGAGATACAAACAAGAATACAGGGAGGAAAAAATAGATAAAGGTATATGGGGGAGAGAGGAGGAAGAGAGAGATAGAGAGAGATATGGAGAGGAAGAGAGAGAGAGAGAGAGAGAGAGAGAGAGTGTGTGTGTGTGTGATGGGCCTAGGGAGGTGTTATCACATTAAATTTGTTTTAAAAAAAAATCAGAAAATGCTGACAGTTTCAGTGTGAACATTTTAGTTGTAATAGACACAGAGATCATCGATAGCAGGGCTATCAGCACTTTAAGTGTTTCAATAATTTTTTCTGAAGAAATTCGCTAAAAACAGGCTTATCAATGTTTCTAATCAAATTGATAGGTCGATTATTAGCGTCAAAAACAAATTTCAAATTTAAATTTTGGAATTACGTTGACCACATCAACGACAATGATAAGGTTTTCAAGCGTGTCACGGGTAAGTGTGAGGTTAAATCATAGATTTTCCTCGCCACCATCAGTGTATGGTTTGTCGAATAATCATGGTTTAAAACATGTTTTCCCCAAATCTTAATGATTTTCCTGAAATTGTAATGATTTCCCCTCCCCACTGGATAAACTCATTTCACTTTGTAAATTGGTTTTTTCATTTGTAAGTTTGGTTATTTTGTTGTGAAATTGGTAATGTCTTGCAAGATTTCATTTGGCTTCTCCTGCAAAGATCCAGGATTAAATCCTCGTGTTTTCATTTCAACTAAAGTTACGATGGGGAAAGGTGGCAAGGCTAACCTGGCCGAGCCCAAGGCACCAGATCTGTTAATTCTCTATCCCGATATCCAACAGCCATTTCACCAGGCAGATTGGGAAGAATTTTTCCACCGATGCACATATTTTCATGATGTCATAGCTCGTTCATTTGCTCAGAATTTTGATGGAAACCAAGCAGAATTTGATGGGCTCTCCTTCTCTGTTACAGAATAGCTAATCTCAAAGGCCACGAACTTGACAGCAGACATGGAATGAGTTCTTAGAAGACATGTATTGGTAGGATTTGATGGGCTCTCCTTTCTGAAGGAATATTTCAGGAATCATAATTAGAGAGCTAGGGTTCAGAGGATCTGGCTACAAGACAAATGGAACTAACTTTTGAAGATAACCTAGTCATACTTCACCTAGGAAGGAAGGTTCAACTAGGAACAAGAGCTGACATATCCATTGTCAGTGATTTTAAAGAGGAGTGTTGACATCTCCGTTGTCAACGAATTTTGACAAGAGAAATGTTGACATTCCCACTATCAGTGAATTCTAAAAAAATAGGCAGAAAGGAAATCCTGGCAGTAAGTCTGTCAATGAAATATTCAACTTAGGAAAACAAAGAAGCTGACAACGAGAGTGTCAGCGCTGATTTGTAATAAATAGGAGAATGTTGATAATAGGGTTATTAGCTACAGAAAAATGATTAACAGGAATACACTGACAATGAGAGTGTAAGTGTTATAAGGTATTCCCTGATAGTAGGAATATCAAAGCCAAAAATAAAATTTGAATTTGAATTTTTGAAATGCGCTGACACATTGCACGTCAGCAAAAAAAAATCATTATTAAAATTAAAAAAGGAAAATGCCTAGTTAAAATTAAAAAAGGAAAATGTGCGTCCTTTCTGTAAAAATGGCCAGTTAAAACTCTACCCTTCCTGTACAACACAATAACTTCAGGAATGCTTTCCAGACAAATGAGAATGAAGTTTTCAAAACCAAAAGAGTTTTTTTTTTTTTTTTTCTGCAACAAACCTGTTAGCTCTGTTACATGTTTGAGCAGTTTTGAGGGCCAGGGACAGCCTGGCTATGGTGTTTTCTAAAAGGAGAGGCTAGTAGCAGCTCATTCAGTCTTTCCCCTTCCATTTGCTTCACCCTTATTTCCTCCTTCCCTTTCATTTCCCCTACTCTTCTTTGACCCCGCTGGTGCCATTTTTCTCTATTATCATTATAAAACCCTTGTTTTCCTAGCTCCTAGGTGTTTATGGTTAAAAACCTTACAAAACCCGATAACCCTTTAAACCCCTGCTAAATATTTAAACCCTGATTTTCATGACTTTGGGGCATTTTTGTTATAATTCGCTTAAACCTATATAAACCCATTATCCGTTTATTTCCCGGGCGCATAAATCTTAACCTTGGATGTTTTAACTAGCACATATATAAAAATCTATCATAGCCCGCCCCTTACCTGTCGCATCACCCGTCATGTCAACAATAAACCCATGCATTTGTTTCATGCCCTCCGATCATCCTGCCATATGATCCAATGGTTATCGCTTTCCCCACTCTGCAGACCTGCGCACCCGTTAGCCTCCGGGGAAAGCGGTTTCCCCACCATCGCTTCTGCCACATGTCTCCATTCCATTGCATCGCTGCTTGCAGTACGATTACCACTGCAGCACCATAAGAAGTGCGATAAAACAAATTTCCACCTTCCTGTACGACTCCCGGCAGTTAACGCACTCATACCTCCACCTTCCGTTAGCCATTGGATCATCCCCGCCGCGATCCAATGGCCAGTGTTCCTCCTTGGCGCTTCATCCATTGTTGATGTATATTACTGTGTTTTTGGGCAATTTTGGGTGCACGAAGGAGAAAGAAATGATCCTATTTTCAGTGCATTTAATCATCAGCTACCACAGTTAAAGAGTAGCATGGTCAAGAACGAGGAAGTACTGCCTCGAGCAATTGAATTCATTAAGCAGTTATGAGCATTATGCAGGAAATATTCCACCTGTTCAAGGAGTACACCAGAGTACCAGTAAATGACATTCGGTCCATTAAAACATTCAGATTGTAGCAGAAGAGCCATATCTAACTGTAAATGTAGTTGGTGGTCAGTTATGACCCCTCCAAGCATAGGCTAGCTGAGATTTTTTGTAAACAGATTCTATATATACTCAGAAAAACGATGTAATGGAGGATGAGTGTTTGATGAATGTAATTCTGGTGTAAACTTCAACTTCTGGAGACTGCAACTATTGTGACACCTGCAGCTTCTGGTCTTTATTTCCAGCTAATACAAGCTTCTTTTGCTGTCAATTTCTCACTTTCACTTCTTCTTCTTTGTTCCAAGCTATGTCTGTATGCATTTTTCACTTGCTCTTGATGTTTATTAGCAGAGTGGCTGTCATCCCACCTCTCTGTTAGAGTCTAGTTAGTATTAGTGAATTTATATGCAGGTTTCTGTTGTTCTTAGTGCCAGAGAGCTGTCATCCTGTCTGTGCATTGAGAGATAGATTTACAGACCTTTAAACTGGTTGCAGCTGGCCATCACAGGCTCCTGTGCATCTGCTGGTGTGATCAGTGCTCTCCATCATCACAATTTCCTTAAAACTGTGAGTAATTGGTGGTCTAAAGCCTTGTAGTCTGGGGGTATTCACCCATGTCTGGGGTCAATCATAGTAGAAGTGGTTATCTAGCTTGAATATGCAGCATATCTTTCATTCATCCACCATTTATCCAACATTTTGTTGAGTTTGTAATGTTCCCGAGCATCAATGATATACAACCTAGGTGAGTTTCTTGGGGTGATAACATTAATTGGCGTCGTTGCTGGGGAGAGGAGAATTGAAGCTCAGCTTCCCTGGGAGAATGACATAGCTTCAAGCTTTGATGACAGACAAGGTTTGAACACAGTTTCTGGTTGTTATCATCTGTCTGGCGACTTCATTGGAGGAAGACCATCCTTTGGCGACTCCACAGTGAATTTTTGGCTCAGTTTGTGAGACACACTCGAAGAAATCCTCAGAAATTACCAGCTGTAACAGTGAAAGAAAATTTAGTGGCCGAGAATCTAGCTTCATGTAGTTGGTATGCTGAAATAATTAATTTCTTGTTGAAGCTAGAAATCCTTCAGAATTTACTCAAAGTCAGACCAGAACTCTAAAACTTAGAGTAGCAAAGTATTGTGTTATGGAAAATCTGCTCTACTGGAGGGATCCATCTGGAATATTTTTAAGGTGTCTAGACAAAGAACAATCAGAAGAGGTCATGCAGCAGTTTCATAATAGCATGTGTGGAGGGCACCATTATTGGAAAACTACAGCCCATAAAATTCTCAGAGCTAGGTACTATTGGCCCACTTTATTTTCTGATGTATTTGTTTTTGTTAAATCTTGTGACAGATGCCAAAGATTTGAAGGAAAGCAACAGCTGAAATCCCTGCCCCTAAAACCAATTCAAGCAAAAAGACCTTTTCAGGGATTTCATTGGTGAAATCAATCCACATTCCAGTGGCCAGTACCAGTGGATATTAGTAGCCACTGATTATTTCACAAAGTGGATTGAAGCATTTCCTACAAGGAAGGCTGATCATAAGGTGGTCATAATGTTTTTGACGGAGAATATCTTCAACGGATTTGGTTGTCCACATAAATTAATCACAAATAATGCAGTAGCCTTTAGGGCCAAAGGGTTGGTGGAAATGTGTGATTCAATGGGCATTAAACTTGTTCATTCCACCTCATATTATCCTCAGGGAAATGGTCTAGCAGAATCCTCTAATAAAAGTCTGATCAGGATAATTAAAAAGCTGTTGGAGGACAATAAAAAGAATTGGGATTCTAAGCTCAAGTATGCACTGTGGGCTGATAGAGTGACCATTAAGAAATCCATAGGGAATTCTCCATTTAAGTTGGTGTATGGCACTGAGGCTGTATTCCCAATTCAATTAACTCTCCCTATGGAAAAATTCCTTCAAGAAGAGCAGAATGAGGAAGAAGACATAGCAAAGAGAATCACTGATTTGACAGAGTTACATCAGATTAGAGAATAGCTGGTGGAAAAGGCTGCAGCTCATCAGAAGAGAATCAAGGAAGCCTTTGACAAGAAGGCAAAAAGAAATAATTTTCAGGATGGTGATTTGGTTTTGAAATGGGATGCATTGAAGGAAAAGAAAGGCAACCATGGGAAATTTGATGCTTTCTGGACAGGGCCCTTCATCATCTCACAGATTCAAGGGAACAACACCTTCATACTGAAAAGTATGGGAGGAGAGATAGTTTTTGATGGCCCAATTAATAGGCGGTTTTTGAAAATTTATGTTGTTTAAGGTCTTTCGCCTTAAAGGTTGTAAATATTGTGTTTTTATCAGTTTTAGTACAGATTGCAATAGACTCCATGCCCAATGGAACACTAGGAATTTTGGCTAGTTTGTTTTTAGTTGGAAAGGCAGTGTTCTGTAGGTTCTTGAGACCTCATAGGGAGAGTCTCATCCCCAGAAGGAGCCAATGTTAGCTCTGTTACATGTTTGAGCAGTTTTGAGGGCCAGGGATAGCCTGGCTGTGGTGTTTTCTAGAAGGAGAGGCTAGTAGCAGCTCATTCAGTCTTTCCCCTTCCATTTGCTTCACCCTTATTTCCTCCTTCCCTTTCATTTCCCCTACTCTTCTTTGACCCCGCTGGTGCCATTTTTCTCTATTATCATTATAAAACCCTTGTTTTCCTAGCTCCTGGGTGTTTATGGTTAAAAACCTTACAAAACCCGATAACCCTTTAAACCCCGATTTTCATGACTTTGGGGAATTTTTGTTATAATTTGCTTAAACCTATATAAACCCATTATCCGTTCATTTCCCGGGCGCTTAAATATTAACCTTGGATTTTTTAACCAATGCATATATAAAAATCTATCATAGCCCGCCCCTTACATGTCGCATCACCAGTCATGTCAACAATAAACCCGTGCATTTGTTCCGTGCCCTCCGATCATCCTGCGCAACCGTTAGCCTCTGGGGAAAGCGGTTTCCCTGCCATCGCTTCTGCCACGTGTCTCCATTCCATTGCATCGCTGCCTGCGGTACGATTACCATTGCAGCGCCATAAGCGGTGTGATAAAACTGCTTTCTGCCTTCCTGTACGACTCCCGGCAGTTAACGCACTCGTACCTAAGGCCTTCCGTCAGCCATTGGATCATCCCCGCCCCGATCTAACGGCCAGTGTTCCTCCTCGACCCTTCGTCCATTGTTGATGTATATTACTATGTTTTTGGCCAATTTTGGGCGCGCGAAGGAGCAAGAAATGATCCTGTTTTCAGTGCATTTAATCATCAGCTACCGCAGTTAAAGAGCAGCTCGATCAAGAACGAGGAAGTACTGCCTCAAGCAGTTGAATTCATTCAGCAGTTATGAACATTTATGCAGGAAATATTCCACCTGTTCAAGGAGTCCACCAAAGTACCAGTAAATGTCATTCGGTCCATTAAAACATTCAGATTGTAGCAGAAGAGCCATATCTAACTGTAAATGCGGTTGGTGGTCAGTTATGACCCCTCCACGCATAGTCTAGCTGAGATTTTTTGTAAACAGATTCTATATATACTCAGAAAAATGATGTAACGGAGGATGAGTGTTTGATGAATGTAATTCTGGTGTAAACTTCAACTTCTGGAGACTGCAACTATTGTGACACCTGCAGCTTCTGGTCTTTATTTCCAGCTAATACAAGCTTCTTTTGCTGTCAATTGCTCACTTTCACTTCTTCTTCTTTGTTCCAGGCTGTGTCTGTATGCATTTTTCACTTGCTCTTGATGTTTAGCAGCAGAGGGGTTATCATCCCACCTCTCTATTAGAGTCTAGTTAGTATTAGTGAATTTGTATGCAGGTTTCTATTGTTCTTAGTGCCAGAGAGCTGTCATCCTGTCTGTGCATTGAGAGATAGATTTACAGACCTTTAAACTAGTTGCAGTTGGCCATCATAGGCTCCTGTGCATCTGCTGGTGTGATCAGTGCTCTCCATCGTCACAATTTCCTTAAAACTGTGAGTAATTGGTGGTCTAAAGCCTTGTAGTATGGGGGTATTCACCCATGTCTGGGGTCAATCATAGTAGAAGTGGTTATCTGGCTTGAATATGCAGCATATCTTTCATTCATCCACCATTTATCCAACATTTTGTTGAGTTTGTAATGTTCCCAAGCACCATTGATATACAACCTAGGTGAGTTTCTTGGGGTGATAACAAGACCCATTTAGAAAAAATTCTCTCAGTTTTCTAACAATTATCACATTTTTGGATTTTCAAAGGGATCCCTGGACCCTGTTTTTTAGGGTTTTGTGAGAAAAACGTTGATGGACAGTTGTTGACTTGGATGCCACCTCACCAAATTTGACTTGATGACCCTTACCTCCAGCCATGACTCCAACAACAACATTATATTTAGATGCATATAGGATTCGAAAGTTTTATATGCATGTATTTGAGATGGACATTGTGATTATTTTAGACTTTGTAATTAAAGCCTTGGTAGAATCTGGGTTTTAGTTAGTTTGTCTTTTCTATAAAGACTGGGAATGTTTAATGAGTAGGGGTTGGATTTTATTGTAAAAAAATTATCATTTTGGTGTATTTGAGAAGATCTTAAATATATTACAATTTGATGAGCAATTTCATAAAATTCATGTGTTGTAGTTCCATGTTTGTTATTTCTTCGTTTATGAAAAATATTCTTCATGTCTAGAAAATTTAGTATCTGAATTTGGGATTCTTTATGCTCTAGCTTCGTGATTTCCTAGTCATTAGTACTTGTTGATTCTATAAGATATAATTTTTTTTCTTCAATTCCCTTCTTCCAAATTTCTCAAATTGTTAAAGGAATTATTGCTACCTTTTTTTTTGTGTCTTTCACATTAGATCTATAGCATCATTTGATAAAACTAGACTCCATTCCCAATGGTGTGTTTTATGTACACCCCATCCAAATTTCATCCCACAAACTAAATCTAGCCACAGAAATTAATTGCAAAACCTACTACTATAATGACCTAGAGTAGTTGATTTTTACAAAGAGATCCCTCTCCAGGTTGAAGGGCCAACTTTCAACCTAAAAGAGGTTTTAGGTTACCTTGGAGGTTTTCCCACAACCGGGTTTCCTCTACGTAATAACATTTTGACACATTGCGGGGGAACAAAAGGTGTATTTTGCCCCAAACAATTTATTGTTGAAGATCATATCTCTGAGGGCAAAAAAGTATTTGTGTATCAATTTTGGCTGTAAGGTGTTTTCTCTAGCGACTCCATTCTCAACTGAATCTAGAGCTCAAAAATTTCATGAAGACTCCACTATAAGAAGACTCAGTTTTCTGAAGAATTATTTAGTGACTCCAATGTCATAAGATCTAGAAATCAAAGCATCACCCGCGACTTCACACTTCAAAGATGATTCTCATGGAGGCTTACACATTTGCAAGGTATGCTCCTATGGATCTCTCTCATATTCTTAGTTTTCTGAATCGCATCCTTGGCATAGATTGGCAAATTTCTTTGCCAAAGTTTAATGATCAGTAAAGGGATGATGCTGGTTTACATTTGATCAAATTTCATTTGCATATTCATAAGTTAAGAGTTTACTTGCGTGAAGAGTGCCTCATGAAGATGTTTATGGCTACGCTAGAAGAAGATGAAATATCATGGTATGAAAGACTACAACCTGGTAGCTTGTATTCTCTGAAGGATTTCAACACAAAATTCTTTGAGCATTATAGAGAAAATTACCCTCCCTATTGAATATAGCAACAAGAAATGATAAAAATAGAATCCAAAATATTCCAATCTTAATTTGTCCTTGAATTAAAATTGTGAATTAAAATTCGAATTTAGTCTCACCAGCTACTTGAAAAAAAATAATAATTAATTAATTCATTATGGATTAATTAGTTGGAGAAATTCAAGTTAGAAGTCTTTCTGAAGTCATGCAACAGTTATCCCTTAAATTAAGGGGATTATCCCTTAATTAAGGAGATAATATTGAGTTGTAAAATTTAGTTAGCTCAGTTTACTGAGTTAAGTCCAGTTAAAATAGTTCGAAACTTTTTGAGGAACTAATTGTGAGTTCAGTCAGTTAATGCATGCATGCATCCAACTAGTGTACTCCAGATAACTAAAGATTCTCTCATCAGTAACTCATGCATGTCTATTCAGAGAAAGACCTAGTTTATCTAAATATCAAGGACAAGTTACTATTAGTTGCATGAGTTTTCCTATAAAGGAAACTCATCCATGCATAAGGAATAAGGTTCCTTGAGGTTTGCGTAGTTCTGAGAGTGTGTTAGAGAAGTGTGTGAGAGCAATGTTACACTGGGTGAAGGAGATCATCCCAGAGGTAACTGCACAAGGAAATAGGAGCTTGGAGGGCAGAGGAGAAGGCTTGTGAGAAGCTTTGTTTGCCTGTGAGCATCTAGGCGAATTGTACTAAGAGCTAGCTAGCTGTGAGAGCTAAGGCTTTCTATAATTATGATGTATTTACACCTTGTATGATAATACAGATAGTGGGGTTTTTAGTTGAGGCTTTCCCCTGAGTGTTCTTATGTGTTTCATGTGCATTGATTCTTCTTTTGGTTATATGTGTTCATCTTGATCTTGCTCAAATCTTTTAAGCTTCCACAAAATTGATTGTAGAAGTAGTGTTAGCACTCAAATCTGCCTCAGGCTGAGGAAGGCAAAACTCGAGGCAACATCATACCACACTCAACCTCGTAGCTAGCCCTACGAGGACAGGAGAGGGCTCTCTCCGGGTCTATCTCGGCAAAAGGTTTTCAAAGGGGCTGAGATGACCAATAAGGAATACTGATCTTAGGCTAGATACTAAGTGCAGAGGTTTAAAGGTGATTTTTTTGGGGTTTTTTGTCGAATCAAAGGAAAAGGCAATTTTGGGTGCGGGGATTGAAGTCAGATTTTTGCAGAGAGCGAGTTGGGGCGAGGTAGGCAATAGTCTTGATGCCTTTGATCAGGTGAATGGACGGATCAGAATGAAAAGGAGTTGAAGAGGGAAAAAGAGAATATGGATCCTCTTCAAACTGACGAAAACATGGAAAATCAAACAAACTTAAAGGCAGAGCATAACAATCTATGGATTCTACCTTAACACTTCATTTGTTCAATTGCAGAAGATGAAAGAAGGAAATGATACACATTAACAACTTACAATTATAGAAAGAAGCACGCCATCAACACACAAAGCCACAAGGATCCCAACAGGTGCTGCAAAATCTCTGCTCTTCCCTTAGCCAAAATATGAAAAATATGTACAATAGTGTCCAAAATCTTCCCAAGAGTCCAACCATGAAAATGACTAAGAAAATACATAATATAGGCAAGCAAACTCATTCCCTTGCCTCTAGGGGTCGAGCTCATCATCCTAGGAGCTGTTTCAACCAATTCTAAACAAAGCACTACAATCTAGGCAGTCAAAACAACTTGCCTCTATAAGCTAGGAAACCAATTCATTCATTAAATGTTTGCTATTTTATGAATGAATAATTTAGAATAGGTAAATAAGTGTCAATTTAACATAAAGTTCCATTAATTACATCAAGAAGGGTGAAAAATCCCATCACAAGTCAAAACTGGTCAAAACTGGCCGAATTCCTGAGCTGGAAGGTGAAAACTGTGCAAAAAACTCCTGATGCGTAGCGCGCCTTTCCACCTGCTTTTGGGGCACTTCACGGCATCCAAATTGAGCTCAGGTTGGCTTTTTGGAAAGCCCTGGATGTCTACTTTCCAACCCAAGTGGAATTTTTCAATTTGATGTCCATTTTCTCCTCCAAAAGTGCATTCTCCCAAGACTGCTTCCTGTGTGTCCAAAAAGGGGCAGTGAGGTCATTTTTTGCATGTTTTTTAACCTTTTGGGGACCCAAACCTTGATGAAATGCCTTGGCAGTGGCTGATCAGGTGTATTTCATCATGAAAAATCAAAAAATGCAAACCTTTTTTGATTTGGACCTCCCAATTTTAAGGGTAGCGCGCGGCGCGCTACGCGTTGAGCCAAAAAACAAATTGTGCCAAAAAACCCTGATGCGTAGCGCGCCTGAGCCCTATGCGTAGCGCGCCTTTCCACCTGCCTTTGGGGTACTTCCCGGAATTCAAATTGGGCTCACGATAGCTCGTTGGAAAGGTATAGATGTATAATTTCCAACCCAAGTGTAATTTTCCAATTTGGTGTCTATTTTCCTTGCCAAAAATCAAATCTCCCAAGACTGGTCAAAATGTGCCAAATGAGGCTGCCTCAAGGGAGAGTGTTGTTGCAATCAACTTTTGAATGCCTTACTCAACTCCAAATTGAGCTCATGATAGCTCATTGGAAATATCTTTGTGTCTAGTTATCATTTGACTCATCAAGAAAGTCATTTGGCCAACCAAGCTAGGAGAAAACTTGATGTTCCCAAGGTCACTTCAGAGGTGCATTCGATTCTCCGGAGGCAACGACATTTTTGACATTTCTCTAAAACCATGACACCTGTGTAAAAATTGAAGGAGGTTTATCTTCCTTGGCCTGTGGTGAACATAAACCTCTCTCAGTTTTACAAAATTCATCTTTTATTTCTCTGAAACATCTTTTGAGTGAAACTTATCCCGATGTGTGAAACAAGGAATTTTGTGGAAATGAAGCGAAATGAAGGGGATGAGGGGCTTCTAAATTCTTGGGGAAATTTTTGGAAGTAGGGAGAGATTTTAGGAAGTAGGGGAAAGTGGAATCGTGGAGATCGAGTGAGGGGAAGGGGTCCAAAAGGGCAAAACACAGGCCCAACCTAGAAAATTGCCAAGTTGTAGCAAGAAACTAGGGTTTATGAAAAAATGAGGAATTTGGGGAATCTAAGTGATGGGAAGTGTTTGATAAGGTACATGAAAGATAGGGGAAGGTGTATGAACATCTGGATACAAGTTTTGCTAATGATTTGACCATCCAAGAGAAATTACCTCCAAAACCCTAGGAGAGGGAAATGGACCTTACCAAGGCATAACTGAAGCATGAACAAGGTGTAGAATGACCCATTGGAACTTGACATGATGATGGAAACCCTATGAATGATGATAGACTCAGCAGAATTATGACATGGACTGACATTTGGACAACTTTAGAAGGAGTGAAAACAAACCCTAGACCTAATGCCTAGTGACCAAATTTTGCTTGAAAACTCTTTGAAATGACAAAATTTGACCTGGACACTCTGAGACCACTTTGTAAGAGCATATTTGATCACTGGAGGAAGGCTGGAAAGACTGACACTAACATTGGCTCCAATGGGGATGGTAGCTCCTTGGAGGTGCCAAGAATGGCAGATCTTTGGGAGAGCAGACAGTGCCTTCGTCCATTGGGCAATGGAGTCAAAAACTCAAACTAAAATGCGTGACTGAAAACTGATGACTCAATTTTAAAACTGAAAGGACTAATCAACTGACTCGACAAACTGTACTCATAAATACTAAGACCTGAAACTTAAAACAAAAGCTTGGTGGCAGTTCATGGCCACCTGTGTTTCTTACAAGACAATATATCCTCAAACTATATCAAAATGCCAATGCAACCACTCAAGAAGATGGCTTCTTGACTGATTCTTCCTTTCAGAACTTCTGGTCAACAGTACAAACCTATCACTGGGCATCCTAAAACATAGTTGACCATGGCTGCAACAAAACACTGTAATAAAAATTTTCACTGCTGGCTGCAACAAACTTGCTAGAGGATCGTGAAAAACATGAAGATTTGCCATGGCCACCTCCTGCTGAAAGAACAAGGTGTCCTTTGTTTCAAATTCTGATCTTGCTTCATCATGTGCTTCAGTAAAAGTATGCTCATGGGCTTCAAAAAACTTTGAACAGGTAGATGAGCAGATCTCCTCTTGTAAAAACATTTCAACACATGAGACATATGAAGAATCTGAAACGTAATCCTGTATGCTATGATCTTCTATAGTCTGACAATATGGTAGGTCATCTTCATATGATATCACAACCAAATTATCAAGTTTCTTATTACATTCTTCAATATTATCAAGCACAATATTATCATTTATATCGTCTGCCACAAATTTACTCAAAGAAACCTTTTCACTTGCTTGAGCAAAGATCTCACCTTGCTGTTCATGAGCAGACTGAATGACCTCCTCATGAAGACTCTGTTCTGATGAGATGGGAGCACTTAGATTTGTAACTCTGTTTTCTTCATGCCAGATGATCTCAACAGCCGATTTTTTCTTTATAGGATTCGGCACAAGGTATTCTTGGTCATCATGATCTGAATGTTGATCTGAAATAGTTGACTTGACTGCATCACATTCTGAAATTGAATCTTGACTACCCTGCACGCTGTCTTCTTCTGTGGGCAGATCTGAAATAGAACCCTCTCTTTCATCATTTTCAGCCATATGGCCATCTTCAACCTGCTGATCTTGATTCTGCTGCAAAATTTCCTGATCATCTTGATGGGTATCCACTAGGTTCTCTTCATGTTGCTGAAATGGATTTTCATACAGGGCTTCCATGATCTCTTCATCCATGAAATTATCATCTTCATAAAACTTCTCAAGGCTTTCAATAAAACTATAAGCATGCTTGCAACAGTCTTGAACTAAATTTAATGATGGATAAAAGTCCATATATCTTTCAATGAACATAGCATGAAAATCCTTTAAACAGTAAATACAAGCAGGCGGCAAACTTTCATACCAAGATTGTGCTTTACCTTCCAGAGTGGCCAAGAATATCTTCATTAAGCAATCTTCAGGAAAATCAATCTTCAACTTGCGAATATGCATGTGAAATCTAACCAAATGTAGAGCAGCGTCCTTCCTACCATCATCTTTAAATGTAGGCAAATTCCTTGACCAATCTACCTTCGGAATTTTATTTGGAAAACTAGGGATGTGATCTCGGCTCATGGGAGCATATCTTCTTGTGATTCGGCCCATCTTGAAAATCTCACAGCTACTGATCTCTCTGCAGTGAAGTCACCATGAAGCACAGGTTGTTGGATTCTTCAGTGAAAGGAGTCGCCAGGTGAATGATTTCAGCCTTCATATGTGTCTGACTGCTGTCCACCATCAGCATCAGATCTGCAACTTGATACATGTACTGGGGTAATTAATGTTAGATGTCACGTTTACAAGCTAGACCGGAGATTGACTGAAGCAGCGTTTATCTACTTCCGCTAATGAAAAGAAAAAGCGTTTCGAAGGCTACCTGGCATAACTTCAGGCTCCGTATGTAGCTTATAAAACAAATGAAATCAATAAGTAAACCATTTTTTCTTCCCCAGTATGGTCGCCACTATGTTAGCGCTCAAATCTGCCTCAGGCTGAGGAAGGCAAAATTCGAGGCAACATCATACCACACTCAGCCTCATAGCTAGCCCTACAAGGACAGGAGAGGGCTCTCTCCGGGTCTATCTCGGCAAAAGGTTTTCAAAGGGGCTGAGATGACCAATAATGAATACTGATCTTAGGCTAGATATTAAGTGCAGAGGTTTAAAGGTGATTTTTTGGGGTTTTTTGTTGAATCAAAGGAAAAGGCAATTTTGGGTGCGGGGATTGAGGTCAGATTTTTGCAGAGATCGAGTTGGGGCGAGGTAGGCAATAGTCTTGATGCCTTTGATCAGGTGAATGGATGGATCAGAATGACAAGGAGTTGAAGAGCGCAAAAGAGAATATGGATCGTCTTCAAACTGACGAAAACATGGAAAATCAAACAAACTTAAAGGCAGAGCATAACAATCTATGGATTCTACCTTAACACTTCATTTGTTCAATTGCAGAAGATGAAAGAAGGAAATGATACACATTAACAACTTACAATTACAGAAAGAAGCACACCATCAACACACAAAGCCACAAGGATCCCAACAGGTGCTGCAAAATCTCTGATCTTCCCTTAGCCAAAATATGAAAAATATGTACAATAGTGTCCAAAATCTTCCCAAGAGTCCAACCATGAAAATGACTAAGAAAATACATAATATAGGCAAGCTAACTCATTCCCTTGCCTCTAGGGGTCGAGCTCATCATCCTAGGAGCTGTTTCAACCAATTCTAAACAAAGCACTACAATCTAGGCAGTCAAAACAACTTGCCTCTATAAGCTAGGAAACCAATTCATTCATTAAATGTTTGCTATTTTATGAATGAATCATTTAGAATAGGTAAATAAGTGTCAATTTAACATAAAGTTCCATTAATTACATCAAGAAGGGTGAAAAATCCCATCACAAGTCAAAACTGGTCAAAAATGGCCGAATTCCTGAGCTGGAAGGTGAAAACTGTGCAAAAAACTCCTGATGCGTAGCGCGCCTTTCCACCTGCTTTTGGGGCACTTCACGGCATCCAAATTGAGCTCAGGTTGGCTTGTTGGAAATCCCTGGATGTCTACTTTCCAACCCAAGTGGAATTTTTCAATTTTATGTCCATTTTCGCCTCCAAAAGTGCATTCTCTCAAGACTGCTTCCTGTGTGTCCAAAAAGGGGCAGTGAGGTCATTTTTTGCATGTTTTTTGACCTTTTGGGGACCCAAACCTTGATGAAATGCCTTGGCAGTGGCTGAGCAGGTGTATTTCATCATGAAAAATCCAAAAATGCAAACCTTTTTTGATTTGGACCTCCCAATTTTAAGGGTAGCGCGCGGCGCGCTACGCGTTGAGCCAAAAAACAAATTGTGCCAAAAAACCCTGATGCGTAGCGCGCCTGAGCCCTATGCATAGCGCGTCTTTCCACCTACTTTTGGGGCACTTCCCGGCATCCCAATTGGGCTCGCGATAACTCGTTGGAAAGGTATGGATGTCTACTTTCCAATTCAAGTGGAATTTTCCAATTTGGTGTCTATTTTCCTTATCAAAAATCAAATCTCCAAAGAATGGTCAAAATGTGCCAAATGAGGCTGCCTCAAGGCAGAGTGCTGTTGCAATCAACTTTTGAATGCCTTCCTCAACTCCAAATTGAGCTCATGATAGCTCATTGGAAATATATTTGTGTTTAGTTATCATTTGACTCATCAAGAAAGTCATTTGGCCAACCAAGCTAGGAGAAAACTTGATTTTCCCAAGGTCACTTCAGAGGTGCATTCGATTCTCCTGAGGCAACGGTATTGTTCACATTTCTCTAAAACCATGACACCTGTGTAAAAAGTGAAGGAGGTTTTTCTTCTTTAGCTTGTTTCGAACATAAACCTCTCTCCGTTTTCCAAAATTCATCTTTGATTGCTCTGAAACATCTTTTGAGTGAAACTTATCCCGATGTGTGAAACAAGGAATTTTGTGGAAATGAAGCGAAATGAAGGGGATGAGGGGCTTCTAAATTCTTGGGGAAATTTTTGGAAGTAGGGAGGGATTTTAGGAAGCAGGGAAAAGTGGAATCATGGAGATCGAGTGAGCGGAAGGGGTCCAAAAGGGCAAAACACAGGCCCAACCTAGAAAATTTCCAGGTTGTAGCAAGAAACTAGGGTTTGTGAAAAAATGAGGAATTTGGGGAATCTCAGTGATGGGAAGTGTTTGATAAGGTACATGAAATATAGGGGAAGGTGTATGAACATCTGAATACAAGTTTTGCTAATGATTTGACCATCCAAGAGAAATTACCTCCAAAACCCTAGGAGAGGGAAATGGACCTTACCAAGGCACAACTGAAGCATGAACAAGGTGTAGAATGACCCATTGGAACTTGACATGATGATGGCAACCCTATGAATGATGATAGACTCAGCTGAATGATGACATGGACCGACATTTGGACAACTTTAGAAGGAGTGAAAGCAAACCCTAGACCTAATGCCTAGTGACCAAATTTTGCTTGAAAACTCTTTGAAATGACAAAATTTGACCTGGACACTCTGAGACCACTTTGTAAGAGCATATTTGATCACTGGAGGAAGGCTGGAAAGACTGACACTAACAAGTAGATTAAAGTATTTTAATTTAGTTATATTGCATTATTAGGTTAATCCACAGTCAGAATTTCTGCATGGTATCAGAGCCAAGTTTATCGGAGCAAAGGTTATCATAGCTATGAACAGTATACTGAGGAGAGAATTCGAAGTTTGAAGTTCAGGGTTGCAGGTACAAAATCGAATTCATCTCATACTTCAAGGTTAGTCAATGGCGTTCTATGGCTTGAGACTCGAATATGCCTTGGAAGGCAACTCAAATTACATAGCATGGAAAGATCACATGCAGGTTGTATTAGAAGACAACGGATTGAAGGATTTCAATGATCAAGAAATCCCAAAGCCAGGCTCAACTAATGCACAAGAGTTGGCTGAATGGAAGAAGTGTGTGGCGAGGGCAAGACAGATCATCCTTCAAGGAGTTCGAGACCATATTGTGTCGAGTCTCCATGGGAAGGATACTCCATATTCAATGTGGAAGACATTGAAGGACCTCTACCAGAACAGTAGTGACCAGAGGAAATTGGCGCTCTAGGACAAGCTTCGAAGAATCAAGATGGATAACTGCGATACTATTTCCACATATCTGAACAAGCTCACCACTTGCAGAGATGAGCTTAGCAGTGTGGGAATAACTACTAATGATGATGATATTGTGAGCCTTGCTCTCCTTGGCCTTCCAAAGAGCTGGAATAACTACTATGACTTTGTGAATGGAAGGGAGAAACTGTTGGATTGGGAACGACTGTGGTCGGATCTCATGCAGGAGGAGATCAGGAGGAGCACATGAGATGGTTCTTCATCCAAGGATGATGAAGAAAATCTGGCCTTAACAAGTAAGGCAAGGAAAGGGAAGGGGAAGGTGTCCCATTCCGAATTGAATTCTTCTCATGGAGGGAAGAAGGTTGACAAGTCTAAAGTGAGATGCTTTAATTGTCACGAAATGGGTCATTATGTGACTAATTGCCCATCGAAGAAGTCCAAGAAGGGATCCTCAGAACGATCTGAAGGTGAGGCATTAGCCAGTTAGTTCGAAATGGACTTCACCCTCATCGCATGCATGGTATCATCGATGATGGGTTGTGGTTGATTTCTTAACAGTGGAGCCTCATTCCACATGACTGACGATAAAAGTTTATTCAATACCTTGGAGGAGAAAGACCTCAAGATTCGCATAGAGATGAGTGACGATGAAAGGTATAGTGTTTCAGGAGTGGGCACAGTTGCTTTTTAGAGGGAGCATGGAGCTCTTATCACCTTGACAGATGTGAAGTATGTGCCTGGACAGAAGAAGAACTTGGCATTGGTCGCGATGTTGGAGGACAAAGGCTACAATGTTGTCTTCTATAAGGGAAAGGTTTTCCTTAGACACATCACCACGAGAGAGGTGAAATAGATCGGTTCATGACTTAAGAACATGTATGCTCTTGAGGTTCAAGATGCATACAAAGCCTTGAGGAGCAAGGCAAATGTTAGAGACTTGGTGGTTGAGAGGGAGAGTAAATTACCTCTCAACATGCAGTGCCAGAAGAAGTCTCAGACAATTGTTGAGGAGCCACAATTGGAGAAGTGCGCAGAGGGATCACATGCAGTCATACCTCCAGGTGTGAGGTGGGGAAATGTGGAGTGATAGTCCCAAAAAGGTTGAAATTGAGCAGGGTCCATTGAGAGGTTTTATCTCATGGATCGTACCTTGCTACGGGAGCCCAAAGTACATAGTAGCGGGAGGAATCAGTGGGACTGATGCAGTCAGAGATCAAAGTGACAGAGGCTAGAGCAATCAAATATTGAAGAGTGCAGAGAAGGATTGACAATAGTGTAGAAAGGAAAAGTCAGCAAGAGCGAAAAGTTCTTAGTTGACAGAGGCAATAGATGACCGATGCATCATACTGATTCAGGTTGGATGTTTTTTTTTGTTTCTGAGGTTGCTAGAGCAACAACACTAGAGAGAAGTGTTGCATGCAGAACATTCCAAAGGTTTAGGATCGAGATCGAGTTGAATTCCTTTCTTGTTGAGAGGGAGTGTTGAAAATAGCAACAAGAAATGATAAAAATAGAATCCAAAATATTCCAATTTTAATTTGTCCTTGAATTAAAATTGTGAATCAAAATTCGAATTTATTCTCACCAACTGCTTGAAAAATAATTAATTAATTCATTACGGATTAATTACTTGGAGAAATTCAACTTAGAAGTCTTTGTGAAGTCATGCAATAGTTATCCCTTAAATTAAGGAGATTGTCCCTTAATTAAGGAGATAAGATTGAGTTGTATTTGAGTTGTAATTAGTTAGCTAAGTTTACTGAGTTAAGTCCAGTTAAATTAGTTCCAATCTATTTGAGGAACTAATTGTGAGTTCAGCCAGTTAATGCATGCGTGCATCCAACTAGTGTACTTCAGATAACTAAAGATTCTCTCATCAGTAACTCAAGAATGTCTATTCATAGAAAGACCCAGTTGAGCTAAATTTCAAGGACAGGTTACTATCAGTTGCATGAGTTTTCCTATAAAGGAAACTCATCCATGCAGAAGGAATAAGGTTCCTTGAAAATTGCGTAGTTCTGACAGTGTATTAGAGCAGAGTGTGAGAGTAGTGTTACACTGGGTGAAGGAGATTATCCCAGAGGTAACTACACAAGGAAATAGGAGCTTGGAGGGTAGAGGAGAAGGCTTGTGAGAAGCTTTGTTTGCCTGTGAGCATCTAGGAGGATTGTACTGAGAGCTAGATAGCTGTGAGAGCTAAGGCTTTGTATAATTCTGATGTATTTCCACCTTGTAAGATAATACAGAGAGTGGGGTTTTTAGCTGAGGCTTTCCCCTGAGTATTCTTCTGTGTTTCATGTGCATTTATTCTTCTTCTGGTTATATATGTTCATCTTGATCTTGCTCAAATTTTTTAAGCTTCTGCAAAATTGATTGTAGAAGTAGATTAAAGTATTTTTCTTTAGTTATATTGCATTATCAGGTTAATCTACAGTCAGAATTTCTACACTCCCTTATTTTTGCTTGAATATTGTTGTGAAAACTATGGAATTTTCATTCAAAATCTAGAAGATGTTCATGGAAATGAAGATTTAATGGATGAGGAAATCTATGAAACCCTATGTGAATATTCATCCCAACAACAAATGGAAGTTTCCTCCTTGGATGAAAGAGAATTAGATCATGATCTTAAATCTGAAAATTATAATTCTTCCCTTGTAGTTGATGAAAACATTCAGACTTTAAGTGACCAAGAAAGGGGTAGTGATATTCAGTCAACAATTTCTATAGATTATTTACCTCCTATCTCTCTCATGGAAGAAGAGCAATTTCTTATGGATTATTTCCAAAATGGAGAGATCATTCAAGATCTCACATCTCTTGAAGATATAAAATTAGAAAATTCAAGAAATAAAGATGATATTTTTGCTGAAACATATGAACAACCATCCTCAATCACTCATATTTTGCAAGACATGGATTTTTCATCTTTCTCTGATATACATGAAGATAATCAAGAATCAATGTTACAACCAATATTTTCTTGTCCGCAAAATTTTTGTTTGCAACATTATGAGAATAATCAGATGGAGGTGTTTGAGAAAGAAAATGCAGCTGGAAGAGTTCCATATGAGAGTGACAAAATTTGGAAAAACTGTAAAATCAGTTTTGATTCTTATGGTGATCCTTTCACAATAGGTTTGGTGTCAGAAAATAGTCCCAAATTTTCAGATTTTGTAAATATCAAATTTATTTTCAGATCTTCTTTTGAGTTATCATTAAATAGGTTTTTTTAGTTTAATCCACAATAAATACATGGAAGGTTTTCAATCAATGGACAAGATGCTTGCATGGTTTCATTGGGTGTTTGAATTCACCTAACAACAAATCATGGTTCAACTTACAGTAGGAAATGACAAGCATGAATTTCAATTTTTAGTTTCCAGCAATTGGTGTTCAGGGTGAAACCAGAGTTCGTGTGTGGATTCAATTGTAATAAAAAAAAAATCATCTTTCACATTGTAGTATACTTTTTAGTTTGCAGTTTCAGTATGGAATTCAGTGTGGTGTAGTTTAGAGGTTGCAGGGTTACTGGTTGAGAGCCACCCAATGGATGAGGCCTCTAGTCTATGGGGTTCTTGTTGCCATCAATGATCGACAACATCCCCATGGAGCCAACTATTATCATATTAATTTTTTTTTAGAAATTTTCAGAAAATGTTGAAAACTAGTAAAGCTCCAATTATTTCAATTAGGGAGAAGGATAATATGTATGCAAAAGTTAATATGCTCATACTTTCAGTACTAATCATAGGTGTTTCTCCATTGCCAGTAGACCTATTTAGTACCCCAACAAAGACACTCCAAGGAATCACAAGCATTGCTTCACTGCCAATAGGCCTGTTTAGTACCTCGACGAAGTTACTTACTTCACCTCTCTACGTAGGAAGCATTTCTCCTTTTTCACGCTTTATTTTATTTTTCATCTTGCACATCGACATTTTATTGATGTTTATTTCGCCGGGGAAGAAGAGGGATCTTGACTTATTTTATAGGAAAGAGAGGTTGTTCCTTGTTTTACAAGGACTTATATATATTCTTTGAAATCGATTTTCTTTACTTAAATTTTCTCCTTTCCCTTGCCTATTCAATCAAGGTGACATGTTAGAACACATAATTCAATATATAGCTGATTTGAGGAATGAAGATGCTATAATAGATGCAAGTAACATAGATCCACTATGGCTCTTCATTTAAGAAAATTATAATTTCCATCTAGGAATCATTGACCTTTAGATATTCTTAGGCTTGAACAAAGGAGGAGATCGAATGTTTTCCAAGGGTTTCTAGTTGTCACAATACCTTTCAAAATCTTGCCACATTTATTATTGAGCTAATAAAAAACACTTTTCACACAAGATCGTATTTATGTACAAGGGTCAAATATCTAAACAAAAAAGTAAACAAATTGGAAATAAGGAGATAACATGAAACAATAGTAAAACGACACTATGTATATGTGTGATATGGAGTGCAAGGATACTACTGAAAATAAAGCTTCAAGTCTTGACCATTCATGGGAAGAGGATTAGTCTTCTCGTGTAGAGATTTAAAATGATAAGTGTGTGGGACAAGCTTCTAGTGTATGATGTAAGGACCAATCTGTGGGAATTGGAGCTTAGTGTGTTTATTTTTGTCTTCATGGGATTTATCTACTTCAAGACTAAGTATCCTACACTGAGTTCATTATTCCATACAAACTTCTTATCAACCCATGGCTTGGTATGCTTTTGATGGACAACAAAGTTTTCTTTGGTTTTCTCGGTTTCTTCCTCCAACCTAAGAAGGGTGTCAGTCATGTTTTGCATAGTTGGAAAAGGTATACTTTTGGGTTCCTGAGACAAGTGTAAATTTAGGAGATAGAGATTGGGAGGTAGTATCGCCTCCTTACCATAGACAATAAAGGAAGGGGAATTTCTAAGGGAAGGTTTTGGAGCTACTTGATCAACCCATAGAGTGTTTTTCAAAGCATTATGCTAGTTCATTTGTTCATTTAAAATGGTTTTCTTTATGACTTTAATTAAATTCTTGTTCGTTGATTCTAGTAAACCATTTCCTCGTGGATAATAGTTAGATGGATGCTTTAAGACAATGATATTTTCTAATGGAAAATCATAGAATTTCAAATATGAAAAGAAAGTTGAATTATCAAATATAAGCGAAGTAGGAATGCCAAACTTGATAATGAAATTCTAATTGATAAAACATATGACTTCCTGATCATTCACTTGCTTTACAAAAATGGATTCTACCAATTTAGTGAATTAATATGTAGTAGTAAATATGTATTGATGATGCTTCGATGAGTGAGGGAAGATTTCTCCAATAACATCTAATCCCCATTGCTGAAAAGGTTCTTCAACTATCATCAGTTGCAACGGCGTGGCTAACCTTTTCTCACGACCAACACATTTTTGACAGATGGGACACTTGTGAGCATAAGCATATGCATCCTTAAATAACATTGGTTGGTAATATCCAACTCACATAATTATACATGTAGTGGTGTCTCCTACATAATGTACAATGGCTGGTTCGTTATGAAAATATTTCAAAACATTTTATGAGTTCAATGATTGTAAGCAGTTAAGTAAGACACTGTTGTGATGTTTTCAAAAGAGTACACCATGAACCAATTGATATGATAGTGCCTTAAGTTGGATTTCCATCTTTTTTTTACTAAGAGATGGGAGGGAAGAGTGTATTGTTCAAGATATTGTTATATTTATGCATATCTTGATGATGGTGTATTGGACGAAGTGATGGAGTTGACATTGTACATCTCGATCTCTTGCTCCCAACATGACATATTCTTCCCATGACCTAGCTGCTTCCATGACGATTTGAAAAATACCATGGCCCTTGATATTGTGCGTTGGTTTTAAGTTCCCACTAATATTCCTATAAGCACATATTCTAGTTCTCTCTTCATTCACCTAACTATTTATGTACAAACAATAATCAAACTATTGGGTGTGGAACGAACACTATAACACAAATCTTCAAAATATATGGCCTGAAGTGTTTTACAACCTTATAAACTGCATAAGCTTTTTTTCCCATGGCATGATAGTTCAGTTATGATCCTTGTAACCTAGTGCTCATAAATGAGATCGGTCGTTCATTCTCTTGATTATCTTTTTGATTTAATACAACTGCCATCGAAGAGTTTGAAGCAAAGGTATATAGGAACAAGTCCTCCTAAAAATTTAGGCTATATAATGTGGTTGCTTTAGCTATGAATTGTTTTATTCAAGTAAAATTATTTGTCTCCTTTTGATCCCACTTAAATTGTGCATCCTTCTTGATCATGTCCTATAAATTTTTATGATATGTGTGTGGTGGGAAATGGATTTCCTAAGGAAGGACTGCATTACCTTCTTATTTATAGGATATGGTATATTTGAGAAATAGTTTTAACTTGTTCCTGGTCTACTTTAATACCACTCTTTGCTATAATGTGCCTTGAGAGATTCCCCTTGGACACTCTGAAGATTATTTTCTTCAGATTTAAGCCTTATGCCATAGTTTTTGCACCTTTCGAAGAATCGGTTTAGATGATGCAAATGATAAGATCTTTACTTAGAGAAAACCATTACATCATTGGGATGTACTACTATGCTTCAATCAAAGAAAAATCAGAATGTGATATCCTTAGTTCATTGAAAAGTGGACCTTGCGTTGATCAACCGAAAAGGAATTCACCTAAATGTGAACATACCCCAATTGGTTCTAAAGCTGGTCTTTAGTTTGTCGGGTTCTACTACTAATAGTTGATTACAACCCAAAAATTCATCTAGTAGCATGAACATTTATGCTCCAGAAACCATTTGTAATATTTTCTCCATGAAAGGCACAGTGTAGTTGTCCTTATCATATGCCCAATTGAGATTTCTGAAATCTACACATATTCTAAATCACTAGACTTTTTACTTACTAGGTCGAGGTTCAAAACTCACATTGAATGGAAAAATTTAAATATTATGTCGACATCCATCGGTTTCTTTAACTCCTTTTGTATCAACTGCTCAATAGTGGGATGTACTTTTCTCAGCTTCTGTTGGAATGACTTGGCCCCTTCCTTTATTAGAATGATGTGCTGGATTATCCTGGTGTCATAATTTTTCAAATCTTCGTAATCCCATGTAAACATGTATTAGTATTGTTTGAATAAATGAATTAATACATGTTGTTCTTGCAGGAATGATGCATGTTAATACGGATAAATTTAGGATCTTTAGTCGTCCCTAGGTTGATTTTCTCATATGATAGAGTCTAACTTTGGATCTTGGTATTTAGTGGTCCTTTGAAATGGTTTTGCAGATCGTAGAGATTTTCCAATGAGACCACTCCTTTAGGGATTGGGTTTCTTTATGTACTTTGGATGCTTCTTGTCATGATTTATCATCTACATCTTCATTGATAGTTGCGTCCTTGAAAATGTTAACATTCACCATAAAATCAAGGATCTTTTGATAATCTTTGAATACATTTAAATTAGTCACATTATCTGATACAGAGGGTTTATAAATAATTTCAATTTAAAATCCATCTCTAAATGGAATGAACCGAACGGTTGCATTTTCCAAAGTATCTGTGGTGGCATTGTTTATCGTAGATACATATTTGATATTAAAATCTTTGAAAAAGGAAAGCAATATCCACACCTCTTGGTGATAATTCTTAAGATAGGGTAATATACAGTGGATGGTATTGCGTAGCTGTCTCATAATGATTTTTTGAATCACCTGTTACTTTTAAGCCCTCTACCTTAAGGTCAATGGCCTTCTTCAACTTGAGTATAAGTGCTTCATATTTTGCAACATTAGTAGTACACTTGAATTCTAAGCAACAAGAGATCAAATATTTGTTTTTCTCTAGGTCCATCAAGATGCAACTTTCTCTCATTCCATCCTATGTCTTAGATCCATCATAATACAATGTCCACATATTAGTAGCAACATGTTTAGTCTCTAAACTAAGAGTATTTACATCTAATATTTGTTTTTCTCGAGGTCCATCAAGATGCAACTTGCTCTTGTTCCATCCTATGTCTTAGATCCATCATAATACAATAACATATTTAGTCTCTAAACTAAGAGTATTTACATCTATGGTACACATGCCATTATCACTAGCTCGGGGACTAGGAAGGAGTTTCAAATGGATGTTTGACGGTTACTAGAGATGGCAGTGCAAGATAACATCCAATGTTAGATTAAGAAAATAGTTTCGTAGAATTTCTTGCACTACACTTATAAGCTTAAGCTTGTTATGTGCTTCCAACTTCATGATGATATATTTCACTAAAGGCTAGCTATTCGCTAAGATCTAATCATTTTCCCCTTGTAAGGAAGCCATAAGTGGGACTAGTCTCTTGCAAATTAGCCTTGTAGCTTACTCGACCAATCTAACCATAAGCCTATTAAATGTCCACAACAACAATATCAATGAATTGTTAAACTCTATGATGAAAAGATAATGGAATCAAAACATTATTTAGTTCACCAATTACTTGTACTTGTGATCTATCGAATGGTATGATTTTGGCATGTATCTTTTCTAATTTAACATCAATCATCTTAATGACTGATAAAAGTATTACATTCGTAGATGCACCAGAATCAAGAAAACAGTTATGGACATTATGATTAAAAATCCGAAACGTTAATAGGAAAAGATGACAAGAGGATCTTGAGTTTATGTTTGCAGCATTAACCACAGATTCAAGGTTTGGAATAGTTTTAGATTTACCGAATGAATTCTTAGGAGCAGCAGTTGTTTTATCTGACTTTGGCATCGATGCAAAGGTTTTGATGATCAATCTGCGTTGGCTTTCAAACTTAGCTAGCTCGTAAATGGATATTTTGGCACGAGTCTTCTTCATATCTCCAATGATATTATATTTGAAATCTCATGCCACATTCAGTTCCTTGGCTCGATGAGCTACAGAAGCAGGCGGGGAAGCCTCGTTCGAGACCTCAGGTGTGGCGAAATTTCTTTTAATGTTTCCTGAAGTGTTGGACACTTGTAGATTTAGATTGCGAACTATGAGAAGAATCATTGGGAGGTAACATCCTCCTCAGGAGCTGGCCCTTTTCTCCTTAGATCACATTGTCTATATGTTTGAGTACGTGGAGCTTCACCAGCCACAACTTCACCCAAAGTTTCAGAGCCATGTGTGACCAGGTCCAAAGTTTCAGAGCCATGTGTGACCAGGTCCAAGGGGAAAATGGATTCACCAACATTTGAACTATCTTCTGTAATCATCAAGAACTATGTTCAACATCACCAATTGTTTTTCCATTTCAAACAAAGATAATAAAAATTTCAAACCCTCGTTTATCATTTCAAGCCAACCGAAGCTTGTGTACAGAAGCCGAACGGAGACCTACATAAAGTAGCCATGGTGTTTCCCTACCAATGAGTTATGTTATAATTTTTTACATTTAACAACATTACACCCATCGAAATGTAAATTACATATCTATATGAACTTAAACAATAATTTGAAATAAATAATGATTTTTAAAAGCGAAAACATATAACTTGTTATTATTTACATGTATAGTTTGTATTTATTTAAATAAATAACAAATTATATGTTTTTGTTTTTAAAAATTATTGTTTGTGTGTAACATGGTTTATGGGCAGGGAACTAGATCTTAAAAATGTAAAAATTAAAATTAAAATTAAATTAAATTAAAAAAATAATTAATAATTATAATAATCAATAAAAAAATTTCAATTCCATCAAATTACAAAAAAATAAAATTAGTAATTGTATTTATAATTAATAAATAAACTAGCTTAAATCTATCTTTATTCTGCATTTACCAAGTCATGAGAGATCAAATCTCTTGATATGCAAACCATTTTTAGAGTGAAAAGAGATTTGATCTCTCTTGGCCCTTGGTAATTCGAAGTTAAGATGGATCTAGGCCACTTATAATTAGAGTTTTAACGTTGATTATTTTTAAAGCAATGTTTAATCTTACTAAATATTGATGCTTGTTTATATTGTATACTGGAATATTTGTAATATATGTGTGTTTTTTGGATCATGTTCACTTTCATAATTGTAGATATCTATTGATATTGAGAGGTGATCTCCAACCGAGTATGGTAGAGATGATGTAATGTTTAAAATTTTGACCCAATGAAATGAAAATTAAATAATTAATAAGTATAATTATCCCTAAAACATTTTAACTTAGTCAAATTACATAAAAATATAAATATAAATAAAATACAAACAAAATAAAATAAACCTAAAATAATAATTATAATTATAATTACTAATTAGACCAATGTAAATCCACCTTAACTTAGGACCTACCAAACACCGAGAGGGATCAAAGCTCTTGATATGAAAACTTATTTTAGAGTGAAAAGAGATTTGATCCTTGTTGGTTCTTGTTGGATCCTAAGTTAAGACGGATCTATGCTTCTTATAATTATAGTTTTAACATTAATTATTATTAAAGAAGTGTTTAATCTTACTAAATATTGATTCTTATTGATACTATGCAGTGCAATATTTGTAATGTATGTGTGTTTCTTGGATCATGTTCACATTCATAATTATTGATATCTCTTGATATTGATTGGCAATTTATTTTATTTAGCTAAGCTAATTTATATTCTTGTTTTATGAATTTAGTTCATATTTATAATTATTGTCATTCATAACTATGATGATAGACATGTCTATATCATAATATACCTTCTAGAAGTTTAATTTAACTATTAGTAATTGTAAGGTATATAGTGGAGATTTAACTTTCATGGAATGTGTTGAAATTTTCATAATAGTATACATAGATGGGTTAAGATTTATCTCCATGTGAGTTATGATCTTTTGATTAATTAAGGAAAATGTTATATCAATAGTTATCATATTAGGTATATGGTTTTGATAAGCCATGGTATTGACCCGTGATATTGTAGCTAAAGCTATTTACATGTTAAGAAATAAGTTAAGAATTTCTATAGCAGAGTGGAGTGAATCTCCATAATTAATAATATTGCTTAGCCCATATAATATTAATTATGAAAAATAATAATAATAGTTTTATTAATTTTTATAATATTTTTAATCTAAATAAGAAACCAAGTCTCACTAGCACAACTAGTTGAGGAGGGGCCTCGTTAGCAAGGCTATCCAAGATGAAACCTCATGGGGGTGGTTGTGCCTGTGCTAGGGGGAGAAGACATGCTAAAAAAATCATTTTAGACTTTTGAAAGTGTTACTGTTGCTTACTCATACTTTTCAACTCTCCCCCACTCTAAAATTGTTGACATTGGAAATAGTTGGAAGGTGGAAGTTTCGTTTGCTCGCTGTGTCATTGAACACACAGGACCCGTGCTTTTCATTTGCTCGCTGTGTCGCTGTCTTGTATTCTTATGAATTTCACTTTATTATAAGTTTAATTTGATTCTGCTCCCTTACCACCATATAGTATAATTCAATTATATGAATTTCTGTGTTCTTACCAATTTCACTTCTTGATGGCTTTTATTTGATTGTCATTATCTATTTTTATTATTAGTTACATGAGAAATACTTTAACATCTTCACAATGGCTTATTTTTCATTTATGATACTAGTTTTTTTTTTTTCTTCACTAAAGCTATTTGACTTTCCATACTAAATGCCTTTCCTTACTGTATTGATACCTCTTGCCTTCCCTCCCAAGGTTTAGTATGGTCAACAAGACAATGTTTGGAATAATTTAGACGGTAAAAATGTTCACAAATTAATAAGTATATTTATTGTATATAATTTTGAAATTTAACGAAATTTAAATTTAAAAATATATAAACAAAATATTTTCTTAACAAGAATTGTAAAATTATCATCATTATTGATCAATTTCATTTCAATCCAATTTTTTTTTGAAGAATTTGGTTACATTTTGTGCAATCTTGAATCTATTTAGTTTATTTGCATGTGATTCTAATTTATGCAATGCACCTAAACAACCACACATTCAAGGAAATTCAAAATCCTATTCCTACCACTTCTTTGTTGACCATTTAATCTTTCATACTATCTTTAACTTTCAATTTGATGAGTCCTATGTCCTATGACATATAGTAACGCTATATTAACTTTTTCAAACAGTATCTTAATGTATTACCAATCTATGTGGTAGATTTATTAAACTACATTGTACCTTAGTGTTTCCCACCATCTTGGGATACATGTTCATCAAATTTGATATGTTGTACCCATGTGAAACATAAAAGCACAACACAATCAATTGAATGATTCAATCTATGTGATGGAAAAAGCATATGAAATTAGACTCTTTAGGAAAAAAATAGAAGTAAACATCTTATTAGAATCCCTTGAAAGAAATGTACAATAATACCAATTACATGAAAATGTAAACTAGTGTGTTGATTAGTCGCTTCATATTGAAACGTGTATTGAATAGTCACCTAGGGTGTAGTTTCAGTTATTACGCTGGACACATTTTAATATTAAAGTTCAAAATTTATTTAACAAAAAACTAAGTTCAATTTAAATTAGGTGAATTTGGAAAAACAATAGTTGTTAACACTGGAGGGATTATTAGAGTTATTTATACCATGAATTTGAAGATGGTGTAAAAAGATGAAATGTAGGAATATGAATTGACTATGAGGGGAAGGGTGATTATATTGGTACTCAAAGTGGAGTTGACACATGTCCCTTTTTAAACCAAAAACAAAATTTTCTTTAATTAAAAACAATGTCCACTATAGTAAAAACAAAAATGAATATACATATTTGGTTAGTTTTATTTAAAAGTATTATAAAAAATTAATAATCCTACTTACACTTTGGAGATATGTGGTAAAATATTTCGCTCTCACTCTTGTGTAAAGAGACAAATATTTATATCAATTTTTTAAAAATATAAAATAATTAAAAAAAAAACTTGATATTTTCACTTTTAAATGTGAGAAAGATGAATAACTCTATACTTTACTTGAATAAACTATTTGAATATATATATATATATATATATATATATATATGTTTCATATTCACCATAACAAAATATTACAATGTCCAAAAAAATAATAAAGTAATTGAAAGTAAAGAATTTCAATTAATTCATAATAAATAAAAATAAAAAAGTTAAAAAAAATTAATTAAAAAAAAAATTAATACAAATAAGTTTATATATGAATACAATATTGTAATCCTCATTTAAGTAAAATAATAAAATATTTAAATTCTGATTTAATGTAAAATATTTCAATGAAAAATATGTATATATCATATATGGTTAAAAGCAAACTATATATGTCATATAAAGTGAGTAATCAACACTTTCAAAGTGCCTAAAGGAATTTTCATCTATTTATACATATAAAAACGTAGTTTAATCTATGAAAAAATATACATGGTGTGTGTGTAGTGAGGGCCAATATAGATCCGTCATAACTATGGATATACCAAGCATCAAGAGGGATCAAATCTCTTACATGTAAACATTTTTCAAGTTTTGTATTCTAAAAGAGATTTTTACATCAAGAAATTTGATCCCTCATAGCAGTGTCATGGCTAAGATGGATCCATACTCCTAGAAATGGTCTATGTGAATTTTGAGTTTTCATAAAATTGGTACATTATTTTTATGCAATATATAAAATGGAAATGTTTTTGGGGAAATTGTTTCACAATTGGCTATTTTTTGGACATTCTCTAAAAAGACTATTCACCAATGTGGTTAAAATTTCAACTATTATTTACATACATAATATTGAATTAATAACATTCCCCTAAATTTTACTATTTTTAATAGTAAATTAATTTTTCTTTAAATGAATATTCAACTACAATATATGTATGACTTTTCAAACTAGAATAGTTGGATATATTACTATCACTCCTACAAATTACAAATAAGGGTGTTTAAGATGATTTTTAAGACAAAATAAATCTTTTTGATAGAAAATTGAGAAATCATAGAGCGATTGATTGCACACAACAAACCACACTTAGATACTTTTATTGATCACCAGAGGTACAAATATATAGGACATAAACTACTAACTTTGACACATCTAGATCATGACTATGACTCATACATTAGAAACAACTTCTAGGTTATCTCCTTGAAACTCCTAATGACAACTATGCATGACATAGAAGCATTACTTCCAACACCCTCCAATAATGCTTACATGAAAAACACATATTACAACAACAATATGATATCTGTCTAACTGGTCTTCATCATCACTCACATCCACTCAGGAATCTCGCAAACAATGCTCTTTCTTCACCACCACATCTTTGAGTTGTCACTTGAACTCCATTTAAAACATAACTACTTTAGACCATCTTTGACGTAATTTACAGAATTCATGCTTCTCAACCTCCTGCAGCACGATGAGTCAGTCTCGATATTGTACCATCCTATGGACATAACTCCATATGTTGAACACATTGTCTTCTTTTGTATTCCCCAGTTATCTAGGAAGGCAGCTTGAGTACTGAATGTATTCATAAGTCAATTATACAAGATGGCCTCTTAAACACATAATCAAGTTAACCTATAAGTTGATGTTCCTAGCTCCACATGATGTCACCAATGTATAACAAATTATGCATAATCAAATTAGTGAGTTGTTCTTGTGTCACTGTATGCATTCAGAACCACCAATTTGAAAATATGTTAATTTGTTCTATAATTGGTTCTTCATTTGATTTTTCACATTAAAATTGGACGCTAACACACTATAATATAACAAAACTGCAACACACACCACAGTAAGACTACAAAGATATTGACAATAAAACCAATAAACATTCTCCTCTAAATACAAACTTTTCCCGCAATTGCCAGAAATTTCCAAGAACCCATAAAAACACAATAAAATAATCTAATATTCTGATGTTCACCAAATAATGCATTAAGCCACATCCATCCTTGGTCCTCGACTTCTGTGCTGATCCACATGGTTGGGCAATTCACTCTGCTTGAATCTAACTCCTATCCACCAATTTGAGCACCCACTAGACATTGATTTTTCAAATGTAAGAGTCAATTATTCTCAAATAAATAGAATAATTGAGAGCACTAGGAAGCAATTTATTTTCCCACTTATGAGCTCAGTCACCCTCATAAGTAAATCATATTTTCTCTTTGTCCCCTTGACAAAAACACTTATTATGAAGTGCCTTTCAACCGTTTTAATTTCTTCTTATTACCGATTTATGTGGGCAAATTATAAGAAGGGGAAAATTGATCCTCTAATTCCATGATAGAAAATTGAGAGATCATAGAGCGATTGATTGCACACAACGAACCACACTTAGATACTTTTGTTGATCACCGGAGGTACAAATATATACGACATAAATTACTAACTTTGACATGTCTAGATCATGACTATGACTCATACATTGGAAACAACAACTTCTAGATTGACTCCTCGTAACTCCTAATGACGACTACACATGGCATGGAAGCATTGTTGATCACTAGAGGTACAAATATATAGGAGATAAATTACTAATTTTGACATATCTAGATCATGACTACGACTCATATATTGGAAACAATAACTTCTATGTTGACTCCTCGTATCTCCTAATGATAACTACACATGACATGGAAGCATTACTTCCAACACTTTCATCTTAAAAACTGAGATTTTTATTTTAATTATTTTAAATTTAAAACTAAAATGATTTTAATTTGCTTAATATAAAAATTAATGCAAAAGATAAAATCTCAACATACATCTAACTTATTTCATTTACATTTATACTAAATATATCTCAGTGAAAGCGAGTAGTGGAGAGGAAGTTTCAATAGGAATTGAAGTGATGGGGTTTGCAATGTGTAAGCGAGTATATGACACTAGCCACCAAATAACAATATATACCTAGATGCCCAATAATATGACAGGATTATGTGAAAAGGGATTTTTTTTTGTGGGTTCACCGATGGCAGTTGGAGAAGGGAACGACATTATATTTACCATGCTCAATAACCCTTTTTTCTATATTTAGTCTTCTGTGATCCATAATGAATTAAGCAAAGTATTTCGGTAGAAATCACATAAGAGAAATTTTTGGCCGACGCGTTTCGAACTAAGAAGTGTGGTTCATCATCAGGACCAGATGATTTCTATCAAAATACTTTGCTTAACTCTTATGTTGTCGGTGAGGTTATCTGAGGAAGTAATGGTATACTCTCGGTCGTGGCACCTAGGAGTGGGACCATCCCAGTAAATGTGACCAACATCCTACCCTCATTAAGGAAATGTGTGAAGAAACTTGAATTAGAGGTTGGGAATCTATTGACATGCCGATTGAATAGGGACAAAGGGGGCTAAGGAAAACACTTTGGCTATCTTGATGGTGGGTCATGTCGAGACTATGCGAAGTTGGACTCCCTATTTAGGGATAAGAGATCGGTGACCTATCTGGGATATTCAGGATCAATCCAAAGTGGAAAGGCAGTAAATTAGATTAATCTTTCAACAAAACTAGGATATTTGAGTGAGGGCCTAGTATTTGCTAACAAAGCTAGGATATTTGAGTGAGGGCCTAGTATTTGCTAACAAAGCTAGGATGGATGTCTTTGAGTACTTGTCAAATGTTTCTCGAGGAGTGGTGGGGTCAAAGGTGATAGAACTATTTGAAGTGAGGGTTATCAACGATGATTTTGTACCCAGTAATTTCACATATTATATGGTTAAATATCTGGGTATGGTAGTGTAGGACATTGTGGAAATGGTGGTTTATTTGCTTGGGACTGCACTACATCACCAGTTTTATCTATCTATGAAGACCAATGGAGATGGGAGGTTGGGTTTTCATGCCTTTTTTACTACCATTGAGTCTTAGTAACCATTCCTTGTTGGTAGCACCTTCCTCAATCTAACGTTGTAACTATCCCACATTGCATTTTCATATTTTTAATTAGGTGTTGGGATCAATTGCACCTTATTCTTGAAAGTTGGAAATTATTATGTGATAAAAAAAATTCATCTGCCTTGTTTCCTTTAGGGAAAAATTTGGACACATATGTCAACATATCATGTGTCATGTTATCAACATCCAATCTAATTTTAAATGTACTTGATTGCACTGGTTTATATTGAAAACGATGTGAAGGATGGACACAGATAATGTTACAGATGGATGTTGGAACCCAATGAATTGTGACCCTTTTTATTATAGAGAAAAAATTATGAGGAGCAGAGAAGAAAAAGATCCATTGTGGGGGAAAATATTGTAAGGTGTAGAGGAGCACAAGATTCCTCATTGGGAAAAATATTGTAATGAGTAGAGGAGCATAGGAGTCCTTGTGGGGAGACATTAATAGGTCCTGATGGTCGAATCCATTCAATTGTGGTCTTATGTTAGACCCAAACAAGACAACCTACAATAACCAATATGAAGAATATTCCTCTTTCATTGAGTAGGAAAGAGATTAGGTAAAATGAGCACCATTTCTCAGTCATTGTTTGTGATGAGCGCTAGTATTGCAGTAAGTAATCCGGATTTAAACAGGAACGCAACAAATTACAGAGATAACCATAAACACAGATATGCAGCAGAAATAATACTTCATTTCATTAATATAAAAGACTGAAATATGCTTACAAACAGTAATGGAAATAAACCAGCTAGGGCGATGGTAGCTTATCTCTGAGAAGAGATGTGGTGGCTACATGCCTCTGAACTATTCTGAACTGTGTTACAATGAGGCTCGAAGGCCTATTTATTATTGAGAAACAATGGAAAACCCTTCACATCCCAAAATCTAACCCTAGAAAATGAAATGCCAAATTGTGGGCCCCGTTTTGGGGTGATTTAGATAGCCAACTTCCCGGGGTCGTGAATTGGTCATATTATCTCCATTTGACACGCATGATAGCCTGTTGGAAAGATCTCTTCAAGGACTACGACGAAAAAGGCGATTTTTTTAACAAAAAAATTGCTGGAAGTAGATTTCCCAAAAAACATCGTTTAGGGCCTCAAAACAGCTTCGGAATTTTAGGACCCAAAAAAATGCTAAAAATAGTAAACTGCGCTATAACTAAGGAAACTAAAAATGCTGAGAGAAACAATGGTGGGGGTCCAGGTAGACTTGGCAGGTGGCCACCAATATCCACCTAGATCATTCCTCCCCCCTTAGGAAGCAATGGTCCCCATTGCATTGAGTTCCTCCATGAGATGAGGAAACTTTTGCTTAACTTGGTCCCTGGTGAGCCACTTGCCATTGTGAAGGAGTTGGCCTACTTTGACAACTCGATACAGTTGAATATTCTGTTGGCGAGTATTCTTGATCTGTGTGTCCATGATTCGATCAGTTGCAACTTGTTCCATGCAATCTGGATTCAATTCTGTGGGTGTGAGTTGTTCTGCAATGTCGGATGTGTCTAGTAATGGTGGAAAGTATGGCCGAAGGCAGTCCACATTGAACACTGGGTGCAGGCCAATGAATGGAGGAATGCTGAGTTCAAATGCATTATCTCCCACAACCTTAGTAATGGTGTAGGGACCATACTGGAGTGGTCTCAGTTTCTGATAGGCTCCAGTAAGGCATTCCTTTTGCAAGTGCAACCAGACTTTGTCACCCACCTGAAACTTGTGTGGAAATCGATGTTGATAATGTCACTGCTTGAACTTGGCATTTGATTTCTCCAGAATGTCATGGACCTGTTGGCGAATATGTTGGATGTGCTTAATGAAGCTGGTTTCCTTGTTTGTTTCAGACCGGACATGAGCCGAATCTGTGTGAGTAGCTGCAAATGGCATGGCCACATCAATGGGGCATAGTGGCTGGAATCCCAAGCCCACCTGAAAGGGCTGTGGCCAGTGGAGCTGTGAAGAGCTCAGTTGTATCTGTGTTGAACATAGGGGAGGCTCTCGTCCCATGTGCGTGGATGCTTTGAGTTGTACATGCGCAGAATGTGTACAATGATCCTATTGACAACCTCTGTCTGGCCATCTGTTTGAGGATGGAAGGCTATGGACTTAGTGAGTTTGGTGTCCAGCATGGACCAGAGACTAGAGCAAAATGTACTGAGGAACCGACTATCCCAATCTGAGATGATAGACTGTGGGATCCAAAAGTGCACCCACACTCGTTCAAAGAAGAGTTTAGCAGTGGCTTCTGCTGTGATGCTCTTCTTGCAAGCCGCCATAATGGCCATCTTCGAGAACTTGTCAACGACCACAAAAACACAGTCATTTCCATGCTTAGTGGAAGGAAGGCGTGAGATGTAATCCATGGAGATGGATTCCCAAGGTTGACTAGGGGTAGGTAGCGGGGTATAGAGGCCTTGCTTCTTGATGGTCGGTTTGGCAATGGCACAGGCAGTGCATGATCTGATGTACTTCCCAACATCCTGTCGAAGATTCAACCAATAGAAATACTTTTGCAGTACTTCCACCATTTTCTTAACCCCGAAATGCGCAGCAACTCGACTGTAGTGTGCTTCCCAAATCATCTTGGCACGCTCGCTTGAGGGAACATAAAGGTGACCCAGATGGCATAACAGGGCATCCTGGAGGTGAGAATCTAGAACATGTCAACCCTCCAAGGGTGTCTGGTATGTGTGGCCGAATTCTGGGTCGCTTTTGTAGAGATGTGACCAATTAGAGGTCTCGTGCCCACAAGAGTTGAGCACAGTGGTTAATGCAATGATCGGTGGCCGACTGAGGCAATCTGCAACATTATTGGTGCTACCCTTCTTATACTCGATATTCAAATGGAACTGTTGAAGGTATGTAGACCACTTCTGATGGCAATCATTCTGCAATTTCCCTTGGGTCTATATGAACTGCAGGGGTTGGTGGTCTGTGTGGATGACCGTTTCCTTCCCCAAAATGTAATGCTTCCATTGTTGACAGGCTTGCACAATGGAATACATCTCTTTATCATAAGTGGGATACTTCCGGACTGTGTCTGAAAGTGTTTCACTATGATATGCCACTGGATGCCCGTGTTGATTAAGGACTGCCCCAATAGCATAGTCAGAGGCATCTGTTTTGACCTCAAATGGTTGTTGTAAATCTGGTAACGCGAGCACTGGTTTCGTACAGAGGCGATCGTTCAGCTCTATGAATGCCTTCTGTTGAGATTCAGACCAAATTTTTTTTGCTTTCGCTCCTCCCTTGGTGACTTGACTCAAGGGCCAAGTGATATGAGAAAACCCCAACACGAATGTGCGGTAGAAGATGGCAAGACCTAGAAAGCTACGGAGCTCTATCAGAGTGGTTGGAGATGGTCAATCCCGAATGAATTGGATCTTGGCTGGATCCACATGCACCCCCTGTTCATCAATAATGTATCCCAGATATTGAACCTCGGTCATACCAAAAGTGCATTTCTCCAAATTGGCACATAGCTTATGTTGCCGCAGTGTTTGGAGTACCTGTCGTATGTGGTGGAGGTGCTCTTCCCAACTCTGGCTGAAGATCAGAATGTCATCCAAATATACCACTACAAATGAGTTGGTGAATGGCCGCAAGATGTCATCCATTAGCCTCATGAAGGTTGCAGGAGCATTCGTCAATCCAAAATGCATCACCAACCATTCAAAAAGGCCCTCCTTGGCTTTGAAGGCAGTTTTCCACACATCAGAGGGTTCGATTAGTACTTGGTGATATCCTGACTTCAGATCGATCTTGCTGAAATATTTTGCCCCTTTAGTTGGTCCAGGAGGTCATCAATCCACGGGATCGGGTACCTATTACGGACAATGATCTTGTTCAGCGCCCGATAGTCAATACAGAGTCTCCAAGTCCCATCCTTCTTCTGTACCAACACGATCGAGCTCCCACAAGGCGATGAACTCGGACGGATGTGACCTTTCTGCAGAAGCTCCTAAATCTGCCTCTTGATTTCATCATTCTCTAGAACAGAGCATCGATAAATTGGTCCATTGGGTAGTGGCACACCTGGGGTCAGATCGATGGAGTGCTTGACCTGACAGTGCAGAGGAACCCCTGCAGGGGAGGTGAAGATGTCCTCGTACTCCTCCATGACTTTGTCCATCTGTAGCTGTCGTGCAAAGGGGCCCTGTCTGGAGGCCATGGCCGCTGTCTTCTCCTTTCCTTGAGGGTGTATCATCAGGAAGACAAATTTCCCGGTTTTGGAAATGGGATTACTGCATTGTTTTGTAGTAATCAAAGAGATGGCGGTAGGCGGTGCTACCTCTGGTATCTTGTATAACTTATTTCCCAATGTAATGATAACAGCACGGGGCCTTGATTCATACACAGCATGTCGCTTCCACAAGTATGGTTGTCCTAATAATACATCACAAACTTCAAGGGGAGCAATGACACATAATACCTCATCTGTGAAGGGCTTGATGTTGTATGGAAGGTGACACTACTGGCTGATGCAAAGATCCCGTCCTTGGTGAAGCCACCCGATGGTGTACGGTTGTGGATGTGCTATGGTCGGTAAGCCCAACCGCTTCACGACCTCTATCGAAATGAGGTTCTTTTGGCTCTCGCTATCCACAATGAACTGTAGCGGGGAGCATTTTACCCACATCTGGGAGTGGAAGAGATGCTCCTCCTCCTCTGGATCTTTAGGTTCATTTTTGTGGATCTTGGCAGTAGCAACAGTGGCATTGGGATCCGCATCAATGATCTGCTTCCCTTTGTCATTCCCTTTGTCAGGTTCTGACTCAGAGTCAGAACATGCATCTGATTCTGAAACCTTTAGCTCAACCACCAGTGACTGCTTGGCCCGACACTCACTTGTGTTGTGAGTGGAGCTCTTATGGAACTCACACCATTTTCCCGTGTCCTTTTTCGGCTTTGCAGCGCTGTTCTTTGCTTGTAGCTTTGGCGGGTTGTCTTGGGTTGTTCTGCCTTGGCTTTGTCCTTTGTTTTGTGGTTTAGGGGCACCTTTCCCTTGCTTCAGATTCACAAATCCAAAGTCTCGCCTCTTTTGTTTAAACTTCTGCTCGACCTTGACAGCATATCGGTATGCTGTGCCGAGCGAGGAGATGTTCATGAATTCTATTTCTTCCTAGATGTACTTGTGTAGGTAGCCGTGGTATTTGAGTATAAAATGCTACTCCGTATCCTTGATACCCAACTTTGTGCGAAGGGTATGGAAAAGATTGGTGAACTTCGACACATCTTGGTCCCTTCCCTGTTGCAACGTGGTCCACTTTATGTATTCATCCTCATAGCTTCAGACAGGGTAGTACTGCTCCTTGATGGCATCCCGGAATGAATTCCAGGTGGGTGCAGTCGAAAATAGTGAGCCGGTATTTTAATCCTTCTGCTCACAGTAGGTTTCCCACCAGTCCTTGACATGGGGGGTGTTATAGACATTTTTGTGCCTTACAGCATTGAGCATGGAATGTCCATAATCTAAGGGATCCAAAGTCCCTAAACATGTTGTTCCTACCCCTAGAGGAACAAGGCTAACAAACCACAGCAATTCACAGAAGTTCTCCACCAAAAACTACTCAAAACAAGTCAAATCAGGATCATTTCAGTGGCTACACTAGCTGTTTGCGCTGAATGTCAAAGCCAACACTGGCTACCTGCGTTGAATGTCAACTGGAACACTGGCTACCTGCGCTGAATGAGAATGGACAAGTGGCAAGCTCATTTCTCAAGGTGTCAAAACCCAGGAAGCTTCCAAAATGACACTTGCCTCAGGGAATTCGACTGGTGATGAGTAAGAGGTTCCAAATCTCCAAGTGGAAGCAAGAACCTCCAAGTGGACTCAAGAACTGACAGAGGGAGAGGACACTAGTCACATCTCAAGCTGACTCATCCTCTCTCCAAAAATCTATATATGGATCTCTCCTCCATGAGATCTAGAGGCTGGAATTTTGTTATTGCAAAGAATTGTTGTTGGTTTGAGATTGGAATCATTGGGTGCTTAATGCTTTGAAAGGGGGTGAAGATAGGAATTCCATTTGCTGGGAAGGAGATGCTGGATTGGAGCCCTCTGGGTTGTATCTCTTCCTGAACCTTGTTATTCATCAATAAAGCTATCTTGGTTTCTCCTATATACTGGTGTATTTTTTATGTATGAATGCATTAGTATGTTTAGTTTATTTCTAATCCTGAACTAGTTATGAATATGAATCCATGTCTTGTGTAGTGTTCTCTTCTTGTGATCTTGCAGAAACCTCTTGAAGCTGGGCGAGCGAGAAGGCAAGTAGCTGGGAACTCTCCAAGAGAAGAGAAGCCGGATCGAGGGACAAACGGAAGACACCGGTTAGTCCACCCATCTCTCTCTCTTCGTTCTTAATTCATAAAGGAAGAATATTAGAATAGCTATCTCTGTTTGTTGCTAAGGCACTGTCACACCTTAGGTGGATAGGATCGTCTTGCATAGGCATTTTTCCCCACAAAAAATTGGCGACTCCACTGGGGAGATTTTTTTAGTCATTTTATTTGTGTTTCTATCATTGTTTGTTTCATAGACTTGACAACAACAATCGAACTGCATCTGCTATTCCTGGATGCAAAGTAGACAGTTTCTGCTTTGATCCAATCACTGGACTTGTCTATGATCTGAACTATGGACTCACAAATGATTTGATGATCATTTGTGATAGATCTTAGTACCCTCTCAAAGCATCCCTTTGATTGTACCTTGCTTGTTGCTTTTATTTGGCCCGAAACAGTGAATTAAATAGCAATCTGTGACCCAGAACCTGTGAGAAACGAGAGTTTCTCCTTCAACACAGACCCAGTGAAGGGATTCTGCATTTCAACACAGGTCCCGTGAAGCCTACCTGCGCTGAATGTCAAAACCCCTGTGTTGAGGTTGCGCTGAACCAGTTTGCTCTTGTGCAGCTGGGGTTCTTTGCTCTGTTTTGCCTTGTTTTGATCTCTGATTTTTGCAGCCTGTAACCAGCATAGGTACCAGTCTGATAACTCCTTTTCTCTGCTTAGATTCCGCCTCCTTTTGTACAAAAAGACTGTGAGTGTTTTTATGTGTTTGTGGCATCATTTACAGTCTTCCTTTGCATGAGTGAAGTAATCATCCTGTAGCCCTTGATTCAGATCTGTTGATTGTGATCTTAGGAGAGAGTTCATTGGCTGTTTGCAGTTGATTATACATTTGCTTTTGCTTATTGGTTTGAGTTTGTCTCTTTTAAAGTGTCGAAACAAAAGTTTATTTTGAAAATCGTTAAGTGTTGTAATCTCTTCTACCCTTTCTGATTTCGAAAAAGTAAACTTGTTCGTATTTGTCATTTAAAAGCAAATTCAAAGTTGTGCAAAAAGCTTTCTTTTGTAGGCATCAACACTAAGAAAGTGGAAAACGAACACCTGCATTGTGCATTTGCATTTTGATAGTTTGCATGTTTGATTTAGGAAAAGTGCATTAGAGTGTGCTGATTGCTCTTTGAGAAAAGATGGTGTCTTTCTTTTCCCTTAGTAGCTAGGATTTTCAAAGTTGAAAAGATAAAAAGCTTGCTTATCATCTTTAGACTGCATTTAGGAATTTGTATCATACATCTCGTGGTGAACCTTGAAAGGCAAACTTTAAAAAGATCAACCTAAAATAAATTGAATGAACTTAACAACGCTTTGCAACATAACGCACAACATAGAGGTCTAGGCTAGAGACGTGTTTCGGCGTCGTTAAGCCTGGTGACTGTCGATCTCGTGGATGGTGGGTGATTCCTCCTGAGGGACGATAGTGCCAGTACGGATTGTGCTCCCATGTACCGTCGCGTATATATTGGCAGACCCCTATAGGCATAAAACCTTTATCCTTAGGAAGCCGTGTCAGCCGCCCTACTGATCGCAATGCACTGAACACAGCATTCAGGAAGATTGACCGCCCGTACCCTAAAAAGTATTCTGTGGTTTTGCGAAAAGTTTGGCACACCCTCTGCCTAGAACTCCAGAGCAGTTCCTTTTGGCCTTTTCCAGACTCTATAACAGAAAAAGTCCATCCGAGCATTTGTCACTTCGGGCTCGTTAAAACATCGAAGGAGACTAGAGTCATCTTTAGCTTTTTCTCGACTCTTAAAAAGTGAAAAAGCAAGTTGTGTCTAAAAGCGTCTAAAAAATTCATTTAATTCGGAAACACACTTTCCCCTTTTGTATTTTGGTTGATCGAGTAATCTGCAATCGTGGAAGAAAGTCAATTGAAACCCCGTCATTCGCGGAGGCTTACGAGTCAACCGTCTTTGTCTCCGGAATCGAAAACAGTATGGACAAAGCGAACTTGTTTAACCGGTTCGAAATCTCCTATCAAAGTTAGAACAAGTGTTCCAACAACATCTGAGATTCCGGTTACTCCAAACATTTCTGGAACCCCTGCCTCTACAGAAGAAGTTCAACAGCCGCAGAGGGACAGTAACACTGATCTTAGTCTGGGGGCAAATACTTGCGTTACTGAACCAGTTCCATCTGTGACCGGTTCAGAGAGTCTTTCTCCTCAAACAACTGTCGCTGTCGATTCAACCCCTTCTTCGGCACCAGAAATATTTTACGGACCTGACGGTCTTCCTATTCCACCTAGTTTGATTGCGATAGAGGAAATTGTAGAGGATCTGCAAGCAAGTACTCCAACCCATTTTGGAGTAGGGGTCACTCTATTTCCTTCTACATCAGAAGTTAGTCTACCACAAGTGGAAGTTCCTGTAGAATCGCTAGGCAATCTATTGGATAGAATCAAAATGTCTGAACAACCGTCAACATCTAGGACTGTGTCGAATGACACAGCGACAACAGAAGCCCCTGCCGTCACTCCGACAATGTTTGCCAGCATACCATCTGTCCCGACTAGCTCACAACCGCTAGAAGGAGTCCACCAAGGGACTATTTCGACAGTGTGGTCTATTCCAGTTTGTTCATCCGGAATAATATCCGGCAACTCTTATGTTGAAACTCGCCAGATTGATCCATTTGGAGGTCAATTTGGGCAATCCAGTCCCCAAGGACAAACAATCCCCTTGAGTTCCAGATTGCTACCGTATGGGGGGTAGTATGCCCTTTCATTACCCCCTCCGGGAGGGTATCCATACGGGAGTTCACAACAGTATTCAGGTTATATTGGAATTACATCAAGTGGTTGGGTACCTATGCTACCTCAACAACCAAGGGTTGTATATTCTATGCAACAGTGTGTACCTATGTCGAACATCCTGACCACACCGGCTATTGTGACAGTGTCGCAAGTTCAAACGTTGCCTGTGGTATGTCAACCTCAGATTTCTCAGGTTGTAATGCAACAACCCCTTGACCCTGGGACACAACCACAATCGCCATCTGGTGGGGCGACACAGGTCCAAACGGGTACAATTACCCCACACCTTGGTCCAACAGTTAGTATAGCACAACAAAACATGGCCTCACAACCATGGCTGGTGCAATACCAACAACCACAATTCCAGCAAGTGTACCAAGGTTCTGAGCAGCAGATCTTTGCGAACAGTGGACAACCGTATATTCAAAATGGTCAAAACCAACTGCTTTACAGTGGTCAAGTCCACCAACCGTATCAATCATACCAACATCAATTACATTATGCTGGTATGCAAAGGCCCACTGCTCAGGCGATTCCATCATACCCTGGATATGCTTCACCTAACCTGAATCAACAGTTACCATTCGTGGCAACTTTAGAGTTACCCGATTTACACCGGTTAACCAACGATCCGATTGCTTACGCCCCTTGGTGGCCAGCGATTCCTCACAAACTTCCATCTGACATTCCTAAATTCAATAGAAATCCAGGTGAAGACCCATCGAATCACGTGATGACTTTTCATCTGTGGTGTTCATCAAACACCCTGAACGATGATTCGATAAGGCTTCGCCTTTTTCAGAGGACGTTAACGGGTCCAGCGGCTAAATGGTATATTGAATTACCTAGAGCCTCGTTCGACAATTTCAGCTCCCTAGCCACGACTTTCTTAACCCATTTTCAATTACCGATAAGGTATGAAACGGGAACGGAAATATTAACCAACTTCAAGCAGACAACGGCCACTCATATATCCGATCATATACATGAGTGGTGTCGTCGTCACAGGATGGTGAAAACGTACGTTCCCGATCAGTTGTTAGCTGAATGGTTTATCAAGTCGTTACTTCCTGCCATAACGGAAGATGTGGCCAAGGGGGGAGTCGTAACGGAGGAGCAAGTTATTGCTCGTGCACAATATCTAGACTTAGTCTATACTCAGTCTGGCATGCTCTACGACAAAATACCTGACGCCCCTAGACCGGAATTCTCAATTCCTCCTCCTCCTAAATCAAATAGTGACTCTCATGTCGGCGATGGTGTGATTGGCACGGCAAACGCGAAGTCGACAAAGGCCAACTCCAAGAAGGCCCGTAAGACTTCAGATCAAAATGCAAAAGAAGAAATTCTTGCTTCGGAAGTAAATGCCGTATCAGCAGATAAAGGCAAAGAAACCAATCAACCAGGAAGCAAGAAGAAGCAAAACAAAGGGAAGAAGAAGAAACAGGGTGAGTCATCTCCTGGAAAAACCTCTTCAAACCCTCCTAGAAATAGGAAATATCCGTGTCAGATATGCGATGAGGAGGATCATCAGACAGCAGATTGTCCGTTAAGAGCTGAGCTTAAGAGATTCTTTAAGAGTTCTAAAACCTCAGCTGTGTTGACTGATCTGTTTCCTAATCCAGGTACAAATCTGGTTGATAGTGGAAATGCTTCCCCGTCACAAGTGCTCATGTTGTCGGTTTCAAAACAGCAGAATGATGCTTTGATTTCGACAAGGAACAAAGATTACGGGAATCCGCAGCTGTCGAATGACAAAGGTAAAGATCAACCAAGTAGTTCGACAACAACTTCGACAGAAGTTGTACCGCCCATCATTCCTGAATTAACAATAAAACCGCCAAAGGGAGTAGTACACAAGTCGACATTTAATCCTCGCGCCAGAGCGGCGTAGCATTATAACATAGTGGAATATTTGGCCCAATCGCCATCCGCTATGTCGACTCTTGAAGTACTACAAAATTGCCCATCCCAAAGGCAGGCTTTGTTATCGGCTATTGGTGGGGTTGATCCTAAGGATTCCAATCTTGTATCCTTCGACCACAGAGGATACGATCCTCAGTTACCAGCTCAACTAGCTTTCCTTATCCAAGTGAAAGCCCTCAACAAAACTGTTCACCGAACAATTATTGATGAGGGGGCATCTGTATCATGTCGATGAGTTGCTGGAAAACTTTAGGATCTCCGACCTTGTCACGATCTTCGACGACATTGAAAGCATTCGACGGAAGGACTTATACCCTGTGCGGTATCCTTAATAACTTGAAAGTTGAACTAGGAGGAAAAACAATAGAAATAGATGTTGAAGTCATCGATGGGAATCTTGATTACAACATCCTACTGGGAAGACCGTGGATCTATGCCATGGCAGCTGTAGTGTCGACTTATTTTAGGAAGATCGCATTCCCTTTTCAAGGAGGGATTACGATCGTCGACCAACAGGACTTCCTCCCTAATGGTTCACAAGTTACAGGAAGCATTCCCATGATCCATGGAAGCAACCATTCGCTTCAAGACATCGGAGTAGGCCTACTGAAAGACCCCACATTAATGGGAACTTTCGCACTTCCACCTCCATTCTATATAGGGGAAGTAGCATTGGTAAGAACCTGCAACATGATATCTTCCACGAAGATCTCAGAAGACGATATCAACATGGATCATTCAATGGTTTTGCCCCCAAGCCCTATAGAAATATTGTAGCAATCAATGTTTCGAGCATGGGAGGCGAACCCAAATCAACGCTCATCAAGCGTTTGGGTAGATAGGTCTAGAGAATATGGTACCCCATTAGATCCTTGGTCGAAAGTACATGGGACTGATGAAGGAATCCTACAATCAATGTTGATTGAGGGGACGCCATGGAATGATAGCCACCATCGTTCCCTTCTTCCGGATTGTGAAGAAGATACTCAACATGACCTTTATCACCCTTCAGTTTTTGAATTCCTATCAAATACTGTAAATACGGTGGATTCCGAGCGAAACTTATCCAATATTGAAGGGACTATAGCCATAAATATCTCGACTAAGACAAATGTTGTAGAGAATATTTATGTCGGCAAAGGATGTTCTCCTTCAGAACTGGAAATATATAACGCTCTTTTTCGCGAATTCAGAGATGTCTTTGCTTGGCCATATGATGAAATGCCAGGCATTGACTCGAGTATCGTTGAACATGAAATTAAGATGTATCCTGATGTCAAACCAGTAAGACAACGGCTTCGGCAGGTGCACCCCAAGAAAGCCGCTGCCATTAAAGCAGAAGTTGAAAAGCTCCTCCATGCTGGTTTCATCTACCCGGTTCCTCTAACCGATTGGGTATCGAATATTGTCCCTGTTATGAAGAAACAAGGGACAATTAGAGTGTGTGTCGATTATAGGGATGTAAACCAAGCTTGTCCGAAAGACAACTACCCTACACCCTTCATCGACCAGATAATTGACGAATGCGCCGGATGTGAAATCTTTTCATTCATGGATGGATTTTCCGGGTATAATCAAATAAATATCCGCCCACAGGACCAATCAAAGACTGCATTCATCTGTCCGTGGGGCACATTCGCTTATCGAAAATTACCCTTTGGTTTAAAGAACACAGGGGCGACGTTTCAGAGGGCAATGAATTATGCCTTCCATGACATCAAGAACATCGTTCAACCATATCTCGATGACCTTCCGTCTCATTCGCGAAAGCGGACTGATCATCCGCAGCATTTAAGAGCGATATTTCTACGTTGCTGACACTACAAGATAAGACTCAATCCACACAAATGTGTGTTTTGCGTTGGTTCTGGTCGTTTACTTGGCTTTGTAGTCTCTAAGGATGGGATTCGTCTCGACCCTTGTAAGGTTCAGGCAATCATTAATTTGCCTCCACCTTCAAATTTGCTTCAGATTCAGAAACTCCAAGGGAAAGTAAACTTTTTGAGGAGGTTCACTCCAAATTACGCAGAACTTGCTAAAGGTTATACTCGTCTTTTGAAAAAGGATGTACCTTTTGTCTGGGATCAGGTGGCGCAAGCTTCTTTTGACGCTCTGAAAGATTCTCTAGTAAAAGCATCATTAATGTATGCCCCGGACTATCAAAGAGATTTTAACCTGTATCTGGCTGCAGCAGATACAACCATTGCGATGGTTTTAGTTCAAGAAGTCGATGGAATTGAACATCCTATATATTATTTAAGTAAAAATTTAAATGATACAGAAAGCAAATATTCTCATGTTGAAAAGCTAGCACTCGCTGCTGTTCAAGCGAAACAAAGATTTCAACATTATGTCCTCTTTCGGAAAACTACCATTCTATCAGATTGCAACCACATGACTTATATATTATCGCGACAGTTGCTGGGGGGCAAATATTCAAAATGGATAGCGATCCTTCAAGAGTTTGATCTGGAATTTGTAAAATCCAAATCAAAGAAAGCTTTAGTTTTCACAGAATTATTGTGCGATCTCCCATCGTCGTCCAACGATGAAACATCAGAAGAGTCAATCGTGGACGAATGTTTGTTCTTGATATCTGCAAGCAATGAGTGGTATGGAGATATAATAATTTATCTCCAAACCTAAAAATTCAGGCCTAACACCTCTCACTCAGAACAGAAACGTATACGATACCAAGCGAAAGACTACATGATCGTCGGTGATACGCTTTACCGTCGTGGTATCGATACAGTTCTGAGGAGGTGCCTCACCCATGAAGAGGCCGAAAAAGCCCTGAATGAATGTCATTCAGGCGCGTGTGGGGGACATCAATCTGGATATGCTACAGCACAGAAAATCTTACGAGCAGGATACTTCTGGCCAACCATGTTCAAAGATTGCATAACTGCAGTCAGAAGTTGCTATGCTTGTCAAATTTTTGATATCAAAACCAAAAGACCACCCGCACCTTTACAGCCAATAGTTGCTATTGGGTCTTTCGCCAAATGGGGCATCGATTTCATGACATGTAACCCCACCTCGACCGGGGGGCATAGGTATGTTATAGCCGCTATTGACTATTTTACCAAATGGGCCGAGGCGATGCCTACATTAGATAACACTGGTGAAACATCTGCCCTTTTCTTTTTCAATCATGTAGTCGCCAGGTTCGGCGTACCACAGGCTATAGTTACAGATCATGGGTCGCATTTTCACAATCACATGATGGTTGAATTAGCTGCCAAGCTAGGGCTATCTCACGATAGCTCTACCCCGTATTATCCGCAAGCCAACGGACAAGTTGAAGCAATCAACAAGGTCCTGAAGTGTATGTTGCAAAGGATGATCGGGGTTCACAAAAGAAGGTGGCACCTAATCCTGTACTCAGCCTTGTGGGCTTACCGAACATCGGTAAAGAACGCGACCAGGTTCACACCTTTCCAACTGGTGTATGGCTTGGAAGCAGTCTTGCCCATCCAGTGTGAAATCTCGTCTCTTAAACTCGCAATTGATCTCCTCCCCGGAACTTCGGAAGAAGAGGCTCGTTTCTTGGAATTAATCCAATTGGATGAAACCCATCGTGATGCCGCTTTGGCTAACGAATCCCATAAGAAACGAGTCAAGGCGCAGTTCGACAAAAATGTCAAACCCCGTGTCTTCTCAGAAGGTGACTTGGTCTTGCTTTACGACCAAGAATCCGATAAATTGGGAGCAGGTAAATTTAATTCTTTATGGATGGGCCCCTATATTGTTAAACGAGTGTTAGCAAAAGGAGCCTACAAGTTAATGGATTATGACGGAATTCCACTGGCGCAACCCCGTAATGGGTTGTACCTCAAGCGTTACTATGCTTAAATAGTAACCTGTATGATTTTGTTGTATTTTGTTTTCGCTAAAGCATTTGTTTTGGTCGAGTGATCCACCTTTTTACATTTATTGCAGATGTCAAACCTCCTGGAGACATGTGTTGGATATGCCGACGGAGCGAGTCGTAGTTCGCGGAACCTGTCCTCCGCAGCCTGGGCCATTTTTGATCCAAACGGCGAGTTAGTAACTTTCAGAGGTGTGTGTATTGGGCAATCAACGAATAACATCGCTGAGTATAACACGTTGATAGAGCTACTCTCTGATGCCATCACCCATGGTATACGCCGACTAATCGTTAGGCTAGACTCACAATTCGTAATACTACAACTCAATGGTATATATTCCGTTCGCAATCCAGCTATTTATCGCATGTTCCTAAGAGTTAAGATTTTGGAAAGACAGTTTGATTTAATTCAATACCAGCATATTTCCAGAAACTTAAACACATTAACTGACTCATTAGCAAACTATGTGTTAGATAGACATTTACGACATTTGTAAAAAGAGACACATCATCAATTTTGTACATATGGATCATATAACTCAACCAAAATAAACCACGAAAATCAAAATATATATATAAGTTGTTTATCGTTCATACATAACGTTCTGTAACCAAGACAAAAATCGGTCGCATGACCCAAAAACTCAAAATGCTAGGGGGCACCCTAGCCTAGTGATGCTCATGATAGCACGTCACAGCCTGTGCGATCATGCGCAAGAGACGAGTCCATCGTCTAGGCACACCAGTAGTATGCCGCTGCAACTGTAAAGGTAACTCATCAATCCTCACATCGGGAATGCCGAGAGTAAGGCTCTCAACCTGCTCCTGGACAGCTGTAAGGGTCTCAGCCACATCAAGATCGCGGAGAATAACCCTCCCAGCAGTCTCCCCTGCTGGGGTAGCAACTGGCGCTCTCGGGCGAACTGCTGGACGAACAGGACCAACATCTGCATGCACACATGAGTTTGATTAAAGTCTTGATAGAATAAAGCACAAGGACATTATAAATAAGAACAGTAAACAGTAATATGGTCGAAGATTTTACCAATATCGCCCCACTGTTCGCCATCTGGTAGTACCAAGTCCGGATCACCTCGGAAATCCATACCAACATATGGATACTCGGAATAGACCATCTCCTGACGCTCGAACCACCTGAAGAAGGTATCAGTAAAAGAAATCTGAGGTTGACTAGCATGCCTAGACATGTGATCAACCCATCTTTGCATGCGTGGCTCGGTAGGAGAAGGCAAGTCGAGTGCGATATACTGAGGCTGCATCAGTGGAATTTTGTCTAAGGCAAAGGCAGTCAGAATAGAACCAAATCCAAAGTTCTTCAGCTTCCCGTCCTTTACCTTGTTCAACTGAATTTTCATCTGAAGAAGTACTGCATCACACCAGTTGAATACTTTCGGTTGGAGACACTCCAAGGCGTGCTGCACATAAGATCTGTTGGCAACATGAAGAGATGCGCTACCGGCCATCCTACCAATAGTATAGAGAATGGACCTGAGAGACCTGTCAGTAATCTCACGGATAACAACCTTGTCGTCTCTACTCGGCTGGGATCCCTCCCTGCAATACTGGTGGACATAATCTCTCGCGGAGTCATTCCCTCGGGCCGAACCTGACAAAGAAATGGGGGCACCCTGCCTCGACAAACCAGTCAAGAAGTAAATGTTTACCACGGTCAAAGGGATGGATTTGCTCATGATCTGAAATACTTGGTTGATAGGATCCCAAGCATCAAGCATATACTGCAGTAAAGAGATCTGTGCTCTCATACTATAGATACGGAAGAACTTCAGCAGGCCACAGTTCCGCAGCGCGTTCACCGTGACAGGGTCATGGAGGGCAATCATGTCCTCTTCTTCATGTTCTCATTCTCGCCATGTGAGGGTCATTTTGCTCAAAAGTCCCTGCAAAACAAAGAAGAGAAAGAGTAAGATCCTGGATTTGATGAGAAACTGGCAAAATTTCATCAAAAACTGTGCAATAGAACTGTTTTTCTATGATCAACGCAACTGGCTAGTGTCCCACCTGCGTTGAAGGTCAAACTGCCTTCATGCAGCTTGACATTCAACGCAGGTTTCGAATGGACTGCCTACGCTGATGGCAGAGCGCCCTAGCAAAACCCAGGGGCTCATGGGAACAGGAAAACAGGCACAGAATGGAAAAATGAAACCATGAAAAAGAGCTAGAGTTTAGCTCCTACCTGGTCCAGATGGCGCCGAAAATCGTCCGCAGAATCTCCCGGAATCAGCTGGTGAAAATCAAGGGGGAAGAGGCACCTCCAAAGCTCCAACAAACCAAGTTCAAATGAAATGGTAAAATGAGAGGTAAAAACACCTTTTAATTGCTTTTTATGTGGTTCAAAGCGAAATATTAGGGTTCTAATCTCATTTTCATGCAAATGTTATTCATTTCTAACTAGTTTGATGCAGCAATTGAGGATACAGTACTCTCTTTGAAAAGGGCAAAGCTAGTCATGGTAAAAATCAAAATTTGACCATATAATATCGAGCAGTTTTAGCACAAAGTTCATGCTCGTTAAAAAATAAATTCAAGATCCGAGCAGTTTTAGCACATAGTTCATGCTCGTTAAAAAAAATAAACATAAGACTGAGCAAATGTTTCCACCCGCGTTTAAGCTCGTTAAAAAATGAACTATCCCAGTAAATAACCACTGTGAATGTTATATCATCAGCCATTAAAGCCTTGGTCGTGTTTGCACCGTCACCTCCACTTTTCATTTGGCCGATTGTTCACCTCCATATGATTGTTTACCCATTTTGAGGAACAGCTGCGAAGAGTGATTTCACCTAGCCATCCTTGTGACACTGCCGTGATTGGAAAATTCCAACCTGTACCTGGAATCAGCTGCTAACCCTGTTTATCACTCGTTCCTCAAAAGACGAGTCTTCTTTAAGCTCTTTTCATCTGACTCGTAAAATATGAAAAGATTGCCGAGTTTTGACCTTCCAGCTCGTTAAAGCGACCGTAAGAGCTATCCCTCCTCTAGATTTTAATCTTTTTGGACCTGAGGGATTATTGCACAAAAAGATCGAGCGCTTGTTTTATTCGGCTCGTTAAAACTATCGAAAACTCATCCCTTCTGTATTGTTTTATACTTTTTCGGACTTAAGGGATTAGATGATGAAAAAGGACTTTTGGAGTTAACTTTATGTACCTTTTCAGACTCTCTAAAAATGAAAAGGACCGAGTTATCCTTGTCGTTAGACTCGTTAAAATCATTAAATAGCGACAAACTTGTCTTTAGACGAGAACGAGTTTCACTATCGCTAGGCTCGTTAAAACATAGCGATGGGCTTGCCCGAAGGGCAGGTTATAGAACAAGCATATGTTATCCTCCTCAAGCTTGACAAAAATAAAGAGGTACTGGTCAGCAATGACTGGGGAAAAATTGGGAGAAACTAAAGAAAACTTTGATGGTAGCAAGTCGCTCTTGAACATGACACTTTTCCTCCGTACCACAATCGGGTTGGGTTGTTTCATTCACCGGTCACATCCATGGTCTCGCCATACCATCCATCTTTGGGGTAATGCTACCAATCCATCGCATCAGTGTCGCCATATGTTCAAGAGAAGTCATTGAGAAAAGTCAACCATGTCCCATCCACTGCCATACATTATCCTTCATCCTTTCATGACCGCCACCCTGAATCATATGTCACAGATCGTTTTCACCTCCATTAAAATCATTAGCTCCGTTCCATGTCACTGATGTGGGATTCATTAAGGCCCTCCTTTGACGGATCGCTTCTTGTCGACATCAGCTCATTATCCGAGAAGTTGATCTAGGAACAACCCCTTCAGTACTTTGAAGCTTGCATGCCTCAATGGCAAGTTTCTCACTTCCGGCGACAGGTATACATCAATGACCTTCGACCGAAAGATTTTGCGTGGTGTTCGACGCCAAGTCATTTATTCACACCACGTGAATTGTACTGCAGTACCTTGAGGGTCATTATCATTATTGGTGATTCCTCTCGCACTTGTTAATGGTTTACATCATTGACCGGTAATCAAGCGATGTCTTTCCATGTTCGACTTCAGAACAATTCTCACATGGATCGACTTCTACTTAGAGTGAAGATCGAACGAGTTTGAAGACCCCGGATCTAGTTTCATCCATCCAGGCTGCGATATATATTCAAGAAAGATAAAGACATTGACATGTACATCATTGCAGCAGATAATCATCCTACTCAAAGGATGATAATTTCATCAAAATTATCAGTCTACCATCAGACGATTGTCTGTTCTATGTACAGAAAAATGAATTTATAAAGCTGAGCATGGGAATGCCCGCCTCAGCTAGATCATGAAAGCAGTATGAAAAATAATGTATTGTATTGTATCTTATTACAGGTCTCCTCCCAGCATTGGATGAACTTCGGATCCCCCTGATAAAGCATTTCACCCGATAAACAGCCTCATACTTTAGGGGGCAACTGTTATAGACATTTTTGTGCCTTACAGCATTGAGCATGGAATGTCCATAATCTAAGGGATCCAAAGTCCCTAAACATGTTGTTCCTACCCCTAGAGGAACAAGGCTAACAAACCACAACAATTCACAGAAGTTCTCCACCAAAAACTACTCAAAACAAGTCAAATCAGGATCATTTCAGTGGCTACACTAGCTGTTTGCACTGAATGTCAAAGCCAACACTGGCTACCTGCATTGAATGTCAACTGGAACACTGGCTACCTGCACTGAACGAGAATGGACAAGTGCCAAGCTCATTTCTCAAGGTGTCAAAACCCAGGAAGCTTCCAAAATGACACTTGCCTCAGGGAATTCAACTGGTGATGAGTAAGAGGTTCCAAATCTCCAAGTGGAAGCAAGAACCTCCAAGTGGACTCAAGAACTGATAGAGGGAGAGGACACTAGTCACATCTCAAGCTGACTCATCCTCTCTCCAAACATCTATATATGGATCTCTCCTCCATGAGATCTAGAGGCTGGAATTTTGTTATTGCAAAGAATTGTTGTTGGTTTGAGATTGGAATCATTGGGTGCTTAATGCTTTGAAAGGGGGTGAAGATAGGAATTCCATTTGCTGGGAAGGAGATGCTGGATTGGAGCCCTCTGGGTTGTATCTCTTCCTGAACCTTGTTATTCATCAATAAAGCTATCTTGGTTTCTCCTATATACTGGTGTATTTTTTATGTATGAATGCATTAGTATGTTTAGTTTATTTCTAATCCTGAACTAGTTATGAATATGAATCCATGTCTTGTGTAGTGTTCTCTTCTTGTGATCTTGCAGAAACCTCTTGAAGCTGGGCGAGCGAGAAGGCAAGTAGCTGGGAACTCTCCAAGAGAAGAGAAGCCGGATCGAGGGACAAACGGAAGACACCGGTTAGTCCACCCATCTCTCTCTCTTCATTCTTAATTCATAAAGGAAGAATACTAGAATAGCTGTCTCTGTTTGTTGCTAAGGCATTGTCACACCTTAGGTGGATAGGATCGTCCTGCATAGGCATTTTTCCCCACAACAGGGGGCTGCTTTGAGAAGAGCGAAAACAATCTTTTCCCGACTGGAAAATTCATGAATAGAAAAATAACCCTCTAGCAGATTTAACCATTTATCTACGGCACCTGCGTCTATCTGACCCTTGAATATGGGGATTTCAAAATTAACTCGTACCTTAAAGGACGTGGCGTTTCTAGAGTAGCTGTTGGAAGCCGATGCGTCGCTTCTGGGTAGCCGCTGAAGGATCTGGGCAAAGTTGTCCATCATCGCGCTCCGTTGTCGCTCGAGGGCTTCTTCGAGCAAGATTTTGATAGGATCTCCTACCCCCTCGTCTTTCTTCTCATCCGCCATGGGAGGCCGTCAGGATTTGCGAGGCTGGTCTTGTAAAGGTTCGACCAGTTCAAGCCCTAACTCCTTATATCCCGACCTCGTTGGGGACATGCAAAGAAAAGCAAAGAAAAAGCAGACCGCTCTGATACCACTGATCCAAATTTAAACAGGAACACAAAAAATTATAGAGATAACCATAAACACATATATGCAGCGGAAATAATACTTCATTTCATTAATGTAAAACACTGAAATATGCTTACAAACAGTAATGGAAATAAACTAGCTAGGGCGATGGTAGCTTATCTCTGAGAAGAGATGTGGTGGCTACATGCCTCTGAACTATTTTGAACTGTGTTATAATGAGGCTCGGAGGCCTATTTATTTTTTAGAAACAATGGAGAACCCTTCGCATCCCAAAACCTAACCCTAGAAGATGAAACGCCAAATTGTGGGCCCCGTTTTGGGGTGAGTTGGATAGCCAACTTCCCGGGGTCACGAATTGGTCGTATTATCTTCATTTGACGTGCATGATAGCCCGTTGGAAAGATCTCTCTGAGGAATACGATGGAAAAGATGATATTTTTATAGAAAAATCGCTGGCGTTAGATTTCCCAAAAAACGTCATTTAGGGCCTCAAAACGGCTCCGGAAGTTTAGGACCTGAGAAACTGCTAAAAATAGTAAACTGCGCTATAATTAAGGAAACTGAAAATGCTGAGAGGAACAATGGTGGGGGTCCAAGTGGACTTGGCAGGTGGCCACCAATATCCACCTGGATCAATAAGGATGCTGCAACTCCTAAGCAACCAACTTTACTTATCAACTCGGGGTTCTTACAAACTTGGAGGTGAGAGTGTTGTATGCACAAGTAAAAGTGATGGTCCTGCCTGTTGTCACTGTTCAGCTGGCGAGAGACCACAGGGGTTCCAAGTCAGACTTCTATAGAGTCAGAAGAAGCTTGATTCTTTGATGGAAGAAGGGAAATTCTACTCTAAGAGAGCTACTCTACTGCAGTAATAAAAAAACAACATGTAATGCTAAATCACACCATACCCTAATTAACCATTTAAGTAGCTATGCTAAGTAGAATTGCTAAATCAACACTAAACAAATGCTATTATCTAATTTGCAGAAGTAAAAAGAATCAAACCATACTAATGTGCAAGCAAAAAAACTAAACTAAATTTGTTTTCACTTTTTTTTGGGTTTTTAAGGCAAAATCAAGTACACAAACTAATTGTTCTTGTGGATGTGATAGGTGGATGGAAGGTTTTTGAGGATGGCTAGAAGGTTTATGAAGTGGTTGGATGGTGTGGAGGGGTCCTAGGAGGTCTTTTGTGACTTCTTAGAGGTTTCCCATCAATTCAGACTCAAAACAAACCGTTTCAGGAAAACCGATAGGATGTACTAGAAATCTATAGGATGATCCTATAGGAATCACAGGAAACCTACATGATACATCTGAGAGCTAATTGTGAGGTGTTGGAGGTGTTGGGAAGATTGGGAAAGGTGTGTGATGAGTGGAATGGTGTGCTAGAAGGTCTAAGAGCACTCAGGATTCAATATCCAAGATAAGAGATGGCTAGATTCGCTCAATGTATCTAGGGGAATTTCAATGAAAAATGATTAAAAACTAGTGAGGGTGATAGTGAAACAAGAGATGGCTAAGGTGGATGAAGTGGAAGGTGGTTGTTTGTTAAAATTGGAAACTAGGTCCAAACTCCATGTGGGTCATATTATTTATGGTAGTTGATATTTTTATTGGATCCCTCTCATTGAGAGGCGTAGGATTGATCTAAAGATCGTTTGATTCTGATCAGTATTTATGAAGTTATGAATTTATTTATGTTATGGAGAAATTGTTAAGTCAGCCAGCAACTTATGTAGGCTCAGAAGCCCAACAGTAATATCTATTCAACGTCGACGTTTTAGTGTAAATATAAGAGGACTTAAAGTCATTTCTACACACACTTGGATCTCTTCCTCTCTCTACTTGTCTTTGGGTTTTAGTAAGGAAAAGCCAGAAAAGCCAGAAAAAATGGAACTGTTGGAAAAGCCGGAAAAGCTGAAAAAGCTGGAACTACCAGAAAAGACAGAAAAGCTAGAACTACTAGAAAAATTGGAACTACGGGAAAAGTTGGAACTATCGAAAAAGTTGGAAAATCCGGAACTGCCGGAAAATCCGGAAAATCTAGAACTATCGGAAAAGCTAGAACTACTGGAAAATATGGAACTGTCAGAAAAGCCAGAAAAGTTGGAAAATCTGTAACTACCGAAAAAACCGTAACTGCTAGAAGATCTAGAAAATCTGGAAGAGCTGGAAATGCTGAAACTGTCGGAACTATTGGGAAGGCCGGAACTATTGGGAACTGCTAAAAAAATCGGAGCATCTGTCTCCAAAGGAAGGCAACATGATGTATGAGATCATGGGCAACATAATAAGTAGCATGGTGATATGACCATAGGCAGCATAATGATGCATGATGATATGAGTATGGGCAGCATGATGTATGAGATCATGGGCAGCATAATAAGCAGCATGATGATATGAGCATGGGAAGCATAATGATGCATGAGATCATGAGCATGGGCAACTTGATGATGAATAATATCATGGAAGATACAACATGATGAGCAACATGAAGATGAGAGTAGCTCAGTCATCAAGGTTCAACACATGTGACAGTACAACAAGGTGTCACATGGTAATGTGCAGCAAATAGACGAGATGCAACACTATGATAGGTGAACGAGTCACCTTAGAGAATCAGTTGAAGCAATATGTCTTCAACTGATCTCATGCCGATATCAAAATTCAAAGTGATTGACTTCTATTATAAATGTACTATCTCTCTCACTTTCTATGTTGAACTTTGAAGAACATAAAAGAAGAATTGATTAAGGGTTTCCCCACATTGTGGGGTTTGTCCCTAGCTAATGCCACATCTTCTATCCTCTTGTCTTGGCTTGTCTTCTGCGATTTATATTTATGTTCTATTTGCAGTTTACTTTATGTTGGTGTGATTGCTAATGTGGAAAAGAAATTGAAATAAATTGCTCTAACATAGAACATACCTAAAATTAACATGGTATTAGAGCTGAGGTGAAGACAATGCCCAAGCAAGAGTGAAAGAGCAATCACCAAAGACAGTAGGGACAAGACAAAAGGATCAATGAGTTCCACATCTCTCTTCTAAGTTCGCTAAGGGTGAAGTGGAATCAGAGAATATTATCATAATAGCACAGCAGAAGATCAGTTCATTGGGAAGTTCAGGTCTAAGGGTGGAAGGAAAGGCAGGTGCCTTGGTTATAGTAAGTTTGGCCATCATGCAAAGGAGTGTCTGAATAGCTGAGACACATCTCTTGATGAAGATAATAATCATTCCAAGGACATCTTCAATGATCAGAGGAATGATATGTAATGCAGGTCATCAAGGAAATGGTTGACTCTTCAAAGAAAGCAAGGAACCCCAGAATCTCTTTTATGTACCTGATCGCAAGAAGAACCTAGTGTCCATCTTAGAAATGGAAGTTTAAGGTTTCAGGATGGCACTCATCAATGGAAAGGTACGTGTTTGAAAATAGATTTTTCAAAGATGTTTTAGAGTTCAGGGTTTTATCAAGTCCACTGGGGACCATTTCCATTGACTCAGCACTGGAGGTCTATGAGTCATCTGGTGACCAGGATGCCTGAATTCAAAAAGAGCATGAAGGTACATCTTTGAGATGTACCGAAGGAAAATATACAAGGGGACCATTCCCCTCATGTAGTAGGTCCATAGGTTTGGAACAATCCGTGGAGTTTGAGATTCATGAACGAGAATCTCATGTATATAGGTGGAAGAAAGCCCTCTATGGCTTGAAGCAAAACACCCTAGGCATAGTATGAGAGGATTGATAGCTGTTTAATGAAGCTGAGATTCACTAGTAGTGAAACCAATCCAAACCATTACCCAAAGGTTATGGATGACAAACCTCTCATACTGGCACCTCATAAGGACGACCTATTTCTGACAGGTGCAGACCCTCTCATTTGCAGAAGTAAGAGGGAGTTGGATTCAAAATGTGGAATGATAAAATGCAAGCCTGTGAATACCTCGAGGATATTAAATTTCAGAAGTTATATGGTAGTGATGTCAGACCAGATTTGGGAAATTCCTTTGAGTTTCATAAACTCAATCACGTTGATGTTCTTGGTGAACTTCGAACATATGTTTTGCAGTTAGCATGGTGAGCTCATATTTGGTTGAGCCTCACTGGATTGGTGACAAGAATCCTTTGAGATATATTTGTGGCACAATCTCTCATGGATTGAGATACGCTGCCGGGAATATGAAAACTACATGATTATTCAAATGCTGACTGGGCAAGAAGTGTGGAGGATCACTAGAGCACTTCTCAGTGTTGGTTCTCTTTGGATTCTGCTTCAATATCATGGATGAGCAGGAAGCAGAAATCGGTTGTTATAAGTACCGCCGAGACCGGATACATAACTACGAGTATGACCTCGTATGAAGTTGCTTGGTTGTGGAAACTCTTCAGTGAGTACACATGATGAATACCACTGTTATTCTCTGTGACAACCAGGGGTGGGATTCTATTATTGAGGAATCTTGTATTCAATGGCTGCTCCAGCAGATTGACATCAAATACTGCCTTATCTGGGATATGGTAAGTCGATGGGCAAGGAGGCTCCATCGCACTGAGATGATGTACAGTTCACTACACTTTGTCAGAGCCCCGGGGAAAGATCAAATTTGTGATTTTCCCGAATGACTTGGAGTCATCGAGAGACCCTTGTAAAAGCGTCTTGCATGTTGCATACATTGAGCTTTAGGAGCTCGGGGGCCTTGCGGTTCTTACTGGAGCAACATACCACCACAGGGTGACTCACCCTCCCCTAGTGGTACGAACTGGGATAGGATGATTTGCTCTCTTGTGCACAGGATGATTCGCTCTCTTGTGGACAGGATGATTTGCTCTCTTATGGGACAAGATGATTCACTCTCTTGTGGATAGGATGATTCACCCTCCTGTGGACAAGATGATTCGCTCTCTTATGGGACAAGATGATTTGCTCTCTTGTGGGACAGGATGATTCGCTCTCTTATGGGACAAGATGATTCACTCTCTTGTGGGACATGATGATTCGGTCTCTTGTGCATAGGATGATTCACTCTCCTGTGAACAAGATGATTCAATCTCTTATGGGACAAGATGATTTGCTCTCTTTTGGGATAGGATGATTCACTCTCTTGTGTAGCAGGATGATTAATTCTCATGTGAGGTCTGGATGATGTGTTCTCCATGACGATTGTGTAGCAGGATGATTAATTATCCTATAAGGTTTGGATGATGTGTTCTCCATGATGATTGTGTAGTAGGATGATTAATTCTCCTGTGAGGTCTAGATGATGTGTTCTCCATGACGATTGTGTAGCAGGATGATTAATTCTCCTGTGAGGTCTGGATGATGTGTTCTCCATACCGATGGTGTAGTAGGATGATTAGTTCTTTTTTGAGGTCTAGATGATGTGTTCTCCATGACGATTGTGTAGCAGGATGATTAGTTCTCCTGTGAGGCCTAGATGATGTAATCTCCATGGCGATTGCGTAGAAGGATGATTAGTTCTCTTTTGAGGACAGGATTGATTAATTTCTCTTGTCGAGGAATCCTACCCATGTAGTCTGGGACTCATGGGAAGCACCTCTCATCTGATCAATGAGCAAGGAAATGAGGATAGGGACCATAGTAGTACCGATGGATGCATCACCGTATCTACTGTACTCCCTATGCTAGGATGACCTTCATTGATCTGGGATCAATGATACTGGTCTGGGACCAGTGGTAGGAGTTGTACCCACTATGACACTGACTTTGGGTCAGTTGAGGACTGGTCTAGGACCAGGGGTACATACTCTAAGACTGACTTCAAGCTAGTAGAGTACTAGTCTGGGACCAGTGGTAGGAGTTGTACCTACTATGACACTGACTTCGGGTCGGTTAAGGATTGGTCTAGGACTGGTGGTACACACTCTGAGACTGACTTCGGGTCAGTGGAGAATGGTATTACACATTCTTGATCAATTTTTCTTCTTCATGGTTCAATAGAGCTAAGTTGAGCAGAGCAAAGCCAACAAAGCTGAGCAGAGCCAGCAGAGCCAATAGAGCTAAGCTAAAGCAAAGCAGAGCCAACAAAGCCAATAGAGCTAGCAGAGCAGAGTAGAGCCAGCAGAGCAGAGTAAGGCCAGTAGAGCTAAGAAACAAAGTAAGGCCAGCAGAGCCAATAGAGCTAAGCTAAAGCAGAGCAGAGCCAACAAAGCCAACAGAGCCAGCAGAGCAGAGTAGAGCCAGCAGAGTAGAGTAAGGCCTTAGAGAATCAATTGAAACAATATGTCTTCAACTGATCTCATGCCGATATCAAAAGTCAAAGTGATTGAATTATATTGTAAATGTACTATCTCTCTCACTTTCTCTCCAGAACTTTGAAGAACATAAAAGAAGAATTGATAAAGGGTTTCCCCACATTTTGGGGTTTGTCCCTGGCTAGCGCCACATCTTGTGTCCTCTTGCCTTGGCGTGTCTTCGGTGATTTATATTTATGTTCTATCTGCAGTTTACTTTATGCTGATGTGATTGCTAATGTGGAAAAAAAAATTGAAATAAATTGCTCTAGCATAGAACATACCTAAAATTAACACTCTTGGTGATGAAGTATGGGTCTCCTCCTGAAGTACCTGCTCTGCCTAAAACATCTGTGTCTTCTAAGAACCATGCAACAAGATACATTTTCATAAACTAGAAATCATGAATCAATTGCCTAGATTATGCATGAAGAGTTGCTGAAGGGAATGAAAGCACGAGTGAGATCTTATTGCAAAAATGGAGATGGAAAAAGATGACAATGAAATCTACCTTGCAACATGAACTGAATACTAAACCAAAGACAACAAAATCCAAAGCTCATACAAGGACTAGAAATTTGTGTTTTTGGGGCTGCTGAAGGGTACCTTCCTCAAGTCATGGTCCCAGAGGGAGGAAGTGAGGCTGAGAAACCTGCTGACAACCTTGTGGTGATCCTTTTTCTCCTTGCTAACCTGCTACTTGAAAGAAGGCACAAATGGAAGCAAACTATCGCACAACCAATCTAATCTATTTTGCTCTAATGGAAATACATCTTCTAAGCAAATGAACAATTAAGATATGAATCTATACTAGAATACATGTACAATAAAGAGGGGCCTTGGTTGCTAGGGTTGGGCCCTAACCCAAGAGCTTCAGCCCTCTGAGTTAACTCAATGCTGGCTCAAAACAAATCGCATTCTTATTACGAAAAAAATGGACTACATCAAAAATTATCACAAGTCTTGCAACTTCAAAAATAGAGTAGAGTTTTAAAATAAAAAATCCTAATCCTAATGAGGTCCTAGGCCTCTCTACTTATACATCTGAAGTCTCCAACAAATTCCTTAAAATTAGGAAGGCTCAGCTCCCAAAGTTGAGATCAACTGGTGCTTTGTCTTTTACTTGCTCGGCTACCTTCTGGTCCTCATGATTTGGTTGTTTTCACTTGGAGATGATGGAAGAATATTTGAATGGAGGGGTACTAAATGAGGAGGATTTACCTCCTATAATTCCTCTCCCTTGTCCCATTCAAGTTTTGACCTTAGTCTTTGCCAAAATTTCCTTGCTTTTATGCTTTAATCCTACATTAAATGCACATTAGACCACAAAGCAAAATATCCAACTCTAACTCATCTCGTAAACAAAATATAATAAAAAGTATGCAATAAGTTATGAGAATAGTTGGTTTGACTAAGCTAGGAGGTGAATTAAGGCCCATATAATTAGGCTCATCATCAACCCCCTACTAAAAGTGTTGCTCATCCTTTGAGCAACTTAGTCAATATCCATATCCTTCATGGCTCTAGTAGCCTATCCGACATCCCATGCCTCGACTATGGTCTCCTCTAGGGTAGGATGGAGTGGTTGGGCTAATCTCTCAAGAAAGGGTGGATTTACTTTAAGTTTTCTTTCCTCTCTTTCTTCCTCAACCTCCCTAGGTGGAGGGGGAGGTTGGTTAGTTGGAAGAACTCTCCTAGATCTTAGGTTAATCTCCTAGATTTCCACAAAATAAGCTGGATATGATGTCTCTCCACTTTATACTTGATGATCCTGTCTATTGTTTGGGTTTGGATTTGGCTGGGTACGAATCTGGGGTGGCTTGGGTGGAGTATAGTGTAGGAGTTGTGGTTGGGCAGGTGGTGGAGGCAATAGAGCTAGAGCATTGTTGTACTGGGGCCTCCACCGCTAGAGTGGTGTATTCCATTGAGGTTGTGGTGGAGTGTAAGGTTGAAATGATTGGCTGGCTAGCTGGGAATGATACTAAGATGCATAGGACCAAGGAGGGGGTGTAGACCAGGAAGGATGAGCGGGGGGGTCCCCAAGAAGGTATAGTTGTGGTTTGGTTGGGGTTGTAATATGCATGGGATGAGCTTTGCATGCCCTGCTGGTATGTTCTAAGCCTAGCAGGTCTCCTTTGGTTAATGTAGCAAAGCTACTAAGTGACCTCTTCAGCTCCTTGATATATAGCTTTGAGTCTGGGTAAAGAAGGGAACTTGTCTGTGCAGTGGTTTTATTCACAGACCAAGCAAATTTCAATACAGTTCAATGAACATTCGTTCCTAGGATGCCTCTTACTACATCTAGGACAAAAGATGGCCAAGGCTCTCTCTACTTCCTCCTACTTCCTTTTAATGTTCATGGTGTCCATTTGCAATGCAAGGGTTTGCAGCATCTCGTTTTTTAAATCTTCTGGCATGTTTTGAATTTCACCCTTGATGGATGAGTTGGAAGATGATGTACTCACCATAGGTTGACTACCCCTACCCTTTTTTTTGGATGCCCTAGATTGGTTTCTAAAGACAGTCTTGATATCCTCATAGGGTAATTGGTAGATATCTCCTCCTGCTAACAAATGTAAGGTATCTAGAAGATCTTTTCTTACTCCCCTAAGCAGGATCAGCTTTAGTGACTCAGGGTCAAGTGTGCACCTAGTGCTTTTGTAACTGAGCTAGAATCTTTCTTCGTAGTCTTCTAAGGATTCATCATGGCCTATGGCCATCCCGAAAATTTCTTCTTTAGTATTCTTTGACCGACAGTAGTCCCGATATTTGTTGTTAAAGGCCTACTTCATCTGAGCCGAAGTTGTGATGCTATCTCCAAGTAATCCCATGAACCAATGCAATGCTACATCCTTGAGGGTAGATGGAAATAGTTTTAACTTTTTCTCATCATCTCTATAGTCATAGGTTCGGCATATAACAACAAACTCAAATAGGAAAGTGTTGGGGTCCTCTGTGGTTAGGCCATGGAAATGAGATAGGGAAAAGGGGCTTATATTTTTCATCCTGGTGTCCCTATTGGTTTCCCTGATGGGGAAGGCACCCTCAACTCTCTCTCTATTCCCTTTGTCATTTCGGTTTTCATCCATTGGATCAGTAGGAATGGGTTCCTCTTCTTCTTCTTCCCCTCTAGGATCTTCAAATGTGTCATGTTGCTCACCTAAAGGTTCCGCTAGTTCACAGCCACTGAAGAAGAGAGAAGGTTGGTTGTTAGATGTAGTGCGGGTATTTGGCAAAAATTTCCCTAAGTTGTCCTTATTCCTACGAGCCATGATAGGAAATATTTTTGGGTTGGTTTTGTATTTTGTTTATATTTTTTTTAAACCATGGAAAGTACTTGCAGAAATGAAATTGTTGATTGAATTAAAATCACTAACATAGTGAAAAAGCTACTTGCTGAATTGAAATCCTACTTGAAAAATGGAAAGGAAAGAAAATAATGAAAAATGAAAGAAAGGAAGCAACTAGGTTACTTTTGCAGAAATAAACTAATGACATAATATTGAAGACAAGAAATAGAAGAAAAGAAAGAAGTAATCACATTCTACTCAGACACCTCCTTAAAAACAGTGTCAAAACATGATGAGTGCCAGTATTGCAGTAAGGATGTTGCAACTCCTGGGCTACGATCTTTACTTATCAACTTGGGGTTCGTACAAGCTTGGAGATGACAGTGTTGTATGCACAAATAAAAGTGATGGTCCTGCCTATTGTCACTGTGTAGCCGGTGATAGACCATTGGGTTCCAAGCCAGACTTCTATAGAGTCAGAAGAAGCTTGATTCTTTGATGGAAGAAGGGAAATTCTACTCTAGGAGAGCTACTCTACTACTGTAATAAAAAAACAACATGTAATGCTAAATCACACCATACCCTAATTAACCATTTAACTAGATATGATAAGTAAAATTACTAAATCAACACTAAACAAATGCTACTATCTAAGTTTTAGAAGTAAAAAGCATCAAACCATACTAATGTGAAAACAAAAAAACTAAACTAAATCTGTTTTCACCTTTTTTCTGGGTTTTTTAAGCAAAATCAAGTATGCAAACTAATTGTTCTTGTGGATGTGACAAGTGGATGGAAGGTGTTTAAGGATGGATAGAAGGCTTATGAAGTGGTTGGATGGTGTGGAGGGGTGCTAGGAGGCTTTTTGTGACTTATTAGAGGTTTCCCATCAATTCGGCCTCAAACTAGGCCATTTCAGGAAAACCTACAAGATGTACTAGAAACCTACAGGATGATCTTGTACGAATTACAAGAAACATACAGGATACAACTAGGAGCTAATTGTGAGGTGTTGGAGGTGTTGGGAAGCTTGGGGAATGTGTGTGATGAGTGGAATGGTGTGTTAAAAGGTTTAGGAGCACTCAGGAGTCAATATCCAAGAAAAGAGATGGCTAGATTCGCTCAATGTATCTAGGGGAATTTCAATGAAAAATGATGAAAAACTAGTGAGTGTGATGGTGAAACAAGAGATGGCTAAGGTGGATAAAGTGGAAGGTGCCAGCTGGTGATGAATTCTGGGTCTCCTCCTAAAGTATATGCTCTGCTTAAAACCTGTGTGTCTTCCAAGAACTATGCAAGAAGATACATTTTCATAAACTAGAAAAAGCATGAATCAATTGCCTAGATTATACATGAAGAAAGTTGCCGAACGGAATGAAAACATGAGTGAGATCTTATTGTAGAAATGGAGATGGAAAAACATGACAATGAAATCTTCCTTGCAACATGAACCAAATATTAAATCAAAGACAACAAACTCTGAAGCTCATGCAAGAACTAGAAATCTGTGCTTTTGGGGTTGTTGAAGGGTCCCTTCCTCAAGTCATGGTCCCAAAAGGGAGGAAGTGAGGCCGAGACACGTATTGAAAACCTTGTGGTGATCCTTTTCCTCCTTGCTAACCTACTACTTGAAAGAAGGCATAAATGGAAGCAAACTATCACACAACCAATCTAATCCATATTGTTGTAATGGAAATGCATCTACTAAGAAAATGAACAATTAAGCTATGAATCTATACTAGCATACATGTACAATAAAGAGGAGCCTTGGCTACTAGGGTTCAGCCCTAACCCAAGAGCTTCAGCCCTCTAAGTTAACTCTGTGTTGGCTCAGAACAAAACTCATTCTTATTACCAAAACAATGCATTACATCAAAAATTGTCACAAGTCTTGTAGCTTCGAAAATAGTGTAGAGTTTTACATTTAAAAATCTAAATCCTAATGAGGTCCTAGGCCTCTCTACTTATACATTTGAAGTCTCAAAAGACTTCCTTAAAATTAGGGAGGATCAGCCCCCAAACTTGATATCAACTGGTCCTTTTTCATTCACTTGCTCGGCTGCCTTCTAGTCCTCATTATTTGGCAGTTTGCACTTTGAGTTGATGGAGGAATATTCAAATAGAGGGGTAGTAAATGAGGATCATTTACCTCCTATAATTCCTCTCCCTTGTCCCATTCGATATTTGACTTTGGTCTTTGCGAAAATTTCCTTGCTTTTATCCTTTAATCCTGCATTAAATTCAGAATAGACCACAAAGCAAAATATCCAACTCTAACTCATCTCATAAACAAAATATAATCAAAAGTATGCAATAAGTTATGAGAATAGTTGGTTTGACTAAGCTAGGAGGTGAATTAAGCCCCATATAATTACCCAATGATGAGGCTCATCAGTTTGGTCTTCCTAATCCAGGCTTGGCCTTCCTAATCTATGCTATGTTTGTGGGAGATAGTGTTACAAAATAGAGGGTCCCTTAGCCCTTGCTCGATCCAATGTCTCCATGATTTTCAATAGCCATGACAAGGTGTAATGTTGTTATTATTTTTATTTTTTTAGGTGAAGAACTGAAATTATGGCATTTCTTGGTATGTAGGTGTGCGAAAATCATGTCTTCTTCTTTAGTTTACCAAGAAATGCTTTAATCTTGTTCATGAATTTTAGGGGAAAATGATGTTGTCTTCTTCAGTTTACATATAAATTCCTTGAGCCTATTCATGACTTGAATATTGGCATTGAATTTGGAGCACACATGATAACTGTTAAGATCAAGCTCATTAAATTCTAGATCTTGAATATAGTGAGCATTCTTTACCTCTTTTTTTTATGATTCTGATACAAAATATAGATAGAAATGAAAATTATATTATTTAACAATGTCTTCAAAAGATCATTGACAACATATAACACACTTCCTATTATAGGCAATTTGATCTAAAATGAAGATAATCACATTTTACCTTTGTTTCCTTTGTTCAATAATATATGTTAGCTACTATCTACCCTATCGTTATGAGGAAATAACATAAAAATAATCCACTTAATGTCATGTATATCTGCATTATTTTTGGATCAAGTTGAATAAAATTTGATGAAGTGTTTGTTCTTTGGTGACTAAATTATTCTGAGTAGCTCATTTAAATTCAAATCAACTTACTATCTCACTGCATTCCTTGTTTAAATTAAAACCAACCTACTTGTTGTAGTGTTTTCTTCTCAATGGTGTACGAAAAGAACCCACTTAATATTGTGGATGACAAACAATCTCAACAATATAAATGGCTGCTAAACATTGTAGATCTATAGCAACTAATAGAAACAAAACCTGTTAAAGTCTGGATCTATGCCACAATCATACTTAAACAACAAAAAGAAAGAGTAATAACTCCAATCATCCAATGGAAACCAAACATGTAAAGAATACTTTTATTATAACACCTATGAAGGGAAAAAATGAATGTTACCAGTCCCATTCTATGGGATGGGTTCTTGGCTATCAAAAAACATCTTCAGCATGTGTAGAGTCTCTCTTCTCTATAATGTAAAAACCCAGCAAAAATATGGTGTGCGACAATGAAAATAATCAGAGTTGCAACAATGAGTGCAACAACGAAAATAATCAAAATTTAATAATGAATGGAAAACCCTTCTATTTATAACAAAATATTGAGTTATCCTCAAATAATGAGAAATAATAAAATATTATTGATCTCATTCTTGGAATAACCACTTGGAATATTTGATTATATTTGTTTAGGAGGGAAAAAATATTTAAACTTTTATTTAGAAATAATAAATAAATAAATAATTTATTTATCATCTCAAGGAGTTAGTTAAGGAATAATCAACAAATAAGGATTTATTTAATTATTCCTAAGTGATTTAGTCAAATTTAACAAACAATAATAATTAATTAGTGATTAATTAATTATTCTTGGAGAAAAATAAGAAAAATAATGATTTATCTATTTATTTTCCTTGATTGGGTCAAATATGACAAGGAATAATAATTAAACAATGGTTTAATTAATTATTCCTAGAATAAAATCAAATAAATAGTGATTTATTTAATTATTCTTCATGGGTTTAACTATAAATTACTTAACAAAGGTGGTTTATTAAGTAAGTTCTCATAGTAAAATCAATTTTACTATGGTAAAATTGGCTTTACATGGTGTACTTCGATCCATCTAGTAAATTGGGCTAGATGACCAATTTTTTGGTGATAATAGTTTTCCCCCCAACGTACGTTTTTTAGGAGAAAAATGGATGATTGAAGTATGTTGTAAGGACACAATGACGTAAACAACACACGGGAGTCAGAGAGAGAGAAAGAGAGAGAGACCAATGAAGCTGAATAGAAAGAGATGGGACAGTGGGGGTGAGACTAATGCAAGTCTCCTTTTATGTTGTGGTACCGGACCTCAATGAGGTGGGGGAGGCATACCCATACCCGCTGAGATAACTTAGTACAAAAATAAGGGTTAGCCCAGAAATATAGCACTGAGTAATGAAATACATGCTGAATGGTACATGACATGTTGGCATAACAGTTCCAAAAAATAGTATAATGTGTCCCATATACATAATGTACTTAGAAAAACATGAGCCAGGACTAAATACAATAATATCTGAGTACATGAGATGAAAAGCCCCTTCCATCAAAAAATGGTTGGGAGGGAGGGTAGAATAGCCAGAGAAGCCCTACTGTACAACGAAGGGCTCTGCAAAACTGAATGGATCATCTGGAGGAGACGTGCATGCTATGAACACTATGATCGGTAGGAACAGAACCCATCAACTTTTTGGAAATGCATCCAAGATTGTGGCATAGTAGGTATGCATCTGGGCATGTGGAGGGCTACCTCAAGGGCTACCTCAAAGGCCAACCCCTCATGAGGTCTAAAACTTCTCACACACACCTGGGAATCATTGGTACAATCTGCTACATCATTGGACCATCAAGTGTATGGACCATGAACATGAAATGACTAAGTCAAAGGGCAATAATGAGACCTTCTACTCGATCCAAGGCATCAAACAAGAATGGAAGATGGAACCAAGATACACCACCCTCTGGGTCGTTATTATGGAATAAATGAGCTGATGTCGAAAGAATAGGGTCGTGATAGATGAGGCAATGAGGATCCTCAAATAAAGCACGAGGGAAAATAGTAATGTGATTGATGGATTGACACCAAGGATAATGGGGAAATGATATTGAGGGACAAATAGATGACTTTCCTTGTTAGAGCATAAAGTGCATGGTTGACCTGACATTAACTGACTCAACTCTAGAGGGGATGGGGACAGTATGATTGGAGGCCAAAATGGGCAACACAGGATGGATGATATGTAAATATGGATGGAATACTATCAAATGATAGAATGGGATATGAAACAGACTGAAAGAATGCAAGGATGACTCATCATGGATGCTCTAAACAAGGGTGACTCGATGACGCTGCCACATAGACTAGGCCCAGCGGGGACCATCAAAACATGAGTAAACGATGGTTACTCATGACAAAAATCGACATATGGTACAAAAAGTATTAAGAATAGGTGGACCTCAAAGTACAAGTGTCACTTTATGATGAAATTTGATTTCGAGAGGAGACGAAGTGACCTTTCATGGAAAAATGGCTTCCTGGTGAAGTGTCAAATCATCAAAAACTGAGGAAGACCCATTATAAAACTCGTTGAGAGCTTTCCAATGATGTTGATGGTTCACCAAATGGAGCTACGATTTGGTCATAATGTTAGACATAAAAATTGTTTGTTTTCCTATAAAAGGGTGTTTTCCCTCCAATTTGAGAGGAGGAGAAGGCCCTAAATCATGTTGAGATCGTGGCAAACAAACTGACCATTGGAGTAAAGATCTATGACTTTCAAGAAAGTGGCCTTACTTGTCTAAAGATGGCCTTAATGCTTCTTGGAACATGGTTCCTGATGAAGAATTAAGGGAAGAGGAAAATGAGAATGAACTACTAGAGGAGGTCTAGAATCATCCTCACCCACAAAGTAAAACATGCGGACTATGTGGACATAGAGTAGAATATTTTACAATATGGTATCAAATGTCTACAATATACGATGTGCATATGGCTCGTTAGAGAGGTCAGTAGGACAAACTATCCAAGGAGTGGGAGGATGATTGACCATACCTAGATCCAGTGTGATCTAGGTTGTGACTTATGTTAATCAATTGAGAAGATGGCGAGGGGAGAACCATCATGCCCCCAAGAAAGGGATGCCCATATGGTATGCAAAGGTGGAAATGATACCCCCTAGCAGGAGGAGTTTTTGGAGCGCCATTGTGTTCCAATTTCTTGAAAAAGGGATTCAAGCATCATGGCCCAACTTGGCACGATATCTTCCAAAGGAGATATAGGGGCCTATGTGTCCCCTATTAGAAAATTATATATTACGGAGCAACGGAACACACAAAATATTGCAGAAATATAAACACAGAAAACATATAAAAACAAGAGAGACATAGATATATGTGGTTCACCTAGTTTGGGCTACATCCACGGAGAAATAGCTAGTCCTTCTTTTATTATATTATTCAGCAAATTGAAGAGATACAACGTATAGTAGATCTGCTGTAACACCCTCTTCGCTCTCAATCTCCTCTCTCTTCCTCACTCAGAATACAGATATAATATAGACGCAATACAATTCCCTCATATATAGTGAGGGGTTGCCTTCTAGGGAAAAAAACCCTAAATTAAACATAACCTCTACTGTCAGATCATCCACCTAATGAATGGCCTAGATTGACTAGAAATTACTAGACTTTTACAAGGCAATTTTACATCTATTTTTAGCTTCGGGGGTGCGGCCCTCGATCCCCCACTGTGGGACTGCTAGCCCCCGGGCCCCCCAACCAAGGGTCATTTAACCCCCTGGACCTCTGTGGGGGGGGACAAGTCCCCCCCACGTGGAGGGGTGTATAGTCTTCCTAGGGTATACATCTGGCTAAAACCTTTGAATACAGAAGATAATCAGGCTCCACACCCAACAATCTCCCACTTGGAGATTGATTATAGAAACTCCAACGCTGCTTCATTTGCTATACAATGACTCCACTTTGGACCTGGCTATTTCTCATCTTCTTCATCATACTTGAAGACTAATTGAAACTGAGCAGATTCTCAGTTTCTACCTGGTTACAACTTTTGTTAGCATATCTGCAAGATTCTGGCTAGTGTGTATCTTTTCCAGCTTCAACTGTCCATCTTCCAATGCTGACCATATGAAATGGTACTTGAGCTGTATGTGTTTAGTCTTGGAATGAAATGAAGATTTCTTTGCAAGATGTATGGCACTCTGGCTATCACTGTATAACCTGCCCAACTCCTGCTTCTTACCCAATTCATCCAGAAACCTTTGTAACCAAATCATTTCTTTACTAGCCTCTGTAGCAGCAACATACTCTGCTTCTATTGTTGAAAGTGCGACAACACTTTGGATTTTTGAAACCTAACTGATAGTTGTTCCACCTACAGTAAATACATATCCTGTAGTGCTCCTCCTGTTATCTTTGTCACCTGCCATATCTGCATCAACATATCCCTGTAGAGCAATGTTTGAACCACCAAAGCATAATGCTTGATTTGTGGTACCTCTCAGATACCTGAGGATCCACTTCACCGCCATCCAATGTTCTTTTCCTGGATTGTTCATGTACTTGCTTACAACTCCCACTACATGTTCAATATCAGGCCTTGTGGATACCATTGCATACATTAAGCTTCCAACTGCTGATGCATATGGAACTTTAGACATATGAGCCATTTCTTCTTGAGTCTTGGGACATGCCTCCTTACTTAATTTGAAATGGCTAGCCAAAGGTATACTAACTGGTTTTGCATTCTGCATATTAAACCTTTTCAACACCTTTTCTATGTACTCACTTTAAGACAATGTTAATTTGTGATTCTTCCTGTCTCTAGTTATTCTCATACCAAGGATTTGTTTTGCAACACCCAAATCCTTCACCATGAATGAGTTTGCCAATTTCATTTTGAGCACATTTATTTCCTGCATGTTAGAACTTGTAACAAGCATGTCATCTACATACAATAACAATTAATATAGCTGCCATCATTTTTCCTTTTGAGATAAATGCAATGATCAGAGTGACATCTAGTATAACCTTGTTTAGACATAAACCTATCAAATTTTAGATACCACTGCCTTGGAGCCTGTTTTAAGCCATACAAGCTCTTCTTCAACCTGCACACTAGTTTCTCCTTCCCTTTTACCTCATATCCTTGTGGCTGTAGCATATATATCTCTTCCTCCAAATCCCCATGGAGAAAGGTTGTCTTTACATCTAACTGCTCAAGATGCAAATCTTCAACTACTACTAGACATAAAATAGTTCTGATTGAAGTAATTTTAACAATAGGAGAAAATATTTCAATAAAAGCAATAACTTTCTTCTGTGCAAACCCCTTCACCACAAGTCTAGCTTTGTACCTCTGTTTTCCTCCATCTTCTTCCTTTAGCCTGTAAACCCATTTATTCTGCAATGTTGTTTTACCTGCAAGAAACCTGACTAAGTCCCAAGTCTGGTTATGTGCTAAGGAGTCCATCTCTTCTTTCATGGATTGCTCCCACTTTTTCCTGGTTTCTACATGCACTGCTTCTTCATAACATTCTAGTTCAATAGAATTAGTCAACAATACATAATATAATGAAGGAGAGTATCGTTCAAGGGGTCTACTTATCCTGGTAGATATTCTAACACCACTTCCAAGTGTTTGAAGTGCTTGTTGTTGTTGTGTTTGTTGTTCTGGCTGTTGATCATTATGATTTTTAGGCACCATCACTTTTCCTGTGATATCATCAAGCACTATGTATTCTCTGTTTTCTTTTTCTTGTTTCTTTTCTTGCAACTAATTCTTATACAAGACATTTTCATTGAATATTATGTCACTGCTCCTAATGATTTTGTGATTTTCATAATCATATAAGCGATAACCAAAATCATTAACACCATATCCAATAAAGGTACATTTCTTTGATTTTGTCTCAAGCTTTGTTCTATTTTCTTTTTTAATGTGGACAAAGTCTTCACAACCAAAAGTCTTTAAAAATGAGTAGTTAACCTTTTTACCTGTCCATGCCTCCTCTGGAATACCACCATCCAAGGAACATCAAGGCCCTCTGTTTATTAGATAAACAGTAGTATCTATAGCATCTGCCCAAAACTTTAAAGGCAATCCTGCATGCAATCTCATGCACCTTGCATGCTCCATGATTGTCCTGTTCATCCTTTTTGACACACCATTTTCTTGTGGTGTTCCTGGAACTATCTTCTCTCTACGAATTCCATTCTCTAAACAGTACCTATCAAACTCTTTGCTGCAATATTCACCTCCATTGTCTAATCTGAGACACTTCAACCTTTTCCCTGTCTCATTTTCAACCAAAGCTTTCCATTTCTTGAAAGTATCAAATACATCAAATTTATTTCGAATACAATAAATCTTGGTTTTTTTGGTTGCATCATCAATAAAAGTAACATAATAACGAGAGCCACCAAGAGATGATACCTGAGCAGTTCCCCATACATCTATATGCGCAAGCTCTAATTTTCAGCTCTGATTTTCTTTCCCAACTCTAAGGAATTTAACTCTCTTCTGTTTTCCATAAACACAATTCTCACAGAATTTTAAATCAACATGCTTTGAACCTGGCAACAAATTTCTTGAGTGAAGAATCTACATCCCCTTCTCACTCATGTGCCCGAGCTTATGATGCCACAATGTCGTATCTTCTCCTGTAGAGGTTCAAGCCTTAACCGAATTAGAAATACCATTGCATAAATACAATGTACCAACCTTTTCTCCTTTTGTTATTACTAGGGATCCTTTAGTGACCTTCCAAGCTTTATTTGTGAAAGTACTTATGCAACCTTCACCTCCCAACTGCCCTGTTGAAATCAGATTTTTCTTTAGATCTGGAACATGCCTTACATTCTTCAATAGCCATTTATTTCCATTTTTGTTGTTTTATGAAAACTGTACCCATTCCAACGATTTTACAGGGTTTATCATCACCCAAATGGAATTGTCCAAAATATCCTTGAACATAGTCATGAAAATATTTCTTATTAGGTGTGGCATGGAATGAGGCCCCTGAATCTACCACCCAGGAATCAGTAATATTTTCGAAAGAAAGAATCAAAGCATCTTGTAACACCTCACCTGTCACATTTTCTTCATGATTGTTTTCTTACTGCACGTCTCCTTCTTTTCCCTTCCGAGACTTGCAATCTTTCTTTAGGTGTCCTTTCTTCCTACATTTCTAGCACACTATCCCCGATCTGGACTTGGATCTTCCTTTTCTTGACTTACTGTTATATCCTGGGCTCTTTCATCTTTCCATTTTTCTTCCCCTAGTCTCTGCAGTCAAAGCATTACCTAATGTCTCACCAGAGCTTTTCCATCGCATTTCCTCGCTAAGGATTGCACCAACAACATCATCAAACTTTAAAGTACTAGATCCAGAGATAGAGTTACTAATGGCCATAACTAAACCATTCCAAATTTCTGGCAATGAGCACAGAAATAAAAGAGCCCTAACTTCATCATCAAAATTTACCCCTACAAAACTTAACTTACTTGTAACTGTATTAAAATCATTTAAATGATCTACAACAGATCCACCTGCTAACATCTTCATATTAAATAAACGCTTCATAAGAAATACCTTATTTGAGGTCGAGGGTTTTTCATTTGGCCAATGCTGACATTAAACCCTATGTTGTCATTTCCTTTGAAATATTAAATGCTACCGATGCCGCTAGGCATAGCCGTATTTTTCCAAGTGCCTTTCTGTTGAGAATATCCCATTCTCTGTCTATCATACTCATTGGCTTCTTTGTCTTTCCGCTCATTGGTAGGTACATATCTCTCTGATACAGATAATCTTCCATCTGCATCTTCCACAGTTGATAGTTTTGGCCATTAAATTTTTTGACCCTAAACCTACCATCTTCCGCCATTACTCCCACTTGAACCAGGAACCCTTCTCTCCTATGAGTTTATCAGCCAAATAGACCTTCGGCTATAATACCAGTTGTTAGAAAATTATATATTACGGAGCATTGGAACACATAAAATATTGTAGAAATACAAACACAGAAAATGCATAAAAACAAGAGAGACATAGATATACGTGTTTCACCCAGTTTGGGCTATGTCCATGGAGAAACAGCCAGTCCTTATTTTATTATATTATCCAACAAATTCAAGAGATACAACCTACAACAGATCCACTGTAACACCCTCTTCGCTCTCAATCTCCTCTCTCTTCCTCACTTAGAATACAGATATAATATATACGCAATACAATTCCCTCATATATAGTGAGGGGTTGCCTTCTAGGGCAAAAAACCCTAAATTAAACATAACTTATACCATCAGATCATCCGCCTAATGAATGGCCCAGATTGACTAGAAATTACTAGACTTTTACAAGGCAATTTTACATCTATTTTTAGCTTCGGGGGTGCTACCGTCGAAATCCCTTCCGGGGGACCGCTGGCCCTAGGACCCCCCTAGATCCCCTGTGGGGGGGACAAGTCCCCCCCACGTGGAGGGGTGTACAGTCTTCTTGAGGTATACATCCGGTTGAAACCTTTGAATATAGAAGACAAACGGGCTCCACACCCAACATCCCCCAGTATGCTATGGACATATTGGATGTATTTAGAGTTATGGGTTTGAAACACTTTTATGATACATAATATGATTATGCATTTTATATGACGATGATGGTTCACCAATTGTTTGGTTATCTTCTATTGTATACATGTGATAAATTCCAATCTAGAATGTTGTTTGCAATGGTATCTACATAGTGAGTTTGGGCTCTATGCACATGATTGAAAGTAATGGTTTCAAATTCACATACCAATATGTTCACTCATAGATATTTTCTAAATAGGACTTGGTTGTGCACATGATACACACCATTTGATTGCATGACAAGTAGCAAGGAATTTAAACGAACATGAAGATGAAGGATGTGATGAGAGAGGGAATCGACTAAAAAACCTATCACTACATCATATTCGGCCTGATTATTGGTGGCAGATCCAATGCACATGCCTTTTTTTCCCAACATTCAGCTTTGAATATGTGTTCGCTGACCTTTGTCTTATTTTTCCTTTATTAACTTTATTACATTGAATTTTAACCAGGGGTTGTTATAAACCCTTCCCCCTTAGGGGAATACATTCCTCAATTTTCTATGATACCTATGATCAGCAAGACAACTGGAAACCAAAATATACTACCTATGCAGCTTTATAACCTAGATCATTGCAGTATTTACAATGATCACTACTGAAAACATAACAATCATATGTTTTTCTAGAGCTTTATAACACAACTCATTACGATATTTACAATAAAAACCACATATATACTCATGCACATTTTCCTCAACCAACAAATAATAATGTTGTCTATGGATATTTATAACCACAACTCAATAAAATATTTACAATAACATACACATATGCATATGCACATTTTCTCTAACTAGACAATGAAAGGATACAATGTCTGCATTCACAACAAGGGAATATAGAATCTCACACCTCCACCCTGGAAGTAATACCAACATTCATCTCCTTCCCAGGAAGTCTAGCATCCACTACCAAATTCAAAACTACATCCAATTTCCAGTGCTACAATCCATGCACTACTTGTCCTCTCAGTGAACAATTATTGACTCATTGTTCTAGCGAACACTCCCAATGTTCTTCTAATTCCATCTGGTAATGCTAATGACAAAAAAAAATGCATCCTTGGCTTTCCCTTCTTTGCTACATAGTCCCTTTGGAAATACGACCACCCCCTTCCATGTAGTCACTCACCTTCCAAGTTCCCTGGTATCCCCTTTCTTGGGAAATCCATCCCTTATCAAAGTTTCCTCACATCAGAAGATTCAATAACCAAGGCATATCACTACCTCAAAATCATCATATTAGTCATAAGATTCTCATGGAAATTAATGGACACTATTAGGTACTAGTATCCGACAATGGCCATGCTCCTGAAAAGATTTACTAGCACACTACTACCTATTCCAATTCCTTTTGTTGTTGTTGCTAATTCTTGTAGTCAGTTTCAACCACCCTAGCCTAGGAATTTTTCATGCTTCCTTGTACCAATCACATAATTTCCATTATTTTCAAAATAGATTCAAATCATAGCTCATTGGTAGCTTGTTAATAAGGTACACCTGCAATTTTTTTTACTTCCTATCACAACAAGTCAAAATACCTCTTTGACCAAATCATTATATATAAGCATATCACATCTAGTTAGCTCAAAACACAACCATCATGGATCAAAATCGTGAATCGCATGCAATCATCATAAATCAGAATCATAGATCACATGTAATCATCATAAATCATAATCATAAATCACATGTAATCATCATAAATAAGAATCATAGATCTCATGCATAAAAAAATTGTAATGAAATACTTATACTTATAGTTGTCCTTTTCTTCTTCCTTTGATCTGTCCTTTTCTTCTTCCTTTGTCATTTGTCCTTTTCATACACACACTAAATTGGTTGCCACACTTGGAAAGCACCCAACTTTTCTCTTCTCTTCAACCATGTGGACGTACACAAAATGTACATTAGACGCATACACCCACACATGGCATACAAATCAACACCATGCATACACCTAAACCCAGCATACAACATAACACATAAACCTACACCTGGTGTACAATAAAACACAATACATACACCTACACCCAGTATACAACATAACACATACACCTACAGTCGGTTTACCACACCAGACATACACCTACACCGAGTGTACAACACAATACATACACCTACACCCGGTGTACAAAAAAACACATACACCAACACCTGGTGTAAAACAAAACACATACACATACACCTGGTGTACAACACAACACATACACCTAGACCCGGTGTACAACACAACAAATACACATGTCATAATACCACGACTACACAATGTGCATAACTAGTACCATATATACACAACACAATATGTATGACATGCACATAATACCACATGTACACAACACAACATGTATGATATGCACACAATACCACATGTACAACATGTACACAGTACCATTTGTACACAACATCACATGTACATGACATCATGTGCATGATGTGTACACAACATCACCTGCACAATGTGTACACAACATCACATGTACACGACACCATATGCACAATGTGTATACAACACATGTACACAACACCATATGTACAACATGTACACTACACCACATATACAAAATGTACATAGAACCATTTGTAAGTAGCACTAAATATATGACATGTACATAGCACCATCTATTCCCAAAACTGCATATGTAACATGCACACAACACAATATATGTAACACCCTCCTCCCAGATCTACCCATGCAATCGGCCAGTCGGGGTAAACATATGATGAGAGGCCACTATGATATCACTCAACCTCCTAGGTAACCCTAAGGAAGTGGATTTGACAAAACAAGACATTACAAACCTCCCTAAAGTGCTTCAGGACCCCCAAGAGCTAATCCACCACTCCAAGTGCCCAACCCCTGAGGTAACCTAGCATTTCAATGAATTGAACCCATGGTCACTCCCATTACAAGGCATGCATGTGACTGGAAGCCTATAGTTGATCCCACATTGCCTGCAAGGGAAAGACTATAGTCTTTTTCAGCCAATTATATGCCAGAGACTGTAAAATTTAAGCCATGTTTTTAGGGTTAGTGTCCAAACCAATGCCTAGAACTTGATGAGACTTTCCAAGACAATAAATGACACCAATGAAAAGCCTCTAACATAAAACTTGATCAAGGGCTTGACCTAACCAAGCCTAACCATGACAGACATTTTGTCAAACACTTAGTAAATATGCAACCTACATGTGTAAACAACAAATCTAAGCATAGGGGTCTCATACTTATCTGAGATTCACTATGAAGCATTGTTCCTTATCACATTAGCTTCCATTTCATCCATTATGTCATAGATATATTTTTCATTCATATACAAGTAGAAACATGATGAGAGCCATACATAGATGCTGTCGTAAAAAATATAACTAACCAGCATAATAGGGACAGAATTATCCATGAAATCATAACCATATAAACCACATATAATCTAGTATAATAATAATAGAAATACATGGATAAATAACATTTCATTAATTATGCAAAATCCAAGCCTAGGATGGGACTTCCACATTCCACCCGACCATAGAATGGTTAAGCCAAATCTCTCTTCAGCCATTCACCCTCGTGCCATATTCCATGCATGAATGGGGGGGTTTAGAACACATCAATAAAAACTCATCCAGGGATTCCAGAGATCATCCACCTCAACCCATCAAACAGTGATTCGACCTCATGGTCGGACATCAAAAAACCATCATCAAATTGGTCTCCATCCAAGCCTTCCAGGGCTTCCATTTTGTTTCTTCCAACCAAAGGCTTTGAGGACTTGTAACTCAACCCATAGTTGTCATTGAGATTCCAGAGAATTTCTCCAACCAAGTCTTCCAGGACTAGTAACTCAACCAACCAAGGGATTCCAAAGTGTTTGTCCAACCAAGGCTTCCAGGACTAGTAACTCAACCCAAGTCGTTACAGGGCTTCTAGAGAGTTTGTCCAACTAGGGCTTCCAGGAGCTAATAACTCAACCCAAGCTAAGGAAACATGAGAACCAACCAAAACAAAACAAGGAAATAAACCTACAAACTCCATGGCTATCCAAGAAATGGAAACACTAGGCAATCGATTGTCAATCCAGGCAATCCTCCATGCTAGTGACAGATCATGACCAAGAATCCACATGCATATGCCATGCATTCCAAAAATAGTGAAGAAATCATACATGAAACTCGATACCTGCAATAAAATCTAATGTAGCTGCTTATCTCGATGCCCTATTGTACTTTCCCTCTCTTCCTTTACCTTCTTGCTCCAAGAATCCAAGTATACCACACCCACCAAGAGTGCTCCAAGAAAAATCTAAGTATCCATGAGTATGAGAGAGAGAGAGAGAGAATAGAAGAGAACTCCACCAAAACCTGTCAAAATATTGCCAGTTGATCCTCAGAAGCCCTTTTATTAATGAGGCCTCTATTCTCTTCATTTTCCATTATTTTCCTTCATTTTCCCCCTCACATGTAACCTGTTACCTTTCACCTCCCTTTTCTCCTAATTTCCATTATTTTCATAAATAAAATGTCAATAATGCCACTTTTCCTTTCCATAACCTCGACCATTATCTTTTCCAATTTATTTAGCCATTAATAAACTGAATCAACACCCATTAGGATGTTCCCCCACCATTTAGCTTGGAATACATGTCCCATCATTGTGGCCTTATATATTTTTACATGGAATTTTCACCAAGGTTTTTATAGAACCCTCCCCCTTGGGGGAACACCATCCTCGGTGTTCAATGACACCTATAGTTAACAAGACTATTGAAAACAAACATACTTCCCATGGATATTTATAATACATCTCATTGTAGTATTTATAATGACCACTGTTGAAGCATGACAATCATACTATTTACTAGAGCTTTATAACATAACTCATTACAGTATTTAAAATAACCACATATACACACACATTTTATTAAACCAACATATAACCATATTGTCTATGGATATTTATAAATCCAACTTAGTACAATATTTACAATAACACACACATGTGCACATATGCACATTTTCTCATCCAGCAAATAAAAGGATACAATGCATGCATATGCAACAAGGGAATCTAGAGGCTCACACTTCCACACTCAAGGTAATACCAAGATTCACCTCCTTCTTAGGAAGTATAGAATCCATTGCAAAGTCAAATTTGTATCAAACGTCCAACGCTATAATCCTATGCCTTTTTTCCTCTCATTGAGAAGTTTTCAGCTCATTGTTCTAGGGTGCACTTGTGTATATGATTCCATGTGGGAATGCTAATGACCAAAAGAAATCCATCCCCGACCTTCCCTTCTCTGCTACACAATCCCTTGGGCATTCTGGTCACCCCTTCTATGCAGTCACTCACCTTCCAAGTTCCGCTGGAACCCCCATCTTGGAAAATCCGTCCCTTAGCAAGGCTTACTCACATTCGAAAATACAAAACCAAGGCATATTCCTACCTTAAAAACATCATACCGGTCATAACATGTTCATGGAAATCGATGGACACTATTGGGTACCAATGACCCATAATGGCCCTATTCCAGAAGTGCTTCACCAACATACTGTTGCATGTTCCAATTTATTTCCTTGTCGCTGCTAATTCTTGTAGTCGATTTCAACCACTCAACTGGGCATTTCCATGCTTCTTGTACTGAGCACATACCTTCCATTAGATTTAACATAGATTGAAATAAATTCACATCATACCTCATTGGTAGCTCGCCCATAAGGTACATTTGCAATCCTGTTTAATTCCTATCACAACAAGTCAAACTATCAACTTTGACCAAATCATCATTTATAAACATATCACATCAGGTTAGCTTAGAACACAACCATCATAAATCACATATAACCATCATAAACTAGAATTATAATTCACATATAATCATCATAGACCATAATCATAATTCACATGCATAATAGAACATAAATAAAATGTTTATACTTATCCTTTAATCAATCTTTAGCTTTCACCTTTGTCCTTATTTCATATGCACTCTAGATTGGTTTCCACACCTGACAAACACCCAGTGCCTTTTCCTCAACCATATGCACATACACATTGTGTGCATCACACACATTCAGCCACACACAACATACAACACCATGCAACACATGCACCTATACCGGACATAAAACACATACACCTACATCGAGTGTATAACACAACACAATACATGTAGAAATTTCACCTGTAGAACAAACTGATATATGCAATGTCCTAAAGCATAATATTTGTTCTACTTCTACAAAACATTAAGTGGAAGCATAATCAAAATCATGAGCAACATCAAGTAGAAATATGCATAATTGATCAAGAGAATTAATCACACATAACACAAGATATATCCAGGGGAAAGCACCAGCATAAAACCCCAACGATGTATTATCAATCAAGTGGAAATCTTCTTCACAATACAAAAATAATCAACTCAATAGCTATCCTTCTCTCTCTGTAATCAGAAGATCCTGATGATATTCAATCAGAAGATGAAAATTATGAACTACCTAGGCCTCAATATATAGGCCACAAGTCCTCCAATCTCCTATAATAGATCCTTCTCCATGCAAGAAATAATTACTAGAAATATCCAAGCATCTGATAGTACACTGTACCACATATGATCTCAACTGGGTCTCTGACAGAACTGACATGCAACAGTTATCCATGAGTGAATTCTCAGTTATCTAAAATAATAGTTGTCACATGCATGCAAGCATTAACAAACTATATTTTATTATTTTAACAACTTGGTAAAAGAATCTAACTGGACTTGACTAGTTAGAACTAAGTCAACTGATTCTCTCATTATAGAACTCATACTTATTTCCTCAATCAGTGGATGAAATTAAGGATAAATTCCTCAATCAGTGGGACAACTCATGTGCATGATCACAAAGACCTCAAATTCGAATTTCCTTAACTAATTAACTCAACTAAATTAATTAATTAATATTTCCAACTACCGTTAAGACCAAAAATAATTTTACTTCCTATACATAGACTAGGGACTGCTATATATAGGAAGGGACCCAGAAATGCTATTTTTAGAACTTTATATTTTTAGTAGTTTCACCTCTCACCCAATGTGGCCAATGACCTCATTGGCCAAACTGCTATTTTTAGACATGCTATTTTTAGCAGGTATATTTTTAGCACATTCTATTAACATTTCTTGTTGCACATTTTTCAACACTCCCTCTCAACAAGAAAGGCTTCCTCTCAAACCCGATCCTGTAACTCTGGAATGTTATGCATGCAACACATCTACCCGGTCCACTTGCTCCAACAACACTTGGAACAAAAACACTCCCAACTGACCACTCTGTTGGGCTAGCAACATACTCTGATGTTGAAGCTCTACCTGCTACTAACCAGTGCTCCCTCTCTGACATCTGCGCTACTGCAACATCTCCATATATCTTGCACCATTGCACAACTCTCTGTGCCACCTAACACTGTGCAAAACACTTGTGCCTCTCACATTGCTGCAACCTGCTAGCTATGAACTGTCCTGGGATTCCCTACACTATCGCTCTCTTTGCTGCTCCATCCGCATTTGTCTCTCCCCAATCAGTCAGTTACTGCTACTCCACATCTGGGCTCCTGTAGCAAGGTCTCATCTAAGAGGTTGGGTACCTCAAGGATCCTACCCCTCCTCCTTGGGAAAATCACTCTATATCGCCCCACCTCCTACCTAGAGGTATGGCTACATGTGATCCCTCAGCCCACCTGACTCAAAGTTTCCCCCTACTAGAGGTCTCTGCATAAGTAGATGTCTCTACTCGATCTCCTCTCAGCTTCCCTTGTTGTGGTTGCTCCACAACCTCCTGAAGCTGCTGCACCAATCGTGGCTCCTCCACAATCATCTGAGACTTCTTCTGGCTTTGCATGTTGAGAGGTAGTATACCCTCCCTCTCAACCACCAAGTCTCCATCAGTTGCCTTGCTGCTCAAGGCTTTGCATGCATCTTGAACCTCAAGAGCATACAGGTTCTTGACCCGTGAACCAATCTGCTTCACGTGTCTACTGATGATGTGTCTAAGGAAAACCTTTCCCTTACTGAAGACTACATCTAGCCTCTGTCTTCTAGCATCGTGATTGACACCAAGTTGCTCTTCAGTCCCGATACATACTTGACATCGGTCAAGGTAAGGCGAGCTCCATGCTCCCTCTGAAAAATAACTGTGCCTACACCTAAGACACTATACTTCTCATCATTAACCATTGCTATGAGTATCTGGAGATCTTTCTCCTCCAAAGTACTAAATAAACTCTTATCATCGATTATGTGGAAAGAAGCTCCACTGTCAAGAAACCAACCACTTCCCACCATGGATGAAACCATGTATGTGAAAAGTGTAAAATACAACTCAAATTGTGAAGCAAGTGCCTCACCTTCAGATCCTTCCCTCGATCCCTTCTTGGATTTCCTTCGTGGATAATTTGCAGCATAATGGCTGACCTCATGACAACGAAAGCATCATGCTTTCCATTTGTCAACCTTATTCCCATCATTGGAAGAACTGGATTTGGAATGAGAAGCCTTCTCCTTCCCCTTCTTTGCCTTACTCGCTAAGGCACAGTTCTCCTCATCATGCATAGACGAAGAATTGTCTCTAGTGCTCCATCTAATCTCCTCTTGCATCAAATCCAACCATAGTCGTTCCCAATCTGGCAGTTTCTCCCTTCCATATACTGAGTCTTGGTAGCTATGCCAACTCTTAGGAATGCCAAGGAGAGCTAGACTCACCATATCCTCATCCGATGTCATGACCCCTACACTTGCAAGCTCATCCCTGCATGTGATGAGCTTGGTCAGATACATAGAGATCGTCTCATCCCTTTCACACTTGATCTTTCGAAGTTTTTCCTTCAGTGCCAACTTCCTCTGATCACTGCTATTTTGATATAAATCTTTCAATGTTTTCCATATTGCATGCGAAGTCTACTTCCCATGGAGGCTCGAGACAATGTGATCTCGCACTCCCTCCAAGAGAATTCTCCTAGCTCTAGCCACACACTTCCTCCATTACACTTGCTAATTCTTGTCAGTAGGCTTAGGAATTTCTTGATCAATGAAATCATTAAGGCCATTATCTTCCAAAACTACCTCCATGCAATACTTCCAAGCTATATAGTTTGAGTTGCCATCAAGGGCATACTCAAGCCTCAAACCATAGAACGCCATCGATGAAATAGATGTGATAAGAAATTGAGATCTATATCCCGAATAATAAACTTCGAATTTCTCATGCTAGTATACTATTCTTCCTTGATCACTTGCACTATCATACAATGTAGAAATTTCATTTGTAGAACAAACCGATATATGAAATGTCCTAAAGCATAATACTTATTCTACTTCTACAAAACATTAAGCAGAAGCATAATTGAAATCATGAGAAACATCAAGTAGAAACATGCATAACTGATCAAGAGAATTAATCACACATAACACAAGATATATCCAGGGGAAAGCACCAGCATAAAACCCCAACCATGTATTATCAATCAAGTGGAAATCCTCTTCACAATACAAAAAGAATCAGCTCAATAGCTATCCTGCTCTCTCTAATAAGAATATCCTGATGATCTTCAATCAGAAGATGAAAATCATGGACTACCTAGGCCTCAATATATAGGCCACAAGTCCTCCAATCTCCTATAATAGATCCTTCTCCATGCAAGGAATACTTACTATAAATATCCAAGCATCTGATAGTACACTATCCCACATCTGATCTCAACTGGGTCTCTGACAGAACTGACATGCAATAGTTATCCATGAGTGAATTCTCAGTTATCTAAAATAATAATTGTCACATGCATGCGAGCATTAACAAACTATATTTTATTATTTTAACAACTTGTTAAAATAATCTAATTGGACTTGACTAGTTAGAACTAAGTCAATTGATTCTCTCATTATAGAACTCATACTTATTCCCTCAATCAGTGGAGGAAATTAAGGATAAATTCCTCAATCAGTGGGACAACTCATGTGCATGCTCACAAAGACTTCAAATTTGTATTTCCTTAACTAATTAACTCAACTAAATTAATTAATTAATATTTCCAACTCCTATTAAGACCAAAATTAATTTTACTTCCTATAGATAGACTAGGGACTGCTATAAATAGGAAGGTACCTAGAAATGCTATTTTTATAACTTTCTATTTTTAGCAGTTTCACCTCTCACCCAATGTGGCCAATGACCTCACTGGCAAAACTGCTATTTTTAGACATGCTATTTTTAGCAGATCTATTTTTAGCACATTATAAATTTAACATTTCTTGTTGCACATTTTTCAACACTCCCTCTCAACAAAAAAGGCTTCCTCTTGAACTCGATCCTATAACTTTGGAATGTTCTACATGCAACACATCTACCTGGTCCACTTGCTCCAACAACACTTGGAACAAAAATAGTCCCAACTGACCACTCTGTTGGGCTAGGAACATACTCTGATGTTGAAGCTCTACCTGCTAATGTCAAGTGCTACCTCTCTGACATCTGTGCTACTGCAACATCTCCATGCATCTCGCACCATTGCACACCTCTCTGTGCCATCTAGCACTGTACAAAACACTTGTGCCTCTCGCATTGTTGCAACCTCCTAGCTATGCACTGTCTTGGGATTCCTTGCACTATCGCTCCATCTGCTGCTCCATCCACATTTGTCTCTACCCAATCAGTAGGTTCCTGCTACTCCACATCGGGGCTCTCGTAGCAAGGTCTCGTCCAAGAGGTTGGGTACCTCAATGATCCTGCCACTCCTCCTTGGGAAAATCACTCTATATCGCCCCATCTTCTACCTAGAGGTATGGCTGCATGTGATCCCCCCAGCCCACCTGACTCAAAGTTTCCCCCTACTAGAGGTCTCTGCATGAGTAGATGTCTCTACTCGATCTCCTCTCAACTTCCCTTGTTGTGGTTGCTCCACAACCTCCTGAAGTTGCTACACCAATCGTGGCTCCTCCACAATCGTCTAAGACTTCTTCTGGCTTTGCATGTTGAGAGGTAATATACCCTCCCTCTCAACCACCAAGTCTCCATCAGTTGCCTTTTTGCTCAAGGCTTTGCATGCATCTTGAACCTCAAGAGCATACAGGTTCTTGACCCGTGAACCAATCTGCTTCACCTGTCTAGTGATGATGTGTCTAAGGAAAACCTTTCCCTTACTGAAGACTACATCTAGCCTCTGTCTTCCAGCATCGCGATCGATACCAAGTTTCTCTTCAGTCCTGGTACATACTTGACATCGGTCAAGGTAAGGTGAGCTCCATGCTCCCTCTGAAAAATAACCGTTCCTACACCTAAGACACTATACTTCTCAACATTAACCATTGCTATGAGTATCTGGAGATCTTTCTCCTCCAAAGTACTGAACAAACTCTTATCGTCGGTCATGTGGAAAGAAGCTCCACTGTCAAGAAGCCAACCACTTTCCACCATGGATGAAACCATGCATGCGAAAAGTGTAAAATCCAACTCAAATTGTGAAGCAAGTGCCTCACCTTCAGATCCTTCCCTGGATCCCTTCTTGGATTTCCTCCGTGGATAATTTGCAGCATAATGGCCCACCTCATGACAACGAAAGCATCGCACTTTCGATTTGTCAACCTTCTTGCCATCATTGGAAGAACTGGATTTGGAAAGAGAAACCTTCTCCTTCCCCTTCTTCGCCTTACTCGCTAAGGCACAGTTCTCCTCATCATGCATAGACGAAGAACTATCTCTGGTGCTCCATCTGATCTCCTCCTGCATCAAATCCGACCATAGTCGTTCCCAATCTGGCAGTTTCTCCCTTCCATTCACCAAGTCTTGGTAGCTATGCCAACTCATAAGAAGGCTAAGGAGTGCTAGACTCACCATATCCTCATCCGATGTCATGACCCCTACACTTGCAAGCTCATCCCTGCATGTGATGAGCTTGGTTAGATATATAGAGATCTTCTCATCCCTTTCACACTTGATCTTTCGAAGTTTTTCCTTCAGTGCTAGCTTCCTCTGATCACTGCTATTCTGATATAAATATTTCAATGTTTTCCACATTGCATGCGAAGTCTCCTTCCCATGGAGGCTTGAGACAATGTGATCTGGCACTCCCTCCAAGAGAATTCTCCTAGCTCTAGCCACACACTTCCTCCATTCCACTTGCTAATTCTTGTCAGTAGGCTTAGGAATTTCTTGATCAATGAAATCATTAAGGCCATTATCTTCCAAAACTGCCTCCATGCAATCCTTCCAAGCTATATAGTTTGAGCTGCCATCAAGGGCATACTCAAGCCTCAAACCATAGAATGCCATCGATGAAATAGATGTGATAAGAACTTGAGATCTATATCCCAAATAATAAACTTTGAATTTCTCCTGCTAGTATATTGTTCTTGCTTGATCACCTGTACTATGATACCATGTAGAAATTTCACCTATAGAACAAACCTATATATGCAATGTCCTAGAGCATAATACTTATTCTACTTCTACAAAACATTAAGCAAAAGCATAATCGAAATCATGAGCAACATCAAGTAGAAACATGCATAACTGATCAAGAGAATTAATCACACATAACACAAGATATATCTAGGGGAAAGCACCAACATAAAACCCCAACCATGTATTATCAATCAAGTGGAAATCCTCTTCGCAATACAAAAGGAATCAGCTCAATAGCTATGCTGCTCTCTTTGTAATCAGAAGATCCTGATGATCTTCAATCAGAAGATGAAAATCATGGACTACCTAGGACTTAATATATAGGCCCACAAGTCCTCCAATCTCCTATAATAGATCCTTCTCTATTCAAGGAATACTTACTATAAATATCTAAGCATCTGATAGTACACTGTCCCACATATGATCTCAACTGGGTCTCTGACAGAACTGACATGCAACAGTTATCCATGAGTGAATTCTTAGTTATCTAAAATAATAGTTGTCACATGCATGCAAGCATTAACAAACTATATTTTATTATTTTAACAACTCGTTAAAATAATCTAATTGGACTTGACTAGATAGAACTATGTCAACTGATTATCTCATTATAGAACTCATACTTATTCCCTCAATCAGTGGAGGAAATTAAGGATAAATTCCTCAATGAGTGGGACAACTCATGTGCATGCTCACAAAGACTTCAAATTCAAATTTCCTTAACTAATTAACTCAACTAAATTAATTAATTAATATTTCCAACTACTGTTAAGACCAAAATTAATTTTACTTCCTATAGATAGACTAGGGACTGTTATAAATAGTAAGGGACCCAGAAATGATATTTTTAGAACTTTCTATTTTTAGAAGTTTCACCTCTCACCCAATGTGGCCAATGACCTCACTGGCCAAACCTCTATTTTTAGACATGCTATTTTTAGCAGGTCTATTTTTAACACATTCTAAATTTAACATTTCTTGTTGCACATTTTTCAACACTCCCTCTCAACAAGAAAGGCTTCCTCTCAAACCTGATCCTGTAACTCTGGAATGTTCTGCATGCAACACATCTACCCTGTCCACTTTCTCCAACAAAACTTGGAACAAAAACACTCCCAACTAACCACTCTGTTGGGCTAGGAACATACTCTGATGTTGAAGCTCTACCTGCTACTAACAAGTGCTCCCTCATTGACATCTGCACTACTGTAACATCTCCATGCATGTCGCACCATTGTACACCTCTCTGTGCCACCTAGCACTGTGCAAAACACTTGTGCCTCTTGCATTGATATAGCCTGCTAGCTATGCACTGTCCTGGGATTCCCTACACTATTGCTCTCTCTTTTGCTCCATCTGCATTTGTCTCTACCCAATCAGTTAGTTCTTGCTACTCCACATCAGGGCTCCTGTAGCAAGGTCTCATCCAAGAGGTTGGGTACCTTAATGATCCTGCCCCTCCTCCTTGGGAAAATCACTCTATATCACCCCACCTCCTACCTAGAGGTATGGCTGCATGTGATCCCTCAGCACACCTGACTCGAAGTTTCCCCCTACTGGAGGTCTCTGCACGAGTAGATGTCTCTACTCGATCTCCTCTCAGCTTCCCTTGTTGTGGTTGCTCCACAACCTCCTGAAGCTGTTGCACCAATCATGGCTCCTCCACAATCGTTTGAGACTTCTTTTGGCTCTGCATGTTGAGAGGTAATATACCCTCCCTCTCAACCACCAAGTCTCCATTAGTTTCCTTGCTGCTCAAGGCTTTGCATGCATCTTGAACCTCAGGAGCATACAGGTTCTTGACCCGTGAACCAATCTGCTTCACCTGTCTAGTGATGATGTGTCTAAGGAAAACCTTTCCCTTACTGAAGACTACATCTAGCCTCTGTCTTCCAGCATCGCGATCGACACCAAGTTTCTCTTCAGTCTTGGTACATACTTGACATCAATCAAGGTAAGGCGAGCTCCATGCTCCCTCTGAAAAATAATTGTGCCTACACCTAAGACATTATACTTCTCATCATTAACCATTGCTATGAGTATCTGGAGATCTTTCTCCTCCAAAGTACTGAAAAAACTCTTATCGTCAGTCATGTGGAAAGAAGCTCCACTGTCAAGAAACCAACCACTTCCCACCATGGATGAAACCATGCATGAGAAAAGTGTAAAATCCAACTCAAATTGTGAAGCAAGTGCCTCACCGTCAGATCCTTCCCTCTATCCCTTCTTGGATTTCCTCCGTGGATAATTTGCAGCATAATGGCCCACCTCATGACAACGAAAGAATCGCACTTTCGATTTGTCAACCTTCTTCCCATCATTGGAAAAACTAGATTCGGAAAAAGAAACCTTCTCCTTCCCCTTCTTTTCCTTACTCGCTAAGGCACAGTTCTCCTCATCATGCATAGATGAAGAACTATCTCTGGTGCTCTATCTGATCTCCTTCTGCATCAAATCTGACCATAGTCGTTCCCAATCTGGCAGTTTCTCCCTTCCGTTCACCGAGTCCTGGTAACTATGCCAACTCTTAGGAAGGCCAAGGAGTGCTAAACTCACCATATCCTCATCCGATGTCAAGACCACTACACTTGCAAGCTCATCCTTGCATGCGATGAGCTTGGTCAGATACATAGAGATCATCTCATCCCTTTCACACTTGATCTTTTGAAGTTTTTCCTTCAGTGCCATCTTCCTCTGATCACTGCTATTCTGATATAAATCTTTCAATTTTTTCCACATTGCATGCGAAGTCTTCTTCCCATGGAGGTTCGAGACAATGTGATCTCGCACTCCCTCCAAGAGAATTCTCCTAGCTCTAGCCACACACTTCCTCCATTCCACTTGCTCATTCTTGTCAGTAGGCTTAGGAATTTATATTTCATTATCATAAAGGTCATTCATGAAAGAAATGATTTCATTCCGATCATCATGTCGATCACGTGTGAGTTGCCCCAAGATGGTGGTGACTTCTTGAATTTGGTTTTCCAGTGAATCAAATGGAGGTGGAAAATCGATTCCACCAGGGGACGAAGGTGGCTATTGGTCTACTTCCTCCTTAAAGTCTTGAATCTTTGCCAAAAGGTCTGCTCCATGGCCACAAGGCCCTATGCCTCTATGAGCACGACCTCACTGGCGTTGCATGGGTCGTGGAAAGTCCACTAAAGACCATCAATCCCACGCCCTATGCTTAGAGAAACCGACACCCACCCTCCTAATACAAGGATACCAAGAAGAGTTATAGAACTACACGCTGGAATGGATTTGGCATACTGTCACTTCTGACACTAACCAAAACCATAACCATAAATGGTTATCAGTCCCAACATACAGAGGAGGAACCCCATAAACAACACCATTACCTCCCCAATTGACTGTGAGTAATGAACACACGATAGAGACCAGGAGGGGCTTACCCCCAACAAACATAAACTCATCCACGACTTCTCGAGGCAAAATAACCATTCCACCATACAAATTAACAGCCTAAACAAGGGAAAAAATATGAACAAACCCAAAGGCTATGGGGTTGAAGTTAACTAGTGAGCTTGGAAATGAAATGGTCGCACATAGAGTCACCATAACTATCAACTCCAATTATTAAGTGCTTCTCCTCAATTCCCTTTTACTAGGTCTCTGTGTGACCACCATAAACTCGGGTCCTAAGTCATTCTATTCAGAGCTACTACCACGACAAGGGATGAAACTATTACAAGTTGGGGAGCTAGGGATGACAAGGATAATAAGCCACCCTACACTCCAACATAGACGTTTCCTACAAGTTTCCCTCTGCCCATTACCATGCAAATCCAATGTCTGTCCAAAAGATCCCACATATCACATATACCACAACACCCTTTAAAAACCATCAATTCTCGTGGATCGCCTCAAATGTGTTGAACACACTTCATGTCATCCCATACTGCATATATTGAGGTTAAATACCCTCCATGTCTTTTACTTAGCACAAAAATCACCCTATAAAAAAATATTTATTATATATTAATGTTTATAAATATTTTAATTTATATCACTACACTAGTTAGTGATTCTTATAACATTTACGAACCATACCAATCATTGAATTGATATAATTAAAAATTTATATTTTACTATTTCTAATTTCGTTTTTATATTAATAATATGGGAGAAGAAAGCGTCTCTAACCCATTGAAGATTGTGTACAGGGGTTAAATTTGACGCCCGTCTGCCCGTTTTTAGCTCTTTTACACGTAAAATACGTTCACATTTCAAATATCCACGTCAACCGTAACTTGCTATTAATTTTTAAAACCGTCAATTTGACGGGCAGGTTTGTAAATGAAAAGTTTTAAGTTTTTTTTTAATAATTTTTTGATATATATATATTATATATATATTTAACATCCAACTTCCAAGTCGGGATCGGACCGTCGGTAATAGCCTATACGAATGAAGTGACTGTAGTACTAGTCTGTGGCTGTATGTTGTAAGTTGGCGTGACGCGTCCACGGTCCACCAACTTTCACGAATTGAAATAAATTCTGAGCCTGTTGCATTTACAATCCACTGAGAGCTGTTAATGGCTTTATTAAATTTGGTTGATGGTGTCCGAGTGAAATCACACAATCAGATATGGTCTATCTAAGACAAGGAACAGTTTGTCTGTACTGTGTGCAAGCCTGAGAGGTACTCAAACGCTCCCCATAGGCCATCATACGCCCGGACCACTGAAATATTTCCAGCTTTATCTTCGTAAAAGCTCTCCGAGTCTCCCCTTCTCCGCTTGAATCCGTTGGAGCTGCTGTTTGGCGTATTTGGCTGCTGTTTGAGCGAGAATCGTGGCTAGCGCGAGCGAGAATCTGCCCATTCATCGGCAATTTCTCCCATTGAACCACAGACTCTGCTTACGATCCGGCCGAGCTACAAGGTGAGGTTTACTTTTGACAATGACAGCACAGAATCACAGGGTGTAGTTTACTGAGGTTTTTCATTTCTTTTTAGAGGTTTCGTGATATTTTAGTACAATGGCAATATTTAGTTGAAATGTAAAATTGGGTTTAAGACTGTTTTCGCTAGTTAATTTTTATCGTTTTTTTTTCATATTTAAAGAAATAGGTTAATTGTCTAAGAATTAGAAATATTTGAAAGGAGTGAAAGCCTGTCATTTATAGACTACCCACTAGTAATTTCAGGTAACTTGGTTTTATTTGAATATCCCTAATAATTTCAGATAACTTGGTTTTATTTGAATATTGCTAATATGTCAACCTGCATAAAAAAAATAGCACAAAACAATGAATATCCTCACTATTCATAAAAAAAAATTACAATTTTTCCAATTTCTAACCAAATTTTGAAAAATGGATCCTTTCTCTCAAAAAGGGCCGGGAACCCCTACCCAGGGGGTTTTAAGTTATACCATGCATTTTTAAAAAAATTGCAGCAGATTTTTTTTTTTCGTTTTAAGGCGGCGGGGTATTGAAGTGATGGTGCCGCACTATCCATGTAAACTTTGAAGGAATTGCAATAAGTAACCCCAATCGTAAACTGTCCAAAATTTAGTTTGTGTACATGGTGATATTGAATCTACTTTTTGAACATTTACATAGTTCATGCATATTATGTTTTTGGTTTCTCTGTCGGGGACTGCACAACATCACCAGCTTTATCTGTCTATGAAGGCAAATAGGCTCGAGTACTACGGCGTTCACGAGTGCCATTTTGATTGACACTTGTTATCGACTGTCTCTGTAGTTTTTAAATGAAAAACAATAATGACCTGTCTCTGCAGATGTAGGAGGAAAGTCTAAAGACATGTATTTATACGGCCTCAGCCTCTTCCAATGGCGCGCAATTAGCTGCCTCGCTTGATCAAAGCCTTAAGGTACTATCTCACCTGTTCCTGATAGGCTTGCTTTTAATGTGAAGTTGTGAACATTCTGATATATGTAACGTAGAGCTGTCTGATTGTCTGTGTCAATGTAAACATATGAATTTCAACACAGAATTGAGCAATTCTGTGTATATATATATATATATATATATATATATATTCGACGGTGGTCATGATACTTGTATTATCTTACCAAATATACCTTTTAGATTGGTCAATTTGTCTATTCTCTGGGGATACAATTATATTTCATTATCATAAACTATATTATATTAAATTTCAATCCGGATTGCTTCACATGTGATCTGCTTTGAGTCCATATCTTGAGTTTTTTTTACTTTATAGAGTTCTTTTAGATCATCTCACCAGCACTTTTATGGTCCTCCCAATCTATGACATCGCCCTTTCTACCTTATCAGAATTATTTCTATTATAATCAGAACACGATTAAAAATTTTAGAGAAAAGTTGGGTTGAATATTTATAAGTTGGACTCTTCACCCAAAAAAGGGGAAGTATATACACTAAATAAATTACTACTTTATAAAAATGCTCGGTGAAGTTTGTTTGAATGTGCACGCCGCTTATCATATACCAAATATGATGCCTAAAATAGTTCAAATTCGCACGCTGTGTTGGTTATTGGAGGACCATGACCGATTTCTTAGAGACTAATATTCAAAACAATTTTAAACTTTTCCTTTCTGGCAGATTTTGCGGTATATATTTTATTAGAATGGAAATCCATACATGCAAACATAATAAAAATATATGAGAATGGAAATGCATATATGCAAACATAATAAAAATATGGAATGCTGTCGGTGATGATCTACTTTTATTCTGTCACTATACGTTGCTTTAATTTCTCCATTCCTTGCCGTATGTCCAAAGTGATGCCATACCGAGAACCAGTAACCCCACCAGAGCAACTGTGGATTAACGCGTATTTTGGCTTTGAAGTTTTGTGATCAGAAGTTGTCATCCTCTGTGAAAAAGCCGCATACAGTTGGCAGGGATTCATGATCAGCAGGTCTCAAAACAAAGTGTAGCAATGAGACTTGAGCCCAATTGTAGAACAAAAAATTAAAAATTTAAACAATTATGAGTACAATTTGAAATTAGATAAAACTTGTACAAATAAATTTTAAAAGTCATATGATGGACAGTTTAAAAATAAAAACGTCATAAAAAAATTCCATCGTACGTCTCAGTTTCCCACGCCGCCTCCTACATTTTCAACTCTCGTGTTTAGACTTTTTAGATAGTTGAAAGGTGAGAAGTTTCATTTGCTCGCTCTAGCCGACTCTAAAATTGTTGCAGTTGAAAGGTGAGAAGTTTCCTTGCCTCGCTGTATCATTGAACACAAAGGACCCGTGATTTTCAGGATAAGGGAGACGAATATTGAAGTCAAACATTCATTAATGACCACTCTCAAATATTGTACACGTCAGAGATGTCCGTGTCAATGAAACAATGCCCATAAATTTATTCGCAAAGTGATTTCTCACCTTTAATGACTAAGATATAGTAGTTGGAATTTCTATATCATAGCTGAAATCAATAATTGATTCCATTTTGTATGGTCATCTTTAATTCATCTCGAAAACTCTGAACAACAAAATCAACGATTGATTTTTTAAGTTTACAGCTGGACCCTGACCCAACATCATTGTCCATTATTAAGTTTACAGTTGGACATCAAGTGACATAACATCATCCTCTTAGGTGGGTCTTCCATATTAAATGAATTTTAGCATCTCACGATGAATAACTGGTGAGAGCCTTCAAGTCGGATAGACATCTCTTTTTGTTAATGTTTGCTGCTGCTTCTTATATTCACAATCTGCCGGCCCGTTTTATTTCGGCTTTGTTTTTTTAATCCATACTCTATTCTATTCTACTCTAATTTCATCTGCTACGCTGTGTTGGTGTACATGCACTAGCTGTAGACTAGCCGTAGACTTAGACTAGCTGTAGTTAACTCATTGCTTGCATGCATGCGGCACAACACACTTAGCTTTAGTTAGCTTCAGTTATTGCATGCACAACTAAGCTTAACATTAGTTGCTTTTGTATTTATTCTCAACCTCATAATGTAGAATTCACTTTCATTCTTTCTCAATTCTTGCTCGCTTTCTTCTTTGCCTTGCAAGCTTGTTATTGTTTTACAGATCTAGATCTATCTGTGTTTCTCACAAATCTTACATGGTATCGGAGCACAGGGATTTGTAAATCAGTGCACAAGCAATTTATTTGCAGGTTCAGAAGATTGAAGCAACAAGAAAGAATGGAGTCTAAATTGGAGTTTCCACCATCGGCAATTCTCACTCCATATAACTATTTCGAATGGAAGCCAAAGATTCAACTTCATCTCAGAAGTAGAGGCTTATTTCGAATAACCATGGAAACGGAAGTTGAACCAACATCGGCAGTGGAGAAATCAAGATATTTCAATCGCATGGACGAGGCCTTCGGCATCCTATGTTTATCTATTTCTCCAGAACTGCTATTTCATGTTGAATCATGTTCAACTCCAAATCAGGTATGGAAAATTTTGGAAGAATTGTTTGGAAAACAAGATGAAATGCAAGGTCACATTCTCGAAAATGAGTTAAACTCATTAGATCCGAGAAACTTTGAGAACATTCAAGATTTTTTCACAAGGTATAAAGCTTTGTTGGTGCAGCTGAATGGATGCGGGATCGACAAATCCAAGCAAGAAAGGCAGTTGATTCTTTCCATTTTATCAAAACTTGGTCCAAAGTATGCAGTATTCGTTTCTACATTCCACTCAGTCAGATCTGCAACTGGTGCAGATTGGAAGCCTCCCTCACTGGATACTTTTATTCAGTCTTTGATGCATGAGCAAGATAAGCTCATCAAAATGGGCACACTTAAAAATTCCAAAGCGCATGCACTCACTGTGCATGCAAAAGGAAAGACAAATCCTAGATCCCCCGATGGATCATCTGGCTCAAAGGAAAGGAAAGGAACGAAAGGAAAATCAATGTGCAATTATTGCCACCGTGGTTTTCATCCTGAATCTGCATGCATGAAGAAGACTATAGATCTTATGGCGCAGACACTCCAGCAATACAATCTTGAAGACCACATTCCTGAGAATGCTAAGAAGAAGTCTGAGGAAAAGGCACCCGATCCAAGAGAAAAAGCACGTCATCCAAGAGGTAACGGGCATGCTTTGATTGCTCTTCATTCTGCGCCACAAGAATGGATCATCGATTCAGGAGCTTCACATCATATGGCTTCTTCAAAGGAATCCTTTTCCTTTCTGCATGCATACTCAGGTCCTCCCATCCTCATGGGGGATAATTCTACAGTTGCAGCAACTGGGCAAGGAAGAGTGCAATTCAAAGATGGAAGTTTTGAAAATGTCTTGCATACTCCCAGGCTCGCTGTGAATCTTCTCTCAGTGTATCAGATGACGCACACAGGCAGCGGAAGGAAAGTGGAATTTACGCCAGATTCCGTGAGCATTTACGACATGCAAACCAATTTGAAGATTGCATCTGGCAAGGTAAATGATCAATCTCGTCTGTATACATTTTCTGATTTTGTTCCTCAAACTCCTGTTAGACCACCAGTTGTTGAACATCGAGATCAGACTTCTGCACAAAAATGGCGTAGCATGAGTGATATCTTTGATAATCCTGCCTCCATCCCTCTATTTGAGGAAACTCCGCAAGCACTCTTAACTATGAAGCCATCCACGCCCATGCATGCTTATATAATGCATGGATCTGATCCACAAAATCTTTCAAGCTCCAGTGATTCCAGCAAGCCTAATTATAAGTCCCTCGCATTCAAGGCAATGGGGAACGATTTGACTAGAACAAACCACGAGAATGGCATGGCTGGGACTGAGGAGGACTCTAGCTCATCACCTGCGGCCGCTTCATTTTTGTTGCCGGACAAGGCAGGGCTGGAAAAAATGGGGAATGGAATCAACGCTGGCCCCTCACAGAACACGCAGTGCAAGCTGGCGTCGTCCCAATACAAGGGCGTGGTCGCGCAGCCCAACGGGCGTTGGGGCGCACAAACCTACGACGAAGAACTTGACAAGGACTACACAACCTCCTTTGCGGCGTATCCCGACATCGCGTGGTCGACAACAACAGAACGCCGCGAGCACCTGTTCGACAAGGCGGTCACGCCCAACGACGTGGGGAAGCTGAACCGTCTCGTTATTCCGAGGCAATACGCCGAGAAATACCTTCCACTCGACCAGGCATCGATTCACGACAAGGGGAAGGGTGTCCTGCCATTTTCAAGGAGCTGCAGCACAAGTAGCGGAGAAACGAAGGGGAACGGTCTATTTTGCTCCTTACCATTTTCGAGAAGCCATTTTACAGCAGAACGTAAGCACAAGGCGGCGGCCTCTGCGTTTTGTTACAGAAGCAGGTCAGTTAGTGCTCGGTGCACGTCCAAGGAAGTTTATGATACTGAAACTATCTATAGTTTAGAAGGTCATATGTTAGCTGGCCCACCGGCTCCAGCTGGGTCTGTAAAAGAGTCTTCTGTACAAGAGCCATCTGTTGGTTCGTCAGGAATCTTTCAACGCATGGGAGCTGTGTCGAGTTGTGAGGAGGAGTTAACGCGAGTGATTCCCAAATGGTTTGCCAAAGTCAATTCCAAGACTGGCACACCCTTGAACGCATCCATTTTTTCTCGGAATCTGCACTGCGGCAATAGCGCTGTTGCAGCAGCCCAAGTCGTTGACCGAGATCAACGAGGTCGCGATTTCGAAACTCGTGGCTCTCAATCCGACGCAAAAGATCTGCAGGCTCGTCTCCAAGACCCACATTTTCTGTACGACGCTTCATCAGGGAGGGACGGAAAGAATTTTGTCATGGTTGTTGCAGGCTTATCCATACTGTCTGTGATCGGTGCTTGGTGCAGTTTTCTTACTTTGCTTTACATGGGTTTTATGGTTTCTTTGACATTGCCCGCCCTTTACCATAAATACGAAGACAAGATTGATCGCTTTGTAGATAGAGCCAGCGTGGAAGTTAAGAGACCCTACGTGCATATTTCAGATAAAGTCACTGTGGCAAAGAAGAAACTATACATTTGGTTCGATGACAGAGTGTTGAGAAAGATTCTATGGCGTCGAGTGAAGCCAGAATAAATCTTTGAATACGGGAAATCCTTTCCTTTGTTTTCTCAACAAATTTTTTTTTCCTGCGTGAAAACTATCATATAACAGCATTGAGAGGAAGCTTTGAATTCCTGCCACTCACTTTTCCTTTTTTTTGCATTGGGTACCTAAAATGGCCATGTTGCCGGGACCCATTCATTATTACATCACACTCACCTAAGTTACGGTTAAGGGGGGGTGTTGGTGTACATGCACTAGCTGTAGACTAGCCGTAGACTTAGACTAGCTGTAGTTAACTCATTGCTTGCATGCATGCGGCACAGCACACTTAGCTTTAGTTAGCTTCAGTTATTGCATGCACAACTAAGCTTAACATTAGTTGCTTTTGTATTTATTCTCAACCTCATAATGTAGAATTCACTTTTCATTCTTTCTCAATTCTTGCTCGCTTTCTTCTTTGCCTTGCAAGCTTGTTATTGTTTTACAGATCTAGATCTATCTGTGTTTCTCACAAATCTTACACGCTGCTCTGATCTCACCTGCTGTTGGTACAAGCAATGGATATTGTAACGGGAACCATAGGTAACACTATTAGCAACGTTATTTTTGTTCCAATCATCCAACAAGTCATCCAACAGATAGACGATCTAATTCACTTAGATGGCAACCGTGAGCTTCTGGAGGAGCAGTTAAATCGTATGAAGGGCCTCTTGCTTGATATCAATTCTCAATTTCAAGATCAGCAGAGGGAGGCACCGGATTCTCTGAAGAACTGTTTGCTAAGGATGCAACGCAAAGTTGGAGAGGCCAGAGACTTGATCCATCGTTCACAACGCCCGTGGCTACAGCAGTGTATTGAATCACTCGTGTGCAAGCCCAATGTCTTTAAGCAAATCCGAGAGTGGAACACAACCATCCTTGAGCTCCATAATCAGCTTAGAACCGACTTTTCCGTGTTTTGCAGTGCTCAGCAGATTGCATCTTCTGCACAACAACAGCCAGGCCTACTACTTCAGGATGAACCCGACACCGGATTGGTCGGATTGGAAATCAAATCTGCCGAGGCACAGCTACAGAGATGGATTTTGGAAGCTCCCCATGTTCGCATTATTGGTGTATACGGTATGGGTGGTGTGGGAAAAACCACGTTGCTTAAAAAGGTCTACAACACCTACAAGGTTAGTGACGTTTTTGATCATGTGATTTGGGTTACAATCGCCCAATTTCCAATTCTGCAAATGCAAAATGATATTGCTTCTGCAATTAATTTAGATCTCGCCAACTGTTCTGCTGACATGGGAAAGATGAAGCTGTGTGCATATATGAAGACCAAGAAATTCTTTTTGGTCTTAGACGACATGTGGGGGGCACTCTATCTGAAAGAATTGGGTGTGGAATTTGGGAAGAACAAAGGAAGCAAAGTCGTCTTCACAACTCGAAATAGAGATCTAATTCGAGAAATGAATGCAAAAGAGTTCATGGAAATACAACCCCTACGAAGCGAGGAGGCGTGGGAGTTGTTTTTGAGAGTAGCTTTTGAAGACAGCCATGTTCCAGAGGATATAGAAAATACTGCACGACAGGTGGCCGAGGAGTGTAAAGGGTTGCCATTGGCAATAAAGGTAATAGCCTCGACAATGATGGGCAACACAGCTGTAGATGAGTGGAAGTTTGCTTTAAAACAGATGCGAAAAGTGGATTTAAATTTTCCAATTACTCATCCTCGAATTGATCGAGAATTGTATCAACCATTGAGATGGAGTTATGATAGTCTGCCCGATGCCAGTTTGAGAAGCTGTTTTCTTTTCTGTGGCATGTTCGGTGAAGACGCTAGAATACCGGTGGAGATGATGGTGCAATTATGGATATCAGAAGGCCTAGTTAAGACGAAAGAAGATGCGGAGTATGACTATGTATTAAAGACCGGGGAAAGCTATATAAGGTTGCTTGAAAATCGTTGCTTATTCCGGGTGGAAGAGGGTGTCATTAGAGTTCACGATGTTCTCCACGACATGGCAATTTATATTGGCGAGAACCAGGAGAATTGTGTATTGAGGGCAGGTCAATGTCTTCAACATTTCCCTGACATTCCAAATTCGGATGATTGCAGGCGAATATCACTTTTGCGAAATGATATAAAGTCTTTGCCCGCAAAAGAATTGAGATGTCCCAAACTAGTTTCGTTATTGTTGGGAGTGAATGAGGGATTGAAAGAAATTCCAGAAGCATTTTTACTCAACCTCTCCTCATTAAGGATATTGGATTTTCATGGCACGGCCATACAATCATTGCCAACATCATTGTGGCAATTGAGAAGACTTGAATTTCTCTCTTTGGCTTTAAGTGACATTGGAGATATCTCTGAAGAGATTGGTAATCTTTCAGATCTTCAATTCTTGTATCTGGACGGTTGTAAAAAGTTAAGATCGTTGCCTTCTAGAATAGGAGAACTTAAAAATCTGAAGTATCTCGGCCTTTGGGGATGTAATTTGATGGTGATCCCCGATGAGATTAGAAAGCTTCCAAACTGTGAGATTGTATTTAAATAAAGATTTGAAAATTGTTTTTATGAGATATACTTCAAGCATCTTTTTAGCAAATGTTCGGCTTTTTTTTTTATTCGTAAATTATTTATTATATAATTTATGAAATATTAAATTCTAATATTTTTTATTAATAATTTTGAAAATAAAAAATACAAATTTATTTGTAACAAATTTTTTATATTTCAAAATTTGTGTACTTTTAGAGTTTTACAAACCATATTGTCTTGTGTTGTTGTGAATTTCACTTGATTATGACTTTCATTTGATCGCCCTCGGTCATCCGAATTTGTCATTATTCATTTTTATTATTAGTTAGATGAACCATACTTTAACACCTTCGCAACGAGGCTAATTTTTATTAGCAATGAGGTTACTTTTTATTTATGATACCCAAGATGTAATTGGAAGTAGTTTGCAAATAAATAAATAAATAAAATTAAACTAGTAAAAAATTATAAATTATTATAATCATTAATCAATTTCATTTTAATCCAAAATTTATTTGGAAAAAATTTAATCTTTTTATTTTATTTACATGTAATTTTAATTTATACAATACACCTAAATAATCACACATTCAAGACAATTCAAAACCTTTTCTCTACTGCTTTTTTCTTGACCATTTAATCCTTCTTACCATCTTTAACCATCAATTTAATGAATCTATGACATATAAGAATTCTATATTGAAATTTTCAAACACTATCTCAATGTCTTACCTATCCATGTCTTAGATTTATTAAACTAGATTATGCTCCATGATTTTCCACCATTTTGGCTATCCCACATCATTCATCAAATTTAATATGTTATATCTAACTAAAACATCCAGAGATAGCATAATCAAGTAAAACATAGAAAAACAACATAATCAATTGAATTATTCATATACAAAGTTAGATTATTTAGAAAAAAATAAAACTAATCACATGAAGATGTAAACTAGTGTATCGATTAGTCACTTCTTTGAATGAAACTAGTGGAGCAATTAGCTCAGAATGAAACTAGTGTATTAATTAGTCACGTCACTTCACATTGTTTGTTTTTTAAGTGGGTATATAATACCTTGAACAACCATGTAGTTTTATCAAGCTTGACAAACAAAAAGCCAAGTGGACAAACAAAAACCAAGTTCTACTTGTTTCTTGAAATTGGGCGATGGGTAATGGATGTTAGTGGAAATGAAAATTTAGAAAAATAATAAATTGTTAATTTTGAAAGGATGATTAGAAATATTTATACAATGAATTTGAAAATGTTGTAAAAAGATGAAATATAGGAGAATGATTTGGCTATCTTAGTATCTATTTTTGTTTATTATTTTGAGAAGTGCATTCTATGACTTAGTATGAGGGGATGTGTGATTCCATTAGTACGCAAAGTGGAGTTGGCAAGTTTCCCTTTTAAACTAAAAATAAAATATTCTCTAAATTAGAAACAATGTTGGCTATAATAAAAAACAAAAATGTATATACATATTTGGTTAGTTTTAATTAAAAGAATTATAAAACATTAATAATCCTACTTTCACTTTGGCGATGTGTGGGAAAAATATTTCACTCTCACTCTCATGTGAAGCAACATAATTTTATATCAGCTTTTCAAAGAGATAAAATAATTAAAATAAAAAAATCTTATATTTTCACTTTTAGGTATGAAAAAGATAAATAACTCCTATACTTTTTACAAATATTTCAATATACAACTTGAATAAACTATTTGAATATGCAAGTAATTCAATATATAACTTGAATAAACTATTTGAATATCTAAAAGAGTTAATTTATTTTAATATCAATTTTACATATAGAAAGAGAAAATATATAAAAAAAAAAGTTTAATATTCACCATAACAAAATATTCCAATGTCCAAAAAAATAAAGTAATTGAAAGTAAAATTCTTTAATTACTACTTAAAAACAGTAATAAGAAGGAAGTTTCAATATGTAAGGTTAAGCAATATTTATATGTATTTAAGAATATATTAATTAAAAAAAACACTTTAATATTGATAATGTGATGCATGAGGAACATATTTCAATCCTCATTTTAGATAAAATAATGAAATATTTCAATTCTCGTTTTAAGTAGAATATTTCAATGAAAAATATATATGACATATAGTTAAAAAGAAACTATTTATTACTATAAAAAGTAATTGAAAAAATGAATTGTTATGGTTACAACATTTTAAGTCTAAGCCTCATTATTTTATTTGTTGATTTTCAGATATATTTTTTCTTTTGTCTAAAATCCAATAGAGATTTGTTGGAATTGTAATTTTAAATTGTGTAATCTATAACGATTTTCAAGGAGTTGAATCCATTTGTGCATTCAAAAACGCTAAAGGAGGTTTGAACATCAAAAAATTCGATCCATCTTCGTGCTTTTGAGATCCATGGCTAATAGGATATATATTGGTAGAAATTGTGTCTATGTGAATTTTGAGTTTTCATACATCATTTTTTTATTCAAATATAAATTTGGATTTTTTTAGGGGCAAATGTTTCCCAATTGGTTATTTTGTGGACATTCTCTAAAAAAGGCTATTCACCAATGCGTTAAAATTTTGACTATTTGTTTTTACATATATATGATTAAATTGGTAAAGCTCCCAAAAAATTTACTATTTTTAATAGTAAATTACATGTTTTTTTAATGAATATTCATCTATATTCTATATGTATGATTTTTCAAACCAGAATAGTGGCATATAATGCTACATAGAAGCATACTAATTGAATCCTTAAAAATTACTGTGATGACCCCGGGTAACTTGTAAATACAAAATAATTACTGTGGTAAGAAATTATTATGAGTGGTTACTTATTGTTTACTGAATGACATTATTTAATTATGAAAGTTAATATATATATATATATATATATATATATATATATATATATATATATCTTGAAATGCTGGCAACCTCTTGGTGGAGGATTTTCTATTAAAAGAAAAGAATCAGTTATGAAACTGAAGGAACTACCTCTCACACAGGAAAAGTCCTGGGAGGGAAAACCCCTGGGCTGTTGGGACAGGCGGGGGGGAAAAGATTCCAAGAGAGAGAAAAGAGAAAGAAAAGACAGGGTTAAGTCTGTTGGCATTATGAGATAAGTGTTGTCCTTGATGGCAAACCTCACTGATGACAAATCATAGTACAGAAGGTCAGCAGCAAGGAATTGATGATCAAACTATAAGAAGAAGAGAAAGTTCATACACGCAGGTTCGTTAAGCCCAAGTCGCGTGTACACGCTGGTTGGCTTCAGCAAAAGCGCGTGTATGTGGAAAAGTACAAGGGAAGGAAATCATTAGGCAAGGGTATCTGAAATGTCTTGAATATCTGAAGAAGTATGAGATCCAGTATGCAGGTTATGGGTTGATGATGCATTGCTTGATCTGAGCTAAGGAGAGATCTCATCGGTTGATGGAGAACTAGATCTAAGGAGAGATCGGGATCAAATAGTTTGAAATGAACTATCTTTATGATGCTTATTCTAGATCTACATACTGACGCATGTATAGTTCTATAAGTGTTATGAGTATGACTGATGTCTGGTACAGCTGCAAGTTGATAGAAATTATTTTTAGATCTGTACGCGGGTTGGCTTTGATAAAAGCGCGTATACACGCGGGTTTGATTCATCGAAGTAGCGTATACATTGTAAATCTTAATATTTGAAGTTGCAGATGGATCTGACTGTTATTGCAGAGTTCTGTAGTCTGCTCTATGTTCTGGTAACTGGTGATTGACAGGGTTCAGTGTTTCAGTGATTCAGAGTTTGATGATTGTTTTGAGCTTCAATGATAGTTATGGGTCCAGTATGAAAATTGGATGAAAAGTGGCCTTTCAGATTATGTGTTGTGCTTCAGTGTATCCAGTCTGAAAATTGATGAAACGTGGTACCTGGAGGTGAGAAGATTGTAGGCAAGCACCTACGTACTAGTATCTAAGCTAGTACAAAAGCTAAAGGAGATCTTTGGAGCATTGTAGCAGGTAGCAGCCTGCGTACTAGTAAATGGATCGGCTAGTACAAGAGCAAAGGGGGTTGTAGCTCCCGTACTGGTATAAGACTGCACCAGTACAAATATTGTAAAAGGATTTTCTTATTAAGAAGAAGATTGAGATGACTTGCAGCAGGTGGTTTTCACCCACATTGGGTTTCCACCTTATATCTTTGTGTTCATGTGTGTGGCTCTTGTGTGATGTTCTGTTCTGTTATTCTGCACCTGTTTACTGTTAATATGCTTAATAATGATCTGATGCATTTACTGAAGATTAAGCTAACTGAATTATAAGATCTCTGGATATACGCTAGTTTCATTAGATACAGTAGCGTGTACACGCGGGTTCACTAAATTGAAGTAGCGTATATGTTTCTGAGTATGAAATTGAAAAGTTTGATTGATCTGATAATACTGATTCACCCCCCCCCTCTCAGTATTATTTCCAACAATTGGTATCGGAGCAGGTCCTTTGATAGAAGCTTGATCGCTTGAAGGAGATCCGTGGAACAATGGGAAAGAAGCTTAAGAAGAAAGCTCATAAGAAGAAGAAGACATCTCAGAAGGACTATGACAGTGGGAGAATCGATTGGGGATTAGGTATAAGAGGCTCTTCAGATTCAGAATCAGATTCAGAATCATTATCAGGTATGAATGTGTTATCCTCTGATGTTCCTGCTATATTTCCTTGTGAAAGTGATGGAAGTGATAGTGAAACTACTGAACATGCTTTTATGGGTGAGCAAGAAAAGTATCAAATAGAGGCAGTATTTAGAAGGCTTACAGACAAAGTTAAAGATCAACAAGATCTATTGAACAAAAGGGAATGTGCTTTCAAAGAAGAAGTTACCAAACTAAAGGCCCAACTAGAAGAAGGAAACAAGGTAAGAAAGCTACTCAAGGACAAGGAAGACCAATGTCAAAAATTGCAGCATGAAGTGACATCATTAAGAAAAGAAGTCAACGAAAGAAGCACAACCATCAAGAAACTCAAAGATAGATCCAGCTACTATGAAAATCTTGAAGCTACGATTCTCTCACTAAAGGAAGATCTTGAAGAATCCAAGAAGCAGAATGAAGATCTACACCAAGCAATTGAAAAACAAGACAACGAAGTCATCAGCTTAAAATCACAGTTGGAATGTACCTTCAGAGTTCATCAAATTCAGCAGGATCTGTATGAAAAGCAAGAAAAGGAGATACTCAATCTAAGGCAACAAATGGAAGAAGGAAGAAAAGATGGAGAAGACATGAAGAAGCAATGTCTAGAAAAGGAGGAACAACTTCAAGTTGAGGTAAATATCTTGAAAGGTAAATTAGAAGAAAAGGATAAACTTTTGAGATTTCAAGATAGTACTAAAGCCTTGGATGATATTCTTAGTAGTCAAAGGTCTCCTGCAATCAAGACTGGTCTTGGTTTTCATGAATCTGTTGAAGGTGAATCTAGCTCACAAGGTGAGGCAAGGAACTCTAAAGAGAAATCCAAAATGATCAACAAGGAGATGAAAGGTCAACTAAGGAAAGAAAGTCTTCAAAGAAAATCTTTTACTCCTCCTATGAATAATGTTGAATGTTATGTATGTCATAATCTTGGACATATTGCAGCTAGATGTAAAAGAAGAAGAGTTCAAGACCATTATGCAGACAAGTCATCTCAATCAAGGTACTTTAATGGATATTGCTTTGCTTGCAATATGTATGGTCACAAAGCTTCTGATTGCTACAGGAGAAATATGAAACATGTAAGATGTTATGCATGTAACAAGCTTGGACATATAGCAAAGGAATGCAGGAACAAAGGATGGACATCACATCAAAAGGAGAAAACCTCATCACACTTGAAGATATGGAGGAAGAAGGAAGTACAGTCAGCACAATGTACTGAGACACAACACAGCACAGACATATCAGACTCAGGGGGAGCTGAAAGTGTAAAACTTCAGCGTTCTGAATCTCATACGCAAGTTCCTTAAAGGGAAGTCGCGTATATACGCGAGTTAGACACTGCAAAGTCGCGTATATGTCAGTCTGAAGAAAAGCAGTGGGAACAGGATCAGAAAAAGGATCTGATATGATTCAGTCCATTATTTGCTCTATTGGTTAATAGCTTCAGTCTGCTGAGGATGTGTGGAAATGTTTTGTTACTTGTATGATGTCTAGAAGTGTTTTAATCCTAACTTGAGGATGATGATGTTTTGATGCTTATGCATGATCAGATCTAACAGATGGCACTGGTTGAGGGGGAGCATATGCCTTTAGTAATTCATTGTTGGCATTATGGTTAATAATCCTTGGTGATGATTCTTATATGGCCAAATGATATATCTTGCTATGATGTGACTCTTGGGGCTACATAGTTAATGTTCAGATCAGATTTATGGTTGATTCTTTGATGATGCATATATGGTGCTTACATGGTGATCTTCATAAGGACAAGGAGAAGTACAAAGCTTGAATACACATCTTCCTCACTTGATGATGAGTCACTCATATACTGCTGCTGTCATATGCATAAAGATCATACAGTTATGATGCAGGCACTCTTGTGAATAAGGATTGTTGCTGTTGATGATATCAAGAAGTTTTGTCAAATGAGCTTAAGCTCAAGATACATAGTGCTGATACATGGATAACTACTCAAGGTTGCTTTGTTGGAGACATGGTGATGAGTTCTTATCTATATAATGATAGGTTGATTGATGCAGATGTTCCCAAGTAATGATACTTGGATCATGTAGAGCTTGATGAAATGGCTATGGTGGTTTCACACATGTGAATGACTCTAAATTCTGTTCAAATGGATGAATTGATGCAGACATACCTTGTTATAGGTTGATGACCTATTCTCTACAGGACATTTGCAGGTTGCTGATATGGAAATTTGTGTACGCGTGTTGTTTAAAGGATATCCGCGTGCATACGCAGTTTTACAAGGGGATAGTCGCGTATATGGTGTACGCGTGTTGCGTAAGGGATATCTGCGTATATACGCTTGTTTATGTGTATACAGACGCGTATATGGAGATTTGAAGGAAATCAGCAGGGACAGATGTTGGTTGCAGAAAGTCTGATATAGGTCTGACAGAGATCATCTGGCACAGGTTCAGGGGGAGCAGATAATCTTCCAATGATGCATTGTTGGCATTATCTTAAAGCTTTTGGTTCTAGTTCACATTTGGTGTTGATTTCAGGAGGAACAAAGGCGAAAGGAGAACAGAAGGATCTCTTGGTTGCTGATCTGAATGGTGATTATCAGATGCTGCTGGTGACTTTCATAAGTCTTGGTCTAGTTATTTCGTCTCTATGTCATATATCTCTTTTGTGGTATCTCTTTCTTGGTGTCAAGGTCATGTAACGGCCTATATTGGTTTCCCCACTATGCCTGGGATGATTGATGCAATGTGATTGGTTGTCATATGTAAAATTTTGATGTATTCCCACTTGGTTGGGTGGATGAGTCAATTTTTGTATATCCTCACTTAGTTGAGAGATGGATGTATGTATGAGTCCTAAGTGATAGGAAGGTCCTTTATGATGTATAGAGTCATGTTCTTCTTGAAGAACATCTTTTGCAGATCTTGCCTACAGTCAGGAAGAGCATGTACAACACACTTCAGCGGTACAGAGATTCAGCATGTACTCAGGGGGAGCATGAACAGATTGGTACACCTTGGCATATACAAAGGGGGAGACTATTCAGAGATTTCAGCAGGTACTCAGGGGGAGTATGGACAGTGGAATGATTCAGCAAAGGAAGAGAATATCTTGGTCCACCCTTTGCCCTTGATGTCAAAGGGGGAGAGTGATTTGGTGTTGTTGCCATCAAGTCCAAAGGGGGAGATTGTTGGCATTATGATGCATGTGTTGTACTTGATGGCAACCCTCTCATAGAAGAATATCTCACTTATGTATAACTGGGTGAATCTTCAGAAGAGATATCAGATGTGACTGATGGAGGACAGCTCAAAGGAATCAGATGATGAATCTTCAGAAGAGATATCAGATGTGACTGATGGAGGATAGCTCAAAGGAATCAAATGATAGTTCTAAGTGTGACAAGTTAGCTTTGCCATCAAGTCCAAAGGGGGAGATTGTTGGCATTATGAGATAAGTGTTGTCCTTGATGGCAAACCTCACTGATGACAAATCATAGTACAGAAGGTCAGCAACAAGGAATTGATGATCAAACTATAAGAAGAAGAGAAAGTTCATACACGCAGGTTCGTTAAGCCCAAGTTGCGTGTACACGCTGGTTGGCTTCAGCAAAAGCGCGTGTATGTGGAAAAGTACCTTTGGTCCATGGCGGTTATTCCTTGGAAGTTGTGCCTATGGTTTTGGACCTTGGCGTCTCGGCGGACGTGTTGATCCCTAGTTTTGAAGTTGATGGTATTGGATTTCTATGGTTTTGGCTCTTGGTATTGAACAAGGCCTAAGGCTATATAAAGGGAAGGAAATCATTAGGCAAGGGTATCTGAAATGTCTTGAATATCTGAAGAAGTATGAGATCCAGTATGCAGGTTATGGGTTGATGATGCATTGCTTGATCTGAGCTAAGGAGAGATCTCATCGGTTGATGGAGAACTAGATCTAAGGAGAGATCGGGATCAAATAGTTTGAAATGAACTATCTTTATGATGCTTATTCTAGATCTACATACTGACGCATGTATAGTTCTATAAGTGTTATGAGTATGACTGATGTCTGGTACAGCTGCAAGTTGATAGAAATTATTTTTAGATCTGTACGCGGGTTGGCTTTGATAAAAGCGCGTATACACGCGGGTTTGATTCATCGAAGTAGCGTATACATTGTAAATCTTAATATTTGAAGTTGCAGATGGATCTGACTATTATTGCTGAGTTCTGTAGTCTGCTCTGTGTTCTGGTAACTGGTGATTGACAGGGTTCAGTGTTTCAGTGATTCAGAGTTTGATGATTGTTTTGAGCTTCAATGATAGTTATGGGTCCAGTATGAAAATTGGATGAAAAGTGGCCTTACAGATTATGTGTTGTGCTTCAGTGTATCCAGTCTGAAAATTGATGAAACGTGGTACTTGGAGGTGAGAAGATTGTAGGCAAGCACCTACGTACTAGTATCTAAGCTAGTACAAAAGCTAAAGGAGATCTTTGGAGCATTGTAGCAGGTAGCAGCCTGCGTACTAGTAAATGGATCGGCTAGTACAAGAGCAAAGGGGGTTGTAGCTCCCGTACTGGTATAAGACTGCACCAGTACAAATATTGTAAAAGGATTTTCTTATTAAGAAGAAGATTGAGATGACTTGCAGCAGGTGGTTTTCACCCACATTGGGTTTCCACCTTATATCTTTGTGTTCATGTGTGTGGCTCTTGTGTGATGTTCTGTTCTGTTATTCTGCACCTGTTTACTGTTAATATGCTTAATAATGATCTGATGCATTTACTGAAGATTAAGCTAACTGAATTATAAGATCTCTGGATATACGCTAGTTTCACTAGATACAGTAGCGTGTACACGCGGCTTCACTAAATTGAAGTAGCGTATATGTTTCTGAGTATGAAATTGAAAAGTTTGATTGATCTGATAATACTGATTCACCCCCCCCTCTCAGTATTATTTCCAACAAAGTCTGGTAAAGACCAGATAACCCAAGCACAGAGGTGCATGAGTCTTGTTGAGGGCTGCAGGCCTGCAAGACGGCTCGGGGGGAGAATCCAACGTGACGTGGATCTCAAGGTTGGGAGGATAAGAGCATGTATGATTGCAGGTGCATTTATGAAGTCAGAACTCCTGTAACGGATTGACCAGGTACGAGCTTTGACAAAAGTAGACAATGGTAAACAGAAAATTGAAGCTCATAAATAGAATACTGTTAACTCTGAGTCTCTGTTAACTAGCGAGATACAAGGAAAGATAACAGTAGTTGTCTGTAAATAGAGACAGTGTGTGCAGCTCAAATAAATACCTGGTAATTAGTTATTTCGTACAGTAATGAGATAATTATTTGTTGTATACCATTCAGGTATTTACATATATATAACAGAACGAAACCCTGAGTGGGCCTGTAAGACCATCGTGGTTGTACTAGATGATTATATACAGAAATAACAAATAGTATGACATGGCACCTAGCCAGAACCGTAAGAGGTGCATTCGAAACCGATAGAACAGTAGAGCAGCATAATCAAAACATCAGTGTTGTGAATATTGATGAACAAGAAAAACTAGCTAAACCCTGTATCGAGGGTTTGAACACATCATGATAATCTAAAACATGTACGAAAAACAATCCACTGTGTTTATGGCTACGCCAGTTAGACGCACCAGAAAAACCCTTACAAATAATAACTGAATGTTAACTATTGATTCAGTATAGAAACAACACTGTCATAAGTAAACGGTTGCGTACCCGAGGTGGTACAGTATATATATAAATAACGAATCAAACAGAAAGATAGATTAACAACCCTGTAATGAAACAGTGCATGTGGGTGCGTATTAACCCTCTAGTGAACGAATGCATACAACTGTATAATAACTCTGTATCGATTCAAAGCATAAGACTGTAAATAAACCAAGTAATTAAACCATGCATATGTCCGCTTAGCAAACCCTATAGCAGAGCAACTCATTTTACATCAGAAAGATAATAGTAAACTTGACATTAATCGAACCGAAGGTATATGAATGATGGCGTATAAAGAAGGACCGCCATCGTTACAAACGACAAGCATAGAAAGTAAATAACGTATCCATTGAGAAAGTAAAGAAAATATAATAACATCAAACCAGATGGTTAAACCCTAATGGGTACAGTAAAACGTTATGAATTGAAAACCTGAGGACCGATAGGTACTGTACAAATCTTCATAAACAGATTGACGAGCTGAGTAGCCCTACTCACATTAAAAGCATGGAAACAATTTGGCAATATACAGATTTCAACTTAAATCAGTATAGGCACGAGGCTGTAACCCCTAACCAAATATACATCTAACATTCGGCATGTATGCCAGGAGCCACAAACTACCCAAGTCCTAACAAATTAAATGAATACAGGTCTCGGCATGATGTGGTCGACTGCAAATCGTAACTAGGGTTGGAACGATTGCAGAACCTGTGACACAAAACAGAGAGCGTCATGAGACACTTCTCTGACCAAGGCCGACACATATACAATCTTGCTGTGTAAACCCTTAACGAAAAGTAGAGAATCATTAACCATTGGTAACAGAACATACCTGCGCATGCTTGAGACGGCATATGTATCCGTAAGCAGTAGAAGGCCGACAATGTGAACACCTGTACATTAACAAAACGTACAGTCATGAGCTCATGAACAGTCAAACAAACCAACAAGCTCTGAGAAATAAAATGCATCGTATTCCCATATACAAGAGCTGAAGAATAGACAATGAGCATGGCGGCAACAGCTGTGTATTACCTGAGACAGCAAGGTAGAAACCTGATGAACGTTGCAGAGGAGGATCGCCGTGCTGGGAAGGTATTCGGCCTCCCAGTCTTGCACAAATGAACCAAACCCAAAGGACTCGGAGGTATATGTATTACACACCAAACCCTTGGATAAACCTGAGCCCTCCGATGCAGAGAACGGATCTCCATCGTCCATTCAAGCGGGAGCCTGGCGCGAAAACCCTCAGCGGGTCAACCGAGAAGTCACATGGCTTCACGCGGGTTTTATGTCACCTGGCGAATGGTTGGTGAGATTGTTTAAGTCTCCGGCTACCACCTGGCGCCGGAGCTGGATAGGAACAATCCGGTGACATTCCGACCTTAATCCGACTCGAAACTGTCGTAGGTTATCATCATAAAAGAATCATATAAGTATTGTTAAAGTTTGGTTATGTGACATAGTGCATAACACTCACGAATGAAGCCTTTGATTAGATGTTCCCCTTTGTGGGTAGAAGGGTGGAGTAAAATAATCAAGCCATGTATAAATATTTTTTTTTACATTGCATATTTACCTATGGGATCGTGACAATGTGGTATCAGAGCTGAGGTTTCAAAACTGTGGCCTCTGGAGCAGTAAGATCCAGCTGCATGGAAGATTATCATATAGTACATATATGAGGAAGAAATAATTCAGCTAACTGATTTTCTTGTTTATCAATTAGGAGATAAATACAGAAACAACAATCCGCTAACAGTCAACAATAAAGATGGAGGAAATGCAGGGAGCTGACAGCATTCCTCGGGAAAATCCAGAGCTGTGGGTACAGCTTGGTGCAGAGACACGCAGTACCAATCTGGCGATACTAGAAACTGTTCAAGAACTGAAAAATGAGATGGCGCGTCTGCGAGAAGACAACGCGCGATTGACAGTGGAGCAGGAAAGAATATTGAAGAGTCTGTCGGACAGACAAAATCCACCATTAGCCAATCCCAGTGCAGAACAGCAAAGGGCAACTGAGGAACGAAATTACCCAACTGCACCTGAAATTTCAGAGGAAAAGGAGGACCATTCTGACAACGTGCTGGAACAACAAACATCAAAGCGACAAAAAATGGAATTAGAGGGGGAATTCCAAAAAATTAAACCTCCACATTTCGATGGGGAACAAGAGGAAGCAGCAGAAGCATGGTTAATTAACATGAATAAGTATTTTCAGTTGTATGAGTATGATCAGAATTTGAAAGCACGGCTGGCCATCTTCCAGCTACAAGGCAAGGCAACCCTGTGGTGGGAAGAAACCAAGATTGTAAAAGGAGTAAGTGAGCAGAACATAATATGGGAAAAATTTCAGAAATACTTCAAAGAGAGATATCTAACAGAGCGATTCTATGATGAGAAGGCACGGGAGTTCCATGATTTAAGGCTAGGACAACAGTCTATGGACGAGTTTATTAATCGCTTCACTTCCCTGCTTCGCTACGTGCCCTATATTAAGGAGGAAAAGGCCAAGGTGCAGAGATTTGTGAGTAGTCTACCTGCCTATATAAGGGAACGCATTGAGTTTGATAATCCCAGAACAATGGATGAGGTGATTCGTAAGGCAAGAATCTGTTACCAGCAAAACAAACAGAAAGGGGACATTTCAAATAAAAGATGGAATGAAAGAAAGGGAAACCGAATTGCTGGTAATAATAAAGGGAGTCGTGGTAATGGCAGCAAGGGTGTTGGTAAGGGACAGTTTAGTAGAAATGTAGCAAAGAGTACCTTTCGGACTAAACCAAGTGAGAGCAGAATCAGTGAACCACCTGCCAGGTCAGACCTTGAAGGGATGACCAGACCTCCAGTCCAATGTTGGGGTTGTGGAGGACCGCACTATGTTAAGAACTGCCCTCAGCGTAAAGGAGTGGACCAAATATCTCAGATCCAAGAAGCATCGACTGTTGGAGAAGTGGCGCGCAGCATGCCAAGAATTAACGCAGCCTTGGATGACCGTCAAGCGGAATACCAGCCGACCATGGTGGAGTTTGAAGGTAAAATTTCAAATCTTTCTATAGCTGTTCTTATTGACCCAGGAGCTACTTTAAGTTATGTTAGCCCAAAAATAGTAGAACAGTGTAAGTTATCTTCTGAAAAGTTCAGGAACCCATGGCTGGTACAGCTAGCCACAGGAGCTAAGAGACGAGTCTTAGCCAAAATTAGTAACTGTCCTTTCAGCATAGCAGGGCAGCCAATTACAGCAGACCTGAATGTACTTCCATTGGGGTCCTACGACATCCTGATTGGTATGGATTGGCTGGAAAAACATTGGTCGTTGGTAAACTGCAAGACCAAAACCATCTATTACAAGGATGACTTGGGGCAGCAGCAAGAGTTGCAGGGGATTAAACACCCTGTACAGATCCGACCTATCACTGCTTCCCAGTTAGCTAAATGTCTCAGAAAGAAATGTCAGATTTACGCCATTCAAGTTGGTTATGCAAACCAGAAAGATAAAATATCTGCACTGGACAATATCCCGGTAGTACAAGAATTTGCGGATGTTTTTCCTGAGGAGGTACCAGGATTGCCCCCTAAAAGGGACATAGATTTTACTATAGAGCTAACACCAGGAGCAGCACTGGTGTCACGGGCACCATACCGAATGAGCGTTCCAGAGTTAACAGAATTAAAAATGCAGCTGCAAGAGCTGTTGGATAAGAATTATATCCGCCCCAGCGTATCACCATGGGGAGCTCCAGTATTATTTGTTAAAAAGAAAGATGGAACTCTCCGTATGTGCATAGATTATCGCCAGTTAAATAAGCTCACGATAAAAAAAAAATACCCCGTGCCTCGGATAGATGAACTCTTTGATCAAGTGAAGGGGGCAAAAGTATTTTCCAAGATCGATTTGTGATCTGGTTATCATCAGATCAGGATTAAAGAAGAGGACATTGCCAAAACTGCCTTCAGAACACGCTACGGACACTACGAATTTGTAGTGTTGCCTTTTGGTTTGACCAATGCACCTGCCACCTTTATGTGTTTGATGAACAACGTGTTTCACAGGTTTTTGGACAAGTTCGTGCTGATATTTATCGATGATATTCTGATATATTCTCATTCCCAAGAGGAACACGAAGAGCACCTTAGGATGGTGTTGCAAACTCTTCGAGAACATCAGCTATACGCTAAGTTTAGTAAATGTGATTTCTTCAAGGAGGAAATCCAATATTTGGGCCATGTGATTACTAAAGACGGAATTGCGGTAGATCCTGAGAAGATAAAGACTATTATGGAATGGCCCATACCCAAGGATGTAGCTGATATCAGATCCTTTATGGGACTAGCTGGCTATTACAGGAGATTTGTGGAAGGTTTCTCAAGGATAGCCTACCCTATCACCTCATTACAGAAAAAAGGGAAGGTATTTAAGTGGACACCGGAATGTCAGCAGAGCTTTGATCGATTGAAGCATTTACTCACCACTGCACCCATCTTGAGTATAGCTGATCCTAATAAGGATTACGTGGTGTGTACCGATGCAAGTAAGGAGGGTGTGGGAGGAGTATTAATGCAGGAAGGAAAAGTAATTGCGTATGAATCGAGAAAACTAAAAGAGCATGAGCAGAGATACTCTGCTTACGATCTAGAGTTAACAGCTGTTATTCATGCGCTGAAAATGTGGCGACATTACCTCCTAGGGAGGAAATTTCTGTTGTTAACAGATCACCACAGTTTGACAAATTACTTCAGCCAACCTACCCTGAATGCAAGACAAGGTCGTTGGGCAGATTTCCTAAGTGGATTTGATTTCGAGATAAAGCATTTAAAAGGCAAAGAAAACCGGGTGGCTGATGCATTAAGTCGAAAGGTTCAATGTTTATGTGAACTTTCAGTCAGCAAGTGGCAGAACTCGCTGGTGGAGCAAATAAAAACAGCAGCAAGTCGCGATGCTGAATACCAACAATTAAAACAGCAGGTACAGCAATCCGTTAATGGAAGATTACAGCAAGGATATACACTAGATGGTGCTGGAATGCTGTATTTTAATAAAAAATTGTATGTACCTGACTTGAATGACCTTAAGAGACTGATTTTGGACGAGTTTCATATCAGCCACTACACTGGCCACCCAGGGTACCAAAAGATGGTCACTGCACTTAGGAAGGAATATTATTGGCCAGGAATGAAGAAGCAGGTAGTTGAGTATTTGGCGCGGTGTTTGGAATGCCAGCAGATTAAGGCAGAACATCAGCATCCAGCGGGGCTGTTACAGCCTTTGCCTATTCCGGAGTGGAAATGGGAAACCATTTCCATGGATTTCATAACTGGGTTGCCACGAACAAAGAAAAGCAATGATTCTATCATGGTAGTGGTTGATAAGTTGAGTAAAGCGGCCCACTTTATACCTGTGCAGTCCACTTATAAGGCGGTGCAAATTGCTCACCTCTTTATGCAAAATGTATTCCGATTGCATGGGTTGCCGAAGGTAATTATATCAGATCGTGATGTAAAGTTCACATCCACTTTTTGGAGGTCGTTGTTCGCTGAGTTGGGTACTCAGCTGAACTTTAGCACGGCCTATCACCCGCAGACCGATGGTCAAACTGAGCGAGTAAATCAGGTGTTGGAAGATATGTTGAGGGCGTATGTGATGCTGAAACCAAACCAATGGGAAGAGTATTTACATCTGGTCGAATTCGCATATAATAACGGATATCACACGTCAACACAGCTAAGTCCCTTTGAGGTCCTGTATGGGCGAAAGTGCCGCACACCCTCAAGTTGGGGTGGACCTGAGGACAAGCTGAGTTTGGGTCCGGAAATGCTTAAAGAAATGGAAGACATGGTGAAAAGGGTGCGTGCCAATTTAAAGGTTGCACAAGACAGACATAAAAGTTTTGCGGACATAAAAAGAAGATTCACAGAATATCAGGTTGGTGACCATGTGTTTGTGAGGATTCAAGCCAGAAGAAGCACACTGCAGTGGAGCGGATGCGCCAAGCTGGCTCCTCGGTACTTTGGACCTTTTTAGATCTTGGCTAGAGTGGGGCCGGTGGCTTACCAACTCACCTTGCCAAGTCATATTAAGATTCATAATGTGTTCCACATTTCTGTTCTAAAGAAATATGTATATGACCCTAAACATGTTATCAGGTGGCAAGATGTGCGGGTAAGAATTAATCCGGTTGTTTTGATTATGCAGATATACTCAACAGAAACTAATTGAAGGTATTGGTTGTCTGCAGGTCGAACCGGAAGGCGAAGTTCTGGTCGAACCACAGAGCATTCTCGACCGGAGAGAAGTGCGGCTGCGGAAACGGGTTATTACCCAAGTTAAAGTGCTGTGGTAGCACTATGGGCCTGAGGAGGCTACATGGGAAGACAAGGAACTCATTAGAAAAGTTTACCCAGATTTATTTAATGGGAATAGACATCGGGACAATGTCCAATCCCAGGGGGGGGAGATGTGATGACCCCGGGTAACTTGTAAATACAGAATAATTACTGTGGTAAGAAATTATTATGAGTGGTTACTTATTGTTTACTGAATGACATTATTTAATTATGAAAGTTAATATATTGGATTATATATATATATATATATATATATATATATATATATCCTGAAATGCTGGCAACCTCTTGGTGGAGGATTTTCTATTAAAAGAAAAGAATCAGTTATGAAACTGAAGGAACTACCTCTCACACAGGAAAAGTCCTGGGAGGGAAAACCCCTAGGCTGTTGGGACAGGCGGGGGGGAAAAGATTCCAAGAGAGAGAAAAGAGAAAGAAAATACAGGGTTAAGTCTGGTAAAGACCAGATAACCCAAGCACAGAGGTGCATGAGTCTTGTTGAGGGCTGCAGGCCTGCAAGACGGCTCGGGGGGAGAATCCAACGTGACGTGGATCTCAAGGTTGGGAGGATAAGAGCATGTATGATTGCAGGTGCATTTCTGAAGTCAGAACTCCTGTAACGGATTGACCAGGTACGAGCTTTGACAAAAGTAGACAATGGTAAACAGAATATTGAAGTTCATAAATAGAATACTGTTAACTCTGAGTCTCTGTTAACTAGCTAGATGCAAGGAAAGATAACAGTAGTTGTCTGTAAATAGAGACAGTGTGTGCAGCTCAAATAAATACCTGGTAATTAGTTATTTCGTACAGTAATGAGATAATTATTTGCTGTAAACCATTCAGGTATTTACATATATATAACAGAACGAAACCCTGAGTGGGCCTGTAAGACCATCGTGGTTGTACTAGATGATTATATACAGAAATAACAAATAGTATGACATGGCACCTAGCCAGAACCGTAAGAGGTGCGTTCGAAACTGATAGAACAGTAGAGCAGCATAATCAAAACATCAGTGCTGTAAATATTGATGAACAAGAAAAACTAGCTAAACCCTGTATCGAGGGTTTGAACACATCATGATAATCTAAAACATGTACGAAAAACAATCCACTGTGTTTATGGCTACGCCAGTTAGACGCACCAGAAAAACCCTTACAAATAATAACTGAATGTTAACTATTGATTCAGTATAGAAACAACACTGTCATAAGTAAACAGTTGCGTACCCGAGGTGGTACAGTATATATATAAATAACGAACCAAACAGAAAGATAGATTAACAACCCTGTAATGAGACAGTGCATGTGGGTGCGTATTAACCCTCTAGTGAACGAATGCATACAACTGTATAATAACTCTGTATCGATTCAAAGCATAAGACTGTAAATAAACCAAGTAACGAAACCATGCATATGTCCGCTTAGCAAACCCTATAGCAGAGCAACTCATTTTACATCAGAAAGATAATAGTAAACTTGACATTAATCGAACCGAAGGTATATGACTGATGGCGTATAAAGAAGGACCGCCATCGTTACAAACGACAAGCATAGAAAGTAAATAACGTATCCATTGAGAAAGTAAAGAAAATATAATAACATCAAACCAGATGGTTAAACCCTAATGGGTACAGTAAAACGTTATGAATTGAAAACCTGAGGACCGATAGGTACTGTACAAATCTTCATAAACAGATTGACGAGCTGAGTAGCCCTACTCACATTAAAAGCATGGAAACAATTTGGCAATATACAGATTTCAACTTAAATCAGTACAGGCACGAGGCCGTAACCCCTAACCAAATATACATCTAACATTCGGCATGTATGCCAGGAGCCACAAACTACCCAAGTCCTAACAAATTAAATGAATACAGGTCTCGGCATGATGTGGCCGACTGCAAATCGTAACTAGGGTTGGAACGATTGCAGAACCTGTGACACAAAACAGAGAGCGTCATGAGACACTTCTCTGACCAAGGCCGACACATATACAATCTTGCTGTGTAAACCCTTAACGAAAAGTAGAGAATCATTAACCATTGGTAACAGAACATACCTGCGCATGCTTGAGACGGCATATGTATCCGTAAGCAGTAGAAGGCCGACAATGTGAACACCTGTACATTAACAAAACGTACAGTCATGAGCTTATGAACAGTCAAACAAACCAACAAGCTCTGAGAAATAAAATGCATCGTATTCCCATATACAAGAGCTGAAGAATAGACAATGAGCATGGCGGCAACAGCTATGTATTACCTGAGACAGCAAGGTAGAAACCTGATGAACGTTGCAGAGGAGGATCGCCGTGTTGGGAAGGTATTCAGCCTCCCAGTCTTGCACAAATGAACCAAACCCAAAGGACTCGGAGGTATATGTATTACACACCAAACCCTTGGATAAACCTGAGCCCTCCGATGCAGAGAACGGATCTCCATCGTCCATTCAAGCGGGAGCCTGGCGCGAAAACCCTCAGCGGGTCAACCGAGAAGTCACATGGCTTCACGCGGGTTTTATGTCACCTGGCGAATGGTTGGTGAGATTGTTTAAGTCTCCGGCTACCACCTGGCGCCGGAGCTGGATAGGAACAATCCGGTGACATTCCGACCTTAATCCGACTCGAAACTGCCATAGGTTATCATCATAAAAGAATCATATAAGTATTGTTAAAGTTTGGTTATGTGACATAGTGCATAACACTCACGAATGAAGCCTTTGATTAGATGTTCCCCTTTGTGGGTAGAAGGGTGGAGTAAAATAATCAAGGCATGTATAAATATTTTTTTTTACATTGCATATTTACCTATGGGATCGTGACAATTACCTTAAACATAATCAGATTGTTTAAAGGGGTTTTCAAGGAATTCAATCTATTTATGCATTCAAAAATGAAATTTAAAAAATAGAAAATTAAACATTGTGTGTGTAGAGAGAGAAAATCTATATAGATCCATCATGACCATGACTATATCACAGATCATGAGGGATCAAATCACTTGATGTGTAAATATTTTTTGAATTTTTCTTCTCTAAAAGAGGTTTACACATCAAGAAATTTAATCCTCTTGGCCCTTTCTAGATTCATGGTTAAGATATATCTATACTGGTAGAAAATGTAGCTATGTGAATTTTTAGTTTTCAAGATATTGGAACATTATTTTTTTATGAAAAATATAAATTAGGAAAAATTTTCCCAATCCCTTATTTTTTGGACATTCTCTCAAAAAATATTCACCAATTTGATTAAAAATTTAATTGTCTTTTGCATATATATGATTAAATTGGATAAGATCCCCCAAATTTTACTATTTCTAACAGTAAATTACATATTTTTTGGACATTCTCTCAAAAAATATTCACCAATTTGATTAAAAATTTAAATCTTTTTTACATATGTATGATTAAATTGATAAAATCCCCCAATTTTTATTATTTTTAATAGTAAATTACATATTTTTTAATGAATATTCAACTATATTCTATATGTATGATTTTAAAAACCATAATAGTAGCATAATAATTTAATCCTTAAAAAATATATTTCATAAGGTTCTATTGGTGCAACCTTTGAGTATCAAAATGATGGAACCTTGCTACAAAGATATGCCAAGTTGTAGAGAATATATTGTTCTGGTGCACTACTAGTTTTTCAAAATTCATAATCTTAATTATATATAAAAAAATTGTTTCAAATTATGAAAGTCATTGTATCCTTGACATTACCATGTCTTCCATTAGTGCAACCTATAAGGGTCTTACCATTATCAAACAATCAATTTTTTTAGATTTTAGGTCTTAATCTCCTCTAGTGTGCCTTATTTTTTCCCCAAATGTTAAGGCCTCAAAAAGTTAGAGTGGAAATAAATGAGGGATGTATTTTAAGATCTTGATATATTTATTAAGACAAAAACATATTAAGAATGGTAAAAACACATATATATATTTCGATGAAACTACATACTCATACAAAGTCCTCTCTCTCTCTATATGATTATGTAGTTTCATCAATAATGGATTTGTTCAAATTATAGAAAAAAAATGTTAAAGTTAGAGATATACATTGGCTTTCTCAAAAATTGATGTTTTCATGTATTTATAGCCAGAATCACCAACCTAGTGATCTTGAACATATATCCAAAGTAACAGAGTCAGTATACACATAGTGCCTACACATTTTTAGTACCAACTACATGTGTGCATTTCGACTGTGAAAAATATGTGCATGTTTCTAGTGATAGGAACATCGATCTATTCCTACAACTAATGAATTTAACACATGGGAAATGGTTGATGTGGGTTTGGGGGATGGTGAGGGTGAGAGAGGGATGGATAGAGTGTCCAAGGGAGAGAAATAGAGAAGGAAAGAGAGAGATAAAGGGAGAGGGTGAGGTGTGGGGAAGAATGAGTTGGTGGGAAATGGTTGAGGTGGGTTTTGGTGAGGGGAGGAGATGGTGAAAGAGGGACGGATAAAGGGGACAAGAGAGTGAAGGGGGCTGGGGCATGAGAAAGAATGAATTAGTGAGTGAGGGGGATAGAGTGAGTGAGAGCAAATAAGTGAGGGACATAAGGAAAGAGGGTGGGGAAGGGAGAGGGAAGGATATATTTGTTCTGAACATGGTGAGCAATAAAGACACAAAGTAGGAGGGGGATGTTGTGAAGCGGGGAGAGAGAGAGAGATGGGGGAGGGAGGGAAGAGAGAGGAAGAGTGACAAATAGATGGATGACGTAAGGGGGATGAGAATGAGAGAGCGAGAGGATGGGAGAGATAGAGATAGATAAGGAAGGGAGATAGAGACAAAGTTGTAGATAGAGGGGGGGTTATTGTGAGGAATGAACTGAGTGAGGGAAGTAGGGATAGAGAAATAGAGGAAGGGGGATCGATGAAGTGCGAAGAGAGAGAGAGAGAGACAAAGAGATAAATAGATATGGGGAGATAGAAATAGAACTAGAGGGGAGGGAGTGAGGAAGAGAGAGGGAGGGATGGAGAGATAAAGGACAATAAAGGAAGGAAGAATAGACACAAAGATGGAATGTAGAAAGAGAAAGAGAGTACAAGAGGGAGGAAGAGGGAATGAGAGAGGGGGGCGAGCGATAGAAGCAAAGAGAGAGAGAGAGAGAGAGAGAGAGAGAGAGAGAGAGAGAGAGAGAGAGAGAGAGAAGGGAGTGAGGAAGAGAGAGAGAGAGAGAGAGAGAGAGAGAGAGAGAGAGGAGTGAGGAAGAGAGAGGGAGGGATGGAGAGATCAAGGACAATAAAGGAAGGGAGAATAGACACAAAGATGGAATGTAGAGAAAGAAAGAGAGTACAAGAGGGAGGAAGAGGGAATGAGAGAGGGGGGCGAGCGATAGAAGCAAAGTTAGAGAGAGAGAGAGAACTGAGGGGGAAATCTGAGGAAGAGAGAGTCATTCAGTGAGTGAAAGAGAGAAAAAGAGAGAGAGAGAGGTGAACATAAGGGAGAGAGAGAGAGATAAATATAATAAGATATTGAGGTATAGAGATAGAGTTAGATGGGGGAGAAAGAAGGAGAAGGAGAGACATAGAAAGAGATAATGAGAAGTGGAGAGAAAGAGTCCATGGCAAGGGAGAGAGGGATATATATAGTGAGGGAGCAAGGGAGAATAAGAGGTAGGGAGTGATATAGATACAGGGATAGAGGGGAGAGATATGAATAGGAAGAGAGGGAGGGAGAGAAGAAGTGTGAGGGGAAGAGTTGGGGAGAGAAGGGGAAGAAGAGAGATAAAAAGAGAAAGAGTTAGAGGTATAAAGAGAGGCAACAAGTGACGGGGGAGAGAGATAGTGATGGATTTAGGTAGAGAGAGAGAGAGAGAGAAGGAGAGAGAATGTGATATAGAGACAAAGAAGGAAGATGATATAGAGAGACAAAAATAAATATTTAAATGGAAATAGATAGATAGAAAGTTTTGGGGGGGGGGGGGGGGGGCACGGCGGGGAGAGGCGGATAAAGAGAAAGGGAAGGATACATGGAGAGATAGAGAGAGAGAGGTGAATGCATGAAGATGGGTTACACTTTTGCGCCAAATGTGGCGATGAAATTACAATTTTTTCATCTTTTACCGAATTGAAGCCCTCAAAACTCATATAAGCATTGTGAATTTTGATTTGGAGTAAAAAGACAATATGTGGATTATGTTTTTGTCCTAACGATATTTTTTGCAAAAAAAAAAAAAGTTTTGTATATTCTCTCAATTTTCCATTAAATGAAATACTTCTCCTTGCAAATTTTCGCACACCTTAAGAGGTATGAGTGTGTTCATGTAGCATAACTTAGTCTAAAATGTGTATTTTCTAAAATATATATATAAGCATGATCTACATGGATAGAACCAAGCTTTTCATATTAATTTTCTTTTTAATGCAAAATTATATTTTTTTATTATTTTTCAAAGTTGGAAAAGTAATATTTCAATTGCATTTTGGAGACACTTGTGTTCACATACTATTTTTTTCATCTCTTTAAATAAATTGAAAAACCAAAAGTACCCTTTTGAAAAGAGCTTGTAAATAATGATAGCGGTATTTTTTGAAATTCTTCCTTTGTGTATATTGTATGTTATTGATTGTTTATTTAGCACCTTTGAAACTATAAGAAAATATTTCAAGAATTATGTTTAAAATAAATTAGACGAAAAATACCATATGAATTCAAAAATGTCAAACTCATATTCCATTGGATAGAGGATTATTTCACGAATCCAACATGATCAACTTCACCACTTAAGGACAAATTCTGCCCTAAATCTACTAGGATAAAAAATGGGGTTGCAGAGAAATATGCAGAAGGGGTGCTAAAGCTATGATTTTTAGGACTTGAGAAGGTCGATCGAGCACTTAAAATGCTCAATCGCGCACTTATTTTGAAATTAAAATAGCTAGATCGAGGGTTTAATAAATCCTCAAATGAGCCCTTAATGTGGTTAAATAGAGACGTGTTCTAGATTTAAAGCTCGATCTAGCCTATAGCTCGATCTAGATTTAAGGCTTGATTGAGAATTTTTTTTTTTAATTCCATGCCTAGGTTGTATTGGTGGGAAATTTAAAAAACATGGCTCAATCAAGCTCCTACAGAACCTCAGGTTACATTGTTTAATCCCTCAAACAACTCAACTGATGGATCAAATATTTCTTGATCAAGCACTTAAGATGGATTGATCAAGCTTTTTTTTTTCACCCAAAACATGCCCTCTCTCACCAAAAAGTGGAACCCACGTCCATGCGCTCACCTAGAGAGAGTAGGGGAAAAATAGAAATATTGAGATATGGGGATGTGTCGGGGGGGTTGGGCGAGAGAGAAATAGAGAGAGAACAAGACAAGAAGGGATGAAGAGATAGAGCTAAGGGGGAGAGGGAGGAAAAGGGAGATAAAGAGAGAGGTGGAGAGGTGAAGAGAGAGAGTGATGGCAGAGACAATGATAGAGATAGTGAGGGAGTAAGGGAGAGGGAGATAGAGTTAAATATGGATGGGAGAGAGAGAGGGAGAGATATGTGAAATGAGGGGGAAAGAGTGGGAGAGAGAGGAAAGAAGAGATAGACAAATACAGAGAGAGAGGGGGGGAAGAAGAGACAAACAAATACACACACAACGAGAGAGAGAGAGAGAGAGAGAGAGAGAGAGAGAGAGAGAGAGAGAGAGAGAGAGAGAGAGAGAGGAAGAAAAAAGAGACATTCAAACATGTAAATGAAAATAGAGTGATAAAGGTTTAGGGGAGAGACATGGAGGGAGATAGAGATAGAGATGGAGGGGGGAGAGAGAGAGGGAAGAAAATATAGAGGTAGAGAAGTAGTGTGAGGGGGAAGTGGGGGGAGATTGCAGCAAGAAGTGACAAATAGAAAGAGTAAGAGGTAGAGAGAGAGTGCGCGACAGGGGGGAGAGGGAGGGAAATAGAGATAGAGATGGAAGAAGAGATGGAGAGACACAAACATATATGTAAATAGAAATAAATAGATAAAGAGTCAAGGTTAGATAAAGAGGAGGGAAGGAGACACAGAGAAAAGAAGGAGAGAAGCACAAGAGGGAGATCAAGAGAGGAGAGAGAGTGGAATAATAGAGAGATAGAGAGGTAAGAAGAGAGAGAGATAAGTGGATAAATAAAGTGAGAGAGAAGGATAGGAGGGAAAAATAGATAAAGGTATATGTGGGAGAGAGGAGGAGAAGAGGGATAGAGAGGGAGATGGAGAGGAAAAAAGAGATAGAGAGGGGGACAGAGAGAGAGAGTGATTGGCCCAGGGAGGTATATAGATAGTGAGGGAAGTCGAGGGAGAGACATGGAGGGAGGCATAGAGAAATATGGAGGGGAGAGAGAGAGCAAGAGAGACATAGAGATATTGAGGGAGTGAATGAGAGAGGGAGGGAGATAGAGACAAAGAGGAAAGAATAGATAGAGAGGCACATAAAAATATGTAAATGGAAATAGCGAGATAGAGAGTTAATGGGAGATAAAGAGATGGAGTGAGAGGTAGAGTGTGTCTGTGTGTGTGATGGGGAAGAGAAGAAGAGATATAGGGAGGGAGTGAGGGAGAGAGAGAAGGAGAGAAGGAGGGAGAAAGAGATAGAGAGTGAAGAAGAGATAGAGAGATAAACAAATATATAAGTAGAAATACAAAGACAGAGAATGGGTGTAGGGAAAGAGAGACAAAATGATACAAGGAAAGAGGGGAGAGAGAGGAGGGGAGTGTGATGGAGAGAGATAGAGATAGAAAAAAGAGAGAGGGTTGGGGGAGAGAATGGTGAAAGAGAGATTTAGATGGAAGAAGAGAGAGAGGTGGAGATAAGAAGTGATAAATAAGGAGAGAGGGAGGGATGAATATTGTGGAGGGGGAACAAAGAGGAATATTGTTAGAAAGGAAGGGAAAGAGAGAGAGAGAAGAGGGAGTGAGGATATATATATATATATATATATATATATATATAGATAGATAGCAAAAGAGAGAGGGAGAATATATACAAAGATGGAGGGGGTATAAAGAGGGAATAAGAGAGAGATAAAGAGACAGAGTGAGAGGAAGAGGGAGGGTGATGGAGGAGAGATGGAGAGAGATAAAAAAGATAGAAGGGTAGAGGGATGGAGATAAATATATAGAGATAGAGATACATAGTAAAATATGTAAATGGAAATACTGAGACAGATATTTGCAGGGAGAGAAAGAGAGAAAGAGAAGGAGATAGAGAGGGAGAAGAGAGATAAGGAAGGGAAGAAAATAAAGAGAGGAGATGGATAGAAGAGAGAGGGAGAGAGAGTGGAAGAAGATAGAGATAGAGAGTGAGAGAGAGGAGAGAGGGAGGGATGGGGGAGAGAGATAATGTGGTAGTGAGGGAGAGAGATAGAAGGAGAGAGGGAGGGAAATAGATACATAGAGGGAATAAGAGATAGAGAGACACATAAAAAATTGTAAACATATATAGAGAGACAAAGAGTGGGGGGAGAGAAATATAGATAGATGGAAGGAGATAGGGAGGGAGGAGAGAGCAAATGATCCGGATCTCAAAAATTTGCTCAAAATTCAAAGTTGTTGTTGTGGAACCTAAATGACCACGTAGTGCTCATAATCCTGAATACGATGCAACTTGTTTCATACGAAATGGACACCATATGCTCCTAGAAACATGTTCTTTCTATTTTCTCAAACATGGGAATTTGTAAAAAAATGCAGCTATGCACAGTGTGTAGTAAGTATTGTTGAAGTTGCAAGCTTACTAGGATGCTGACGTGGCAAGTGGCTCTACAATTGATTGGGTTTACTCCAAGGAATCAGGTAGTGCCAAGTGGCACAGTTTCATTGGTTTGAAATGGCGAAATATTATTGGTTTGTGGATTTTTCAGTGGCCAATCACAAGCTACCACATGGCATGACTAGGGGCTACCACATGGTAGCCCGAGGGCCACCAAAATTTATGGTAAGGTTCAAATAGCCTCTACTGGAATCAAAACCATAACCTCACTGAATAAAAAACCATCGTTATCGTTACACCAAACCTTGTCACTTGATATGGAGGGTAGAGCTATTATATTTAATGTGTTGCAAATTATGTTTGGAGGGATAGGCTAAGGCCCAGCCCATGTCCACCACTGCACCATAGGACCGCGAGCAAGGGGGCTGGGGGCTAGGAACTATCCCACCCTCGTGGTGGAAACCATAACCGTGTCCATCACCGGCACATATGAACCGGTCATAATCACCAGCGTTAATATAAAATGTCAACTACTCCAACTGCGGGGTCACCTAACCACCACACCTAACAAACTGCCTTTGTCGCGACCATTGTAATGTGACCATGCTTGCCCAAAATGTGGCATGATAACCACCCACTTCTGAAACCGCTAACACTAACTATCGAGATTAGCCGCCGACATGTGACTGAGGTTTGCGGTTAACCTAAACAGTCTGGAAGACTGCCAGTGGAAAGGGGCTAGCCCCGGGGGCCAACCCCTGGGCTTATGGAGGAATATGTGACTAGGGGTGTGCGAAACTTCGGGCGATGTAGTGGCCAACTTATTGGTCCTACAATTTCGCCCGCCAAGCAGGAATAGTGCTAGGTTTAACTGGCAATTTCCACATTTGGGGCACTCGAATTAGGTTTTGGCTGAATAGAATAATGGTTAGCTACAAAAACTTGGGAAAAGGAGGGAGTAGGCATAACTTCCTCAGTTTTTGCTCTTTTTAGGAGAAGGAAGAGGCTAAACAGACATTTTTGGATCTTCTGAAGCCAACGAAATAGGTTTAAAAGCCATGGGAGCACTTCTGAAGAGACATTTTGCAGGTTTGAGTCTATGGGTGCTAGGATCAACTAGTGGGTTGAATAAGGTTTTGAAGGATTTTGACAATAGAGAGGACCTTGTAGGGGTTTTCTAGCCTTTATATATTTTTTGTAGCAGCTGATACATCTATGGTGTAGCTCATGTTTCTCTTTTCTCATTATGTCTTTGAGGAAAGTTCTCTTTTATTACTTCAAGTGAATTGTTGTCCTTGTTATGCTCATTGTTAGATGGAGTATGGGGTCTTGATTTGAGAAACCTTTCCTTGCTACTTGTTTCATGACTGACTCTAGGTTGTCATGTTTTTAGAGTGAGAGTTCTTTACAAAAGGATGTTTCCTTGCAGGGGAAACTAGCCACTCTTTTGGTCAGCACACTTTATGTACTCTTTATCATTGAAGTATTTTGAGCTTAATGAGATTGGGTCAAGCCATTGGAAGCTGGACCAAGGAGATGTATCCTAGGAGGGGTGAAATCCTTTATCAATTGTTGAGTGTATCACTGTTATGTTGTTGTTGAGTGCTTTTTTAAATTCATGTTTAAAGTTCATGAATTACATACAAAGACATAAAAACTCATGTAAAACTTGCAATTTTACCTCATAATTCTCTAGCACTTTGTTTACTATTCTGAATTGGAATTTAGCACAACAAACACTAAATTTCTCATTCAGATCAAGTTTGGTATCAGAGCTTTTGATTTTATTTTTTCAAGGAGGATTTAATTGTTTGCAAGTGAATGTGAAGCTTACAAGTTTGAAGCTCAAAATAGGAGAAGGTTTGGAAAAGAGAGCAAGATTGCCACAATCTCCACCACTAGTTCTACCTCAAATTGTATTTGAAGCTTCAGTAAGGACGGGCATAAATTAAAAGAATAATAGTCTCCAAGATTTGGAGGAAATTATTGCATTTCTCCAACAAGAGAAAATGGAGCTCAAAATAGTACTTGAAGATGTTGAGGAAGAGAAGCAAAAGATGCACCTCATGTTGCTGAATGTTGTGGAGGAACAAACTGATGAATGTTGTTCTACCAGAGCAACAAAGAGTCCCTCCAATACTAAGTAATCTTGTGGACATGGAAAGAATGCAAACTATGGCTCTTGTCAAATGGAGGACGCCTCCTATGTACCAGGGACACAAGGAGGTTTCCTTGAAGCATCCTCCACTGCTTCATCTAGGACAGAGAAGAAGGAGGAATTGTTGGATGAGTACCCACAAGAGGCTAGTGTAGAAAGCTCCTTAGAGAAGGAAGATGGCCAAGTCTACACCTTTTATCCACATGATGATGAGGATGAGGTTCTATCAGCACCAAAGTTCAAGGAGCTGAAAGAAGAAAGACCAAGAGTCCAAGAAGACACCTCAAGAATTAGGAAAGAGTTTAAGATAATCTTTGTCCCTCAATCGAAATATGAGGAAAATGGTAAGAATTTACATGCAGTTTCTTTCATGAAATTTTTTGATTTAAGCTCTTTTTCAGCCTTTGAGAAGCATAGCAAAGGCATAGGATCAACGCTCTTGTCCAAGATGGGTTAGAAGGGAGGAGGCCTTGGAGTGAACAATCAGGGCATTATCCATCCATTTGAGGCAAATGACAGACCTCACTATGAAGGTTTGGGCTATGCTGAAAAGGAAGAATGGTCTTCCAACGATAACTCTTGGACATCTTGTTCTTTTTGTCATAAGAGAGGACCTGACGAGGGAAATTGTTGGGATTTTCATCCAGAATTGGAACTAGCTTGGTTTCTAAAGCAAAAGGAGGACATGAAATGCAAGACTTCTCCAAAGAGAGATGAGAAAGTTGAAGAATATACCAAGACAAGTTCTTCTCGCTGTTCAACCATATAAAGGACAACCATAAGAGGTATAAGCATCTTGATTATTCAAAGGCTTTTGATGATTACAAACAACAAGATGATTTGAATAACATGTTGTGGAATGTTTTTCCTTGCACCTTTTGTCATGCACCTAACCATTGTGTAGCTAAGTTCCACAAAAGGAAAGAATTAGTCAATAAGATGAATATGTCAATTTGAATTGACACCAAGAAGGGAAATTCTCATCCAAGTTTAAAGACGTGTGCCAAGAAAATCTCATAAATTTTTTTGCAGTCATTGCAACATAAGTGGCCATTGGATTGAAAAGTGTTGGAAGTTGCATCCAAATCTTCATCCAAATAAGGAAAAATAAGTAATGGAATCACCTAAGAAGGAGAAAGTAGAGGAATGTGCATGGCACACCATATTTATTTCAGAAGCAGTTCTAGAAGGAAGTGAAGTGAAGAAAGAAAATTCCCTAGCATGGTTAGGTAAGAAATGGTTGGACTATTTGTCTAATTAAAGACTGCATTAATCTTTGTATTTCACTTGTTTCATGCCCCCACAGTTGGGCATTTTTTAAAAGTGATGTTTGTGAATAAATCACTTATATGCAACAATAATTTCTTGGGCATTGTTATGTTATTTTGGCTTGATGATGAGTCAATTTGTATGGGAATATGGGAGTCAAATTTATTCCATATTGTAAGATGCATTTCCATTTGTGGACATTTTGGTGAGCATACTAAAATTTGGGATGTGTAGTTGCAATACATTAAGTATGTTACAAATGTGTCAAGCACTCATTTATACAAAGTACTTCCATTTGAAGCTTGTTTGGGTTATTTTCCCAAGTCTTTTTGGATTTTATCTTTGGTAAAGATTTTGCAGAAGATCGCCATTGGATTTAATTCTTGGGAAGGATTTTTCTATTTATGGCCATAACGACATATACAAAGCCAAGAATTCCATTGAGGATTTATCTCCTGAGTACCTTGAAGAACTATAACAAGACACCATTCTTGATAGTAGAACAAGGACTTCAAAACAAGGGAGTATGGACTACCTTTGTTTGAGCATCAAAGAAACAATCCCAGCAAGGTCAAATGGATTGAGATTGGAAAGTTGAGGAAATTATAGCCCCATTTGCTGAAAAACTAAAAGTGATATTTTGGGGTCCAAAAGCTCATAGTGGGAAGGAATGATCTGGAGCTCAAAAATTAATTTTACATATTATTTAATATTTGGTAACATGAGCATTTATTTTTGGGTGATATTACTCATTAATTATAAAGATATGTCATTTTGATTAATTTTTAAATAAATTTAAATTTATAAATATTTTTGTATCTAATTTTAAAATAGGTTTATAGAAAAAATTCATTAGAAAAAATGATATCTAATAACATTATTTTTTGGAATGAATTTAAGACTATTTTAGATAGAATAGTGTAAATATAAATTAGAAAGTAAAAGTGATCTAGTCATTATACTTAAGAAGTTTAATATATTATCAATACATTTCTTTTTCCAATATTTCATATTAATAATTCTAGTTAAGTCTTTTAATTTTATTTAGCTACATAAGTCAATGATTCTATTTAGACTTCTCTTCCATACATTATTTCACGTGGATTCTTCTTTTACGCAAATTTAAGATTTACAAAGTCCAAAATTTCTATAACATCAATTTTCTAAATGCCAATCTATCTCTCACAACTAACTTCTTCACGTTGCTTCAACTAACTCCCTCTAACTTAAAATCCAACTCAATTTTTATATTGCATCAATAAATTTATTATTATTATTTATCATTATTAATTACTTTTTACATGAGAGGCAGGTACTAAGTAGCAACAATACATATTACACTTGTTAAATATTTTGATTTAGTAAAATAAAATAAAATATATAGTTATAATTGATAATTAATATTTAAAAAAAATTATAATTATAATTATAAAATAATAATTATAATTATAATTAATAATTAAACCGGCCTAGTCAGAGTGGGTAACTCATTTGGTGATCCAAATAATGTGATTCATGAGAAAATTAAAGAGATCCAAGGTTCAAATCCCTTGGATTGTGACCTGATTTACGGAGAGGAGGACAAGTCTTAGCTCCTAGAGGTTAATCGATCATATCTTGAATCTACCAAGAGAGAGGAAGACAAGTAGTAGCTCCTAGAGGTTAATCTACCAAGTGCCAAGAGGCACCAAATCTCTTAAGGTGCAAACCTCTTTTAGAATGAAAAGAGATTTCATCCCTCATAATTATACACAATACACAGATCAAGGGTTAAGATTTATCTCCAAGTTAGTTTTACTCTAATTAATTTATCTCAAATTAATTAATTAAAAAAATGTCATATCAACATGTGTCATATTGGGTATGTAATATTGATAAGCCATAGTATTGGTCCATGGTATTGTAACAAAAGATATTTACAATTTAAGAATTCTCATAGCAAAGTGGGGATGAATCTCGATGATTAAAATATTGTTTAACTCATATAGTACTTCTTTGTAGTATAAATAATAATAATAATTTAAATTAAAGTTATAATTTTAATATTTTTTATGATTTTTTTTAATATAGGCAATATGAAATGTATTTTAAGAGTTTTGATGTTTATTATTTTATTTTTTTGTGAATGAAGCATTTCTAATTCATATGAAGAAGAGTACAACATGAGAAACTTGGTACTAGTCTACTTGTGGCCTCGTTCCTATCAGTCTTGCTGTCTAGAAGATAATGACAAAAACACATTGACAATAATTGCAGTACACATAGAGACCATATGCAGATTTCCCAAAAAAAGACAAAAAACCCCCAAAACCAAAATAGATCCAATATTCATCATAAATCAATAAGATTACCTAGCTCTTGGAATGTTTCGTCCATTTCTTGGAGATGGAGGGGGGTGAAGTCCATCATCAATGTGTGCTTCCATATATGCCAATATTCCCTCCAATCCATCCACCCTCACCTGGATCCTTCTCTGTCCCCAATGCAAGGATACTAGTCTATCCATCATGTGTCATTGGTTATGCTAAAGGTCATTCATGAAAGCAATGATTTCATTCCAATCATCATGTCGATCACTTGTGAGTTGCTCCAAGATGGTGGTGACTTCTTGAATTTGGTTTTCCAGTGAATTAAATGGAGGTGGAAAATCAATTCCACCAGGGGACGAAGGTGGCTATTGATCTACTTCCTCCTTAAAGTCTTGAATCTTTGCCCAAAGGTCTGCTCCATGGCCACAAGGCCCTATGCCTCTATGAGCATGGCCTCACTGGCGTTGCATGGGTCGTGGAAAGTCCACTAAAGACCATCAATCCCACGCCCTATGCTTAGAGAAACCGATACCCACCCTTCCAAGACAAGGAGACCAAGAAGAGTTATAGAACTACATGCTGGAATGGATTTGACATACTGTCACTTCTGACACTAACCAAAACCAGAACCATAAATGGTTCTCAGTCCCAACATAGAGAGGAGGAACCCCATAAACAACACCATTACCTCCCCAATTGACCGTGAGTAATGAACACACGATAGAGACCAGGAGGGGCTTACCCCCAACAAACATAAACTCATCCACAACTTCCCGAGGCAAAATAACCATTCCACCATACAAATTAACAGCCCAAACAAGGGAAAAAATATGAACAAACCCAAAGGCTATGGGGGAGAAGTTAACTAGTGAGCTTGGAAATGAAATGGTCGCACATAGAGTCACCATAACTATCAACTCCAACTATTAAGTGCTTCTCCCCAATTCCCTTCTACTAGGTGTCTGTGTGACCACCACAAACTCGGGTCCTAAGTCATTCTATGCGGAGCTACTACCACGACAAGGGATGAAACTATTACAGGTTGGGGAGCCAGGGATGACAAGGATAATGAGCCACCCTACACTCCAACATAGACGTTTCCTACAAGTTTTCCTCTGCCCATTACCACGCAAATCCAATGTCTGTCCAAAAGATTCCACATATCACATATACCACAACACCCTTCAAGAACCATCAGTTCTCATGGATTGCCTCAAATATGTTAAACACACTTCATGTCATCCCATATTGCATATATTGAGGTTAAATACCCTCCATGTCTTTTACTTAGCACCAAAATCACACTATAAAAAAAATGTTTATTACATATTAATGCTTATAAATATTTTAATTTATATCACTACACTAGTTATTAATTCCTATCAACATTTACGAACCATACCAATCATTTAATTGATATAATTACTAATTTATATTTTACCATTTCTAATTTCGTTTTTATATTAATAATATGGGAGAAGAAAGCGTCTCTTACCTATTGAAGATCGTGTATTATGTGCCCGATTATCTTTGATTGCATTGGTTTTCCCGTTAGACTTTTGAGATAATCGTAATTCGTACGTCTCAGTTTCTCACGCCGCCTCCTACATTTTCAATCTCTTACATTTTCAACTCTCGTGTTTAGACTTCTTACTTTCCAACTCTCGTGTTTACACTTTTTAGATAGTTTTTTTTTCAGAGTGAAAATCATCATATTTTATATTAAGGAAATATAAAGCAGATACATAAGAGCCAAAAGCATGTCGGCAGGCAGATGGCCGGCAGTTCTGAGCATTCAGTAGATATTAGCAGGCCTGGAGCCTAGATAAGTCCATGAGAAAACCCAATATGACAAAACATATCCTGAAAAAACCGAAGATATAAGCAAAGGCCAAGCAAAACCATTTGCTGAACATCATGAAAAGAAAAACATCATTGACATGCTGGATTGAGCATCGCAGATATGTAAATGAGAGAAGAGAGAATGGGATCCTTGGAGTCCTGGAAAATGCAGGCGTTCCTCCACTTCCAGAGACACCAACAGGTAATGATGAATAAAGATCGTAAATCTGGGCTTTGAGCTGACCACCATTTGAATCCCTCCTGCACAGAAGCAAAAACCTGCTGAGCAAAACCATGAGATAATGAAAGTTCATACCAGATTTGGGCCGATGCTGGGCACTGGAAAAACATGTGGGCATTCGTTTCCGGCGCTTGACGACACATAACACATCTGCTTGGGCCCGACCATCCCTTTCGCTGAAGGACCTCCCATGAGAGGTTTCTATTAGAAAAAAGCAGCCAAGAGAATAAAATTGCCTTAAGCGGGCAATGAGCTTTCCAAAATTTGTAAGGGAAGATTGGAGATGGCCGCAGCTGTTGATAAGTCGAGGCAGCACCATATAAATCTTGTACACGTACTGGCTGTGTTGAATTCGGCTTGGACCAAATCAGTTCATCAGTATCACCTGTCTGAATGATGCCTTTGTCTACAAAGAACTTTTTCGCCAGTTCCCAAGACTGTTGCAGCAAAGGAGGTAGACCAAGATCCTCAGCACCCTTCCAGATCGGCGAGGAGGATGACCATGACAGAATCAATTTGTCCCAAGTGAACAAACCCCGAGTGTGTAGAAATGATATCAAATCAGGGGAGAGCTTTTTTTCCAGACCATAAACAGTTGCATCTACGCCTATAATGATATTGGAGCCGGAGGAAAAGCGCCACTTGAGAAAATCGAAGAAGAGGTCCTGTACCTTTTTGAATCCCAGCCAAATAGCGGATCCTCTCTTTGAACCAAGAATCTTATTCCTGTACCAATAAACCAAAGGCCTGCCTTTCAAGTATTTTTGATTGATGATGGCACTCCATATGCCGTTACCAAAGACGCCCCTGTGAAGAGAATTGCAGAGAAGTGCCCTGCCAAAAGAGCGCATATGAAGAAGACCCCAACCGCCTGACCGTTTGGGCCTGGATATGATATCCATCTTTGCCAGGTGGATATTGGAATGATGAGAACGCCCTCCCCAAAGAAAATTTGTTGATAAAGAGACCATTTTCCTTACAATAGCAGCAGGCAAATAAAAGAGATGAGCCCAATAGACCGCAAGCTGGGAAAGAACGGATTGAACGAGAATTAATCTGCCTCCAAGGGATAAAAATCACATCTCCCATCTTGAAATCTTCCTGTAAAAACGGTCGATCATCCATGCCCAATCCTGATTTCGGTATGCCTTTGGCTTAAGGAAAAAGCCTAGGTATTTGAATCTGTCATTGATTGATGCCATATTCACACCAAATAGATCAACAATCCATTGCGCAAGTTCCAGATTTGAGCCACTATGATATAAAGTGGATTTGGCTCTGTTAATTACCAAGCCCGTTGCAGATTGGAATTTTCATTTGCTCGCTCTAGCCGACTCTAAAATTGTTGCAGTTGAAAGGTGAGAAGTTTCCTTGCCTCGCTGTATCATTGAACACAAAGGACTCGCGATTTTAAGGATAAGGGAGATGAATATTGAAGTCAAACATTCATTAATGACCACTCTCAAATATTGTACACGTCAGAGATGTCGATGTCAATGATACAATGCCCATAAATTTATTGGCAAAGTGATTTCTCACTTGTAATGACTAAGATATTGTTGGAATTTCTATATCATAGCTGAAATCAATAATTGATTCCATTTTGTATGGTCATCTTTAATTCATCTAGAAAACTCTGAACAACAAAATCAACGATTGATTTTTTAAGTTTACAGCTGGACCCTGACCCAACATCAAAGTCCATTATTAAGTTTACAGTTGGACTTAAGTGACCTAACATCATCCTCTTAGGTGGGCCTTCCATATTAAATGAATGTTAGCATCTCACGTTGAATAACTGGTGAGAGACTTCAAGTCGGATAGACATTTCTTTTTGTTAATGTTGGCTGGTTTTCTTATATTCACAATCTGCCGGCTCGTTTTGTTTCATGTTTCTTTTTTTAATCCATACTCTATTCTATTCTACTCTAATTTCATCTGCTACGCTGCTCTGATCTCACCTACTGTTGGTACAAGCAATGGATATTGTAACGGGAACCGTAGGTAACACTATTAGCAACGTTATTATTGTTCCAATCATCCAACAGATAGACGATCTAATTCACTTAGATGGCAACCGTGAGCTTCTGGAAGAGCAGTTAAATCGTATGAAGGGCCTCTTGCTTGACATCAATTCTCAATTTCAAGATCAGTAGAGGGAGGCACCGGATTCTCTGAAGAACTGTTTGCTAAGGATGCAGCGCAAAGTTGGAGAGGCCAGAGACTTGATCCATCATTCACAACGCCCGTGTCTACAACAGTGTATTGAATCACTCGTGTGCAAGCCCAATGTCTTTAAGCAAATCCGAGAGTGGAACACAACTATCCTTGAGCTCCATAATCAGCTTAGAACCGACTTTTCCGTGTTTTGCAGTGCTCAGCAGATTGCATCTTCTACACAACAACAGCCAGGCCTACTACTTCAGGATGAACCCAACACCGGATTGGTCGGATTGGAAATCAAATCTGCCGAGGCACGGCTACAGAGATGGATTTTAGAAGCTCCCCATGTTCAAATTATTGGTGTATATGGTATGGGTGGTGTGGGAAAAACAACATTGCTGAAAAAAGTCTACAACACCTGCAAGGTTAGTTATGTTTTCGATCATGTAATTTGGATTACAATCGCTCAGTTCCCAATTCTGCAGATGCAAAATTATATTGCTTCTGCAATTCATTTAGATCTCGTCAACTGCTCTGCTGACATGGTAAAGATGAAGCTGTGTGCATATATGAAGACCAAGAAATTCTTTTTGGTCTTAGAAGACATGTGGGGGGCACTCTATCTGAAAGAATTGGGTGTGGAATTTGGGAAGAATAAAGGAAGCAAAGTCGTCTTCACAACTCGAAATAAAGATCCAATTCGAGAAATGAATGCAAAAGAGTTCATGGAAATACAACCCCTATGAAGCGAGGAGGCGTGGGAGTTGTTTTTGAAAGTAGCTTTTGAAGATGGCCATGTTCCAGAGGATATAGAAAATACAGCACGACAGGTGGCCGAGGAGTGTGAAGGGTTGCCATTGTTAAACACACATGGGCAACAAGAGAGATATGAAAGATAAAACATGCAGTACATTTTTTATTAACAGCTGATATACATTTATAGTACATTGTTGTGACCGTTGGGTTTCACATCCCAAGGTCTCTTGGACTACTTAGTCTATTCAGCTTCCACACTAACCCATTTAGGATTAAGTGTCCAACATTCCCCCCCTTAATCCGAAGGATTATGTATGAGTCCAAGAAGAGAGCTGTAATACAAAATGTGCAAAAAATGCATGGCAGCACTAGGCTGAATGTGCTCTATGAAATGTTGGTATAAAGGGCGGTGGTTTAAGGATGACCACCAACACTGGAATGCTTAGTGCAGTTCCCGGAACTCTTCCAAAACTGGCAAGAAACTGAAGTTTTCTGCTAGAGGAGGTGATCCTATTGTTTTAAAGAGGGAAACCTGCAACCATAAAAGGGAGGTCTCACCCCAGGTGATCCTATTGTTTTAAAGAGGGAAACCTTCAACCATAAAAGGGAGGTCTCACCCCGCATAAAAGGTAAAACTTCAACCTGAAAAGGGAAGTCTCAACTTGTGATGGTTTAAGGATGACCAACAACTCTGGAATGCTTAATGCAATTCCTGGAACTCTTCCAAAACTGGCAAGAAGCTGGAGTCTTCTGCTAGAGGAAGTGTTCTCAATTTTGTTCCTAGAATTCTTCCAAAACTGGCAAGAAGCTGAAGTCTTCTGCTAGAGGAAGTGTCCCAGATTGCCAACTGAAGGCATGTTCACGGGCATCTTTGTTGCTGGCTACAACTTTGAAACTGGTGTGGCAGGTTGTGGCTCAGGCTCGCTTGATGTGGCTTTGAAGCTTGTAGATGACCATCATTTCCCCCCTGTCAGATACAAGGTGAGATGATGGAGAAAATTCAACTGCAAGACTGTTCAATACTCTGGAACAAGTTCTGACATGTGTTTGGAATATCTTCTTGGCTGTTGATGCCCATTGCCAAGAAGCGATCCATCCAAGATGAATCTTTGTTCTTGCAGGACGTTTGTTTCTAAAGCATCTGTGTGAAGAATGACTGGTTTTATGACAGTGCTTACATGGATGAAGATCAAAACAGTGATCTTTCAGATGGCCAACTCGGTTACAGTGTTGGCATTTTACAATCTGTGGTTGTTGTTGTTGCTGTGGAAGAGGAGTAGAATCTAGAACAGTTGGAGGTGAACTGTCATGAGGAGCAGGTGAACTATCATGAATGAATCCAACACTCTGAAACTGAATGGGCTTTGAGTAGTCTGGAATATGAAAGGACAAGTCCTTGTCATATCCAAGACTAGTTCTGTGCTTGTTGTGGACAAGCTATTCCCAAGGTCTGATGATGGGCTTGGGAAGTGCAGACTGAGTTTCAGCATCTGTGTGTACAACTGCTGCTTTATCTAAATGCACTGTAACATTATTGTCTCACTGTTTATGGGAGTCTGTTTCAATTTTCTGAACAGAAACAGGTTCAGAATGATGACTCCACTGCTGTAATTCTTCCTGCTGTAGTTGAGATTCAAGCTGCAAAAATTCAATCTTATCTTGTGCATTTTGCAAACAAATTTTAATATCAGAAAGTGTATCGGACCTAATTTTTACCATTCCATCAACAGTGGAATGAATTAGGATATTTAACAACTCTAATGTAACATCGATTCTAGCCATTGTCTCAACAAAGAAATGAACACTCAACAATCCTAGTGGAGACTATAGCAAGTCTAGACAAACCCCAGCTATTGAAGATTTCAAAAATGAAGAATATCAGTTTGAGAAATACATTGTCCAATACCAGACTTTCAGAGATTCTGTCCTTTAAATTCTGTAGAAATGTCACGTCTGACTAGACTTTCAAATACTTTTAAATTAAGTTACGTAGCTGATTCCTTCAAACTTTATAGAACTTTCATCTATATCCCTTCTGGAAGCTCAGGAATGCAAAAAGAATAAAGAATCCACGAAGTTTTGTACTAAACGATTGCTTTTAAAGTTCCAAAGTTGATTTCCATCAAAATTCACAGGACTGTTTCTGAAACCTTAAGACAACGTCCTTTGTCTGCTGCAATGTTTTCGCCCCTAATATCACCAACAAAACAATATCTAGGTCCACTATACAACATCTGGCCAAACTTATATCAAAATTCCTTGGTCGAATCTCGCCATCGATTTGAAAACGCTCCTGGACGACACATTCTTGATGTTGTTGCAAAGGTTGATTTCAATCAATTCGCACTTCAACTTTCTTATAAATAAATCCTCTCATTCTAGCAGAGAAAATTAAAAAATGATAACGCGTGGCCTAGATGGCCCATCTATCTCCTGCGCAGTAATATTTCAGCAAGGGATGGGAGAGATAGCACGTTCAACCAATAAGAGAGAAAGTTCAGTCTTGGTTCTGCTAATACCAGCAATGGAGACACGGCTCAAACTCCACGAATATACACAAGGGTAGCTCGACCTCTTCCTTCAATAATAAACCCAAGAATCTCAACCCCTTTTTTATTGGAAATGACCCCAATGATGTAAAAAACTTCACCGAAGGTATTCAAAAGGCATTCAACTAATACCATATGCACTTCAGTATATGTGGATCTGCTGAATCCAGAGCAGACACAGGAACCGGCGATGGAAAACTGCGGGGAGCAACTACTCACCTTCTGGCCGGTGGCATAGTGGCCAAAAATTACATAGATGTCATAATGGTGGCCGGTGTTCTAAATTTCTTCAGAAAGCTGAATAATAGTTGGAAAAAGGAATGATTTAGTTGCAGACATGCCCTTAAAAATATGTTATCCAGCTCTTGAAGGCCAAGAATGGAAGATCACCACAGGCAGTGACCCCAAGAACATGCGCTGGTCATACCACAATGGAGGATCTTGGCCCACTTTGTTGTGGTAGCTTACAGTAGCTTGCATAAAAATGAATCGACCAGAATTAGCACGGAAAGCAGTGGCAGTTGTTGAGAAACGACTATCAAGGGATGGGTGGCCAGAATATTATGATACGAAAAGAGCACGCTTCATAGGCAAGCAAGCACGGCTGTATCAAACAAATGTTGGATGCAATTGCTTCACTCTTCAGAGGCAGAACACCGCCAAAATCAAAGAATCAAATGAACAAGGAAAGGTACCTTCCTCTGTGAACGGAGACCAAAACAACACATTTGCTTTCAATTTTCCAAATGGAGATTTTGCCTATCTTGTTGGGTGTGTCGTTGTCGTGTACAAAGTTGATGCAAATCACCAGGAAACCTATCATATCACGCCTTCCGGGATACATTCAACACCGCCATGATTAACGCAGATATAATTACTACACACAATTATATAAAAAATAGTCTTTAACATACCAGCATCATACCGTCGTCTTTCACATGCCACTCCACAATCGGCCCTCCGAACTTGGTGGTATCAGTTCACCTCACCGAACTGTTATAATCGTGGTATCGCTGAATAGCTGAAACTTCAAGCCCATTGCTGATTATATCACATTGAACATGGGAGGAGTCACGCAGTGTCACCAGAACCTAACGAACCAGCCTCATGCAGAACCTTTCGAGGTGAATAAGGAATCCGCTGAATGAATGACAGGAAACAGCTCCATCTTGAATAGGCCGGATCCCAAAAAGATGTAAACAGAATTCATCGGAATTTGAGGATACCGCAGCAGTCAAGCACAAGGATCCACTTCGTATTGATTTATAAACCAGTGCCCAATCCATCTCTCAGGCGACGCCCAGACGAGGGAGCGGTCCCCACATTCAATCATTGATCGCTTCCATCACAGCGTTTAAATATTACAACAGCAGCGTTTAAATATCCGGCATATATCCCAATTAGCAGCAGCTGTCTCCCCAAATATTCACGCGCAGAAGCGGCAGAACATATGGAAACTTTCGGGCAACTAAACCATCAAGCCTCTCCCCTTTGACCTCAAATCACACCATTTCCGCAGGCCCTCATTGAAAACTATATGCGTATTAACAATAACTTCACCTCTGGATCAAAGAAACGGTCATTTCAACAGGCATGAAAAGAAGGTCTCAGCACAGAAACCGGATTACAAAACCATTTATATCAGACTTACAACATCCATCTCAAGCTATAATTCCATGAACTAAACCAGACATAGAGCTTCAACCTCAAACTATAATTTCATGCACAAAAACGGAAGGCAGGAGCTCCAAGTATTTTTAAACTGTAGGAAATTGTCAGCGTATTAAAGAGTTCAACGCATACAAGAATATCAGCACAGCCAGCGTGAAAATACACAGCGTTGATACCAGGTGAGTCGTTGTTTGTGGCTGTTCTTCGCTCCACCCATCAGTTCAGGACAGCATGGACAGCGCTGGACAGGACAACGCTTCTTTCAGGAACGTTCATGGGCAGTCCAGACAGCGCAGGTAAACAGTGTCAGATGAATGTCAGACAGAGAGCGCAGGTTATCTTAGGTCTGAGGGGAATAAGGCAGAGTCAGAGGTCAGGTAACGCAGAACTGACATATATATAGAGACCACAAAACAAGTGGCTCAAATTGGAGCAGGACCAGTAATCGCCCGCTCTGATACCATGTTAAACACACATGGGCAGCAAGAGAGATATGAAAGATAAAACATGCAGTACATTTTTTATTAACAACTGATATACATTTATAGTACATTGTTGTGACCATTGGGTTTCACATCCTGAGGTCTCTTGGACTACTTAGTCTATTTAGCTTCCACACTAACCCATTTAGGATTAAGTGTCCAACATTTGGCAATAAAGGTAATAGCCTCGACAATGATGGGCAACACAGCTGTAGATGAGTGGAAGCTTGCTTTAAAGCAGATGCGAAAAGTGGATTTAAATTTTCCAATTACTCATCCATGAATTGATCGAGAATTGTATCAATGATTGAGATGGAGTTACGATAGTCTGCCCGATGGTAATTTGAGAAGCTGTTTTCTTAACTGTGGCATGTTCAGTGAAGACGCTGGAATGGTGGTGGAGATGATGGTGCAAGAATGGATCGCAGAAGGCCTCGTTAAGATGAAAGAAGATGCGGAGTATGACTATGTATTAAAGACCAGGGAAAGCTACGTAAAGTTGCTTGAAAATCGTTGCTTATTCTGGGTGGAAGAGGATGTCATTAGAGTTCACGATGTTGTCCATGACGTGGCAATTTATATTGGCGAGAACTAGGAGAATTGTGTATTGAGGGCAGGTCAATGTCTTCAACATTTCCTTGACATTCCAAATTCGGATGATTGCAGGCGAATATCAGTTGTGCTAAATGATATAAAGTCTTTGCCGGCAAAAGAATTGAGATGTCCCAAACTAGTTTCGTTATGGTTGGGAATGAATGAGGGATTGAAAGAAATTCCAGAAGCATTTTTACTCAACCTCTCCTCATTAAGGATAATGGATCTTCATTGCACGGCCATACAATCATTGCCAACATCATTGTGGCAATTGAGAAGACTTGAATTTCTCATGTTGAGTGGCACTAACATTGCAGATATCTCTGAAGAGATTGGTAATCTTTCAGATCTTCAATTCTTGTATCTTAACCGTTGTAAAAAGTTAAGATCGTTGCCTTCTAGAATAGGAGAACTTAAAAATCTGAAGTATCTCAATCTTTGGGGATGTAATTTGATGGTGATCCCCGATGAGATTAGAAAGCTTCCAAACTGTGAGATTGTATTTAAATAAAGGTTTGAAAATCATTTTTATGAGATATACTTCAAGCATCTTTTTAGTAATGTTCGGCTTGCTTTTGATTCGTAAATTATTTATCCTATAATTTATGAAACATTAAATTCTTTTTTTTAAATAAAAAATAAAAAAGTCTTTGTAAGAAATTTTTTATATTTCAAAATTTGTGTACTTTTAGGGCTTTCAGATTTTTACAAAATTTGTGTACTTTTAGGGCTTTTAGATTTTTACAAATCCTATTGTCTTGAATTGTTGTGAATTTCACTTGACTATGACTTTCATTTGATCGCCCTCGGTCATCCGAATTTGTCATTATTCATTTTTATTATTAGTTAGTGGAACCATACTTCAACACCTTTGCAACGAGGTTATTTTTCATTCGCAATGAGGTTACTTTTTATTTATGATACCCCAGATGTAATTGAATGTAGTTTGCTTCATTAAAGCCATTTGACCTTCCTTACAAAATGATTTTCCCTACTCTATTCATCGATTTTTCCTTCCCAAGGTCAAAGCGTGACAGTGCTTGGTATAAGATAGCATGGGTGGTTGGTAGGGTTTAATGATAACCTCTCTATCTGGGTTCCACTTGTATGACATGACTATGTTGTAATATCTTGAAAAAGGTTCTATTCCTTAACACTGAGAAAAAAAAATCTAGATTGTAAACATGTTCATAAATCAACATATATTTAAATAAATATATATATATATATATATATATATATATATATATATATATATATATATATATATATATATATATATATATATATATATATATATATATATATATATATATATAGATAAAAATAGTTTTTCAACAAGTAAAGAATTATAAAATTATCACAATTATTAATCAATTTCATTTCAATCCAAAATTTATTTCAAGAAATTTCCTCTTTGCTTAAAAATGTTCATAAATCAACATATTTAAATAAATAAATATATATAGATAAAATTATTTTTTCAACAAATAAAGAATTATAAAATTATCACAATTATTAATCAATTTCATTTCAATCCAAAATTTATTTGAAGAATCTTCCTCTTTGTTTAAAAACAATATGCACTGCACAATCTTAATCTCTTTATTTTATTTGCATGTAATTATAATTTATATAATGAACCTAAGTAACCACACATTTAAGACAATTCAAAACCTTTTCCCTACTACTTATTTGTTGACCATTTAATCCTTCATACACTCTTTAACCATCAATTTAATGAATTTATGACATAAAGGAACTTTAGATTGAAATTTCCACTATCTGAATGTCTTACCTATCCATGTGGTAGATTTATTAAAGTGCATTGTGCTCCATGCTTTCCCACCATATTGGATATCCCACATCATTCATATAATTTGATATGTTGTATCTAAGTGAAACGTAGCGGGAAAACATAATCAAGTGAAATATACAGGGACAACATAATCAATTGAATGATTCAAACTATGTTATAAAAAAACATATGAAGTTAGACTATTTAGGAAAAATTAGAACTAATCACATGAAGATGTAAACTAGTGTATTGATTAGCCACTTCTCAACCACTTTTTAGAATGAAACTAGTGTATTAATTAGCCATGTCACTTCACATTGTTGGTTTTTTAAGTGTGTATATAATACATTGAACAACAATGTAGTTCTAGTTATGAAGCTCGACAAACAAAAAACCACGTTCCACTTGTTTCTTGAAATTGGGTGAAGGTTGATGCATATTAGTGGGAATGATTTTTTTTTTTTTTTTGTAAGCTTATCAGTACCTTTCATTCATTCATCTATAAATAGGTAGGTTAAAAATATATAAGTCATTCGGTGGCCTCAACCTGCTCAGTGGGAAACCATGGCTGTTGGCCACCGAATCACATTATAAGCCATCCAAAACATGAATAGTTTGAGTCTATTTAACCAAGCCTTATAAGGTTGATAGTATAGAAACCAACTAGTAAGCATAACATTGAAAACATAAATGATACCCAACATATACAACCAAAATTAAGCCAAAATTAACAGGTATAACTTTGACCAGCTAATCATCTGACAATTCCACCGGAGCAAGATCTTTAGCACTTGATCCTAGCAATTTAGATTGTGGTAGACATGGGATATGCCTGTCAATGCGGCCCAGGTGAGTGTTTTGATTTTGCCATCGAAGTTGAATAAGTTGGAGCTATTTTTGAATGTCTCGTAGGCTCATCTCGGCCTCATTTTGCACTGTTTTTTTTGGTGTTCGCAGCCATTGCTTTGACCACTATGCATTTCATTAACCAGTAGAGCTAGACAGATTGTCTAAATAGAGTGAGATGGCTGCGAGTGTACCCAAGGTCCATGATTATCTCCGCCAAATATTTGCAGGCGGTTCAAGCTCAACTTTCAAATTCAACTCTGCCTCCCAAGTCATGATCAATTGCTTCACCTGCAACGAGGTCCCTACACAATCTGCCTGAACTGTGGCCTGAAGAATCTCAGAGTTTATTTTCTGACACCTCTGTCACACTATCCTCTGTTGTGCAGTCCGACTGGAAGACAAACCAACTTCTTTTCCTTTGCCTTTCTGGTGTCTGCAGCCCCTTCCACCTCAGCCCAAGGCTCCACCACGAGGCTAAGACTTCACCATATTTGCCAAGGTCAGGCCCCCTTTATTCACCCATCTGCCACCTTCTCGCGCTCATAAACCATCCCACTGTGTAGAGGTCGGAAGTGGATACAATGTAGGTGGACCTGGAATATGAATTATACATAGAACAACCCAAAATACAAGCATTAATTTAATGTATGACTAGAAAAATAAATGAAGTGTTAGACAACATTGCGTCTGTTCAAAATTCCACCACCGGAGGCAATAAGCATACATAAATAGTAACCCTCCGAGAGTGGGAGGTACCACCAGAATAAAAACGATGCCCCCCATGCACCCCTGAGCCCTAAGTCCATAGACTAAACCTTCTTCATTTACTAGAACCCTTACTCTCCACAGGCCTTTCCTAGGAAATTCAAGCTTAAAACAGGGAACCCAATTATCAACATGCAGAGGAAACATCTTGAGAAAAACCCAGAAACCAGTAAACATGCCCATGTGAGAAAGGATGTTGCCAAAAAATATAGAAATCGAAATTACATAATCAAGAAGGCCAATATTGCCAGTCACAAAAACTACTAATTTAACTAGTGTTTCCTTTTCCCTCCTGGCACGAGGCTTATCACGAGGAGCATCCCCCAACCCATGATATTGAGATAGAATTATAACATACCAGGCTTTATACACCAACCTTGAATTGAGACATGTAGTAGTTGGGTATACCTCTTGCATTCCCGATGTCGCGAACCTGTAAATAAAACTTAGGCTCCCTAAGAAGTTGAGGACCCGAGTTTATACATCAAAAAGATGGTCTTAACTCTACCTCTGCTGCCACCACATGTAGGCACCGAGGGTTACCAACCTTCACGTCATGGATCTGCCTTTATCTGCAACATTTTATGTTATCACAATGATTAAGTGTGTGAGGACATGGGGGATACCACTCACCATCCCAAACCAATAAATGCACTATCATATCAATCAAACCTAAGCGGGCCTCCAACTATTTAGGATCTCAATCAGGGATTCTTATTAGGAACCAGGTCCTGGTTCAGAATCAGAGTCAATTAGTTCATTCGTTCTTCCCTAATCTCACTTATCCAAGGCTTATCTATATTCATTCCCAGGTGAAGACAACCCTAGTTTACTAAGAAGTCTGCAACTTTGTTGTCATTGTGGCGGACATGCGAGGGGATGATATATTCGAAATATTGAATAAGTTCACTAATATCCTAGATCAAATGAGTACTCTTCAAGATTTTACTAATCTTTTCCCATTGGGACCCCTAGTTAAGCTTTTTAATAATATCAATTACCAGAGAAGAGTTGCCTTCCACCACCATTTTTCTAAGCCCTTCTCTTCTGGATATTATCAATCCATGTTTAAAAAAATTAAATTCAGCTTCGTTGTTGCTTTCCATGCCACAATCCAAAGAATATATTCAAACAACCCGACCCTGTGAGTCCCTAATGACCCCTCAAAATCTCACATCTCCAAGATTACCTTTGGAAGCCCCATCGAAGTTAAGCTTGAGAAACACATCAGGGGGCAGGAGAAGCGAGAAGGGGATTGGCTGGGAGGCACCTTTAACTTCCAGGATGAGGGTACCAACATTTGTGGGGATAAGTTGAGAGTAGACAATATCTGTGCTTCTTGGGGGGTGACCTTCCAATCATCAGAATGTCATTTCTTTGCTAGTATAGTTTCTCATACATTTTGGAGTATTCCTTTCCAAATTTATATGTGTGACAATTTCTGGTCCTTGAAAATCCTTTTGTTCCTTTCCTTCCATACTTACCATAAAATAAAGCTGAGAGATAGACACCAGGCTCGATTTACAACAGGAGTGGAAAACATTCCTTTCCTCCAACTCCCAATGGTGGATCAAATACTGGTATTATCTCGGTCTAGATGACCAAAAAGAGTATCTATATTTTTCCAGAGTCGAGCTACAAAGGGTCATAAATTCAGGAGATGCTCCATAGTTTTAATCTCAGAGGCACACATACTGCAGAAAAAAGGCCCATGGATTCCTCTCTTCTGTAATTGGTCCCAGGTGATAATCCTGCCACTACACACTAGCCACATGAAGTACGTTGCTTTTGGAAAGAATTGTTGTGTCCATATTTTCCTCCGGAGTGGATTATACTGATCTAGAGGCTCTTCTGCTCCCAGTTGGTAAGATTATTTTATGGTGAACATAGCTTTGTTTATATAGCCCCACCTAATAATATCCTATCTTTCTGACGATACAATCCTTCCTGTGCGTATCTCGGAATTAAATGCATCCCATTGATTTGAGTCAAGAGGGTTGTGCTAGTCTTGTTTCATTTTCCACTGTCTCCATTTAATCTCGGGGGTTGGGTCCTAAAACTGATTAACCGTAATGTTGTGGGGTCTACTAGTAAAAAGGAAGATCTGAGTCAAATCCTAGTGACTCAAGATTTTTTCCCGTTGTTGCCACAAATCTTGCCAGAATAGAGCTCTCCTCCCATCTCTGATTTCCCAGAAGGTATGGTTACGAATTAAATCTTTATTCTATGAAGCTATTAAATCTTTATTCTATGAAGCTAAGTTCCAAATTGAGGATCATCTTAGAGTTCCATGCTTTCTCATTCTTTCCTTTGTAGTTGAGGGTATGTTATATTTCTAGCCCCAAATGACCTTCCAAAGATTAGTACCACCTTGAATCCATCACCACCAGAGTTTTTCCCCCATTACTTGGTTTAGGAGAAAAGGATCCTGAAGACCCAACCCCCCAGCCATTTTAGGTTTATTCAACCGATTCCATGAAAGGAGCACCCATTTTTTAGCTTCCTGAGCCCCCTTTCATAGGAATTTTTTGAAGATATTTGTCATATTAGAGAAATAAATTTTATGAGTATCTAAACCTAAGATTTCATATATTGGGATCGATTGCAACACAACCTTCATTAAAACCACCCACCCAACAATGTTAAGGGATCTATAAGACCACTTTTTAAGCTGAGATTGGATGCGCTCAAGGATGGTTTTCCAACAGGAGGTCCTAAGAGAATTAGTCACCACAGGAATTACCAGGTATTTGGATGGAAGAGAGCCAACGTGGAATCCAAAAATCCTGGCCAGGAAGGATTGGGGTGTTGAAGAAAAATATATTTTATTTCTCATTATTGATCTGAGTACTAGAAGCTTGCATAAAGTCTTGCAGTATGGATTTTAGAGCCCAGGTTTCCTGAAGAGAGACTTAGCATAATAATAACATATCATCCACAAATTGTTGGTGAGATAAGGGAAGGTCATTTCCCCATAGACACATACCTTTTAAGTGGCTAGCCTGAACAAATTATTTTATATATCTTCCCAGCCCTTTTGCTGTCAGAATGAAGAGGAAGGGTGAAGTAGGGTCACCTTGACAGAGGCCTCTGGACATATCGAAAGTGCGGGAAGGAGATCCATTGATGAGAATCGAGAATAATGAGCAGGAAATAAGAGAGGAAATCCATTGGATCCATCAATAATCAAAACCAAAGGATTTCAAAATGTTCAACAGAAAAGACCAACTCAGACGATCATAGTCTTTGTATAAATCCAATTTTATTGTCATGCCCTTAGATTTAAGACTCTTAAGAGAGTGAATTTCCTCCTCAGAAGTGACAATGCCATCTAGAATTTTGAAAACTTGGACAAAACCAATTTTCTCATTAGAAATTAGAGCATGAAGAAGAGGTTTAAGATAGTTGACCATAATGGTGGAGATAATTTTATATAAGACATTACATAAAGAAATAGGTCTCAATCCCTGGGTATCTTCAAAATGAGTTGTTTTCGGAATCAAAGCTATAAAAGTAGAGTTAAGGGCGGGATGTACATGCCTAGATAACCGAGATTATTCAACCACTTCCAAGATACTCTTACCCAAAATAGGTTAGGCACCTAAAAAAATCCTGCAGTGAAGTTGTTAGGTCCTGGGGTTTTATTCTTCGCCAAGCCTTTAACTACCTCCTCAACTTCCTCCATGATAGTGATGGTCCTCATTAGTGCTAGGTTTTGGTATTGGCTGGCCAATTGAGGTGTATGTATTGTAATGCGCCAGATTTCTTTTGATCTATCCTGACCCAGTTCTAACAGGAGGTTATGAAAATGGTCAACCAGAAGGTTTTCCATATCTTCATGTTGGACTAGTCGGTTCCCCTCCGCATCAAGAAGCGAAAATACATAGTTGTGCTGCCTATGCTCGATCATAGCTTTTTGAAAGAAACAAGTGTTTCTCTCCCCTTCCCATAGCCATTGAACCCAGGATTTTTGTTTCCAGAGTATCTCTTCCTGATTTCTTCGTTCCTCAATATGTGTTAGGAGTTGTCCTTCCTCTAGTGTTAGGGGTCCCAAATGCCCTTGGGTGATCATTTGCAGTTGTGCCTTTTGTATGTGAGCTTGTAAGATTTCCTTGTCTTGTTGAATGTGCCCAAATTCTGATTTATTCCATTTTTTTATTTGTTGTTTAAGATCCTTCAGACGGAGTCGAAAGGTGTGCATATAGTTACGTCCCTGAACCGAATTGGATGTCCACAAATCCTTTACTTTTCCTAGGAAGGATGGGTCTCACAACCAAAAGGACTTGAACCTGAAGGGTCGATTACGGTGGCCCAACTTAATGTCCATTTCCAACTGAATTGGCCAATGGTCAAATCCAAGACATGGAAAAATGGAGTCTTCGAAGAAAATATCCTTACTGAATATCCCATTGATAATGGGAATATCTACTAATTTTAAATCTGTTATCAAAGTTTGGAAAAGATCCATTTCTGGCTCCTGCCATCTTATCCCACCCTTTTTCTCTTCTAGCGAGGTTATGAGGTTAAAATCTCCCCCAATCAACCAAAGTTTTTCCTCACTCATAGTTCGAAGCTTTCCTAAATTTTGGAGGAAAGCTTCTTTCTCCCTTGGAATATGAGGGTTGTAGACTATCGATAGTAATACCCACTCTCTAGCCCCAATATATCTGAATCTCGCAGATAAAATACGGGGCATATTGATCCAATGGTAAAAAAGAATCTCAGTAGGGCTTCAGTATGGAAATACCCCATGCACTACCCTTTGCGTCGAAAGTTATTACTTCGTACCTGGGACACATCCCACTATGCATTTCTTCTATTCTTGCCCCTGTAACCTTAGTTTCCTAGAGAAGCACTATTTGGGATTTCTCCTTTTTTAAGTGATCCTGTAGATATCTCTGTTTACCTCGACTGTTAAGGCCCCTCACATTCCAGGAGATTACAATCATTGAGAAAATTTGTTGTTTTTGTGGAAAAAAGTTGATAGCAGTACCACCCATCTAGAATTGACTAATGAATTTCCTACCATTTGGATCGATTTCTAAATATTTTTCCTTCCATGTTTCTTGCCTCCCTTATTTTGACTTCCGGTTTCTTATGAGCCTCCCAACGGAGAGACAATGGTATATGACAGATCAGGTGGATTGTCACTTTGCTTTGCGTGATATTGATGGAATGTGTCTTGGTAAAGCTTCTTTTGATCCTCCGAAATGAACCTCTCATCTAGATTCCTCCATTCATGCAACAATGTTTCTAGGATTAGTTCTTTGGCTCTCAGATCCTCCTTTGATGTATCAATATCCATGATAGTGAATTCCATGGGTTGATCTTGTTCTTCCTTTTCCAAGGGTTCCATCTAGGATTTTTTATTTTGGCTTAGAATTTGTTTTGGTTGGTTCTCTCCCTTGTTCCAGTTCTTTTAGTTAACCTGCAACTTTGGAACTTTTCCCCATATCCTGTAGAAGCCCAAAACAATTTTGATTTTCTGGATTTCGTTGTTTTGCTGACAAATGTGTTTGGACCTATTTCGCATTCTTCTTATGTGAGACCTCTTGAAAACCCTCGTTATCCTCTTGTAGTGAAGTTGGTCTTTGGCCTGAGACCCAACTTGTGGTTATATTTGATTCAATGGGCAGGCTTTATACAAATGGTCGTACTCATGGCATTAGTGACAATGAAAAGGAATGTGCTCATAATCTAGTGGCTACTACTAGATCTCGTCTTGGTATTCCATTTCTACAAATTCTGGGAGGGGTTTAGTGATATTCATGTAAACAAAGATGTGGGCATACGAAATGTATCTTCCCTGATGGGTCGATTTAGCTACTTTCACGAATATTCCAATGGAGTTACCTATCTCTTCTAGAATTTCTGGATCCTAGAAATCTATCGTAGAGCGAAGAGGAGAACCCAGATGGGGGTGACCATAAATTGTTCCCTCTCTGGATTGTAGCATTCCTCCCAATATTTCATAAAAAGCAATACATTGTAGTAAAAGTATGGTTAATTTTCAAAAACCCTCTCCTTGTCCTCCAGGATAGCAAATATTACTGTAAAAAACCCTCGAGCTCCAAGATTCAGATTTATATGGCCTTTGGGTTTCCATTTTAGCTGGATCCACTTGATCAAATCCTTTTCTGATGGCCAGATCCTAATAAATTTTTAGATCAGAGCATGATCCTTCATGTACTTGTGGTATTTCTCCGGTTTGTTTGAGGGTATCATGAATATTGGTTTCTTGGTTTTGCATGGGAGGTATTGCCCATAGATCTGTGCTTGCCATTGGGCTCCCATTACAAGTCTCTCATTAGGGTCAGCTCCATGTCCATGCAAAATTCTTGTTTTTCCACTGGTTTCACCTACTGCCACACTTTGATAGGATGGGATGTCTCCCTCCCCAGCTGGGGCACTCATTGCCCCCTATCAAGCCCTGCAATACAAAAACAATGGTTGCAGAGAATGTAGATCTAGTGCTGTCAAATGCTTCAGGATTTTCTCAAAACCCTAACAGAGCTCATTTCTCCTAAGATCTAAAGTTCTAGAAATAACTTCTTAAACTCCCTGTGGGAATGAAAATTTGGAAAAACAATAATTTGTTAATTTTGAAGGGATGATTAGAGGTATTTATACAATGAATTTGAAGATGGTGCGAAAAGATGAAATGTAGGAAAATGATTTGGCTATCCTAGTATCTATTTTTTGTTTATTACCTCCAGAAGTGCATTCTATGACTTAGAATGAGGGGATGTGTGATTCCATTGGTACTCAAAGTGGATTTGACAAGTTTCTCTTTTAAATTAAAAATGAAACACTCTCTAAATTAAAAACAATGTCCACTATAATAAAAAACAAAAATGAATCTATATATTTGGTTAGTTTTAATTAAAAGAATTCTAAAAGATTAATAATCCTACTTTCACTTTGGAGTTGTGTTGTAAAAATATTTCACTCTCACTCTCATGTGAAGCAACATAATTTTATATAAATTTTTGAAAGAAATAAAATAATTAAAATAAAAAAAAATCTTATATTTTCAGGCTGTGAAAAAAATAAAGAACTCTTATACTTTTTAGAAATATTTCAATATATAACTTATAAACTATTTGAATATCCAAATGAATTAATTTAATTCAATATCAATTTTAAATATAGAAAAAGAAAGTATAAAAAAAAGGGTTTAATATTCACCATAAGAGGTTATTCCAATGCCACCAAAAATAAAGTAATTGAAAGTAAAATTCTTCAATTCTCAAAAAGAGTAATAAGAAGGAAATTTCAATATGTAAGGTTAAATATTATTTATATTTACTTAAGAATATATTAATTACAAAAAAACATTTTAATATCGATAATGTGATGCATCACTAACATATTTCTGGTTAAAAAGAAACTATTTAATATTATAAAAAAATTATTGAAAAGAAAAATTGTTATGGTTAAAACGTTTTAAGTCTAAGCGTCATTATTTTATATGTTGGTTTTCAGATATATGTTTTCTTTTGTCTAAAATTTAATAGAGATTTGTTGGAATTTTATATGTTGGTTTTCAGATATATTTTTTCTTTTGTCTAAAATTTAATAGAGATTTGTTGGAATTGTAAATTTAAATTGTGTAGTCTACAGGGATTTTCAAGGCTTTAAATCCTTTTATGCATTCAAAAATGCAATTGAACCAATGAGAAATTACATAAGGAGTGTGTACTTTGAGATAACCAATATTGATCAATCATAACCATGAACATATCAAGCATCAAGAGGGATAAACCATTTTTCAAGCTTTGTACTCTAAAGGAGGTTTGCTCATCAAGAAATATGATCCGTCTTAGTGCTTTTGAGATCCATGGCTAATAGCATATATATTGGTAGAAATTGATTGGTAGAAATTGTGTCTATGTGGATTTTGAGTTTTCATACATTATTTTTTATGAAAAATATAAATTGGCAATTTTTTAGGGGTAATTTTTTACCAATTGGCTATATTTTTGGACATTCTCTTAAAAAGACTATTCACCAATGTGGTTAAAAATTTGACTATTATTTTTTTACATATATCTGATTAAATTGATAACATTCCCAAAAAATTACTATTTTCATAATAAATTACATGTTTTTTAATGAATATTCATCTATATTCTATATGTATGATTTTTCAAACTAATGGCATATAATGCAATATAGAAGCATACTAATTGAATCCTTAAATATAATTAGAGTATTTAAAGGGATTTTCAAGGCATGGAATCCATTTATGGATTCAAAAAAATAGAAAATTAAACATTGTGCGCTTAGAGACAGAAAACCAATATAGATCCATCATGAGCATTGCTATATCACACATCATGTGGATCAAATCTCTTGATGTGTAAATATTTTTTGAATTTTTCCACTCTAAAATATGTTTAAAGATCAAGAAATTTAATCACTCTTGGACCTTTCTAGATTCATGGTGAAGATATATCTATCTTGGTAGAAATTGTATCTATGTAAATTTTCAGTTTTCATGATATTGGAACATTAGTGTTTGGACATTCTCTCTAAAAAATATTGACCAATTTGACTATATATATATGTATATAAAAGATCCCCCAAATTTTACTATTTTTAATAGTAAGTTACATATTTTTTTAATGAATATTCACCTATATCTTATATGTATGTTTTTTAAAACCATTAATACTAGCATAATAATTTAATCCTTAAAAAATATAATTTGAATAAGGTCCTATTAACACAACCTTTGAGTATATAAATGAGGGAATCTTGCTACAAAGATATGTCAAGTTGTAGAGAATAGATTGTTCTAGAGCACAACTATTTTTTCAAAATTCATAACCTTAATTATATAATTTTTTTTTTTTTTTTCAAATTATGAAAGTCACTGTATCCTTGAAATTACAATTCCTTCCATTGGTACAAACCTAAAAGAGTCTTACCATTATCAAACGATCCATTTTTTTAGATTGTAAGTCTTAATCTCATGGTGTGCACCAATTTTTTTTCCCAAATGGTTAAGGCCCCAAAATGTTATAGTGGAAATAAACAAGGGATGTATTTAAGATTTTGATATATTTGTTAAGACAAAAGCATATTAAGAATAGTAAAAACTCATATATATATATATATATATATATATATATATATATATATATATATATATATATATATATATATATATATATATATATATAGAGAGAGAGAGAGAGAGAGAGAGAGAGAGAGAGAGAGAGAGAGGACTCTATATGAGTATGTATTTTCATCAATAACCTACATATTTTTAGTATCAACTACATGTGTGCATTCCTACACATGGGAAATAGTTGATGTGGGTTTCGGGGGATGGTGACAGTGAGAGAGGGAGGGATAGAAAGTACACAGGAGGAAAAGAGAGAAGGAAAGAGAGAGATAAAGGGAGAGGGTGAGAGGTGGGGAAGAATGAGTTGGTGGGAAACGGTTGAGGTGGGTTTTGGTGAGGGGGAAGGGGAGGGTGAAAGAGGGAGGAACAAAGGGGCCAAGAGAGGGGGGGGGGCCATGAGAAATAATGAATTAGTGAGTGAGGGGGATAGAGTGAATGAGAGTCAATAAGTGAGAGACATAAGGAAAGAGGGTGGGGAAGGGAGAGGGAAGGATATATTTGTTGTGGACATGGGGAGGAATAAAGACACAAAGTAGGAGGGGGATTATATGAAGGTGGCGGGGGGGAGGAGAGAGGAAGAGTGACAAATAGACGGATGATGTAATGGGGATGAGAATGAGAGAGGGGGAGAATGACAGAGATAAAGACAAATAAGGGAGGGAGATAGATATAAAGTTGGAGAGAGAGGGGTGGTCTATTATGAGGAATGAATTGAGTGTGGGACATAGGGATAGAGAAATAGAGGAAGGGGATGAATGAGGAACATAGAGAGAGAGAGAGAGAGAGAGAGAGAGAGAGAGAGAGAGAGAGAGAGAGAGAGAGAGAGAGAGAGAGAGAGAGAGAGAGAGATGTGGGGGAGAAGGAGAGAGGGGGAGATAGAAATAAAACTAGACGGGAGGAAGTGAGGGAGAGGGAGGGAGGGAGGCAGAGATAAAGAAAAATAAAGGAAGGGAGATAGGCACAAATATGGAAGGTAGAGAGAGAAAGAGAGTAGAAGAGGGAGGAAGAGGGAATGAGAAACGAGAAGGATAGAGGGTGGGAGATTGAAGCAAAGTTGGAGGGGGGAGAGAGAGAGAGATCGAGGAGAGAATTAGAGGGAGAGAGGTAGAGAAGAAAGTGATGGGGAATATGGGGAAGAGAGATTAATTGATTGAGTGAAAGAGAGAGAGAGAGGTATATATGGAGAGAGAGAGAGAGAGACTTAGAAAGAGATAAGGAGAAGTTAAGAGAAAGAGTCTATGATTGGGGAGAGATGGATAGAGATAGTGAGGGAGTGAGGGAGAAGAAGAGGTAGGCAATGATATATATACATGGATAGAGGGGAAAGATATTAGGAAGAACAGAGGGAGGGAGAGAAGAAGTATGAGGGGGGAGAGCTGGGGAGAGAAGAGGAAGAAAAAAGAGAGAAAAATAAAGAGTTAGAGGTAGAGAGAGAGGCAAAGAGTGATGGGCGAGAGAGATAGTGACATATTAAGGTAGAGAGAGAGAGAGATAAGGAGAGAGGATGGGATATAAAGATGAAGAAAGAAGATGATATAGAGAGACAAAAATAAATATTTAAATGGAAATAGATAGAGAGAAAGTGGGCGGGAGAGGGATAAAGAGACATGGAAGGAGACATGGAGGAAGGAGAGAGAGAGAGAGAGAGGTGAATGCATGAATATGGGTTAGACTTTTGGGCCAAATGTGGCAATGAAATTTCAAGTTTTTCATCTTTTATCAAATTGAAGCCCTAAAAATTAATATAAGCATTGTGAATTTTGAGTCAAAGTAAAAATAAAATATGTGGAAAATTATGTCATTTTCCTAATGATATTTTTTGCAAAAATTTTTAGTGTTGTATCATCTCTCAATTTTCCTTTAAATTCAATACTTGTTCTTGCATATTTTCACACGTCTTAAGAGGTATGTGTGTGTTCACATAGCATAACTTAGTCTAAAATGTGTAATTTTTAATATCTCTCTCTCTCTCTCTCTCTCTCTCTCTATATATATATATATATATATATATATATATATATATAGATATATAGATATATATATATATATATATATATATATATATATATATATATATATATATATATATATATATATATATATATAAGCATGATCTACATGGAGAGAAGCAAGTGTTTCATATTAAAATTTTATTTTTAATGCAAAAGTATATTTTTCATTTTTCGAAGTTGATAAAGTAATATTTCAATACATTTTGGAGACACTTGTGTTCACGTAATATTTTTTTCAACTCTTTAAATAAATTGGAAAACCAAGAGTACCCTTTAAGGAGGACTTGTAAACAAATATAGTGGTATTTTTTCAAATTTTTCCGTTGTGTATATTTTATGTTATTGATTTTTTATTCAAACCCTTTGAAACTGTGCAAAAATAGTACAAGAATTATGTTTAAAAGAAATTAGATGAAAAAAACCATATGAATTTGAAAGTATCAAACTCATATGCCATTGGATAGAGGATTATTTTACAAATCCAACATAATCAACTTCGCCACTTAAGGACAAATTCTGCCCTAAATCCGCTAGGGTAAAAAATGGGGCAGCAGAAAAAATTACAAAAGGGGTGCTAAGGCTATGACATTCAGGACGTCAAAAGCTCGATCGAGCACTTAAAATTCTCCATCATGCGCTTGACTTTGAAATTAAAAAATATCTACTAACGGGTTAAGAAACCCTCGATCCAACCCTTAATGTGGTTAAATAAAGGCTCGATTTAGCTTTAAAACCCAATCTAGCCTATAGCTCGATCTAGATTTAAGGATCGATCTAGGTTTAAGGCTAGATCTAACTTTAAGGCTCGATCGAGAAACCTTTTTTAATTCTGTGCCTAGGTTGTATTGGCAGGAAATTTCAAAAACAAGGCTCGGTCAAGCTCTTCGATAACCTTGGGTTACATTGTTTAATCCCTGAGAAAAGTCAATCGAGGGCTCAAATATTGCTCGATCAAGTGCTTAAAATGGCTCAATCGAGTTGTTGTTTTTCACCCAAAATGAACCCTCTCTAATAAAAAAGAATAACCCAACTCCATGTGCTCACCCAGAGAGAGTAGAGGAAAAATATAAATATTGAGATATCAGGGGGTGGAGAGAGAGAAATAGAGAGAACAAGATAGGAAGAGATGAAGAGAGAGAGCTAATATTGGAGAGGGAGGAAAAGAGAGAAAAAGAGAGAGATGGCGAGGTGAAGACATAGAAAGAGAGAGATGTGAAATGAGCTAAATATGGATGGAAGAGAGAGTGAGAGAAATGTGAAATGAGGGGGAAAGAGTGGGAGAGAGAGGAAAGAAGAGATAGAAAAATAGAGAGAGAGAGAGAGAGAGAGAGAGAGAGAGAGAGAGAGAGAGAGAGAGAGATGAAGAAGAAAAAAGAGACATATTCAAATATGTAAATGGAAATAGAGAGATAGAGAGTCAAGGGGAAGAGAAAGGGAGAGACATGGAGAGAGATAAAGATAGAGATGGAGGGGGAGAGAGAGAGGGAAGAAAAGATAGAGGTAGAGAAGTAGTGTGAGGGAGAAAGATGGGGGAGAGTGAAGCAAGAATAGACAAATAGAAAGAGTAAGAGGTAGAGAGAGAGTGCACGATGGGGGAGAGAGTGAGAGAGATAGTAACAATGTGAGGTAGAGAGAGAGAGTAGAGAGGGAGGGAGATAGAGATAGAGAGAGAAGTATAGATAGAGAGACACAAACATGTATGCAAATAGAAATAAAGAGATAAAGACTCAAGGCTAGAGAAAGAGGAGGGAAGGATACATTGATAAATGAAGGAGAGAAGTGCAAGAGGGAGATTGAGAGAGGAGAGAGAGTGGAAGAATAGAAAGATAGAGAGGGAAGAAGAGAGAGATAAGTGGAGATAGAAAGTGAGAGAGAAGGAGAGGAGGGATGAAGAGAATGGAGGGGGAAGAGATAAGAATAATTAGAGAGAGGAGGAGGAGAGAGAGAGAGAGAGAGAGAGAAAGTGTGTGTGTGTGTGAGAGAGAGAGAGATACAAACAAGAATACAGGGAGGAAAAAATAGATAAAGGTATATGGGGGAGAGAGGAGGAAGAGAGAGATAGAGAGGGATATGGAGAGGGAGAGAGAGAGAGAGAGTGTGTGTGTGTGTGATGGGTCTAGGGAGGTGTTATCACATTAACTTTGTTTTAAAAAAAAATCAGAAAATGCTGATAGTTTCAGTGTGAACATTTTAGTTGTAATAGACACAGAGATCATCGATAGTAGGGCTATTAGTACTTTAAGTGTTTCGATAACTTTTTCTTAAAAAATTTGCTGAAAGCAGGCTTCTCAATGTTTCCAATCAAATTGATAGGTCGATTATTAGCGCCAAAAAAAAATTTCAAATTAAAATTTTTGAATTACGTTTACCACATCAACGACAATGATAAGGTTTTCAAGCGTGTCACGGGTAAGTGTGAGGTTTAATCATAGATTTTCCTGGCTACCATCGGTGTATGGTTTGTCAAATAATCATGGTTTAAAATGTGTTTTCCCCAAATCTTAATGATTTTCCTGAAATTGTAATGATTTCCCCTCCCCACTGGATAAACTCATTTCACTTTGTAAATTGGTTTTTTCATTTGTAAGTTTGGTTATTTTGTTGTGAAATTGGTAATGTCTTGCAAGATTTCATTTGGCTTCTCCTGCAAAGATCCAGGATCAAATCCTTGTGTTTTCGTTTCAACTAAAGTTTGTGATGGGGAAAGGTGGCAAGGCTAACCTGGCTGAGCCCAAAGCACTAGATCTGTTAATTATCTATCTCGATATCCAGCAGCCATTTCAACAGGCAGGTTGGGAAGAATTTTTCCACCGATGCACATATTTTCACGATGTCGTAGCTCGTTCATTTTCTCAGAATTTCGATGGAAACCAAGTGAAATTTGATGGGCTCTCCTTCTCTGCTACAAAATAGCTAATCTCAGAGGCCACGAACTTGACAGCAGACATGGAATGAGTTCTTAGAAGCCATGTATTGGTAGGATTTGATAGGCTCTCCTTTCTGAAGGAATATTTTAGGAATCATAATTGGAGAGCTAGGGTTCAAAGGATCTGGCTACAAGACAAATGGAACTAACTTTTGAAGATAACCTAGTCATACTTCACCTAAGAAGGAAGGTTCAACTGGGAACAAGAGCTGACATATCCGTTGTCAGTGATTTTAAAGAGGAGTGTTGACATCTTCGTTGCCAATGAATTTTGACAAGAGAAATGTTGACGTTCCCCCTATCAGTGAATTCTAAAAAAATAGGCAGAAAGGAAATCCTGGCAGTAATTTTGTCAATGAAATATTCAACTCAGGAAAACAAAGAAGCTGACAACGAGAGTTTCAGCGCCGATTTGTAATAAATAGGATAATGTTGATAATAGGGTTATCAGCTGTAGAAAAATGATTAACAGGAATACACTGACAATGAGAGTGTAAGTGTTATCAGGTATTCCCTGATAGTAGGAATATCAACGCCAAAAATAAAATTTGAATTTGAATTTTTGAAATGCACTGACACATCGCACGTCAGCAAAAAAAAATCATTATTAAAATTAAAAAAGGAAAATGCCTAGTTAAAATTAAAAAAGGAAAATGTGTGTCCTTTCTGTAAAAATGGCCAGTTAAAACTCTACCTTTCGTGTACAACACAATAATTTTGGGAATGCTTTCCAGACAAATGAGAATGAATTTTTCAAAACCAAAAGAGTTTTTTTTTTTTCGCAACAGACCCATTTAGAAAAAACTCTCTCAGTTTTCTAACAACTATCACATTTTTGGATTTTCAAAGGGATCCCTGGACCCTGTTTTTCAGGGTTTTGTGAGGAAAACGATGATGGACAGTTGTTGACTTGGATGCCACCTCACCAAATTTGACTTGATGACCCTTACCTCCAGCCATGACTCCAACAACAACATGATATTTAGATGCATATAGGATTCGAAAGTTTTATATGCATGTATTTGAGATGGACGTTGTGATTATTTTAGAATTTGTAATTAAAGCTTTGGTAGAAACTGGGTTTTAGTTAGTTTGTCTTTTCTATAAAGACCGGGAATGTTTAATGAGTAGGGGTTGCATTTTGTTGTAAAAAAATTATCATTTTGGTGTATTTGAGATCTTAAATATATTACAATTTGATGAGCAATTGCATAAGATTCATGTGTTGTAGTTCCATGTTTGTTATTTCTTTGTTTATGAAAAATATTCTTCATGTCTGGAAAATTTAGTATCTGAATTTGGGATTCTTTACACTCTAGCTTCTTGATTTCCTAGTCATTAGTACTTGTTGATTCTATAAGCTATAATTTTTTTTCTTCAGTTCCCTTCTTCCAAATTTCTCAAATTGTTAAAGGAATTATTTCTACCTTGTTTTTTGTGTCTTTCACATTAGATCTATAGCATCATTTGATAAAACTAGACTCCATTCCCAATGGTGTGTTTTATGTACACCCCTACCAAATTTCATCCCACAAACTAAATTTGGCCACAGAAATTAATTGCAAAACCTACTACTATAATGACCTAGAGTAGTTGATTTTTACAAAGAGATCCCTCTCCAGGTTGAAGGGCCAACTTTCAACCTAAAAGAGGCTTCAGGTTACCTTGGAGGTTTTCCCACAACTGGGTTTCCTCTAAGTAATAACATTTTGGCACGTTGCGGGGGAACAAAAGGTGTATTTTCACCCAAACAATTTTATTGTTGAAGATCATATCTCTGAGGGAAAAAAAGTATTTGTGTATCAATTTTGGCTACAAGGTGTTTTCTCTAGCGACTCCATTCTCAACTGAATCTAGAACTCAAAATTTTCATGAAGACTCCACTAGAAGAAGACTCAGTTTTCTGAAGAATAATTTAGTGACTCCAATGTCAATAAGATCTAGAAATCAAAGCATCACTCACGACTTCACACTTCAAAGATGATTCTCATGGAGGCTTACACATCTGCAAGGTATGCTCCTATGGATCTCTCTCATATTCTTAGTTTTCTGAATCACATCCTTGGCATAGATTGGCAAACTTGTTTGCCAAAGTTTAATGATCAATAAAGGGATGATGCTGGTTTACATTTGACCAAATTTCATTTGCATATTCATAGGTTAAGAATTTACTTGCGTGAAGAGTGCCTCATGAAGATTTTTATGGCTACCCTGGAAGAAGACACAATATCATGGTATGAAAGACTACAACCTGGTAGCTTGTATTCTGTGAAGGATTTCAACACAACTTTCTTTGAGCATTATAGAGAAAATTACCCTCCCTGTTGAAAATAGCAACAAGAAATGATAAAAATACAATCCAAAATATTCCAATTTTAATTTTTCCTTGAATTAAAATTATGAATTAAAATTAAAATTTAGTCTCATGAGCTACTTGAAAAATAATAATAATTAATTAATTCATTATGGATTAATTAGTTGGAGAAATTCAAGTTAGAAGTCTTTGTGAAGTCATGCAACAGTTATCCCTTAAATTAAGGATATTATCACTTAATTAAGGAGATAATATTGAGTTGTATTTGAGTTGTAATTAGTTAGCTCAGTTTACTGAGTTAAGTCCCGTTAAATTAGTCGAAACTTTTTGAGGAACTAATTGTGAGTTCAGTGAGTTAATGCATGCATGTGTCCAACTAGTGTACTCCAAATAACTAAAGATTCTCTCATCAGTAACCCATGCATGTCTATTCAGAGAAAGACCCAGTTGAGCTAAATATCAAGGACAATTTACTATCAATTGCATGAGTTTTCCTATAAAGGAAACTCATCCATGCATAAGGAATAAGGTTCCTTGAGGATTGCATAGTTCTGAGAGTGTGTTAGAGCAGTGTGTGAGAGCAGTGTTACACTGGGTGAAGGAGATCATCCCAGAGGTAACTGCATAAGGAAATAGGATCTTGGAGGGCAGAGGAAAAGGCTTGTGAGAAGCTTTGTTTGCCTGTGAGCATCTAGGTAGATTGTACTAAAAGCTAGCTAACTGTGAGAGCTAAGGCTTTGTATAATTATGATGTATTTACACATTGTATGATAATACAGATAGTGGGGTTTTTAGTTGAGGCTTTCCCCTGAGTACTCTTATGTGTTTCATGTGCATTGATTCTTCTTCTGGTTATATGTGTTCATCTTGATCTTGCTCAAATATTTTAAGCTTCTGCAAAATTGATTGTAGAAGTAGATTAAAGTATTTTGCTTTAGCTATATTGCATTATTAGGTTAATCTACAGTCAGAATTTCTACATGGTATCAGAGCCAAGTTTATCATAGCAAAGGTTATCATAGCTATGAACAGTATAATGAGGAGAGAATTCAAAGTTTGAAGTTCAGGGTGGCAGGTACAAAATCGAATTCATCTCATACTTGAAGGTTCGTCAATGGCGTTCTATGGCTTGAGACTCGAATATGCCTTGGAAGACAACTCAAATTACATAGCATGGAAAGATCGCATGTAGGCTATATTAGAATACAACAGATTGAAGGATTTCATTGATCAAGAAATCCCAAAGCCAGGCTCAACTAATGCACAAGAGTTGGTTGAATGGAAGAAGTGTGTGGCGAGTGCAAGATAGATCATCCTTCAGGGAGTTCAAGACCATATTGTCTCGAGTCTCCATGGGAAGGATACTCCATATTCAATGTGGAAGACATTGAAGGACCTCTACCAGAACAATAGCAACCAGAGGAAATTGGCGCTCAAGGACAAGCTTCGAATAATCAAGATGGAGAACTGCGATACTATTTCCACATATCTGAAGAAGCTCACGACTTGCAGAGATGAACTTAGCAGTGTCAGAATAACTACCGCTGATGATGATATTGTGAGCCTTGTTGGACACCTAATCCTAAAGGGTTAGCGTGGAAGTTGAATGGACAAAGTAGTCCAAGAGACCTTGGGATCTGAATCCCAAGAGTCACCTATTGTACTATAAATGTACATCTATTGTTAATAAAAATAGTACTCACTGATTTATCTTTCTCATATCTGTCTTGCTATCCATGTGAGTTTAACATGGTATCAGAGCCACTTGTTTTTCTGTGGCCTGTTATGTGCATATGAGTCCTAGCCCTCTGCCTTTTACAGTCCTAACCCTCGAAATTATGCCTGCGCTCTTTGGCTGTCATCACTGTTTATAAATGTTTTGTAAAAAAAAAAAAAAGCGTTGTCCTGACCATTTAAATTCCTAACTGTGCATTGTTGAGTTTGTGAAAGTCATGACTGTTGCGTTAATGGTATATTGACTATGTGTGGAAATACCTTGAAGACCATGTGCGATGGCCGTGTTCAAATGTCGTTGGCGGTGTTCAACTACTCTTTCATTAATGATTGAATTTGGTGGGCCTGTTATATAATTATGGTGCATTGATAATTCAAAGGCATGCCATGTTTTAATACATGCGTTTTTAGCTCCTGTTACAGTTAAGTTATTCAACTCCATGCTGCTAAATCCATTGCACTCCCCAGTCTGGCACTACCACCATCCAATCCGTTGCACTGCTCTTCTGTCAAGAGACTTGTTGCAAACGCTGTCTCACTGCGTCAGGCGTTTTATATTCTCCTATACTCCACTGAAAACGTTGTCCCACTGCGTCTCTGCCAAGCCTGTGCAGCCTCTGTCAAGTTAGCGTTACTGAAATAATAGCCATTACACCGTTTCACAGAATTTAGAGTCTCAGGGTGAGAAACGGTGCATCTCCCTGCGAATAATAGTGCATTTTATGTGTTCTTTTGTCCCTGGTCATGCAATCGACGGTAAGACGTTGGAATTTGAGAAATGATCACGGTAAGTACCGGCTTTTGAGTAATTTAGCCGCTAAAACTCTTCAATGAGGTAAAGGAGTTTTTTCGTGATACAAAGGTCGGTGATTATTTTTCGGTGGAGATTGCTTTTGGTTTTTTATTAAGCCCAAAGGATTCTGTGGAACGGGCTTTGAACCTCGGCGGGCTGTTTAGGCATATGCATTTATGATATTTGCTCGTATATATCTGTAAAGACGGACATTGCAGGCGACATCTAAAAGTCTGTACAGAAAAGCTTTATATAGGAACTCGTGCAATTTTACAGAGATATTTGTATAATTTGTGCAGCATATTTGTAGCATTTTGCCGTGCATAGAGGTAATATGAGAAAACATTTATAAGCCTTGAAAAGAAAAGCTTTGAATGAAAATTTTGGCAACTGTGAGTTGTAAGGCCGGTGAAATATCTTTACAGTTAAGCTTTGCACAGAAAACCTTGCAGCAGATCGCTTCTTTGTATTTGTTTATGTTAAGGACGTAGATAGTTGATTGCATGCGCAGCTCTCATCAACATTCAACATATAAATCGTTGAATGCTATATGCGATTATCAAGGGAGGGAGTTAAGAGATCTCCACTTGCCTTAAGATGGAAGAGCGGATGCCCTCCTCACTGTGTTGAGTAGAGTGCCGATGCAAGTGCTTAAAATTGTTGTTTCATATAAAAACATTGGTGCGGTGAGCAATCATAACAGCTGTGCCTAAGCATCGGTCTCTTGTTGCCTCTGGGTGTTCTCCTTTATATGGTCTCAAGGCAGAGAACACAGTGTGTGCGACATTAAGCGATACATGAAGAGGGGCAGGTAAACACCGGTTCCATATATCATTGTTTTCAAAGAATCCTGTGATCTCTTTTATTAATTTCACATCAGTCGGGTCTACCTTCTCCGGTCCAATTAGCTCCATCAACTTGAAAGCATCAACTTCAAAATTTCTTATTGTTGACTCCAACTGAAGGCTATTTGGTTCCGTCGAATTGCTAGCAGAAGTGGAGTCTGATTCGGCTTTTTGAGAGTTACGGTCTTCAGACGGAGGTGGTTCTTCTGTAGTAGTAGAAACGGACCCGCTCTTAAAACCTTTGTCGTGCTGGTCGTCATTGCTACCTCTCGGCACCTATCCATCCTCTGGTTTCATAATGGTTCCGAAGTAAACTTGGTCGACTGTGTGGCTTTCCGATGGTGTTTAGCTTGCGCTGTAGCTTGATTTGCGCATCAACACTCCATAGCTGGAAACGAACAATGCACTAGCAATTGCAAAGGGAGGCTTCGAATGATCAATACTTCATGGCGTCAGGCTCATATAAATTGATGCAGGGATCAGTTCATTGCTTGGGAGAAGTGCGTTGAAGAAGGCGAGGCGAATAAAGAAGATATTGCTGACAAATGCTACAAAGTTACATCGTTGCTAAGAGAATGTATGGACCTTCATTCGGATTACTACGAGCCTTTATTTAGAGCCGAGAAGGCCATGGATGAGAAGATAGCTGCAGAAATGAATGGGCAGGATTCACAAAAAGATGCACAAGTCGAGGAACGGCAGTCGCATGATAACCGAGAGTAAATGTTATTTTTTGTTGTGTTATTCTTTTAACATCCTTTGAGATCTGCCTGGTCTGCAGGGCATCTTTTCTTTGAACCAGAATTGAGATTCAATCAAAATTTGATTAGAAATTTCGAGTTATTACGATTTTGTTTTCGTGGATGACCAAATAAAGACCTCTGAAGGCATAGGTCGCAAGAGAAAAGCTTTATCACACATTCTCCGTTGTCGATGATAGATCGAAGAAGAATATTCTGACCGCGTTGCGATTTACCAACGAAGGTCAAGGATGTGAGTAGCAGTAGGGAATCCACAGATACATCAGCAGTTGTGATCTTGGTGTCATGATGAATTATTGATTTGCTGCATTTTTATATAAAAAATGAAGAAGTTATAGACTGTACTATGTTACAGAAAAAGAAGGAAGTTTCTCTAATATTACAGAATCCAAGCCGAGTTACTGTACTTTGTGTGCCTGTTGCCTGAGCTTGGTGTTCTCTCAAGTCAGACCCTTGTATTGTGTATTGATTCATGTGTTGGTGTTAATAGCTCAGTGCGTTGAATGACTGGTTCATTACCACGGTTTGTGACTGCGGTGAATGGTGTGAATACAATGTTAAATGGTCCTTCTGCAATAGTTATATGTTGAAAACTGTACATGGTTGAAAACTGTACATGGTTGCACACTAATCATCTGCTGCATATTTATAAAGAATATTGCTGGTTGTGATCAATTTTTAAGGTGTAAATCAGACATTGAAGGAAAAATGGCCAGAACCAGTGAAGTATTACAGTTCCTTAAAACTTTGATATTATCTACTGTTGATGACACATTACAAATCAGCAAAGGATCTCTCTCAGAAATTCAGACATGTTTACAATATGCACAAGAAAAGATAGAGTTTTTGCAGCTTGAATCACAGCTACAACAGGAAGAATTACAGCAGTGGAGTCATCATTCTGAACCTGTTTCTGTTCAGAACAATGAAGCAGACTCCCATAAACAGCAAGTCAATATTGTTCAAGTTCATTTAGATTCAGTACCCAATAAAGCAGCAGCTGTACATACAGATGCAGAAACTCAGTCTGCACTTCCCAAGCCCATCATCAGACCTTGGGAACAGCTTGTCCACAACAAGCACAGAACTGGTCTTGGATATGACAAGGACTTGTCCTTTCATATTCCAGACTATGCCAAGCCCATTCAGTTTCAGAGTGCTGGATTCATTTATGACAGTTCACCTGCTCCTTATGATAGTTCAGCTTCAACTGTTCCTGATTCTGCCCCTCTTCCACAGCAACAACAACAACAACAACATATCGTCAAATGCCAACACTGTGACCGAGTTGGCCATCTGAAAGATCATTGTTTTGATCTTCATCCATGTGAGCACTGTCATAAAACCAGCCATTCTTCACACAGGTGCTTCAAAAACAAACGTCCTGCAAGAACAAAGATTCATCTTGGATGGATCGCTTCTTGGCAATGGGCATCAACAGCCAAGAAGATATTCCAAACACATGTCAGAACTTGTTCCAGAGTACTGAACAGTCTTGCAGTTGAGTTTTCTCCATCTTCTCACCTTGTATCTGACAGGGGGGGAAATGATGGTCATCTACAAGCTTCAAAGTCACATCAAGCGAGCCTGAGCCACAACCTGCCACACCAGTTTCAGAGTTGCAGCCAGAGACAAAGATGCCCGTGATCACATATTGAGAACACTTCCTCTAGCAGAAGGCACCAGCTTCTTGCCAGTTTTGGAAGAGTTCCAGGAATTGCATTAAGCATTCCAGAGTTGTTGGTTATCCTTAAACCATCACAGGTTGAGACTTCCCTTTTCAGGTTGAAGTTTTACCTTTTATGCGGGGTGAGACCTCCCTTTTATGGTTGAAGGTTTCCCTCTTTAAAACAATAGGATCACTTCCTCTAGCAGAAAACTTCAGTTTCTTGCCAGTTTTGGAAGAGTTCCGGGAACTGCACTAAGCGTTCCAGTGTTGGTGGTCATCCTTAAACCACCGCCCTTTATACCAACATTTCATAGAGCACAATCAGCCTAGTGCTGCCATGCATTCTTTGCACATTTTGTATTACAGCTCTTTTCTTGGACTCATACATAACCCTTCGGATTAAGGGGGGGAATGTTGGACACCTAATCCTAAAGGGTTAGCGTGGAAGTTGAATGGACAAAGTAGTCCAAGAGACCTTGGGATCTGAATCCCAAGAGTCACCTATTGTACTATAAATGTACATCTATTGTTAATAAAAATAGTACTCACTGATTTATCTTTCTCATATCTGTCTTGCTATCCATGTGAGTTTAACAGCCTTGCTCTCCTTAGACTTCCAAAGAGCTAGAATAGCTACTAGGACTTTGTGAATGGAAGGGAGAAACTGCTGGATTAGGAACGAATGTGGTCAGATCTCATGCAGGAGGAGATCAGGAGGAGCACACGAGATGGTTCTTCATCCAAGGATGATGAAGAAAATCTGGTCTTAGTGAGTAAGGCAATGAAAGGGAAGGGGAAGGCGTCCCATTCCAAATTGAATTCTTCTCATGGAGGGAAGAAGGTTGACAAGTCTAAAGTGAGATGCTTTAATTGTCATGAAATGGGTCATTATGTGACTAATTGCCCATCGAAGAAGTCCAAGAAGGGATCCTCGGAAGGATCTGAAGGTGAGGCATTAGCCTCTCAGTTCGAAATGGACTTCACCCTCATCACATGCATGGTGTCATCGATGATGGGTTGTGGTTTATTTCTTGACAGTGGAGCCTCATTCCACATGACCGACGATAAATTTTTATTCAGTACCTTGGAGGAGAAAGACCTCAAGATTCGCATAGAGACGGGTGACGATGAAAGGTATAGTGTTTCAGGAGTAGGAACAGTTGCTTTTTAGAGGGAGCATGGAGCTCTTATCAACTTGACAGATGTGAAGTATGTGCCTGGACTGAAGAAGAACTTGGTATCGGTCGCGATGTTGGAGGAAAAAGGCTACGATGTTGTCTTTTGTAAGGGAAAGGTTTTCCTTAGACACATCACCATGAGAGAGGTGAAACAGATCGGTTCACGACTTAAGAACCTGTATGCTCTTGAGGTTCAAGATGCATGCAAAGCCTTGAGGAGCAAGGCAAATGTTAGAGACTTGGTGGTTGAGAGGGAGAGTAAATCACCTCTCAATATGCAGTGCCAGAAGAAGTCTCAGACAATTGTTGAGGAGCCACAATTGGAGAAGTGCGAAGAGGGATCACATGCAGTCATACCTCCAAGTGTGAGGTGGGGCGATGTGGAGTGATAGTCCCAAGAAGGCTGAAATTGAGTAGGGTCCATTGAGAGGTTTTATCTCATGGATCGTACCTTGCTACGGGAGCCCAAAGTACATGGTAGCGGGAGGAATCAGTGGGATTGACGTAGTCAGAGATCAAAGTGACAGAGGCTAGAGCAGTCAAATATTGAAGAGCGCAAAGAAGGATTGACAACAGTGTAGAAAGGAAAAGTCAGCAAAAGCGCAAAGTTTTCAGTTGACAGAGGCAATAGATGACCAATGCGTCATACTGATTCAGGTTGGATGTTTTTTTTGTTTCTGAAGTTGCTGGAGCAACAACATTAGAGAGAAGTGTTGCATGTAGAACATTCCAAAGGTTCAGGATCGAGATCGAGTTGAATTCCTTTCTTGTTGAGAGGGAGTGTTGAAAATAGCAACAAGAAATGATAAAAATAGAATCCAGAATATTCCAATTTCAATTTGTCCTTGAATTAGAATTGTGAATTAAAATTCGAATTTAGTCTCACCAACTACTTGAAAAATAATTAATTAATTCATTACGGATTAATTAGTTGGGGAAATTCAACTTAGAAGTCTTTGTGAAGTCATGCAACAGTTATCCCTTAAATTAAGGAGATTATCCCTTAATTAAGGAGATAAGATTGAGTTGTAATTAGTTAGCTCAGTTTACTGAGTTAAGTCCACTTAAATTAGTTCCAATCTATTTGAGGAACTAATTGTGAGTTCAGCCAATTATTATATGTGTGCATCCAACTAGTGTACTCCAGATAACTGAAGATTCTCTCTTCAGTAACTCATGCATGTCTATTCAGAGAAAGACCCAGTTGAGCTAAATGTCAAGGACAGGTAACTATCAGTTGCATGAGTTTTCCTATAAAGGAAACTCATCCATGTAGAAGGAATAAGGTTCCTTGAGGATAGCGTAGTTCTGACAGTGTGTTAGAGTAGTGCGTGAGAGTAGTGTTACACTGGGTGAAGGAGATTATCCCAGAGGTAACTACACAAGGAAATAGGAGCTTGGAGGGTAGAGGAGAAGGCTTGTGAGAAGCTTTGTTTGTCTGTGAGCATCCAGAAAGATTGTACTAAGAGCTGGCTAGCTATGAGAGCTAAGGCTTTGTATAATTCTGATGTATTTCTACCTTGTAAGATAATATAGAGAGTGGGGTTTTTAGCTGAGGCTTTCCCCTGAGTATTCTTCTATGTTTCATGTGAATTTATTCTTCTTCTGGTTATATATGTTCAGCTTGATCTTGCTCAAATCTTTTAAGCTTCCGCAAAATTGATTGTAGAAGTAGATTAAAGTATTTTTCTTTAGTTATATTGCATTATCAAGTTAATCTACAGTCAGAATGTCTACACTCCCTTATTTTTGCTTGAAGATTGTTGTGAAAACTATGGAATTTTCATTCAGAATATAGAAGATGTGCATGGAAATGAAGATTTAATGGATGAGGAAATCTATGAAACCCTATGTGAATATTCATCCCAACAACAAATGGAAGTTTCCTCATTGGATGAAAGAGAATTAGATCATGATCTTAAATCTGAAAATTATAATTCTTCCCTTGTAGTTGATGAAAACATTCAGACTTTAAGTGACCAAGAAAGGGGTAATGATATTTAGTCAATAATTTCTATAGATTATTTACCTCCTATTTCTGTCATGGAAGAAGAACAATTTCTTATGGATTATTTCCAAAATGGAGAGATCATTCAGGATCTCACATCTCTTGAAGATATAAAATTAGAAAATTCAAGAAATCAAGATGATATTTTTGCTTAAACATATGAATGACCATCCTCAATCACTGCAAGACATGGATTTTTCTTCTTTCTCTGATATACATGAAGATAATCAAGAATCAATGTTACAACCAATATTTTCTTGTCCGCCAAATTTTTGTTTGCAACATTATGAGAATAATCAGATGGAGGTGTTTGAGAAAGAAAATGCAGCTGGAAGAGTTCCATATGAGAGTAACAAAATTTGGAAAAACTGTAAAATCAGTTTTGATTCTTATGGTGATCCTTTCACAACAGGTTTGATGTCAGAAAATAGTCCCAAATTTTCAGATTTTGTAAATATCAAATTTATTTTCAGATCTTATTTTGAGTTATCATTAAATAGGTTTTTTTAGTTTAATCCACAATAAATACATGGAGGGTTTTCAATCAATGGACAAGATGATTGCATGGTTGCATTGGGTGTTTGAATTCACCTAACAACAACTCATGGTTCAACTGATAGTAGGAAATGGCAAGCATGAATTTCAATTTTTAGTTTCCAACAATTGGTGTTCAGGGTGAAACCAGAGTTCGTGTGTGGATTCAATTGTAATAAAAAAAAATCATCTTTCACATTGCAGTATACTTTTTAGTTTGTAGTTTCAGTATGGAATTCAGTGTGGTGCAGTTTAGAGGTTGCAGGGTTACTGGTTGAGAGCCGCCCAATGGATGAGGCATCCAGTCTATGGGGTTCTTGTTGCCATCAATGATCGACAACATCCCCATGGAGCCAACTATTATCATATTAAATTTTTTATACAAATTTTCAGAAAATGTTGAAAAATGGTAAAGCTCCAATTATTTCAATTAGGGAGAAGGATAATGTGTATGCAAAAGCTAATATGCTCATATTTTCAGTACTAATCATAGGTGTTGCTCCACTTCCAGTAGACATATTTAGTACCCCAACAAAGACACTCCAAGGAATCACAAGCATTTCTTCATTGCCAATAGGCCTGTTTAGTACCTTGACGAAGTTACTTACTTCACCTCTCTACGTAGGAAGCATTTCTCTTTTTTCAAACTTTATTTTATTTTTCATCTTGCACATCGACATTTTATTGACGTTTATTTCGCCGAGGAAGAAGAGGGATCTTGACTTATTTTATAGGAAAGATAGGTTGTTTCTTGTTTTACAAGGACTTATATATATTCTCTAAAATCGATTTTCTTTATTTAAATTTTCTCCTTTCCCTTGCCTATTCAATCAGGGTGACATGTTAGAACACATCATTCAATATATAGCTAATTTGAGGAATGAAGATGCTATAATAGATGCAAGTAACATAGATCCACTATGGCTCTTCATTTAAGAAAATTATAATTTCCATCTAGGCATCATTGACCTTTAGATATTCTTAGGCTTGAACAAAGGAGGAGATTGAATGTTTTCCAAGGGTTTCTAGTTGTCACAATACCTTTTCAAAATCTCGCCACATTTATTATTGAGCTAATAAAAAACACTTTTCACACAAGATTGTATTTATGTACAAGGGTCAAATATCTAAACAAAAAAGTAAACAAATTGGAAATAAGGAGATAACATGAAACAATAGTAAAACGACACTATGTATATGTGTGATATGGAGCGCAAGGATACTATTGAAAATAAAGCTTCAAGTCTTGACCATTCACGGGAAGAGGATTAGTCTTCTTGTGTAGAGATTTCAAACGATAAGTGTGTGGGACAAGTTTCTCGTGTATGATGTAAAGACCAATCCGTGGGAATTGGAGCTTAGTGTGTTTATTTTTGTCTTCATGGGGTTTATCTAGTTCAAGACTAAGTATCCTACACTGAATTCATTATTCCATACAAACTTCTTATCAACCCATGGCTTGGTATGCTTCTGATGGACAACAAAGTTTTCTTTGGTTTTCTCTGTTTCTTCCTCCAACCTAAGAAGGGTGTCAGTCATGTTTTGCATAGTTGGAAAAGGTATACTTTTGGGTTCCTGAGACAAGTGTAAATTTAGGAGATAGAGATTGGGAGGTAGTATCACCTCCTTACCATAGACAATAAAGGAAGGGGAATTTATAAGGGAAGGTTTTGGAGCTACTTGATCAACCCATAGAGTGTTTTTCAAAGCATTATGCTAGTTCATTTGTTCATTTAAAATGGTTTTCTTTATGACTTTAATTAAATTCTTGTTCGTTGATTCTGATAAACCATTTCCTCGTGGATAATAGTTAGATGGATGCTTTAAGACAATGATATTTTCTAATGCAAAATCATAGAATTTCAAATATGAAAAGTAAATTGAATTATCGAATATAAGCGAAGTAGGAATGCCAAACTTGGTAATGAGATTCTAATTGATAAAACATATGACTTCCTAATCATTCACTTGCTTTAGAAAAATGAATTCTACCAATTTAGTTAATTAATATGTAGTAGTAAATATGTATTGATGATGCTTCGATGAGTGAGGGAATATTTCTCCAATAACATCTAATCCCCATTGCTGAAAAGGTTCTTTAACTATCATCAGTTGCAACGGCGTGGCTAACCTTTTCTCACGACCAACACATTTTGGATAGATGGGACACTTGTGAGCATAAGCATATGCATCCTTAAATAACATTGGTTGGTAACATCCAACTCACATAATTATACATGTAGTGGTGTCTCCTACATAATGTACATTGGATGGTTTGTTATGAAAATATTTCAAAACATTTTCTGAGTTCAATGATTGTAAGCACTTAAGTAAGACACTATTGTGATGGTTTCAAAAGAGTACACCATGAACCAATTGATATGACAGTGCCTTAAGTTGGATTTCCATCTTCTGTTTTGCTGAGAGATGGGAGGGAAGAGTGTATTGTTCAAGATATTGTTATATTTCTGCATATCTTGATGATGGTGTATTGGACGAAGTGATGGAGTTGACATTGCACATCTCGATCTCTTGCTCCCAACATGACGTATTCTTCCCATGACCTAGCTACGTCCATGATGATTTGAAAAATACCATGGCCCTTGATATTGTGCATTGGATTTAAGTTCCCACTAATATTCCTATAAGCACATATTCTAGTTCTCTCTTCATTCACCTAACTATTTATGTACAAACAATAATCAAACCACTGGGTGTGGAACGGACACTATAACACAACTCTTCAAAATATATAGCCTGAAGTGTTTTACAACCTTATAAACTACATAAGCCTTTCTTCCCATGGCATGATAGTTCAGTTATGATCCTTGTAACCCAATGCTCATAAATGATATTGGTCGTTCATTCTCTTGATTATCTTTTTGATTTAATACAACTACCATCAAAGAGTTTGAAGAAAAGGTATATAGGAACAAGTCCTCCTAAAAATTTGGGCTATATAATGTGGTTGATTTAGCTATGAATTGTTTTATTCAAGTAAAATTATTTGTCTCCTTTTGATCCCACTTAAATTGTGCATCCTTCTTGATCATGTCCTGTAAATTTTTATGATATGTGCATGGTGGGAAATGAATTTCCTAAGGAAGGACTGCATTACCTTCTTATTTATAGGATATGGTATATTTGAGAAATAGTTTTAACTTGTTCCTGGTCTACTTTAATACCACTCTTTGCTATAATGTGCCTTGAGAGATTCCCCTTGGACACTCTGAAGATTATTTTCTTCAGATTTAAGCCTTATGCCATAGTTTTTGCACCTTTCGAAGAACTGGTTTAGATGATGCAAATGATTAGATCTTTATTTAGAGAAAACCATTACATCATTGGGATATACTAATATGCTTCAATCAAAGAAAACTCAGAATGTGATATCCATAGTTCATTGAAAAGTGGACCTTGTGTTTATCAACCAAAAAGGAATTCACCTAAATGTGAACATACCCAATTGGTTCTAAAGTTGGTCTTTAGTTTGTCGGGTTTTGCTACTAGTAGTTGATTACAACCCAAAAATTCATCCAGTAGCATGAACATTTATGCTCCAGAAACCATTTTTAATATTTTCTCCATGGAAGGCACACTGTAGTTGTCCTTATCATATGCCCAATTGAGATTTCTAAAATCTACGCATATTCTAATATCACTAGACTTTTTACTTACTAGGCCGAGGTTCAAAACTCACATTGAATGGAAAAATTTAAATATTATGTCGACATCCATCGATTTCTTTAACTCCTTTTGTATCAACTGCTCAATAGTGGGATGTACTTTTCTCAGCTTCTGTTGGAATGACTTGGCCCCTTCCTTTATTAGAATGATGTGTTGGATGATCCTGGTGTCATAATTTTTCAAATCTTTGTAATCCCATGTAAACATGTATTAGTATTGTTTGGATAAATGAATTAATGCATGTTGTTCTTGCAGGAACGATGCATGTTAATATGGATAAATTTAGGGTCTTTAGTTGTCCCTAGGTTGATTTGCTCATATGATAGAGTCGAACTTTGGATCTTAGTATTTAGTGGTCCTTTGAAATGGTTTTGTAGATCGTAAATATTTTCCAATGAGACCACTCCTTTAGGGATTGGGTTTCTTTATGTACTTTGGATGCTTCTTGTCATGATTTATCATCTACATCTTCATTGATAGTTGTGTCCTTGAAAATGTCAACGTTCACCATAAAATCAAGGATCTTTTGATAATCTTTGAATACATTTAAATTAGCCACATTATCCGATATAGAGGGTTTATAAATAATTTCAATTGAAAATCCATCTCTAAATGGAATGAACCTAACGGTTGCATTTTCCAAAGTATCTGTGGTGGCATTGTTTATCATAGATACATATTTGATATTAAAATCTTTGAAAAAGGAAAGCAATATCCACACCTCTTGGTGATAATTCTTAAGATAAGGTAATATACAGTGGATGGTATTGTGTAGCTGTCTCATAATGATTTTTTGAATCACCTGTTACTTTTAAGCCCTCTACCTTAAGGTCAGTGGCCTTCTTCAACTTGAGTATAAGTGCTTCATATTCTACAACATTAGTAGTACACTTGAATTCTAAGCAGCAAGAGATCAAATATTTGTTTTTATCTAGGTCCATTAAGATGAAACTTTCTCTCGTTCCATCCCATGTCTTAGATCCATCATAATACAATGTCCACATATTAGTAGCAACATGTTTAGTCTCTAAACTAAGACTATTTACATCTAATATTTGTTTTTCTCGAGGTCCATCAAGATGCAACTTGCTCTCGTTCCATCCTATGTCTTAGATCCATCATAATACAGTGTCCACATATTAGTAGCAACATGTTTAGTCTCTAAACTAAGAGTATTTACATCTATGGTACACATTCCATTATCACTAGCTCGGGGACTAGGAAGGAGTTTCAAATGGATGCTTGACGGTTACTAGAGATGGCAGTGCAAGATAACATCCAATGATAGATTAAGAAAATAGTTTCGTAGAATTTCTTGCACTACACTTATAAGCTTGTTATGTGCTTCCAACTTCATGATGATATATTTCACTAAAGGCTAGCTATTCGCTAATATCTAATCATTTTCCCCTTGTAAGGAAGCCATAAGTGGGACTAGTCTGTTGCAAATTAGCCTTGTAGATTACTTGACCAATCTAACCATAAGCCTATTAAATGTCCACAACAACAATGAATTGTTAAACTCTATTATCAAAAGATAATGGAATGAAAACATTACTTAGTTCACCAATTACTTGTACGTGTGATCTATCCAATGGTATGATTTTGACATGTATCTTTTCTAACTTAACATCAATCATCTTAATGACTGATAAAAGTATTACATTCGTAGATGCACCAGAATCAACAAAACGTTTATGGACATTATGATTAAAAGTCCGAAACGTTAATAGGAAAAGATGACAAGAGGATCTTGAGTTTATGTTTGCAGCATTAACCACAGATTCAAGGTTTGGAATAGTTTTAGATTTACCGAATGAATTCTTAGGAGTAGCAGTTGTTTTATCTAACTTTGGCATCGATGCAAAGGTTTTGATGATCAATTTGCGTTGGCTTTCAAACTTAGCTAGCTCGTAAATGGATATTTTGGCACGAGTCTTCTTCATATCTTCAATGATATTATATTTGAAATCTCATGCCACATTCAGTTCCTTGGCTTGATGAGCTACAAAAGCAGGCGGGGAAGCCTCATTCGAGACCTCATGTAACGCCTTGCAATTGTTGAGCGACTGGGCGCACGCCCCACCTACTCCGAAATGTGACTAAGGCATGAAAAAAGAACCGCGAGCGACCAAGGTGTGGCATATGTGCAGATGAATGGGCGTTCGGGGGTTTATATGGCGAGTTGGAGGACTTGCCGAGCTAGTCGACCAAGGACAAAGGCGAATATGGAGCGAGTTGGGGGGTGGTCCCGCACCATGGGCGGGCCGACCCGCATACAATGTTGCATTATTTGATGGCGTGCACGATTGGCGTTGTGAACAAAGGGTCAGCTAGAGGCGCGACCTCCATACACGACGGGGTATAAACATAGCGATGAGGCATGGAAAATGATCACTAAGCAAGTCGCTCTTCGGTCAAGAAAAAGTGCGAGCAAGGGAGATAGAGCCGCAACGAGGTGCAGGCTATGCGCCCGCCCACCAGGCGGTCTACACAGACTTGTGCATGAAATCGAAGGCACGGGTGGAGGGCGTTCTAAGGCGCCCACCCGCCAAGGTGTTACACGGGTTTTGGGTTGTGTTGGGCGCGGGTTGTGCACGGGCGCGCCCGCCCATTCGACAAGGAAGACTTGTGTGTGTTGTAATTCAGTTAAGTCTTGGGCAGACCATCGTGCGCTCTTGCACGGGTGGGCACCCGACTTGGGTCTAAAATGTCGGTCGAGTTATACTCCCGGTCATTGTACAAAATCTTCATATATATAATAAAAGTATTCTCTTTGCATATGATGTGTTCATGTTGCTGTTCTATGGTGTCTTTATATTAATGGTTTCCACACATTAATATAATAATTCATGTTTATGATGAATGTTGAAGGCGTAGTTCGTAAAGTAATATGACAATGGTGAATGTTAATTACTTAGGTGGTGCTACACCCGGCCAATTTAAGGAAAAAGGAATTGGGGGCATGACGGGTGGTATCAAAGGTGATTCAGGGTTGAAGAAGATTGATGAATGCAGAGAATAGACATGTATGTACGGAAAAGTTATGGAGAAATCATGGATTAACAGTCTGGGTTTTGTGGACTTGATGGTGCATGGAAAGACCATTCAAGCTCTGGTGGACACAAGGGCCACTCATAACTTCATGACGACACGGTTAGCAAAAGAGGTTGGACTGATGATCTTCCCATCGAATGTCGAAGTCAAGGCAGTGAACTCTAGAGCTAAAGTGATAGGTTTGGCACACGAAGTGCCTATGCAGATAAAAGACTGGAAGGGTTAGTTGGACTTCACAGTGATGGAGATGAACGACTTCGATATGATACTCGGACAGGATTTCTTGAAGGGAAACAGGGCTATTGTTGTCCCCTTCTGTGATGAGGTGGTGCTGGTTGGACAGTCACAAACTTGGACTTTGCCCACTCATAGGCAAAGGAGGGAAGTCAAGGTGCAGCATGTTTCTGCACTAAGTTTGGAGAAGGCTATGAAGGAGTCAGATATGGAGACATATGCGGTGATGTTCAAGGAGGTGGAAGGTGATGGAGTGGGGACGCCTATTCCAGCCGAGATTTCTGAGGTGCTGACCAAATATGCGGATTTGATGCCTGATGAGCTACCAAGGAAGCTTCCACCACGGCGTGTAGTGGACCATAGCATTGAGCTTAAGCTAGGAAAGCAACCCCTGGCTAAAGCACCTTATCGGTTGTTAGGACCTAAGTTGGAGGAGTTGAAACGACAGTTAAAGGAGTTAACTGATGCAAGTTTCATCAGACCTTCAAGGTCCCCTTATGGAGCTCTGGTATTGTTCCAGTGGAAGAAGGATTCAAATGAGCTATGGATGTGCTATGATTACCGTGCATTGAACAAGCAGACGGTAAGGAATAGGTATCCTTTGCCATTGGCTGCTGATTGCTTTGACAAGCTTGCGAAAGCCCGAGTGTTTTCCAAGCTGGACTTGAGGCATGGGTATTATCAGGTGTGGATAGCTAAAGGAGACAAGAAGAAGACCGAGATAGTAACAAGGTATGGTAGCTTTGAGTTCCTTGTTATGCCATTCGGGTTGTGTAACGCTCCTGCTACGTTTTGCACTTTGATGAATGATGTCCTACGACCATACTTGGATTCGTTCGTAGTAGTGTACTTGGACGATATAGTGGTGTTCAGTGACAACATGGAGGATCATAAGAAGCACTTGGCGATGGTGTTCAAGGCACTGAGGGAAAATTAGTTGTTCTTGAAGAAGTCTAAGTGTGTGTTCGCTCAGACCGAGATTCTGTTCCTTGGGCATATAGTTGGTCAAGGGTACAGACGGATGGAGCCGAGCAGAGTGAAGGCGATCGAGGACTGGGTTGAACCGAAGAATATCTATGAGATGAGGGTGTTTTTGGGCATGACCAACTACCAACGGAAGTTTGTAGAGGGGTACTCGAAGGTAACATCATCACTGACAGACCTATTGAAAAAAGACAAGAGGTGGAGTTGGACAGATAAATGTTAGAAGGCATTTGATGATTTGAAGAAGAGGATGGTTACAACACCGATACTGAAGTTGCCTGACTTCGGGAGACCGTTTGAGGTACACACAGATGCTTCAGATTTTTCCATAGGAGGGGTTCTGTAATGACCTGCGATTCCGCCGATGAACGACCGCGACCAGGCAGACTGCGACTGTGGGTGGAAGGTCGTTCGAACAACATGTGTGCGAGCTCAGACTTGTGCAAAGGCATTGGGGAATAATGCGAAGGCGTAAGGAGGGCAAGCTGGAGTTTATACGCATGGAGACGTGGTGTAAATGTATGGAGGCCAACCACCATTTGATGAGGGGCCGACTTGATATTTAGGTGGCTTTTGCGATGGCATGAGAGTGTTGGGCAAGTCGGCTGGGCAGCCAGACTTTGCCCCACATTTAGTATATATTGGTTGAGCGTGGAGGTCATTCCAACAATCACTCATCACTTGAACATCTTCACTCATAGGAGATAGGCACAGGTCAAGGTGCGTAGCAGCAAAGGAAGAAAGGCACAGTTGGAGATGTGCCCATTCTTGGGCAGTGCCGCACAGTAGTGACTCGCTTGACTTGGTTGTGGGTGAAGGTGCAGGCAGGAGCGCCCAGTGGTTGGGTGAGGGCATGCACCAGTGTGTGGTGCTCGACGGATAGTTGAGGCATACACGGGTGTGTGGCGCCCAGTTTGTGCGACGACTTGGCACGGGTGTCTTGGCGACTCAGGTGAGCACCCCCCTGTTGTGCAAGTGTGCACGGTGACTTGGTGAAGTGTTGAGATTGTGAACAGAGGTGTGTCTCGGGTAGAGGCGCCCGCGTGTGGCGACTTGGAGGCGTGCCCAAGTTGGGCAAACAACACGATCGTGTGAAGAGGTGAACAAAGGGTTGGAGAGTCGTGCGGCGACCATGTAGAGGCACCAACGAGCTGGGCAATCGAGTTTGCCGAAGATTGTAAATTTGGCTAAGTATGAGACTTGGGGTTTCCAAGTATACTTGTAAAGCTTTGTAAACTGTTGTATAATATATTGTTCGGGCAGACTCATTGTTCAGGGAGTTTCCCCTGCCTTTATACTGTGCAATTGTGTTCTTCATTTATAATTGCTGATGATAATGAATGTGTATGGGTGTTCATTGGTATAAAGGACAACATAATAATACTTGGTTACGAAACACAAACTAAGTAGGAGTAAGTGGTTAGGCGTAGTCCATGAACATAAGTATTGGTGAAAAGAAAGTGTTCGGTGGTGCCGCACCTCGCTAAGAACGGTTGAAAGACTACCGCCGGCTTGGGGGTGTGACAGTTGGTATCAGAGCCTTTCTAATGACTGGGTTGATGATGAAGTGTTGATCCCACTGCACTATCATGACAGGTGGTATCAGAGCTAGTCTGAAGACTTGGAGGAGTCTTGCAGGAAGCTGGGTGAAGCAGGTGTGTAAACACTTGGAAATTGACAATAGTGAAGCAGGTACTTGCAGGTGGAGGAGGTTGTTTCACATACAAGTGGAACAAGGGCTGGTTCAGGTTGCAGGCATCTTAGTAAAGCTGTTGGATGGTCGAAACTAGATTGCAAAGAAGAAGGAAGCTGTTAGCATGGCAGCTGAATCTCAGGCTGGGTCTAGTCATGGTGCGAAGGATGCTACTATGGCATTCATTGAAAAAATGTTGGAGAAGATGGAGGACTTACAGACTTACTGGACTAAGAAGATGGAATTGTTCGATAGGGAGCAAGAGGCCAATTCGAGGATGAAGGAAGAGCTCGATGAACTCCGGACTCAACACAAGTACACTGATCTTATGTGTACACAACTTGAAGTAAGGGTCAAGGAGGTTGAAGAGGCAAGAGACCAAGGTCTTGCAGAGATTGTGGGCTTGCAAAAATCTCTTGACGAAGCCAGAGATGAGATCGCGGTGTTGAAGAAGGCCATGAGGCATAACTCAGGTGGAGGAGTGCCTCATGTGAAAGTCAAGGAACCAGAATCTTACGATGGTACAAGGAGTGCAAAGACTCTTGGTAACTTTCTATGGGACATGGAGCAATACTTGGAATGCTTGGGTCTATCTGATGATGAGACGAAGGTGAAGGTAGCTGCTCAGTTCTTGAAAAAGGATGCCAAGATGTGGTGGCGAAGGAGGATGGATCAGATTGCCAATGGCAATGCTGGTGACATTACTTCATGGGATGACATGAAGAAAGCTTTGCAGGCTCATTTCAGTCCTCAGGATGAAACGTGGGAAGCAAGGATGAAAATTAAGTTCATAAAGCAGACCAGGAACCTTCAAACATATCAGCGGGAGTTTGCAAGTGCGGTTCTGGAACTTCCTGACATGGCAGAGAGGGACAAGGTGTTCAATTTCATTATTGGATTGAAGCCTTGGGCATGCAATGAAGTGAAGAGGTAGAGGATTAGAACACTTGAGGAAGCTTTTGCTGCTGTGGACAGGTTGGTGGAGCATTATGATGAGACTTATGATGATAGGAAGAAGAAGTCCGATAAGCCGAAAGAGAAGAAGAAGGATGATGCTTCGAAATTGGATGATAACTTGAAGATGAAGAAAGCCTTGAAGTGTTGGATATGTGCTGGACCACATACGGTGAAGAATTGTCCTTCTAGACCAAAAGTGGCTGCGATTACACAATCTAATGCGAAGAATGAAGAAGCTTCTATGGGGATGATGTAGATAGTTGGTGTTGTTGCTGCTACAGAGGTGGTCTCTCGGAGGGATCCTGAGAGGAACAGTTTGGAGTATGTTCGGATGAAGATTGGGGGTGTTGATATACTCACTATGGTGGATAGTGGGGCTACTCACAACTTCATGGGCGAAGATACTGCGAGAAGAATTGGGCTGAAATTTGTACCGGTGAAGGCACAGATGAAGACAGTCAATTCTCCTCCTGATGGTGTTCTTGGTATAGCTGAAAAAGTGGACACAACACTAGGTGAGTGGACAGGGAAAGTCAACTTCACTATAGTGTGAATTGATGACTATGAAGCTGTGCTGGGAATGGAATTCATGAAACAATTTGATGCTATGATTGTTCCACATTTGAAGAAGCTGTACATTTACGATGGAAGGGAAGATGTACCCATTGGTGTTCCAACCATTGGAGTGACAAGGCCTGATTGTAAGTTGGTAGTGATGCAAATGGAGGACGAGAAGTGAATGGAAGATATGAGTAAGTGGTTGTCTATGGTTCAGACAAAGCTTACCGAGTAGTCATTGGTCATCAGGACTCTTTCAGATAGTATCTTGGATTTGTCAAGAAGGCTAGAAGTGGTCGAGGATGATGATGATGATGATGATGAGGCATATGTGAGGCCGAATGTCTGGGAGGAGGATCGGGTCACTTATCTACAAAGGATGGAGATAGAAGATCCTAACAGATGGATTGAGTTGATTAGTGAGGGTGAGCCTTCAGGCTCTACTCCCTCCACATCTTCTTAGATGACATAGAAGATGGGGCTCATTGTTAGCTGCTCATGGCAGTGAGTCCTTAAAATAGGTTGAGCAGGTATGGCAGATGATGCAGGGATGGCTTGGCATCAAGCATCATGACATGTTGTAGATGGGATGGAGTTTCCATGGACCTGAGCATGGGAGAGATTCTTGGTGAGTTCGAGATGTGGCAGAATCCGAGATAGACTAGTGAAGGCATAAGGATGTTCACTCTCATGGCTTGAGCGTGAAGGTTGGATTAGCTACCCAACTAGTTCAAACGTGGGGTCCGAAAGTGCACGAAGAGATGTTGGCATCAGGTAGGCAAGAAGGATGATAGTTCACAGGATGAGGACGACACATGGTGGAAATGGAGTTCTACATATGTTGTAGGGATGTTGCAGTATGCGGAGGAGTTGACATCATGGACCGAGGATGAGACAGATATTGATGTTGATCTTGGTGGATGGCTACCAGGATGGGATGTTGTCGAGGACGACAATGATTTCAGGTGGAGGAGGATGTAACGACCTGCGATTCTGCGGATGAACGACCGCGACCGGGAAGAGTGCGACTGCGGGTGGAAGGTCGTTCGAACAGCATGTGTGCGAGCTCATACTTGTGCGAAGGCATTGGGGAATAATGCGAAGGCGTAAGGAGGGAGAGCTAGAGTTTATACGCATGGAGACATGGTGTAAATGTATGGAGGCCGACAACCATTTGATGAGGGGCCGACTTGATATTTAGGTGGCTTTTGCAATGGCATGAGAGCGTTGGGCAAGTCGGCTGGGCAGCCAGACTTCGCCCCGCGTTTGGTATATATTGGTTGAGCGTGGAGCTCATTCCAACAATCGCTCATCACTTGAACATCTTTGCTCATAGGAGATAGGTGCAGGTCAAGGTGCGTAGTAGCAAAGGAAGAAAGGGGCAGTTGGAGGTGCGCCGATTCTTGGGCAGGGCCGCACGGTACTGACTCGCTTGACTCGGTTGTGGGTGAAGGCGCGGGTAGGAGCGCTCGGTGGTTAGGTGAGGGCGTGCACCGGTGTGTGGTGCTCGACGGACAGTTGAGGCGTGCACGGGTGTGTGGCACCCAATTTGTGCGATGACTTGGCACGAGTGTCTTGGCGACTCGGGTGAGCACCCGCCTGTCGTGCAAGTGTGCACGGTGACTTGGTGAAGTGTTGAGATTGTGAACGGAGGTGTGTCTCAGGTAGAGGTGCCCGTGTGTGGTGACTGGGAGGCGCACCCAAGTTGGGCAAACAACACGATCATGTGACGAGGTGAACAAAGGGTTGGAGAGTCGTGCGGCAACCATGTAGAGGCGCCGACGAGCTGGGCAACCGAGTTTGCCGAAGATTGTAAATTTGGCTAAGTATGAAACTTAGGGTTTCCAAGTATACTTGTAAAGCTTTGTAAACTGTTGTATAATATATTATTCGGGCATACTCATTGTTCAGGGAGTTGCCCCTTATAACAACCTGCAGTCCCACTAATATGTGACCGCGATCAAATGGAGAGGGCGCACGGTTGGAGATGAACGAACAGCATTCCGGCATAGGTGCGAGCTCGACTTGGATATGCGATAGAGTTATAATGCGCATAAGGGAGGGTGAGCTGGAGTATATATGCGTGGAGACATGGCTTGAAAGATGTTAAGGCCAACCACACTTGGAGACAAAGTCTGACATGAGGTTAATGGCTTTTGCGATGAAGTGTGGGCATGGGGAGGTCGGCTGGGCAAGCCACGACCTCACCCTATGGTTGGTATATATTAGTATTGCGTGGAGCTCATTTGGACAAGCTCTTAATGCAGAAACATCTTCGCTCAAGTGAAGGAGAGGCACAGAACTAGAAGGTCAACGCACAAGAGATAGAGGCGCAGTTTGCAGATGCACCCCTTCTTGGGCAAAGCCGCATGGAGTTAGCCGCTTGTCTTGGTTTTGGGTGAAGGGCGTGGGCATGGTCGCCCGCCGATTGGAGTGAGGCGTGCACGGGTGTGTGGTGCCCGGTTTGTGTGACGAACTTGGCACGGGTTCTTGGGTGGCTCGGGTGAGCGCCTGCTCGTCGTACAAGTGTACACGGTGACTTGGTGAAGTGTTGAGATTGTGAATGGAGGTGTGTCTCGGGCAGAGGCGCTCATCTGTGGTGACTTGGAGGCGCGCCTAATTTGGGAAAACAACACGATCGTGCGACGAGGTGAACGAAGGGTTGGTGAGTCGTGCGGCGACCGTGCGGAGGTGCTGACGAGCTAGGCAACCGAGTTTGCTGAAGATTGTAAATTTGGCTAAGTATGAAACTTGGGGTTTCCAAGTATACTTGTAAAGCTTGAAAGATTGTATAATATATTATTCGGGCAGACTCATTGTTCAGGGAGTTGCCCAGCCCTGTGCAATTGTGTTCTTCGTTTATAATTGGTGATGATAATGAATGTGTATGGGTGTTCATTGGTATAAAGGAAAACATTAATAATACTTGGTTGCGAAACACAAACTAAGTAGGAAAAGTGAATTAGGCGTAGTCCATGAACATAAGTATTGGTGAAAAGAAAGTGTTCGGTGGTGCTGCACCTCGCCAAGCATGGTTGAAAGACTACCGCCAGGTTGGGGGCGTGACAGTTGGTATCAGAGCTCGATTGGAGCTGGTGAGCAGGGTTGCTCGTGACGAAGTGCAGGTGTGGATACACTTGGAAATTGAAGACAGTGAAGCAGGTACTTGCATGTGAAGGAAGCTGTTTCACATACAAGTGGAACAAGAGCTGGTTTAGGTTGCAGGTATCTTGGTGAAGTTGTTGGATGGTCAAAACTAGATTGCAAAGAAGAAGGAAGCTGTTAGCAATGGCAGCTGAATCTCAGGCTGGGTCTAGTCACGGTGTGAAGGATGCTACTATGGAATTCATGGAAAAAGTGTTGGAGAAGATGGAGGACTTGGAAGCTTTCTGGACTAAGAAGATGGACTTGATTGAGAGAGATCAAGAGGCCAATTCGAAGATGACGGAAGAGCTCGATGAACTCCAGACTCAACATGAGTACACTGATCTTATGTGTACACAACTTGAAGTAAGGGTCAAAGAGGTTGAAGAGGCAAGAGACCAAGGTCTTGCAGAGATCATGGGCTTGCAAAAATCTCTTGACGAAGCAAGAGATGAGATCGCGGTGTTGAAGAAGGCCGTGAGGCATAACTCAGGTGGAGGAGTGCCTCATGTGAAAGTCAAGGAACCAGAATCTTATGATGGTACAAGGAGTGCAAATACTCTTGGTAACTTTCTATGGGACATGGAGCAATACTTGGAACGCTTGGGTCTATCTGATGATGAGACGAAGGTGAAGGTAGCTGCTCAGTTCTTAACAAAGGATGCCAAGATGTGGTGGCGAAGGAGGATGGATCAGATTGCCAATGGCAGTGCTGGTGATGTTATTTCATGGGATGAGATGAAGAAAGCTTTGCAGACCCATTTCAGTCCTCAGGATGAAACGTGGGAAGCAAGGATGAAAATTAAGTTCATAAAGCAGACCGGGAACCTATAGACATATCAGTGGGAGTTTGCAAGTGCAGTTCTGGAACTTCCTGACATGGCAGAGAGGGACAAGCACGTTCAATTTCATTATTGGGTTGAAGCCTTGGGCACGGAATGAAGTGAAGAGGTAGAGGATTAGAACACTTGAGGAAGATTTTGCTGCTGTGGATAGGTTGGTGGAGCATTATGATGAGACTTCTGATGATAGAAAGAAGAAGTCCGCTAAGCCGAAAGATAAAAAGAAGGATGATGCTTCGAAATCAGATGATAATTCGAAGATGAAGAAAGCCTTGAAGTGTTGGATATGTGCTGAACCACATACGGTGAAGAATTGTCCTTCTAGACCGAAAGTGGCTGTGATTGCACAATCTAATGCGAAGAATGAAGAAGCTTTTGTGGGGATGATGCAGATACTTGGTGGTGCTATTGCTACAGAGTTGATCTCTCAGAGGGATCCTGAGAGGAATAGTTTGGAGTATGTTCAGATGAAGGTTGGAGGTGCTGATATACTCACTATGGTGGATAGTGGGGCTACTCACAACTTCATGGGAGAAGATACTGCGAGAAGAATTGGGCTAAAATTTGTACCGGTAAAGGTGCAAATGAAGACAATGAATTCTCCTCCTCATTCGGTTCTTGGTGTAGCTGAAAAGGTGGACACAACACTAGGTGAGTGGACAGGGAAGGTTGAATTTACCATAGTGCGAATTGATGACTATGAGGCTGTGCTAGGGATGGAATTCATGAAACAGTTTGATGCTATGATTGTTCCACATTTGAAGAAGTTGTACATTTACGATGGAAGGGAAGATGTACCCATTGGTGTTCCAACCATTGGAGTGACAAAGCCTGATTGTAAGTTGGCAGTGATGCAAATGGAGGATGAGAAGCATATGGAAGACATGAGTAAGCGATTGTCTACGATTGAGACAAAGCTTATCGAGCAGTCATTGGTCATCAGGACACTTTCAGATAGTATCTTGGATTTGTCAAGAAGGCTAGAAGCAGTTGAGGATGATGATGATGATGAGGCCTATGTGAGGCCGAATGTCCGAGAGGAGGATTGGGTCACTTATCTACAGAGGATGGAGATAGAAGATCCTGACAGATGGATTGAGATGATTGGTTAGGGTGAGCCTTCAGGCTCTACTCCCTCCACATCTTCTTAGATGATATAGAAGATGGGGCTCATTGTTAGCTACTCATGGCAGTGAGTCCTTAAAACAGGTTGAGCAGGTATAGTAGATGGTGCGGGGATGGATTGGCATCAAGCATCATGACATGTTGCAGATGGGATGGAGTTCCGATGGACCTGAACATGGTGGAGAGATTCTTAGTGAGTCCAGGATGTGGCAGAATTCGAGGTAGACTAATGAAGGCATAAGGATGTTCACTCTCATGGCTTGAGCGTGACAGTTGGATTAGCTACCCAAATAGTTCAGACATGGGGTTTGGAAGTGCACGGAGAGATGCTGGCATTAGGCAAACAAGGAGGACAGTTCACAGGATGAGGATGACACATGGTGGAGATGGAGTTCTACATATGTTGCAGGGATTTTTGCAGTATGTGGAGAAGTTTACATCATGGACCAAGGATGAGACAGATATTGATGATGATCTTGGTGGATGGCTACCAGGAGGGTATGTTGTCGAGGATGACAATTCCACCAATATGCAACCGCGACTGGATGGAGAGGGCGCGCGGTTGGAGATGAACAAACAACGTTCCAGCATAGGTGCGAGCTCGACTTGGATATGCGATAGAGTTATAATGTGCATAAGGGAGGGCGAGCTGGAGTATATATGCATGGAGACATGACTTGAAAGATGTTAAGGCCAACCACACTTGGAGACAAAGGCCGACATGAGGTTAATGGCTTTTGCGATGAAGTGTGGGCGTGGGGAGGTCGGCTGGGCAAGCCACGACCTCGCCCTACGGTTGGTATATATTAGTATTGCGTGGAGCTCATTTGGACAAGCTCTCAATGCAGAAACATCTTCGCTCAAGTGAAGGAGAGGCGCAGAACTAGAAGGTGGACGCACAAGAGATAGAGGCGCAGTTTGGAGATGAGCCCGTTCTTGGGCAAGGCCGCACAGAGTTAGCCGCTTGTCTTGGTTTTGGGTGAAGGGCACGGGCAGGGTCGCCCACCGGTTGGAGTAAGGCGTGCACAGGTGTGTGGCGCCCGGTTTGTGCGATGACTTGGCATGGGTTCTTGGGTGGCTCAGGTGAGCGCCTGCCCATCGTACAAGTGTGCACGATGACTTGGTGAAGTGTTGAGATTGTGAACGTAGGTGTGTCTCGGGCAGAGGTGCCTGTGTGTGGGGACTTGGAGGCACGCCTAAGTTGGGCAAACAACACGATTGTGCGACGAGGTGAACGAAGGGTTGGTGAGTCGTGCGGCGACCGTGCAGAGATGCCGACGAGCTAGGTAACCGAGTTTGCCGAAGATTGTAAATTTGGCTAAGTATGAAACTTGGGGTTTCCAAGTATACTTGTAAAGCTTGAAAGATTGTATAATATATTATTCGGGAAGACTCATTGTTCAGGGAGTTGCCCCTCCCTTTATACTGTGCAATTGTGTTCTTCGTTTATAATTGCTGATGATAATGAATGTGTATGGGTGTTCATTGGTATAAAGGAAAACATTAATAATACTTGGTTGCGAAACACAAACTAAGTAGGAAAAGTGAATTAGGCGTAGTCCACAAACATAAGTATTGGTGAAAAGAAAGTGTTCAGTGGTGCCGCACCTCGCCAAGCATGGTTGAAAGACTATCGCCAGGTTGGGGGCGTGACACCCCTCCCTTTATACTGTGCAATTGTGTTCTTCATTTATAATTGCTGATGATAATGAATGTGTATGGGTGTTCATTGGTATAAAGGACAACATAATAATACTTGGTTGCGAAACACAAACTAAGTAGGAGTAAGTGGTTAGGCGTAGTCCACGAACATAAGTATTGGTGAAAAGAAAGTGTTCGGTGGTGCCGCACCTTGCTAAGAGCGGTTGAAGGACTACCGCCGGCTTGGGGGCATGACAGGTTCTTATGTAGGATGGGCATCCGGTGGCGTACGAGAGTCGGAAGTTGCAGGATAGAGAACGAAGGTATCCAGTCCATGAGAAGGAGATGACTGCGATCATTCACTATCTTCATGTGTGGAGGCATTACCTGATTAGGAAGCCATTTGTTGTCAAGATAGACAACGTTGTAGCAAGTTATTTTGCATCACAACCGAAGCTTTCTGCAAAGCAAGCTCATTGGCAGGACTTCTTGGCAGAATTCGACATGACTATCGAGTATAGACCGAGAAGACACAATGCAGTAGCAGATGCCCTTAGCAGGAAGGGACAACTTGCGACATTGGAAGGAGAAGACCGGGTAGCTAGGAGTAGGAGTCGAGTTCAGATGTCAGAAGAGATGCCAAATAAGCTCAAGGAAAGTGTTGAAACCGATACTTTGGTGTAGAATATAGTTAAGCAGATAAAGGAGGGGAAGACATGAAAGTTCTTTCTACGAGACGGGTTCTTGTTCTTTGGAAATCGGCTCTATGTTCCAAAGTCATCTAGGCTCAGGAGGCACCTTTTGAAGGAGTGCCACGACTCGCCATGGGCTGGCCACCCAGGGATGCATCGTTCTTTGGCATTATTGGAGAGAGGATTCTTTTGGGAGAAGATGCAGGAGGATGTAGAGGAGTATGTAAATATGTGCATCATTTGCCAGCAGGACAAATCAGATACTCAGAGACAAGGAGGACTGTTGCAGCCTTTACCAATTCCTAAGAGACCATGGATGAGTGTCTCGATGGACTTCATCACTCAGTTACCACAGGTTCAGGGGTATAATGGGATTATGGTCGTGGTTGATCGTTTTTCCAAGTATGTTGTCTTTGTTCCAACAAAGATGCCTTGTGGAGCGGAGCGGACTGCGGAGTTATTCTTTAAGAACATAGTGAAGTATTGGGGGATGCCATTAAGCATCGTTTCAGACCGAGATCCGTGTTTTACAGGCAGATTTTGGACCACATTATTCAAGTTAGTCGGTACAGAGTTGTTGATGAGTTCGAGTTACCATCCGCAGACAGATGGGCAGACCGAGAGGATCAACGCGTTGCTGGAGGACTACTTGAGACATTATGTGACGGCTGATCAGACGAATTGGCCTAAACTCTTGGATATTGCTCAGTTCAGCTACAATATTCAAAAGAGTTTCGCGACGGGGTATAGTCCATTTGAGTTGGTGAATGGGCAGATGCCAGTTGCACCGCATACCGTGGTGACAGGAGGTTTCTTGAGGAGTCCTCATGCGAAGAAGTTCATGAAGGCTTGGGATGAGACTTTGGAGTTGGCACGGTTGCGCTTGCATGAAGCTGCAAGGAGAATGAAGAAATGGGATGATCAGGGAGGACGAGATGCACTATGGTGTTTCTCAGGATTACCGTGGAGCAGTTTCAGCCAGCCAAGGGGACTGCAAGCAAACTGACATGGAAGTGTGAGGGATCATTCCGAGTGAAAAAGAGAGTGGGGGAAGTTGCTTATGAGCTGGAGCTTCCGCACCATATGCACATGAAGCATCCAGTTTTTCACATGAGTCAGTTGAAGAGATGCAGACTTGATGCTAATCATCCAGAGAGAGTTGAACCACCGAGAGGACCAACCGGGATTGTGGACAAGCTAGGACTGGAGTTGGAGAAGATTTTGAGCTTTAGAACTACAGGGATTGGTTGCCACATGAAACGGGAATTTCTTGTCAGATGGAAGAATGCACCAGAGGAGGAAAGTTGGGAATCAGAGGACTCACTTTGGAGATGGAAGCAGAAGATTGCGAAGTATGACAGGAAAGTACTAAGGCAGTCGGGATTGTCGAGGGCGACAATGATTTCGAGTGGGGGAGGATGTAATGCCCTGCGGTTGTTGAGCGACTGTTCGTGCGCTCCACCTACTTCGAAATGCGACTAATGCATGAAAGAAGAACCGCGAGCGACCAAGGTGTGGCATATGTGCGGATGAATGGGCGTTCGTGGGTTTATATGGCGAGTTGGAGGACTTGCCAAGCTAGTCGACCAAGGACGAAGGCGAATATGGAGCGAGTTGGGGGGCAGTCCCGCACCATGGGCGGGCCGACCCGCATACAATGTCGCATTGTTTGATGGTGTGCATAGTTGGCGTTGTGAACGAAGGGTCGGCCAGAGGCGCGACCTCCATACACAACGAGGTATAAACATAGCGATGAGGCATGGCAAATGATCACCAAGCAAGTCGCTCTTTGGTCAAGAAAAAGTGCGAGCAAGGGAGATAGAGCCGCAGCGAGGTGCAGGCTATGCGCCCGCCCGCCGGGCGGTCTACACAGACTTGTGCACGAAATCGAAGGCGTGGGTGGAGGGCGTTCTAAGGCGCCCGCCCGCCAAGGTGTTACATGGGTTTTGGTTGTGTTGGGCACGGGTTGTGCACGGGCACGCTCGCCCATTCGATAAGGAAGACTTGTGTGTGTTGTAATTTGGTTAAGTCTTGGGCAGACCACCGTGCGCTCTTGCACGGGTGGGCGCCCGACTTGGGTATAAAACGCCGGTCGAGTTATACTCCCGGTCATTGTACAAAATCTTCATATATATAATAAAAGTATTCTCTTTGCATATGATGTGTTCATGCTGCTATTCTATGGTGTCTTTATATTAATGGTTTCCGCACATTAATATAATAATTCTTGTTTATGATGAATGTTGAAGGCGTAGTTCGTAAAATAATATGACAATGGCGAATGTTAATTACTTAGGCAGTGTCGCACCCGGCCAATTTAAGGAAAAAAGAATTGGGGGTGTGACACCTCAGGTATGACGAAATTTCTTTTAATGTTTCCTGAAGTGTTGGGCACTTGTAGATTTAGATTGCGAACTATGAGAAGAATCATTGGGAGGTAACATCCTCCTCAGGAGTTGGCCCTTTTCTCCTTAGATCACATTGTCTATATGGTCGAGTACGTGGAACTTCACCAGCCACAACTTCACCCAAAGTTTCAAAGCCATGTGTGACCAAGTCCAAGGGGAAAATGGATTCACCAACATTTGAACTGTCTTCTGTAATCATCGAGAACTATGTTCAACATCACCAATTGTTTTTCCATTTCAAACTAAGATAATAAAAATTTCAAACCCTCGTTTATCATTTCACGCCAACCGAAGCTTGTATACACAAGCGGAACGGAGACCTACATAAAGTAGCCATGGTGTTTCCCTACCAATGGGTTATGTTATAATTTTTTACATTTAACACCATTACACCCATCGAAATGTAAATTATATATCTATATGAACTTAAACAATAATTTGAAATAAATAATGATTTTTAAAAGCGAAAACATATAACTTGTTATTTATTTACACGTATAGTTTGTATTTATTTAAATAAATAACAAATTATATGTTTTTGCTTTTAAAAATTATTATTTGTGTGTAACATAGTTTATTGGTAGGGAAACTAGATGTTAAAAATGTAAAAATTAAAATTAAAATTAAATTAAATTAAAAAAATAATTAATAATTATAATAATCAATAAAAATTTTCAATTCCATCAAATTACAAAAAAAAATAAAAAATTAGTAATTATATTCATAATCAATAAATAAACTAGCTTAAATCTATATTTATTTTGCATTTACCAAGTCATAAGAGAGATCAAATCTCTTGATATGCAAACCATTTTTAGAGTGAAAATAGATTTGATCTCTTTTGGCCCTTGGTAATTCGAAGTTAAGATGGATCTAGGCCACTTATAATTAGAGTTTTAACATTGATTATTTTTAAAGCAATGTTTAATCTTACTAAATATTGATGCTCATTTATATTGTATACTGGAATATTTGTAATATGTGTGTGTTTTTTGGATCATGTTCACTTTCATAATTGTAGATATCTATTGATATTGAGAGGTGATCTCCAACCTACTATGGTAGAGATGATGTAATGTTTAAAATTTTAACCCTACCAAAAGTAAAAGTAAAATGAAATGAAAACTAAATAATTAATAAGTATAATTATCCCTAAAACATTTTAATTTAGTCAAATTACATAAAAATATAAATATAAATAAAATAAACATAAATTAATAATTATAATTATAATTACTAATTAGACCAATGTAAATCCACCTTAACTTAGGACCTACCAAACACTGAGAGAGATCAAAGTTCTTGATAAGAAAACTTATTTTAGAGTGAAAAGAGATTTGATCCCTATTGGTTCTTATCGGATCCTAAGTTAAGACGGATCTATGCTTCTTATAATTAGAGTTTTAACATTAATTATTATTAAAGAAATGTTTAATCTTACTAAATATTGATTCTTATTGATACCATGCAGTGCAATATTTGTAATGTATATGTGTTTCTTGGATCATGTTCACATTCATAATTATTGATATCTATTGATATTGATTGGCCATTTAGTTTATGTAGCTAAGCTAATTTATATTCTTGTTTTATGAATTTAGTTCATATTTATAATTATTGTCATTCATAACTATGATGATAGGCATGTCTATATCATAATATACCTTCTGGAAGTTTAATTTAACTATTAGTAATCGTAAGGTATATAGTGGAGATTTAACTTTCATGGAATGTGTTGAAATTTTCATAGTAGTATACATAGATGGGTTAAGATTTATCTCCATGTGAGTTATGATCTTTTGATTAATTAAGGAAAATGTTATATCAATAGTTATCATATTAGGTATATGGTTTTGATAAGCCATGGTATTGACCCATGATATTGTACCTAAAGCTATTTACATGTTAAGAAATAAGTTAAGAATTTCTATAGTAGAGTGGAGTGAATCTCCATAATTAATAATATTGCTTAGCCCATATAATATTAATTCTTAATAATAATAATAATAATAATAATAATAATTTTATTAATTTTTATAATATTTTTAATCTAACTAAGAAATCAAGTCTCACTAGCACAACTAGTTGAGGAGGGGCCTCCTTAGCAAGGCTATCCAAGATGAAACCTCATGGGGTGGTTGTGCCTGTGCTAGGGGGAGAAGACATGCTAAAAAATTCCAATATGCTTGCTATTCAAGTCAAGCCTCAAAGATCACAGACAACTTGAAAAACAAAAAAAAAATTTAAACAATATGAAATGTATCTTAAGATAAAGATCACAGACAACTTGAAAAACAAGAAAAAAATCTAAACAATATGAAATGTATCTTAAGTATTTTGATGGTTATTATATGTAGTTATTAATTCCTATTGACTTTTCTAAGCCATACAAGTGTTTTAATATATATATATATATATATATATATATATATATATAAAAACTCAATTGTATTAATTCGGAAAAAAATATACATTCTTGTCATGCACTAAATTGACTCATACATTTTTCTTTTTTACCTTTTCTCTTTTCTCCTTCTTACATCTGACCATCCTATAAAGCTAGCTTTCATAACTGAAAGTAGAGCCATATCCTTATTATTTTGAGGAAACTCCATAACTCCGTAATTTAACATAAACATTAATTCTTTCTGGCTATCAAAGTGATCACATGCATAGATGGGTAACCATCATGGTTGATTCCTTTTCATTAATATTTTTGGATAGGTTCCACCCTTGAGAGATAAGACTATGCCATAGGGGTTGATCAAGATCCCACTTTTGTTGCTGAAAACAACCCTCTTTTGATATACAGAATTCTTGGAGCCATCTTCAGCTCTGGGGTGCCGAATGCCCCATTTGACGAAGTACCAGAATTATTTATATGGATAATCTTAATATAAAAGACTGATAATAATAATATAACAGACGAAAGCATCTCTAACTTATTAAATATTGTGTTTTAAGTGCCCAATTAGGTTCGAGTTCGCGAAATGTTTGAAATTATAGTAATTCGTACGTGTCAAGGCTCACTCACGCCTCCCTTTACATTTGGAACTCTATGGCCGACTCTAAAATCATTTTAGACTTTTGAAAGTGTTACTGTTGCTTACTTTTACTTTTCAACTCTCCCCCACTCTAAAATTGTTGACATTGGAAATAGTTGGAAGGTGGAAGTTTCGCTTGCTCGCTGTGTCGCTGTCTTGTATTCTTATGAATTTCACTTTATTATAAGATTCATTTGATTCTCCTCCATTACCACCATATGGTATAATTCAATCCATATAGTATAATTCAATTATATGAATTTCTGTGTTCTTACCAATTTCACTTCATTATGGCTTTTATTTGATTGTCATTATCTATTTTTTATTATTAGTTACATGAGAAATACTTTTTAAAAATGGGGTGGCTAATCCCTTGAAGAAGCATTTATTAGGCCATTATGTACAATATATTACAAGTATCCAGGCTGATAAACATCACATCCATCATCCATCATACATCATTGACCATATAACAACTGCGATCATACAAATCGCTGCAGAGCAGCTCACGATAGGGAATCGAAACCGGGCGGGGCGCCTATAAGATGAGAAATACTTTAACATCTTCGCAATGGCTTATTTTTGATTTATGATACCCAACCTGTAATTGAATGTAGGTTTTTTTTTCTTCACTAAAGCTATTTGACTTTCCATACTAAATGCCTTTCCTTATTGTATTGATACCTCTTGCCTTCTTTTCCAAGGTTTTCCTTACTGTATTGATACCTCTTGCCTTCCCTTCCAAGGTTCAGTATGGTCAACAAGACAATGTTTGGAATAATTTACACTGTAAAAATGTTCATAAATTAATAAGTACATTTATTGTATATAATTTTGAAATTTAACGAAATTTAAATTTAAAAATATATAAACAAAATATTTTCTTAACAAGAACTGTAAAATTATCATTATTATTGATCAATTTCATTTCAATCCAAAATTTTCTTGAAGAATTTGGTTACATTTTGTGCAATCTTTAATCTATTTAGTTTATTTGCATGTGATTCTAATTTATACAATGCACCTAAACAACCACACATTCACGGAAATTCAAAATCCTATTCCTACCACTTCTTTGTTGACCATTTAATCTTTCATACCATCTTTAAATTTCAATTTGATGAGTCCTATGTCCTATGACATATAGGAACGCTATATTAACTTTTTCAAACACTATCTTAATGTATTAACAATTTATGTGATAGATTTATTAAACTACATTGTACCTTAGTGTTTCCCACCGTCTTGATATCCCACATGTTCATCAAATTTGATATGTTGTAGCCATGTGAAACATAAAAGCACAACACAATCAATTGAATGATTCAATCTATGTGATGGAAAAAGCATATGAAATTAGACTATTTAGGAAAAAATAGAAGTAAACATCTTATTAGAATCCCTTGAAAAAAATGTACAATAATACCAATTACATGAAAATGTAAACTAGTGTGTTGATTAGTCACTTCATATTGAAACGTGTATTGAATAGTCACCTAAGGTGTAGTTTTAGTTATTAAGCTTGACACATTTTAATATTAAAGTTCAAAATTCATCTAACAAAAAACTAAGTTCAATTTAAATTAGGTGAAGAGTCAATGTATATTGATGGTATGTAAATTTGGAAAAACAATAGTTGTTAACATTGGAGGGATTATTAGAGTTATTTATACCATGAATTTGAAGATGGTGTAAAAAGATGAAATGTAGGAATATGAATTGACTATGAGGGGATGGGTGATTATATTGGTACTCAAAGTGGAGTTGACACATGTCCCTTTTTAAACCAAAAATAATTTTTTCTTTAATTAAAAACAATGTCCACTATAGTAAAAACAAAAATGAATATACATATTTGGTTAGTTTTAATTAAAAGTATTATAAAAAATTAATAATCCTACTTACACTTTGGAGATATGTGGTAAAATATTTCACTCTCACTCTTATGTAAAGAAACAAAAATTTATATCAATTTTTTAAAAAGATAAAATAATTAAAAAAAAAGAACTTGATATTTTCACTTTTAAATGTGAGAAAGATGAATAACTCTATACTTTACTTGAATAAACTATTTGAATATATATATATATATATATATATATATATATATATATATATATATATATATATATATATATATATCTATATATATATATATATGTATATGTTTCATATTCACCATAACAAAATATTACAATGTCCAAAAAAAAATAAAGTAATTGAAAGTAAAGAATTTCAATTAATTCATAATGAATAAAAATAAAAAAGTTAAAAAAATTAATACACATAAGTTGATATATGAATACAATATTGTAATCCTCATTTAAGTAAAACAATAAAATATTTAAATTATGATTTAATGTAAAATATTTCAATGAAAAATATGTATATATCATATATGGTTAAAAACAAACTATATATATCATATAAAGTGAGTAATCTACACTTTCAAAGTGCCTAAAGGAATTTTCATCTATTTATACATATAAAACGTAGTTTAATCTATGAAAAAAATATACATGGTGTGTATGTAGTGAGGGCCAATATAGATCCATCATAACCATGGATATACCAAGCATCAAGAGGGATCAAATCTCTTACATGTAAACATTTTTCAAGTTTTGTATTCTAAAAGAGATTTTTACATCAAGAAATTTGATCCCTCATAGCATTGTCATGGCTAAGATGGATCCATACTCCTAGAAATGGTCTATGTGAATTTTGAGTTTTCATAAAATTGGTACATTATTTTTATGAAATATATAAAATGGAAATGTTTTTGGGGAAATTGTTTCACAATTGGCTATTTTTTGGACATTCTCTAAAAAGACTATTCACCAATGTGGTTAAAATTTCAACTATTATTTACATACATAATATTGAATTAATAACATTCCCCTAAATTTTACTATTTTTAATAGTAAATTAATTTTTCTTTAAATGAATATTCAACTACAATATATGTATGATTTTTCAAACTAGAATAGTTGGATATATTACTATCACTCCTACAAATTACAAATAAGGGTGTTTAAGATGATTTTTAAGACAAAATAAATCTTTTTGATAGAAAATTGAGAGATCATAGAGCGATTGATTGCACACAACAAACCACACTTAGATACTTTTATTGATCACTAGAGGTACAAATATGTAGGACATAAACTACTAACTTTGACACATCTAGATCATGACTATGACTCATACATTAGAAACAACTTCTAGGTTATCTCCTTGAAACTCCTAATGACAACTATGCATGACATGGAAGCATTACTTCCAACACCCTCCATTAATGCTTACATGAAAAACACATATTACAACAACAATATGATATCTATCTAACTGGTCTTCATCATCACTCACATCCACTCAGGAATCTCGCAAACAATGCTCTTTCTTCACCACCACATCTTTGAGTTGTCACTTGAACTCCATTTAAAACATAACTACTTTAGACCATCTTTGACGTAATTTACAGAATTGATGCTTCTCAACCTCCTACAGGACGACGAGTCAGTCTCGATATTGTACCATGCTATGGACATAACTCCATATGTTGAACACATTGTCTTCTTTTGTATTCCCCAGTTATCCAGGAAGGCAGCTTGAGTACTGAATGTATTCATAAGTCAATTATACAAGATGGCCTCTTAAACACATAATCAAGTTAACCTATAAGTTGATGTTCCTAGCTCCACATGATGTCACCAATGTGTAACAAATTATGCATAATCAAATTAGTGAGATGTTCTTGTGTCACTGTATGCATTCAAAACCACCAATTTGAAAATATGTTAATTTGTTCTATAATTGGTTCTTCATTTGATTTTTCACATTAAAATTGGACACTAACACACTATAATATAATAAAACTGCAACACACACCACAGTAAGACTACAAAGATATTGACAATAAAACCAATAAACATTCTCCTCTAAATACAAACTTTTCCCGCAATTGCCAGAAATTTCCAAGAACCCATAAAAACACAATAAAATAATCCAATATTTTGATGTTCACCAAATAATGCATTAAGCCACATCCATCCTTGGTCCTCGACTTCTGTGCTGATCCACATGGTTGGGCAATTCACTCTGCTTGAATCTAACTCCTATCCACCAATTTGAGCACCCACTAGACATTGATTTTTCAAATGTAAGAGTCGGTTATTCTCAAATAAATAGAAGAATTGAGAGCACCAGGAAGCAATCTATTTTCCCACTTATGAGCTCAGTCACCCTCATAAATAAATCATATTTTCTCTTTGTCCCCTTGACAAAAACACTTATTATGAAGTGCCTTTCAGCCGTTTTAATTTCTTCTTATTACCGATTTATGTGGGAAAATTCTAAGAAGGGGAAAATTGATCCTCTAATTCCATGATAGAAAATTGAGAGATCATAGAGCGATTGATTGCACACAACGAACCACACTTAGATACTTTTGTTGATCACCGGACATAAATTACTAACTTTCACATGTCTAGATCATGACTATGACTCATACATTGGAAACAACAACTTCTAGGTTGACTCCTCGTAACTCCTAATGACGACTACACATGGCATGGAAGCATTGTTGATCACTAGAGGTACAAATATATAGGAGATAAATTACTAATTTTGACATATCTAGATCATGACTACGACTCATACATTGGAAACAATAACTTCTATGTTGACTCCTCGTATCTCCTAATGATAACTACACATGACATGGAAGCATTACTTCCAACACTTTCATCTTAAAAACTTAGATTTTTATTTTAATTATTTTAAATTTAAAACTAAAATGATTTTAATTTGCTTAATATAAAAATTAATGCAAAAGATAAAATCTCAACATACATCTAACTTATTTCATTTACATTTATACTAAATATATCTCAGTGAAAGCGAGTAGTGGAGAGGAAGTTTCAATAGGAATTGAAGTGATGGGGTTTGAAATGTGTAAGCGAGTATATGACACTAGCCACCAAATAACAATATATATCTAGATGCCCAATAATATGACAGGATTATGTGAAAAGGGATTTTTTTTTGTGGATTCACCGATGGCAGTTGGAGAAGGGAAAGACATTATATTTACCATGCTCAATAACCCTTTTTTTCTATATTTAGGCTTCTGTGATCTATAATGAATTAAGCAAAGTCTTTCGGTGGAAATCACATAAGAGAAATTTTTGGCCGACGCGTTTCGAAATAAGAAGTGTGGTTCATCATCAGGACCAGATGATTTCTATCAAAATACTTTGCTTAACTCTTATGTTGTCGGTGAGGTTATCTGAGGAAGTAAGGGTATACTCTCGGTCGTGGCACCTAGGAGTGGGACCATCCCAGTAAATGTGACCAACATCCTACCCTCATTAAGGAAATGTGTGAAGAAACTCGAATTAGAGGTTGGGAATCTATTGACATGCCGATTGAATAGGGACAAAGGGGGCTAAGGAAAACACTTTGGCTATCTTGATGGTGGGTCATGTCGAGACTATGCGAAGTTGGACTCCCTATTTAGGGATAAGAGATCGGTGACCTATCTGGGATATTCAGGATCAAGCCAAAGTGGAAAGGTAGTGAATTAGATTAATCTTGCAACAAAACTAGGATATTTGAGTGAGGGCCTAGTATTTGCTAACAAAGCTAGGATATTTGAGTGAGGGCCTAGTATTTGCTAACAAAGCTAGGATGGATGTCTTTGAGTACTTGTCAAATGTTTCTCGAGGAGTGGTGGGGTCAAAGGTGATAGAACTATTTGAAGTGAGGGTTATCAGCGATGATTTTGTACCCAGTAATTTCACATATTATATGGTTAAATATCTGGGTATCGTAGTGTAGGACATTGTGGAAATGGTGGTTTATTTGCTTGGGACTGCACTACATCACCAGTTTTATCTATCTATGAAGACCAATGGAGATGGGAGGTTGGGTTTTCATGCCTTTTTTACTACCATTGAGTCTTAGTAACCATTCCTTGTTGGTAGCACCTTCCTCAATCTAACGTTGTAACTATCCCACATTGCATTTTCATATTTTTAATTAGGTGTTGGGATCAATTGCACCTTATTCTTGAAAGTTGGAAATTATTATGTGATAAAAAAAAATCATCTGCCTTGTTTCCTTTAGGGAAAAATTTGGATACATATGTCAACATATCATGTGTCATGTTATCAACATCCAATCTAATTTTAAATGTACTTGATTGCACTGGTTTATATTGAAAACGATGTGAAGGATGGACACAGATAATGTTATAGATGGATGTTGGAACCCAATGAATAGTGACCCTTTTTATTATAGAGAAAAATTATGAGGAGCAGAGAAGAAAAAGATCCATTGTGGGGGAAAATATTGTAAGGTGTAGAGGAGCACAAGATTCCTCATTGGGAAAAATATTGTAATGAGTAGAGGAGCATAGGAGTCCTTGTGGGGAGACATTAATAGGTCCTGATGGTTGAATCCATTCAATTGTGGTCTTTTGTTAGACCCAAACAAGACAACCTACAATAACCAATATGAAGAATATTCCTCTTTCATCGAGTAGGAAAGAGATTAGGTAAAATGAGCACCATTTCTCAGTCATTGTTTGTGATGAGCGCTAGTATTGCAATAAGTGATCCGGATTTAAACAGGAACGCAACAAATTACAGAGATAACCATAAACATAGATATGCAGCGGAAATAATACTTCATTTCATTAATATAAAAGACTGAAATATGCTTACAAACAGTAATGGAAATAAACCAGCTAGGGCGATGGTAGCTTATCTCTGAGAAGAGATGTGGTGGCTACATGCCTCTGAACTATTCTGAACTGTGTTACAATGAGGCTCGAAGGCCTATTTATTATTAAGAAACAATGGAAAACCCTTCACATCCCAAAACCTAACCCTAGAAAATGAAATGCCAAATTGTGGGCCCCGTTTTGGGGTGAGTTAGATAGCCAACTTCCCGGGGTCGTGAATTGGTCGTATTATCTCCATTTGACACGCATGATAGCCCGTTGGAAATATCTCTCCGAGGAATACAATGAAAAAGGTGATTTTTTTAACAGAAAAATCACTGGAAGTAGATTTCCCAAAAAACGTCGTTTAGGGCCTCAAAACGGCTCCAGAAGTTTAGGACCCAAAAAATGCTAAAAATAGTAAACTGCGCTATAATTAAGGAAACTAAAAATGCTGAGAGAAACAATGGTGGGGGTCCAGGTGGACTTGGCAGGTGGCCACCAATATCCACCTAGATAATTCCTCCCCCCTTAGGAAGCGATGGTCCCCATTGCATTGAGTTCCTCCATGAGATGAGGAAACTTTTGCTTAACTTGGTCCCTGGTGAGCCACTTGCCATTGTGAAGGAGTTGGCCTGCTTTGACAACTCGATACAGTTGAATATTCTGTTGGCGAGTATTCTTGATCTGTGTGTCCATGATTCGATCAGTTGGAGCTTGTTCCATGCAATCTGGATTCAATTCTGTGGGTGTGAGCTGTTCTGCAATCTCGGATGTGTCTAGTAATGGTGGAAAGTATGGCCGAAGGCAGTCCACATTGAACACTGGGTGCAGGCCAAGGAATGGAGGAATGCTGAGTTCAAATGCATTATCTCCCACAACCTTAGTAATGGTGTAGGGACCATATTGGAGTGGTCTTAGTTTCTGATAGGCTCCAGTAAGGCATTCCTTTTGCAAGTGCAACCAGACTTTGTCACCCACCTGAAACTTGTGTGGCACTTGATGTTGATCATGTCACTGCTTGAACTTGGCATTTGATTTCTCCAGAATGTCATGGACCTATTGGCGAATATGTTGGATGTGCTCAATGAAGCTGGTTGCCTTGTTTGTTTTGGATTGGACATGAGCCGAATTTGTGTGAGTAGCTGCAAATGGCATGGCCACATCAATGGGGCATAGTGGCTGGAATCCCAAGCCCACCTGAAAGGGCTGTGGCCAGTGGAGCTGTGAAGAGCTCGGTTGTAGCGTGCTGAACATAGGGGAGGCTCTCGTCCCATGTGTGTGGATGCTTTGAGTTGTACATGTGCAGAATGTGTACAATGATCCTATTGACAACCTCTGTCTGGCCATCTGTTTGAGGATGGAAGGCTGTGGACTTAGTGAGTTTGGTGTCCAGCATGGACCAGAGACTAGACCAAAATGTACTGAGGAACCGACTATCCCAATCTGAGATGATAGACTGTGGGATCCCAAAGTGCACCCACACTCGTTCAAAGAAGAGTTTAGCAGTGGCTTCTGCTGTGATGCTCTTCTTGCAGGCCGCCATAATGGCCATCTTCGAGAACTTGTCAACGACCACAAAACACAGTCATTTCCATGCTTAGTAGAAGGAAGGCCTGACATGTAATCCATGGAGATGGATTCCCAAGGTTGACTAGGGGTAGGCAGCGGGGTATAGAGGCCTTGCTTCTTGATGGTCGGTTTGGCAATGGCACAGGCAGTGCATGATCTGATGTACTTCCCAACATCCTGTCGAAGATTCGACCAATAGAAATACTTTTGCAGTACTGCCACCATTTTCTCAACCCCGAAATGCCCAGCAGCTCGACTGTAGTGTGCTTCCCAAATCATCTTGGCACGCTCGCTTGAAGGAACATAAAGGTGACCCAGATGGCATAACAGGGCATCCTAGAGATGAAAATCTAGAACATGTCGACCCTCCAAGGGTGTCTGGTATGTGTGGCCAAATTCTGGGTTGCTTTTGTAGAGATGTGACCAATTAGAAGTCTCGTGCCCACAAGAGTTGAGCACAGTGGTTAATGCCATGATCGGTGGCCGACTGAGGCAATCTGCAACATTATTGGTGCTGCCCTTCTTATACTTGATATTCAAATGGAACTATTGCAGGTATGTAGACCACTTCTGATGGCGATCATTCTGCAATTTCCCTTGGGTCTGTATGAACTGTAGGGGTTGGTGGTCTGTGTGGATGACCATTTCCTTCCCCAAAATGTAATGCTTCCATTGTCGACAGGCTTGCACAATGGAATACATCTCTTTATCATAAGTGGGATACTTCCAGACTGTGTTTGAAAGTGTTTCACTGTGATATGCCACTGGATGCCCTTGTTGATTAAGGACTGCCCCAATAGCATAGTCAGAGGCATCTGTTTTGACCTCAAATGGTTGTTGTAAATCCAGTAACGCGAGCACTGGTTTCGTACAGAGGCGATCTTTCAGCGCTATGAATGCCTTCTGTTGAGCTTCAGACCAAATTTTTTTTGCTTTCACTCCTCCCTTGGTGACTTGACTCAAGGGCCAAGTGATATGAGAAAACCCCAACACGAATGTGTGGTAGAAGATGGCAAGACCTAGAAAGATGCGGAGCTCTGTCAGAGTGGTTGGAGATGGCCAATCCCGAATGACTTGGATCTTGGCTGGATCCACATGCACCCCCTGTTCATCAATAATGTATCCCAGATATTGAACCTGGGTCATGCCAAAAGTGCATTTCTCCAAATTGGCACATAGCTTGTGTTGCCGCAGTGTTTGGAGTACCTGTTGTATGTGGTGGAGGTGCTCTTCCCAACTCTGGCTGAAGATCAGAATGTCATCCAAGTATACCACTACAAATGAGTTGGTGAATGGCCGCAAGATGTCATCCATTAGCCTCATGAAGGTTGCAGGAGCATTCGTCAATCCAAAAGGCATCACTAACCATTCAAAAAGGCCCTCCTTGGCTTTGAAGGCAGTCTTCCACACATCAGAGGGTTCGATTAGTACTTGGTGATATCCTGACTTTAGATCGATCTTGCTGAAATATTTTTCCCCCTTTAGTTGGTCCAGAAGGTCATCAATCCACGGGATCGGGTACCTATTACAGACAGTGATCTTGTTCAGTGCCCGATAGTCAATACAGAGTCTCCAAGTCCCATCCTTCTTCTGTACCAACACGATCGGGCTCCCACAAGGCGATGAACTCGGACGAATGTGACCTTTCTGCAGAAGCTCCTGAATCTGCCTCTTGATTTCATCATTCTCCAGAACAGAGCACCGATAAATTGGTCCATTGGGTAGCGGCGCACCTGGGGTCAGATCGATGGAGTGCTTGACCTGACAGTGCAGAGGAACCCCTGTAGGGGAGGTGAAGATGTCCTCGTACTCCTCCATGACTTTGTCCATCTGTAGCTGTCGTGCAAAGGGGCCCTGTCTGGAGGCCATGGCCGCCGTCTTCTCCTTTCCTTGAGGGTGTATCATCAGGAAGACAAATTTCCCAGTTTTGGAAATGAGATTATTGCATTGTTTTGCAGTAATCAAAGAGATGGCGGTAGGCGGTGCTACCTCTGGTATCTTGTACAACTTATTTCCCAATGTAATGATAACAGCACGAGGCCTTGATTCATACACAGCATGTCGCTTCCACAAGTATGGTTGTCCTAATAATACATCACAAACTTCAAGGGGAGAAATGACACATAATACCTCATCTGTGAAGGGCTTGATGTATGGAAGGCGACACTGCTGGCTCACGCAAAGATCCCGTCCTTGGTGAAGCCACACGATGGTGTACTGTTGTGGATGTGCTATGGTCGGTAAGCCTAAACGCTTCACGACCTCTATTGAAATGAGGTCATTTTGGCTCCCGCTATCGACAATGAACTGTAGTGGGGAGCGTTTTACCCACATATGGGAGTGGAAGAGACGCTCCTCCTCCTCTGGATCTTCAGGTTCATTTTTGTGGATCTTGGCGGTAGCAACAGTCGCGTTGGGATCCGCATCAATGATCTGCTTCCCTTTGTCATTCCCTTTGTCGGGTTCTGACTCAGAGTCAGAACATGCATCTGATTCTGAAACCTTTAGCTCAGCCACCAGTGACTACTTGGCCCGACACTCACTTGTGTTGTGAGTGGAGCTCTTATGGAACTCACACCATTTTCCCGTGTCCTTTTTCGGCTTTGCAGTGCTGTTCTTTACTTGCAGCTTTGGCGGGTTGTCTTGGGTTGTTCCGCCTTGGCTTTGTCCTTTGTTTTGTGGTTTAGGGGCACCTTTCCCTTGCTTCAGATTCACAGATCCAAAGTCTCGCCTCTTTTGTTTAAACTTCTGCTCGACCTTGACAGCATATCGGTATGCTGTGCCGAGCGAGGAGATGTTCAGGAATTCTATTTCTTCCTGGATGTACTTGTGCAGGCAGCCGCGGTATTTGAGTATCAAATGCTGCTCCGTATCCTTGATACCCAACTTTGTGCGAAGGGTATGGAAAAGATTGGTGAACTCCGACACATCTTGGTCCCTTCCCTGTCGCAGCGTGGTCCACTTTATGTATTCATCCTCATAGCTTTAGACAGGGTAGTACTGCTCCTTGATGGCATCCTAGAATGAATTCTAGGTGGGTGCAGCCGAAAATAGTGAGCTGGTATTTTCATCCTTCTACTCGCAGTAGGTTTCCCACCAGTCCTTGACATGGGGGGCTGCTTTGAGAAGAGCGAAAACAATCTTTTCCCGACTGGAAAATTCATGAATAGAAAAATAACCCTCTAGCAGATTTAACCATTTATCTACGACACCTGCGTGTATCTGACCCTTGAATATGGGGATTTCAAAATTAACTCGTACCTTAAAGGACGTGGCCTTTCTAGAGTAGCTGTTGGAAGCCGATGCGTCGCTTCTGGGTAGCCGCTGAAGGATCTGGGCAAAGTTGTCCATCATCGCGCTTCGTTGTCGCTCGAGGGCTTCTTCGAGCAAGATTTTGATAGGATCTCCTGCCCCCTCGTCTTTCTTCTCATCCACCATGGGAGGCCGTCAGGATTTGCGAGGCTGATCTTGCAAAGGTTCGACCAGTTCAAGCCCTAACTCCTTATATCCCGACCTCGTTGGGGACATGCAAAGAAAAGCAGAGAAAAAGCAGACCGCTCTGATACCACTGATCCAGATTTAAACAAGAACACACAAAATTATAGAGATAACCATAAACACAGATATGTAGCGGAAATAATACTTCATTTTATTAATATAAAACACTGAAATATGCTTACAAACATTGATGGAAATAAACTAGCTAGGGCGATGGTAGCTTATCTCTAAGAAGAGATGTGGTGGCTACATGCCTCTGAATTGTTTTGAACTGTGTTACAATGAGGCTCGAAGGCCTATTTATTTTTGAGAAACAATAGAAAACCCTTCGCATCCCAAAACCTAACCCTAGAAGATGAAACGCCAAATTATGGGCCCCGTTTTGTGGTGAGTTGGACAGCCAACTTCCCGGGGTCACGAATTGGTCGTACTATCTCCGTTTGACGCGCATGATAGCCCGTTGGAAATATCTCTCTGAGGAATACGATGGAAAAGATGATTTTTTTTACAAAAAAATCGCTGGCGTTAGATTTCCCAAAAAACGTCGTTTAGGGCCTCAAAACGGCTCCGGAAGTTTAGGACCTGAAAAACTGCTAAAAATAGTAAACTGCGCTATAATTAAGGAAACTGAAAATGCTGAGAGGAACAATGGTGGGGGTCCAAGTGGACTTGGCAGGTGGCCACCAATATCCACCTGGATCAATAAGGATGCTGCAACTCCTAAGCAACCAACTTTACTTATCAACTCGGGGTTCTTACAAACTTGGAGGTGACAGTGTTGTATGCACAAGTAAAAGTGATGGTCTTGCCTGTTGTCACTGTTCAGCTGGCGAGAGACCACTGGGGTTCCAAGCCAGACTTCTATAGAGTCAGAAGAAGCTTGATTCTTTGATGGAAGAAGGGAAATTCTACTCTAAGAGAGCTACTCTACTGCAGTAATAAAAAAACAACATGTAATGCTAAATCACACCATACCCTAATTAACCATTTAAGTAGCTATGCTAAGCAGAATTTCTAAATCAACACTAAACAAATGCTACTATCTAATTTGCAGAAGTAAAAAGAATCAAACCATACTAATGTGCAAGCAAAAAAACTAAACTAAATTTGTTTTCATTTTTTTTTGGGTTTTTAAGGCAAAATCAAGTACACAAACTAATTGTTCTTATGGATGTGATAGGTGGATGGAAGGTGTTTAAGGATGGCTAGAAGGTTTATAAAGTGGTTGGATGGTGTGGAGGGGTCCTAGGAGGCCTTTTGTGACTTCTTAGAGGTTTCCCATCAATTCAGACTCAAAACAATCCGTTTCAGGAAAACCTATAGGATGTACTAGAAACCTATAGGATGATCCTATAGGAATCACAGGAAACCTACAGGATACAGCTGAGAGCTAATTGTGAGGTGTTGGAGGTGTTGGGAAGCTTGGGAAAGGTGTGTGATGAGTGGAATGGTGTGCTAGAAGGTCTAAGAGCACTCAGGATTCAATATCCAAGATAAGAGATGGCTAGATTCGCTCAATGCATCTAGGGGAATTTCAATGAAAAATGGTGAAAAACTAGTGAGGGTGATAGTGAAACAAGAGATGGCTAAGGTGGATGAAGTGGAAGGTGGTTGTTTGTTAAAATTGGCAACTAGGTCCAAACTCCATGTGGGTCATATTATTTATGGTAGTTGATATTTTTATTCGATCCCTCTCATTGAGAGGTGTAGGATTGATCTAAAGATCGTCCTATTCTGATCAGTATTTATGAAGCTATGAATTTATTTTTGTTATGGAGAAATTGTTAAGTTAGCCAGCAACTTATGTAGGCTCAGAAGCCCAACAGTCATATCTATTCAACCTCGACGTTTTAGTGTAAATATAAGAGGACTTAAAGTCATTTCTACACACACTTGGATCTCTTCCTCTCTCTACTTGTCTTTAGGTTTTAGTAGGAGGAGAGATCCTAAGGAAAAGCCAGAAAAGCCAGAAAAATTGGAACTATTGGAAAAGTCGGAAAAGCTGAAAAAGCTGGAAATATCGGAAAAGATAGAAAAACTAGAACTACTAGAAAAATTGGAACTACGGGAAAAGTTGGAACTACCGGAAAAGTTGGAAAATTCGGAACTGCCGGAAAATCCGGAAAATCCAGAACTATCAGAAAAGCTAGAACTACTGGAAAATATGGAACCGTCAGAAAAGCCAGAAAAGTTGGAAAAGCCGTAACTACCGAAAAAACCGTAACTGCCAGAAGAGCTAGAAAAGCCAGAAGAGCCGGAAATGTTGAAACTGTCGGAACTACTGGGAAGGCCAGAACTACTGGGAACTGCTAAAACAATCGAAGCATCTGTCTCCAAAGGAAGGCAACATGATGTATGAGATCATGGGCAACATAATAAGTAGCATGGTGATATGAGCATAGGCAGCATAATGATGCATGATGATATGAGTATGGGCAGCATGATGTATGAGATCATGGGCAGCATAATAAGCAGCATGATGATATGAGCATGGGAAGCATAATGATGCATGAGATCATGAGCATGGGCAACTTGATGATGAATAAGATCATGGAAGATACAACATGATGAGCAACATGAAGATGAGAATAGCTCATTCACCAAGGTTCAACACATGTGACAGTACAACAAGGTGTCACATGGTAATATGCAGCAAATAGACGAGATGCAGCACTATGATAGGTGAACGAGTCACCTTAGAGAATCAGTTGAAGCAATATGTCTTCAACTGATCTCATGCCGATATCAAAAGTCAAAGTGATTGACTTCTATTATAAATGTACTATCTCTCTCACTTTCTATGTTGAACTTTGAAGAACATAAAAGAAGAATTGATTAAGGGTTTCCCCACATTGCGGGGTTTGTCCCTAGCTAATGCCACATCTTCTATCCTCTTGTCTTGGCTTGTCTTCTGCGATTTATATTTATGTTCTATTTGCAGTTTACTTTATGCTGATGTGATTGCTAATGTGGAAAAGAAATTGAAATAAATTGCTCTAGCATAGAACATACCTAAAATTAACATGGTATCAAAGCTGAGGTGAAGACAATGCCCAAGCAAGAGTGAAAGAGCAATCACCAAAGACAATAGGGACAAGACAAAAGGATCAATGAGTTCCACATCTCTCTTCTAAGTTCGCTAAGGGTGAAGTGGAATCAGAGAATATTATCAGAATGGCACAACAGAAGATCAGTTCATTGGGAAGTTCAGGTCTAAGGGTGGAAGGAAAGGCAGGTGCCTTGGTTGTAGTAAGTTCGGCCATCATGCAAAGGAGTGTCTGAATAGATGAGACACATCTCTTGATGAAGATAATAATCATTCCAAGGACATATTCAATGATCAGAGGAATGATATGTAATGCAGGTCATGAAGGAAATGGTTGACTCTTCAAAGAAAGCAAGGAACCCCAGAATCTCTTTTATGTACCTGATTGCAAGAAGAACCTGGTGTCCATCTTAGAAATGGAAGTTTAAGGTTTCAGGATGGCACTCATCAATGGAAAGGTACATGTTTGAAAATAGATTTTTCAAAGATGTTTTAGAGTTCAGGGTTCTATCAAGTCCACTGGGGACCATGTCCATTGACTCAGCACTGGAGGTCTATGAGTCATATGGTGACCAGGATGCCTGAATTCAAAAAGAGCATGAAGGTACATGTTTGAGATGTACCGAAGGAAAATCTACAAGGGGACCATTCCCCTCATGTAGCAGGTCCACAGGTTTGGAACAATCCGTGGAGTTTGAGATTCATGAACGAGAATCTCATGTATATAGGTGGAAGAAAGCCCTCTATGGCTTGAAGCAAAACACCCTAGGCATAATATGAGAGGATTGATAGCTGTTTAATGAAGCTGAGATTCACTAGTAGTGAAACCAATCCAAACCATTACCCAAAGGTTGTGGATGACAGACCTCTCATACTGGCACCTCATAAGGACGACCTATTTCTGACAGGTGCAGACCCTCTCATTTGCAGAAGTAAGAGGGAGTTGGATTCCAAATGTGGAATGATAAACTGCAAGCCTGTGAATACCTCGAGGATATTAAATTTCAGAAGTTATATGGTAGTGATGTCAGACCAGATTTGGGAAATTCCTTTGAGTTTCATAAACTCAATCACATTGATGTTCTTGGTGAACTTCGAACATATGTTTTGCAGTTAGCATGGTGAGCTCATATTTGGTTGAGCCTCATTGGATTGATGCCAAGAATCCTTTGAGATATCTTTGGGGCACAATCTCTCATGGATTGAGATACACTACCGGGAATATGAAAACTGCATGATTATTCAAATGCTGACTGGGCAAGAAGTGTGGAGGATCACTAGAGCACTTCTGAGTGTTGGTTCTTTTTGGATTCTGCTTCAATATCATGGATGAGCAGGAAGCAGAAATCGGTTGTTATAAGTACCGCCGAGACCGGATACATAACTACGAGTATGACCTCGTATGAAGTTGCTTGGTTGTGGAAACTCTTCAGTGAGTACACATGATGAATACCACTGTTATTCTCTGTGACAACCAGAGGTGGGATTCGATTATTGAGGAATCTTGTATTCAATGGCTGCTCCAGCAGATTGACATCAAATACTGCCTTATCTGGGATATGATAAGTCGATGGGCAAGGAGGCTCCATCGCACTGAGATGATGTACAGTTCACTACACTTTGTCAGAGCCCCAGGGAAAGATCAAATTTGTGATTTTCTCGAATGACTTGGAGTCGTTGAGAGACCCTTGTAAAAGGGTCTTGCATGTTGCATACATTGAGCTTTAGGAGCTCGAGGGCCTTGCGGTTCTTACTGGAACAACATACCACCACAGGGTGACTCACCCTCCCCTAGTGGTGCGAACTGGGACAGGATGATTTGCTCTCTTGTGCACAGGATGATTCACTCTCCTGTGGACAGGATGATTTGCTCTCTTATGGGACAAGATGATTCGCTCTCTTGTGGATAGGATGATTCACCCTCCTGTGGACAAGATGATTCGCTCTCTTATGGGACAAGATGATTCGCTCACTTGTGGGACATGATGATTCGCTCTCTTATGGGACAAGATGATTCGCTCTCTTGTGGGACATGATGATTCGCTCTCTTGTGGATAGGATGATTCACTCTCCTGTGAACAAGATGATTCGATCTCTTATGGGACAAGATGATTTTCTCTCTTCTGGGATAAGATGATTCACTCTCCTGTGTAGTAGGATGATTAATTCTCATGTGAGGTCTGGATGATGTGTTCTCCATGACGATTGTGTAGCAGGATGATTAATTATCCTATAAGGTTTGGATGGTGTGTTCTCCATGACGATTTTGTAGTAGCATGATTAATTCTCCTGTGAGGTCTAGATGATGTGTTCTCCATGACGATTGTGTAGCAGGATGATTAATTCTCGTGTGAGGTCTGGATGATGTGTTCTCCATACCGATGGTGTAGTGGGATGATTAGTTCTCTTGTGAGGTCTAGATGATGTGTTCTCCATGACGATTGTGTAGCAGGATGATTAGTTCTCCTGTGAGGCCTAGATGATGTGTTCTCCATGGTGATTGCGTAGAAGGATGATTAGTTCTCTTTTGAGGACAGGATTGATTAATTTCTCTTATTGAAGCATCCTACCCATGTAGTCTGGGACTCATGGGAAGCACCTCTCATCTGATCAATGAGTAGGGAAATGAGGATAGGGACCATAGTAGTACCGATGGATGCATCACTGTATCTACCGTACTCCCTATGCTAGGATGACCTTCATTGATATGGGATCAATGATACTGGTCTGGGACTAGTGGTAGGAGTTGTACCCACTATGACACTGACTTTGGGTCAGTTGAGGATTGGTCTAGGACCAGTGGTACATACTCTAAGACTGACTTCAAGCCAGTAGAGTACTGGTCTGGGACCAGTGGTAGGAGTTGTACCTACTATGACACTAACTTCGGGTCGGTTAAGGATTGGTCTAGGACTAGTGGTACACACTCTGAGACTGACTTCGGGTCAGTGGAGAATGGTATGACACATTCTTGATCAATTCTTCTTCTTCATGGTTCAACGGAGCTAAGTTGAGCAGAGCAAAGCCAACAGAGCTGAGCAGAGCCAACAGAGCCAATAGAGCTAAGCTAAAGCATAGCAGAGCCAACAAAGCCAACAGAGCCAGCAGAGCAGAGTAGAGCCAGTAGAGCAGAGTACGGCCAGTAGAGCTAAGAAACAAAGTAAGGCCAGCAGAGCAGAGTAAGGCCAACAGAGCCAATAGAGCTGAGCTGAAGCAGAGCAGAGCCAACAAAGCCAACAGAGCCAGCAGAGTAGAGTAAGGCCTTAGAGAATCAATTGAAACAATATGTCTTCAACTGATCTCATGCTGATATCAAAAGTAAAAGTGATTGAATTCTATTGTAAATGTACTATCTCTCTCACTTTCTCTCCTGAACTTTGAAGAACATAAAAGAAGAATTGATAAAGGGTTTCCCCACATTGTGGGGTTTGTCCCTGGCTAGCACCACATCTTGTGTCCTCTTGTCTTGGCTTGTCTTCGGTGATTTATATTTATGTTCTATCTGCAGTTTACTTTATGCTGATGTGATTGCTAATGTGGAAAAAAAAATTGAAATAAATTTCTCTAGCATAGAACATACTTAAAATTAACACTGTTGGTGATGAAGTATGGGTCTCCTCCTGAAGTATCTGCTATGCCTAAAACATGTGTGTCTTCTAAGAACTATGCAACAAGATACATTTTCATAAACTAGAAATCATGAATCAATTGCCTAGATTATGCATGAAGAGTTGCTGAAGGGAATGAAAGCACGAGTGAGATCTTATTGCAAAAATGGAGATGGAAAAAGATGACAATGAAATCTACCTTGCAACATGAACTGAATACTAAACCAAAGACAACAAAATCCAAAGCTCATACAAGGACTAGAAATTTGTGTTTTTGGGGTTGCTGAAGGGTCCCTTCCTCAAGTCATGGTCCCAGAGGGAGGAAGTGAGGCCGAGAAACCTGCTGACAACCTTGTGGTGATCCTTTTTCTCCTTGCTAACCTGCTACTTGAAAGAAGGCACAAACGGAAGCAAACTATCACACAACCAATCTAATCTATTTTGCTCTAATGGAAATGCATCTGCTAAGCAAATGAACAATTAAGATATGAATCTATACTAGAATACATGTACAATAAAGAGGGGCCTTGGTTGCTAGGGTTGGGCCCTAACCCAAGAGCTTTAGTCCTCTAAGTTAACTCAGTGCTGGCTCAAAACAAAACGCATTCTTATTACGAAAACAATGGATTACATAAAAAATTATCACAAGTCTTGCAAATTCAAAAATAGAGTAGAGTTTTAAAATAGAAAATCCTAATTCTAATGAGGTCCTAGGCCTCTCTACTTATACATCTGAAGTCTCCAACGAATTCCTTAAAATTAGGAAGGCTCAACTCCCAAACTTGAGATCAGCTGGTGCTTTGTATTTCACTTGCTCAGCTACCTTCTAGTCCTCATGATTTGGTTGTTTTCACTCGGAGATGATGGAATAATATTTGAATGGAGGGGTAGTAAATGAGGAGGATTTACCTCCTATAATTCCTCTCCCTTGTCCCATTCGAGTTTTTACCTTAGTCTTTGCCAAAATTTCCTTGCTTTTATCCTTTAATCCTACATTAAATGCACATTAGACCACAAAGCAAAATATCCAACTCTAACTCATCTCGTAAACAAAATATAATAAAAAGTATGCAGTAAGTTATGAGAATAGTCGGTTTGACTAAGCTAGGAGGTGAATTAAGGCCCATATAATTAGGCTCATCATCACCCCCCTACTAAAAGTGTTGCTCATCCTTTGAGCAACTTAGTCAATATCCATATCCTTCATGGCTCTAGTAGCCTCTCCGACATCCCATGCCTCGACTATGGTCTCCTCTTCTTATTCATAGAAGCTTGCTTTCTTTTCTACTTCTTCCCACTGCCTCTTTTCTTCTTCTTATTTTCTCCCTTCTAGCATCCCTAAGAGTAGTGGTGGAATGAGTTTTAAGCCTATCCAATTAACCTTCAACCTTTACATAGATTTCTTATACATAGGTGTCCTATTGAGTGCCTCTCTCAACATTTGAGGGGAGTCATATTCTCTTATCTTTAAGCTGTGTGACAGTGTGTTCCATCTTCTTAGGCAAGCATGTATACTATCATCTCCTAGTAGCCTAAAAATGTCCTCAAAATGTGAAATTGCTTGCTCTTGGGCAGCAAGATATCTAGGTGCCAGTTGAGGATCATTTTCAATCAAATTATGGGTACTGATGAGGGCCATGGGATTTGATTGTACAACTTTGATCAAAAGAGGTTCAATTTGCTCTTTGGCCAATATAATTTTCATCTTTTCATCTCTTGAATCCTCATGGTTCATGAATGATGCCAAAGCCATTAATTGTAGATCCCCTAGCTTGGCATTAGGGTCCCCAACATTCATGTCAGTGAGGGCCATGTTGTGCAAATAATACTCGGCCATTTTGGCCCTATCCTCTAGTGTAATTTGATCACAAAGATCAATAAACCACCTGTAGTCCTGAAATGGAATGGTTCTCCTCTGTGCTAGTGTCTTAATATAAAACTGCAACCATTGTTCTTTGAGGTAAATAGCATAGGATTTATCTAGCATCCTACACTAGATTTCCAAGGAGAGGCTGGCCATACCTGCTAGTTGGTTCTCTCTTTCTTGTAGTTGTCCCCTCAACCATGCATTTTTTGGCTCACATTGATTTCTCATTATAGTTTCTCTATCCCTTAAGCCACTTAGCTCTCTACCCATTTCTTTTAGTTTCTCTTCCATGTGCCCAATGTCTTCCACCCCCTTTGATTTGGCGATCTGCATCCATCGGTGGGTTCTGGCCCTCTCCTTCTCAAGTTTGAAGAACAGTGGGATGGAAAATTTTTGAGGTATTACCCTACCTCCTTCAATAAACTAGTAATAGGATTCTAGATTAGGTTGGGGGCTGGATTCCTTTGTCTATGGGTCTTCCTCTTTAGCTTCTTGCTGCTCCCCTACCTTTCTTTCCAATTTATGTGCCTCCTGTAGATTCAACAGAGTATCCTGTAGGATTGTTTTTGCTTCCTGTAGATTTTGTTGTGGATCCTGTAGGATTGCCTTAACCTTTAAGGAAGTTGATCTAGTAGTAGGACTCCTTACATAGGTGATAGGGGACTTAGGGGAAGGAATTTTGTCTTTTTGTGTAGGGGAATCGTCAATCTCAATAGGAATTTTTGTTGATGTTTGTGGCTTCCCCTATTTTATCCTTGTGCTCTTTCCTGTTCTGAAATATAGTGGGGACTGCCTATGCCTTTTTCCATTTTTCTTGACTGGGGTGCTGAAAGTAGTGAGGATAGTTGTTGCCTCTCTCTTAATGGCCTCTGGAGACACCCTAAGTGAGTCCTCCTTGTGTTCTTTCCCCTGTGTTTTATTGCCTTATTCCTCTCTATTTTTCACGTCTTCTTCCTCTTGTAGATCTTCATCATCTCTATCAGTTTCCTCCTTAATTTCCTCCTCCGTTTCTTCATCATCCCCCTTCTCTTGTCCCTCTTCTTCTTCAACTTCATCATGTTCCTCTATGTCAGCTCCTTCTTCATCCATCTCATCCTTATCTTGCTCTATATCTTCTTCTTCCTATTTTACCTCCTCTTCACTAATAGTAGGACTAACATCATAAGTGAGGGCTTTGATGTTATCATCTACTGGCAAGTCTCTGAAGACTGACCATGTTATAGGGGTTATGAGGTTTTGGAGGGCATCTTTAATGAGGATCCTAATCAACCCATGGTGAACTAATTGTTGGGAATTCCCCTCCACTTTGATGGTTGAGTCTATGAGTGATTGCAGCAAGAAATATGATATGCTGAGTCTTTGGTGAGGTGGTGTTTCTACCCCAAATCTTAATTCCTCAAGGATCCTGAAATGATAGCCATAGAAAACACTATAACTACTCTCACATGAGATGTGTTTGATGAGTTGGTAGCCTACCTCACTCCATGGGTATGGCAGACTTTCCCTCCTTACTCCATTTTTTTCCTTAATGGGTTCTTCACCTTCTAAAAAGAATTTTCTTTTTGCCACCTGGCTGTCTCCTTTGTCTTCTTTTATCGATGGGATTCCTAGGGGAAGTGTGGTGACCCTGCTGATGAGCTCTAGGGTGAGATCTATAGTGAGGCCCCTTACTACAATAGTGGCATGGATTCTGTTGTGTGGAGTGAGGGAGAGAGAAAAATTTTCAGCGACCTCATCATCATACCCTCTAAATTTTTTGAAAAATACCATCTAGTTGTGTCTTGTAAAGATTTCAAGCACTTGGGGGTGTTGTTAGATTCTCACAGTGTTTGTGGGGTCTCTCTTATGAAGCCCTCCTATCATCTTGCTGGTGAAGCTTGAGGAGAAAATGAGAGGGTTGACACAATTTTTCAAATGCAAGAGCAAAACAGAGTTGACCATGTATTTAATTCACTTCACATAGTTGCTAAATTCACTCAATTTTAGAGTATCCCTAGTTCATTTACTTGCAAAGGAGGATGAAATTTTTTAGCCTACCTATTTAGACTGGTTGTAGTGGGCAATTCCCATGATATCCCTTTTGAACTCTTCCCTGCCAACCCTGTAGATAGTCTCTATGTATCCTGTAGACTGTATCTTGTAGGAATTCCTATGCATGCTCCTATAGGAATTCCTTTGCAGTCTGGTGGGTGGCCTCAGTTATGAGAGTGACTTGAGTGAGGGAGTTTTGAGGAGGAGAAATGCATGAATGCATGGTAATGATGTTTTATTTCCTCTTATGGTGTTTCTGGGTGAGGTGGTGTGCTGGCAACAAAGGTACATTGCCATTTGTGGACCGTTGGTCACCACTACCACCTCATCATTTCCCACTCCTCGTAATCAGCTCCCACCTCATAGAGTCCTAATCCTTATCTGTCTTTGAGTTAACTGTAGCCATGTGTGAGAGGACACCTAGTTGTGCATGTGCTGACTAAACGAAAGTGGCCAAGTAAACTGGACACCTTTCCACTTATTAACCAACTATCTTGTAACCCTTACAATTTTTTACTACAAGATGCATATGAGTGAGTGAATGGGATACTTACCTGTGGTTTCAATGCTATGCTATAGTGGTCAAAGACTAGAGGTGTTGCGTTGGATATGTGTTGCATTCCTTTCTTTTTCCTCCTCTTGCCATCTGCTAATGGTTTCTTTTCTTTTGCAGGTTTCTATGGCTGAAGATCTGATGTTGCTGCTATGGAGCTCTTGGATCATCCTAGTGAAGACCTGTTGCTGGTGTGATTGGCATTATGTGGGATAGGTTGCTACAGGATTTCCTAGAAGATATCTTGTAGCTATTTCTCCCTCAAAATTATTTAATCATTTTCTTTTTAGGGTTGTGAGGATTGTGACATGGATAGAAAGAAGGAGTAGAAGCGTGGAGAGAAAAGGATACTCAGGTAATTCTCTTACTCCTCTCTATTTCCCTCTTCTTCTTTTTTTAAGACTGGTAGAAACTGTTGAACTTGATTTTTTTTTTGTCTTGAATGGTGAGTGCAGGGATGATGATGGTGGACGAGGTGAGGTATCAGATCATGCATAGGGTGAATTTTAGGGACCTAACAAATACATCACGTGCCTTTGGATTGCTTCCTGTAGGATTTCTGGGTCACTGTAATTCCTATAGGATGCTCCTATAGGTTTTCAGGGGATCTTGCAGGAATACAGGGAGGAGTTGGAAATTTGCTCCACCATCATCATTGTTTTATTGATATTATCAATGAAATCTTTTTTTGACAAAGGTCTCTTGTACATTTTCAATCAGTGCCCATTAACAAGCAAAGGAATGGCTTCTTCATCTATAGTTCTGATTTGCACTGAACCATTATCATGGCATCTTTCCACAACTTAAGGTCTGAGCCATCTTGTCCTTAACCTGCCCTTGAAGTCTTTATACCCAGAATCATATAACAATGCCCAATTGCCTTCCTAAAATTGCTTCTCCTTAGTGTTTTTATCATGCCAGATCTTCCTCTGAAGTTGAACTACCTTTGTATGTAGGAGGGCCTACATTTTGAATTCATCCAAGCCATTCAATTAGAACAATCTCTCTTTCTTTGCACTGCTGAGATCCAAATCTAGTTTGGCTACCATCCTTAATGTGTTATATTCAAACTCAATGGACAACAAGGCCTTTTTCCCATAGACCAGGTCATACGGTGTGAATTCAGTGTTGGTTTTCCATGTGGTATTATAGGCCTAGGTGGCCTCAACTTGTCTTTCTGCCCAATCCTTCCTGCTCCTACTCACCACCTTGGTTAATATGCCCTCTAGTGCTCTGTTGGTCACCTCCACTTGCCCATTAGCTTGTGGATGGTAGGGAGTGGAGGCACTATGCTTGATCTTGTGATGGCTGAACAAGTCTTCAATCATGTTGGAGGTAAGCTGGCCACCTTGGTCTGTGACTAGCTCTCTAGGGTACCCAAATTTGTAAAATACATTATCCCTTAGGAACTCGGCCACCTTCTCTTCTATTTCTGCCTTAATTGCCTTGGTTTTAGCACATAATAATGTATTGTTTTTGCTTTGAAGGAGGATCAATAGGCCCAATGAAGTCCATGTCCCACTTGTCAAATGGCTCGAAAGTCACTTGAGGCTGCAAAGGCATTTCATCTCTTAGAGTAGGCCTTCCCATCCTCTGGCACCGATCACACTGACTAGTGTACTTTTTCACATCCTGATGAAGAGTGGGCCAATAATAGCCTTCTTGTAACACTTTGAATGTTGTCCCCTTTGCTGCAAAGCGACCTCCACAAGGCCCATCATGACAAGTCAGAAGGATGTCAAAGACTTCCTCTTCCCTAACACACCTTCTCAAGATTTGATCTAGTCCAAGTTTGAAAAGAGTGCCCCCAATCCAAGTGAAGGGGGCACTTTTCCTGACTATCTTGCTCTTTTCTTTGGAATGAAAGTTTGGTGGGAACTGTGGTGATACCAAATAGTTTTCTATATCAACAAACCATGGAGAGAGAAATGAGATAGAAAACAAGTGATCATTTGGTAACTAGTCGTCCACCATTCCTTCTTCACCTGCAGGCACACTTACCCTAGATAAAAAGTCTGCAACAACATTTTCCTTACCAGGCTTATCAACAATTGTTAGATCGAATTTCTGTAATAAAAGTAACCATCTTATAATTCGAGTAGTCACATCTAGTTTTTTCATTAAATATTTGATTGCAACATGGTCAATATGCACAAATATTTGATAGCCTGTAATGTAGTGCCTAAATTTTTTTAATGAATGCACAATAGCCAGGAGTTTCTTTTTGGTCATTGTATAATTTAGCTCAACCTTTGACAAGTTCTTACTGATAAAATAGATAGCATAAGGCAGTTTTTTCTCTACTTGACATAGGGTTGCTCCCATGGCTTTGTGTGAGGAATCAACATGAATATGAAAGGGGAGGGTGAAGTTTGGGCCTCAGAGAAATGGTGTAGTGGTTAACTTACCCTTTAGAATGTCTAAGGCCTCTTGACAGCTTTTTGACAATATAAACTAAGAATCTTTGGCCAACAAACCAAATAAAGGAGAGGTTAACTTGCTGAATTCCTTTATGAACCTTTGGTAGTATCCAACTAACCCTAAGAAACTTCTAACATCTCTCTACTTTTGAGTAGTTGGGACCCTTTGGATAATGGCTATTTTGTTTGGGTCCACCTACAACCCTTGTTGAGATATTGAATGACCTAGCACGGTACTTGCAATCTTTAAGAATTCATATTTTTTAGTACTGACAAACAAGTTCATTTCAATGCATTTATGTAGTACGTTGCCTAGGATAGTCAGGGCTTCTTGAAATTCATAGCCATAAGGTGTGAAATCATGCATATAAATTTCCACCGCATCATGGACTAATTCGGTGAAAATACTCAAGACTGCTCTCTGGAAAGTGGCAGGAGCATTGCATAGGCCAAAATGAAGGACCCTATAGGCCAAAGTACCCCAAGGATAGGTGAATGTGGTCTTATCCTAGTCTTCTGGGCAGATCTGGATTTGGTTGTACCCACTGAATCCATCTAGGAAATAGAAAAACCTTTTCCTTTCTAGGCAATCTAGCACTTGGTCAATGAAGGGAAGAGGAAAATGATCCTTCTTTGTGGATTTGTTCAATTCCCTATAATCGACACAAATCCTCCACTTAACATTTTTCTTGAGACTAACACCAAAGGGGAGACCCACTCACTGTCGGAGATAGGGTAAATGAATCTTACATGTAGCAGTTTTTGCAGTTCTTCTTTGACTATATCTTTAAGAGTTGGATTCATCCTCCTTTGTGGTTGTTAGACCAGCTTGCAACCTTCCTTGATGTATATGTGGTGAGTACACACTGAGGGGTGTACTCCCTTCATTTCCTTGTAACTCCAAGCGAAGGCTTCTAGATTTTGCCTTAAAATGTTTCATAGCTTCTCCTCTTCGAGAGCAGAAAGAGATGGATTAATTTTCTGAAAGAGATGGATTAATTTTCAAGGTTTTCTCTGGGCCGAATTCTATGGTTTTCACATGGAGTGGGTTGGAATCAGCCAAGCATAAGTCAATTGGATGATTGTTCTAGATTTCCTTTACTGCTTCCTCTAAAGGTAATGAACCAGGAGTTGGACTTTGAAGCAGGTGTTCAATCAAGTCATCCTCATCTTGTTGTCCTCCTTCCATGGTTTCTTCCAAAGCATAAAGTTGGGTGGAATAAACCTCATCTTCTTCCTCCTCTTCCAACCATAAAGGTAAATCATTCTCTAGAGAAGGTCGAGCAGGAGCGTATAGGACTAACTACTTGGACATAAGTCCATTCTTAATGGTCATATTCTCAGCTTTGCAGCTAATGTAAGCATCGGCTGTGGCCAACCATGGCCTCCCAATGATGAGAGGATAACCAGTATGCTTAGCCTTAGGCTGGAGAACTAGGAAATCTACAAGGTACTCCCAGGAGTCAATGGAGACCATCACATCCTCCACAATTCCTTGAGAGGTTGGTGTGGGACAGTCTACAAGTTACATAACTATTGTGGTCTTCCTTAATGATCCTTGGAGGTTGACCTTGAGAATGGTGTTCTTAGTCATCACATTAATGGCAACCCCAAGATCGATTAGAGTGTGTAGGACAATTGTGCCATTGATGTGCACATCTACTATAGGGCTTCCAGGGTCCAAATATTTTGGACATATTACCTACCCCAGCATTAAGTCGGACAACCGCCCAATGACAATAATGGTAGGGGCATCCCTTTTTCGCCTCCATGGATGCTTGAAGAATTTCTCCTTAATTAACTTATTGTAAATGGGAACACCTTTTATTGCCTGGAGAAGGGGGATCTTTACACATAGATTTTCCAATTCTCCCAGAAGTAGGATGGAGTGGTTGGGCTAATCTCTCAAGAAAGGGTGGATTTACTTTAAGTTTTCTTTCCTCTCTTTCTTCCTCAACCTCCCTAGGTGGAGGGGGAGGTTGGTTATTTGGAAGAACTCTCCTAGATCTTAGGTTAATCTCCTAGATTTCCACATCATAAGCTGGAAATGATGTCTCTCCACTTTATACATGATGAGCCTGTCTATTGTTTGGGTTCGGATTTGGCTGGGTAGGCATCTGGGGTGGCTTGGGTGGAGTATAGTGTAGGAGTTGTAGTTGGGCAGGTGGTGGAGGCAATAGAGCTAGAGCATTGTTGTATTGGGGCCTCCACCGCTAGAGTGGTGTATTCCATTGAGGTTGTGGTGGAGTGTAAGGTTGAAATGATTGGCTGGCTGGCTGGGAATGATACTAAGATGCATAGGACCAAGGAGGGGGTGTAGACCAGGAAGGATGAGGGGGGGGTCCCCAAGAAGGTATAGTTGTGGGTTGGTTGGGGTTGTAATATGCATGGGATGACCTTTGCATGCCCTGCTGGTATGTTCTAGGCCTAGGAGGTCTCCTTTGGTTAATGTAGCAAAGCTACTAAGTGACCTCTTCAGCTCCTTGATATATAGCTTTGAGTCCGGGTAAAGAAGGGAACTTGTCTGTGGAGTGGTTTTATTCACAGACCAAGCAAATTTCAATACAGTTCAATGAACATTCGTTCCTAGGATGCCTCTTAGTGCATCTAGGACAAAAGATGGCCAAGGCTCTCTCTACTTCCTCCTACTTCCTTTTAATGTTCATGGTGTCCATTTGCAATGCAAGGGTTTGCAACATCTCGCTTTTGAAATCTTCCAGCATGTTTCGAATTTCACCCTTGATGGATGAGTTGGAAGATGATGTACTCACCATAGGTTGACTACCCGTACCCTTTTTTTTGGATGCCCTAGATTGGTTTCTAAAGACAGTCTTGATATCCTCATAGGGTAATTGGTAGATATCTCCTCCTGCTAACAAATGTAAGGTATCCAGAAGATCTTTTCTTACTCCCCTAAGCAGGATCAGCTTTAGTGACTCAGGGTCAAGTGTGCACCTAGCGCTTTTGTAACTGAGCTGGAATCTTTCTTCGTAGTCTTCTAAGGATTCATCATGGCCTATGGTCATCCCGAAAATTTCTTCTTTAGTATTCTTTGACCGACAGTAGTCCCGATATTTTTTGTTAAAGGCCTACTTCATCTGAGCCCAAGTTGTGATGCTATCTCTAAGTAAGCCCATGAACCAATGCAATGCTACATCCTTGAGGGTAGATGGAAATAGTTTTAGCTTTTGCTCATCATCTCTATAGTCATAGGTTCGGCATATAACAACAAACTCAAATAGGAAAGTGTTGGGGTCCTCTGTGGTTAGGCCATGGAAATGAGATAGGGCAAAGGGGCTTATATTTTTCATCCTAGTGTCCCTATTGGTTTCCCTGATGGGGAAGGCACCCTCAACTCTCTCTCTATTCTCTTTGTCATTTCGGTTTTCAGCCATTGGATCCGTAGGAATGGGTTCCTCTTCTTCTTCTTCCCCTCTAGGATCTTCAAATGTGTCATGTTGCTCACCTAAAGGTTCCTCCAGTTCACAGCCACTGAAGAAGAGAGAAGGTTGGTTGTTAGATGTAGTGTGGGTATTTGGCAAAAATTTCCCTAAGTTGTCCCTATTCCTACGAGCCATGATAGGAAATATTTTTGGGTTGGTTTTGTATTTTGTATATTTTTTTTAAACCATGGAAAGTACTTGGAAAAATGAAATTGTTGATTGAATTAAAATCACTAACACAGTGAAAAAGCTACTTGCTGAATTGAAATCCTACTTGCAAAATGGAAAGGAAAGAAAATAATGAAAAATGAAAGAAAGGAAGCAACTAGGTTACTTTTGCAGAAATAAACTAATGACATAATATTGAAGACAAGAAATAGAAGAAAAGAAAGAAATAATCACATTCTACTCAGACACCTCCTTAAAAATAGTGTCAAAACATGATGAATGCCAGTATTGCAGTAAGGATGTTGCAACTCCTGGGCTACGATCTTTACTTATCAACTTGGGGTTCGTACAAGCTTGGAGATGACAGTGTTGTATGCACAAGTAAAAGTGATGGTCCTGCCTATTGTCATTGTGTAGTCGGTGATAGACCACTGGGTTCCAAGCCAGACTTCTATAGAGTCAGAAGAAGCTTGATTCTTTGATGGAAGAAGGGAAATTCTACTCTAGGAGAGCTACTCTACTGCTGTAATAAAAAAACAACATGTAATGCTAAATCACACCATACCCTAATTAACCATTTAACTAGATATGCTAAGTAAAATTACTAAATCAACACTAAACAAATGCTACTATCTAAGTTTTAGAAGTAAAAAGCATCAAACCATACTAATGTGCAAACAAAAAAACAAAACAAAATCTGTTTTCACCTTTTTTTGGGTTTTTTAAGCAAAATCAAGTATGCAAACTAATTGTTCTTGTGGATGTGACAAGTGGATGGAAGGTGTTTAAGGATGGATAGAGGGCTTATGAAGTGGTTGGATGGTGTGGAGGGGTTCTAGGAGGCTTTTTGTGACTTCTTAGAGGTTTCCCATCAATTCAGCCTCAAACCAGGCCATTTCAGGAAAACCTACAAGATCTACTAGAAACCTACAGGATGATCTTGTAGGAATTACAAGAAACATACAGGATACAGCTAGGAGCTAATTGTGAGGTGTTGGAGGTGTTGGGAAGCTTGGGGAATGTGTGTGATGAGTGGAATGGTGTGTTAAAAGGTTTAGGAGCACTCAGGAGTCAATATCCAAGAAAAGAGATGGCTAGATTCGCTCAATGTATCTAGGGGAATTTCAATGAAAAATGATGAAAAACTAGTGAGTGTGATGGTGAAACAAGAGATGGGCTGATGGCTAAGGTGGATAAAGTGGAAGGTGCCAGCTGGTGATGAAGTCTGGGTCTCCTCCTAAAGTATATGCTCTGCTTAAAACATGTGTGTCTTCCAAGAACTATGCAAGAAGATACATTTTCATAAACTAGAAAAAGCATGAATCAATTGCCTAGATTATACATGAAGAAAGTTGCCGAAGGGAATGAAAACATGAGTGAGATATTATTGTAGAAATGGAGATGGAAAAACATGACAATGAAATCTTCCTTGCAACATGAACCAAATACTAAATCAAAGACAACAAACTCCAAAGCTCATACAAGAACTAGAAATCTGTGCTTTTGGGGTTGTTGAAGGGTCCCTTCCTCAAGTCATGGCCCCAAAGGGAGGAAGTGAGGCCAAGACACCTGTTGACAACAGTGTGGTGATCCTTTTCCTCCTTGCTAACCTAATACTTGAAAGAAGGCATAAATGGAAGCAAACTATCACACAACCAATCTAATCCATATTGTTGTAATGGAAATGCATCTACTAAGAAAATGAACAATTAAGCTATGAATTTATACTAGCATACATGTACAATAAAGAGGAGCCTTGGCTACTAGGGTTCAGCCCTAACCCAAGAGCTTCAACCCTCTAAGTTAACTCTGTGTTGCCTCAAAACAAAACTCATTATTATTACCAAAACAATGCATTACATCAAAAACTGTCACAAGTCTTGTAGCTTCGAAAATAGTGTAGAGTTTTACATTTAAAAATCTAAATCCTAATGAGGTCCTAGGCCTCTCTACTTATACATTTGAAGTCTCGAAAGACTTCCTTAAAATTAGGGAGGATCAGCCCCCAAACTTGATATCAACTGGTGCTTTGTCATTCACTTGCTCGGCTGCCTTCTAGTCCTCATTATTTCGCTGTTTGCACTTTGAGTTGATGGAGGAATATTCAAATGGAGGGGTAGTAAATGAGGATCATTTACCTCCTATAATTCCTCTCCCTTGTCCCATTCGGTATTTGACCTTGGTCTTTGCGAAAATTTCCTTGCTTTTATCCTTTAATCCTGCATTAAATTCAGAATAGACCACAAAGCAAAATATCCAACTCTAACTCATCTCATAAACAAAATATAATCAAAAGTATGCAATAAGTTATGAGAATAGGTGGTTTGACTAAGCTAGGAGGTGAATTAAGCCCCATATAATTACCCAATGATGAGGCTCATCAGTTTGGTCTTCCTAATCCAGGCTTGGCCTTCCTAATCTAAGCTAGGTTTGTGGGAGATAGCGTTACAAAATAGAGGGTCCCTTAGCCCTTGCTCAATCCAATGTCTCCATGATTTTCAATAGCCATGACAAGGTGTAATGTTGTTCTTATTTTTATTTTTTTAGGTGAAGAACTGAAATTATGGCCTTTCTTGGTATGTAGGTGTGCGAAAATCATGTCTTCTTCTTTAGTTTACCAAGAAATGCTTTAATCTTGTTCATGAATTTTAGGGGAAAATGATGTTGTCTTCTTCAATTTACATATAAATTCCTTGAGCCTATTCATGACTTGAATATTGGCATTGAATTTGGAGCACACATGATAACTGTTAAGATCAAGCTCATTAAATTCTAGATCTTGAATATAGTGAGCATTCTTTACCTCTTTTTTTTATGATTCTGATACAAAATATAGATAGAAATGAAAATTATATTATTGAACAATGTCTTCAAAAGATCATTGACAACATATAACACACTTCCTATTATAGGCAATTTGATCTAAAATGAAGATGATCACATTTTACCTTTGTTTCCTTTGTTCAATAATATATGTTAGCTACTATCTATCCTATCGTTATGAGGAAATAACATAAAAATAATCCACTTAATGTCATGTATATCTGCATTATTTTTGGATCAAGTTGAATAAAATTTGATGAAGTGTTTGTTCTTTGGTGACTAAATTATTCTGAGTAGCTCATTTAAATTCAAATCAACTTACTATCTCACTCCATTCCTTGTTTAAATTAAAACCAACCTACTTGTTGTAGTGTTTTCTTCTCAATGGTGTACGAAAAGAACCCACTTAATATTGTGGATGACAAACAATCTCAACAATATAAATGGCTGCTAAACATTGTAGATCTGTAGCAACTAATAGAAACAAAACCTGTTAAAGTCTGGATCTATGCCACAATCATAGTTAAACAACAAAAAGAAAGAGTAATAACTCCAATCATCCAATGGAAACCAAACATGTAAAGAATACTTTTATTATAACACCTATGAAGGGAAAAAATGAATGTTACTAGTCCCATTCTATGGGATGGGTTCTTGGCTATCAACAAACATCTTCAGCATGTGTAGAGTCTCTCTTCTCTATAATGTAAAAGCCCAGCAAAAATATGGTGTGCGACAATGAAAATAATCAGAGTTGCAATAATGAGTGCAACAACGAAAATAATCAAAATTTAATAATGAATGGAAAACCCTTCTATTTATAACAAAATATTGAATTATCCTCAAATAATGAGAAATAATAAAATATTATTGATCTCATTCTTGGAATAACCACTTGGAATATTTGATTATATTTGTTTAGGAGGGAAAAAATATTTAAACTTTTATTTAGAAATAATAAATAAATAAATGATTTATTTATCATCTCAAGGAATTAGTTAAGGAATAATCAACAAATAAGGATTTATTTAATTATTCCTAAGGGATTTAGTCAAATTTAACAAACAATAATAATTAATTAGTGATTAATTAATTATTCTTGGAGAAAAATAAGAAAAATAATGATTTATCTATTTATTTTCCCTGATTGGGTCAAATATGACAAGGAATAATAATTAAACAATGGTTTAATTAATTATTCCTAGAATAAAATCAAACAAATAGTGATTTATTTAATTATTCTTCATGGGTTTAACTATAAATTACTTAACAAAGGTGGTTTATTAAGTAAGTTCTCATAGTAAAAGCAATTTTACTATGGTAAAATTGGCTTTACATGGTGTACTTCGATCCATCTAGTAAATTGGGCTAGATGATCAATTTTTTGGTGATAATAGATTTCTCCCCAACGTACGTTTTTTAGGAGAAAAATGGATGACTGAAGTATGTTGTAAGGACACAATGACGTAAACAACACAGGGGAGTCAGAGAGAGAGAAAGAGAGAGAGACCAATGAAGCTGAATAGAAAGAGATGGGACAGTGGGGGTGAGACTAATGCAAGTCTCCTTTTATGTTGTGGTACCGGACCTCAATGAGGTGGGGGAGGCATACCCATACCCGCTAAGATAACTTAGTACAAAAATAATGGTTAGCCCAGAAATATAGAACTGAGCAATGAAATACATGCTGAATGGTACATGACATGTTGGCATAACAGTGCCAAAAAATAGTATAATGTGTCCCATATACATAATGTACTTAGAAAAACATGAGCCAGGACTAAATAAAATAATATCTGAGTACATGAGATAAAAAACCCCTTCCCTCAAAAAATGGTTGGGAGGGAGGGTAGAACAGCCAGAGAAGCCCTACTGTACAAGGAAGGGCTCTGCAAAACTGAATGGGTCATCTGGAGGAGACATGCATGCTATGAACACTATGATTGGTAGGAACAGAACCCATCAACTTTGTGGAAATGCATCCAAGATTGTGGCATAATAGGTATGCATCTGGGCATGTAGAGGGCTACCTCAAAGGCCAACCCCTCATGAGGTCTAAAACATCTCACACACACCTGGGAATCATTAGTACAATCTGCTACATCACTGGACCATCAAGTGTATGGACCACGGACATGAAATGATTAAGTCAAAGGGCAATAATGAGACCTTCTACTCAATCCAAGGCGTCAAACAAGAATGGAAGATGGAACCAAGATACACCGCCCTCTAGGCCGTTATTATGGAATAAATGAGCTGATGTCGAAAGAATAGGGCCGTGATAGATGAGGCAATGAGGATCCCCAAATAAAGCACGAGGGAAAATAGTAATGTGATTGATGGATTGACACCAGGGATAATGGGGAAATGAGATTGAGGGACAAATAGATGACTGTCCTTGTTATAGCATAAAGTGCATGGTTGACCTGGCATTAACTGACTCAACTCTAGAGGGGATGGGGACAGTATGATTGGAGGCCAAAATGGGCAACACAGGATGGACGATATGTAAATATGGATGGAGTACTATCAAATGATAGAATGGGATATGAAACAGACTCAAAGAATGCAAGGATGACTCATCATGGATGCTCTAAACAAGGGTGACTCGATGACGCTGCCACATAGACTAGGCCCTGTGGGGACCATCAAAACATGAGTAAACGATGGTTACTCATGACAAAAATCGACATATGGTACAAAAAGTATTAAGAATAGGTGGACCTCAAAGTACAAGTGTCACTTTATGATGAAATTTGATTTCGAGAGGAGACGAAGTGACCTTTCATGGAAAAATGGCTTCCTGGTGAAGTGTCAAATCATCAAAAACTGAGGAAGACCCATTATAAAACTCGTTGAGAGCTTTCCAATGATGTTGATGGTTCACCAAATGGAGCTACGATTTGGTCATAATGTTAGACATAAAAATTGTTGGTTTTCCTATAAAAGGGTGTTTTCCCTCCAATTTGAGAGGAGGAGAAGGCCCTAAATCTTGTTGAGATCGTGGCGAACAAACCAACCATTGGAGTAAAGATCTACGACTTTCAAGAAAGTGGCCTTACTTGTCTAAAGATGGCCTTAATGCTTCTTGGAACATGGTTCCTGATGAAGAATTAAGGGAAGAGGAAAATGAGAATGAACTACGAGGGGAGGTCTAGAATCATCCTCACCCACAAAGTAAAACATGGGGACTATGTGGACATAGAGTAGAATATTTTACAATATGGTATCAAATGTCTACAATATACGATGTGCATATGGCTCGTTAGAGAGGTCAGTAGGACAAACTATCCAAGGAGTGGGAGGATAATTGACCATACCTAGATCCAGTGTGATCTAGGTTGTGACTTATGTTAATCAATTGAGAATATGGCCAGGGGAGAACCATCATGCCCCCAAGAAAGGGATGCCCATATGGTATTCAAAGGTGGAAATGATACCCCCTAGCAGGAGGAGTTTTTGGAGCGCCATTGTGTTCCAATTGCTTGAAAAAGGATTCAAGCATCATGGCCCAACTTGGCACGATATCCTCCAAAGGAGATATAGGGGGCTATGTGTCCCCTATTAGAAAATTATATATTACGGAGCAGCGAAACACACAAAATATTGCAGAAATATAAACACAGAAAACTTATAAAAACAAGAGAGACACAAATATATGTGGTTCACCTAGTTTGGGCTACATCCACGGAGAAATAGCTAGTCCTTCTTTTATTATATTATTCAGCAAATTGAAGAGATACAACGTACAGTAGATATGCTATAACACCCTCTTCGCTCTCAATCTCCTCTCTCTTCCTCACTCAGAATACAGATATAATATAGATGCAATACAATTCCCTCATATATAGTGAGGGGTTGCCTTCTAGGGAAAAAACACTAAATTAAACATAACCTCTACTGTCAGATCATCCACCTAATGAACAACCTAGATTGACTAGAAATTACTAGACTTTTACAAGGCAATTTTACATCTATTTTTAGCTTTGGGGGCACTGCCCTCGAACCCCCACTGTGGGACCGCTAGCCCCCAGGCCCCCCAGCCAAGGGTGATTTAAACCCCTGGACCTCTATGGGGGGGACAAGTCCCCCCCGCGTGGAGGGGTGTACAGTCTTCCTAGGGTATACATCTGGCTGAAACCTTTGAATACAAAAGATAATCAGGCTCCACACCCAACAATCTCCCACTTGGAGATTGATTATAGAAACTCCAACGCTGCTTCATTTGCTATACATTGACTCCGCTTTGGACCTGGCTGTTTCTCATCTTCTTCATCATACTTGAAGACTAATTGAAACTGAGCAGATTCTCAGTTTCTCCCTGGTTACAACTTTTGTTAGCATATCTACAAGATTCTGGCTAGTGTGTATCTTTTCCAGCTTCAATTGTCCATCTTCCAATGTTGACCGTATGAAATGGTACTTGAGCTATATGTGTTCAGTCTTGGAATGAAATGAAGATTTCTTTGCAAGATGTATGGCACTCTGGCTATCACTGTATAACCTGCCCAACTCCTGCTTCTTACCCAATTCATCCAGAAACCTTTGTAACCAAATCATTTATTTACTAGCCTCTGTAGCAGCAACATACTCTGCTTCTGTTGTTGAAAGTGTGACAACACTTTGGATTTTTGAAACCTAACTGACAGCTGTTCCACCTACAGTAAATACATATCTTGTAGTGCTCCTCCTGTTATCTTTGTCACCTGCCATATCTGCATCAACATATCCCTGTAGAGCAATGTTTGAACCACCAAAGCATAATGCTTGATTTGTGGTACCTCTCAAATACCTAAGGATCCACTTCACCGCCATCCAATGTTCTTTTCCTGGATTGTTCATGTACTTGCTTACAACTCCCACTACATGTGCAATATCAGGCCTTGTGGATACCATTGCATATATTAAGCTTCCAACTGCTGATGCATATGGAACTTTAGACATATGAGCCATTTCTTCTTGAGTCTTGGGACATGCCTCCTTACTTAATTTGAAATGGCTAGCCAAAGGTAAACTAACTGGTTTTGCATTCTGCATATTAAACCTTTTCAACACCTTTTCTATGTACTCACTTTGAGACAATGTTAATTTGTGATTCTTCCTGTCTCTAGTTATTCTCATACCAAGGATTTGTTTTGCAGCACCCAAATCCTTCATTGCAAATGAGTTTGCCAATTTCATTTTGAGCACATTTATTTCTTGCATGTTAGAACTTGTAACAAGCATGTCATCTACATACAATAACAATTAATATAGCTGCCATCATTTTTCCTTTTGAGATAAATGCAATGATCAGAGTGACATCTAGTATAACCTTGTTCAGACATAAACCTATCAAATTTTAGATACCACTGCCTTGGAGCCTGTTTTAAGCCATAGAAGCTCTTCTTCAACCTGCACACTAGTTTCTCCTTCCCTTTTACCTCATATCCTTGTGGCTGTTGCATATATATCTCTTCCTCCAAATCCCCATGGAGAAAGGTTGTCTTTACATCTAACTGCTCAAGATGAAAATCTTCAACTACTACTAGACTTAAAATAGTTCTGATTGAAGTCATTTTAACAATGGGAGAAAATATTTCATTAAAAGCAATAACTTTCTTCTGTGCAAACCCCTTCACCATAAGTCTAGCTTTGTACCTTTGTTTTCCTCCATCTTCTTCCTTCAGCCTGTAAACCCATTTATTCTGCAATGTTGTTTTACCTGCAAGAAACCTGACTAAGTCCCAAGTCTAGTTATGTGCTAAGGAGTCCATCTCTTCTTTCATGGATTGCTCCCACTTTTTCCTGGTTTCTACATGCACTGCTTCTTCATAACATTCTAGTTCACTAGAATTAGTCAACAATACATAATATAATGAAGGAGAGTATCATTCAGGGGGTCTACTTATCCTGGTAGATATTCTAACACCACTTCCAAGTGTTTGAAGTGCTTGTTGTTGTTGTGGTTGTTGTTATGGCTGTTGATCATTATGATTTTTAGGCACCATCACTTTTCCTGTGATATCATCAAGCACTATGTATTCTCTGTTTTCTTTTTCTTGTTTCTTTTCCTGCAACTAATTCTTATACAAGACATTTTCGTTGAATATTACGTCACTGCTCCTAATGATTTTGTGATTTTCATAATCATATAAGCGATAAACAAAACCATTAACACCATATCCAATAAAGGTACATTTCTTTGATTTTGTCTCAAGCTTTGTTCTATTTTCTTTTTTAATGTGGACAAAGTCTTCACAACCAAAAGTCTTTAAAAATGAGTAGTTTACCTTTTTACCTGTCCATGCCTCCTCTAGAATACCACCATCCAAGGAACATCAAGGCCCTCTGTTTATTAGATAAACAGTAGTATCTATAGCATCTGCCCAAAACTGTAAAGGCAATCCTGCATGCAATCTCATGCACCTTGCATGCTCCATGATTGTCCTGTTCATCCTTTTTGACACACCATTTTCTTGTGGTGTTCCTGGAACTATCTTCTCTCTATGAATTCCATTCTCTAAACAGTACCTATCAAACTCTTTGCTGCAATATTCACCTCCATTGTCTGATCTGAGACACTTCAACCTTTTCCCTGTCTCATTCTCAACCAAAGCTTTCAATTTCTTGAAAGTATCAAATACATCAAATTTATTTCGAATACAATAAATCTTGGTTTTTTTGGTTGCATCATCAATAAAAGTAACATAATAATGAGAGCCACCAAGAGATGATACCTGAGCAGTTCCCCATACATCTGTATGCGCAAGCTCTAATTTTCCGCTCTGATTTTCTTTCCCAACTCTAAGGAATTTGACTCTCTTCTGTTTTCCATAAACACAATTCTCACGGAATTTTAAATCAACATGCTTTGAACCTGGCAACAAATTTCTTGAGTGAAGAATCTACATCCCCTTCTCACTCATGTGCCCGAGCCTATGATGCCACAATGTCGTATCTTCTCCTGTAGAGGTTCAAGCATTAACAGAATTAGAAATACCATTGCATAAATACAATGTACCAACCTTTTCTCCTTTTTTTATTACTAGGGATCCTTTAGTGACCTTCCAAGCTTTATTTGTCGAAGTACTTACGCAACCTTCACCTCCCAACTGCCCTATTGTAATCAGATTTTTCTTTAGATCTGGAACATGCCTTACATTCTTCAATAGCCATTTATTTCCATTTTTGTTGTTTTATGAAAATTGTACCCTCCAACGATTTTACAGGGTTTATCATCACCCAAATGGACTTGTCCAAAATCTCCTTGAACATAGTCATGAAAATATTTCTTATCAGGTGTGGCATGGAATGAGGCCCCTGAATCTACCACCCAGGAATCAGTAATATTTTCGAAAGAAAGAATCAAAGCATCTTGTAACACCTCACCTGTCACATTTGCTTCATGATTGTTTTCTTACTGCACGTCTCCTTCTTTTCCCTTCCGAGACTTGCAGTCTTTCTTTAGGTGTCCTTTCTTCCTGCATTTCTAGCACACTATCCCCGATTTGGACTTGGATCTTCCTTTTCTTGACTTACTGTGATATCCTGGGCTCTTTCCTCTTTCCATTTTTCTTCCCCTAGTCTCTGCAGTCAAAGCATTACCTAATGTCTCACCGGAGCTTTTCCATCGCATTTCCTCGCTAAGGATTGCACCACAAAATCATCAAACTTTAAAGTACTAGATCCAGAGATAGAGTTATTAATGGCCATAACTAAACCATTCCAAATTTCTGGCAATGAGCACAGAAATAAAAGAGCCCTAACTTCATCATCAAAATTTACCCCTACAGAACTTAACTTACTTGTAACTGTATTAAAATCATTTAAATGATCTACAACAGATCCACCTGCTAACATCTTCATATTAAATAAATGCTTCATAAGAAATACCTTATTTGAGGTCGAGGGTTTTTCATTTGGCCAATGCTGACATTAAACCCTATGTTGTCATTTCCTTTGAAATATTAAATGCTACCGACGCCGCTAGGCATAGCCGTATTTTTCCAAGTGCCTTTCTGTCGAGAATATCCCATTCTCTATCTGTCATACTCATTGGCTTCTTTGTCTTTCCGCTCATTGGTAGGTACAGATCTCTCTGATACAAATAATCTTCCATCTGCATCTTCCACAGTTAATAGTTTTGGCCATTAAATTTTTTGACCCTAAACCTACCATCTTCCGCCATTACTCCCACTTGAACCAGGAACCCTTCTCTCCTATGAGTTTATCAGCCAAATAGTCCTTCGGCTATAATACCAGTTGTTAGAAAATTATATATTACGGAGCATTGGAACACATAAAATATTGTAGAAATACAAACACAAAAAATGCATAAAAACAAGAGAGACACAGATATACGTGTTTCACCCAGTTTGGGCTACGTCCATGGAGAAACAGCCAGTCCTTATTTTATTATATTATCCAACAAATTCAAGAGATACAACCTACAACAGATCCACTGTAACACCCTCTTCGCTCTCAATCTCCTCTCTCTTCCTCACTTAGAATAGAGATATAATATATACGCAATACAATTCCCTCATATATAGTGAGGGGTTGCCTTCTAGGGCAAAAAACCCTAAATTAAACATAACTTCTACCATCAGATCATCTGCCTAATGAATGGCCCAGATTGACTAGAAATTACTAGACTTTTACAAGGCAATTTTACATCTATTTTTAGCTTCGGGGGTGCTACCGCCGAAATCCCTGCCGGGGGACCGCTGGCCCTAGGACCCCCCAACCAGGGGGGATTTACCCCCCTGGAACCCCTGTGGGGGGGACAAGGCCCCCCCACGTGGAGGGGTGTACAGTCTTCTTGGGGTATACATCCGGTTGAAACCTTTGAATATAGAAGACAATCGGGCTCCACACCCAACATCCCCCAGTATGCTATGGACATACTGGATGTATTTAGAGTTATGGGTTTGAAACACTTTTATGATACATAATATGATTATGCATTTTATATGACGATGATGGTTCACCAATTGTTTGGTTATCTTCTATGGTATACATGTGATAAATTCCAATCTAGAATGTTGTTTGCAATGGTATCTACATAGTGAGTTTGGGCTCTATGCACATGATTGAAAGTAATGGTTTCAAATTCACATACCAATATGTTCACTCATAGATATTTTCTAAATAGGACTTGGTTGTGCACATGATACACACCATTTGATTGCATGACAAGTAGCAAGGAATTTAAACGAACATGAAGATGAAGGATGTGATGAGAGAGGGAATCGACTAAAAAACCTATCACTACATCATATTCGGCCTGATTATTGGTGACAGATCCAATGCACACGCCATTTAAAAGGAATAACATATGCAAGGGGGTAAAAATGGCCCAGGTTGTTGAGCCTAGATTCTGGGAAAAGCAACTTGCACCGTTGGCATGATCGATATACGGTGTGGATGATGGATCCATATGAAAGGTGCAAAAGAAAATTGATGAGATGATGCAATCTACCTAATATTATGGCAGAAATAAAGACACACAAATCATAGGGATGTGCTATGAGCAAAATTCCTTGAGGTAGAATGCATTGGGAGAATCATGAAGGAAATGGCCTTCAAAATCCTTCAAGGAAATGCCCCCTTACTTAAGGGTAGGGGTAATCAGGGGTAGACATAGCTTCCATGGTGTCCTCATCAAGTTGAGAGTAAGGTCGATGGGAGGAAGTCTGGCTATATGATGTGGCGACATTACTAGGTGAAACAACTTGGGAAATTAGGTTCACATATGCATCATCTTGAATGGTAGACGGCGGGCTAGTAGATGGAGGATCTACAAATGTTGAGACCTCGGATTCTATCGAAAGAGGTTCAATAGAAGCACGTGCAGAAACCTCAAAAAGGTTTACCTGCGAGGAATTGAAGGATGATGACAGGTAAAGGATGGGGCTTGTGGTGTCTGTCATCTTGACATCAGGGAGAGGGATCAAAATAGTGGGGCCAAAGTTTTCCTGGTCTAGTTGCCTTGTGGTACTATATTCCACAGGGAGAGGAGTAGAGGCTCCACTACAAGTGGCCTTGTATTCGCGAATCGCCCCAGGACAATCACGAAATTCGTTGAGATGAGGGAAACAATGGGAATAGTGACCATGAAAATCACACAGGGAACAAGGGTGGTTTGTGCAAAACATTTTGAGTTTCTTAGGTGGGATCGATAAGTTAACATGGACTTCTGAAAGATTTGACTCAGGGAACACTTCATGAACCAAAGGTTTAAGTTGAGGAAGCTCATTTATTAGTGGCATGACCAACAACTTTACAAAAAGTGCACGGAGGTGATAGATTTGGAGCCTTAGGGGCTGGAGGAGCTTGTTGAGCCTTGTATTTTGAGTCTTTCCTTTTAGCTTTGCCCCCCTGGACAGATGCTTTCGCAATAGGAGCTGATTCCTGTTGATGTTGTGATGGAACTGAAGCAGTGGCAGGGGTCATGGGGACCCGGGTCAAAGCATGATATGGTCATAGCTGACCAGGCGGAGTAATTGCTGGGGGATTAATGTACCATACTGGGATCCCCAAATTCATGTTAGGAAGGACCAGCAAAGCCATGAAAGGGACATAAAATACTCTCGAAGGGGGAATAAGTAAGGTATCTAATCTGCAGGGTAATGTCCCAGCGGAATAGCTCCTGGATGGTTGAGACATGGAGGAACAGCTCCTGGTGGAAACATAAGAGAGGCTCCCACAAACAGAGGAGGTCCTGGGTGGGTGGATCCATATGACTCAGCTGAGATGGTAATAACAGAGTGTTGAGGAGCTAGTTGTTGATCAAAGGTATTGACCTCGTCAAAATCCATCATGAGGATCTGGTAATCACTATGACCAGAAGGTTGGGGGGATGGGCTGATTGACCTGGTTGAGGTTGAGAAAAAACAAATCCTTACTGAGGGAAAGGATTTGTGAGCACAGACGGTTGAGATGGCATAGGATTCTGAGGCGATTATTAACCTATAGAAGCTACTTGAGATTCCCACATTTGGCACATCTGGGGTAAGAGAGGACACTCATGTGTATAATGGCCGTGTACACCACAACATGCAGAAGGCTTGTTCGTATGAATAACCTTGTTCTGCTTGGGTTGGCCGCCCTCTTACTAGTTGTTGGTGTTAGGTTGGTTCCCTTAGGGTTCACTAGGCTGGTTACCTTGGTTACCCTTGTTACCCTTCCCCTTATTTTTTTTCTTCGAATTTACGGGATTGGTAGAACTCTCCTGTGCAAACACCTGATCCTAAGGGGGCGGTGGCTACTCAGGCTGTTGATGCATGGGAGGTTGCAGCGCTAATGCTTGAGGGGATGGAGTGCTCAACTGTGCATAAGGAGGGGGAAAAGTTTGGTAGATGGGTTGGGGTCCTGGAAACATATAGCTAGTAGGAGGGGCATAAATGTTGGAGGAAGTGGTGCCCCCCTGTAGGTAGCCATAACTTTGTTGAGTATATGGCGAAGAGTGTGAAAGGGATCTAATGATACCGTCGGCAGTGTGATATGCCATTAGTGAGTTGGCACTTCGAGGACGAGGGAGGTCTGGAATGACGGTATAGACATAACCAGATTGTGCATAATTCAGATCATATCTTAGAGTGGTTTGGAAAGCTTCTTCCTTAGTCTGAGTAAAATGGGATGCGACATCTTTCCCGATGGGGGATAAAAGGCTCCTAAGGAACCAATCTAGATAGACATGGTCTTCGAAAGGTGGGGTACGACATGTGCTCCTCATTCGACACCACTCTTGAACATGGTCAGAAAGGTGAGTGGCGGAGGATTAACAAAATGTGGTTAATAGCTCAGTACCAATGTCGTATCAGAGAGATAACTGGAAATATGAAAGGAACACTTTAGCAAGTGTCACGAAAACGGAATGAGATGTAGAGGGATGGTCTACACACCATTTTGCAATGTCTCTAGTGGGTGTGTGTTGGAAGAGACAAAGACGAATGGAGTCATCAGTTATGGATTTGGACGAAAACCACATCTGGAAGGATCGAACATGGTTGGTAGGATCCTCTCTAACATTACCCTCAAACTTTAGGATGTTGGAAGGAAGCTTAGTCGGTATACAGGGCCAACCAACATCATGGTGTAAGGGGTCATTTATCAATTGGTTAAAATCTGGTAGAATTAACATAGCCATAAAGGGGAGCATGGGGGTTGTCGGAATGGTTCCTGATATGGTTCTGCTTGATGTGACCACCAGGATAGAAACGAAACCAACACCAGATTGGGTTCCTACACCAGCTCTGGGTCTAGACATGGTGACGATATGCGGTGAAGGAGGCTTGAAATCAGATGAGGAATTAGAAGGACCAGGAGAAGAGTTGGTATGGGGACTCAGAGGGCTATGAACTCGAACCTGATGAGGAGGGGTAATATGTCCAAGAAGAAACTGGGGGTGAAGGCCTACTAGTCTCTACGAAAAATGCCTTGGTGGCGCAATGGTGGTAAGACACACATGACACAGAAATGGTGGAGGGAGATCAACAATATATCTTTGTCTCGATGTGGGGAGATAAATTTATTATGTTAAGTCTTGGCTTGGCGGCGTAAACCAAGTGCCCTTCGCTTAAGGTGTGCTTGTGTGTGCAAGTGTATTAATTGATTAAGTCTAGATCGTGTTTGTAAAAAAAGAAAAAAACTTGCTGAAAGTAAACTGAAATAAATAACAAAAAATGAACAAGAAAACAATTAACTAAACCCCACCCAAATTGGGTTTGCAAACATTGTACTCCTTGGTGGCTAAACTGATGGAAAATACACTGAAATGATCAAGAGATTGGAATATCGGTGTGACTGGGATCAAGTGACATTAAGCTGCTAGAAAGTGGTGCAACAACAATAAAAAATCAGAGGGGAAGATTACTGCAAAAAGATAGGGAGATGGGTGAAACACCTAGAGAAACCAATGGGCCCCTAAGGTAAATAACCAAACAAGTTTAAATGTGAAACTATGGATGGTAGCAACCTATCTTAACAGATCTGAAACAGAAAGGTACAGATCCGGAAAATGTGGCTGAAAGCGCTGCAGAAACTCAGGCTACTCACTCAGATAAACTCCTCCTAAAAAGGTGGAAGCATACTAGAAGCCCTAGGGGAGGCTAAATTTGGCTTTGACAAGTAAATCAGAGTGGATCAAGGGCTAGGCAGAATGAGACAGAGGTCAGAAAAACCATCAAATAGCTCTCTGCTAAACCCAGAAATAGATCTGAGAAAAACCCTAAAACCCAAGAATCACAGGTATTGACCTGTTTCTCTGTAAGGATCACACTTTTCAGGTTGTTTAATTCATTTTGGCCTCCAAATCACACTTTTTGGGACAAAAAAGTGTGATTTTTGCTCTGTCGATCTCGGTCGATAAATGTTGGAAAAAAATGTCGCCTTTGTCGTGGCTGGTTCCCGTGACCTGCAGAAACGACCAGAAAGCTTGCAGAAGTAAAAAATTTAACAGATCTGGGGTTAAAAAACTAGAAAAATTAAAGAGAATTGAAAAAGAAGAAACCCTAAGTTGAAAACCAAAGGTCACCCAGGTTTATGGATTTGAAGTATAAAACCCAGCAAAGTCGCCAAATTTGTTGTAGTGTTTTCTTCTCAATGATGTATGAAAAAAACCCACTTAAGATTGTGTATGACAAACAATCTCAACAATATAAATGGTTGCTAAACATTGTAGATCTGCAACAACTGATAGAAACAAAACTTGCCAAAGTCCGGATCTATGCCACAATCATAGTTAAACAACAAAAAGAAAGAGTAATAACTCCAATCATCCAATGGAAACCATATATGTAAAGAATAATTTTATTATAACACTTGTGAAGGGAACAAATAAATGTTACCAGTCTACCAATCCCCCTCTATGGGATGGGCTCTTACCTATCCTCAAACATCTTCATCTTGTGTAGAATCTCTCTCCTCTATAATGTGAAAACGTAGCAAAAATATGGTGTGCGACAATGAAAATAATCAGAGTTACAACAGTGAGTGCAACAATGAAAATAATCAAAAGTGAATAATGAATGGAAAACCCTTCAATTTATAACAAAATATTGAGTTATCCTCGAATAATGAGCAATAATAAGATATTATTGATCCCATTCTTGGAATAACCACTTGGAATATTTGATTATATTTGTTTAGGAGGGAAAAAGTATTTAAACTTTTATTTAGAAATAATAAATAAATAAATGATTTATTTATCATCTTAAGGAATTAGTTAAGGAATAATATACAAATAAGGATTTATTTAATTATTCGTAAGGGATTTAGTCAAATTTAACAAAACATAATAATTAATTAGTGATTAATTAATTATTCTTAGAGAAAAATAAGATAAATAATTATTTATCTGTTTATTTTTCATGATTGGGTCAAATATGACAAGCAATAATATTTAAACAATGGTTTAATTAATTATTCCTAGAAGAAAATTAAATAAATAGTGATTTATTTAATTATTCTTCATGGGTTTAACTATAAATTACTTAACAAAAGTGGTTTATTAAGTAATTTCTCACAGTGAAAGCAATTTTACTATGGCAAAATTAGTTTGACATGGTGTACTTCGATCCATCTAGTAAATTAGGCTACATGATCAATTTTTTTGGTGATAACACTAATATTTGACATCTATGAATCATTTATATGTGCTATATTTCTTTCATTAGCCTAACCCGATAATAGAAATTATTGTTTGATTTTTGTTCAGTCACTTAGATGTGTTTTTCTTTTTAAGGATTTGTTTTTCTAGTGTTGGTTTTTACATATGATCAATATTGGTATCATTTCTAATGGGAAGTCATATAAGCTCATAGTTTCATGTGATTTTTTGACTATACATCAAATCATTGCAAGAAATATAATGCAAAGGGAAACTTCATTCTTCAATTCAAAACCCAAAATTTCTTCAAGTTTAAAGAGGTACTTAAGTATTTTGTTAGATGAACAATGTCATTGTAAACCATGTTTAAATTTTTCTTTCTCAATTTTTTGAAAGATAGGAATTTCTTTATTTTTTTGCATGCTAATTCTTGCCAACTTAGCATTGTCTTTCTCCTTGATTAAGTGGGTAAAAATATGTTGAATTTATATATGTTTGATTTCTAGACTGTTGAAGATTAGTAAAGTAATTTTTCCATTTTTCTTAATTATATACTTTTCTTTTCTTTTTCTTTTTTCAATGCCTTTTGAAGGTCTTTTGTACTTGTGTATTTTCCATTTCATCTTAAGTATGATTGTTGAGTTTGTTCCCTGCATGTTAGAGTAAAAATATTCCCATATATTTTGAGGCTTTATGACATTTCATGTCCCTAATTTGATGTGTGTGTTATCATTTCAAATCTAGGAGTAATTATTTTTATGCCTTAATCAATTCCTTTATGCTTTTTGTTTTCAGAGAACTTGGTTCTCTCTCACATGGCATGCCTACTCCCTTAAACATCATAGGATTCATTCACTTTGTTTTATGTATATTTTGTTTCCAAATTGTTAAAAGCTTGGGCAGTTAATTTTCTGTTTTTCTTAATTCTATTGGGTAATTTTTGTTATTTTGGTTAATTTACATAGTTTTATTTATTTAATTTCAATGGCTTTTGAAGATAATTTTTCATCTATGTACATTCATGTTCATCGGGAATATGTTTATCAATTTTGGTCCTTGTCTATCTCAATAAAATTATTGTTGTTTAATTAGAGGCTATATGCCTTTTAATGCCCCTAATTTGATGTGTTATGTTTTGAGGACTACAAGTAATATTTTTATTACCTAACCAACGTCTTTAATTTTTTGTTTTCACAAACTTGGTTCTCCTTCACATGGCATCCCTACTTTGTTTTACGTATTGTGATTGATGATACATTATTAATAACAACCCTGACCTTTTATACTAACTACTATACCTAAGTTTCTTCCATAGTTTTTTTGGACTAGCTAATGTACTAATTGTATATACAATATTTGTTGTCAACGCATCCATTCCTAAAGAAAATGACAATGGCTAGGCCTTATATCTCATGAATGAGATGATGACAAAGAGGGATTACTCATAGACTCATGAATGGTTAGCTACTCCACATCTCTGTTCTTTGAGGGCTTCTTTCCATTCCCTTACTTCCTTGAAATAATTAGTTGGCGTTAATCATGTAAAACCTACTTGTTTATAGATTATTTAGGGTCATGCATGCAAGTTTACTTACCATCAACATTCATAGAGATATGTTTTAACTACTCCTTTATGCCTATTATCTCCCAAAATGAGCCCTAGATGAGAAACCTAGGAATGGAAGATCTATTACCTCTTGATCTCCTCTCACTTTCGATAGGTTCATTCAAAGTTTCCAACTCATAGGGGGATCCTTTGACATTTCTTGTAGTCTATTAATTGAGTCAAGGAAAGAAAATCAAACCAAAAAGTAGATAAATATCACAAGCCACAAATCATTACTAGCTTGGTATGCACCTTGGAAACAAGTTGTTTCCATTGGGTTGTGTAGTTAGATGATGACTAAAGGAAATTCTTGTTGGCCAATGGATAAATATGATGATGCATTTTCACTAAATAAATATCATGAGATCGACATGCTACAATCCCTATTGAAAATGCGGGAAACGCAACCCTATCATGTCCACTCAAAATAGGCACCTTCCAATTTCTCTCTAAAATAAGATTAATATATGAATATCATGTTATTTAGGATCATGTGATAATATGGCTAATGTAACAATATAGCTAATTATTAACTATATGCTACTGTGCATCCTACATTTAAGGTTTCCATGCCTTTTTATCAACTTTGATTCAAACCTTTTCATGTGAACATGATAATCGGCTAGAAACAAGAAACGTTGTAATTGGTTTCCCACCATTAAACATCACTTTGGTTACCTGGCTTGCATGATATGTGTTAGTTCTAGTCTTCGCAATCTGTCACCAGGGATCAAAATGGTCTCTTACTATGTCTAGTTTTCAGAGATTTTTTGCACATGAGTTTTAGTGCAAATCATATCCTAAGTATTTTCATCCAAAGGAGCTCGGAAGAATCTTTTCAATGGTATATCAGAATCCCATAACCAACTCCCGGATCAGAAGATATGATCAAAATGAATGATTGATTCTTGGTTATGCATGTTTTGAGGTTAGTTGCTACACACAGGGACAAGTTTACTACAGAATTAGTTTGGACAGGAATTTTACAAAAGTGAAAGAGGTTTTTGTCCATCACATGCCAAATAAAAAAAACCTCCTTCAGTTTATGCACAAGTGCTACTATGTTGGAGATATTTAGAGCCTACATTAAAACAAAACAAATTTTTCATTTATTTTACTATTTTAGTCATTTTAGTGTGGTGCCATTTTACAACAGATGGAAAGTAATTTTGAGAAACCCAAGGAGGTTTTGGTTAACCATGAGCCATATAAAAAAAACCTCTTTCATTTTATTCACATGTGTCGTGAAGTGGAATATTTGACTAGATCTTTGCAACTTATTTTTACAGATTAAAATTTTTAATGATTTTATGTTTTAGAGATGATTTTGTGGCACAGATTCCGAGCAACTGTAGATGAATTTCAAAATTTTGAGAGAGTTTTTCTAAAAAATGACCTTATCTACAAAATCTCTTTGAGTTTTGTAACAGGTGCTACGGTTCAGGAGATATGAGTTCATCTTTAACACCTATTTTCAGAAATTCAGTCCAAGTTTAATGTAACTAATTCTATTTTGAAGAAGATGGTTGAGCTCAATTCCCTTAGTACAGGGATGAGCTAAATGTATATATTTTATGAATTTTAGAGTGTAATGGTTGGATTTTGGCAGTAGAGAGGTTGCTTGGCACTATGTAAAATTTCCTGAATATCATTTTAATAAAGAAGTTTTCTTCCCTTTGGACCTGGGATCCATCACACTGTTATTGTTCAATATGTTTTTCCTGTAATTCACTTACATATTTTGTTTTTCTGCCTTGTTACAACATTATCTAAGTGATATGTTAGGAATCCATCCCCTATGATGCTCCTTTCATGATGATTTTGCTATTAGATGTAGTGGTTGTCTTTGCAGAATTCATCCTTGGTTAGATGCTCTGTTGAGAAACCCTGTGTTTTTCATTCATCTAAAGTTGTTCCTAGAGATCCATCCCTACTTGATGCCCGCAGGGCAACGGGCTTTCTCCCCTCTATTCTTCTCACATTTGCAATCTTCTATCCGGCTAAACATGGCACTTCATTTGCCCTGTTAGCTACCTATACCAATAGGTTTCATATCTCATGATTGGCTATGAAAAGGACCAAATATGCTCTGCTTTGATGATTCAAAGATCACATATTTCCAAGAAAATCCAATCTGTGTTTATAGCTTGGTATGGACTCAAATTTTGATGGATGGTCCAACAGCCTAATCTGGACCATGTCATGTTTTAAATTTTCAGTTGTAGATTAGAGAAAGGAGTCTGTCCAAACTGTTTAATCTTGGCAGACAAGTAGTTCAGGTAGAGAAGAAAAGGCTCCCAACAGCTTAATCTGGGACCTTGGAAGAAATAAGGGTAGAAGTAGATAGAAAAACAAAAGAAAAGCCAAAGAAAAGAAAAGGCAAGTAAGGGTCTGCAAGTCCAAGTGCACCCTCCAAGAAGAAATAAAAAATGCTAGGCAAGTAGCTGGGTAAGTAGTTGGGGTTGCAGAAAGGTTATTTTTACCATTGCAGGTGTGTTAGCTTTGTTTACCAAGGCAAAGTCAATGAAATGAGAAGGTGTTTTTCTTCATCAAGATTGCAGCAAGCAAAGGAGCATGTCTAACCTCCCTTTTCCCCTTTTCATGTCATTTACTAACATTCCCTCATCAGTTGAGATTCATGGAAGAATTATGGTTTCATGGTGGTTCTTAATCTTTTTAGAAGCCACATTTCTTGTCTAAACTCTTTTCATTTTGATCTACTCCCTAAACTAAGTAAGTTTCAAATAAACTTAGTGATTTTCCCCCTCATTCACATCTTCCCCCATATTAACTCTAACTTTACTATGTAAATCCCCTATATTACCTTTCCCCTACTAGTATTAACACCATGGTGTATAAACCCCAAATTTTGTATAAATATCTCTCCCCTTGGCATTATAGCCATATGTTCTCTAAAAAGGAATCAAAATGACATCTGGTCACTTTGATGAACCTATACCTCATCCCTCTCCCTTGTTTCAAGTCATCCCACTCATCAAACCATCATTTGCAAAGAAGAACCCTATAAAAACCCCTTCCTACCCCTAAACCCCTTTGAAATCATAAAAAACCCAAAGAACCCACTTTTACCGCTTAACCAAAGTTGGCGCACGTATTTGATTTTTCGAAATATATTGAAAAACATTGAAAATACCATATATAAACCTTTCCCGCTGAGCACGGGTCCCAAAAGAAATGTTTATTTATTCCTCCGCCCGCATCCGTATCCATCGATCACGTCGCCCTCCCGTCCACCGTCGGATCGGACCCGTGGGATCCGACGGCCCTTATTGATATCGGAGCGGCCCCCACGACAGACGATTAGCGCCCGAGAAAGTGACGAAGGGATACGTCATGGTGCGGCCACGCGTCGTCCTTTCAGGTCTCTCGGAGAGGCCTCTGACACAACCAGGGCCGTATCCTAACCGCCCCGATAAACCGTAACCGCTCCGGGAAACCGTAACGGCTAGTACGCTGACCGCCCGGTTGCTGGTTCCGTGTCATGCCCACGTCATCGCCACCCTGCCGTCGCGTCAGCATCTTTGTCCGCCAGTGCGCCAACGTGTCTGCCACCGCATCATTCCTATGGACCAATCCTAGCTCGCCACATCATCTGATGACGTCATGCTGACGTCATCCGGCCCTGACCCCACCGATGACGTCATGCTGACGTCACCAGAAAAACGCGCCAAAAGTCCGAAAAATCAATATTATAGCCAAATTTTGCGTTTTTGGGCACTTTTCTACAAAAACGTTTGTTGCTCCTGCATGCATTTTTCACGTCCAACAGTATACCAGCCTGCAGAACTCGACCAGGAGACCGCCAGCGCACCATTTTCACCTGTATTCCTCTCCATTACTCTCTGAAAACCAGGTATTTATCCTTATAAATCCTTCCTTCACCTGGTTTTGTATGTAAAATTGCCGAGGACGATTAAATTTGTGAAAAAACATAAAATTCACCGGTGAATCTTGGTGCCTAGTCCCCATTTACCATTGTGAACTCGAAAAACACTAGCTGAGCCTTGTTTACCCGCATTTTCACTAAGAACCATACTCTGTTCGCGCATTCGCGAAAGACTCACTCAAACTGAATTTACCTGCTGAGGAAGACAAAGTGAGACCAGACATTGGTCTTATTCATAATTCAGACAGTATTTCAATTGCTGTGTGCCCACTTCACCCTCTGGTCCCTGAAATTCATAGTTTCACTGCAAGTAATCACCTCTATGCTGTTCTGCCTTCTTCAATCAGTTCACCTACAACTCAGAAGCTTAATAGACCATGGAGACTCCAATTGCACTGAACATCAAGCCTCTCAATGCCCCTCACAGGGAGTTAGAATGGAAAGCTCTGGGAGATATGGATTATCAAATGTTAGACTGGTTTCCATTAGGCTCTAAATATAATATTCAGATGGTAAATGAGTTGAAAGCCCAGCACCTTAGTGGAGCTGATATCCTAGGGATTTGGGACTCAAACTTGCCCATCTACAACCTCCCCCAGGTAAATCCTATGCCTGAATTGATCCACAGATGCCAGGAGTGCTATGATCCATGCCAAAGAGCTGTCCTCAGCCCTACAGGCTCAATTCTATTCCATATCACCCCAGAGAGCATAAATGAGATGCTGCATTTCCACACTGCAAAACCATTGACCCCCCTCTACATGCAGAACTTGATAAAGAAGGGGAATAAGTTGTCAAATGACCAGATCATCAAAATCAACCAGCTGTTTGTACAATCAGGCTCTGAAACCATCAGAACTTCTCCTATTGGATATGCTTACTTAAATGAATTGGGCAGAATGCTAGTGGATTTGATCAGCTATGTCCTAGGGTTCAAGGGAATGGAGGATGTGGATGAAATTATAATGGCAATGCTGTCTATATTCTCTCCTGGAAAGCCTCCAGCTGTACATTATGACTATGCCACATATATTGCAGATAGGATCCATGACCAGCTGATGAATTTGCAAAGGGAAAGATTGTTCAGATATACTTCTTACATTTATCATCTATTCTTGTTTAATCAACCAGGCAGCTTCCTCATTCCCCTGAAACAAGTTAATGCCCAGGGGAATCCAAGGTCAGTTGTGTTTTGGACCTCTGTTTTTCATTGCACCTCTGTATCACCATACACATACTGTGAGTTCATAGACTTATTCATACATCCAGCTATGACATTATTGTATGGTGTTCCTCCTCCAAGGTTAACTGATGACATGAGGAGAATTCTCCATCTAAACAAAACCTACAGCATTGGTAATTGGTACCTTTACCGAGACTACACAGTCATCAGAGTATATGGCTGTGAGTTGAAGCCTTTTAGGCTGCCAAGGTATGTCCCCATGAGGCTTTTTGCCCTCGAATACTTCAGGCAATTTGGGAATGCCGACTACCTCCACTTCCAAAGTAAAAACAAGAAGGCACAGTTGAAGGTAAGGAGCCAGCTGGGCCCTTTCCTATATAACAAAAAAGAGGAGGGATGGAAAGAGGCAAACAGTATCCTAGAGGCCCTCAAACTGCAAACTAGCTTTGAGTGGATACCCTATGACCCCAATCATTTTGTTTCCCTCAGGAGGATAAAATACAAATTGGGCACATATTCACATGTGAGGCAGCCTGAGATTGAGCAGTATGCCAATGCATTAAGCTGGGAAGAAGGCACCCTAGAAGAGGAAATCACTAGTGAAGAGCTGCTAGAAAAAGAGGCCAGAAATATTCAAAAGGATACTGACTTAGAAACTTGTGGACAGGTCCCCCTCTCATATAAAAGACAACTTGGAGCAGCTGCCTCATCCTCAACAACACATCAGCAAGCTGCCGTGAATACTCCGCAGACAGCCAACAAAGGGAAAGAAAAGCAGGTGGAACAGCCACCTCCTATGACTGAAGAGAAAATGGAAACCCTAGTGCAACAACAAGAAGAAATGGAGCAGCAGGGAGAAGGGCAGCAGCAAGAAGAACAGCAACAACAGGAATTGCATCAAGAAGAAGGGCCACATGAGAGACAGCAGCCCTTACAGCAAGAAAGAGTAGTTGATACTCCAACTTCCACTGAGCAACAGGCTCAAAACATAGTGCCTCCTAGGCCAGAAACTACCTTTGATGCCTCGGTCCTCCAAACTCCACAGAAGGAGGACATAAACAGAAAAAGGGATAGAGAAACTCCCCTGACATCATCTATAAACCAGGGAGAGAAAAGGCAAAGGTTGAATGACTTTTCTGAGGATGACATAGCAATAAGGCAAGCAATGGGCATGGGCCCACCCAGCAGAGAAGCCTCAGCCAGTTCCTTCCAGCAGGAACAGGACAGAACTATGGGAGGAGAGGTCAGCTCCTCCAACCAGCAAAGAGAAGGAGAAAGGAGCATCAAGAAGCAATTTATAGACATCAAAAGGAGGAGTGACCCTATCAAAATACAGCTGTACAACCATTTATTGAAAATGGCTCCCACCAATCAACAAAGACTGATGTTTGCATTTGATGTACAGGAAGGCAAAATGATTATGAGCCATTTTATGCCAACAGCAGTGTAGCCCCAATCTTCCTCTGACTACTTGAGGACTAACCTGGAAGTCCTTGCCAAGGATATCCACCCAATGGATAAGATAGAACTGCATAAGAAAACTGGTGAGATGGTCTATGCTTCCTTGGCAGACCAAACGTTGGATAACTACAGGCTACAAAACAGCCTCAACAATACAGCCTCTCAGCTAGAGTTGGAGAGGGCATCATCCCAGGCAAAGGACAATAGAATAAGGTCCTTGGAAGACATAATCATTGAGATTGGGCATGATCCCAAAGATATCAAAGGAATACAAGAGATATTGAAGTTGAGGGATGCTGACATGGCTGCCTTAAGGAAAAAGATCAAACTCCCAGCTACCATTCACCCTCAAACAGATGAAGTGGCTCAGCAAAGACATGAGCAGGATGCCACAGCCTTGATGATTTCCCTTTATAAGCAGCTTATGCAAGCACAAGAAAAGTTGGGAGAATCAGAGGCCGCACAAGCAGCATTGCAAGCAACACTGAAACAAAGAGAAGAGGGTCAGACCTCTCAGCCTCCTCTGGTCATCAATCTTGAGGAAACTGCTCCTATCACTACTCCTCCTCCTCAACAGACTGAACAGACAGCAACATCTACTTCAGCAGCACCAACAACCACAGAGCAGGCCCAAAGCCTGGATATGCAAAAGCTGAAGAATGAAATTCAAATCCTGGAAGCTCAAATGGCCGAGTTAAATGAGACCAGGGAAAAATTAGCCAAAATCAATGATAGACATGATAAATCAAAGAGAGAAGTGGCAGAAAAGGGCAGGGAAATCAAAGCCCTTAAAGACAGGATAAAAGAGCTAGAAAATGAGCTCAAATTAGATAAAGTTATAGCTGGGCTCAAGGCAATGCTATGGGCCAACATTGGCCAGTCTATTACTGACCAATGGCAGTATATAGAGACAATCCATGAGCAGCTAGAGCTCATCCCAAAAGCACAAGCTGAAATTCACAAGTCAAGGGCTGCTCTAGGCAACATGCCTGAAGTTGCCACTAGGATGATCAATGTGCTGAATAACAGGACAAGTACTCAGCTGGAAAATATGGGAATTCCCAATAGAACTGAGACCATTCAGCTGATCAAAAGGGTTCTCACATTGAGAAATTTGGTACAGACATTGGAGAGAAGAACCCAGGACATGCAGACCGAGGTGAAAAGGTTCATGGATAAATTCCTGGTGCTGCAAAACAGAGGACTCCCTAGCTTACTGAACAGCTCAGGGAGACTGCTCATTCATGAGCAGTATGCCAAAAGAGTGAATGCATTTGCCACAAACGAAATCAATGAGAAGCCGAGCAACTCAGAAGAAACAGGGCCAGCTACAGGACAGACTATCTACAACAGGGTAGAAAGTCTATTTTTTATAATGAATGAGATTAAACACCTGTTTGAGGTGGCTCCCAATTTTTACAAGTATACAGAGGCAGAGGAGACTATGGATGCAATTCTCAGACATCAACTCCCTACACAGGACTGGTGGGCAAGTACAATACAGAAAATTTTATAGACAGTGAGTCATTCACCAAATTTTGTTTTCAAAATATGAATTGTTGTGTAAAGCACAATTCAACAAAATCAGCATGCATTAAAGATTAGAGCTGAGCCAACTCAGCAAAGCTGCTCGGTCACCACAGCAGCAAGCACAGTGACAGGTGGCAGGGCCGAGAAAATACAGCGCAACAAATATAAAGGCACATTTTTTCAGCATTAAAGCAAAGTATTTCAACCGACTCAATGACCTCCAAAGGTCAAAATATCCTCTGACAGACTTAAAGAGCATTTATGTTGCATTCAAAGCTGTAATAACTTTTTTTCTACTTTCTGAACGAAGTAATGAAGATATTTCTCTCTCAGATGACTCAATGCCTGAGATATTTTGTATAAGCATTCTTATAAAGTCCCCTTCGCATGAGTTTTGCAAGGGTTGTTGTTGATTTCTCCTGAAGAAGTTCTTATGCTGTAATCCTTTCAGAAGTTTAATAAAGAAAGTGATGGAATTTCTCGGATTTCTGGAGTGTTGAATGCGTTCTGGTGTTTGTTGAAAAACTGCTGGATTCCTGTGTATTACACAATACAATAAGTCTCTATAACTCTCTCTGTTATGTGTTTTTTGATTTGCTAAAATCCATATATGCTTCTAATGTTTGTATATTTAGCAACATGGAAAAAGAATAACTTTCAAGATTTATTCAAGAAATACCCTGAGTTCAATCTGTGTTGTTAATGAATGTTTTCTTCATCTGTAATCTTGATAAGTGTAATTCTTAATTGCTGCACTTTCAGAATACATCTTTCACAGTGGCCTTTGTCTCAGGAATTCAAGTTTGCTCCTGTGCAACGTGTTTCACTTTCACCTCACCAGTTTAATAGAAAATTCTTAATTGCTTTCTGTTGGCTGACATGCTTCACCATTCAAGTTAAATTTGTTTGTCTGAAATACACAATAGGCCTTGCAGTTTGAACACCATCAATCCTGCATTTCAAAGCATTTCACAACTCCAGACTCCATTGCCCAATGATATATTACTCTCTAAACACTACATCTTAAGCCCTGAAAGAAATCCTTCAACCAAAACATAAACCAAAACCTGAGCATAATATCTAGCCTAAAACACCATCATAACAGAGACAAATCATAAAGAGAGAGCCCTCTCTGATTACAGTTTGGCTAGAAACTGTGATCCAAAGATTGGTTAGTGGTTACCCCGGCCGTATTACCTTGGGAGTCATAGGGAACAACCTGGGTGTTAACATGCCCCAAGTTTACCGGAAGAAATTGGCATTGACTCCATTGCCTAATCATCCTTTCTCTTGTTGTTTCGACCCAAAACCTTTCAAACAAATCCCCTAGCCTAAAATTTCATTTATTGCAACGACATCTTGTTGGAAAAGAGAGATCCCTCTCTGGTCTGGTAGGTCTAGATGCCAGATCAAAAGCTTGGTCTGTGGTTACCTCAGAGTTGCCTTTTCTCAGCCTTAAGGTTCATTCTGAGTGCTAACATATTGGCACCATTTCTGGGGACGAGGTGACAAATCTTCTTCGGGAAAGATCATTCAAGTTGCAGATCTGGTTGCTAATGGTGGACAACAATTAGACACATATGAAGGCTGAAACATTCACCTGGCGACTCCAACTCAATCCAGAGATTTCAGTACTCACTAATCCATTCATACACTAAAATAAGATGGTAGGGTATGTGGCAAACCCTGTGTTTTGTGAAGTTTTAAAAGAAGTTAGAGATCAGTTAGTGGATATTGAAATTGATGAAGTATTTTTCATTACCGTGCTTCAATGTTTGAGATCTCCGAAGTTTCCTCCTAAAGCTAAAACCAGTTTCTTTGAGTTAGTTGTTGAAAAATTTGAGAAGGAATTTTAGTATTTAAATGATCAGATCCAAACATATGAATTCCAAGATCCCAAAAAGTTCTTGGAAACTCTCCCTCCTTCAAAACAAGATACAATAGAGCTTCTCGTGGATGTTTGCATTGATAGTTTGCAGTTGGAGGTCTGTGTTGAGGAGTTAGGGAAGCAAATAGAGTCTGGTTTCTTCAATCCTATTGCAGTGTACATGGGAAATTTTTCAGTTTGAATGATAGATCAGATTTTCTTTTACACAACCAAACTCATTATGTGCATGTATGGCTATCAACCTTTCCAGTTGTCTCCTGGTTGAAGCGCTTCCAAGCAGCATCCTTGTCACAATTACTTGATTGGTTGATCTAGCATTACAATATCACTTGATCTATTGATTTTGCTGAAATTTAGGGTAGATTGGTAAAGAAATAAGCTGCCCAAGGCAGCATTTCAGTTTTTGGTATTTGTTTATGTACAGGTTGCAGTATGTGTATGTTTTATGGATTGGTATAAGTTGTTTTGGATTTGAAGCTGTTTGACCGTATTTCCCAATGGATGAGGCACTTGGTATATGGTGTTCGTGACAACTCTAAGGAGCTGCCATCCCTAATGAGGCCAATGTTAGTTCCAGTCTTTGCAGCCTATCACCAGGGATGAAAATGGGCTCTTACTATGTCTCGTTTTCCGAGATGTTTTGCACATGAGTTTCAGTGCAAATCATATCATAAGTATTTTCATCAAAAGGAGCTTGGAAAAATATTTCCAATGGTATATCACACTCCCGTAACCAGCTCCTGGATCAAAAGATATGATCGAAATGAATGATTGATTCTTGGTTATGCATGTTTTGAGGTCAGTTGCTACACACAGGGACAATTTTACTACAAAAGCAATTTGGACAGGAATATTAGAAAAGTAAAAGAGGTTTTTGTCCATCACATACCAAATAACAAAAACCTCCTTCATTTTATGCACAGGTGCTACTATGTGGGAGATATGTAGTGATATTTGGAGCCTACATTAAAACAAAACAACATTTTCATTTATTTTACTATTTTAGTCATTTTAGTGCGGTGCCATTTTACAACAGATGGAAAGTAATTTTGAGAAACCCAAGGAGGATTTTGTTAACCATGAGACATTAAAAAAAAAAATCCTTCATTTTATTCACATGTGTCGTGAAGTGGAATATTTGACTAGATCTTTACAACTTATTTTTACAGATTAAAATTTTTAATGATTTTATGTTTTAGAGATGATTTTGTGGCACAAATTCCGAGAAACTGGAAACGAATTTCAAAAGATTGAAATATATTTTTCTCAAAAAATGACCTCATCTACAAAAACCTCTTTCAGTTTTGTAACAGGTGCTACGGTTCAAGAGATACGAGTTCATATTTAACACCTATTTTCAGAAATTCGGTCCAAGTTTAATGTAACTAATTCTATTTTGAAGAAGATGGTTGAGCTCAATTCCCTTAGTACAGGGATGAGCTTAATGTATATATTTTATGAATTTCAGAGTGTAATGGTTGGATTTTGGCAGCAGAGAGGCTGCTTGGCACTGTGTAAAATTTCCTGAATATCATTTTAATAAAGAATTTTTCTTCCCTTTGGACCTGGGGTCAATCATGGTGTTATTGTTGAGTATGTTTTTCCTGTAATTCACTTATGTATTTTGTTTTTCTACCTTGTTACAACATTATCTAAGTGATATTTTAGGAATCCATCCCCTATGATGCTCGTTTCATGATGATTTTGCTGTTAGATGTAGTGGTTGTCTTTGCAGAATTCATCCTTGGCTAGATGCTCTGTTGAGAAACCCTATGTTTCTCATTCGTGTAAAGCTTCTCATGGAGATCCATCCCTGTTTCATGCCTGTAGGGCAATGGGATTTCTCCCCTCTATTCTTCTCACATTTGCAATCTTCTATCTGGCTAAACATTGCACTTAATTTGCCCCAAGTTTTCGAGCAGGAATTGGCATTGACTCCATAGCCCAATCATCCCTTCTCTTGTTGTTTCCACCCAAAACCTTTCAAACAAATCCCCGCACTCCATAGCTAGCCTAAAATTTCATTTATTGCAGCCACATCTTGTTGGCAAAGAGAGAGCCCTCTCTCGTTTTGGTAGGGCTAGATGCCAGATCAAAAGCTTGGTTTGTGGTTACCTCAGAGTTGCCTTTTCTCAGCCTTAAGGTTCATTATGAGTGCTAACAAGAAGGAAATACAAGCTTTTAATGGTAAGATGAATTTCTTACATATATTCGTACCCAATCTCGCTGAGCATCTAAGAGAAATAACTAACATATTAAAAAAGGACAACGTGGTAAAATGGACAGAGGATGCCATGAAGTCATTTAATCTGGTAAAGTATGCTTTATTTACATCCCCGGTCTTTATTAGTCCCGATTATACACAAGATTTTATCATATTTTCATTTGCATCCGAGCATACCATGGTTGCAGTATTGATGCAAAAGAAAGATCAACTGGAGAAGCCCATTGCCTTTTTCAGCAAGACCATTAGAGTTGCTGCCTTGTAGTACAATATAATTGAAAAATAGGTTCTTGCTCTTGTCAAAGCTTTGAAGGATTTCAGAGTGTATATTTTGCACTCAAAAATCATAGCATACGTTCCCAATGCAACAGTAAAGGATGTCTTGATACAAACTGATCCAGAAGGAAGGTGGGGAAAATGGATTGTAGCAATGTTGGAATATGATCTAGAGATTAAACCTACAAAGCTGATCAAAGGATAAGGCTTGGTGAGGTTAATGGTTGAATCAAATTTGCATGCTTTAGATATCAATCTTATCGCAGCCATGTTAGAAGATGAAGAAGAAGGCTCTCTGATTCAAGTATCTGAAATGTTTCTTTAGTCACCATGGTATTCTGACATAGTGTATGTACTTCAGCACCTTTCACCACCTCCGAGGATGACAAAGAACAAAGGTAGATCACTCAAACTCAAAGCTGCTAAATTGTGCATTCTAAATAATGCTCTTTATTGAAAAGATCTGGGAGGTGTGTTACTTAATTGGCTTGTAGAAGATGAGGCTCGGTAGGTGATGTATGAATTTCATAAGGGTGATTGTGGTGGTCACTTGTTCTGGAAGACAACGACAAACAAAGAGTTGAGAACAAGTTACTTCTCACCGACTTTATTTTCAGATTTTTATAAAATAGTCATGATATGTCATGAATGTCAAATCTTTCAAGGGAAAATAAAATTGATGCCTCTTCCTCTAAATCATGTTGAAATCAATGCACCATTTCAGCAGTGGGGGATCGATTTCATCGGGAAAATTCATCCAACATAATCAGCGCAACACAAATGGATCCTAACAACAATCAACTAATTTTCCAAGTGGATCAAAACAATTCCAACCAGACAAGCCACAGATACGGTAATCATCCAATTTCTAGAGTCAAATATTTTATATCGTTTCGGTTGTCATAGTAAAATCATCACAGATAATGCAGCCGCATTCAAATCAAAGAATATGATCGACTTTTGTAGCAAGTATAATATTACTTTGGGTCATTCTACAACATATTATCCATAGGAAATGGTTTAGCTAAATCATCCAATAAGTCTTTGGTGAACATCATCAAGAAGATGTTGGAAACAAATAAGAAAATTTGACACAGGAAGTTGGTTAATGCTTTGTGGGCTGACAGAGTGAGCCAGAAGAGATCCATAGGTATGTCTCCATTTGAATTAGTTTATGGCATTGACACAGTTTTTCCAACATCTCTTGCAGTTCTAGTTATGAGACTACTACAGGAGGCTGGCAGTGAAGAGGATGACTTTCAACGAAGAATTAATCAGATGATTCATCTATAGTAAACAAGGGATGAAGTTTTCGAAAACACGTTCAGATTGCAGGAGAAGATCAAGAAAATCTATGATTGAAAAACCAAAGCAGACAAATTCCAGCTAGAGGATGTAGTGTTGCAGTGGGATGCTTGGAATGAGGACAAAGGAAAGCACGAGAAGTTTGAAAACTTATGGAAAGGACCCTATAATATTGCAGCATACAGAGGACAAAATTCTTTTTTTCTCATGGAGATGGATGGTTAGGATTGTCCAGGAGAGCCAGTAAATGGTAGGCTCCTAAAGCACTACTACTTCTAAGGTGATTTCTGAAATCGTGACATGATCATTGTATCTACCATTTTCCCTTTCATTGCAAGATTTCCAGGTACACAGTCATTTCAGCTTGGGGGCCGAGGTGAAGGCTATAAAGTTTGAATGATTTGTGTAAGGTTTGTAAGTTTAATTCAGTTTCTAGTCACAATTTGAGTCATGAGTCAGTTTTCATTTGCATAGTGTTAGTTTTCAGTTATAGCAATTTTTGACTCCATTGCCCAATGAACAAGGCTACTAGGTGTACAATGTTCATGGCACCTCCAAGAGGCTACCATCCCCATTGGAGCCAATGTTAGTGTCAGTGTCTTCACACTGCCATCAGTGATCAAAATCTGCTCTTTTGCATTTCATAGTAGGAGTCGCACACTGATGAGTTTGCATTCCATTAGGTCATGGATTCACTGATGGTAGGGTTTACTTCTAGTTTTTTTTCATCATGATCTATACTTGCTGATCCTCTTTCATATTCCAGTCATGGATCATGATTTATTCTGCAGTTTATCTTATTAGCTCTTAGTGTTTGGTGTCTTAGGTTTTAGGGTTTTATCATGGTCAAAACCAGTTATTTCATGCCAATAATGGTCAGCAAGGATATGAGGAGACTAATAATGATTGTTAAAATCATGATTTATTAGTTTGAGAGCTGAATGTAGTTCTCACCTCAAAACTTGTTTTAAGGTGAAAACAGAGTATTATTTCTTTTTATTTTCATTTATGATGTAATATTACTTTTTCTATATGTAATATTTGTTCCCAAGCTCCTCCTAAGCTTGTGATGTTGCCAAGCATCTACCACTGCTATCTACTACTGCAAAAAAGTGATCTAGAGCATTAGTCCACTTGCAAGCAAAAGAGAATAAAACTTGAAAAATAGAGTATTGAGAAAGACAAAGAGACATTACAAACATGGGTTTTCAAAAGAAAAAATTAAAAAGGGAGTTCATATAAAAACTCCTTCTCTTCTATTTTTATGCCATTATGAAATTTTGCAAATCAAAATAGCCAAGGAGAAGAAAATCCATTTTCTAAGTGTCATTGAGCGAAACAAAGGAAAGCGATGCGCTTCTGGAGATTTTGGACCAGCGCTGCGCTCCTGAGTGTTGGTGCTGTGCTCCTAGCCTGGCGCTGTGCTCCTGGCATTTTCACACAGTGAAAATTAACATTGGCGTTGCACTCCTGGACCGGTGCTGCGCTCTTGTAGGTGGCACTACGCTTTGACCAGCAAATCCCAAAACACTCCAAGCATCCAAATTTCGCCAAGTTTTTTCCATATTTTCTCTTAGAATGTAAGTACCATCACTCCTTTTGTTGTTTAGTGTGCACATGTGAATATTTTCTTGGTTTTTTCATCCTCAAAATTAAAACCCTAATCTCTATTATAAAACCCTAGTTTTCTTACCATTCATTTCATAAGCTAAAACCCTTATTCCATCACTGCTATCACACTCTATCAATCACATATCACTCCCCAAACCCCCTCCCTCATACATTTTTCCCACACCTTCATTTGCAGCCATTCCTCCAAGTCATTGCCCATAGCACCATCCATACATTACCACTGTGCAAACTAAGGGAAACATGGACAGAGACAATGATTTTGAATATAAGGAGGAGACATTTATTGATAGTTCTATAGAGAGTCATAAGCAACAAAGGAAGCCCCATAAAGGAGGAAAAATCATCAGAGAGGAGCCCACTAGTTTGAGAGAATTACAGGCTTGCCCACTTGCAGTTTCTTGTTTCAGACATCAAGCATGTTTTCAATTTTATGAAATGGTGGAAAGAGTTCAGTTTCACCATGAGTTGGCCAAAATTTTTGTGGCCCATTTACATAATAATGAGGTGACACTTACAGGAGTAACCTTCACAATATCGCTCGCTGTCATTTCAGAGGCCACTAGAATCCCTAATGTTGGTGAAAATTTGTACAAGGGCCAGGACCTTGATGAGGATTACTATGAACCTTATATCAAGCCTCAATACAAAACCAAGTGAAGAGGCTTTTCCCCTATAAGTTTTTGAAAAATAGGTATGTTCCTTTGATGAGGATTATCATCAAGTATTTCACTTGTGAAGGTAGATTCTCTCAGTTGTATGCTTATCATGTCAAACTCCTCATGCACTTCACCAGGGTAAGGATGATGAATCTCCCATATTTCTTGTTTAGAAATATTGATAAGATAGCTTACATTGTGCAGAAGAAACCATACCCTCAGCAAGTGAAGAACATCTATCATTACTCTTTGATCAAAATCATTGTTCTTCACCATCTTAGTCTTCTTAACATTCCTTGGGAGACTTTCATTGCTCATGAGATGTTCAAAGGTCCATAGATTGCTTCACCAGTGCATCAAGAAGAAGGAGGGCCTTCTAGCCATGGAGAAACAAGGGAAGAGGTCAAGGAAACCAAAACTACTGAGGTCCTAGTGTACTTAACATATTAGAGAGGCACAAGGAGACTTTTTGCAGCTACTAGGCAAGTGTTTTCTCCACAAGGTGTGGAAGGGGCCTTGCCTTCATCATTAGTGCACAGGTAAATGTTTGCTCCACAAGGTGTGGAAGGGGCTTTGCCTTCTACATCAACAAAACAGGTACAAGTTGAGCAATTGATCAAAGGCAAGGAAAAAATGCAAGGGGAAGATCTTGGTGATAACGAGGAAAGAGATTTTGACCTGATTGAGCATGAGGCGCCACAACAACACTTCACTCATCATGGAAGTGGCATTATTGACTTGGAGGCTCAGGATGAAAAAACCATCAAATACCTCATCACTCAAGAAAGGGAAGCTCAAATACAATCTTTGGCAAACAACTTAGAGAGAGCCAAGTTCATCATCAAATATTTAGAGTAGGGAAAAAAACAATTGAGTGACAAGCAAGTCCTCATAGAGCTGGAAATGATCAAAGCAAAGAGGCAACTGGCCAAAGAGGCTCATGTCACATTGACTCCTATTGAGCAAGAGAAAAAATTATAGGGAAACTTGGCTTGAGAGGGTCAAAATACATCTTGAAGGACTGATTGAGAAGGCCAACATGGATAAGGAAATGCTTCGACACATGACCTACCATTACATGACCTACAACAAAATTTGTAAGATGAGGATTCAAAAGTTAAAGGCTAGGCTAAGGAGAGCTTGGAAAGGAAAAAAGGAGCAAGATAGATTGAAGATGTTGGATGAAGCCTCCCTATCCCATAAAAGTAGCTAATTTTGGTGTTCCATGCCAAATTTTGGCAAGTTTCGAGAAGTTTTACATTTTTGAAATTTTGAAATTTATAACACATAAATTTTGCCCAGAAGCGTAGCGCCACCAACGTTGTGCTTTTTCCTGGAGCATCAGATGGAGAAAATGTTTGCATATTTGGATTCAGGATGATGAGTACATGCACCCTGGAAATTTTTAGAAGTTTTGGAGCAAATTTGGGTCACCAAAATGTCCAAAAAATACCAAAAAATGACATCTCTGCCTCTTTTTGGACACATAGAAGCAGTATTGGGTGGTTCAAGTTTTTAGGGGGAAAATGACCCCCAAATTAAAAAATTATAGGTTTTCCATAAATAGACTTGAATACCTTTCCAATGAGCTATCATGGGCTCAATTTGGATAAGGGTAAGGCCTCCAAAAGTGTGTTGAAAGTGGTGCTACGCTTCTGGCCAGTGGCACTGCGCTTTTGACCATTTTGCTCAGAAAACCAAAATTTGCCTGTTTTGACTGGAATCTGATTTCTATCTCCTCATGGATGTTTTCACTGATGTAATTAATGACATGGTATGTAAATGTAATGGTAAAATAGTGTTAGAGGGTAGATTCATTAGTTAGAGGTGGTTTTGAGGCAAATGAATCTATGTCTACTCTTTTAGAGGTAGGTTGTTGGATTGCCTATATTCCAGTTCTTAGTTGGGATATGGTTGAAACAACCCCTCTTCTCATGGATTCGACCCCTGATGGTCAGGATGAGTGGTTTTGATGTCTAAATTATGTATTTTCTTTCTCATTTGCAAGGGTTCACTTGAATGCTTTGAACAATATTGTACATCATTGTAAGCAGTTTGGCAAGGAATTTAATAGGAGTTGCAACTATTTTTATGGGATACCTATGGCATGGTGCTTTTGCATAGTTTCTTCTTTTCTTTTATCAATTGTTTACATGTTTTATGTATGCCATCCTCTATTTCACTGCATCTAACTAAATGATATCAAGATAGATATGTAGAATCATTGTTTGCAGTGCTCTACCTTGGGAAATCATTTAGTATTCTATGTTTTCTTCTATTTAGGAAGGATCATTGACTTGCTCAAGCCCTTCTTAGCTCCTCACCAGTCTTAGACATCTCACCTCACTAAATTTCAAGTGCTAAAGCCTATACCTACCTTGCTCCATAGAACACCCTACATTCTGACCTAATTTCCTAGACCTAAATTGCCCAGCTCCATCTGATCCAGCAAAAAACCAAAAAACCAATGAAAACCCTAGAGCTACTATACCTAGCATAAAATATTATTCATGATCCAATCATCTTGACTAGGATTCATAAGGATAGAGCCCTCTCCCGACCTGGTAGGGCTAGCTACCAGGTTAAGCTTGGTTTGTGGTTATCCTAGGATTGTCTTCCTTCAGCCTGAGGTCAATCTAGGCTCTAACAATATGACTGCATATTTTTTTCATTATGCACATGATAAATTTAGTTAATTCTTAACTCTATGTGACTAGGCATCTTAAGGGTTGGGGTGTCTATGCATTTTTATTAACTTTGATTCAAACTTTTCCATGTGAACACAATAATTGACCAAAAACAATAAACATTGAAATTGATTGCACACCATTGGACATCCCTTAGGTTACCATACTCACATGGTATAATTTCATATTTTATTTCATTATTCACACGATACGAAAGAGAGATCGTTGGTTTTTTTTATTCCCCTTCTAACCCCTCCAAGGAATTATTATTGCAACTCTTTCAACCTAAGATAAAGAATTCTAACATGGTCAATTTTCTTTAACTGGATTGTTGTTTAGTGTATGGGGTAACAAATAATTCATTCACACCATTCACACAACATCACTGTCCTACTTCTACTTGTGAGATAATAAAATTTATAAATTTTGATCATGACTTATAATTTAAAACAAAGATATGAATCATTGTCATGCTAGTTCCTTCCTATAAAGACCTTGAGTTGGAACAAAGGCCAACAGGCACCCATGAAAACCCACAAACACTTGGAGGGGTGAAAAACCGAGATGGAACTAAGCTGAGTAGATTGCACAAGGTGGGGAAACCACCCATGCGACAAGGAACAACTTGGTCAATACTTGGAGTGCATGACATGCGATGAGTGTACCCACAAAAAAGGAAGGGGACCCAGGTCCATAAGGGAGAATTCACTAAGGGCTCACACCTGCATGAAGGTGGGGTTCTGGGCACAACCCAACGAGTGCACCCACTAAAATGATACATGGAAGAATGTGGTTCAGTAGGTGGTATGACCACCCTAATCAAAGGGTGCGAAGAGGAATGAAGTGTGATGGAGTAACTGAGAAGGAAGTGAGACTGGCGATATAGCATGGAGCACATGGTGGTAGAGCACCTCGGTAAGGATGTGCCCATCTGGCAAGGGGCACCTGTATGACCTAGGTTAGGTCGACTCAGAGGTGTGCTCACTTGGCAAAGGGGCGACACCACGACCAATTTCAGGTTGTCCCAAGGTTGCTCCCGCCCATGAAGGGGCACCCGTACAAGAAATAATGGTTTACTCAAAAGTGAAAGGGTGTCAACCCACATAAAATGAATGAGTTGCACCATGTACAAGTAGAAGGGAGCTCAACGAGTTGGAGAAATCAAGTCATTTGACCATGCAAGAAGAAATCACATAATAGGTCGCAAGGGCGAGTTTGAGATATCGTAGAAATAACTAAGGGAAGGTCACACAATGAAGGGAGCACAATAAAATGAGAGCACAGGGAAAGGTGAGGTTCACCGAGAGAACCTACATGACTTGGGGTAATTGTTGGTTCTGTTGGGAAAAAAATTCTTCGAGTTTCTGGGCAAGTTGTAGGTGCAGGGTAGAGCTACACGACTTGGGAAAACTGTTGGTTTTGTTGGGGAAAAATTCTAGGTGTTTCTGGGTAGGTTCTAGGTGTAGAGTAGGGCTGCACAACTTGGTGAATTTGCTGGATGAGTTCACTGGCCCATGCCAAGTGACTGTTCCACTGTTGTAATATTGTATTACTATTGTAAACTATATCGCAGTTTAATAAAATAAGTTGGGAAATTTTTAGGAGTTCCCCCTCCCATTAAAAATGTTATACGTGGCTCTTTATTCTTGTTCATATTGATGTTTTTATTTTTTCTGCACATATAAAAGTTTTGATATCATATATTGCATAATTGTTGAATGAAGAATTAAATGAATAAGAATTAAGGTGAACTTGAATAACTGACTAAGTTTTGAAGTGTTAGGAATAGTTTGGGTGAAAGTAGTTTAACTTGAAGAAAAATCTCATTGGTACAACACAACGCCCATGGTGGTATTAAGGCAACACAACGTGGTGCCATGATACTTTATTTCACAATTACAACTTTTTCTCTTAAGTTGTAGAAACTTTTAGGGTCAAAGTTAGCATTGATGGAAGTATGACATGTTGTTGTGACCTTTTTGGAAAAATATAGCATTGCCTTCTATGTCCCATGAACTGTATATCATGGTTGCTACATCCACTATTCTACCATGAAATTTTTCCATGCATGAATACTAAAAAAAATATGTAATGTAACAACATATCAAGCTATGGTTTGTGTGCCGATAAAGGCCACAATCTTTCCACTAATGCTAATTGAATTAAATATAATTAAATTATAAAAAACAAAAACAATTCTTGGATATGGTTCCTTCAATGGAAACAATTTTTCCACTGCATGATTTCATTGGAAATAGCTATTTAACTTATACAATGGGTCCATATTGGAATTAAATTTGCCTACTAAGAAATATTTAACTTTTAAATTCTTCGAAATGAGGGATGTGATTTTCCATCATCAAATCAATTTCCATAAAGAATTAAACTCAAAACAAAATTTCCAAAATGTTAACAATTTCCCCTTTTTCAAATCCACTTGCAATGTTAAGTAAATTTGGAATGAGAAATATTAAGTTGTTCTACAAAATATGTGTTTCAAAAGTTTCATGTCTCAAAGTTGGATTTTGAATCAGTAGGATAACTGAAAAAAATCCCAAAATATTCTTAGCCAAATTATGATATGGTTAAACAAGTAGGACAACCAAACAATTCTCATGGATAAGAGGATATGGCTTTGAATTAGAAAGAGGAAAATAAAACAAGGGAGATGACATCATAACTTCAAACAAGGAAAAGAGAAGAGGAGCTTTGTCGTTATGGGCATAACTTCTTTGCTTTTTAAAATGGGGAAAGAAATGGCAGCCCTCATGGTAGCAAAAGGAAAGGAATGAGTGCTATTAAGTGATATGGTGTTGATGTGCTTCTTTTCCAAATGCATGCACGTGTTCCCGAGATATTTCAATAAGATATTTTCAATGAAATTGAAATAATCATGTCAGAGTTACGATTAAATTTCCGAAAAACCATCTATATGTTTCCAACATAAAAATTATGTCATAGAAAAATATTTTCTTATATTATATTATCATTGTCGAGGAACGTTTTAATAGTCAAAATAATCTCTTTTGCTGTTTTGTGGACTTTAGCAAATATTTCGACCTGGTTCCTTGGGATAAGTTATGGAAAAGGCTTGAAGAAATAATGGTTCCTATTGAGTTAATGTTTTTTGTGATTTGAGTATATGAGAATGTTGTAGCTAAGCTTAAGACCACTGAGGGCTAGTATAAAGAAGTTAAATGCAATGTCGATGTTAAGAAAGGGTGTCCCCTTTCCCCTACCATTTTTGGCATTTACATTGATAAGTTAGAAGCATATCTGGAAGTTATAGGATGCACTAGCCCTAAGCACATTGATATGGTCACGACTCTTCTCCTTTATGGTAGTGATATTGTTGTGCTCGTCATAAGTAATGAGGATATCAATAAACAATTTACAATACTCCATGAATTATACTCCAGGATGGGTATTACTGTTAATACAGACAATACTAAAGTCATGAGAATTAGATCCAAAAGGACCAACCATGAAAATTTCATCTATGATTGAAATTACTTGGAGAAGGGTTCTTCATACACATATTTAGTTATTGACATTCATCATCAACTCAACTAGAATTATATCATTGAGAAAGCGATTATTGGTAGCTAGAAATCTTATTATGAGCTTCAAAATAATTGCAAGAAAATTGATCTCTAGGTTTGGAGTTAAACAAAGTTCCTCTTTGAGACTCTCATTGCTCCTATTATTTTATATGGATGTGAGGTTTGGGGTTGAAGTCTATCTAGAGAATCATGGAGGTAGATCGAGTTGATCCAAAAGCAATTTGTAACCTACAACTTCAAGATTAAAAGTAATACAACTTATCCTATCCTTTTGACTGAAGCTAGCCTTTCCCCCATTGAAAGCATCACCATGTTTCACTATCTGATGTATAAGAAGAAGCTTTACAACATGGAAACCAAGAGTTTCCCCAAAAATAATTCTAACTCTAGCAAAAACTCCCTTTTCTGACTCAACCATGGTTGGTACAAGGATAGCTAGTCTTGGCTCAACTACTATGGGTTAAAGGAGGAAATAATATTAGAGAAAAAACATAATATTAAAATACTATTAGTTCTAACTTTAATCACAAATTGTGGGATGATAAGGAGCTAAAGGGGAAATGGAAGCTAAGGTATTATAAGAATGTGATCACCCCACTCTTTCTAACTAGAATTATCTCTCTATCTTGACCATTTCTAAGAAGAAAATGAACATTGTGAAGATAAGAACTAACTCCAACGAGATGTGTACTGAGGCTGAGCATTGGTCTATTCCCAAAACACCTTGGGATGAAAGAATCTTTCAACTATGTGATACTAAGAGGGTTGAAGATGAAAAACACTTTCTCTTGGATTGCTTGGCTCTTACTGACATTCGTTCTCATTTTCAAAACATCTGCCACATTACCACACCACAACACTCCTTGACTTATTCAGTGAGCATAACTATAGTGATCTAGGGACAATTCTTGCCCTCCTCTTTGATCATAGAAATAAAATATTAAAAAGTCCCAATTAATCTCTTTCTTTCTTAAGGTATGATAGACCTCATTGGTCTCATTCGACGTTAATCACTATCATTGTAATCATGTATCTATAATTCACATGAAAAGAAGATATGCACTCTTTCTTATCTTAGAGTCTATTCGTGAAATGGATTTTAACAATAATGCCCAAAATCCTCCAACTTAACCACATCAACTTATTAAGAAACAATCAATGTGTTTTCACCATGATCTAGCCATCAATGCATTAATAATTACTCCCATGAATCAACCATACTGTATTCCCTGTGCTACAACAAATAAATATACGAAAATCAAATTAAAATAGATGAGCACCAAATAACTCCTTAGAGTTTTCAATCATACTCTAGATCACACTTCCAATAGAGATCCACTCATAATTGTGATATTTGGTGAAGTATTTATAGGCTTGGTGGTGAAATTTATCGTGGGATTTTACCATGGAGACATTGATTTCTTTGACCAAATTAAGTTAATCATTAAAGGACCAATTCAAACAACTAAATTCATTTCATAAACCAACAGGGACCAAAATCAACTCCACAACTAATAAATTGATTTGTTCACAACTGTTTTGACCAGATTGATCCATGAGAAATAAAATTTAACTATGATGCCCTACACCTCAATGATTGATCTGAATGGAAAGTGGCATTCACCCATGGTATTCATCCACCCATGGTATTGTAAGTGGAATCTATCAATGGTATTCATTCGCCCATGATATTCATCCACCCATGGTATTCATCCACCCATGGTATTGTAAGTGGCATCTATCCATGTTATTCATTCACTCATGGTATTCATCCACCCATGGTATTCATTCACCCATGGTATGTAACCACCCATGGAGTTTACTTGTGGTATTGTAACTAAAAAAGGCTATAAGTAACAAGCCACATTTTGTAAAAGGACATATTTTCCACTACAATGTAGCTTTTAAAGTTTTCTCTATTTTAATAAAATGTTTCTTGGTGTTTTTGTTTACTCTGTGTTCTCATATTTTTTTGGAATTTAAATTTTTTAGATCTTGGGGGTCTCCCCCCAAGATCTGGATCAATGGTATCATATTCAGGTGACAACTCCATGGGAATGAAGGTTGCAAGCAGATTTTAGTTTCAAAGTTTTGCAACAATCTTCATCAACCTTCATGCAAGTTATATGACCTCCAAAAATAATTCTAGAAGGCTCAAAATATCTCATTTTAAATTATTTTATGTTATATCACATGGATTTTTTACGAAATTTGATTTCATTTCCCGGTTTAAGATATATGAGAAATTGAAGCTACACATGTCTGGAACATTACATAGCCACACGTACTGTGAGTTTCTAGAATCATTTTCTCACTCCACAGGTCATAAAATATCAATTATCTTATTTCAATATAAATATCTCATAATTACCTTAAACACGTCTTTGACAAAATTCCATTTCATCACCTATAGTAGAATTTATCAGTAATGTTACAACAAGGGGTTTATAATGTGAAAGAATCCTTTACAACATCTCATCGTATACAAGAATATACCAGAGAAGCCTTCATTCTTTTACCTACCAGAATGATAAGCAATACAGTTATGGGTCTCCCAAAAATCCAAGTTTATGGGTCAACCGCACAAAACGCTTGCCATTGAAGTCCATTTTCTAGGTCGCACACTGTTAGTATCACAATTGGTCACTTACATGGTATCTCTATCCTTGAATATTTGTTTCTCATGGTTATGGGTCATCCACAAACCCGTGATTCATCGAATTCCATTTTATAGGCCACACATTGTCAATATCACAGTTGGTCACAAACATTATAGGGTATCACTATCCTCGGATATTTGTTCATCATGGTTATGGGTTAACCACACAAAACCCTTCTCTTCAATGCCTCTTCATATTAAGCAAAGGATTCTCATGAGGGAACTTCACACAATGATGACCATTGCTTCTTAAGGGGGAGGAATGATCTGAATGGAAAGTGGTATTCACCCATGGTATTCATCCACCCATGGTATTTAACCACCCATGGTATTGTAAGTGGCATTTATCCATGATATTCATTCACCCATGGTATTCATCCACCCATGTTATTTATCCACCCATGGTAATTACCAATGGTATTGTTAGTAACATATGTTGCCTGATAAATTTACATATTTTTACCCGCTTTTACTTTTTCCTTTTTATCCATTTTATATCTCTTATGAGGTCGATTGATATCTCAATCAATGAAAGGTATATTGCATTGGCATGTCTTCTCATAATGTTGATTAATGAAACCTATTCTTAGGGAAATGATGCTTAGACGATTTTTTGATATAATTTTCTTGCAGATTCACATTGGATGTTGTTCAATGGTACATGATTGAGCAGGATGTTGTTGATGGGCTGGTAGTGGTATTTAAGGATGGAACAATTAAACTATTCAACTATCGAATCTGATTGCTATCTTTGTATTCTATTTCTATTCGAACAATCATTGTATATTTGTGGACAAACATGGTTTCCATGAATTTTGAGGTTGTTAATGCTATTCATTAAATGTATAAGTAAGGCTCAAAGGAGAAAAATAACTGACTTTTCCCTGTGGGCATGTAACAACAAAACTCTAATTGTAATTCCTTTTTTTTATTAATGCAATTTCCAATTTACTGTAATCTCAAATGATCTTTAAATATTAGCCACAAACCTGATTAGAGAGTTGGGCCCTCTCTCTCAATCAGGTGCAGTTGGAGGCAATTGTGTGAATAGGTATGTGTTTTAGTTATATTTTGTTAAGTTTTTGTAATTGATGTTTCTTTCTTTTTCGATTTATAATTTTGTTTTGATTCCTAATTGTTGTTACTCATATTGTTGTTAGTGTTGATTACTTTTTTGTTACTTGATTCGTAGCACTTGTTGGGACTTGTATTTTATAATTTCTCAATACTAGGTAGGGAATGTATGGCCTATATAGATTTTGCATGATAAACTAGAAATAATTAACAAACTGTGGGTTGACAAATAAATGTGAAAGGGATTGAATCTATAAACCCATATTAAAACCTCAACATTTAGGTGTCATTATCGGGGAGGCTATCAAAGGTGTAAAATTAAAACTAATATTGACCATAGGAACGCTCTCTCGTTTTGGTGAGGTGAGGTTTGTACCAAACCTCTTCTAGGACCCGAGCATTATATCACTTTTATTGTTTCCTACTTTTTGATTGAATATAGGAACCAATCTCTCGTCCTGGCTAGGAAAGGTTGTACCAACCCTTTTCCAGGACCCAAGAACTAGATCACTTGATTGCTTTAATTTATTGTTTAATTATAGGAACCACTCTTTCGACTTGGTCAGGAAAGGTTTGCACCAAACCTTTTTCAGGACCTAAGAATTAGATTATTTTGTTTTTTTTTAATTCTCTTCCTTTTTTACTTTAAAATCCCACTCTCTCATCCTGATCAAGCAAGGTCTATACCAACCCTATTCCAGTACTTGAGCTCTAGATTTGTTTTGATTGTATGAATAGGGAAAAAGACAAAAGGGGCAGAGGAAGAACCGCAAAAAGAGGTAGAGGATGGAAAGATCTAGGAAAGATCACCTATATCCAGGAAATCATCACAAAAGTTGAATCAAGAAACTCATCAAGGGGTATTTTCACAATAAGATCTCAAATGGAATCTAGACCCTGGACAGTTCCGCAATCAGAGCCCTCCTCATAGAAGAAACAAAGTCCAGAGAAGAGGAAGAAGGGAGCAGAGGATCTGAGGAATTAAGTGTTAAAATTTCTGATGAAGAAGAGGTAGAGGAAGTAAATCCTCTTCCTGTTCAAGGGAATGCTATTAAATAAACTCAATCATGCATCATCGAGCAACCAGAACCTATTGAAATTCCAAGAGAATATTGGACGATATTCATTGCCAACAACACAACTTCTACAATTTAATTTTCAATTGGATAAATTAGGGGCGATGCACCCATAAAATGCACTCTTCTAAAAACATTACCTAATTTCCATTGTCTCTCTTCCAAGGACCTAGATAGATTCGTCTTTGAGTTTTATGTTATCTTCCGAGGATATGATTATGTTTCAGACACTCAGAAACTTAAGATATTCTTTCTACTTTGAAAGGGACAAAGTTGCATTGGTTTATGGGTCTAGGAGGAAAATCTATCATGGCATGGGACAATATGAACAAACTTTTCCTCAAAAAATATCAGGACTACTGCAAGTCTTGATAAATTAAAGAAGAAATATTCAAGATTATGGAAAGGAGGATGAGAATATGTAGGATTTTGTGGAACACTTCAAATAGAGCATGCAAATATCAGGCCATAGTGATTTAGTTAAGGGTATTTTAAATATAATCTTACTCTGAGCATTAAGAGAAGAATCTTTGGAGCTCCTAAATGTGGTAGGAAATGGGGATATCTCAAAAGAATATTTTGATACTATCTGTGAATTGTGTGTCAAATGTTCACAAGGGGCTGTGAGGCATAAGAGAGGGACACAAGATCTTAGATCATCCGTTAGTGGGGTCACAAAAGTAGAATTTGGAAAATTACTAAACAATTTTAGGACTGACATCCTAGTCACGTTGTCTTCACAGCTAGATGTTCTATAAGAAAAAAAAATAGATGGAATCCAAGAAATCAATGGCCATCTTCTTCCCATAGTGTAGGAATAATCACCCGCTAAAGGAGTGCCCACTTAATACCATCGAAACCTATGCAATATGTGAACAAAACCACTCCACCAGTACGTGTCCATCACTTCCTGGGCTAAAGGACATATTTCAAGGAGTAAGAGATGAAATAGACCAAATTTATTTTATGGGACCAAAGAAGTCATGGAAGTTGTGACCACAAAATACGAATCAAGGTATGACTCAAGACCCTCCTCAACAAACTAATAATTTGAATTTTGGGTCTCACCCTGCACCATTTCCACCTTCATGGCCATAGTATTATCAGTATCCTACGCCTTGCGAATCTAAGTCACCTCAACTTGGTCCAATCCATTCTTGGTCTCAGAACTAGCGTGGACCCCCTCTTCCTACAAATCATCTTCCCCAACCTATGACACAACAACAGATACAACTCCCACCTAATGCCTCCACCATTACTTCTCCTCTTCATCCTCAATTCTCTGTTCAACCCAATCTGAACCTAAATAATAGGGGAGCCCAAGAGGTTGAGACACTCAATATTCATGAATATGGTACTGCAACTTCAGAATGAAATGAATTGAATCTTCAATCTGAATGAGTGGAAAATACAAAGACTTCACCAATAGTTGTTGAACAAAAGGATGATGAAGTCTCAAAACTAGAAATTAAACACCCCTCTAGGGAAGTTGGGGGTAATCTGACACAAATTGTTGTGGAACAGAAGCCCCCCACCAACACAATTATCACTTGAGGGGTTCACACAGGCCCACCTTATCCTAAGAGGTTCTCCTTAATGAAATAGATCCCTCAACCTGAATTTGATCTTTTGGGGGAATTAAAGAAACTATTTGTTAAGATCCCATTGCTTTAGGCCATGAAGGAGTGCCAATTTATGCTAAAATAATTAAGGATTTGTGCTCCAAGAATCCTGGAAGAAAGTTGAAAGACCCACCTACTATTCATGTCATGGGGAATTTGTTAGACACAATGTTGGGAAAAATATACCTGTCAAATACGTTGACACAGGAAACTTGATCCTCAAAGTTCAAATCAATGAGGTCGATATTTCAAATGTTCTGGTAGACCTTAGGGTTGCAATTATGTTATAACATCAACAATTGTACTTACTCAGGGCTTACTTATTTTGAAACCAACCCCAATGGTTTTAGAACTTGCAATTAACGTTATAACTTCAGAAATTGTACTTGATCTAAGCTTACTGATTTTGAAACCAACGCCAACAATTCTAGAACTTGGATATCAATATACTATAAGACCTATAGGGAAATTGGAAGATGTCAGTATTTCCATGGATTCTTGGGAATATCCTATCAATCTCTTAGTGCTGCATACTCAATATCTAGTTGTGGGGTACCCCCTAATCTTAGGAATGCCATGGCTCACTACGGTCGATGCCCACATTGGGTTCCAATCGGGAAATGTAGTAATATCAAATGGAGAGATTATGAAGAACCTTGTTCTCTATCCTCATGTAGAACCAAGCTCATCGGTTGAACCAGGGTTTACCGTAACACAAAAGCCTTACCTCTGGGATGAGTTTTAACCTAGAAATGAAAATGTTAGACCAATTCTCGCTATTGGGGAAGCTTTTTTTTCAAATAAGAAATGGAGGACAATGTTATCAGTACATTTATTGATGAACCTAATTTCATTTCTTTCCCAATGCTTTGAAAAACATTGTTAAGGAATACCTTCAAAATTTATTGGATGTTGGGTTTATTTATCTGATCTTTGACAGTCAATGGGTATCCACATTAGTCATTTTCCCAAAGAAGAACAGAAAGTGGATGATCTCTTTCTATTATAGGGATCTAAATAAATCTACAAAGAAACATCACTTTCCCTTACCTTTTATTGACCAGGATCTCAACACACTAGCCATAAAGAAGTTCTTTTCTTTTTTGGATGGGTTCAGTGGACATAACCAGATCTAAATAGCTCATGAGGATCAAGATAAGACCACTTTGACTTTCCCTTCATGAAATTTTTCATATCGGGTCCTCCCGTTTGGACTCTGTAATGCACCTGCTATTTTCCAACAGCCAATATTGGTAATATTTTCTGATTTTATTAATGACAACATTGAAATTCATATGGATGATTTTACCCCATATGGTAATTCATTTGAAGATGGTTTGGAAAATTTAGAAAAAATTCTTAAACAATGTAAACAGACTCATGTCTCTCTTAGTACAGTAAAATGTCATATCATGATGGAAGAAAGGATCATCTTGGGGCATTTACTTTCAGTTGCAGGAATACAGATTAATCCCACTATGGTCGAGGTAATCTTAAACTTTCCCACTGTAAAGACACAGAAAATGGTACAAATATTTATTGCTTATGCTGTGTATTAGTGGTGCTTCATAGAAATTTTTTCTAAAATAGAATTTGCACTTTTTCAACTATTGTTGAAAGATGCATAATTTGTGTGGACTGATGCTTGTGAATCTCCTTTTTCAAGGATCAAGAAATTAGTATGTGAGGCTCCAATATTGCCTGGTCTTGATTGGAAACTTCCATTCCATATCTCTATGGAAAATTCCCATACAGAAGTTGGAGAATTTTTTGGACAACATGAAGATAAGAAGTTGTACTTGATCTACTATGTCAACAAGAATTTAAATCCTACTCAACTTAATTATACGGTAACTGAGAAAGAAATTTTGGATATCATTTATGTTGTTAACAAATTTTGGCATTATATTACTCAATATCCCACCTTTGTGCATACAAATAATTTAGCCAACAGGGATATGATGAAAAATATTATAACTCTTGGATGAATCACAAGATGGTTATTATTGTTACAAGAATTTGATATCACTATTGTAGACAAACTAGGAAAGGATAATGTGGTAGAAAATTTCCTATTGAGGCTAAAAATTAATAATGAAGATATACCTGTAGAAGATAGTTTTCCTCATGAACATATTTTTACAATTTCTCCTAACACTCCTTGGTATGAAGATGTTTCTAAATATCTTTCCATAGGTAGGGTACCTAATCATTTTCCATACAGGTAAACACTAATAATTATCTAGCAGAGTGCCCACTATATGTGGATAGAATGGTACCTCTTCTACACCAAACCAGATCAGAAAATTCGACGTTGCGTAGGTGAGGGCAAGATCTATGATGTTCTAAAAGCTTCCCACAATGAATCTTGTGGACATTTTGCAGACAAACAAACCAGTCACAAGTTGCTACAGATGGTTTACTCTTGGCCCTCTATATTTCGGGATGCTAGAAAATAAGTTCGAGGATGTGACAATTGTCAATGAATGGGCCAACCTGTTCAATCAGATGAAATTCCACTGAATAATAAACTTGTCCTTTATCCCTTTGGTAAGTGGGCTATTGATTTTGTTGGTCTGTTTAATCCTCTTTCTCATTAGAAAGTCCATATCCTTGCCTGTACAGACTATGTGACAAAATGGACAGAAGCCAAAGTCATTTCAAAATCCACTGAACAAACTGTCTCAGATGTATTATTTGAAATAATATTTTCTCAATATGGGGCTCCCAGGGAGATAGTTTTAGATGGAGGGGCACAATTTACATCACATTCAATAGCAACACTTATGGAGAAAAATGGAATCAAACACCGACTGACATCCCCATATCACCCTCAAGTGAATGGTCAGGTGAAGAGAACAAATAAAGTATTGGAGAATATTATTACAAATACTGTGGATAACCATCACTAGAATTGGGCTGAAAAACTCCCCAAAGCACTTTGGGCATATAGAACTACATGGAGGAATACAACAGGATTTTCACCATATGAACTTATGTATGGGAAACCCCCTCTGTTTCCAATGGAATTTGAGGTCAAAACGCTCAAGACAACTCTAGAAGTAGGCCTAGATATTACCTCAACCCGAAAACACTGACTGGATTAGCTCAATTAATTAGATGAAATCCATCTGGTAGTTGTACAAAACACTTCCATAATCCACAAACAACTAACTAAGTGGCATGATACATTTATCAAGCAAAAGGTGTTTCAAAAAGGTGATTGGGCATCACTTTATGATTCATGGTACAAGGATTTTAAAGGAAAGCTCTGCTCAAGATGGATGGGTCCATATGAGGTCGACACAATGTTTGACAATGGAACTATTAAACTCATAAAAATAGATGATGCACATATTCCTTTACTTGTAAATGGACATCGCCTGAAGTTGTATCACCATCTGAACTCTAGGGATTCCTTTATTAGACAATTTTTTGATGATTATGGTTTTGAAGTCATTTGTGTAGAAAATTATTCTGCTACTCTACTTGCAACTCTCTTTTTCCCGTTATAGCACTTTCTTCCCTTTCTCTTGCTTTTACTCTATTTGCAGTTGCTTTTCCTTTTAAAATGCTTTCTTCCCTTTCACTTGCTGCTACTCTAGTTACAACTCTTTTTCCATTTACAACGCTTTATTCCCTTTCCCTTGCCATTACTCTACTTGCATTTCTCTTTTTCCCTTTACAATGCTCTCTACCATTTACCTTGTTGATACTCCATTAGTGTTGGTACTCTGTCGATGTTGTTACTCCACCAATGTTGATACTCTGCTGATGTTGATACCCCAGTAGTACTGATACTCTTTCGATGCTGATACTCCACCAGTGTTGATACTATACCATTGCTGATACTGCACTAAGGTAAGTCATCAGGTACATCCCCAAACGACTTTGTGAATTTAATTGACATTTCATTAATGACATGACCAATCACAATTGAGGATGACCATACCTTAGTTGGGGAGAGATTATCATATTTAATAATAACAATACCATTTTTTTTATTGTACCTCATTAAGAGACTATTTAAATCATCCAATCATACCATTAATATGGCACCATTAACCACTGGTATCATATCCCCTTGTATCCTTCACATATCCCAATACTCATTGGAAATTGCACTCTGTATGAATATGCATGCCAGTATTAAAATATGGTCATTTCCAATGTATCAGAAGAACTACCATAAGCATTACCATGATTACCACTACTTTTACCATAACCCTCACTCAAATTCATTTCCCTTATCGTCACTTTTGTTACTACGTATTTTATCGGTTAACCATCCCCTTAATGGCTTGTTGCTACTCTGAGTGTTGCTACAGAGTAAATGACAAGTACAGCGGGTGGCTAAGCTATTAGACATGAGCCAGAAAGCACGAAGAAGATTCAATGTCAACCGACAGTATGGCAGATCTTCCAAAATGTGGGTTGGCATACTTACTTTGAGCCAATACAGGGGTTTGATGAAGGAGTGGCAGTTGAGTTTGTGCTAAATCTGGAAGGAAATCACTCCATAGTCCGCGGACTAGAAGTTCAAGTAACTGAGGAAGTTATTATAGTTGTCAGTGGGTTGGCATAGGATGAACACATGTGGTTTATCAGAAGAGCAGCCATGCCAGAATTTGCAAAGCTATTCCTACAAGCGGGGGAGAATGTGGTGCAGAAAGGAAAACGTTATGCTCGGAAATCACTATCACAACCTTGGGAAGATATTGTGTACTTCCTAATGTGATACATCACCTATGAAGGTTGGTTTTATACTCTTTTTAAATATCACTTCAAACTCCTAGCCTATCTCCGGTTTTGTTAGATGCATTCGATAAATATTTTGTTCATTCGTTTGAATAATCCACAATTGATGGCCCTGTCTGCACACTGTTCGTGCCAAGCATTGGCCGTACTTTTCAATCATGGTCTTGTTAGACTACTAGTAATTCACGCCTTGTTACTGACTCTTATAACTTGGCAGAGACTGGTTGAACTATTAGAGGAAGAAATTGTAGCCATGATGCTTGTAAGGCTAGAAGAGGAATTGTTTGAAGAGGAAGTAATGTAACAAATACCGAAGGAGTTAGAGGAAAATGGGGACAAGGAAATGAGATACCAAAAATATGGTTTGGGAGATGGGGGAGTAATGTAGGGGACTGAATAGAGGATGATGGTAGAAAGGAAACTAAAGTTACTACCCCTCATTCTCCACTCATAGCCTCCTTGCTGAGATGATCGAGGAAATTCCATTCTCCTACCCATGCGGTGATAGAAGAAGTCTCTCCTCCCAAATTGAGGTTCATATGAGTAGTTGTAGAAGAAGAAAAGGTTGTTTTCAACACTTCTCCACAAGAATAAGTGTTGACGTCAGAACAATTGGAAGAAGAGGTGGCTTCCAACACTGCTCCACAAGAACCATTTTCGGCTTCAGAGCAATTGGAAGAAGATATTTTTTTTCTGACACTGCTTCACAAGAACTAATGTTAGCTTCAGAGAAATTAGAGGAAGGAGATGTTTCCAGTATTGTTCCATGAGAACCAGTACTAGATTTTGAACAAATAGAAGGAAATTCAGCAATGCAAGGGTTTGTAGAAGAATTTGTCGATGTATCTCCACGAGTACCGACATCTGAACAAATGGAGAATGTCATGATAAAATAAGAACTTATTGATGAGTTCATTGATACTGCTCCACAAGGACTAGTACCAGTCTCGAGACAGGTGGAGAAGACTGTGGTAAAACAAGAATGTGTCGAAGAACTTACAAAAAGGAAAGTACCCATTCAACGTTGGTACCTACTACTGTTCAAATAAAATATTCAGTCAAATATAGAAATTACCAAACTAAGGAAATGGTGATGCGGTTGTGGAAACCGGAAAAAGTATAGCGAAAAGTTAATACTGGCCAAGAAATTGCAAACCCTGGAACCAGTGGGGCAGTCTCAGTGGCATCACAGACATATGATAAGGAGTTGACTGCAACATCCACATAGACCGTGACACACTTTAATATTCAGGAAGTTTGGGAGTTTATTTTGGCAGCAAAATTCCAAAAATGGAAGGCTACTACTTTTAGCTTCCAGCGTGGGGCAATTCCCATGGAGGCTCATTGGAAAGAAATAAGGGAGACTCAGGAGAATGCGGGGAGGGTGGTTGCCAATTATACAATTCAGATCGAAAAGGATCAATAACAAGAAGAAAAATTACAAAGGAAGATCAAGGAGTTGCGGGAATGGATTCTGTTGCTAAATACTTACAAAGGCAAGATTTTCATGTTAACACAAAAAATAATGGAATGTAGACCTCCTGCTAGTTTTTATGCCCTTTTTCTTCATCAACAATATCTATTTTTCTATTTCGAAAGTAATCAGCAGGAGTTAAGTCATGAAACCGAAGATCCCATGCAATTGTTGAGGATTCTGAGAGCTAAAAATCATATTAACCAGCACCTCCTATGTGAATTATACATGCATGATTATATCCTAGAAACTGATCAATGATTCAACCCACTACCATTTGTAGGAGATTTTCAATTGAGAGCGTTTACATAATTTGTGATTAATCACGTCAAATGGGAAAAGGCCCTTGATACATTAGAGGAAAACCAGGAAAATCGCTCTTTGATGATCAAAATGGAGCATTTCTAATCTAGGTATATTTTTACTAAACATCATCGATTTCTTAAACACAAAGGAAAAAAATATTGGATTCTTATGACACAACGATGTTGTGTCGACCTGTGCACAAGACAAATATGCACTTTTTAGGAAGAAGCCAAGGATTCTTGTCAAAAGTGTTGGATGCTTTCATTGTCAGAAGTACATGCACAAGAACCCTTTTCGGAACCCAACTTTGTAAGAGAATTGGGGAGAGTTCCATGCTATATTTCATGCATACAACACTGTGGAGTTCATTGGCTGGGATTAAGGTTCTAATTTTTTTCCTATCATCTGGTTGCCTTCTGACCAGTATGGGTTGACTTATGTTGTAGATGAAGACTGGTGAAAGAACATCATTCATACAAATGGGTTTTAGATACATGGAACTGACATGGAAAAATAATACAATCTCACTTAGATTCATGCAAGTCACAATGGATCTAACCTTGATATGCGTAGGAAGCCATTTTCATGAGGACATGCAACCAAGCTAGTTGGGGGGAGATGTTGGCCGATAATATTACCTATTTTTAACTACTTTTACTTTTTACTTTTTATTCATTTCATAGCTTTTATGAGGCTAATTTATATCTCAACCAATGAAAAGTATATTTCATTGGCATGTCTTCTTGAAATGTTAATTAATGAAGCGTAGTCATAGGGTTAGACAATTTGATGATAGAATTTTCTTACATATTCATGTTGGATGTTGTTCAATGGTACATGATCCAACATGATGTTGTTGACAGGCTGGCAGCGCTATTTAAGGATGGAACCATTAATATGTTCAATTGTCGAATAGATGACCAATCGACTCTTATTATTTTCTTTGTATTCTATTTCTATTCGAAAAATCATTGTATATTTGTGGACCGACATGATTTCCACAATTTCTGAGGTTGTTAATTCTATTCATGAAATGATGAAATGCATATGTAAGGCTCAATGGTGAAGAATGACAAACTTTTCCCTGTGGGCATGTAACAACAAAACTCTAATTGTAATTCCTTTTTTATTAATGCAATTTCTAGTTTACTGTAATCTCCTGTGATCTTTAACTCTTAGCCATGGGCTTAATCAGAGATTTGGGCCCACTCTCTCGATTAGGTGTTGTTGGAGGAAATCATGTGAATATGTATGTTTTTAAGTTATATTGTTAGGGTTTTGTAATTGATGTTTCTTTCTTTATCTCTTTGTAATTTTGATGAGATTCCTAATTGTTGTTACTCAAAGTGTTTTTAGTGTTGATTACTTTGTTGTTACTTGATCCGTAGCACTTTTTGGGCCTTGTAATTTGTAATTTGTCAATATTGGGTAGGGAACCTGTGACTTGCATAGACTTTGCACGATAAGCTTGAAATAATTAACGAACCCCAAATTGATAAATAAATGTGGAAGGGATTGAATATATAAACCCATATTAAAATCTCAACAACATCTACCCATGGTATTCATTCACCCATGGTATCTACCCACCCATGGAATTTACCCATGGTATTGTAACTAAAAAAGGTTATATGTAATAAGCCACATTTTGTAAAAGGACAAATTGTCCACCGCAATGTAGGTTTCAAAGTTTTTTCTATTTTAATAAAATGTTTCTTGGTGTTTTTGTTTACTTTATGTTATCATATTTTTTTGGCATTTTGATTTTTTAGATCTTGGGGAGCTCCCCCCAAGATCTAGATCAATGTAATTATAGAGTTCCATCAAATCTAGTGATTGAATCTATTGGACTAGATCGATGTAATTAAGGTGTTCCATTATCATGGACCACTCTGACCGAATCAATGCCCATTGAGTCAATTACATTATTCCTAGTGCGAATATAACAGACAAGGTCATGGTTGTATGAGATCAACTGTTTTATCACATCAAATGACAAAATAAAATGATTAACTCTGGGAACAAATCAAACGTATTTCGATCGATGGCTAAAACCATGGGAAAATCACTAGTTAAGATCTTGTGGTATCATTTTCATCTATAGGAAAGTGTCGCTAGCACTAAACTACCGCCATGTCGCAATCACCATCAACAAACAATGTTTAGACTCCAACACTACTCTAGTGTCACTCTGTGAGAAGAGTTAGACCGTGGCACTACTCTAAACTTGAGAAAATTTACTTCCTCTAGCCCATATCTCCACCACTTGCTTCTATCTTTCTATTCTTCAACGTTCTCAGGCCCCCCAAAACCATTGCAATCTATAGATAATCATGCATGTACTTTTACAATGGTTGACATCAATGCCAAGATTACTAGCAATCTCCATGGCTAACATCAATGGAAAAACCATGACATTCTCTCCCTTTGGAATTGATGGAAACCTTTATCCATGAACCAATCTTATCTCCATTCACTACAAGTTAGCTAGTCTTATTTTTGCTCATGTGGCTAGTCACATTCTCCCCCTTTGACATCAATCCAAAAGGGAGGCTGAAATCTCACTGAATACATATGTTGACACCAACTAGACACTGCTAATACAATTGATTTGCTGATGAAATATGATCAGCTACTTCATTTGCAATATAATCATTAAGAACAAGGAAACTTGTTTCTCATAACAATGGAATTTACAAGAATGTCACATCAAGGTAATTATACCAACACCATAAGCTTCCTCTTGCTGAACATATTGCCCCTAAACATGTTCTAAGGGCTGCAAACACCTTCTTCAACATGTTGTACATTACATTTACTTCTACCAATGTCTCCTTGCCACATGCAAGATCCTACTCCTCATGGAACAAGGACTCATAACAAGCCATGATAAATTATAAACTTGAGATGGTATAGAGCTTATTAAATGAACACAAGGTTGTATCAATAAGAGTACATACTGTAAGTGAATGTCCCACTGTTAAACATGCCAATACTCATGAATATTTTCTATATGTGCCCGAACTAGTGAGTACAAAATAAACAAGTACATGTATGTCTACATCAAGGTATTTTTTAAGGATTTAATATTTCTCCTATATATAATGTTATAGGCGATGATTCTAGTTTGAAAATTAATATGTACATAATGTAACTGAATATTCAATCAAAAACATGTAATTTACTATTAAAATTGGTAATTTTTTGGCAAATATCTTCCATTTAATCATATATATGTAAATAATAGGTGAATCTTTAACTAAATTGGCGAACACTATTTTCATAAAAAATCCAAAAAATATCCCATTTGCGAAATTTCTCCCCTAAAATTCCCCTAGTCTACATGAATGAGATACATGACTATATTTTGACACCCAAAAGCCCATACATGTCTAAATAATGACTCACTTCAATGCCTGCCAACACTCGTTCTCACTCTCTCATGCATAACTAACAAAAATACCACTCAAGCAACTTTACCCAAAGATGGAAGGAATAACATACAGGGGTTGATCTTGCATGCAAGAGTGGTTTACATGGTAGAAATAAATACTCTATTAAATGTATGAATATTCCTCCTATGCATATCCATACCATGTTCTATTCAACTACAATGTCAAAGATAGTCAAATACGTACATGTGGTTGGTTTACCAACTTTCAACTCATGATTTCAATACAAGGATCTTGCTACAACTAGAAATGAATGAAAGCAAGAAAATGCAAGCCTTGAAACCCAAGTTGCATGAATGACTCCCCCTGAGTTTATTTACCTTCTAGACTGAATATTGATCCTATGGACCTAATATTTCCTACAGGCTCTCAAACATAACATTTTGTCACTGCTCATCTACATCAAATATTCATGCTACCATACTACTATGATCCACGTGATACCATGAAGGTTTCTGATTTATTTTTTGTATTATTGTTAAATATCCGTCAATTAACAATGGATTACATTTTTTATTGATCTCTCCTACTTGAAATATGAAAAAAATACACTAAAATTGACTTATTTCTTCTTCATACCCTCCCTTTCAATAGATACTCATTGTCTAGAGTCCTAATTCCTTTTGGTATTAGCTTTCCAGTGTCTTCTTGTATAATTTTTCATCCTCTTGGAGTGAATATGCCTGCATGTCCTATACCATTCATTTGAATCACACTCAAAATGTTGTTCTTTGACCCTTCAACCAGTAAGATATCAACAAATTTTGTACTTTTGACATCAAGGTTTGCTCTACCTTCTCTTATAACCTTTGTTGTTGCATTGTTTCTATGAATGACATGTCCATGCTTTAATTTCTTGAAAGATATAAATCTTCTCTTATCTCTATACATGTGGTGAGAACATTCTTTATCTATGTACCAATCATCGTCTTCTTCTAGTGCACATAGTAGATGGCCACACTTCACTTGTTCTTCTTCTTTTTAATTCCATATTTTGGTATGATGACCACCATTAGAAGTGTCTTCTTTTAGATCCTGCTCTTTTGAATTTTTTTTTACCTAGCTACTTTGAATAGGTTCTTCATGTTATCTAGAAGATCTCATTGACTTTCTCCTACACTCCTTTGCCGTGTGACCAAACTTATTGCATGTATATCATATTATGTGACCAAATAAGGGGGAAAAGGAATCATATGATTTATGTCTCATGTTATTTTCATTTTCATATGATTTGTAGTCTTTATCCTTATGACCAAATAAATTACATGAAAAATAGTAGTCTTGAAAGTAAGTTATATACCTGGGGATCCAATGATATTCTTCTGTAAAGAAGGCTTTTTCTTAAGAAACTTATTTTAATGCTTGAACAATCTACTTCTACAATCTGTTGCAATATGTCAAAAGTTGTGACAGATAAAACACTCAACATCATCCATCAAATGGGTAAAGGAATTGTTTTTCCTTATTTGGAGGCCTACATTTCTTCCATACTCATCCCTCGGAACAAATGAGCATGAGGGTTTCCTATTTGTCAAAAAGAAATATGGGAAATTCATGTTATATATTGACTCTCAACAACTACATAAATTGAAAATTAAAAATAAGTATCCCTTGCACAAAATTGATGATTTATTTGACCAAGTAAGAGGGGTGATTGTATTTTCTAAAATAGATCTCAAATCTAGTTATCACCAACTGAAAATTAAAGATGAATACTTTCTAAAAACAAATTTTTAAACCTCATATGGACACTACAAATTTATAGTGCTTCCATTTATAATTACAAATGCACCTGATACTTTTATGTGCTTGATTAATAATGTCTTTAGTAAAGTTTTAGACATGTTCATACTCATGTTTATAGATGATATATTGACTTATTCAAAGCGATAGGAGGAACATAAGAAATATTTAGAAATAGTTCTACAAAATTTACATGAACAAAATTGATATTCTAAGTTCAACAAATATGAATTTTATCAAGAAAATATACAATATCTAGCACATGCGATATCTAAATATTGGATAGTAGTGGATCCCAAAAAAGTAAAGGCCATTCTTGATTGGAAAATTCCCAAGGATGTGACAAATTTGAGATCATTTATGGGTATCATTGGATATTATCATAGGTTCATAGATGGATTTTGTAAATTAGCTTAACCCATAACTTCGCTACAAAAGAAAGGGGTGAAATTTGAGTGGACTAAAAAATGTCAAGAAACCTTTGAACAGTTAAAGCATTTAGTTCGTGTTTCACATGTGTTGAGAATAAAAGACACTCATAAGGAGTTTGTAGTGTGTACTAATGCATTTTTGGAAGGTCCAGGAGGTATACTCATGCAAGAAGATCATGTGGTGGCTTATGAAACCCGTAAACGAAAACAACATGAAAGAAAATACAAATTTCACAATCTTGAGTTAGTTGTAGTCGTCCATGCACTTAAAATGTGAAGACACTACTTATTTGGTAATAAGTTTACTTTAGTTACCGATCATGTGAGTTTAAAATATTCTTTGGCCAAATTGTCATGAATACCAGGAAATCTAGATAGATGGCCTTCTTGAGTGAATATGATTTCAACATTAAGCATACAAAAGGAGAAAAAACAAGGTGGAAAATGTGCTAAGTCAAAGTATAAAATGGATTTGTGAAGTAATATTAAGTATTAATGAAACATATTTCATTGAATATATTGAAATGGCAGCATTAGAAGATGAGAGTTATAATTAGATTTGTGAAAATATGAGAGTTAGAACTGACCAAGGAAAATAGACAACTTATAAATTTAATGAAAATGGGATATTAACATATAAAAATAGACTTTTGTTAAAGATGTGGCCAAAATTAAATTATTGATATTAGATAAACACAACAAAATACCCTTCCCAACTTACCAAGGTTACCATAAAATGATCACCACTATTGAAAACTAATTTTTCTCGCTTGGTATGAAAAAGGAAGTAGTTACATACTTGGTAAAATTCCAATAATTTAAGTAGGTAAAATTAGAACATCAACATCCAGTAAGATATTTGAACCCTCTACATATACCTAAGTGCAGGTGGAAGGTGATTTTATTAGATTTTATTACTGGGTTACATAGGACCTGGAAACAATATTATTCTATTATGGAAGTGGTACATAAGTTGTCTAAGGCTACTCATTTAATACTTGTTTTATCTACTTATAGAGAATCACAAGTGGTAGAAGTATTCATGGAAGAAATTTTAAAAATTCATGGAATACCCAAGAGTATTATATTAAACAAGGACACAAAATTCCCTTCCAAATTGTGGAAGGCCTTATTTACTGGAATGGGTACACAGTTAAGATTTAACACTCTATACCATCCAAAAAATAATGGTGAAATAGAAAGGGTTAACAAAGTCCTTGAATACATGTGTACTAGCCCAAGAAATGGGAGGACTATCTGCATTTAGTGAAGTTTTCCTATAACAATAGTTATAAGGAATCACTTAAGATGAGTCCTTTATAGGTTTTGTATGCAAGGAGGTTCCATATTCCCTTACATTAGAGTCAACCTAAAGATAGGATTATTCTATGGCCAGACCTACTATAGGAAATGGATTAGATCATGAAAAATATCAAGAAGAACCTAAAAGCAGTACATGATAGGCAACAAAGTTACACATATTTAAGAAGGACACATAAATAATTTAAAGTGAGTTAAGATGTATATATTAATGTATGAATGAAGAAGATTTCCTTAAAATTGGGAAATTGTTCTAAGTTAGCCCCTCCATTTTGTGTGTCCTTTGACAAAATAACTAAGGTAGGGCCAGTGGCCTACCATCTAAAAATACCATCTCACATTAGAGTTCACAATGTTTCTTGTTCCTATTTGAAAAAGTATATTAATGATCTTGCTCATATTATTGATTGAAATTTTATAGAAGTTGAACTGAAAGGTGATTTGGATCTACATTCTGAAATCAAGCCATTGTCTAGGTTAAAGGGCATCGGAAGCACTTTGGGCTAAAGGATTCCACCTACGAAAATGGAAGCATGAAAAGGCATAGGATGATGTTCCATTTTAAGGCATGGGGAGATGTGATACCCCTTGGTAAATTTGACTGTGAATGAGAAGTCAAGTGGTACAAGTAATATGTTATAACATTGTAAATATTTATTTATTTTGAGAAATAAAAGAAAAAAATGTTTTGTATTAATATTATTCCTAAAAATATATTAAATGTTACCATGTGAGGTTATAATCTTAAACTACCAAGAAAACTATTGGAATCGGTTATGCCCAAGAAGGTGCAAGAAAAAAACAAGAAAATCCTCCTTTTCAGTAAACAATTGAATTGTTTGCAAAGGTAGAAAACCAAATATTTCATGATTGGAGACAAGTTTCGTGGGTGTAAGTTGTGCAAATAGGAATGTGGGAGATAAAGGTCAATTAAGAGGTTTTATTTGATGAATTGTACCTTGCTACGGGAGCCTAAAGTACATAGTAGAGGGAGGAATCAGTGGGATTGATGTATTCAGAGATAACAATGACAAAGGCTAGAGTAGTCAGATACTAAAGAGCGCAGAGAAGGGTTGACAATAATGTAGAAAGGTAGAGTCAATAGAAGCACAAAGTTTTCAGTAGACAAGCCATAACAGTCAGAGACTTTGATGACAGATGCATCATATAGATTCAAGTTGGATTTTTTTTGTTTCTGGAGTTGCTAGAGAAACAACACTAGAGAGAAGTGTTGCATGCAGAACATTCCAAAGGCTTAGGATTAGGATCAAGTTGAATTCCTTTCTTGTTAAGAGGGAGTGTTGAAAATAGCAACAAGAAATAATAAAAATAGAATCCAGAAATTCCAATCTAAGTTGTCCTTGAATTAAACTGAGAATTAAAATCAAATTCTATTCTCATAGGAACTTATAAATAGTTAATTAAGTTTATTTAAATTAATTAGCTTAGGAATTTCGAGTTGGAAGTCTTTCTGAAGTCATGTATACGTTCTCCCTATATTATAGGGGTCAATGACGACTTAATTGTGAGTTGTAATTAGATAAATCAGTTTATTGAGTTAAGTTCAATTAAATTAGTTCCAAACTATTTGAGGAATTAATAGTGAGTTAATAGTTAGTTGGTGCACTAATGCATTAACTAGTGCTACTCCAATTAACTGAAGATTCCCTCATCAGAAACTCATGCATGTCAATTCTGAGAAAGACCCAGTTGAGGCTAGAGTGCAAGGGCAGTGTACTATTAGTTGTATAGTTTTCTGAGTTGTATAGATGCTGCATGTAATTAGGAACTAAACCTTGAAGGGATTGCGCAATTTTGGATGCACTGGTTTCCCTTTAATATGGGCTAATAAACCATAGGAATTGCAGAAATAAAGGCTTGAAGAGTAGGACAATTGGCTAAGTGTTGACCAAGAGCTTGCTTGTGCATTGGAGATTGATCATATTGAGTGATGGGATTGTTCTTGTGAGAACAAGCATTGTATCATCTTGGATTTCTGATTTAATGTAATATAGATAATGGGGTTTTGAGTTGTGGCTTTCCCCTGATACTTATTGTGTTATGTGGCATTGATCTGTCTTCCTCTTACTATTATTGTTTTTATCGATCTTTATGGGCTTCTGCTATAAAGGGTAGAAGTAGATTCTGGTCTTTTTCTTTAGTAAATTGCATGATCTTGTGAATCTATAGGAAATTCTACAATAATTATATACTAATTAATATTAATATTAATATTAAATCAATACCATATACCAAATAATGTGGTTGTTCATGTGTTTGGTACACGCTTATCAGCTTATATAAACCACATTTATTAATGTGGTTCTCCTAATTGGAACCCTCACATGGTATGGAAAGTGAATTGCATAAATACCTCACCAACATAAAATGAATTGCATGAAGCCCTCACAAACCTAAATATTTATCAATATTGTATGTTGTGATGAATGGGTTTGAATCCATGTGACATGTGATTAGCGTAATAAAACAAACATGTGTGTTATTTTCAATGTGATAAATGGATTATGAGGCTTAATTATTTAATGCATGATCTTCTAATTTTGTGAATGAGTGGGTATCAATTGACAATGACATAAGAAATCATTGGACATAAGTTGAATTTATAAAGAAATTTTGACTAAATTGAGTTTTAATTAGTTTTTATTTTTTGGTTTCCTATGTTGTGTAGGCCTTCAGTACACTTAACCTTTAGCATTTCAATTGTAAAAATCACCGAGGGATTGCACCTAGCATGGGTCATACCAACCCTTAATATGGCTGGATTTTTGACAAAAAGTTTCTACAACTCTCAACTTCTCATAAAATTTAAATCTAAAAAACAAAAAATAATGATTTCTACAAAACTAGTGATTTTGTAAAATATAATATAATCATAACATTTAATCAGTATTCGATATTATTTTTAAATAATATATGTTATTGTAATGAGATTATGCTTTTTATTTTCATATAGTATGTTTTTTAAGTAGAAAAAAACACATATATCTTACTATTTTTAAATAATTATTTTAATATAATTATGTCATAATGGGAAGTGCATGTTCATAACAAACTTCTTTGCAATCATAGAATCAAATTTCCTAGTAAAACTAAGGAACAAAATCAAGGGAAGGGTAAGGATAAAAAACCAAGGATGAAATCCATATTAATATGTATTTTGATTAGAATTATATAATTCTTGATACAATAGAGATATATATATATATCTATATATATATATATATATATATATATATATATATATATATAAACATAATTTACGGTGTTTAAAAAATAATATTATTGTTCTGATTAGTTTTTGTTTAGGAAGGGTTTTATTAATTAATTTTCTCATTGATCACTAATAGTTTCGTATTGACCATGGAAAGATATAATGTTTAACTATATAAATAATTAAAGTATTTTATGTTTTAGTTTAAAAGAATAATTGGTTAGCATTTTATTGGCTAAAAAATTGTATGTCTTATTTAAGGGTTATTGACATATATCCCATGCCACCTTTGAAATTTCCTCACTCTAAGAACTAGTCAGTTTTCTTAGGGATCATGCTTGGGATCTTGTAACCTCATTAAACAAATTGATAGAAATTAGAACATATATGAGGTTTTTCTGATTCGAAATCATTGCTAGTATATGATTAACCTGACAATTATTGTCTTCCTAAGTTTTGAACCAATTCTTGGCACCCCTGAATGCTACGACATTAATAATTACCAACACTAATCATGATTTCTACCTAAGGCAAATTTATTGCAGTATTATGTTTTATCTTCAAATGCTTCTCCAGGTAGTTGCAATGGTATTGTTAGTATGCAATGTCAATTATTTTCATTTACAGACCATTTCAACCTTTTGATTCTTCTGGTAACATTTTTTATAATAGAGAGGAAAATTTTACAGATAATCGTAATCTAAAGGATATTATCACCCATAACAAAACAACGGACGAATCTTTTGTTGCAATCATATTTTCCATAATAAATATGGTTAATGTAGCTACCTGGATAATTTCTATGATTCGAGAGGACATTTAATGATTCAAGAGGATATTTAACAAAATATTAATGATTTGTCATATCAATACGCTTTTTTGATAATTATATTTAACAATTTACTCTATCTTTTCATGCCAACACTTTTCTTGTGGACATATAAATTTGTTGAAGAGTTAGAGAGGGAGATGGTTTAAAAATCTGAAAGATTAGATGTATAGAACTACTAGCATGTTTTTTTGTGAAAAATGTTTATTTTCAGTTTGAAGTCCTGGAGAATGGACCAGCATAACAAATTACTCAGGAGTTATTTCTTGGATGTTTGAGAATACTTTATATGGAAATGTATATTATGATAGATGTGAATTCCTCGATCATACATGACACATATAAAAATTCCTTTTATTATGGAACAATATTTTCTTTAGAGACATTGTTTTTAATAATGGCCTACATATAATGGAAACTCTTTTATCTTTGTTTTTACAACACTTGTAGTCAACATCTCCTATCAAATAATAATACGTTATCATTATTTAATAACTTCATGGATATTACCATTATAAAATACAGTGCATATTAGGATAGATTATTGCTACCAATTGTCACATCGTTGTAATTTAATTGCATTTAAAATAATGGACCAATTTTCATGCAAAATGACTGAACCAGTGGATGTTTAGATTGAACAATCATTTCTAATATATCTATATGCTGAAATTTTTTTTTTAGATTGAACAATCATTTCTAATATATCTATATGCTGAATTTTTTTTTATGTGAACACGAGAACAATGAACCTTTAGGTGGGACTTCAAGGATTTCTAATATTTGCATATATTTTCTCAAAACTCTCTCTCCCAAAAATAGAATCGTTCCACGAAGATATAAATAATTTCATTTACTGTTGCCAATTTTTATCTAATGGAAACCATTTTTATTTTTTTGGAAATGTTTTTATTTTTTATTTTTTGTTTGAAATGAGCCACTAAATTTTTTTAAAAGATTGTATACTTTATTGGAACGTTTAAAAAAAATTAACATTAATTATATAAATTACAAACCCAATTTTACCATTCTAATTTTTTTTACCAAATTTCAATCTAATTTAATATAAAAATGTACCAAAAAAGTTTGAAAACTTAAAATAATTAAATTAGCATAATCTTTAAACATTCCAAAATACATCTTATATTACATAATCTATCACAATCAATATCTTAATTTGTTGTGCTTATTTATTATGAAAAATATTATACATACAACAATGATCAATGACAATCAAAAAGACTAAATTTCCTTACAACACTTCTTTAAGCATATATATAAAAAAATTGAACTAATTATTAAATCCATAGTCTAGATTCATCATGCTATGAAACGAGTCAAGAACCTCTCCATTAAGGATTACTTTAAGTGCACAACTCTGTGAAACACATTATTTTTATAAAACCCTCTATTTATACAACTTCTTTTTCTCAAATACTCTAAAATGAAAATAATGAAAGCAATAATCCCTTTTACTCATTTTTAGGAACATTGTCTCTTACCTCATCCAACTCACCTCTACAGTCATATTGTCAAGTGAAACACATTACTAGGGATATTATATTTTACCTCATGCAATTCACCGTGATGGAACTTGAAGAGCCGGCTGTAATAAACTATATTCTTCAAAGTGAAAATTTTAATAATAGAAAATTCTCAGGGATATTTTTAGATTTAAGGCTTTGGATTTGTGATATAAAACAAATTAGAATGTTTCGAAAAATGACATATAGAATATGAGAAAAATATGTTTATCAAATCATTAGAAAAATATGGCTATCAAATTATTACAAATATCTGTTTTCGTTATTTTAAATATTTGGATTCATATTTTTATTATCACTTCAATTTATTATAAATGAAAGGATATGAACATCACATAATTATTTAACAATAAACATATTTGTGCGTAAACTTAGACTAATCACTCTATCAAGATAGAGAACCACGTATATGAACAACAGTCATCATACATATATGGAGAAATGTTAACGTCATTGTGAAATTATAGCATTACCATAATTGTCTATTCACTTCATGCAATTGACGTTGTTGAGATTGTTAAGCACTCAGAACATTTGAGGAGCAAAAAATGAGGGTTATAAATAAGTGAAGACTTCGTTTCATTTTTCAATCTAATGATGAAACCTTTATAATTACAAATATGTTGTTGTGACCAACACTTTTCAAAAATTTTCTTGTACTGAAACTTTGGAGCTTATTGTGGATCTCATGATTGGTCATTCTACTTTCGCTTCATGGTCAGTTGATTCTTTTGAGCTTCATTTTTGGATTGGAAGTGTTGAAGCCACTTTCTCACATATTCTCAGCCGGTAACAAGTGCATGAGAACATTATTTTATGCAATATTGGCAAGAATAGCACGGTCCATCAACGTTGTGTTTGTGTGATGTTCAATCCATGTCCACAGGTAGTACACACTGACATTGACAATTTCTCACTTCTAGTTGCGTTTGTATTTCTATTTCGGTGAGTTTTGCAAATTTTTGCTTCACACACCTTTGTTTTGGCAACTATTATTTACAAATTTTTGGTTGTCTCTCACTTGTTTTCCATTTAATTAGCATCGTTTTCATGTTTTATTCACCCCGCAACGTGTTTTCTTCATTGTCATTTGCATATTGCAAGTGTTGTTCACACTTTTACTTTCATATAGAAAGTATCACCTTTTGGCCTTGGAATTGTCTCTTATCGTGTAAAGTGGAGTGTTGGCTTGTTTCAAGGGGAAATATTTGTGATATTGAGTTTTCCTTATCATGTAGATATGTTTTGCACTCATTTCCACAAGTGTCGGCATTATCGTTGCAAAGTGTATCATTAGTGTTGCACTTGGAATGGGTTGTTGGAATGTTGTTGTATTGAGGAAAGCATGTTGTTCATGTGTTCTGAGTGACCCATGTTATGTCATCAAGAGAACTAAATGTGCATCGTGTTTACGTCTTTATTTTATTCAACTTCTTGTCGTTGATCCAATACTTCATCAAAATTGGAAAAACTCCCGACTAAGCCACTCAACCGCATCCAGCCCCCTTGAACTGTGCACTGCATAGTCTCAGTCTTCAAGAAACAACCTTGTCTATTGGAATTGCACAATGCAGAGTCTCTACCTCCCAGAATTATGCATTTCACAACCTCAGTGCTCAACCCCAACCCCTAAGTCCCACAATTGCGCAATATTTCTCTCTAACCAAGCCATTATTTTGCATTGTGCAGTCTCATTTCTCAAGCCTCAGTATTGAGCTCTTGAACTACACAATTATGCAATCATTTGGAAACATATCCTTCCAGTACTATGCATTTCGCAAATTTAGTTCTCAAGCTTGGGCCTTGGCCTCCAAAACTGTGTAATTATGCCCTCCAGCCAAGCATGAACTTCGTATTGCATAGTCTCAAACCTCAAGCCCAACCCTTGAGGTCATCAGCTATAAAAATTCATTGTCACCTGGCATCCTCTATCTCCCAGAAATATGTAGTTGGCTGAAATAGTGTGAAACCCCTCATCCTGGTATACTGAGTCCCAAAAATACACAATTTTCATGCCCACTCCAACTCGAATTGCACATTGCATAATCTTAAGGCTCAAAATTCACCCCTGACTACTTAAGCTACACATCTGCATAGTCATTGAGCCTATATTTCAAGCTATCCTAGATCAGCCAATGGATCATCATGGAGCATCTAAGACTAGTGTTTTATCGAACTGAGGTCATCTTGTCATGAGTGGATTGCAAATGTAGGTACTCTATCATGCTATAGAAAGATGATGAAAAAGGAGATGGAGAAGGAGGACATGCTAGAAGGCACATATGGAGCTCAAGAGATAATATGATCATCATGCGAGAAGAAGAAGGAATACTATATTACAACATAGGATCAAATATCAAGACCGCAAGAAGGCTCCATCTGATTTGGAGGGTGGATATGAAGAAGAAAGCATATATCTCATGAAGATGAAGCATTTCACATCTCTTGTTGAATACAAAGGATGAAAAGAATGGCTTGACATTTCCAAGTCATCAAGAAGTCCTTGTCAACATTTTCATGCCATGTCATGTCAGGAGTCATCATATGCCACATAATGATTCTAGATTATGTAATTTATTATTCAAAAATGCATTGTAAAGTGGAAGTCCAAAGGACATGTACAAAAGATGAAGAATCATGTAAAGTTGAAAAGTCATAGGAAGTAAAAAATTTGTGAGGGTAGTCAAAGAGTCACGAGGGAGGTGAAGCATCACCCCATTGGTTATATATACACCCTCATTGGATGAACAAAGGAATTTTTACCTTTGCTCCTCCCGCAAGGCATTAGAGAGATAAGCTAGTTCTTTTGGGGAGCAAGTAGTGGCTCCAACGCTCCACTACTAGAGCTAGTGGTGTTCATTGTATACATGTGTCTTGGAGCTCTTACTTAATATTAGAAGCCTCATGTCCAACACATTCTTCATGGATGGATTATGAATATTTGTAAGACTATTTTGTGGATGTTTGTAATTCATGTTTTCTTTGATTTCTGCTAAAGTAGTTGAACTATTTCAGTTATTCTGGTACCTATAATTTTAAGACTGTGTTCTAATGGTTTATATTGTTGTCATATTCTTGTGGACTATTCCACTGGATATTAGAGATATCTTTCTTATTGATTGGTTGGAATGACCATCGCACCATTGTGGACTATTCTGCTAGATGTTAGACAAATCCTTCTTGGTTGTGTGTGTCTCTATTAGAGTGTCACTATTACCTCTCTCTTAGAGGCTCACTTCCTTTTCTCCCTCCATGGTAGAAAAAAATCTGACACACCTACAACCGAACACTTACCAGGCACACTCACTTGCTTTTTGAAGGCACATTTGCATTCCTCTCTCTTGTTGGTAGTTAGATCCAAGGAAAATCTATAAAAATACATGGAAATCGAGTGAATACTCCAGATAGGGCTCCTATTACAAATAGTGTGAGGTCTAATTGGGACTTCACATCAGAGAGTCCCCCTTGGTTAACGGATTTCTAGCACTGTCAACAAAATGGCGCTAGAAGGAGGGCTAGATGACAAGTTGTGCCTATTGATTTTGTTTTGAATCTCTTATCATAAATGGATCATCATCAAATAACACTCCTGAGATGTTTCTCCAAACTATCTCCTCGTAAACTATTAATCCCTGATGAGCATCTTTATCACTTCTCTCAATTGAAGTTTAATAGCGAGGATGGAACATCCATAACTGTGCAAATTTCTAATTTTCTTAATTTTTTTTAGCATTATGAAATCAATGATGAATATTTTTCTTGTGTGGCCTTCTTCCTCACCCTTAATGGTTATGTTAATCTATGGTGTCATACCTTACCATATTCTTCCATCCATTATTTTCATCATTTCCTTAAGGAGATTTATAAAGCCTTCAATAGGTATGATTATTGAGATGTTCTTAAAAGAACCAATTAGCTAAGAATGAAGCCTAATGAATTAGTCGAGGATTTCTCTGATCGATTCCTTCATCTTTGTTACGATTTCCTGAAAAATACATAGATTGGGATTTTATTTAAGAAAAAATTTGAGTGTTTGATTCACATCTCTCTACGCAGTGAATCTAAACCTCCTGATGTTTCTACTTCCCCAACTCTTTTAAAACATGAGACACCTCTAATTTCAGAGGAGGAATCTATGATTCCTTTTTTTCCTTGTCTTCCTCCCTTTTTAGTTCCAATGTGGGTTCCTCCTCATGATGACAATAAAGTTAGAATATATGCTAATCAAATTCTTAATCAGTCTTCTCATTCTTCTTCCAATTTTCATGACTTAGATTCAATGGAGGAAATCCAAGAATGGCTCAGGAAGCTCATGGTGAAGGCTAACTCCTACATTCCACAAGATGATGTTACTATTCATAACTCTAGTCTTGAATCTAATCTAGATTTCTGTTATCCTCTATCATCTACATGTCATGAATCTCTGTATTGTGATTAACCTAATCAATCATCTCCACTAGCTATTTTTTCACAGTCTTTTGATTTTTGAGATGTTGGTTCAAATTGTTATCAGATACAAGGTAGTCACATTACAAAGATAGAGGAGAAGGAAGGTGAATATGCATTCATTCTTTATTCTCCTTTTAAAAATCTTGGATGTGAAGATTATGTGCTTCTATTCTAGGATGATTTCCAATCTGCTAATCTTGGTAGTGAATCAAATGAATTCAATTCTTTCAATCAATCCATAGCCTTGGGAAAAAAATCATTTTGATGATGATGACTTTGTTGATGTATACGATCACGAATGTCTAGGTGCATCATCTAATATTTTGGTTTCTCATGAAGGCTTTACTTTACATATAGAATCTTATTATGTCAAATAATATGTCCTTATCGAAACTTCCTCTTCATCTCACTTCCTATTTACCATTTGTGATGTATCTACTTGAGATGGAGATACTCCACGCTCTTCAAGTTCTTCATTCGATGAGTTAACTTCTCAATTGACACAAGGTGGTGACATTATCCACGATGAAAACCAAAATAATGAAATCATTGAGTACTCTTTCCATCCCTCATCACCTCTTCTCTTGCATGAAGACAACTCTCTAAAACAACTTTCTCATGAAATTTCTCCAATTCATACACCTTCATATTTTGTGATCAGATGAATATTTCAACATGAGTAATCACATTGTTGATGTTGAAAAATAAGTTCAAGTTAGTGACAGAGATGGTTTCTATTTAGTGAGAATTCATATTACTCTCACACCATGCACGATCTAGTTCAATCTTCAAGATGAGCTTTTACAATCCTGGAAAGTTCTGAGACTTGTTGGGAAGTTTAGGAACTCCAACTTCTGTTGATGGTTATGTCAAGATATCGAGACTCTATTAAGCCCCCCCAACTAAGTTAGATCTAGTTTCTCTCAGACAATCCTTCTCTTTGCATGGTTTCACTTGATGTAAATTAATTTTTGAAATATTTTTAGTATTTCAGATGTAATTTTTCAAATTTTCAATATTTCACTTTTGATTGGATTCAATAATATTCTTCAGTTGATTCATATTCATGTAAATATATTGCATCAAACTCGTGTTTGGAATGTTCATCTCTCTTAAATTCATGGAAATGTGAGGTTAATCACCTCAAAGATCATATTTGGCCAAACAAATCATATATATTAGATTTATTTCATGATAAGAGGCTCCTGGTTTTCCTTGTGAATATCATATCATGAATCTTGTTTTTCATAGAACCTGGAATCCTCTTGAGTGTGAATGAATGCATGAGTTACTGTGTGAAAAAAACTCTTCTTCGTTCACTATGTCTTGACTGGTCTCATGTGTTTTTTGTGTTGACATCCCTTTTAAATTCTTTCGATGATTACAATGCTTGTATAGTTTGTCACTAGTTACACAAAAATGGTTTTTCACATTCGGCTTGCGAGGAAGTTGGTTTGACTGTTCAAAGAATTCAAAGACTTGTTCAAATTGATTTATCTTCATTAATTACTAAGAGGGAATCTGATGCTTTGATATGTCCATTTGATCATAATATTAACTGTCATTTGTTTTATCATTTTTCCCACCAATATATTTGATGATAGTTGTTTCACATCGATAAATATTTATGGTTTATCTCACCATTCAGATACTTGTCAAGTAGTTGAGGCAATTCAACCTTTGTAGATGGTTATCTCAAGTCCTCTCTATCTTGAAAAACCTTCTGAATATGATTAGATCTATTTTCCCTCACAATATTCTCATCCTGATCTCGTGCTTTTAATTGAACATTCATTATTTCAAAGTTTTTCAGGATTTTCAAGAGGATTGTTTTGAATTTCATGATCCAATCACCAAATGATTGGAGCAATATTACTTGACAATATTTGTTACAAAGAACATGTTTCAGCGTTTTCTCATGCTTGCTAAGTAGGATGACACAGAAGAAGGTGCATTCACAAGAAGCCTTTGAGGTTTATCTCATTATGGTTTTTGTTGAAAAGGTAAGAATGTGAACTGGATAAAAGTAGTGTTTGTGGCACATATTTCTGTCCACGGGAAATACCTTCCTTTTGTTGTGTAAGTTCATCAAGCTCTCATCTCTTGAGTCTTGCACATTAGTTTATATGTGTTTTAATCGATCATATCTTTCTCATTGGAGGTCAGAAACAACTACGGTGGATTAATTGGAAATTTCATTGTACGTTACCCCAACCTTCTAACTGTTAGGTTAGGAGTAGGATTAGTTGCATTCTAGTTTCCCCCTCTCTTGCACTCATTCCACACTTGTTCTCTTTTGTATTTCTTGTATTTTCTTACTTCTGCCTTTCATCATGTTTGGTTTATCCTCCTTTGTTTATGCTCTGGTTTCACTTCCATGTTGTTTCATGTTTTTTCCTTTCTGTTCTATTGATAAGACTTTGCATGAAGGGTGTAATATTTGGCCTCGAAAGGAAAATGTAGAAAAATAGAGAAGGACTTTATGACACTACAACATTTGGATAACTCTCCATCCTTATTCCTTGTCTTGGTTACACATTTGGCTAACTCTCCATATGATCCTTACATTAGGAAAACCTATTGTTGAACCATGATATCCATGTCTATTGTGGAAACCTCACACCTACACTCAGTATTTATGTTTCTATTTTTTCAGGATGATCCAATCAAGTAGAGAAGGACAAGGAAAAAATCTAAATGAGAAAACCTAAATCAGAGTTCTCTATATGCTTCTTTGAAGGAATAACATATCATGCTCTCAATAATTCAGGATCCCTCTTCCACCCATGAAATAAATAAGCATTCATGCACAGTCCTATAAATAAATAAATAAATAAAGGCGAAAGAAGAGAAAGGCTTCCCGTGTAGAGAGGTGAAGCAAGAAACTTTGTCAGGGGACTATCTAGGCTCACTAGAAGTGGAGAAATGTTTGTGGTCCTAAAGTGATTCTATTGGGGTACTCTCGAGGATTTGTGGCAACGAAAAAACACCAGAGATGAAAAACTACACTATGAAAATCTAAATCTTGTGAGCTTCATTACTCATTCCTAATTCAAAACATTGTGTGATCACTGACATTATGTTTGTGCTTAACAGAGTAAAGGAGTGAAGGTGAATATGTTTATGCATGGGGGAAATGGGGAAGCCATGGAAATCTCAACAAAAAATCAATACTACCTGAAGAACTAGACCTTGCACGAAAGAATTGACAGGCAAAGAAGTTGGAGTTCTACTAGTGTGTCGCCAACTATTTTCGCTGCAAGAAACACCTTCCCAAAATTTTCTTACACAATTTTTGGAGCCTACTTTGCATCTCATGATTCTTCATTCTGTATTCACTTCTCGGTCATTTTATGTTTTTGAGCTCCCTTTTTGGATTGGAATTTTCGAAGTCACTTGCTTACACATGCTCAGCTTGTAACAAGTGCATGAGTGCATTCATTTACACAAGGTTGAAAAAACATAGAATTTTCCATCAAGAATGTTCCTGTGTGATGTCCAATCCATGTCAATAGTTAGTACACACTGAAATTTATAGTTTCTCACTTCTAGCTGCATTTGTACTTCTATTTCAGTGAGTTTTGTAAGCTTTTGTTTTCACAAGTTTCATTTTCATGTTTTTGGTTGTTGCTTTAGTTTATTTCCATTTATTTAGTGGCATTTTGATTTCATATTCACCCCAACATGTGTTCACCATTTTTCACGTATTGCAAGTGTCATTTGCACTTTTATTTTCATATAGGAAGTGTCATCTTTTGGCATAGGAATTATCGCTTCTCATGTAAAGAGGAGTTTCAGTTTATTTGAAGGGGAAATATTTGTAATAATGATTTGTTCTTATCATGTATACATGTTCCATACTCATTTCTAAAGTTTCATGCACTATCAAAAAAGTGTCGTGATTGTCATAGCAAAGTGTATCTTTAGTGTTGCACCTTGAATGGTTTGTTGCAATGTTGTTGCATTAAGGAAAGTATAATTTTCATGTGTTCTTAGTGACCCATGTTGTGTCATAAAGTGAAATAAGGGTGTGATAATTTTCAAGTCTTTATTTTATTCAACTTCCTCTCAGTGATCCAACACTTAGTCAAAATTGGAAAGCCTCCTGACTGGGCCACTGAGCCTCATCTAGGCCCCCTAAACTACACACTGCTAAGTCTCATTCCTCAAGCAATAACCTTGTCTCTCTGAACTACACAATGCATAGTCTCTTCCTCCCAGAATTGCATATTTTCTAGCCTGAGTGTTCAAGTCCAACCCCTATGTCCTAAAATTGCACAATCTTTCTCTCCATCCAAGCAAACATTGTGCATTGCATGGTCTAAGTCCTCAAGCCTCAATATTGATATCTTGAAATATGAAATTGTGCAATCACTTAGCCTCCTGTCTTTCCATTACTGGAAATTTCTCAATTTTAGTGCTCAAACCCAAGCCTTGGCCTCCAAAACTGCACAATCATGCCTTGTAGCCAGGCCTAAGCTACACATTTCATAGTCTCAAACCTCAAGCCCATCCCTTGAGCTCCTCAGTTGCACAACTACACAATCACTTGGCCTCCTTTGCCACCTAGAACTGCATAGTTGGCTGAAACATTCCAAAACCACTTAGCCTATCTCATTAAATCCAAAAATTGAAAAATTTGCTTGCCCAACTTAGCCTGAATTACGCATTGCGCAGTCTAAAGGATCAATATTTACCTTTGACTTCCTAAGTTTTGCAACTACGTAGTCACTATGCCTTTGTCTCAGCCGATCCTAGCTCACTCAATGGATCACCATGTGACATCTGAGACTAGGGGTTTATCAGAATGATGTTGTCTTTTCATGAGTTAATTGTAGATCCAGGTAGTCTATCATACTATGGACATATGATGAATAAGGATATGGAGAAGGAGGACATGCTAGAAGACACATATGGAGATGGAGATATAAGATGATCATTAGGCGAGAAGATGAAGGAACACTAGATTACAATAGAAGATCAAAGAACAGGATCGCATGAAGACTCCATCTAATCCACAACCCTTTGGAGGGTGGATATGAAGAATAAAGCATATCTCTCATGAAGATGAAGCATTTTACATCTCTTGTTGAAGACGAAGGAGCAACAAGAATGGATTAACATTTCCATGTCATAAAGAATTCCTTGTCAGTAGTGTCATGCCATGCCATGTCATGAGTTGTCATATGCCACATCATTCTTATGGATTATTTAATTTCTTATTCAAAAAATGTATTGTAAAGTGGAAGTTTGAAGGACATGTATAGAATATGAAGAGTCATATAAAGTTGAAAATTAATAGGAAGTCAAATAGTAATGAAGGTAGTCAAAGAGTCACAAGGGAGGTGAAGGATCACCCCATTGGTTATATATACACCCTCATTGTATGAGCAAAGAACTTTTGACCTTGGCTCCTCCTACAAGGCATTAGAGAGACAAGTGAGATCTTTTGGGGAGCAAGTAGTGGCTCCAACTGATCCGGATTTAAAAAGGAACACAAAAAATTACAGATATAACCATAAATATAAATATGAAGTAGAAATAACACTTCATTTCATTAATATAAAATACTGAAATATGCTTACAAACAGAATGGAAATAAGACTAGCTCAAACGATGGTAGCTTATCTTTGAGAAGAGATGTGGTGGCTACATGCCTCTGAATTGTGTTACAATGAGGCTCAAGAGACTTTTTATTATTGAGCAATAAGAGCAAACCCTAAATAACCAAAGCCCTAACCCGAGGAGATGTAACACGAAGAGTTTATGGGCTCCGTTGGGGTGAGTTGGATAACCAACTTCCCGAGGTTGCAACTTGGTCATATTATCTCTGTTTGATGTGCATAATATACTATTGGAAATATCTCTCCAAGGAATACAACAAAAAAGATGATTTTGGGAAAAAAAAACTATTAGCGGTAGATTGCCAAAAAAACGTCGTTTAGGGCCTCAAAACGGCTCCGAAAGTTTAGGACCCAAAAAACTGCTAAAAATAGTAAATTGTGCTACAATTAAGGAAACTGGAAAAATGAAAGAAACAATGGTGGGGGTCCAAGTGGAATTGGCGGGTGGCCACCAATATCCACCTGTATCACCAATGCTCCACTAGTGGGGCTAGTGGTGTTCATTGTATATATGTGTCTTACAAACTTTACTTAATATGATAAGCCTCATTGCCATCACATTCTTCATGCATGGATTATGAATATTTATAAAACTATTATGTGGATGTTTGTAATTCATGTTTTCTTTTAGCTGTGTTAAAGTAGTTGAACTATTTTGGTTATTTTGGTACTTATCATATTGAGAATGTGTTGTAATAGTTTCTATTACTATCACATCCTTATGGACTATTCTGTTGGATATTAAACAAATCTTTCTTTTTGATTAGTTGTAATGATTGTCACATATTTGTGGACTATTCTTCTAGATATTAGACGAATCCTTCTTGGTTGCATGTGTCTCTACTAGGGTGATACTATTACCTCTCTCCTAGACGCTCACCTTTTTTCTCCCTGCACAATAGAAGAACCTTGACACATCTACAACCAAACACTCAATATGCATACTCATTTGGTTTTCGAAGGAACATTTTCATTCCCCTCTCTTTTTAGCAGTTAGGGAAAGGGAAAATATATAAGAGTACATGGCAACTAGGATGATACTCCAAATGGGGCTCCTATTCAAAACTGTGTGAAGTCTAATTGGAACTTCACATTGGGGAGACCCCTTGGTTGACGGATTTCTTGCACCTTTAACAAAATCCAAAAGAAATATTTATTCATGTCTATGTTTTTTTGGATTGAGGTGAGATTGGTTAGTTTTAAATTTTCACATTAAATTAGGAATTTTTTCAGTTTAGCTTATAGTTTTGAAGACGAAGAATGATATAATTTGAGAAATGTTAATAGTTTGTGAACATTTTGTTTATTCAAAAAGATTTACTAGTTATGTTATCCACATAAAATTAAGATTACGAAAAATCTCTTATTTTTTAGAGTGATAATATGAGTAATAGTATATCAAGCTTTATTAGAAAAGGAATTTAAGATTATGGAAAATCTTTTATTTCTTAAAGTGATAATATGAGTAATATTATATCCAGCTTTATTAAAAAGGTAATTTATATAAATAATGTAATTGAGGAAAAATAAATAGAAGAATTTAACTAATTTTTATGGTTAAACAATATCAATTTACAATTATTTTTGGTCATTTTTATATTTTTATATATACATTTACTATAGACATAACCACATGTATGTTATATGTGACAAAATCATATTTGTATTTGTGTTTTTGTGTCTTCTATATGATAAAATAACTTTAAGTAGTTTTTATTATATTTATTAAAGATGAATAATTATTTCTTAAAAGGGATGGATAAACCATTGAAAATCAATTATCTTTTTAACATTGAAAAAATCTTCAATTTTTATGAGGTTTTCTTTCTCTAGAAGTCATGTGGACACATCGAGTAGTAGTTGAACATGTGGTTGTTCATAGAGAGATTAAGCTAATGACCTCATGACCCATGCATATGTAAGTGGATCAAATCCCACCCATATGTCTTTTTAAATAAGTCAAATATTGCTATCATGACCATATTTTGATAGTTTTGTTATGCAAGGAGCCCAAGGTTGAAAAATTTTGAAAATCAAGAAGAGACATAAAAAATGTGGCATCCATGTTAAGGGTTGAAGTGGACTAGGATGAGTGAAGTATTCAAGTTATTTTTATTCCTTAGATTCCCATGGGTTATGAAATTTTGACAATATGCTAGTCCCACAAATCACAAACACACTAGGAGAAATAAACTTAAAACCTTTTACATGCAAAGTTACAAAAGAATGTGTGGACAAAGACATGCATGCATGTGTCTATATGGGTTTTAATTAAAAGGAAACTATCATGATATATGTCCTTCCATAAGGTATCTATATAGTGGTAGCTCGTCTATTAGCCATAATAGTGCTTGGTAACCAAAAAGGACTTAACTAGACTCAAACCTGAGATAGACCAAAGCATGGAACCTCCTCATAAAATATTCCTTGAAACAATATGTTTTAATTGATTTAGCTAACCCCATATGATATTTAAAAAACCCAAAAATATTTCGCACAAAATATTCACATTATTTCTATTCATTCAAATAAAAACTACTTTTGAGATAAAACCTCAAATTTTCAAAATAATTCTACCACTTAATGGTAAGAAGCATCATTTCATGGCCATAAAACATGCCCAAATTTTTCTTTGCAAACATGTTATTCTCCTAAGTTTTCTTCAATAGATAGGGTAGTGTAACACTACACTTCCTTGACCATGGTAAATTTTCCAATTAAACTTTGATATTTACTTGGATCTTTTGATAATAAAGAAATGATATCATTAATCTTAATTCAAGCATTAGGGGAATTTTGAGGTATAAAATGGGTCTCCTAAGGAAATTATAAAATAATAGTAGAAATAATAAAATAAGATTAGATTACATCATCAATTTTTAGAGGGAAAAAAGAAAAAATTGTTTTTTCAACCCATATTTTCAACCTATCTCCTTATAGGTTTACTCAAATTTTGAGTGACAACGTTGTTGGATGCATAATTTGATTCCTCATCCAAGGAGTACCCATGTTGCATACTTTCGATGGACCCTGCTACACGAAAAATGAGAAATACATGGAAAACATGATTGTAATAATGATTTTTCATGTATTTCTCATTTTTCATGTAGCAAGGTCCATCAAAAATATGCAACATGTGTACTCATTGGATTAGGAATTAAATTTTGCATACAACAAGTACTCCCGCTAGAAATTTGAGTAAAAATCTAGGGAAATAACTTTAAAATACGAGTTGAAAAAGTAGTTTTATTATTTTATTACTTTTTAATATTTTTATTTTTTTACTCCAAAAATGGTGAATCATCCCCCATGGTTGAGATCATTGTCTTGAATCCTATTGGTTCTTATAAAGATTATTTTGGTTGTACATTTTTCTTAGGAGGCCCATTTTAGACCTCAAAATTCCCCTAATGGTCTCTAGTGTAGTGGATTGATGCTCACCTTCATAGTTTCTCACTGCTACATGGATCCAATCGGCTTGACCCAAATCACTGATTATATTCTATCTTTTCCCTTAGATAAACCTACTTAGTGTATTTAGCTAACTACTTGCTTTCTTCCTACTGGCATGTCAAGTGGGTTGGAGTCATCAATTCCTAGTTGGTAAAGATCCCTCTAAAAATGTCATCCTCCACATGTTCTACAAACCCTTTTATAATTCTGAATTTGATCTTGAAACTAAGAAAACATAATTTCAATACTTTTATAGATATGTTGAATTTACTATGTTGGTAGTCTATAGGGCAGCATTTTGTTTTGTTAACACATATCTACACAATATGATAGGACTTGATACTTATCTAGTTGTGATACTTGTTTCTATACACTTAAAGTTTAGGATCTCAATTATCTAAATTACCCACTTGTTCCTACTTTACTATTATATCCCTCTAAAATATGCCACCCAAAGTGAAGGGAATCAATGTACTATCTCATACCAAAATTTATATCTTAGTCCATGTACAAAATTTTCAACCCATAATTTCTCTATGTTTACTTGTGGCATATACCTCAATGCTTTTGTGAATATTGCTTCATATTTTGGTATTGGCCTAACATGATGTCTTAATGAGTTTATCTAATTAATTTGTCTCTTATTAAAATTATATGAGTGATATGGATAGGATAATTATATTATTTTTCATCTATCACAATGCTTTTAGTGTGGGGAAATTGGAGGAATCGACTTACAATGCCATTTTTACCAACGGGTCCTAGTTTGGCAAATTGGGGTTTGAAACCTTCTATAGGAATTTTGAATAATTAAGAAATTATTTTGGGGTCCAAAAAATATGACTTATACCATATGATATGGAACTATTTTATGCTCAAAAACCTTTCAGATAATGCATGAAGGACATCGAACATGGTTCAAATGAAAAAGTTCTTCAACCTAAAAGTTTTCCTTCTTATATTGTCTACTATGATTCAAAAGGATGTAACATCGGTCATGTTACTCATGGAAAATATGCTAGAAACATGGAAACTATGTAGAAAAATAGAAAAGGGTTAAGTTGTAACTCTAGTTGAGAGCTTAAGGAGTCAAACTTAATTGCTAGTTCAGTATTGGTTTTTTTTATATTCAAGCCACTAGGAGGAGAAAAATGGGTTCCATTATATTCAAGTACAAGTCATTCTATTGTAGATTATAGTAGCTAGGTATGGAGAGAGAGAGAGGGAATAATAGAGGGTTTTTGTGTTTTGTAGCAACCCATGGGTCACAAGTCTTAGGTAAATTCGTAGAGAGTTCCTTTAACATTATATTTGCATTATTTTCATTCCATAAAAAGAGAACAAAGAATCCTAACCTTCTAGTTGGTTTTTCTACCCAAAGGGTCTCCGAAAGCATACTTTGGTGTTAATTTTGATTGATGTGCATTTGTATTTGACTATCTCGATTTTTCATATTTAATCTATTGCATGTCTAAATAACAAAATCATTAATAATATATCTAGATACTAAAGGAATTAACCCTAGATACTAAAGGAATTAACCCTTCATGATATATGTTTTAGTTTATTTTTACATATTTGTTGTGACAAATTATTAAGTGGAATATCCATGGTATTTTACAAATCAATGAAAGGTATTTATTTCTAAAATTACCCTTAAATAATCCCCATGACATTTCAAACACCTCCACTTCTAACTATGGAAATCAGGTCTTTGACCAAGTTGGATCACCCTTTGGCTAAAAAATACTAATATGCACTCTAATATTTAGGGTGTAATCCCTTAATATGCAACACATAGCCATGCTTTCCTACTGGCCTTTAACTAATTTTCCATTAGTATAGCCCCAACATTCTAGAAACTGTACATTCTCCATCTCTCTATGAATGTGGTTTCTTGCATAATTTTTCAGTCCCTCAACACACGTACAAAAATAGCTTCTTGTTCGCTTTCTATCCAATTCATTAATGGAATTAACATTTTTTGGAAACAATAAATCATGTTTATCACCTCACTTGAAGGAAAAAATCCTTGTTCCTTGATGTGTTATTCTTTTCTAGAAAGGGAATTCAATGGAAGATGCACAACTTGATCTTTATCCTTAGATGCCCCTCCTCTTCTATCCATATTTTCCTTATAAGAGGAAGTGATTCAAGTTTGATTAATTTTGATTTTAAATATTTCAAAAAATTAATAAAATTTAATGCATAGCTGAAATAAATAAGTCTAAAATGCTAGTGTTTTGAACTTAGCTTTGATACCAAATGTAACACCATTTTAGGTTTTAATTATTTAATTAAATATGTGTGTACAGAATATAACTAAATTTAACTTTTATCTTAAATCTTGTGTTAAAACAATCTTCAAAGGTTACACAATTGCATGAGTCATAAAGTAGTTTTTAATTTCTTTTTAATTCGTCATTAATATATTAATTGGGAAATGCTTGGTAACCTTCTAATAGGCTTCATAATATAACATACTCTATCTATCAAACATAGTTGGGTCTCCCATTAACTCTACCTATCAAACATAGCTGGGTCTCCCATTATTTCTGACATATATATATGATGTTAGATCTAAGACTTTTGTGATCCATCATGTAGATATAAGTCTTTTGGATTAATCACATCATTAAGATTTGGTCAACGTTTTGAACCAACAAATGTGGTTCATCCTCAAGACAAGGTGAGAAATCAATCGATCTGAAGGAATAAATAACATGGATGCATCATTGCTGAGAGTTAGCCATCCATAAATTCGTTACTAAGGATGGAAAAATATTATTTAAGAGAAAGTGGTAAGGAGTTATTTGTTTAACTATTTAATATTTTGTTAGAAACTAGTTGTTATGCAAGAATTAATTATTTAATTTCGATATTATGAACTAATAATTTAATGATATCAATTTATATAATATGATATAAAAATAATTAATCTATATAATATTATTTGTTAGGGGTTTTCTTATTAAATAGAATATATTCGGTTGAAAACTAGTTGTTCGGAATAATTCAAAAATAAAATATTTTACTTCATTATATTTCAATAAGAATTTATAAATATTATTAAAATATTTTATTTCACTATATTTTAATGATAATTTATTAATATTATCAATTTCTTTAATAAGAGTATTTATTTATATTATCCATTTAATATCATTATTATATATTAGAGGATAGCTTGTTTCCCTTAAATAGGAGGATAGTAGTGTAGGAGGAAAGCAGTGATAACTCTAAAGGTTAACTAAAAAAATATTAATAGTTAAGTTGTATCATTAAACGCAAAATGTATTTTAGTTGTATTAATCATTAAAAGAAAAAAGAAGAAAAAGAGGATGCTCTAAAATATACTAATCATATTGGACATATGAAGATGAAGAAATTAATGAGGATAATAAGGGATAAAACTAGAAGAAGATAAAATAAAATAAGGAAGAATTGGAGAGAGAAAGGAGAAAAAAGGAGGAAGGGTCATGAAGAGAGAGCTGGAATCCGACTTTTACTTAATTTCCAACAATCATCCCTGTTAAGGTTATTGACATGTTTTTCAATTTCAATCTCTTACCTAAGCTTCCTGTGGTGGAAATGATCAACCCTAGCAATGACTTTGGATTCCGCAATGCAGGCGTGGTGTTTTGATTTCCCTGCATGCTCGACAAGGGTTGATGTGCGAGTGCGATTGTGTCTAATGTCAGCAGCATGTTCATTAATTATTTGTTTAGTAGACCTACCTGTTTCTCCAATATAGGGGATACCACAAGAGTAGGGAACAAGGTGTTGAATCCCTGGAATGCGCATCTCTAGTGTTGAATCCGACGTTGAAATGATAGATTATTCATCATCAAGTGTAGTTAATCAAGAATGGATTGCAGCTTTAAACACCTGGGTTGGCACAACAACTTCAAATTCAGGCTCATCTCCATCCTCTACATTGTCTTTATCTTTTGCACCATCGAACAATGTTTCTCCCTTATCCCCAACTACAGATTTTTCCATTAGCAACTATCATAATGGAAATTTCACAGTTTCATTGATTGATAAGCTAGATTTTTTTGCTAGCGGACCTTTGAATTGAGTCTCGTTCAACAGGCTCTCTGACATTGACATTGACGATATCCCTTCCGATTTTATCCTCTGTTAATCGATCGCATCCCCTCCAGCTCGGTACCCTTCATCTCACCCTTCATCGACCTTGCCTGACACAACCCTTTCATCACACTTATCAACCAAGCCTGTTTCTTCCCTTCATCGCATCTGAGCCCTTCATCTCACCCTTCATCGAACTTGCTTGACACATCCCTTTCATCACACTTATCAACCAAGCACGTTTCTTCCCATTCATCACATTTTTCCGCTAGTTCATCGCCTTCCCCTCCCTCTCCCCATCTGAGCCCATCTTCCCCTTCTTGCATCATCCCTCCCTCTCTCTATTCCCCTATCATCGACCCTTGCTTCTCCAGCTTTGTTCCCTATTCCAATACGAATAAGGTATCATGCTCCTTCTCTGTTGATTTAAATTTCATTAAAAACCTTTTTTCTAGATTTGATAAATTTAAAAATAATATCACTATTGATGATAATAATATTATTGATAAGAATAATAATACTAATACTAATATATATAATAATAATATTATATTATTAACTTGCTCCCCTCATATCCTAAAAATAATAATAAACATTATAAGAATATTAAATATAATACTACTAATAATAAACATAATAAATATAATATCAATTCAATTAAATATAGAAATGAGAATAGGAATAACTTGATTTCCTCCTCCCCCCACAATAACAACATAGATTCCGCTTATACCCTGAACAATAATAATAATAATAATAATAATAATAATAATAGATTTATGCTAGGTTTTAAGAATGTTATTAATCTTTCTAGCCAGAATTTTGATCCCTTTGTCTTTAGTCTCCTTAATAAAGGTCTCAATTTTTCCCTTGCCCTTAATAAGATTCCTATTGATGACATTATCTGTAGCATTGAGCATGGTATTAAGGACCTTTTAGATAATGTCAAGGAGAATATTAGGCAAGATTGCATCGTTGTTCTTAGAAAGGTTAAGCCTCCTAAGAAAAACTTGAGCAAGGTTGAGTTTATTGCCATTAAATCCCTAAGGGACAACCCCGCATTATCATCCTTAGAGCCGACCAAGGTGGAGATGTTGTCATTCTTGATAATTCGGACTATGTCCACAAAATGGTAGACCATCTATCTAGTAGTGGGAGTTACATCAAGCTTAAAAATAATCCCATTAAGTCCATTTATAAGGAGGTAGAATCTGTTATTAACGTAGATCCGTCTCTTAATCCTCTTTCCTGAAAGCTCATTGAAAGCAATCCCCTCACCCCTAGAATCTATGGCCTACCAAAGATTCATAAATCTGGGGCGCCCTGAAGACCTATTGTTAACACAATAGGTGGACCTACCTATCTTCTTGCAAAATTCCTATCCCAAAAGTTTAAACCTCTTTTTGGTCTCACTGGTTCTTTTGTTAAAGACTTTCCCTCCTTTGTTCAAGAGTGGAGATCTGTTAGATTGCAACTTGGAGATATGCTGGTTAGTTTTGACATTGTACCCTTATAAAACAAAATCCCCATCTAAGAAGGCATTGATATCATAAATCACATCACTGACAAAGACACTGCCAAGTTAGTTGGCCTCTACCTCACCTCGGCTTTCTTCAATTTCCAAGATGAGTTCTATGAGAAAACTTGCAGTGTTGCAATGGGATCCCCTTCTTTCCCCCATCATCGCTAACTTGTTTATGGAAGATTTTGAGGCCAAGGCCTTAGCCACTACTCAATTTTTCCATAAAAAATGGAAAGGTTTTGTTGATGATACATGTGTCATCTAGCCTCATGGTTGTGAGAAACTGGATCTGTTTCTTAACCACCTTAATTCTCAATCAGACTCCATCAAGTTCACAATGGAAGTTGAGGAGAATGGACACCTTCCTTTTCTCTACATTTTCCTTTCTAGGAGAGACACCAAGTTTTTAGAAAAAAAGAGTCACATAGAACAATATCTTCATGCAAGTTCTCATCATTTCCTAGCTCAGAAATTCGCGGGTTCTCAACACTCTTTCCACCCGTGCTCTAAGAATATCTGATGATATCCACCTTGAACAGGAGAAATATCAACATCTTGAAGTTTTTATAAATAATGGGTATAGCATGCCTCAAAGCCTCAAGGCCTTTCACAATGCCTACAAAGTGCCTAGAATTAAACCCATTCGTCCTAATCTTATCTCTAAGGTTCATCTCTCGTATATCCAAGGAACCACAGATAGGATTGTCCATATACTTAAGAAGATTAATGTCTCTTCTTCATTCAAACCTCTCAATACCATTAAAAGTTCTCTTAGATCTATTAAGGACTCTATTGACCCCAAGGAAACGAAAGGGGTCTACCTTGTTCCCTACTCCTGTGGTATCCCCTACATTGGAGAAATAGGTAGGTCTATTAAATAAATAATTAATGAACATGCTGCAGACATTAGACACAATTGCTCCCACACATCAATCCTTGCTGAGCATGTAGAGAAATCGGAACACAAAGTCATTGAAGAATCCAAAGTCATTGCTAGGGTTGATCATTTTCACCACAGGAAACTTAGGGAAGCGACTGAAATTGAAAGGCATGCTAGTAACCTTAATAGGGATGATGGTTTGAAATTAAGTAAAAGATGGATTCCAACTCTTTCATCATGACTTTTCCTCCTTTTTTCTCCTTTCTCCCTCCAATTCTTCCTTATTTTCTTTTATCTTCTTCTAGTTTTATCCCCTATTATCCTTATTAATTTCTTCAACTTCATATGTCGAATATGATTAGTATATTTTAGAGCATCCTCTTTCTTTCTTTTTTAATGATTAATACAACTAAAATACATTTTGCACTTAATAATACAACTTAACTACTAATGTTTTTCTTATTTAATCGTTGGAGTTATCACTACTTTCCTCCTACACTACTATCCTCCTATTTAAGGGAAACAAGCTATCCTCTAATAAATAATAATGATATTAAATGGATAATATTAATAAATATTCTTATTAAAAAACTTGATAATATTAATAAATTATCATTAAAATATAGTGAAATAAAATATTTTAATAATATTTATAAATTATTATTAAAATATAATGAAATAAAATATTTTAATTTTGAATTATTCCTAACAACTAGTTTTCAACTGAATATATTTTATTTAATAAGTCAACCCCTAACAAATAATATTATATAAATTAATTATTTTTATATAATATTATATAAATTGATATCATTAAATTTTGATTTCATAATATCGAAATTAAATAATTAATTATTACATAACAACTAGTTTCTAACTAAGTATTGAATAATTAAACAGAGAACTCCTTACCACTTTTTCTTAAATAATATTTTACCTTCCTCAATAACGAATTTAACAACGGCTAATTTTTAATGGCTAATTCTAGGCAATGATGCATCCATGCTATTTATTCCTTCAAATGGATTGATTTCTCACCTTGTCCTGAGGAGGAACCACATTAGTTGGGTCGAAACATCAACCAAATCCTAATGATGTGATTAATCTGAAAGACTTATATATATGATATTGTTTATCATACAAATCTATCATTTTTTCTTCTCAAAATTCAAAGTAAAACCATAAACTATAATTACAACTATATATATTTATATTCACTATGATCAAAAAGTTAGTTCTCAATAAATAGTCTAGAAATGTTAGTTCTGAATAAATAGTCTAGAATATTAATCCTAGACATGCTTGTATTTTTTATTCTTGAATGTCATGGAGTATTTATGATAGAACCTATAAGGGGTTCCAATTCGATGTGGTGCTGATACAGGTTTGCACTTATATTTAGAATATTTTTTTTATTTGAAATTAGGTGTTAGTCAAGGGAAACATACCCATGCAACTCACATTTTTCATGTTTGTACACTCTTGATCTTTGCCAATTTTAAGAGTACCGGTTTGCCAGTTTTAAGAGTACGTGTTAGCTCTAGGTGGTTAAAGACTCAAAAGTGAGTAGATTGGTTTAATGGTACGGAAAATTTAGAATGAATGGCACTTTATCCACGAGAGTGGTGTATTTATGATCTACAAGAATTATTTGCTTCATTTTTTCCCAACCATAGATATATTGTTTTTGATCAATCATAGATATCATGTTTTTAATTTGATAAGTAAACTTTTATTCTAAGGATGATTAAAAGTATTTTAATAACCATGGAATTCTATGGGGAGGATCTAGCTTTAAAGGCTGATGAAAAAATATATTTATACTACTTTTGTTTATTTTAGATTTCAATACGGTTAGGGCCTACTTTTGATTAATAGGTTATAATAAAAAACCATGTAAATTTTGGTGCGTTGGTTTTTTTTGGGCAGAAGTCTAATATATTTTTGTAATGTGTAATTTTTTATTTTATTTTTGGGATCCATCTCTTGATTGACTAGTTAGATTGGTAAGTGATTTTGAAGTCACTTGGTTGGTTATATATTTATTAATTATATTTTATGAAATATAATAGTATTTTTTTTTTTTGGTAAATTTGCTTTTTATTAATTTTAAGAAAACATTTTACATTAGAAAATTAGATACTTCAAAGACCATTTACTACAATTTTGTCTTTAAAATCCAAGGTTTTCTATGGGTTTTTGTTTTTTACCCTTTCTCTTATGGACTTTAATCTATCTTTCATAGTAGAGGATAATGTTGCCTCTTTATTTTGTTGATAAAGTTCTATATCATCCAAATTGGATGAATTATATAAATCTTTCTTACTATCAGAATGATCACACTCATGGTTCCACTTTTGCCCACAAATTGGAGGCACTATTATGGATGAATATATCTCCTCGTCATTCATCAAAATTTCTACATCTATTGAGTGTTGCGCCAATGCAACCTGGGGTTGCCCAGAATCCTGAGAAGATGAATTGTTACAAGATGACTTCTGATTTTGGGGATTGTTTTTCTATTGAGTTGTTGAAATCTTTGACTCTGACGTGGCCTTCATATCTCTACAACCATGGTGCTTTCTCTTAATCTCCTATTTGTATAAATACCCCTTGGAAGAGGGACACACACTTTGAAGGTGACCAAACTGTTGGCATATTCTACACCTGAAGGTAGTGTTTTCATAGTTGAATGACTAGATATATTCTTTGCCTTACCACTGAAGGAAGATTTTTTCTAGTAACCCTTCGCTGAGATACACTTCCACACAAATGCATATAAAACATACAAACCCCTACGATAATTTATCACTATCAACCTTGATGAATGTGCCTATAGATTTCCCACTATCCTCTAGGATCCTTGGCTAGATCCAATATAGAGGCAAGTTAGGGAGTTGTTGTCGTTGCGACAACACCCTCCAAAATTTTGTCTACACTTGAATTTTGGAGCCTATTATGGATCTGGCAATTAGTTGTTCCATAGTCACTTCTTGTCTAGTTGATGATTTATTAAGTCTTTGAGCTCCCTTCTTGGATTGTAAGTGTTGAATTCATCTCCTCACACACACTCAGTCTGCAACAAGTTCATGAGAACATCCTTTTATGAAAGATTGAATATACCAAGCACAGTCCATCAAGACAGTTCCTGTGCAATGTTCAACCTATGTTTATAGTTAGTGTGCACTCTCAATTGACAATCACCCACTTTTGTTTGTGATCATACTTCTATTTCGGTGAGTTTCTTGAGGTGACACTTTTGCACACTTTCACCTTTGCAAGTGTCATTTTCATGTTTACAACTCCCACTTTTTCTTACTTTCACCTTAATGTGTGTTGTTTTCATGTTATCTTCACTCTGACTTGTGTTGCCTTCATCGTCATTCACATATCACAAGTTTTCTTCGCACGTTTCTTCTCATATCGCAAGTGTCATCTTTTGGTATGGTAAGCATCTCATATTGTAAAAATTAGTTTTAGATTGTTTCAAGGGGTAATATTTATTTTAATGGGTTTCTCTTATCATATAGACATGTATCGTACTCATTTCCAAATTTTTAAGTGCTATCACACAAGTGTCATTACTGTTGTTGTAATGTGTATCTTTAGTGTCACACTTGGAGTGAGCCATCGCAATGTCGTCGCATTGAGGAAAACGTGTTAAATTTTTATGTGTTCTACGTGTTTTATGTCATTTCATCAAGTGATCTAAGTTTGTCATCTTTCTCAATTCCTGATCCTCTTTAACCTTATTTCACTATTCCCGCACTTATTCAAAACTGGGAAAAAATCCTCGACTGATCCTCGTGGCATCCTTCATCCCTTATTTGGATGGGATGGGGTCCCCTGGGTTAGTTTGGGGTTAGATAACCCAAATTTTGGTACAATTTTGTAAAATATGTAAAGTCTCTATGGTTTGTGGATGTGGAACGCATCAAAGGGGGCTTAGCCACCTATTTTGGATAAGTTTGAGTCGGTTTTTTAGATTCACCCATGGTCCACGGACCATGGCATTGTATGAAAAAGACTATAAATAGGTGTGTCTTAGAGAGTATAAGAGAATAGAGTAGACATGACAAGAGAGGGATAAGGAAGAAGAGCGAAAGGTCTTGGGCAGAAGTTAAGGAAGGAAGGCTCTCCTTCCTATGCTTAGATAGGGAAAGAAAAGCTCTACAGCTGAGTGCATAGAGGCCTAAGTAGAATCTACAACTGAGTGTGCTGACCCCTGCAGCTGTGTGCGCAAGGAAGTTTGAGTATGTAATATATTAATTAAGATCAATAAAGACAAGTTTCTGAAGAAGTATTGAGTATTTTTGTTCATGTCTATTTATCTTATATGCAACTGATGAATAACTTGTTTTATGGAATATTGATTTAATGTTACACTATTATCTTGAAATATTCTTAATAATGTATGCAATGAATGTTTAAACACTTCTGCAAAGACTCTGGTGCGCGTAAGTAGGTGGATTGACTACTAAACATCCGCAAGGATAGATCATAGAACTTCACGAAGGTGTGAAGGCCGTTTTAATAGAGTTATAGTGACGAGACCTAAGAGTTTGTTGATTTACGCGATGACATATCTAAGGTATTGGAAGACATCACCTTAGTCTCTAGATGAAAAAACTTGGTTCTTGCATCCCCCCATACTGCTTCGGGTGAGATTTCATCCTGCACTACGTGGGTTGCTGCTGAAAGGGCCAGTAATGTAGGGTTTTGTTGGTTGGTACAGCTAACTATGAACCTGGGTTAGGGCCCCCTAAGCCAACAAATGGTTCTATTGCCGGGACTAGGATCTGATTAAAGAGATGTGTGATGTCGCATCATTGGAATCCCACTAAGAAAGAAATTCAAAAGTGGTTGGATCGCAAGATCCATGAGCTAGTGGCACAAAAAAATAGGAATTTGCGCTTGTCAAAGGAAGAGTGGTTGAACAGGTATTTGTACACTGAGATACATGAGATCTTCTTTTGCACCTTCACCATTGAACTATACAAGTGGTTAGCCAAATTAACAAACACTCAAAGAAGGTGGAAGCTCAATAGTCCTATAGTGTGGATGCTAGAATTAGTGTGACGACTAGAAGCCTCTAAAAACTAGATCATGTGGGTTGTCGATCATTGGCTCGATCAGATTCTCGAAGGATTTGTTACAAAATTTGCAGTTGATACCTCAGTCAGCTACAGCGAAGCAGAGCGAATATTTTTCAAAGGACCACAAGGTGAGTATTTAAGATCACTGAATACTTGGATTAAAATGTTGCTATGTGAAAAATGGGTGATGCCATTACCTTGATGTTCATAACTACACGAAAAGGACGACTCTTTAGAAATCACAAAGGATCGGGACCAGAGTATTGTCCATTGATTAAACTCCCTTCAAGTGATGACGAAGGGGAGGGACAGACTACGCCACGAAGAGTTTTTCAGTTAATCATTGAGGGGATTCCTAGAACAAATTCTCCTTCCACTCCACCTCCACCACATACACCTTTGTCCACACCTCCACCACCACCACCACCATTCAACATGGCGAACACAATGAATATGCCAATCTTCAAGTGTATAGGAAGTGAAGATCCATAACAGTTATGGTTTTTTGTGAATGATGTTTTGACAACGCAACATATTACTGATGACAATATAGAAAAGGCATAATTGGTTACCACTTTGCAGGATTGCGCGCTAAGTTGGTACATTACGTATTGTTCTAATAATCCTCTTGCAATGCTAACAGAGACTAAGACAACTTTCAACAAAGAGTTTAGTAAACATAAATCTGACTCAAAGTCAGCAATTGGATTTAAATAGATCATGATGAGGGTCGAGGAGATGCCTTGGGAATTTGATGAGAGGTTGAAGTGTTAGATCAGATAATCTAACATGTAGATCAGTGTTAGCCAGCATCGCAAATGGTTTATAGCATCGCTTCTACCCCATTTGAGAATCGCTCTATCTTAGGAAAAGATATCAACACAAGCAGAAGCGCTCGAAATCGTAATGAGGCTGCATGCATCAGATATTCAGGATATGAACCTAGGAGTACAACAAATCCGCTCACAATTAGCGAGCTTACACCAAGAATTACAAAGTTTGAATAAATACAAGGAGACTGAACCAAAAATGCGCACAGAAGTCTGGTGTTTGAAGTGCAAGGGCCATGGGCATGATAAGGATCAATGTCCCATGTATGTGAATTATATTACAGGAGGGGGGTACATTCCCCTGAAACCAGAAGCCCCAACTGGGCCAAGCATGGCGATTGCACTGTGGTGTGCCATTTGTCAAGTTACTGGGAAACATGCGATGGATAATTTCCATTTACTTCAAAAGTTCATCCAAACACCCCAGTAGTTGTTCTCTAATTTGTACAAATCTATGGGCCATGATGAGTGCCATTGTTGAAGCTATGAGCTGATGATGGAAAGGAACCCTACATATTGTATGCATGCAAAAATGTGACCTTCGAATCAAGGCACAGTGGGTGTGCAGTGTTTATCAGGGTCGAGGACAGGGTTGAGGAGGAGGACTTAGTAGAGGTTGTAGTCAAATTATCTGCTACAACCGTGGACAGCAGGGGCACTATGCATGAGAGCGCCAGAATCCTACACACCCATCTTGTCAATACTATAGACAGTTTTACCATACTATAGAAGAATGTCCATTGCTAATAGCCAAAATACAAGAGAAGAAAATGCAGCCTTAGCAGCCGACGAAAAAATTACAAATGGCAAGGGTTGAGCCTCGTGAAGAAGATCAAGGCATTAATATTTTGCTGAGAAGTGGAATGAAGACTAGCACTGACAAAGGTACACAGCCTGAAGAAGAAGGATGGGTCTGCAAAGCACCAGATAAAGAAAACGACTTTGATTTGGATCATGCTAAGGAAACATTTATGGAAGCCACGAAGAGCTTTGCTAAGGCATCCACCTCAGGAAGCCAGGACATGTTGCAAGAAATCAACATGCCTACAGAGGTTGATGCTTCTGTACTCACTATGTTTTTGGAAACTTGCATGAAGCTACTACGCGATAAGAAGGCTATGGAAGGCCTGCATGAATTAATAAACAAGTGCACTAGCAAAGAGAAATCCCCTTATGGAAACCATGTGGTTAGAAAGATTGGTAAACATAAGGCATGAACAGGGCGAGAGATGAGGCTAACCGCGTAGATAGGTGATTATCAAATGGATCAGGTCATCTTGGATCTAGGGTCTGATGCAAATGTTTTACCGAGACAGACATGGGAAAGGATGTGGAGACCTGCATTGCAATGGTCTCTAATTCAACTCAGAATGGAAAACCAACAGAAAGTCATCCCCATGGGATGATTATATGGAGTAATAGTTGACATTGAAGGTGTGAGCGCAATGGTAGACTTTGAAGTTATATAAATTTCTTATCACAATAATCCCTACCCCACGCTCTTGGGAATTAGCTAGGCTATTGATATGAATGGGGTCATTAATTTGAAGAAGAGGATAATGTCATTTAAACAAAACTCGCTTCAAGTTATAATGCCACTAGTCCAGTAGAAGGGGTGCACTATACTAAACCAATCCATGATTATGAGGAAAGTGACGATGAACTGGATCAAATTTATAAAATAACAGCACGAGACTAGGACTAGATCAATCCAATGTAGATGGGTGGATTGCATGGGATTGGGAGAGTTCCTACACCTCTAATTTAGACGAAGAGTTAGAGCATTGGTAGAATCGCTTACATGAAGTTTCCACATTGCAATGCAACATGATGACAAAGGCAATGCGCTATGTTTCGTCTGAGGTAAGAAAAATACCTTATTATGATGGTTTAACTGACATAGATCTGTTCATGGATGAATTTGAGCGTGAAGCTCCAGAAGACCACCACTTTCAAGCATTGGAGTTGGTGTTGCGCACTACGCTTGCAAGATGGTGGGGTACGCATAAGGATAGTTTTGCTGGCTGGCGAGACTACATATAGTGATGCATCTATGGTTTGGACGTGTTAATAGCAGAATGATTGAGAAGTATAATGGGAAGGATGATCCGCGTGATCACCTCACAAAGTAGACTAAGGCATGGGGGACAGAACGACACCTAGAATGGGTACACATATTTTGTGATACTTTGGATAGAATCCCCATGAACTGGTATCTTGAAAAGAAGATCCACCATGGCACCGCGGAATGGGATGCATTGAAGGAAGGGTTCTTATTGAATTTCAGTTTTGAGGATGAGTTTACAAGCATCGATCAAGCACTGCAAGAAATTAAAGCGATTATCTTTAAGATAGCGAAGGAACCTATGGAATGGACCCAACCAGACTGGAGCTCCCAACAACGCCACACACTGGATTGATATAATGTGACCATTGAAGAAGAGGAAGATGACCCCAAGAACATCAATATCTAAGAGGCAAAAGGACATCATGAAGTCAAAGGCCCACACATAGAAAACCCGGACATCTCTGCACCTTTGAAGATAAAGAAAGTAAACATCAGCACTAAAGAAGAACCAAAGTTTAGAAAAATTGGAGATTATTGGGAAGACGCTATAGTAGATAAAGTTTTTGAATTACTTCGTGAATACTAGGATCTCTTTCCCACTAATTTTTTGAATTTAAAGGGCATAATCGATGATTTGGGCATAATGAAGATCACATTGAAACTGGATGCGAAGCCTGTTAAACAAAGACCTTATCGCCTTAATCCTAAGTATAAGGAAAAGGTTTTTCAAGAGCTGGATAAGATGATGGAGGCGAGCATCATAGAACCTATTGAAGAATCCGATTGGGTGAGCCCGATGGTGGTCCAAGAGAAGAAACAAAAAGGTGAAATAAGGATTTGTGTAGATCTCCAGAAGCTTAACGATGCATGTGTTCATGATCCCTTCCCAACGCCATTTACAGATGAAGTGTTAGACAATGTTGGAGTAGTAGGCCTATTCCTTTACTGATGGGTTTTTGGGGTATCATCAAATCAAGGTCGCGATAGAGGATCGGAGCAAAACAACCTTCACAACGGAGTGGGGTTACTTTCAATACATCGTCATGCCCTTTGGATTAAAGAACGCGGCTACGATATTCTCCTGTGTAGTCATAACAACATTCAAGGAGTTCATTCATAAGCTCCTAAAAGGGTACTTTGATGAGTGGATAGTGTTTGTCTTGGTGAAGTGCCACGTAGCAAGTCCGCGCCTTATGTTGGATACATGTCGCAGATACCATATCATGCTGAATTTGAAAAAATGCATATTCTGTGTTCCTTTTGGGACCTTGCTGGGTCATGTTGTGTGTAATCAAGGATTGTTGGTGGACCCTGCAATGATTGCGGTAATTGTAAACTAGAGGCCCTTAGGAATGTCAAGCAGCTACACGCAATGTTGGGATATACGGAATAGTATAGAAAATTTATCAAATCTTATGCTAAAATCAATGCAGCTATGGAGAAACTACTAAAGAAGGATGCAATATTCTGTTGGAATGAATAATGTTCGTGCAACTTAGATGTGTTGAAATAAAATATGGTCACTATGCCGATCTTAGTATTCCCCAATTGGAAAAAGGAGTTTCATGTACATGTGGATGCTTCTTGCATTGCACTGGGCGCAATATTAACATAGGCCAGTGAAGGAGAGTTGGACCACCCTATCACCTTCGCAAGTAGGAAGTTATCGAAGGATAAGAGAAACTATTCAACACTTGAGCGCAAAGGGCTAGCCATGGTCTACACATTGCAAAAAATTTAGGCACTATTTGTTAGGAAGGAATTTCAAGAAGTATACAAATCATTCTACCTTGAAATACCTGGTCAAAAAGCCTGTGTTGGGGGGCAATATCTATGAATGGTTGTTATTATTTCAGGAATATGACTTTGATGTCATTGTGAAACCAGGAAGGCTAAATGCAGGACCTGACCATCTGTCACGGATTGAAACAGGAGAGGAACTTAGTAATCTTGAGGAAGGGTGGCTAGATGCACAACTCTTTGCGATGTGCATAGTGGATGACCATTTTTCATACATTATTCACTTCTTGACTACAAGGATGGTGTTATCACTCAGGTTGTTCCCTTTGACTCCCAAGGGAATACGACCGAGGTAACCACAAACCAATCTTTGGACTGCAGGTCCTAGCCTATCTGCAGTCAGAGAGGGCTCTCTCTTTAGGATTTAGCTTTGTTGAAGATGATTTTAGGCTAGTTATTGAGTTCAAGGGGTTTTGTTTTGATTTTGGTGGGAAGATTGATGCTTTCAAGTAAAGAGGCAGGTATAGTATGAGAGTTTTAGAATCATTGGGCGTGGAGTCGAAGAGTAGGACTGCTGATGCGTTTTCTTGGTCACAAGAGGAATAAGGAGCAAGATAACTGCTCATGAAACAACACTTAAGCTTAAAAGGATGGAATGAGGGCTAAGGAATGAGAGGCAACAAAGAATCTCTCACTCAGCTTAACAGGGGGAAGGTGAATGAGCTCTATCTAGGAGCAATTAAGAATCCCTAGACAACTGTCAAAGATGAATGAATTAGGGGAAATATGAGCCACAGGGAATTCATATTCATTACTAATCCAAATGAAAACATAAAGAAACAGCAGAAAATGAGCATAGAGGGCAGTTAAACCAAGTCTAAACTATTCATTCTTTTTGCTATTTTAGATGGTATATCAGTGGAAAAACAAAGGTAGGAAAACTTATTGAGTCATGTTGTAGCACAAGAATTCCACATTCACTTCTTCAAACCATTAGACACAGAGCAGACAGTCATTCCTCCAAGCTTTTCAGCAATCTTTGATTAAGTAAAACATTCAGTCTACAGAGCGAGTCTCTTATGAAGATTATCAACCAACCAACCCTTTAAACAATATAGAGGGTGGTATAAATAGGGAAAATTATCCAAAATTATCTATTACAGCTGACCTAAATAGGTCTGCAGGAAATGATTACTTTAACCTAATCCTATCCAGAAATTAATGCGAGAAAATATCCTTTGAGCTGCGCTGAGGGCAGCTGTATCAGACTGAGTTAATGTCTATCCTGGGTGGCTCGGTGCAGTGTTTCTGTAATAACTGCGCATTGGTTTCTGCTCCATTGTTGTTCGGTTGCTTTAAACGCTTTAACTGTGATTTGAGAGCTTCAATGGGCTTACACCGCTTTATTTGACTTTGTTGGAGGCCATTCAATGTTAAGCTGCTTTGGGAAATGAAGATTTCGATTAAAAATATTCAACTGATACTCTTTGTCGCTTCATCTTTCCTCTGATACTCTTTCGCAATTGAATCGAGCCGTTTAATGTCTTCTGAATGATTTAAACTATCCCATCGACATTTTATGGTTGTTGTTTGGCCCTCTGTTGCTTTAGAACTGTTATTTTCCCTTTTCCGAATCCTGCGTGAAGAAATTGGTACCAATTTGAATCGCGCATCAAAAACTGCCTCTGATTTTGATTCAGGGCTTCCTGAGCAGCGATTTTTGCCTTTCGCGCCATTTTCAGTGATGACATCAGCATGATGTCAGCAGTGGGTCCCAGTACAGCGTTGACGTGGCAGGATGACGTCAGCAGTACGGTGGGTGACGTGGCGATGACACGGTGGAAGTGATGTGGCAGGATGACTTGGCAGTATGGTGGTAGGAGGCCAACGCAAGTTGATGATGTGGCGGCGATGTCACTGGGTGGAGGTGGTATCCTGTTTTGAGCGCACCACCTTCTGTGCACAGGCGGTTTAGCAGGAGGGGGATCTGCCACAGTCGAGAGGGTGACGCGCGGCGGGAGTACGACGGGAAAATCGCCCATCTCCCGGACGCTAACCATCGGCGGATTCGGAGATGAAAGAGCCCGCCCACCGTAGATCTCGGGCGCGAGCGATCGGACGGCTGACGGAACAGATGAGGCGGCGGAGGGATAATGGACGGGGCCCGTGCGAATATTCGAATATTAATACAATGCCGCGGGGGTTCAAAACTTTAGTTTTGTGGGTTAACAGGTTATGCGCCGGCGGGGGTTAAATGTTTTATGAACATAACTTTAGGATAAGGGTGGAACGGGGGTTTATGGGGTTAGGATTAAGGGAAATGGCTGTTAGTCTAACCAGAGGTCAAACTAACTCCAGGTTAGAACATGGAAGGGTTAACAGGAGCCCCAAGTGGACTACTATTTCCCGGACTTAGGAAATATGGCTATAGTGCCAAGGGGTGGGGAATTTAATATTTTTGGGATTTTATATAGCTTTTTGCATAGTAGGGGATAGGGAAATGATTTAGGGAGCTAAATAATAGAGTTAGAAGTTAAAATGAGTTTATGAGGTGAAAGTAGAGCAGAAGGCTAAGTTTCAAAAGTAAAACTTAGACATAGCGGTAAATGAGAGTGGGAACTGATTTTACACAAGAAATGTGGCTTCTTTTCATTGAAGAAAGCCAACATTTACCTTGATGTTTCACAGAAATGAAGTAAGACTAGGACTTGTTGGGCAGATCCCAAGGTCCTTTAGGGGGATGTTAGTAAGAGACTTTTTAGGGGGAGTGAAGGGAAATTAGACATGCTTCACTTGAAGTCTTTCAACTGGAAAACTGCCTCAAACTTGTGATATGAATAGATATGACACTTGAAAACATGAAACGGATCACAAGCCATGATTCTGCAACCACAAAGCTACCTACCCAACCCACTCACCTAGCATTTTCTCTTCTTTTTGCATGGGTGCAGTTGGACTTGCAGGCCCTGATTATCCTTTTCTTTTCCTCTTGACTTCCCTCCTATCTAAATCTACACTTATTTCTTCCAGGGCCTCAGATTAAGCTGTTGAGCGCCCTTGTTTCTCTACCTATCTACAAATCTGCCAAGATTAAGCTGTTTGGACAGATAATGATTCTCTATATTCTAAAACAGGAAATTGAAACCTAGGGAGGCCAAGATTAAGCTATTTGGCCTTCCCTTAACTGAAAAACTCATCAAAAATGGATTAACACATCAAAATTTGGAATACAGCAGTGGTATTTAGACTGGCAGACTTTCATGGCCTCTTCTTTGGCCTCTGTATCAAATATGGAACATTGCGGCATGCAAAGTATGACATATTTGGCATGAAAAAATGTCGATCATGAAAGATGAATACCTACTGCAGCAGGAGGCTAACAGATGGAACTAGAGGGATATACAAGTTAGTAGAAGAATGAATTAGTAGTGCGTCGGACCGATTTTTTAGTTGTTGCGGGACATTTGTATAAAATGGGTGCAAATGAAATATTGTGAAGATATGTGTTAGACTTTGGACATGACAACATTCTTTCTGAAGCTCATGGTGGAGCTTCAAGAGGCCATTATGCAGGCAAAGCAACTGCGTAGAATATTTTGCGCATAGGTCTATGGTGGACAACACTGCACAAGGATTCCAAGACATACTGTAAGGCATGTGATGCATGTCAAAGAATTGGCAAACCATTCCAAATGGATGAGTTACCCATACATCCTCAGGTTTCCTTGTAGGCATTTTAGAAGTAGGCAATTGATTTTGTTGGGCCAATTCAGCTGCCTGGAAAGAAAACAGGTAGGTGCTATATTATGATCGCCATATCAAGCTTCACACATTCAAGATAAATGATCTTATCTTGTTATATGATAGTAAGTTCACTAAATTTCCAGGTAAATTCCAGATGCCTTGGTTAGGGCCATATATTTGTTAAAGAAATTATAGATGGAGGCGCATTTCAGCACGCGAAGCTGGAAGGGGAACCCTTCCTGGGAAAAGTGAATGGGAGCGGGTTGAAATTGTATATAGGGGATCCTGCACAATGACTATATGGAACCAGGATAGTCTTAGTGCTACAGGAACTTGCAACGGAGTGCGAGAGTATAAACTAGACTGCCCAGTTTGAAGGACAAAGGAGAGAGCAAGCTGCATGGAGAGTGGTGAAGATGCAACAAATGAAGCTGCACTCAGGAAGTTGTGCCATGGGGAAAGGTACCACGTAACCCAGTAGGAAAATGACCATTAAAGTTATTATTGATGACTTGATGATCAAAAAATGGTTAAGTGGAGAAGAGTGGTGGCAATTAAGGCAAAAATATTTGAAGATCTTCCACCAAAACACCATTTATTATCAAAATTTTCATGGAACAGTCAGATTTGAATTCAAAAAACCCTATAAATATGGTATTTTGGCCTACAAGAAAACACTTTGTTGTCTAAGAATTATAGTTGAGTTCTATTGCCTTTGTTGGATGAATCATTAAGTTTGGGAAGATTGAGTTTTGAGCAAATTGTTTACTGAATCGACTAAGATAAACCGTAAACTTATTCTTGAGAAAATGTATGAAACAAACCCTACTGAAACTATTAGTGGTGATGTTGTTTTCTCTGATGTAGTAGCCCTAGAAGTTGAAGTTTGGAAGCTCCATCTAATGTTCCTACGGAGCATAGGTCACCTAGGCTGAAGCACACCTCTACCAAAGAAACAAAGCGAGTAAGCCAAAACAATCTGTGAAGGAGAAGCAAAAGAAGGTGTCGGTGCATGTGTCACCGAGCAAGCATACTGAAGCATAGGCAAAGCTGAAGAAGGATAAACAGCCTAAAAGAGTAATGGACCTTAAGGAGGAAGAATTACATGGAATGGAGGATATTGATGCTGAAGGGGTGCAATTCATGATGAGGTTGCCAAAGTATATCCCTCTGTGAAAGGGAAAAGCAAAGGTAACGAAGGACCCTGATATTAGGAAGTTTACAGTGTCCACTCCCCTGCTACCTAAGCAGGTCCCCTTTGAAGGTCCTCAGCTTGGGTGAATCCCATTATTATAAATGGAGGATTGGGACCTCATGGACCACACTAAGTTTCCACAATTGGCGACGGATAAATATATGAGAAATATCTATTACAAAGAAACGTGTGTTATGACATTGGAGCCGATGGAATGGGTCCACAGAGTTGAGTAGTCAAGATTGTTGAACATGCTACTAGTGTCGCATTATCACCGCTCTAACATCAATACTATGTGTGTGCACCAACTCCTCACATTAGTGCATGATGGGTGCTTATGGCTAGGAGAGCTTATCCCCATCACAGACATGTTGATTCACAGAATCACGTGGCTACCTTACAAAGGCACGAACCCTACCAAGGAGTTTGGAGGGAAAGATGGGGTGAAGGAGCTTGTAGACAAGATGAAGAAAGAATACACCCTCCTCAAGAAGTCGCGAGAGCATTCCATTGTCTCTATTTTAGAACAGGTAGTTCAATTTGTTCCCTAGATTTTCACAAGAAAGTTTATGAGAAAATGTCATGCGAATGAAGTTTTGATGCTAGTAGTTTCACTTGTTGCGTACCACGTGAAAGGGGTCTAATTTAATTGGGCCATGTACCTTTGTCAGGTGTTCCTGGTGAACTGCCAAGAGCCCCAAGAGGAAACCAAGTCATTCCACTACACTAGCTATTGCTATCAATTGTTCTCGTTGTATGGAAATTTTTGTAGGATAGCCAATTTCCTCCTCTTGAGGAAGGATTTCCGGAAGCAACGCAATTCGCCTCTCTATGGTCTACAAAGGATGTCACACAGATTATAGAAACACATATATTTTTTACTTTTGTGGAAATGAATCTCCATATGGTAATCAATCAGTTTCCAAGGTTGTCCCTAGCCCTATTCACGTAGTTGTCATCCTACGCGGCATTCAAGGCTGACTTCCAGAGAGTCTATATACAAGAATAGAGGGATATAGAGTAGAAATGGCACCAGTTTCCATATTTGGTGTCAGAAATAGAAGTACAAGAGATCGTATGATTATTCCCTACAGAATGGTGTGCCCTGCCAGAGTTAGATGTTGGAACAAGCACAGGGGCGAAAATTTCAGTTGTGTAGAAAAGAAAGGAGGTCATTCAAAAAGACATGCATGCCCTAACATAAAAAAATAAATAAGGAAGTTGCAGAAAAGGCTCGCATATCAAAAGAGTGTGCTGCTAAGGATCGGGCAGAAAAAGAGCCGCGTGAGTCATAGAAAGGTGATAAGTCACCTTTGCCAGAGATAGAGGTAGAAGAGATTTCAGACCAAGGCAGAGGAGGTAATGAGGGGCAGATCACCCCCTTCATTTTGAAAAGATGTGGCAAGGAGTAGAAAGGTGGAACATGGAAAAAGAAGAAATCTGATAAATCACAGGTTGATCCCATGGTATTGAAATAAAGTGATCTCCATGATATCGACGATAAATTAAGGGATAGAATGATAGAAGTTTTGCAGTAGTTTGAGCAGCAACACATGCAGATGCTTGGGAGTCTCTAGAAGAATTTGCGTGAGTTACAGATCCAAACAAGAAGAATACAGGCAAGCGTTGGACAAGCGAGCGCGGAGAAAGTGAGCTTGACACCTGGGACAAGCCAAGAAACAAAGCTAGTAAGGACCCTAGATCTCAGAACTATACCATTTCCATATGGGTCCATTCTCACAGAATACTTCGAGGATCGTATTGTACTTAGTACAGTCAAGGGTATAGGACTGAATATAGCGGCACTTTCCCTTGAAACCCTCCATGCGCTACATAAGGGGGTAACATATGAGTTGAGAACCAAGGAGAAGCATGTCATCAATGTCATAAGTGATTACAAAGTTAGCAATGAACAAATGTTCATTGACAAAACACAGGCTCTGAAGAAAAATGATGCACTACATGTGCATAGTTCAAGTTTAGAGTCAGTAGTAGGGGAGGCCTGTATGGCAGTTCCTGAACTTCACATCTCGGAGGATGCACAACTTCAAGCCAATATCAAAAAATTAACCACCGGTGTGCGTGAGGCTAGAGCAGAAGTTGAACGAATAACTTTCGAGTTCAACATGAAGACTATAGAGCTACACTTGAAGTTGAAACCCATGACTGTGCCTAAAGTCTGGGAGCAGTATGCAACCAAAATTAAGGAGGGCATGGCTACCTTGGATATCACAGTCACTGACTGTGCGACACTGTTTGATCAGGCTATGTAGCTATTGACCAATCTATTGGAGGATCCAAACCTGCAAACATTGAACATAGAGGTAAGGGAGATGCAGCGCCAATATGATGAGGTCAGGGCAACAACACACACCTTAGCATCAATGCAGCGCTTTGCCAAGTTACAGGAAGGAAATCAGCTACTCGCACAGGTAGAAGAAGCGTAGAAGAAAGAGGCCTTGCAAAAGGCCATGTTGCAACCTTGGTTGTACGAGGCTTATTAGATCACGATATCCATTCAAGATAAGATTAAGGGACTACAACAGACGTAGTGGATGATGAGGCTAGCAATAAAAAGACCCACCACTGAAAAATTGGTTGAGGAGTTTTGACAGGTAGTGGTACATAGTGCTGCTAAAGTTGTAGTGATCTAGGTGGAGCTCGGGGATCTTCGCAGTAACATTGCAGTGCGAGTAGAGTGACTCAAGGATGAGTCACAATCTTTGTGTTGGGTTTCTATTGGGATGGGGTCCCCTGGGTTAGTTTTGGGTTAGATAACACAAATTTTGATACAATTTGGTAAAAGATGTAAATTCTCCATGGTTTGTGGATGCGGAGAGTGTAAAAGGGGGCTTAGCCTCTTGTTTTTCATAAGTTAGAGTCAGTTTTTGAGATTCACCCATGGTCCATAGAACATGGCATTGTCTGAAAAAAATATAAATAGGTGTGTCTTTGAGAGTCTAAGATACTAGAGTAGACAAGAGAAGAGAGGGATAAGGAAGAAGAGCGAAGAGTCTTGGGCAGAAGCTAAGTCAAGAAGGCTCTGCTTCCTACGCTTAGGGGAAGAAAGGTCTGTAATCTGTGAACTAAGATTAATAAAAACAAGTTTCTAAAGAATTATTGAGTATTTTTGTTCATGTCTATTTATGTTATATGTCACTCATGAATGACTTGTTTTATGGAATATTGATTTAATGTTACACTATTATCTTGAATTAGTCTTAATAATGTACGCAACTAATGTTTAAACTCTTCCACGAACACTCTAGTGATTTCTCTTATGTTTACTATCAACTTAAGTAGATTTGCACGAACACCAATTTAGGATTTCTTTCTGATGCATGTAAGTAGGTAGATCGACTACTAAAGGTCTGCAAGGACTGATCATAGGCCTTCACGAAGGTGTGAAGGCCGTTTTAACATAGTTATAGTGACGAGCCCTAGGAATCTGTTGATTTGCGTGATGACAGATCTATAGTATTGGAAGACATCACACTAGTCTCTAAATGTAGAAACTTGGTTCTTGCATCCCCCCATACTGCTTCAGGTGAGATTGTAGCTTGTGCTACGCAGGTTGTTGCTGAAAGGGCCAGTAATGTAGGGTTTTGTTATTTGGCGCTACTAACTCTAAACCTGGGTCAGGACTCTTAAGCCAACAAATGGTTCCATTACCGGGAGAAGGATCTGATTAAAGATATGTGTGATGTTGCATCATTGGAATCCCACTAAGAAAGAAATTCAAAAGTGGTTGGATTGCAATATCCATGCATTAGTGGCACAAGAAAACATGAATCTACACCTCTCAAAGGAAGAGTGGTTGAACAGGTATCTATACACTGAGATACATGAGATCTTCTTCCGTACCTCCCCCATTGAACTGTATGAGTGGTTAGCCAAATTAACAGAAACTCAAAGAAGGTGGAAGCTTGATAGTCCTATAGTGTGGACTCCAGAATTAGTGCGACAACTAGAAGCCTCTGAAAACAATATCGTGAGCATTGTCGATCATTGGCTTTATCTGATTCTTGAAGGATTTGTTACAGAATTTGCAGTTGATACCTAAGAGCTACAGCGAAGCGAAGCAAATATTTTTCAAAGGACCGCAAGGTAAGTATTTATGATCACTAAATACTTGGATTAAAATGTTGTTATGTGAAAAACGGGTGATGCCATTACCTTGATGTTTGGAACTACGTGAAAAGGATGATTTTTTAGAAATCACAAAGGATCAGGACCAGAGTATAGTCCATTGACTAGACTCCCTTCAAGTGACGGCGAAGGGGAGGGACAGACTATGCCGTGAAGGGTTGTTTAGTTAATCACTTAGGGGATTCCTAGAACAAATCCTCCTTCCACTCCACCTCCACCTCCACATCCACCTACACCACATACACCTTCTCCCACACCTCCACCTTCGCCACCACCATTCAACATGGTGAACACAATGAAGATGCCAATCTTCAAGGGCATAGGAAGTGAAGATCCATAGTAGTTCTGGTTTGTTGCGAATGTTGTTTGGACAACGCAACAAATTATTGATGACAATATAAATAATGCACAATTGGTTATCACTTTGTATGCACACGTTAACTTGGTACATTACATATTGTTATGATAATCCTCTTGCAACACTAGCAGATACTAAGATTACTTCAACAAAGAGTTTAGTAAACCTAAATATGACTCAAAGTCAGTAATTGGATTTAAATAGATTATGATGAGGGTCGAGGAGATGCCTTGGGAATTTGATCACAGCTTGAAGTGTCAGATCATAGAATCTAACATGTAGATCACTCATAGCCAGCATCGTGAATGGTTTATAGCATCGCTTCTATCCCATTTGAGAATCGCTCTATCTCAGCAAAAGATAGAGACACAAGTAGAAGCCCTGGAAATCGCAATGAGGTTGCATGCATCACCTATTCAGGATACGAACCTAGGAGTACAACAAATCCACTCAAAATTAGAGAGCTTACACCTAGAATTACAGATTTTGAAGAAAGACATGGAGACTAAACCAGAAATGCCAGTAAAAGTCTGGTGTTTAAAGTGCAAGGGCCATGAGCATGATAAGGATGATTGTCCCATGTACGCAAATTATATTATAGGAGGGGGGCCAATTCCCCTAAAACTGGAAGCCCTAGCAGGGCCAAGTATGGGGGCTGCACTATGGTGTGCCATTTGTGAAGTTAGTGGGAAATAAGTGATGGATAATTGCCATTTACTTTAGAAGTTTGTCTAAACACTGCAACAATTGTTCTGTAATTTTTGTAAATTTGTGGGCCACAACGAGCACCACTGTCAAAGCTATGAGTTGATGATGGAAAGGACCCCTACATACTGTATGCAAGTAGAAACCTCCAGATCAAGGCACTTGGGGCGGGGGGGGCACAGAATTTATCAAGGTTGAGGATGGGGCCGAGGAGGAGGACTTGGTAAAGGTCGCAGTCACATTATTTGCTACAACTGTGGACAGACGGGGCATTATGCACAAGAGTTCTAGAATCCTACACACCCATCTTGTCAATATTGTAGATATTTTGACCATACTATAGAAGAATGCCCGATGCTAATAGCCAAAATGCAAGAGAAGAAAATGTAGCCTCAGCAACCAAAGAAAAATTTACAAATGATGAGGGCTGAGGCCTGTGAAGAAGATCAAAGCTTTAATTTTTTGTTGAGAATTGGAATGACGACTAGCACTAATAAAGGTAAACAACCTGAAGAAGAAGGATGGGTCTGCAAAGCACCAGAGAAAGAAGTCGGCTTTGATTTGGATCACGCTAAGGAAAAATTTATGGAAGCCAAGAAGAGCTTCGTTGAGGCATCCACCTTAGGAAGCCAAGACATGTTGCAAGAAATCATCGTGCCTGCAGAGGTTGATCCTTTTGTACTCACTATGTTTCTTGGAAACTTGCATGAAGCTACTGTGTGATAGTAAGGGTATGGAAGGCATGCAAGAATTAATAAATAAGTGCACTAGCAAAGAGAAATCCCTTGATGGACATTGTGTAGTCAGAAAGATTGGCAAACATAAGGCACGAACAAGGCGAGAGATGAGGCTAACCACATAGATAGGTGATTATGAAATGGATCAGGTCATCTTTTATCTAGGGTTCGATGTGAATGTTTTACCGAAACAGACATGGGAAAGGATGGGGAGACTTGAGATGTAGTGGTCTCCGATTCAACTCAGAATGGAGAACCGGTAGAAAATCATCCCCATGGGACGATTATATGGAGTAACAGTTGACATTGAATGTCCGAGTGCAATGACAGACTTTGAAGTTATAGAAATTGTTGATGACAGTCATCAACCCTGCACTCCTAAGAATTGATTGGGTTATTAATATAAATGGGGTCATTAATTTGAAGAAGAGGACAATGTCGTTTGAATAAAAGTCGCTTCGAGTTATAGTGCCACTAGATCCAGCAAAAAGGGCGCGCTATACTGAACCAGTCCACAATTATGAGTAAAGTGATGATGAACTGGATCAAATTTATAAAACAATAGCACAAGACCAGGACTCGATCAATCCAAAGACAGATGGGTAGATTGCATGGGACCGAGAGAGTTCCTGCGCCTCTGATTTAGACGAAGAGTTAGATCAATGACAGAATTGCTTATATTAAGTTTCCACATTGCGATGTAAGATGATGACAAAGTCGTTACACTATGTTTCATTGGAGGTAAGGAAATTACCTTATTATGATGGTTTAACTAACATAGATCTATTTTTGGATGAATTTGAGCACAAAGTTCCTGAGGACCACCAATTTCAAGAATTAGAGTTTGCGCTGCACACTACACGTGCACAATGCTGGGGTACACATAAGGATAGTTTTTCTAGCTGATGAGAGTACAGGAGAATGCTGAAGCTATGGTTTGGGCATGCTAATACCAGAATGACTGAGAAGTATAATGGGAAGGATGATCCACGTGATCACCTCGCAAGGTGGACTAAGGCATGGGGGACAGAACCGCACCCAGAATGGGTACACATATTCTATCATACTTTGGATACAATCCCTATGTTATGGAATCTTGAAATGAAGCTCTGTCATGAAACCGTGGAATGGGATGTATTGAAGGAAGGTTTATTATTGAATTTCAGTTTTGAGGATGGGTTTTCAAGCATTGACGAAGTGCTACAAGAAATTAAAGAGATTATCTTTAGGACACTGAAGGAACCTACAGAATGGACCCAACCAGACTAGAGCTCCCAGCTATGCCACGAACTAGATTGATATAATGTGACCATTGAAGAAGAGGAAGAGGACCCCAGGAACATCAATATCTCAAAGGCAGAAGGACATCGCGAAGTCGAAGGCCCGCACATAGAAAACCCAGACATTTATGCATCTTTCAAGACAAAGCAAGTAAACATTGACACTAAAGAAGAACTGAAGTTCGCAAAAATTAGAGATTATTGGGATGACACCACAATAGATAAAGTTTCTGAATTACTTCATGAATACCAAGATCTCTTTCCCACTAAGTTTTCAAATTTAAAGGGCATAATCGAAGATTTGGGCATAATGAAGATCACATTGAAGCCAGATGAGAAGCCTGTTAAACAGAGGCCTTATCGCCCTAATCGTAAGTATTAGAAAAAGGTTTTCCAAGAGCTGGATAAGATGCTGGAGGTAGGCATCATAGAAACTATTGAAGAATCTGATTAGTGAGCCTGATGGTGGTTTATGAGAAGAAATAAAAAGGAGAAATATGGATTTGTGTAGATCTCTGGAAGCTTAACGATGCATGTGTTCACAATCCATTCCAAATGTCATTTACAGATGAAGTGTTAGATAATGTTGGAGGGCAAGAGGCCTATTCCTTTACTGATGGGTTTTTGGGGTATCATCAAATCAAGATCGCACCAGAGGATCGGAGAAAAACAACCTTCACAATGGAGTGGGGTTAATTTCAATACACCATCATGCCCTTTGGATTAAAGAACGCCCATGTGATATTCTCTCACATAGTCATAGTAGCATTGAAGGAGTTCATTCATAAGTTCCTAGAAGTTTAATTTGATGACTGGACAATTTTTGGCTTAGTGAAGCGCCATGTAGCAAGTTTGAGCCTTATGTTGGATACATGTCGCAGATACCAGATCACATTGAATTTGAAAAAATGCATATTCTTTGTTCCTTTCAGGATCTTGCTAGGTCATGTTGTGTGCAAGTAAGGACTGATGGTGGACCCTACAAAGATTGTGGTAATTGTAAACTTGGAGGCCCATAGGAACATCAAGAAGCTGCGTGCAACCACGGGAAATACACGATACTATATAAGATTTATCAAAGCTTATGCTCAAATAACTACACCTATGGAGAAAATACTAAATAAGGGCGTGAAATTATGTTGGAATGAAGAATGTCAGTGCAAATTAGATGTGTTGAAATAAAATATGGTTACTGCACCAATCTTAGTATTCATCGATTGGAAAAAGGAGTTTCATGTACATGTGGATGCTTCTTGCATTGCACTGGGTGCAGTATTAATACAAGCCAGTGAAGAAGAGCTAGACCATCCTATCACCTTCGCAAATAGGAATTTATCGAAGATCGAGAGAAACTATTCAACAATTGAGCGCGAAGGGCTAGTGATGGTCTACACATTGCCAAAATTTAGGCACTATCGGTTCGAAGGGAATTTTAAGATGTATACAGATCATTTTTCCTTGAAATACCTAGTCAAAGACCCTATGTTGGGGGGGAAGATCTATAGATGGTTGCTATTATTTCAAGAATATGACTTTGAAGTCATTGTGAAACTAGGAACACTAAATGTGGGACCTGACCATCTGTCATGGATTCAAACAGGAGAAGAACCTAGTAATCTGGAGGAAGAGTTTCCAGCTATGCAGCTCTTTGCAGTGTGCATAGAGGGTGACCATTTTGCAGACATTATTCAATTCTTGACTATGGGGATGGAACCGAAAGGATATACAAGTCAGCAAAAGAATAAATTAGTAGTGCACACAGCCAATTTTTCAATTATTGTAGGACATTTGTATAAAATGGGTGGAGATGAAATATTGTGAAGATATGCGCCAGAATTTGAATGGGACAACATTCTCACTGAAGATCATGGGGGAGCTATGGGAGGCCACTATGCAAGCAAAGCAACTGCATAGAAGATTTTTCACATAGGTCTATGGTGGCCATCACTGCACAAGGATTCTGAGACATACTGTAAGGCGTGTGATGCATGTCAAAGAATTGGCAGACCATCTCGAAGGTATGAGTTACCCCTACATCCTTAGGTATCCTTGTATGCATTTTGGAAGTGGGCAATTGATTTAACTGGTCCAATTTAGCCCCCTGGAAAGAAAACGGGTACGTGCTATATTATGATCACCATATCAAGCTTTGAACATTCAAGATAAACAATATTGCCCTATTATATGATAGTAAGTTCACTAAATTTCCAGGTAAATCCCAGATCCCTTGGTTAGGGCCATATATTGTCAAAGAAATTACAGATGGAGGCATAGTTTAGCTCACGAAGCTGAATGGGGAACCCTTCCCAGGAAAAGTGAATGGGAGCAAGTTGAAATTATATACAGGGGATCCTGCATAATGACTATATGACACCAAGAGAGTATTAGTGCTTCAGGCAGTTGCAAGGGAGTATGAGACTATAAACTACACTGCCCGGTTTGAGGGACAAAACAACGAGCAGGCTATGCAGAGAGAGGAGAGGATGCAGCAAATGAAGCTACGCTCAGGAAATTGCGCCATGGGGAAAGGTACCATGCAACTGAGTAGGAAAAGGACCATTAGAGTTACCACTCATGACTTGATGGCTAGAAAAAGGTTAAGTGAAGCAGGGTGGTGGTAATTAAGGCAAAAATATTTGAACATATTCCCCCAAAACTTCATTTATTATCAAAATTTGGGGGGAATGGTCAGATTTGAATTCAAAAAACCCTATAAATATGGCATGTTGTCCTGCAAGAAAACACTTTGTTGTTTAAGAATTACAGTTGAGGGCTATTTCCTTTTCTTGATGAATCATCAAGTTTGGGAATATTTAGTTGCAAGCCAAGTGTTTGCTAAATTGCCTAAGATAAACCGTAAGCTTATTCTTGAGCAAATGTCTGAAACAAGCCCTACTGAAACTATTATTGTTGATGTTGTTATCTCTGACACAGTGGCCCTAGAAGTTGTAAGTGTGGAAGCTCCAGTTGTTGTGCATATGGCGCCGAGTTTGCCTAGGCAGAAGCACACCTCTACTAGAGAATCACAACCAACAAGCCAAAACAATCCGCGAAGGAGAAGCAGAAGAAGTTGTCGGTGTGCGCATCACTGAGGAAGCATACTGAAGCATAGGCAAAGTCGAAGAAGGATAACAAACCTGAAAGAGTAGTGGACTTGGAGTAGGAAGAATTCTAGGGAATAGGGGATATTGATGCCGAAGGGGTGGAATCCATGTCAAGGTTGCCAAAGTATATGCCACCACGAAAGGGAAAATTAAAGGTAACGAAGGACCCTGATACCGGGAAGTTTACAGTGTCCATGCCCCTGCTGCCTGAGAAGGTCCCCTTTGAAGGCCCTCGGCTTGCGCAAATCCCATTGTTAAAAATGGAGGATTGGGACTTCATGGACCACACTAATTTTCCACATTTGGCGACAGATAAATATATGAGAAATATCTATTACGAAGAAACGGGTGTTACAGTGTTGGAGCCGATGGAATGGGTCCACAGAGTTGAGTAGTTGGGATTGTTGAGCATGATACTAGTGCGGGATTATCACCGCTCTAACATCAATACCCTGTGTGTGTGCCAACTCCTCATGCTAGTGCATGATGGGTGCTTCTGGCTAGGAGAGCCTATCCCCATCACGGACATGTTGATTCACATAATCATGCGGTTGCCTTACAAAGGAACAAACCCTACCAAGGAGTTTGGAGGGAAAGCTATGGTGAAGGAGCTTGCAGACAGGATGAAGAAGGACTACGTCCTCCTCAAGAAGTCGCAAGGGCATCCCATTATCTTTATTTTAGACCAGATATTTCAATTTGCTAATCAAATTTTAGCAGGAAAGGTTATGAGAAAATGTTGTGCGGATGAAGTTCCAATGCTAGTAGTTTCACTTGTTGCAAAGTGCATGAAAGGCGTCTAATTTAATTTGGCCATGTACCTTTGTCAGGAGTTCCTAACTAACTGTTGAGAGGCCCAAAAGGAAACCCAGTCATTCCATAATGCTTGGTTGCTGCTATCAATTGTGCTCATTTCATGGAGATTGCCATAGGATAGCCAATTTCCTCCTGGCGAGGAAGAATTGCCAGAGGCAATGAAATTTGCCTCTCCATGGTCTATAAAGGATGTCACATAGATTAAAGAAACAAAGATATTTTTGACTTTTGTAGAAATGGATCTCCATATGGTAATCAATTAGCATCCAAGGTTGTCCCTAACCCTATTCACGCAGTTGTCAGCCTACGTGGCATTCAAGGCTGACTTCCACAGAATCTATATCCAAGCACAGAAGGATCCAGAGTAGAAATGGCACTAGTTGTTGTATTTTGTGTTAGAAACAGAAGTACAGGAGAGCATAGGATTATGGCCTAAATAATGGTATGCCCCGTTAGATTTAGATGTTGGAACAAGCACGGTGGTAGAAATTTTTGCTGCACAGAAAAGAAAGGAGGTCGCTCAAAAAGTTGTGCATGCCCTAATAGAACATAAATAGACGGAAGCTGCAGAAAAGGCTTGCATAGCACAAAAGCGCACTGCTATGTAGCAAGCGAAAAAGAGTAGTGTGAGTCGCATAAAGGTGATAAGTTACCTTTGCCAAAGATAAAAGAAGAAGAGCTTTCGGACCAAGGTGGAGGAGGTAATGAGGGTTAGCAACCCCTTCATTTTGAACAAATGTTGCAAGGAGTAGAAAGGTGGAACACGGAAAAAGCAGAAATCTAATAAATCACAGGTTGATCCATGGTATTGAAAGAAAGTGATCTCCATGAGATTGGCGACAAATTAAGGGATAGAATGACAGAAGTGCTCTAGAATTTTGAGTAGCAATACATATAGACATTTGAGAGTTTCCAAAAGGATCTGTGCAAGTTGTAGATCCAAACGATTAGAATACAGGCAAGCATTGGACAAGCAAGCATGGAGCAGGTGAGCTTGACAGCCGGGACAATTCAAGTAGAAGAGCAAGGACCCTAGATCTCATACTATGCCATTTCTATATGGGTCCATTCATGCAAAATCTACCAAGGATCATATTGTACTTAGTACAATTAAGCATATAGGACTTAATATAGCAGTGCTTTCCCTCGAAACCCTCCATGCCCTGCATAAGGGGGTAACACATCAGTTTAGAACCAGGGAGAAGCATGCCCTCAACCTCATAAGTGAGTACAAAGTCAACAATGAACAAATGTTCATTGCGAAAACATAGGCTCTGAAGGAAAAGGAGGCACTACATGTGCATAGTTCAAGTCTGGAGTCAGTAGTAGTGGAGGCCTGTAAGACGGTTCCTAAACTTCACATCCCAAAGGATCCACAACTTGAAGCCAAAATCAGAAAAATAGCCATTGGTGTGTGTGAGGCTAGAGCAGAAGTTGGACGAATAACTATCGAGTTCAACATGAATATTGCAGAGTTGTAGTTGAAGTTGTAGCCCACGACTCTGCCTGAGGTCTGGGAGCAGCGCGCAACCATAATTAAGTAGGGCATGGCTACCTTGGATACCACAGTCACTAACTGTGTGACACTATTTGATTAGGCTATGGAGCTATTGACCAATCTGCAATAGGATCTGAACCTGCAAAAATTGAACACAGAGGCAAGGGAGATGCAGCGCAAATATGATGAGGTTAGGGTGATTGTATGCACCTTAGCACCAGTGCAGCACTTTGCCAAGTTACAGGAAGGAAAGTAGCTACTTGCACAGGTAGAAGAAGCGCAGAAGAAAAAGGCCTTGCTAAAGGCCAGGTTGCAGCCTTGATTGGATGAGGCTTATCAGATCATGATCTCCATTCAAGATAAACTTAAGGGACTGCAGCAGACGCAACAAATGTAGTGAAAGATGAGGTTGGCAATAGAAGGACCCACCACTAAAAAATTGGTCGAGGGGGTTCAATAATAAGTGGTACATAGTTTTGCTAAAGTTACAGTGATCTAGATGGAGCTTGGGGATCTTTGTAGTAAGGTCGTGGCACTAGCAGAGTGACTCGAGGGCGAGTCATGATGTTTTTATTGGGAGCTTATTGGGATGGGGTCCCCTGGGTTAGTTTGGGGTTAGATAACCCACATTGTGGTACAATTTTGTAAAATATGTAAAGTCTCTACAGTTTGTGGACGCGGAGTGAGTCAAAGGGGGCTTAACCTCTTATTTTGGATAAGTGTGAGTCAGTTTTTGAGATTCACCCATGGTCCGTGGACCATGGCATTGTATGAAAAAGACTATAACTAGGTGTGTTTTTTAGAGTCTAAGAGACTAGAGTAGACAAGAGAAGAGAGGGATAAGGAAGAAGAGCGAAGAGTCTTGGGAAGAAGCTAAGGCAGGAAGGCTCTACTTCCTGCACTTAGATAGGGAAATAAAGGCTCCGCAGCTGAGTGCATGGACCCCTACAACTATGTGCGCAGGGCAGTTTGAGTGTGTAATATGTGAATTAAGATCAATAAAGACAAGTTTCTAAAGAATTATTTAGTATTTTTTTTCATGTCTATTTATGTTATATGTCATTGATGAATGGCCTATTTTATGGAATATTGATTTAATCTTACGCTATTATCTTGAATTAGTCTTAATAATGTACACATTGAACATTTAAACACTTCTGCGAATACTCTGGTGATTTCTCTTATGTTTACTATCAACTTAAGTAGATCCGCGTGAACACCAATTTAGGATAGCTTTTTGATGCACGTAAGTAGGTAGATCAACTACCAAAGGTCTGCAAGGACTGATCATAGACTTTCGCGAAGGTGTGGAGGCCATTTTAACATAGTTACAATGACGAGCCCTAGGAGTTTTTCGATTTGTGCGATGATAGATCTAAGGTATTGAAAGACATCACACTAGTCTCTGGATACAAAAACTTGGTTCTTGCATCCCCCCATACTTCTTCGGGTGAGATTGTAGCCTGCGCTACACAGGTTGTTTCTGAAAGGGCTAGTAATGTTGGGTTTTGCTGGTTGGCACAACTAACTCCAAACCTGGGTTAGGACCTGCTAATCCAACAAATGGTTCCATTGTCAGGACCAGGATCTAATTAAATAGATGTGTGATGTTGCATCATTGGGATATGACTAAGAAAGAAATTCAAAAGTGGTTGGATCACAAGATCCATGAGTTAGCGGTGAAAGAAAACAAGAACCTGCACCTGTCAAATGAAGAGTGGTTGAATAGGTATCTGCACACTGAGATACACGACATCTTCTTCTGCACCTTCCCCATTGAACTATATGAGTGGTTAGCCAAATTAACAGATAGTCAAGGAAGGTGGAAGCTCGATAGTCATATAGTGTGGACTCCAGAATTAGTGTGATTACTAGAAGCCTCTGAAAAGAAGATCGCGTGGGTTGTCGATCATTGGCTCGATCAGATTCTTGGAGGATTTGTTACAGAATTTGCAGTTGATACCTCAATCAACTACAACAAAGTAGAGCGAATATTTTTCAAAGGACCGTAAGGTAAGTATAAAAGATCACTGAATACTTGGATTAAAATGTTGTTATGTGAAAAACAAGTGATGTCATTACCTTGATGTAAAGTCTCTGGGGTTTGTGGATGTAGAGCACGTCAAAGGGGGCTTAGCCTCTTGTTTTGGATAAGTTTGAGTCGGTTTTTGAGATTCACCCATGGTCCATGGACCATGGCATTGTATGAAAAAGACTATAAATAGGTGTGTCTTAGAAAGTCTAAGAGACTAGAGTAGATAAGAGAAGAGAGGGATAAGGGAGAAGAGTGAAGAGTCTTGGGCAAAGATAAGGCAGGAAGGCTCTGCTTCCTAGGCGGAGGCCTAGGTAGAATTCGCAATTGAGCACATGGACCCCTGCAGCTATGTGCGCAAGGCAGTTTGAGTTTCTAATATGTGAATTAAGATCAATAAAGACAAATTTCTGAAGAATTATTGAGTACTTTTGTTCATGTCTATTTATGTTATATGCTGTTGATGAATGACTTGTTTTATGGATATTGATTTAATGTTATGCTATTATCTTGAATTAGTCTTAATAATGTACACAATGAATGTTTAAACACTTTCGTGAAGACTTTAGTGATTTCTCTTATGTTTAGTATCGACTTAAGTAGATCTGCATGAACACCAATTTAGGATTTCTTTCTGATGCACGTTAGTAGGTAGATCAACTACTAAAGGTCCGCAAGGACTGATCATAGAACTTTGTAAAGTTGTGAATCCTATTTTAACAGAGTTACAGTGACGAGCCATAGGAGTCTGTTGATCTGCGCGATGACAGATCTAAGGTGTTGGAAGACCTCACACTGGTCTCTGGATGCAGAAACTTGGTTCTTACATCCCACCATACTGCTTCGGGTGAGATTGCAACCTGCGCTACGTGGGTTGTTGCCAAAAGGGCCAGTAATGTAGGGTTTTGTTGGTTGGCATAGCTAACTCCAAACCTGGGTCAAGACCTCCTAAACCAACAAATGGTTATGTTGTTGGGATAGAGATCTAATTAAAGAGATGTGTGATGTCACATCATTGGAATCTAACTAAGAAAGGAATTCGAAAGTCGTTGTATCGCAAGATCCATGAGTTAGCGCCACAAGAAAATAGGAATCTCCACTTGTCAAAGGAAGAGTGGTTGAACATGTATCTGTACATTGAGATACATGAGATCTTCTTCATCACCTTCACCATTGAACTTTACGAGTGGTTAGCCAAATTGACAGACAGTCAAGGAAGGTGGAAGCTCGATAGTCCTAAAGTGTGGACTCCAAAATTAGTGCAATGACTAGAAGCCTCTTAAAATAAGATTGCGCGGGTTGATACCTCAGTTAGCTACAACAATGTGGAGCGAATATTTTTCAAAGGACCGCAAGGTAAGTATTTAAGATCACTAAATACTTGGATTAAAATGTTTTTATATGGAAAAACAGGTAATCAATCAGCGTCTAAGGTTGTCCCTAACCTTGTTCACACATCTATCAGACTACGCCAAGTTCAAGGCTGACTTCCACAGAATCTATATCTAAGCATGGAAGTATCCAAAGCAAAAATGGCACAAGTTGCCCTATTTGGTGTCAGAAATAGACATACAGGAGATCATAGGATTATGGCCTATAGAATGGTGCGCCCCACGAGAGTTAGATGTTGGAACAAGCACGTGGGTGGAAATTTTGGCTACGCAGATAATAAAGGGGGTCGCTCAAAAAGTCATGCATGCCCTAATAGAACACAAAAAGAAGGAAGCTACAGGAAAGGCACGCATAGCACAAGAGCGCGCTGGTAAGGAGCGGGCAGAAAAAGAGCAATGTGAGTCATAAAAAGGTGATAAGTCACCTTTGCCGGAGACAGAGGAAGAAGAGATTTCAAACCAAGGCGAAGGAGGTAATGAGGGGCAGAGCACCCCCTTCATTTTGAAAAAGCATGGCAAGGAGCAGAAAGGTGGAGCACGGAAAAAGCATAAATCTGATAAATCACAGGTTGATCCCATTGTATTGAAAGAAAGCGATCTCCATGAGATCGGCGACAAATTAAGGGATAGAATGATAGAAGTGTTGCAGCAATTTAAGCATCAATACATGCAGACACTCGGGAGAGTTTAGAAGGATCTACATGAGTTGCAGATCCAAACGAGTAGAATACAGGTGAGCGTTGGATAAGCGAGCATGGAGAAACTGAGCTTGACACTAGGACAAGCCAAGCAACAGAACTAGTAAGGACCCTGGATATCAGAACTATACCATTACCAGACGAGTCCATTCACGTAGAATCCACCGAGGATCATATTGTACATAGTACAGTCAAGGATATAGGACTGAATATAGCGATGCTTTCCCTTGAAACCCTTCATGTGCTACATAAGGGGGTAGTACATGAGTTGAGAACTAGGGAGAAACATTCCCTCAACCTCATAAGTGTGTAAAAAGTCAACAATGAACAAATGTTTGTTGAGAAAACATAGGTTCTAAAGGAAAAGGAGGCACTACATGCACGTAGTTCAAGTATGGAGTCAGCAGTAGTGGAGGCCTGTAAGGCAGTGCCTAACTTCACATCTTGGAGGATGCATAGCTCGAAGCCAAAATCAGAAAATTAGCCACTAGTGCACGTGAGGCTAGAGCAGAAGTTAGATGAATAACTTTCGAGTTCAACATGAAGATTGCAAAGCTGCAGTTGAAGTCGCAGCCTGCGACTCTGCTTGAGGTCTGGGAGTAGAGCACAACCACAATTAAGGAGGGCATGGCTACCTTGGATACCAGAGTCATTGACTTTGTGACATTGTTTGATCAGGCTATGAAGCTATTGACAAATCTGCAAGAGGATCCGAACCTCCAAACATTGAACGTAGAGGTAAGGGAGATGCAACACCAATATGATGAGGTCAGGGCAACTGCGCACACCTTTGCGCCAATGCATCGCTTTGCCAAGTTATAGGAAGGAAAGTAGCTACTCTCATATGTAGAAGAAGCATAGAAGAAAGAGGCCTTGCTAAAGGCCAGGTTGTAGCCTTGGTTGGATGAGGCTTATCAAATCACGATCTCCATTCAAGATAAGCTTAAGGGACTGTAGTAGACACAGCGGACGATGAGGCTGGAAATAGAAGGACCCACCACTGAAAAATTGGTCAAGGACGTTCGACAGGCAGTGGTACATAGTGTTGCTGAAGTTGTAGTGATCTAGGTGGAGCTACGAGATCTTCGCATTAAGATCACGATGCTACTAGAGTGACTTGAGGATAAGTCACGATATTTGTGTTGGGGGCCTATTCAGATGGGATCCCCTAGGTTAGTTTGGGGTTAGATAACCCAAATTTTTGTACAATTTTTTAAAATATGTAAAGTCTCTGCAGTTTGTGGATGCAAAGCATGTCAAAGCAGCCTTAGCCTCTTGTTTTGGATAAGTTTGAGTCAGTTTTTGAGATTCACCCATGGTCCAGGGACCATCACATTGTATGAAAAAGACTATAAATAGGTGTTCCTTAGAGAGTCTAAGAGACTAGAGTAGACAAGAGAAGAGAGAGATAAGGAAGAAAAGCGAGGAGTCTTGGGCAGAAGCTACGATAGGAAAGCTCTACTTCTTACGCTTAGATAGGGAAAGAAAGGTTTTGTAGCTGAGTGCACAGAGGCCTAGGTAGAATCTGTAGTTGAGTGTGCGAACCCTTGAAACTATGTGCATAGGGAAGTTTGGGTCTGTAATCTATGAATTAAGATCAATAAAGACAAGTTTCTGAAGAATTACTGAGTATTTCTGTGATCCGGATTTAAATGGGAACGCAATAGATTACAGAGATAACCATAAATACAGAGATGCAATAACCATAAACACATAGATGCAGCGGAAATAATGATTCATTTCATTAATGGAAAATACTGAATACAACCAGAAATGGAAATAAGCCAGCTAGGGCGATGGTAGCTATCTCTGAGAAGAGATGTGCGGCTACATGCCTCTGAACTGCTCCGAACTATGTTACAATGAGGCTCGAAGGCCTATTTATTGTTGAGAAACAATGGAAAACCCTTCACATCCCGAAACCTAACCCTAGAAGATGAAACGCCAAATTGTGGGCCCCGTTTGGGTAAATTGGTACATCAATTTCCCGGGGTCGTAACTTTGGCATACGATCTCCGTTTGACGCGTTCGATAGCTCGTTAGAAAGATCTATACGAGAACTACCACTTTGGGAGGCAACATCGGTCCATGGACCCATGTTGCCCCAGAATCCCAAAAAAACGTCGTTTAGGGCCTCAAAACGGCTCCCGAAGTTCAGGACCCGAAAAACTGCTAAAAATAGTAAACTATGCTGTAATTTAGGAAACTAAAAAGACTGAAAGAGACAGTTGTGGGGGTCCAAATGGGTTGGTGGGTGGCCACCAACATCCACCTGGATCATTCCTCCCCCCTTAGGAAGCAATGGTCCCCATTGCGTTGAGTTCCTCCATCTGCTGAACTTGGCCTGCAATCTCTGATGTGTCCAGTGATGGTGGGAAGCATGGTCGACGATGGTCCACATTGAACATTTGGTGCCGGCGAAGGAATGGAGGAATGATGTGCTCCAAAGCATTGTTCCCCATAGCCTTGGTACTGCTGTAAGGACCATGTCGGAGTGGTCTGAGCTTCTGATGGGTTCTGGTAAGACGTTCTTTCTGTCGATGCAACCAGACTTTCTTGCCCACCTGAAACTTGTGTGGTACCCATGTGGGTGAGGAGAAGTTGTTCCTGTGTTTTGTCATGACCGTATCCCTTTGCTGCTGCTGCTGCATGGAGGAACCCTTTGCAGGGGTCATGGATGTAGAAACGATCTTCCCCTTATTTTGGGAGTGAACCAGACAAATGAATTTCCTGGTCTGTGATATGAGCTTGCTGCCTTTCTTGGTAGTAATCAAAGATGTGGCGGTAGGTGGGGCTACCTCCGGTATCCTGTATAATGAATTGTTCAAAGAAATAATGACAGCACGAGGCCTTGACTCATACACAGCATGTCGCCTCCACAAGTATGGCTGGCCTAATAGTACATCACAAACATCCAAAGGTGTAACATCACACAATACCTCGTCTGTGAAGGGTTTGATGCTGTAGGGAAGGCGGCATTGCTGGCGAACTTTCAGATCTCGTCCTTCATGAAGCCACCCGATACTGTACGGCTATGGGTGTGGTGTAGTCGGTAAGCCCAACCGCTTCACGACCTCTGCTGAAATGAGGTTCTTTTGGCTACCACTGTCGACAATGAATCGCAGCGGTGAACCCTTCACCCACATTTGTGAGTGGAAAAGACGCTCCCCTTCCTCTGGATTTTCGGGCTCATCTGTCTGGATCTTGGCAGTGGCAACAGTGGCGCTGGGATCCGCATCAATGATTTTCTTCCCTTTGCCATTACCCTTGTCGGGTTCTGGCTCAGGGTCAGAACATGCATCTGATTCAGAAGCCTTCAACTCAGCCACCAGCGACTGCTTGGTCCGACACTCACTTGTGTTATGAGTGGGACTCTTGTGGAACTCACACCACTTTCCTGTGTTCTTCTTCGGCTTCGTGGTGTTGTTCTTTTCTTGCAACTTCGGCAGGTTGTCTTGGGCTGCCCCGCCTTGGCTTTGTCCTTTGGGCTTCGGATTTGCAGATCCAAAGTCTCGCTTCTTCTGTTTGAACTTTTGCTCGATTTTGACAGCGTATCGCTACGCTGTGCCGAGTGAGGAGATGTTCAAGAACACCATCTCTTCCACTGATCCGGATTTAAATGGGAACTCAATAGATTACAGAGATAACCATAAATACAGAGATGCAATAACCATAAACACATAGATGCAGCGGAAATAATGATTCATTTCATTAATGGAAAATACTGAATACAACCAGAAATGGAAATAAGCCAGCTAGGGCGATGGTAGCTATCTCTGAGAAGAGATGTGCGGCTACATGCCTCTGAACTGCTCCGAACTGTGTTACAATGAGGCTCGAAGGCCTATTTATTGTTGAGAAACAATGGAAAACCCTTCACATCCCGAAACCTAACCCTAGAAGATGAAACGCCAAATTGTGGGCCCCGTTTGGGTAAATTGGTACATCAATTTCCCGGGGTCGTAACTTTGGCATACGATCTCCGTTTGACGCGTTCGATAGCTCGTTAGAAAGATCTATCCGAGAACTACCACTTTGGGAGGCAACATCGGTCCATGGACCCATGTTGCCCCAGAATCCCAAAAAAACGTCGTTTAGGGCCTCAAAACGGCTCCCGAAGTTCAGGACCCGAAAAACTGCTAAAAATAGTAAACTATGCTGTAATTTAGGAAACTAAAAAGACTAAAAGAGACAGTTGTGGGGGTCCAAATGGGTTGGTGGGTGGCCACCAACATCCACCTGGATCATTCCTCCCCCCTTAGGAAGCAATGGTCCCCATTGCGTTGAGTTCCTCCATCTGCTGAACTTGGCCTGCAATCTCTGATGTGTCCAGTGATGGTGGGAAGCATGGTCGACGATGGTCCACATTGAACATTTGGTGCCGGCGAAGGAATGGAGGAATGATGTGCTCCAAAGCATTGTTCCCCATAGCCTTGGTACTGCTGTAAGGACCATGTCGGAGTGGTCTGAGCTTCTGATGGGTTCTGGTAAGGCGTTCTTTCTGTCGATGCAACCAGACTTTGTTGCCCACCTGAAACTTGTGTGGTACCCATGTGGGTGAGGAGAAGTTGTTCCTGTGTTTTGTCATGACCGTATCCCTTTGCTGCTGCTGCTGCATGGAGGAACCCTTTACAGGGGTCATGGATGTAGAAACGATCTTCCCCTTATTTTGGGAGTGAACCAGACAAATGAATTTCCTGGTCTGTGATATGAGCTTGCTGCCTTTCTTGGTAGTAATCAAAGATGTGGCGGTAGGTGGGGCTACCTCCGGTATCCTGTATAATGAATTGTTCAAAGAAATAATGACAGCACGAGGCCTTGACTCATACACAGCATGTCGCCTCCACAAGTATGGCTGGCCTAATAGTACATCACAAACATCCAAAGGTGTAACATCACACAATACCTCGTCTGTGAAGGGTTTGATGCTGTAGGGAAGGCGGCATTGCTGGCGAACTTTCAGATCTCGTCCTTCATGAAGCCACCCGATACTGTACAGTTGTGGGTGTGGTGTAGTCGGTAAGCCCAACCGCTTCACGACCTCTGCTGAAATGAGGTTCTTTTGGCTACCACTGTCGACAATGAATCGCAGCGGTGAACCCTTCACCCACATTTGTGAGTGGAAAAGACGCTCCCCTTCCTCTGGATTTTCGAGCTCATCTGTCTGGATCTTGGCAGTGGCAACAGTGGCGCTGGGATCCGCATCAATGATCTGCTTCCCTTTGCCATTACCCTTGTCGGGTTCTGGCTCAGGGTCAGAACATGCATCTGATTCAGAAGCCTTCAACTCAGCCACCAGCGACTGCTTGGTCCGACACTCACTTGTGTTATGAGTGGGACTCTTGTGGAACTCACACCACTTTCCTGTGTCCTTCTTCGGCTTCGTGGTGTTGTTCTTTTCTTGCAACTTCGGCAGGTTGTCTTGGGCTGCCCCGCCTTGGCTTTGTCCTTTGGGCTTCGGATTTGCAGATCCAAAGTCTCGCTTCTTCTGTTTGAACTTTTGCTCGATTTTGACAGCGGATCGGTACGCTGTGCCGAGTGAGGAGATGTTCAAGAACACCATCTCTTCCACTGATCCGGATTTAAATGGGAACGCAATAGATTACAGAGATAACCATAAATACAGAGATGCAATAACCATAAACACATAGATGCAGCGGAAATAATGATTCATTTCATTAATGGAAAATACTGAATACAACCAGAAATGGAAATAAGCCAGCTAGGGCGATGGTAGCTATCTCTGAGAAGAGATGTGCGGCTACATGCCTCTGAACTGCTCCGAACTGTGTTACAATGAGGCTCGAAGGCCTATTTATTGTTGAGAAACAATGGAAAACCCTTCACATCCCGAAACCTAACCCTAGAAGATGAAACGCCAAATTGTGGGCCCCGTTTGGGTAAATTGGTACATCAATTTCCCGGGGTCGTAACTTTGGCATACGATCTCCGTTTGACGCGTTCGATAGCTCGTTAGAAAGATCTATACGAGAACTACCACTTTGGGAGGCAACATCGGTCCATGGACCCATGTTGCCCCAGAATCCCAAAAAAACGTCGTTTAGGGCCTCAAAACGGCTCCCGAAGTTCAGGACCCGAAAAACTGCTAAAAATAGTAAACTATGCTGTAATTTAGGAAACTAAAAAGACTGAAAGAGACAGTTGTGGGGGTCCAAATGGGTTGGTGGGTGGCCACCAACATCCACCTGGATCATTCCTCCCCCCTTAGGAAGCAATGGTCCCCATTGCGTTGAGTTCCTCCATCTGCTGAACTTGTCCTGCAATCTCTGATGTGTCCAGTGATGGTGGGAAGCATGGTCGATGATGGTCCACATTGAACATTTGGTGCAGGCGAAGGAATGGAGGAATGATGTGCTCCAAAGCATTGTTCCCCATGGCCTTGGTACTGCTGTAAGGACCATGTCGGAGTGGTCTGAGCTTCTGATGGGTTCTGGTAAGGCGTTCTTTCTGTCGATGCAACCAAACTTTCTTGCCCACCTGAAACTTGTGTGGTACCCATGTAGGTGAGGAGAAGTTGTTCCTGTGTTTTGTCATGACCGTATCCCTTTGGTGCTGCTGCTGCATGGAGGAACCCTTTGCAGGGGTCATGGATGTAGAAATGATCTTCCCCTTATTTTGGGAGTGAACCAGACAAATGAATTTCCTGGTCTGTGATATGAGCTTGCTGCCTTTCTTGGTAGTAATCAAAGATGTGGCGGTAGGTGGGGCTACCTCCGGTATCCTGTATAATGAATTGTTCAAAGAAATAATGACAGCACGAGGCCTTGACTCATACACAGCATGTCGCCTCCACAAGTATGGCTGGCCTAATAGTACATCACAAACATCCAAAGGTGTAACATCACACAATACCTCGTCTGTGAAGGGTTTGATGCTGTAGGGAAGGCGGCATTGCTGGCGAACTTTCAGATCTCGTCCTTCATGAAGCCACCCGATATTGTACGGCTGTGGGTGTGGTGTAGTCGGTAAGCCCAACCGCTTCACGACCTCTGCTGAAATGAGGTTCTTTTGGCTACCACTGTCGACAATGAATCGCAGCGGTGAACCCTTCACCCACATTTGTGAGTGGAAAAGACGCTCCCCTTCCTCTGGATTTTCGGGCTCATCTGTCTGGATCTTGGCAGTGGCAACAGTGGCGCTGGGATCCGCATCAATGATCTGCTTCCCTTTGCCATTACCCTTGTCGGGTTCTGGCTCAGGGTCAGAACATGCATCTGATTCAGAAGCCTTCAACTCAGCCACCAGCGACTGCTTGGTCCGACACTCACTTGTGTTATGAGTGGGACTCTTGTGGAACTCACACCACTTTCCTGTGTCCTTCTTCGGCTTCGTGGTGTTGTTCTTTTCTTGCAACTTCGGCAGGTTGTCTTGGGCTGCCCCGCCTTGGCTTTGTCCTTTGGGCTTCGGATTTGCAGATCCAAAGTCTCGCTTCTTCTGTTTGAACTTTTGCTCGATTTTGACAGCGTATCGGTACGCTGTGCCGAGTGAGGAGATGTTCAAGAACACCATCTCTTCCACTGATCCGGATTTAAATGGGAACGCAATAGATTACAGAGATAACCATAAATACAGAGATGCAATAACCATAAACACATAGATGCAGCGGAAATAATGATTCATTTCATTAATGGAAAATACTGAATACAACCAGAAATGGAAATAAGCCAGCTAGGGCGATGGTAGCTATCTCTGAGAAGAGATGTGCGGCTACATGCCTCTGAACTGCTCCGAACTGTGTTACAATGAGGCTCGAAGGCCTATTTATTGTTGAGAAACAATGGAAAACCCTTCACATCCCGAAACCTAACCCTAGAAGATGAAACGCCAAATTGTGGGCCCCGTTTGGGTAAATTGGTACATCAATTTCCCGGGGTCGTAACTTTGGCATACGATCTCCGTTTGACGCGTTCGATAGCTCGTTAGAAAGATCTATCCGAGAACTACCACTTTGGGAGGCAACATCGGTCCATGGACCGATGTTGCCCCAGAATCCCAAAAAAACGTCGTTTAGGGCCTCAAAACGGCTCCCGAAGTTCAGGACCCGAAAAACTGCTAAAAATAGTAAACTATGCTGTAATTTAGGAAACTAAAAAGACTGAAAGAGACAGTTGTGGGGGTCCAAATGGGTTGGTGGGCGGCCACCAACATCCACCTGGATCATTCTGTTTATGTCTATTTATGTTATATGCCGCTGATGAATGACTTGTTTTATGGAATATTGATTGAATGCTACGTGATTATCTTGAATTAGTTTTAATAATGTATGCAATTAATGTCTGAACACTTTCGCGAAGACTCTGGTGATTTCTCTTATGTTTACTATTGAATTAAGTAGATTTGCGTGAACACCAAGTTAGGATTGCTTTCTGTTGCATGTAAGTAGGTAGACCGACTACTAAAGGTTTGCAAGGACTAATCATAAACCTTCACGAAGGTATGGAGGTTGTTTTAACAGAGTTATAGTGACAAGCCCTAGGAGTTTGTTGATTTTGGAAGACATCACACTAGTCTTTAGATGCAGAAACTGGTTCTTGTATCCCCCCATACTTCTTTGGGTGAGACTTATGAAGGTTGTTTTAATAGAGTTACAGTGACGAGCCCTAGGAGTTTGTTGATTTGTGCGAAGACAGATCTAAGGTATTGGAAGACATCACAATAGTCTCTGGATGCAGAAACTTGGTTCTTGTATCCCCCCATACTGCTTCAGGTGATACTGGAGCCTGTGCTATGTGGGTTGTTACTGAAAGGGCCAGTAGTGCAAGGTTTTGTTGGTTGGTGCAACTAACTCTGAGCTTGGGTCAGGACCCCCTCAGCCAACATCCTTCCTTCATTGCGCATTGCATATTCTTACTACTCAAGTAATAACATTACCTCTTGGCACTGTGCAATGCATAGTCTCTTCCTCCCAAAATTGTGCACTACACAATAACATTAATTAAGCCTAAACCCTAAGCTTCAAAGCTATGCAATATTTCTCTCCAGCCTAGCCTGAACCATGCATTTCTTGGTCTTAGTCCTCATGCCTCAGCCTCAATCTCCTAAGCTATGAAAAGGCACAATCACTTAGCCTCCTCTCCTTCTATAACTCCATAGTGGACAAACTCAATCTCTTAGCCTGCCTCCTTGGGCCCCTCAACTTTGCAGTCACCTAGCCTAGCCTCTCACAACAATGCATTGGGAAACTTCATGTCTCAAGCCTCAAGCTTCACATCCTAAGTCCCTCAACTACATAGTTCCTTATGTATTTCCTTCCAAAACTACGTATTGAGCAACTTCAAGCTTCAAGCCCTAGACCTAAGCTCTTGAGCCCCTCAACTCCATAATCCTTTGATGTCGGACACCCTGAATTGAGCATTGTTTAGTCTCAAAGTTTATTCCTGGACCTTGGCCTCTAGAACAAGGAAATCCCTGAGTCAATCACTCAATTAGTCACGTGATTCCATCCCTAACCAGTGATTTCATGAAACATGTTAGATAAATATCTTTTCGGATTAAGGTTTGTTTGTCATGAGTGGCTTTCAATTGTAGTCATGACAAGATGATGATGGAGGAAAAGGAGAATGAGACCATGCCAAAAGACACATATGTAGCTGAAGAGATAAGATGATCATCAGGCGAGAAGACAAAGGAACACAAGAGTACAAAAAAAGACCAAATATCAAGACCACATGAAGACTCCACATTGATTTGCAAGCTTTGGAGGGTGCATATGAAGAACAAAGAATATCTCTCATGAAGATGAAGTATTGGATACATCCTTTATTGAAGACAAAGCAAAAAATAGTGGCTTAACATTGTCATATCATCACAAAGTCCAAGTCATCAGTGTCATGTCATGTCATGCCATGAGTCATCATGTGCCACATAATTTTGTGGATCATATAACTTCATTGTAAAGTGGAAGTCCAAGAGACATGTATAGAATGTGAAGAGTTATGTAAGGGTCGAAAAGTTATAGAGAAGTCAAATTGTCATGAGGGTAGTCCAAGAATCATAAGGGAGGTGAAGGATCAACCCATTTGTCATATATACACCCTCATTGTACAAGAAAAGGACTTTTCACCTTGGCTTATCCCCTAAGGCATCATAGAGATATAATTAGTACTTTTGAGGAGCAAGTAGTGGCTCTAACGCTACACTATTGGAGCTATTGATGTTGGTTGTATTCATGTATCTTAATAATTTCACATAATTCTTAAATCCTAATGGCCAAAACGTTTCCATACATGGATTGTGGGTATTTGTAAGAATGTTATGTAAATGTTTATGATTCATGTTTTCTTTCACTAATACTAAATTAGTTGAACTATTTCGGTTATTTTAGTGTTTATCACATTGAGAACATGTTGTAATGGTTATAAAAATAATTGCATGTGTGGAATATTTTGCTTGATGTTAGACGAGTCTTTCCTTTTTGTGTGTGTCTCTACTAGGGTGGTACTATTAACTCTCTCTTAGAGGCTCAATTTTCTTTCCCCCTACAGTACGAGAACCTTGGTACACCTTCAACCAAACATTCACCGAGAACACTCACTTTCTTTTCAAAGGCACATACATGCTTCTCCCTCATGCTAACAACTAAAGCCAAAGAAATTTTGTAAGAATATGTGGCTTTTGGGTTGATACTCCAGATGGGGATCCTATTCCAAATAGTGTGAGGTCTAATTGGGATTTCACATCGAGGAGACCCATGGTTGATGAATTTCCAGCACCGTCAATAAATGGCACTAGAAGGAGGGCTAGATGATAAAATCTTCCCATTGAGTTTGTTTTGAACCTCTTATATGAAATGGTTCATCATCAAATCATAATCCTAGGGTGTTTTTTTAATTAGTCCCCTAGTGAACTTTCAATCCCCAATGAGTCTCTCCATGAATTTTCTAAGTTCTATGAATACTATGAAGTTAATTTTGAAGATGTGGCTTGTATTATCTTTTTCCTCACCCTTGAAGGTCGAGATAGATGATGGTGTCACACTCTACCACCTACTTCAATTCATTCTCTTGAACACATCATCAAGGTGCTTCATTTGGAATTTGGCAGGAATGATTACTGATATGTTTATAAAAGGATTAATCAATTAAAAATAAATCCTAATGAATCAATTAAGGATTTAAGTGATCAATTCCTTCACCTTTGTTATCAATTCCCTGAAGAAGACATGGATTGAGATGTCATTAAACAAATTTTTGAGCATCTGGTGCATATCTCTTTGCACGGTGAACCCAAAGCACTTGGTTTTTTTCCTTCCCCAACACTTGTAAGCCATGAGACACCAGTAATTTTAGAGGAGGAACCTGTTATTCCTTTTATTCTTTATCCTCATCCTTTTTTAGTTCCGATGCAGGTGCCTTCTTGCGATGATAATAAAGTTGGGAAATATGCAACTCACATTCCTGATCCATCTTCTCATCCTCCTTTTGCTTTTCATGATTCAGATCCCATGGATGAAATCCCAGAATTGTTCATGAAGCCTATGGTGAAGACTAATTGCTCCATTCCTCAATATGATATTGTTACTCATAATTTAAATCTTGAATATTATTTGGATACCTGCCATCCTATACCATCTCTTTCTCATGTCCCCTTGTCCCTCAATTTTCCTAATCAACCTATTCCAAATCCAAAAAGTGATCAGGTGCAGGGTAGTCACATTTCACAAGTAGAGGAGTAGGAAGGTGAATATTCTTTCAATATTTCTTATCTTTTTCAAAATCCTCCAAGTGAATATGGTGTTTCCTCATTCTTGGTTGATAATGAATATGCTAATATTGGTCGTCAATCAGATATAATCAATTCTTCTAATCAATCTAAAGTCTTGGGCAACAATCATTCTGATGAGGATGACACCATTGATATGTATGATAATGAATTCCCAAGTGAATCACTTGATCTTTCAGCCTCTCAAGAATATTTTGTTTCGAAAAATTTATATCCTAAATATGTTTCAGTCAAAGAATATTTGCTTATGAACAATTCTTCCTCTTCACCTCCCTATCCTTTGTTCTCTACCATTTACAATGAATCAACTTGTGACAAAGACTCTCCATGCTTTTCAAGTTTGTTATATTATGAGTTAAATATTGAAATGACATAAGATAGTGAGAATATCCATGATGAAGAAGAAAGTGATGAAATTATAAAGTATCCATTCCATCCCTTATCATCTCTTGTTTTGTATGGGGGAAACTCTACAAATTAGTGTGATCACGATATTTTTATGATTCGTATATCCACAGACTTGTGATTAGAGAAATAATATGACTTGAGTTGTTTGTTGAAGTTGAAAAATATGATAGAACCAGTGATGTAGATAACTTCCATATAGATAATGGTGATCATCTTAACTTAATCGATAACATTTTTCCACATGAAATTTGTGATCTAAATCGGTCCATAAAATGTTCTTATCTGTCTTTTCAAAGTTCCAAAACCTGTGAGGAAGTCAAGGAACTTCATCTCTCTTTGATGATTATGTAAGGTTCTCGTGATCCTCGTGAAATTATGGAACCGTGTCAAATCTAGATTTTCTCACATAATATTTTCCTTTGTATTGTTTCATTGGATTCAAACTCGTTCTTGATGGATTTCGAGACTTCTCATTACAATTTTCTGATTTCTTGATATTGAGTTCTTGATCATACTTTTGTGGTGAATTCATGTCCATGCAAATCTCTTATACCAAATTCGGGTTTGGAGTGTACACCTTTCGTGAATGTGTGAATCGTGAAGCTGATCAATTTGAACATTACCTTTGGTTGAAAAGTTCATATTTTTTGACTGTTATGGTGAATAATCAACGCCTAGTCTCTCTTTTGAATGTCTTGATGACACTGGAAATCCTATTAACTATTAGCAAGCGCTTGATCTATTTGTTGAATCAAGTTCCTCTTTTTCATCCATTACATCCTGATTAGTTTCATATGTTCATTATACTAGCATTCCTTTTCAATTATTTAGATGATTGTCATGCTTGTAAGTTCTGTCAAGAGTTACAGGAAAATGGTTTGTCACATTTGGCATACAAGGAAGTTGTGTTAAAGGAAATTGAGCTTAAAAGTAGAATCCTAATGAAAATTAATAAAATAATAGTTAAAATAATAAAATAAGAGTTATGAATTTTGGAGGGAAAAGAGGAAAACTTCTTTGTTTAATTGTATTTTTAGCTTATCTCCTTATAGGTTTACTCAAATTTCAAGTGTATACACTCGTTGGATGTGAAATTAAATTCCATGTCCAATGAATACCCATTATGCACACTTTTGAGAAGACACACATGGATAAAAAATAAAATTAATATACAATAAAAGAACAAGTTGAACACATTTTTTTAATGTATCTTCATTTTTATCAATGTGGGTCTTATCAAAAGTATGAATAATGGGTACTCGTTGGATGTGGAATTTAATTATACATCCAATGAGTGTCTACAATAGAAATTTGAGTAAACGTATAAGGATATAAGCCAAAAAAATACAATTAAAAAATGTCGTTTTCTTATTTTCCCTCCATAATATTTACATGTACATATTTTTAAATTTAAATGATTTTGATTGATTTATATATTATGACACGAAAATTACATGAAATTTTCATGGGCACTTTTAGGCTGAAATTTCCTTTAATGTTTGGGGGAATCTGATGCTTTAATCAACACATCTGATCATGATTATGGATATGGTGATTGTCACTCAATTTACCATTTTCCCATAAAAACTCAGATGGCAATTTTTTTACATCCTTTGATATTTATGGTTTAACATCTTGTTATTCGAGTACTTGTCAAGCAATTGAGGCACTTCAACCTTCACTAATTTTTGTGTCAAGTCCTCATTGTCTTGGCATGTCTATTGAATATTATTAGGTCCATTTTCTCTCACAATATTCCCATCCCGAGCCCGCACTTTTAATTGAAAAGTCATATTTTCAAAGATTCCATGATACTTAAGAGTATTGTTTTGAATTTTATGATCCAATCGTTGAATGGTTGGAGAATTCCTACTTAGGAAGTTCCGTCGCAAATAAAAATTTTTGATATTTCCTCATGCTTGCTAAGAAGTACAATGCAGATGAAGATACGATCACAAGAAGATTCCAAGGTTTTTTTAACTATGGTCTTCATTGAAAAGGTAAGGATGAAAATTATTTAGAAGTAGTGGATGTCACACATCTTTCCACCGTGAGGAAAGACCTTCCGTTTGTTGTGCAAGTTCTTCAATATGTTAGCTTTTCTATTTCACATTCCCTTATATGAGTTTTACTTGGTCATATCTTTGTGATTGCAGGTTGGGAAGAACTACAGTCACTTCACTCAAAGCTTCATTACACTCGACCTTGACCTTCTATCTAGTTAGCTTAGTAGTAGGTTTAGATGCATTTTAGTTTCCCCCTTTTTCATTCATCCTGCACTCATTTGTGTTAGTCTCCCTTGTGTTTTCTAACTTTTTTCTTGCATCCTCATTTCGGCTACCCACATTTTCATTGTCATTTTGATTTTGGTTTTTGTTGTGTTTTTTCTTTTCTTTCATGTTTTATTTAATAAGAATTTTCATTAAGGGTGTCTCATTTGGGCTCGAAAGGCAATGTGGAAAAATATAAAAGGGCTTTGTGACATTGCAACATTTGGCTGACCTTCAGTCCTTCTTCTCTGTCTTGATTATCCTTTGGTCAATGATATTATGAAGCAAAATATTATCCTTGTGTGATGCAAGCTCTGTGTCAAACCATGATATTCATGTATATTCTAAAAACCTCATCCCTATGATTGGTTCTCTACATTTCACTGATCTAATCAAGTAACGAAGGAGAATGGGAAAATCTAAACGATAAAACCAATATTAGAGGTCTTACATATGCTTCTTTGAAGGAACAACCTCTTATTCTCTCAATAGTTCAGTATCCCTCTTCCACCCATGAAAGGAATGAGCGTTGATGCACAATCCCATATAAAAGCAAACAAATAAAGGGAAAAAGAAGAGAAAGGATTCCTGTGCAGGGAGCTAAAGCAAGCAACTCCATCAAAGTACTATCTGGGATCACTCGCAGCTAAGCGATGTTTTTTTCCTGAATTCACTCCACCAAGGTACTTTCCAGGCTTACTGGTAATGAAACAATGCCAAAGATAAAAGACTATACTCTAAAAATCTAAATCTCACATGCTACATTACCCTTATCCTTTCTTAAAATGATGTGATATCGTTGGTTCTATGTTTGTGTTCAACTAAGGAGGAATGAAGGGGAATATGTTTATTCACAGGGTAAGTGGCAAAGTCGAGGTAATCCAAATGATGGATCAATACTCCCTGAGTAACTAGAACCTGTACAAAATATTTGACAAAGGCAGAGAAGTTGGGATTCAACAAGTGTGTCACCTAGTGTTGTCACTACGAAAACACCCTACAAAATTTCATCTATAATCGAATTTTGGAGCCTACTATGGATCTTGCGATTAGTCATTCCATAGTCAATTCTTGGCTAGTTTATGCTTTATTAAGTCATTGATCTCCTTTCTTGGATTGTAAGTGTTGAAGTCACTTGCTCACACATACTCAATCTGCAACAAGTTCATGAATGCATCCTTTTATGAAAGCTTGAAAATACCAAAAACAATCTATCAAGACAATTCATGTGCAATGTTCAGTCTGAGTTGACAATCAGAGTACATTCTCAATTTTCAGTCCCTCACTTTCATTCGCAATTGTACTTCTATTTTGGTGAGTTTCTCCAATTGTCTCTTTTGCGCATTTCCACCTTCACAAGTGTCATTTTCATGATTATGAATGTCTCTTTTGCTTGATTTCACCTTAATGGGTGTCTTTTTCATGTTATCTTCACAATAAAGTGTGTCACCTTCACTGTTGTTTGCATATCGCAAGTGTCATTCACACTTTTCTTCTCATATCACAAGTGTCGCCTTTTGGCATGTTAAGCATCACACATTGTAAAAAGTAGTTTTGGATTGTTTTAAGGGGTAATATTTGTTTTAATTGGATTTTCTTATCATATAGACATGTATCGTGCTCATTTCCAACTTTTCAAGCAATGTCATACAGGTGTCATCATTGTCGTCGCAAAGTGTATCTTTAGTGTCGCACTGGGAGTGAGCCATCGTAATGTCATCACATTGAGGAAAGTATGTTGTTCGTGAGTTTTGGTTGTTCGATGTCATGTCATCAAGTGATATAAGTGTGTGATCGTGCTCAAGTCTCGATCTTGTTCAACCTTATTTTACTGTTCATACACTTATTCAAAACTAGGAAAAACACCCTCACCAATCTACCCAACATCCTTCAGGCCTCCTAGACTGCACACATGCATATTCTTACTCCTGAAGCAATAGCCTTACCTCTTGGCACTACATAATGTGTAGTATCTTCCTCCCAGAACTGTACACTGCGCAATCACAATGCTCAAGCCCAGCTTGTGAGCTCCAAAACTATGTAATCATTCTCTCTAGCCTAGATTGAACTCTACATTATGCAGTCTTAGTTCTCAAGCCTCACCCTTGAGCTCCTAAACTACACAACAAAAATTTCACTTAGCCTCCTCTCCTTCCAGATCTACACAATAGGAAAACTTAGTGCTCAAGCCCTTAGCCTACCTCCTTGAGCCCCTCAACTACACAGTCTCCTAACCTGGCCTCTCAGAACATTACATTGGGAAAATTCGAGGCTCAAACCTCAAGATTGACCTCTTGAGTCCCTCAAATGCACAATTCCTTAACTGTCTCCTTCCAAAACTACGCATTGGACAACTTCAAGCCTCAAGCCCCACCCTTGAGTTGTTAAGCCCCTCAACTGTGCATTGTGTAGTCTCAAACCTCAGTACTAGACCTTGGCCTCTGTAAATACGCAATACCTAATTCAATCACTCAACCAGTCATCACTTTTTAGCCCTAACAAGTGATTTCATGAAACATGTTAGATAAATATTTTTTCAGACTAATGTTGTCTTGTCGTGAGTGGCTTTAGGTTGTAGGTACTATATCTTATCATGAAACGATGATGACGGAGGAAAAGGAGAAGGATACCATGCTAGAAGACACTTGTGGAGATGAAGATATAAGATGATCATCATGCGAGAAGATGAAGGAATCCTAGAGTACAACAAAATATCAAATATTGGGACCACATTAAGACTCCACATTGATTCACAACCTTTAGAGGGTGGATATGAAGAACAAATCATATCTCATGAAGAGGAAGTATTGGATACATCACTTATTGAAGACAAAGCATAAAAGAGTGGCTTGACATTTCCATGTCATCAGTGTCATGTCATGTCATGTGTCATCATGTGCCACATCATTGTGTGGATTATGTAAATTCATTACAAAGTGGAAGTCAAGAGACATATATAGAAATTGAACTGCCACGTAAGATTTGAAAATATATAGAGGAGTAAAAAAAACATGAGCGTAGTCCAAGAGTCATAAGGGAGGTGAAGGATCACCCCATTTGTTATATATACACCCTCATTGTATAAGAAAAGAATTTTTCACCTTGGATTCTCCCCTAAGGCATCAGAGAGATAGAGTTAGTACTTTTGGGGAGAAAATAGTGGCTCCTATGCTACACTATTGGAGTTGGATCTAGTGATTTTCATTGTATTCATGTATCTTGGGACTTTTACTTAATTCTTGAAGCTTGGTGGTCAACACGTTTTCATGCATGGACTATGGATATTTGTAAGAATATTTTGTAAATGTTTATGATTCATGTTTTATTTCATATATACTAAAGTAGTTGAACTATTTCAAATATTTTAGTGTTTATCACATTGAGAATGTGTTGTAATAGTTATAACAATCGTCGTATCTTTGTGGACTATTCCACTTGATATTAGACGAGTCATTCCTATTTGTGTGTGTCTCTACTAGGGTGGTACAATTACCTCTGTCTTAGAGGCTCACTTTTCCCCCCTGCGGTAAGAGAACCTTTGTACACCTGCAACCAAACATTCACCAAGAAAACTCACTTTATTTTAAAAGGCCCATAAACTCTTCTCCATATTGCTGACAGCTAAAGCCAAGGAAAATCTATAAGAATATAAGGAAGTCAGGTCAGTACTTTGGTAACAGTGTGAGGTCTAATTGGAACTTCACATCAAGGATACCCCTTAGTTGACGAATCTCTAGCACTGTCAATAGGATCATAACTCAAACAATAATTAAGAAGGATTTCATGGTAATAGGATTAAGCTCCAAAAACCATGACTTAATCTAAAGGCCTACCCGGCACCAAAACTAGGGCCCTCGGTCGAAACCATCTTCCAGTCTTCCAAATATTTGAAGAAAACCAAAGGTATCGCTTCCAACAAAATAACAGATCAATATTTTGGGACTAGTTCTGGTGGACCCAATCTCGAAGAGCATGTGCTAAAGGCCAAAATCCATTAAAACAACATATAATTTCCCAGATTTCAAAATTAATTGTTCTCTTCTTATTAATGGCCTCATTCACCTTCACTTTTGAGAAATATGAGGAATTTTCCACCACAAAATCTTGACCTACAAGCTCCTTGGTAATCTAGGGATAGGGATTTGGCTTGAGGGCTTCCTTGAAAGACATACCCTTAGTAGAAGAAGATGTCGCACCTCTACTGACACCTCCTTGTAGACCAACAACTAAGGAGATAATACTATTCCTTTTATTTCCATATTCTTTTAGATCTCTTTCCAACTATAATAACCTTCCTTCATAGAGGAGCCAAATTGATGCTACCAGAATACTAGTAATCTAATGTATTCTATTAGCCACTAAAACTACAGTGTCCTCCTCTTTTACCTTAAGACACGAGAAATGTCTAGACAAAGGTACAACAAAAAATGGGGAATTTTTGAAGAGCTACATCCTCAAGACCTCCCTTATCACCATCCAAACCATCCGCCAAATTCCATGTGGGAGATTCAACACCTCTAGGAAGGCCTACTTGTTGGATCGTTTTGAAAAACACATTGCAGATGAGAAAAAAACCCAAGTTGATGTGTCTTTCTGAAAATTTGTCACAAACTTTGATGATATCCTCCCAACAACATGAGACAGGCATGATAGACTTGAGAAACCCTCTAGTTGGGATATTGTGTCATAAATTTTTTAGGCTTCCAATTTTCACGTGTTGACCAAGCACCTGAAGGTTTCATCGAGATGTGAGATCCCTCTTGCAACAATCGCTTTGGAAATTCTGTTAACGAGAAAAAAAATATTGACAAACAAATTGATTGCCAACCCATTCTTGCATAAAGGGGATGGTATTAGCATTATGATAAACACTTCATGGGAAAAATCCTCTCCCTTGGAATCATCACATACCAATGGCCTAAGGAGTGTGTAGGTCGATATCCAACACCTGAATATGTCAAACTTGAGCTAGGTGTAATATCCCTTGCACTTGAATTGCTACGGAAATTCCTCTAAAACCCTCATGCACTTGCATCCACTATATAAAAGCACGGGCATCTACATAAAATCGACATAAGGATCATCCTATATAAATCTCATGATGGTCGTTGGCACATTTCCAAGTGTTGCATGAGCTTGAAACACTAATTTGAAGTGCAGTCTCCATGATTCTGAAAGGAAAAAGAAAGAAATAATGGATTGACCAACTTGTCCTTGTAGGGTTATGACCCTTTGTCACAAACATGCCTTCCTGTTATACCATAGAGAGTTCAATCTTGGGACTAATCGAACTTCCAGGAGGGAGGGAACGTGTGATCTCTCTTCTAACGTGGCTAGGAATGTTTAGTGACAACCTCTCAATCATCACCATATGGTTGGTCATTCATGGGCTAGTTGTGGCTTTACCTTTCCGTAATAAACGATATATCCATCTAGTGAGTGCTACCTTATTATTTATTGGTGCTTATGCTGGTTTCTCTTCTATGTGTTATTCGACGTATAAGGTCATTTTTTCCAATGGGCCCTATTTTGGAAAATACAAGTTTGAAACCTTCCATATGAAGTTTCAAGAATTAAACAAATTTTTTGGGTTCCAAAAAATATCACTTGTTCTATACCCTATGGAATTATTCTATGCTTAGAGACCTTTTAGATAGTAAATGAAGAACGTCAAACATAGTTCAAATGAAAAAGTTATTCCACCTGAAAGTTCACCTTATTATCTTTTCTACTATGATTTGAAAGGATGTCACACCAATCATGTTACTCATGGAAAATATGCTAGAAGCATGGAGACTATGTAGAGAAATATAGAAGGGTCAAAGTTGTAACTCTAGTTGAGACATGAAGTAGTCAAACTTAATTTCTAGTTTAGTATTGGTTTTTGTTATAGTCAAGGCACTAGGAGGAAAAAATGGGCTTCCATTCTATTCAATTGCAATTTGTTCTATAATAGAGTATAGTAACTAGGTGTGGATAGAGAGAGAGCATAATAGAGGGTGTTTGAGTTCTATAGCAACCCATGGGTCATAGTCTTAGGTAACTACAGAAGGAGTTCCTTCTCCTTTATATTTGAATTATTTTTGTTCCATAAAAAGAGAGTGAAGAATCTTAATCTTCTAGTTTATTTTCTCCCCAAAGGGTCTTCAAAGCATATTTTTGGTGTTATTTTTTGTACATTTTTATTTCGCTATCTCTATTTTCCATAGTTAAGTTATTACATGCCTCAACAACAAAATTAGTAATAGCATATCTAGGTACTAAAGGAATTAACCCTTCATAGTATATATTTTGGTTTATTTTTACATTTTTGTTGTGACTAATTATCCAATGTAATATCAATGGTATTTTACAGATTAATGGAATGTATCATTCTCTAAAATTACCCTTAAATAACCCCCATGACATTTCAAAATCCATTCATAACTATGGAAATTAGGTCTTCAACCTAGGTGGATCACCCTTTGGATGAAAAGTATCAATATGCACTCTAATATTCAAGGTGTAATCCCTTAGTATGCAACACATAACCATGCTTTCCAATTGGGATTTGAATCCTTTTACATTAGTAGAGCCCCGACAATCTAGAAACTTTACATTATCCATCTCTTTATGAATGTAGTGCCTTGCATGATTTTTTAATCCTACTACATGTACAAAATACCTTCCTATTCACTTTCCACCTACTTCATTAGTAGGTTTAACAATGTCTGGAAATAATACATCATGGTTATCACCTCTCTCGAACAGGAAAATCCTTGTTCTTGAGGTATTATGTTTTCGTAGAAAAATAATATGGAGTTGTATGATATAGTGGAATATGAACAAGTTGATCTCTATCCTCTTTTATAGATATTTTCCTTGTAAGAGGAAGTGATTCAAGTTTGATTAATTTTGATTTTAAATATATCAAAAATATAATAAAAATTAATGCATAGAGTAAATAAATAAGTGTAAAGCGCTAGTGTATTGAACTTAGCTTTGATACTACATGTAACATTGTAAAGTCTTAATTATTTAATTCAAATACTTGTATACAAACTGTAAGTTATGCCTTGAAGATTGTGTTCAATCAATCTTCACAACATAAGTTGGGGTTGCACAATTGCACAAGTCATAGGGTAGTTTTTAATTTTAATTCTTCATTAATACACTAATTGATAAATACTTGGCCAAGAAGATATGAATCTAGAATATTTATTTTTTCCTTGATGATATAGTTTCTCATGTGCACAAGCTAGAGAAATATGTCAACTTAGACTTAGATATGGAGGAGCTTACACCTATTGTCATCAATGCACAAACTACTAATACTTCTCCTCCCTCTCTCACCAGTGGTCATTTCATACTAAAGTTGATTTCTAGTGTCTCCCTTTGTCAACTTAATGGTTATGGCTTTGAGGGAGATGGTTACAATTTTGTTTGATGTTTATGTTGGTATATCTTTGTTTTCTACACTATGCAGTTGATAATGACAATATGTTTGTTATAGTGTTGTGCTGGGAGTTAGTGAGTTACCAATGGTCAACGGTCCTGTTATGTTCCTGATGGTGAAGTCTTTATGGCATCTGTGTTGCCTCTAGTCCTTCATGGTCATGTAATGGTTATAGTTTTTTTTATATTTTGTATGATGAATTATTGTAACTGATGTTAATATTAAGACTTTTGATAACTACTATCCATGTACCCATATAAAACTAGTTTTCTATTTATAGCCAACTTAGTACTAGCTTACAAAAAAGAATTATACAATATTTAGTAATTTTCTAATAACCTTTATAATGTAAGAATACTCTACCTATAAAACATTCAATTACTTATGACTCTACATATAAAACATTCCATGGCTTGTAATTCTTATATATATATATATATATATATATATATAAAATAATAATAATATTTAAGATATTGTTCATCATCATACCAGTCTATCAATTTTTCTTTTCAAAATAAAGCAATAAACTATAATCACATATCTTGATAGTCCTTATATCAAATTGTTAGTTTTAAATAAATAAAGTCTAGAATATTAATCCCATATGTTTTACTCTCCAATGGCATGGAATATTTCTGGTAGAACATATCACGGGTTCCGAGTCGGTGTGGTGCTAATACGGCCCTGCGCTTATATTTAAAACATTTTTTTTTCATTTGAAATATGAAATCAGGTGTTCGTCCAGGGCCAAACACCTATGCAACTCAGCTTTTTGATCTACTTTGTAACTTTTTGATCTATCGATGACAGTGGTGTATTTGTGAGCTACAAGCATCCTTTTATTCAATTTTGATCAATCATAGATATCACGCTTTTGATGGGCAAACAAGCTTTGATTATAAAGAAGATTAAAATCCTTTTAATAATCAGGGAATTCTAGGGGAGGAGCTAGTTTTAAAGGCTCATGAAAAACTATATTGATGCTCTGCTTAAACTATATTGATGCTCTGCTTATTTTAGATTGCAATATTGCAATGGTTCGGGGCTAGTTTTTTTAGATTGCAATATTGCAATGGTTCGGGGCTAGTTTTAATTAAGAGGTTGTAATAAAAATTTATGTCAAGTTTGGTGCGTCAATTTTTGGTGAGAAGTTTTATCTGTTAGATTGCAACAATGGTTTGGGGTCAGTTTCAATTAAGAGGCTGTAATAAAAAATCATTTCAAGTTTGGTGTGTTAATTTTTGGTAATAAGTATAATCTGTTAGTGTAATTTGTAATTTTTATTTTTGAGATTTATGTTTTGTTTGATTAGTTACTTTGGAAAGTGATGTTGAAATAGAAAGGGCCATTTAAGTTAGGTTATATAATTACTAATTATATCTTATTAAATATAATTGTTAGTATATAGAATTGATTTATTATTATTATTATTATTATTATTATATTTTTAAATATTATATGATTGTTTTATTTAATATATATATATATATATATATAGAATCATAAAAATTATCTCTAGATAATTATTTAAAATATTAAAAATAATAATATAAAACCAATATTTTTATATAAACTTTTATTTAATTTACTAGTTTTTCTATTTCTATTCAATTATATAAAAGACTATTCACTTCCATAATTAGTTTATATATATATAATAGATAACAAATAGAATTGAATCTATATTTATTATTATTATTTTTTATTTTTTAAAATATTATGTTTATTTTATTATTATTTAATTTAATAGCATAAAAGGTGTATGGTTAAGGAGTAGGTGATACATCTCATAAATATGATTAGGTAATAAAAAAATATTTATATTATTAATAAATGATAACTATAAAAATGCCTATGTGATTAATAAATAATAATCTAAAATAATAATAATAATAAGTATTTCTGTATTCAGGTGTTAATTATCCATAATTATGAATGTTAAAACATTTTTTTGGTATTAATCATATGTTGTTTCAAACTATTCAGTATACTTCCTCATCATTATAATAAATCCAATATAGTGCATCATCATTATAATAAATATTTCTCTTATTTTTATTTAATAAATTTAATAAAAAAAAAATTGTTATTTTGATTTATTACTTTTTATATTTTTATATAATTTCATTTTGTTTATTTAAATATTATGTAATTTGTAACTAACGTTTATATTATCTCTAAATTATAAAAAACAATAAAATAATAAAATTTTATAATCTTATAGATATTTTGGTATAAACAAATTTAGTGAAATTAATTTAAGTCTCACCTGGTTGATATATTATTACGAATGCGTACTACCAGCTACCATAGAAGTGAAAGGGTTGCAAAAACATGATATGTATCATGCCTTAAGTGTGTTAAATTTTGATGTAGTATGAAACTTTTGCAACTGTTTCACATCGGTAAAATGCTCACCAACTTACATATGTCACGGCATGAATCTAAGACTGTTCCAGGCCGGAGACATTGTTGGCGCATATATATATATTTCCATTTTTAACATAAATGTCAATAAATTTATTTTAAAAAAATTATTATTAACTCTACCAGGTTTTGCATGACAGTTACCATATAATCCCAAGTGGATTTCCCTACTCTCCAGGCATACCCTCTATGTTCAAGTGATCTCGAAACCACGAAAATTGGCCTTGGAAAATTTCAAACAAGGCAAAGAACCAATTCGGAGTGCCAAAAAAAGTTATAAATTCACTCAAAAGCGATCTCCTAAATAATGTCGAACACGAGACATCTTCAACAGGCTGTTTTTCACACAAAATTATCAGAGATTTAGCTGGAGCTGATGCTTGTGCTGAATCTAACAAACTCACTTAGCCATTTGCAATGGGTGTTGAATCTAAGCAACTACGTCGCCATTTGCTTCGCTGACAGTGTTCAAAGTTTCTCCAGCTCGTCGGCTGCCTTCATAAGCACATGAATGTGGGACGTAGTTAGTCGAAGCTTCATACACACTACAGAACGGAAAACTGCGTCGGCAGATATTAGAACGAGTATATACAGGCAAATTATATTTGATGTAATATTGGTAAAACCGGAGAAAACGCGCATATCAGAGGAATGATAAGCATATCCTACGGTGAAAAGCCGCGTATTTGATAATAATACGCATATTTGTTGGTGATAATTCGCGTATTGTATGATAGGTCGCGTGTCTTGTGATATGTCGCGTTTCAGCTGATATATCGCGTATCCATTGTTGATAATTCGTATATTAGGGGTGAGAGCTCGCATATCCGGGGCAATAGGTCACCTTACAGGGAAATTATCGCATATTTGGCAGTTGTTGCACGAATATTCGTCGGAAATCACTCGCATAAACGGCGGAGACTTGGCATATCCAGCGTAATAACCCGCCTATCGAGTGGTGATAATCAGCGTGTCCGATGAGAAAATGCATATCCAGTGCTGATGACTCGCGTATCCATTGGAATCTAGCGTATCGACGGCTAATCGAATATTCGTTGGTGATAACTCGCGTATCATCGTCAGTTAACTCGCATGTCGACCAGTATTAATACAAGTATTCGCTTGAGAGAACTCGCATATCATATGTGTAAACTCGCGTTTCTGCTGATAATCGCGTATTCGTTGACGATAATTCGCATATCGGGGCAGCCAAATCGCATGGCCAGCTAATCTGCATATTAGCCTGTGGGAACTCGCATATCTGGCAGTGATAATCAGCATAGCCAGCCGAGACAATCCGCATATAACCGCCAACTCCATAGCGGGCGTGATAAATCACAAATTCGGCTAAGATAACTCATACCCAGGGAGATAATCCATATATCGAGCAGTGATAACTCCATACACTCACATATCCAGCCCGTATAACTCGCGTATCGGGCTGAATTTAATTGCATAACTGAGAAGAACTCAGCCCATCCCGCGAGATAACTCACATATCTAGTACCGCGCGACCTTAACATTCCGTGGATCCCAGAAGTAGAAATTGTCATGCGACCTTAACATTCCGTGGATTCTAGAAGTCGAAATGGTCACGCGTGGGAGTTATTGCAAATAGATTCCAAATGCTAAAAGTCTAAAATCGATGGTTACGCGTAGGAGCAATTGTAAATAGATTTCAAAAATTAAAATTCTATAAAAGCAAAAATTCAAAAATTCAAAATTAGTAATAAAACTTAGATTAGCTGTGTTGGTGTACATGCACCTAGATTAGCTCGAGTTAACTTATTGCTTGCATGTGGTACATGTACACATTAACATAAGGTAAAGCACACTTAGCTTTAGTTAGCTTTAGTTATTGCATGTACAACTAAGCTTAACTTAGTTGCTTTTATGTATTTATTCGAAAACTAATATTGGAGAATCAATTTTCATTCTTTTCTCAATTCTTGCTCCCTTCCTTCCTTCTCTTGCAAGCTTGTTTATTGTTTTCCAGATCTAGATCTGTGTATCTCAAAAATCTTACATGGTATCAGAGCACAGGGATTTGTAATCAGTGCACAAGCAATTTTATTTGCAGGTTCAGAAGATTGAAGCAACAACAAAGAATGGAGTCTAAATTGGAGTTTCCACAATCGGCAATTCTCACTCCATATAATTATTTCGAATGGAAGCCAAAGATTCAACTTCATCTCAGAAGTAGAGGCTTATTTCGAATAACCATGGGAACGGAAGTTGAACCAACATCGGCAATGGAGAAAACAAGATATTTCAATCGCATGGACAAGGCCTTCGGCATCCTATGCTTATCTATTTCTCCGGAACTGCTATTTCATGTTGAATCATGTTCAACTCCAAATGAAGTATGGAAAATTTTGGAAGAATTGTTTGGAAAACAGGATGAAATGCAAGGTCACATTCTCGAAAATGAGTTAAACTCATTAGATCCGAAAAACTTTGAGAACATTCAAGATTTTTTCACAAGGTATAAAGCCTTGTTGGTTCAGCGGAAAGGATGCGGGATCGACAAATCCAAGCAAGAAAATCAGTTGATTCTTTCCATTTTATCAAAACTTGGTCCAGAGTATGCAGTATTCGTATCTACATTTCACACAGTCAGATCTGCAACTGGTGCAGATTGGAAGATGCCCTCACTGGATTCTTTTATTCAGTCTTTGATGCATGAGCAATATAAGCTCATCAAAATGGGGACACTTAAAAATTCCAAAGCGCATGCACTTACTGTGCATGCAAAAGGAAAGGCAAATACCAACACCCCTAATGGATCATCTGGCTCAAAGGAAAGGAAAGGAACGAAAGGGCAATCAATGTGCAATTATTGCCACCGTGGTTTTCATCCTGAATCTGCATGCATGAAGAAGACTATAGATCTTATGGCGCAGACACTCCAGCAACACAATCTTGGAGACCACTTTCCTGAGAATGCTAAGAAGAAGTCTGGAGAAAAAGCATCAGATCCAAGAGGTAACGGGCATGCTTTGATTGCTCTTCATTCTGCACCACAAGAATGGATCATCGATTCAGGAGCTTCACATCATATGGCTTCTTCAAAGGAATCCTTTTCTTCTCTACATGCATGGTCAGGTCCTCCCATTCTCATGGGGGATAATTCTGCAGTTGCAGCAACTGGACAAGGAAGAGTGCAATTCGAAGATGGAAGTTTTGAAAATGTCTTGCATATTCTAAGGCTTTCTATGAATCTTCTCTCAGTGTATCAGATGACACACAGGCAGCGGAAGGAAAGTGGAATTTACCCCAGATTCCGTGAGCATTTATGACATGCAAACCAATTTGAAGATTGCATCTAGCAAGGTAAATGATCAATCTCGTCTGTATACATTTTCTGATTTTGTTCCTCAATCAGATTCCTGTGATGGAAATCGAGGTCAACAAGCAGTGAAGGGTTCTCTAGTTGTACCCTTCCCCCCAAATCCAATGAGGGTGAATGCCAAGGCTGCTCCACCTCTCAAGCCTTCCCATGATTGGAAAATATTTGGCCAAGAACTCAGCAAATCTACCGAAGCTGCCGGTACTCTACCATGGCTCCCTGCAGCTACAGGAGATTCTTCTGTACCTTGGGACGCAGAAAGGGCTTTATCAGAGTCGCAACTGTCTATTCACATGGTCACGCCGCATCTTAATTTTCTCGGGCAACAGTTGCAGCCACAAGTGGCGGCCTCTGGCCAAATTAAGCAGAAGAACGACTTCTATGAAGGATCTGCCGATTCCATTAATCATGCAGAAAAGCCACCCGCCATGCATATCGATCCAATTTCTCTGCAAGACATTCAACAGGTAGGCTTACCGATGAGGAACAATTCACTACCTCGCGGGCATGGCCTCACTGAATCCCCTCATACGAGTGGTTTGTCAAAAGAGGTTCATGATAAAGATGTCAAACAAGAGATCTCACGAGCAGACTCTTCAGACTGCACCGATCAAATGGAGGACGACGATGACCAGAAAGCTGCAGGCCGATCTGGCAGAAGACATCTCTCCAAGAACTTGGTAGCTGAACGCAAGCGGAGGAAAAAGCTCAACGAAAGGCTTTATGCTTTACGCGCATTGGTTCCCAAGATCACCAAGATGGATAGGGCCTCGTATGCATCGAAGTTTATACCCGTATTCACCTGGTCAAAGACGTCGTCAGCTTTCAAGTCTTTGGCGAAGGGGTTTACTTCGCGTTCACGAGAGCCACCAGAACGAGCGTTGGAGGTAGTATTACCCCACCCGCATCCTCCCGATGCACCCCATGAGGGTTTTTCGCCCCAGACCGGCTTCTCATCCCAGCCTAGAGACTTTTCAGATTTTTCACTCGGGGTGAAGGACACGACTGCCTAGCAGTTGTCTTTTCTCTACTTTTGCATTATATTTTGAGGGGGGGTTTTCTTCCCACTGGGTTTTCCCTCTTTCCTCCTTTTTATGCATTGTATATGGGTACCTAAAATGGCCATGTTGCCGGGACTCATTCATTTTGCATCACACTCACCTAAGTTATGCTTAAGGGGGGTGTTGGTGTACATGCACTTAGACTAGCTGTGTTGGTGTACATGCACCTAGATTAGCTCCAGTTAACTTATTGCTTGCATGTGGCACATGTACACATTAACATAAGATAAAGCACACTTAGCTTTAGTTAGCTTTAGTTATTGCATGTACAACTAAGCTTACCTTAGTTGCTTTTATGTATTTATTCTAAAACTAGTATTGGAGAATCAATTTTCATTCTTTTCTCAATTCTTGCTCGCTTCCTTCCTTCTCTTGCAAGCTTGTTTATTGTTTTGCAGATCTAGATCTGTGTATCTCAAAAATCTTACATTCTTATAGTACACTAAAAAAATATAAAAAAACCTTAACTCCTGGCATAAACCCAACCCATGTTATGCCAACCCATCTACCGGGGAAGGGAGTCGACGAATATAGATTCTAAATATGGATGCAAGTGTTCATCAAAGCCTGGTTGTTAAGGAGATTTGGCATTGCAAGAAGACCCCGACCAGAACAGTAGTCTGCCACGAAATTTTTAAAATTTCTTATTCCTTAACTTAGATTAAGAGAAGCCGATTGTTTAAATAATTTGCAAGACGATATCTGCTCATCTGCTGCACAAGAAGTGACTAAGTGGTATTTGAAATTAGGTATTTTCACCATGAAATTTCATTGCTGGATTCTTACTGCTTTCGGAATTAAGCTATACTCAAAAAATAAAAAATAAAAATACAAGCGCGTGGAACTCAGGAGGTTTTATATCAGATTTTTCATTAGAACTGACCATCAAAATTTTCTATTAGAACTTCGGTGTTGGGAGAAAATGGAGATTTATAGTTTATAAATATTACTATCATAGATTGTTTTTTAAATACGAATTTAAAATGAGTGGACAGGAATTTAATTTTTTCATTTTTTATGAATTAAATATTTTATATAGTCTTTTTTTTGAAATTGTTATTTAAGTTGAACAAAATTTCAATTTTAATAATAAATTGGCATAGTTACACATCATACTAGACTGTAAAATAAATCTTTTTGGTCAACAAAAAATAATATAAATAATATATTTTTCTCAAAATATAGATAACACATTAAAACTTACTCAAATTCTAGAAAAAATTAAGAAGCAAGTTATCTGAAACCAGACTAAAAATGATTATCCATCCCATGCACCCTTTTCCGTCAAATATACCAATTTTTAGATTCCATTTTGAGCCATAGGATTAATACAAGAAACACAAGAATTCCAGCTTTGAATTATTTTTTATGTCGCCTATCGGTTTCTTTTTGTTTTCCTCCCCAAACTCAAGCCGTAGAACTCCTCTATTTAGACATATTTTGTATTAAATTTAACTTGAGAAGCTGTATTGCAACTAGCATTTGCACCTGATGTTGCAAAGAAAACGCCGTAAGGCAAGCCAATAGAAAATGAACTAGTAGCTTGAAGTGTCTTGTAAAATCAATGCAATCTCTGCACAACATTATAATGTTTCAAAATGATATATTTACAATGTTGAAGATCATTTAGTCAACATTTATTACCATGAAAAGTAACAATATAAAGGCCTAGAAAATAGGCTTTTGATCACCCTATGAGGACACAAATAATAATGTTGAAGGTACATTTGGGATAATTTCACAAAATGGCTACTGAAGATGCAATATCCACTTGCAAAAATTAAATTACCCTGAATAAGCATAGAGGAATAGAGGAAGTGTGGGTTATGTAGATGGAAAAATTAAGAAGAAGCCTAAGATCATAAAATGAAGGAGAAATAAACTTCAAATAACAATGTTAAATTGACCCTGATTTTCTGAATACAACCATGACCATAAACAACAATGGTGTGATACACTCCATTCCTAGATCTCAACTATAATATTCTATAGAAAACCTTTGTGCCCATTTTCACTGAAGAAAAAACCATTACATATAATAAGGTGACAATAAGACAAAGATATGATAGATATGAAATGGGAAATAACCAATAATTGGCGACAAGACTGAAATAGCTATGATATTAAATTTGACAAATAAACTTCTAACTATAATAACAGTTCAATGAATGGAAAAGGAGCTCTACAAAATCTAGAAATAGATGTTGACTTATGAACTTCCATTTAATAAAAATATCCTATTTACGTTAAGAACTTGTAAAAGTACGGAATCAAGTTGTAGGTGGAAATTACCTGCATTGCTTCCCCCTCCTTATCACTAGATTTTGGGCCTTTCATTGGTCCTTCTTCACCAAAAATCTTTCCCTCATCCATAGCAATTTTCTGATTTGTTTCTTTCTTTGTTCTCACTTTAGCCTTTGCTAATAGATACAAAACAACAGTTGGCATTTTTACTGTAGAAGTTGTTTTTGGAGGTGTTGTAGGATGAGGATACTCAAATAATGAGGGCGTGGCGTGTGAAAGAAACTTAAATTTTGGCTAAAGAACCTTTGTGCCCATTTTCGTTGAAGAAAAAACCATTACATATAATAAGGTGGCAATAAGACAAAGATATCATAGATATGAAATGGGAAATAAGCAATAGGTTGTGACAAGACTAAAATAGCTATGATATGAAATTTGACAAATAACCTTCTAACTATAATAACAGGTCAATTAAAGTTAAAGAAGCTCTACAACGGGTAGAAAGAGATTTTGACTATTGAATAGCCATTTAATAAAAAATTACCATTTATGTTAAGAACTTGTAAAAAAATGGAATCAAGTTGCAGGTGGAAATTACCTGCATTGCTTCCCCTCCTTATCACTAGATTTTGGGCCACTTTTTTGGGATTTTTACCCTGACAAACTTCATGTCCATTTGAATCTGTTCAAAAAATGCAAAGATACAGAAGATGATCTAAACATGATACTATCATTTAATATTCGGTGTGCACCCTGCATTTAATTTCAGTCTCCTTTTATAGTATATGAGATAAATAAGAACCAGACATGAGATAAATAAAAAAACACTATCTCTTGTGGACTAAGAAGTGTACCCGTGTCACAAGTTGCCTCAAAATCAATCACAACGAAGCACTACAAATCTTGGAGTTGAAGTTCCTGGGTATTCCCTTGAGGATGCAGTTTGAAAGGTAGTTGCAGTTCCAAGGCATTCCCTTGAGGTTGCAGTTTAAAAGGTACATTCTGAAGACTGCTTCATGGTGGCACCATGTAGTCCCAATTCCTTTGACTAATAAGTCCCTGCTTCAATGTATGTGTTGGGTATGTATGAAAACTGAAAGCTTGTGGAAAGTACACAGGGGCATCTGGTACACTCAAAGATATTGCCTTTATATAACCTTCATTGAAAGGTAGTACATATCCATGGGGATTTAGTACACTGTCAGAATCTGGTATGCCACATGAAAACAAATCTCTCTCACTCTTTATTGCTGTGCAAACTCCAGCAGTGCCATAAAAGTTAAAACCTGCAATTCTATTTGGTGACCACATTATAGGAACCTCGTGGTTCCTTATAATTTGTTCTGCATTATCATGGAGAAAAAGTTAGAACACATCAGCCAGAAAAACAATTATTTAATATTGTATATTCCTAAGTCTAACCTAGTGACCTATCATATCTTTATGTTTAGGCTTGTAGATGGGAGTTTGGGTATCACATCCTTTTGATTTTTGTTAGTCTGCTTCTGTGGGCTATTTTGCATTCTCAACTTTGGATTTTGAAGGTGTTTTTTTGGCAATTTTGGCTTTCCTCAGAGTGGTACTCGGTCTGGCAATTAGAGAACTCTGGGCTTGTCTCTTACTCAAGCCTGGAAAACTTTGACTTATCCTTTTATATTTGTTTGCTCAAGGGATTCCTTTTGGATGTTTGCCATGTATACTCCATTAGGGCAATTATGGGAGCTTTGGGATATGGATTACCAGGAAGTTCCGTAAATGCACAAAGTTTTGTGAAGGCATGAAGACTTCATTAACAACAATAGGACATTTATATTCTTGGTAACATCTAAGGCCCATGAAAAATGAGCACCAATGAATTAGAATAAAATGGCTATTAGATAAAAATAAAAACAATACAATGCCAGAATCTCACAAAAGAAATAATAAAAAGAATTTGACTCTTGCAACACTTGCCAACTTTTGTTTGCCATTTTGATTGTAAATGAAGATTATAGAAGTGCTCAGAACCACTTATGTTGCATGCTTCAAGACATCCTAAATTAAAACCTAGGTTAACAAAGAAAATCCTCCATAAGCTGCATACATATGATAAGTCAGTGCTCCAAGTACTCTGGATGTAACAAATTTAAGGATGTTCAATTTGAACTAGTGATTTTTGGCAAATTTTTAAAGTCGTGAGTGATCTAATTATAAATTACAATTTACTTGCATCAAAGCAAAGCAAACAAATTAAACAAAACTGAAAACCTGCAACATTGTACATTGGATGCAAAGAGGTACACCTTAAAAATCAAATAACTACAAAGCTTTAAACAGTCTACAGTAAAATGGCATGCATCTTAAGCTCCACTAGCCAGAGCTAGCCACAGACTTGACAATCCATAGATTCAACCTACTATCCATCACGAGTTGACATAAGAAAATAAGTGATATAAATATACGCCGTGTGAAAAGCCTCCCATCAAAATTGGGAACAAAAACTGTAACTTAATTTGATAAAAATTAACTTCTGAAATATAGGCTCAATCTTAACAGTTACTGTCTCAAGCAGAGCAATCAATCTGCTAACTTATGCAAAAACAAGAAAAACTTTTGAGAGTGCACACCATGAAAACTTTGGTTGGCAGAATGAGGGTATTAGCGCATAAGACACAAAATAGTCATTATTTGCAATTATTTACCCACCAAACATGATCATAATCAGGAATCTCTAAATTTGCTAAGGCTCCTCACCTGAAAAGCGATTATACATGACATAAAAATGACTTGAAGTATGAGATGATGGCACGAGTCCGGACACTACTAATAATGTTCAAGCAATCCTGTGGAGGTAAGTGTGATTGACAGTTTCAGAATAGGGCAATCACAGAAAGAAATAGCAGCAGCAGTACTAAAAGCAAATTACCAAATGTGCCTCAAATTATGGACAAGGAGGCTGCTCTTTCACTCTATAGGGGACAGGGCAACTAGGGTAAAGTGCAATTTCAACTAAAGGAGGATCTGGTTATGATGGGCACCTGATACATTTGCTTTCTAATCCTAACGTACTCATCCTAGTCTACAATATATCATGTATTTTTTAAATGTATTATATTAAATTGCATTAGCAGATTTTGATGTTGAACAATGGATGTATGTGAAACCATGCACCAGGCCTCAACTTCTCCAATGGCAGGAAGCAGACTGGGCAAGGTGAAAGTCTGGGTGATTTTGACCAAAATATGCCCATGTCATAGCAGTAGCTGAGCCAAAGGAAGTGCATCAGGTTAATGGTTTGCCCTTGAGCAATGTGCTCAAAGCAAGGATGAAGCGGGTCTGTTTTTTGGAAGCAAAGCGTCGGAAGTGTTATTTTCCAAAAATCGTCAGAAGCGAAGCATCTTGTGTGTGTCTGTGTGTATATTATATATTTGCATTTATATTAAAAAAACATCCAAAATGCCAAATTAGTTGTAGAAGATATGAAAACATGCATATTTGTACATAAATCAAGATAAATATGGCATCCATTATACATCAATGATTAATTATTTAAGAATCAACCATCTAGAATCTAGATTCCTCTCCTCTTGTCTAGTTTTTGCCTCTAGTTCAATTCTCTAGGGATATTAGTCAACACTGCCCAATTTGATCAAACGTCTTAATCCAAGCCTTATAATATAGTAGAGAAAGCTTAGCATGCGTGATCAATGATTTTGACTTGAGTGAAGGGTACACTTTTGCTAAAGCTGTGGCAAAGGGGTTCAACAATCAACACCAAACACTGGGATACATATAGGGCTTGGTGCTCTTGATTAAATGCGAATCACCTATCCTCATACATGATATAATCTAATGAAATGCCACAATCCCGTTGATCCTAAAATCTCGAAAACTGTTAAGTCTGCTAAATTTTGAATGGGTTATGAAATTCTATTTTCTCCATATGAAGTCTGATGAGGTTGGAAACACTCTCCAACATAGCGAGTCATTTCATGGTAATGTTAAAAATTTCTAATCAAGTTTAAAAGGAGGCAATTACAAAAAGAGCTATTATATTAGTAGACATGTATCTAATCCCATGTCAATAACACTATATCATGGGGCCAAATACCCGGAAGAAAAACAACTACACTTTGGCAATGTACGAAGACCATACTAAGGCAGCAAACTGCACACCTATTTTTCAAGCATGTTTGAGTGAATTTCAAACTACTAACACCCACTGAATATGACAGAAACAACAAAATTCTATGTCATCTTTGGAAATGCATTACGGCCATTAATAAACACCAATTTGAAACGGGGCACAGCCTTCATCTTCTAAATTCCAACACATGAAAAAATATAAGTGGCCAGTAGGACCTTATACAACTGTCGTGTGATTGCTAAGAATGTACGGCCATCAACATTTGACGATAGAAGATGATCAATTCTTATATTTTTAGCATAGAATAGACTGATCCATTGCTCCACTAATAAATTGTCCTTTCAGCTTTGAGGCATGCATGAGATTCCAGAGTAGAAAGTACTTTGGCTAGATGGTAGAAACAACAAAAGAAAGTTACTCAATGACAAGCTGAAAAGTTCATCAAGCATATCAACAAAATGCATCGATGGGTGGAAGTGGGCATTGCAGAAGACTCAGAAGTATAAGGAATCTCTTGATAAGCAACGAGTCAACCACAATATTAAGCCAAAGGAAAAGAATGGATGAAGGGATAGAATTTTAAATTGAAAACAAACTAATATGGACTATTTCAAATTCTGAAGCAAAGTGGTAAAAGTGCCTTCAAATTGGATCTATCACAATACATAGTCATTCTTCCATTTTGTTCAGTGTGGATAAACTAATTGTTTTGAACCATCAATGTTAGATGTATCAACCTTTCGAGAAAGACACCATTCTACAAGTCAGGGAGAATGAACCAAGAACAACAATGCAATAAATACACTAGATTTGAAGACAAGGACAACTCCATTGAACTAGCAAGTGGTTTCTCGAAGACCAACTCAAGTCTCAAAAGCAATTCCCTCATTTGGTGGCCCAGATGATGGAGGAACACTATCCTAAAAAATGAGAGGTTTGATCTCTACCTGATTGACGTGAACAAGTTCACCAGCTGACCTCAATAGTGAGCTGACATAACCATGCCTTCCTTCACCCCTCCCCTTTAAGATTAGACATTTGCAATTAGAAATTCCCATTGACCAATGAACATAATATTCAGAAACATTGTCTACTATCTTCTCCCTCTTTTCGTATTTTTGGATTGAATGTTATCTATAACAGTAACGATAATCCCTTTGTACTCTTAATCGCAACTACTCTGATTAATCACGATTGGAATATCTCACATCCGTTCAAAAGAGGCAGGGGAACTAAATGTGGTTGCATATTCTCTCATCTTCAACCTCCCCGTTCTCTTCACCCCCCGAAGATGTCATTATCAGGAATGATATCTAAAAAGATCCATTCTAATTTTTAGGTTGCCCATTTTAGGCTTATTGGTCTTATGTTGACTTCACACTTTGAGAAGATCCTTCAAATTCATGCTAGCCATATAGTTCATCTCGATGATCCTCAAAGTCAGGGCATGTTCTCAAAAGCAGAAAGCAAAGACTGTCCATCACATTTCTTGTGAGGAATGGGTATGTAAGCTTTTGACCCTTATGGAAGGCAGAGACTGAAGAGAATTTTATCTTTTTTAAGTGCTCAATCTATTATATCAGGATGCAATATGATTTCCCTTCCAAGGATTTGAGGGAGTTTCCATCCATGTTTTACAAATACTTCGATTGGAGATGTTTCAATTTGCTCCTCAAAGAGGTGGTCACCTTGAAAACTCTCTTGAGTACAATGAAAACTGCATATATTATTTTTTTACTCCCTACAATAAACGATGATTGCATGGCCGCTGCTACTACAGATATTACACTGATATTCATGACAACAGTCGTAGAACCACTAGACATTGCCCTTTCACAATAATTACCCAGAAGTAGACCTATATTTGGAGACCCAATCTGTAGAGAGGAATAGGCCCCACTCAGTTTCCATTCCGTCATAGAGGACCATGCTGTGATCATATTACCTCCTCCGCGTCTTCTTGGAGGAATTTTCAATTGAGGCAATTCAACTCATTGGAAAAAACAGACTTCCTGTGGCCTTTATATGGTAAGAACTAGTTACCTAGCTCTAAATAGACATAGTGGTTCTAAAGAAGTTTCACTGTTTAAAGAAATCATGATGAAATTCCATGGCTATGCACAGTCATCCTAGAGCAATACTAAGAGGGCTGACCTCCTAGGAATGAGTGCTATTTTCTTTTCATTTGATTATGATTTTGCCCTGAGGGCTTAAACATAATACTATGTTTATTTTAGGCACACACATTCTCACCACGTCTTCGGACCCAACCACTTACAAATTTCAGATCATCACACTGTAGAGTCTAGTGATGCTCAGCATACAACATAGCCAGTGGGATGCGGTCATTCTGGTTCCTCTGCAGACCATGATCCAGGCTACATATTTCGTCAATTTGTACCAAATTTTGATTTCTGATAAAACGACATGATGACTGAACTTGTGGGTGGCTGATACTCCCTCAGCATAAGAGGAAGCCTAATTATTTAAAATGCTCGTCAAACAAAAAAATAGCAAAAGCATTTCTACATGATCTACAAGGGGCAAAATCAGAGAACATGACACTCCAAACATCAATCGGAGCCCATAAATTAAAAACAAGGGTTTTCAATATCTAGTCATTTCTTCTTGAATTGAATAGTAATAAAAACGCCTGCTCCGATTTTTCGGAACTGTAGACCCAACCTTGATTGTTTTATATTCAATTCAAGGCACCGCACCATTTTTCATGTATCAAACTTTAATTATGAGACTAACCCACTTGAAAAAAACGCATACTCAATTAATTGAGTAAATTACTGACCTCTCGGAGCTTGATCAATTATGGCTGCAGAAATTTTGATCGTTGATGCATTCGCTCCCTCGGTCTGCAACAATTTTTTGGTATTCGATTTTACACAAATAACCTAATTGCAGTTCTTAAAAAAAAAAAAACTATTAATAAAAAAATAAACGAACCCAAATTTATTATTGATTGGATGCAAAGAGGTACACCTTAAAAATCAAATAACTACAAAGCTTTAAATAGTCTACAGTAAAACGGCATGCATCTTAGGCTCCACTAGCCAGAGCTAGCCACAGACTTGACAATCCATAGGTTCAACCTACTATCCATCACGAGTTGACATAAGAAAATAAGTGATATAAATATACGCAGTGTGAAAAGCCTCCCATCAAAATTGTGAACAAAGACTATAGCTTAATTTGATAAAAATTAACTTCTGAAATATAGGCTCAATCTTAACAGTTACTGTCTCAAGTAGAGCAATCAATCTGCTAACTTATGCAAAAACAAGCAGAACTTTTGAGAGTGCACACCGTGAAAACTTTGGTTGGCAGAATGAGGGTATTAGCGCATAAGACACAAAATAGTCATTATTTGAAATTATTTACCCACCAAACATGATCATAATCAGGTATCTCTAAATTTGCTAAGGCTCCTCACCTGAAAAGCGACTATACATGATATAAAAATGACTTGAAGTATGAGATGATGGCACGAGTCTGGACACTACTAATAATGTTCAAGCAACCCTGTGGAAGTAAGTGTGATTCACAGTTTCAGAATAGGGTAGTCACAGAAAGAAAGAGTAGCAGCAGTACTAAAATCAAATTACCAAATGTGCCTCAAATTATGGACAAGGAGGCTGCTCTTTCACTCTATAGGGGACAGGGAAACTAGGGTAAAGTGCAATTTCAACTAAAGGAGGATCTGGTTATGATGGGCACCTGATACATTTGCTTTCTAATCCTAACGTACTCATCCTAGTCTACAATATATCATGTATTTTTTAAATGTATTATATTAAATTGCATTAGCAGATTTTGATGTTGAACAATGGATGTATGTCAAACCATGCACCAGGCCTCAACTTCTCCAATGGCAGGAAGCAGACTGGGCAAGGTGAAAGTCTGGGTGATTTTGACCAAAATATGCCCATGTCATAGCAGTAGCTTAGCCAAAGGAAGTGCATCAGGTTAATGGTTTGCCCTTGAGCAATGTTGCTCAAAGCAGGGATGAAGCGGGTCTGTTTTTTGGAAGCAAAGCATCGGAAGTGTTATTTTCCAAAAATCGTCAGAAGCGAAGCATCTTGTGTGTGTGTGTGTATATATTATATATTTTCATTTATATTAAAAAAACATCCAAAATGCCAAATTAGTTGTAGAAGATATGAAAACATGCATATTTGTACATAAATCAAGATAAATATGGCATCCATTGTACATCAATGATTAATTATTTAAGAATCAACCATCTAGAATCTAGATTCCTCTCCTCTTGTCTAGTTTTTGCCTCTAGTTCAATTCTCTAGGGATATTAGTCAACATTGCCCGATTTTCATCAAACATATTAATCCAAGCCTTATAATATAGTAGAGAAAGCTTAACGTGCGTGATCAATGATTTTGACTTGAGTGAAGGGTACACTTTTGCTAAGGCCATGGCAAATGGGTTCAACAATCAACACCAAACACTGGGATACATATAGGGCTTGGTGCTCTTGATTAAATGCCAATCACCTATCCTCATACATGATATAATCTAATGAAATGCCACAATCCCGTTGATCCTGAAATCCCGAAAACTGTTAAGTCTGCTAAATTTTGAATGGGTTATGAAATTCTATTTTCTCCATATGAAGTCTGATGAGGTTGGAAACACTCTCAAACATAGTGAGTCATTTCATGGTAATGTTAAAAATTTCTAATCAAGTTTAAAAGGAGGCAATTACAAAAAGAGCTATTATATTAGTAGACATGTATGTAATCCCATGTCAATAGCACTATGTCATGGGGCCAAATGCCCGAAAGAAAAACAACTACACTTTGGCAATGTACGAAGACCATACTAAGGCAGCAAACTGCACACCTATTTTTCAAGCATGTTTGAGTGAATTTCAAACTACTAACACCCACTGAATATGACAGAAACAACAAAATTCTATGACATCTTTGGAAATGCATTACGGCCATTAATAAACACCAATTTGAAAAGGGGCACAGCCTTCATCTTCTAAATTCCAACACATGAAAAAATATAAGTGGCCAATAGGACCTTATACGACTGTAGTGTGATTGCTAAGAATGTACAGCCATCAACATTTGACGATAGAAGATGATCAATTCTTATATTTTTAGCATAGAATAGACTGATCCATCGCTCCACTAATAAATTGTCCTTTCAACTTTGAGGCATGCATGAGATTCCAGAGTAGAAAGTACTTTGGCTAGATGGTAGAAACAACAAAAGAAAGTTACTCAATGACAAGCTGAAAAGTTCATCAAGCATATCAACAAAATGCATCGATGGGTGGAAGTGGGCATTGCAGAAGACTCAGAAGTATAAGGAATCTCTTGATAAGCAACGAGTCAACCACAATATTAAGCCAAAGGAAAAGAATGGATGAAGGGATAGAATTTTAAATTGAAAACAAACTAATATGGACTATTTCAAATTCTGAAGCAAAGTGGTAAAAGTGCCTTCAAATTGGATCTATCACAATACATAGTCATTCTTCCATTTTGTTTAGTGTGGATAAACTAATTGTTTTGAACCATCAATGTTAGATGTATCAACCTTTCGAGAAAGACACCATTCTACAAGTCAGGGAGAATGAACCAAGAACAACATGCAATAAATACACTAGATTTGAAGACAAGGACAACTCCATTGAACTAGCAAGTGGTTTCTCGAAGACCAACTCAAGTCTCAAAAGCAATTCCCTCATTTGGTGGACCAGATGATGGAGGAACACTATCCTAAAAAACGAGAGGTTTGATCTCTACCTGATTGACGTGAACAAGTTCACTAGCTGACCTCAACAGTGAGCTGACATAACCATGCCTTCCTTCACCCCTCCCCTTTAAGAATAGACATTTGCAATTAGAAATTCCCATTGACCAATGAACATAATATTCAGAAACATTGTCTACTATCTTCTCCCTCTTTTCGTATTTTTGGATTGAATGTTATCTATAACAGTGACGATAATCCCTTTGTACTCTTAATCGCAACTACTCTGATTAATCGCGATTGGAATATCTCACATCCATTCAAAAGAGGCAGGGGAACTAAATGTGGTTGCATATTCTCTCATCTTCAACCTCCCCATTCTCTTCACCCCCCGAAGATGTCATTATCAGGAATGATATCTAAAAAGCTCCATTCTAATTTTTAGGTTGCCCATTTTAGGCTTCTTGGTCTTATGTTGACTTCACACTTCGAGAAGATCCTTCAAATTCATGCTAGCCATATAGTTCATCTCGATGATCCTCAACGTCAGGGCATGTTCTCAAAAGTAGAAAGCAAAGACTATCCATCACATTTCTTGTGAGGAATGGGTATGTAAGCTTTTGACCCTTATGGAAGGCAGAGACTGAAGAGAATTTTATCTTTTTTAAGTGCTCAATCTATTATATCAAGATGCAATATGATTTCCCTTCCAAGGATTTGAGGGAGTTTCCATCCATGTTTTACAAATACTTCGATTGGAGATGTTTCAATTTTCTCCTCAAAGAGGTGGTCACCTTGAAAACTCTCTTGAGTACAATGAAAACTGCATATATTATTTTTTTACTCCCTACAATGAACGATGATTGCATGGCCGCTGCTACTACAGATATTACACTGATATTCATGACAACAGTCGTAGAACCACTAGACATTGCCCTTTCACAATAATTACCCAGAAGTAAACCTATATTTGGAGACCCAATCTGTAGAGAGGAATAGGCCCCACTCAGTTTCCATTCCGTCGTAGAGGACCATGCTGTGATCATATTACCTCCTCCGCGTCTTCTTGGAGGAATTTTCAATTGAGGCAATTCAACTCATTGGAAAAAACAGACTTCCTGTGGCCTTTATATGGTAAGAACTAGTTACCTAGCTCTAAATATACAGTGGTTCTAAAGAAATTTCACTGTTTAAAGAAATCATGATGAAATTCCATGGCTACGCACAGTCATCCTAGAGCAATACTAAGAGGGCTGACCTCCTAGGAATGAGTGCTATTTTCTTTTCATTTGATTATGATTTTTCCCTGAGGGCTTAAACATAATACTATGTTTATTTTAGGCACACACATTCTCACCACGTCTTCGGACCCAACCACTTACAAATTTCAGATCATCACACTGTAGAGTCTAGTGATGCTCAGCATACAACACAGCCAGTGGGATGCGGTCATTCTGGTTCCTCTGCAGACCATGATCCAGGCTACATATTTCGTCAATTTGTACCAAATTTTGATTTCTGATAAAACGACATGATGACTGAACTTGTGGGTGGCTGATACTCCCTCAGCATAAGAGGAAGCCTAATTATTTAAAATGCCCGTCAAACGAAAAAATAGCAAAAGCATTTCTGCATGATCTACAAGGGGCAAAATCAGAGAACATGACACTCCAAACATCAATCAGAGCCCATAAATTAAAAACAAGGGTTTTCAATATCTAGTCATTTCTTCTTGAATTGAATAGTAATAAAAACGCCTGCTCTGATTTTTCAGAACTGTAGACCCAACCCAGATTGTTTTATATTCAATTCAAGGCACCGCACCATTTTTCATGTATCAAACTTTAATTATGACACTAACCCACTTGAAAAAAACGCATACTCAATTAATTGAGTAAATTACTGACCTCTTAGAGCTTGATCAATTATGGCTGCAAAAATTGTGATCGTTGATGCATTCGCTCCCTCGGTCTGCAACAATTTTTTGGTATTCGATTTTCCACAAATAACCTAATTGTGGTTCTTAAAAAAAAAAAAACTATTAATAAAAAAATAAACAAACCAAAATTTATTATTGGTTGACATATCACATCCTAAGAATTAAAAAAACTATATAGCATATGATACATGATCACTACGGATAGAAAGATTGTTGATTGATCATCAAGAAATTGGTATCACCACCCCAAGATATGCAACAATTTTCTGGTATTTAATTTTCCACAAATAACCTAATTGCAATTATAACCAAAGAACGATTATTATTAGATAGACATATCTCATCCTAACTGTTTAGGCAGAATTGACCAGACATAATTACTAAGAGTACATGTATTCACAGGAATCAATCAGAAGAATGCATTGTATTATAGTTCCAAGAAAGCAGGGTACCAAACTTGGAAGCTTCGTAAACAGTAACTCCCCAGGGAACCCCGGATAAGCCCCTTTTCCATATATTCCTGATTCCATATATTCCCGAACAGGAAGATATGGTCTCCATAGGTGAAAAAGCATCGCCTGGGAAGTAGCCATTCTTGAACGGATTGATCACTGCTCCAACAAGAATAGTGGGGATGTTGAGCATCATCCCGTCGATGCGCACTACTCCGGACATTGAGTTTTGGAGTTCCCTACCCAGGCATAGGGTAAATGAACATTCTTCCTTCACAAGAGATTGGTATGGAATCCACATCTCATACAGAATCCTTCCATGGTAACATCATCGCCTTAGATTCTTCAAGTGCAGAGATTTTTGGAGAAGAACCCCAACGAGAATCTTGCATTTAATAGCGTTGAACTCGAACCCTACCAATAATTAACCCACTTGATCATTTTTAGATCCGTTTGCACCATGTTGTGCAGGGGAGGTTTGGAGGCGCAAGTGGAAGCACTACGTCTCCATTTCGAATCCCACTATGACGCCCTTGACCTCGCAGCAAGGCAGGACGTGCTGCAAGTCCTGACGCCCGCCTGGAGAACACCTCTAGAGAAACCCTACCTCTGGATTGGGGATTGGCACCCCGCGCTCTTCATAAATCTCTTCCACGGCCTCGTCACGCATTACTTGGACCGCCTCAGTCTCGAACCTGCGACGCCAGAGAAGAATTATTACCGTAGAGCCGGGCTGGCTTACGCGTCGGAGGACTTGCTGAACAAGGTTAAGAACATCATAATGGTGCTGCGCACCATGGTTCCTGCCCTTTTTCATAGAATGCCCCGCGTTCAGCTCGGCCTGGGAGGCCCCATTGCGAAACACTGGTTGTTGGCCCTGCTCTGAGACTGCCAAGAAATTTCCCCGAGATCGAGTCGCCAAGAGGATCAAGACGCTGTGGTGGCACTGGAGAGTGGATTCACGGCGCAGATCCGGGAATTGAATAGGGAATTACAAGATTGAATAGGGAATTGATCGATAGTTCAAGTGTTTGTAATCGTCTAACATCCAATCTTGTAACTGTTTTGATCGACGGTTCAAGTGTTTGTAATCGTCTAACATCCAATCTTACGGTGTCCAAGGATGACAGGTAGGCAAAAAGGGGGATGCATTTCAGAGGGAAACGCCATACAGCGTAATTACATAATTCAAATTTATAATAAATAAAAAAAACTCTGACCAATTTTGAGAAAAACTAAACTAGAAAATGCCATCTACAAAATCTTCGGGAGAACTCCACACAGGGAATGATAAATTTAAATTCGTTTCAAAATTTAGAACCCTGCATACTCTGAAATTTTGTGCGGTACTACACAGTTTATTAACACATTATTGAAACTTTACAGATACAAGAATAACAGTAAGCTTCTTCTTATCTTCATAATGGGAAGCCTAGTTCTCAATATATGATTTGCATTTAAGTCGTACTTTGCTATGACCACAAGCTTAGTATACTACATACCAGAACAATGGCAGAGAAGATTTGGATTTTCATTACTCTCTTCTATCATCCATGAAAATAATTGTTCACAGGTGATGCGACAGGAGACATGTGCAGTGGGCACTGGGAGCTCGCCGATAACACGAAAACCAAAATAGTCCAGCAAACTGTCATGGGTTCGAATCTCGAGCTCTGGAAGAACATGGAGGAAGAGGATCTCCGCAGAGTCCGTTGTTATCGGTGTAGGAGGATATCGGAAACTTTCGAAGTGGGATCCCATGCGGAATTCTTCCCGACAGGGAATTATGAGACAAGTTCAGTTGCAACAGAGACGTGAGATTCAGAAACTCATTGGGGATTTCTCCACTCAAGCGATTCTCATTCAGCTTCAGAGTCTTTAACTGTGCCAAACTCCCCAGCGTACTGGGTATGGGACCGTACAGTGTATTGCAGCCGAGATCCAGGGCCTTCAATTGTTTCATCATGCCAATTGAAGAGGGGATTTGTCCGCTGAGAGAATTGTGCGACAGAGAAAGCTGTTCCATGCTGTTCTGATCGCCTGCATTAGGAGGTATTGAACCAGTGAATCTGTTGCAGTACAAGTCCAAGGTTCTTAAATTTCCATCAGCAAAGGGGCTGCTGATGGAAAAAAGGGATGCTATAGGCCCGGTGAGGTAGTTTGAATGGAGGTCCAGAGTGGTGAGGTCTTGCAGGTTGCAAATTTCCTCTGGAATGGTGGATGTCAATGCGTTTCTTGACAAGTTGAGAGTATCTAATTGCATCATGTTGCCCAGCCATGGTGGTATGGTGCCGCTGAGGCTGTTGCTGGAAAGGTCAAGCAGAGAAAGAGGCCCCGGCGTTTTGGACAATGACTCGGGAATTCGTCCCTCTATGCCACAACCAGCAAGGGAGAGCTGATACAATCCAGGGAGCTCAAATAGTACTCTGGGAATATTCACAAACTTGAAATTATTGAATGAATTATCCAAGATTGCAGATCAGAAATCTCTGATAATTCCCACGGAAGGCTCTCGGAAAGATTGTTATGAGAGAGATACAGAAACATAAGATTAGAAATTTTTCCTATAGAGTTGGGAATCGAACCTGATAATCTATTATTGTTGAGGTAGAGATCCTTCAGGTTCGATAGCTTACCCCACGAAGCAGGAATGGGCCCGCCTATTATATTATTGGCCACTGAAAGTCTCTGCAAATTGACCAGACCTCAAAGGCGCAGCTTCAGAGTCTTTAACTGTGCCAAACTCCCCAGCGTACTGCGTATGGGACCGTACAGTGTATTGCAGCCGAGATCTAGGGCCTTCAATTGTTTCATCATGCCAATTGAAGTGGGGATTTGTCCGCTGAGAGAATTGTGCGACAGAGAAAGATGTTCCATGCTGTTCTGATTGCCTGCATTAGGAGGTATTGAACCAGTGAATCTGTTGCGGGACAAGTCCAAGGTTCTTAAATTTCCGTCAGCAAAGGGGCTGCTGATGGCAAAAAGGGATGCTATAGGCCCGGTGAGGTAGTTTGAATGGAGGTCCAGAGTGGTGAGGTCTTGCAGGTTGCGAATTTCCTCTGGAATGGTGGATGTCAATGCGTTTCTTGACAAGTTGAGAGTATCTAATTGCATCATGTTGCCCAGCCATGGTGGTATGGTGCCGCTGAGGCTGTTGCTGGAAAGGTCAAGCAGAGAAAGAGGCCCCGGCGTTTTGGACAATGACTCGGGAATTCTTCCCTCTATGCCACAACCAGCAAGGGAGAGCTGATACAATCCAGGGAGCTCAAATAGTACTCTGGGAATATTCACAAACTTGAAATTATTGAATGAAATATCCAAGACTTGCAGATCAGAAATCTCTGATAATTCCCACGGAAGGCTCCCGGAAAGATTGTTATGAGAGAGATACAGAAACATAAGATTAGAAATTTTTCCTATAGAGTTGGGAATCGAACCTGATAATCTATTATTATTGAGGTAGAGATCCTTCAGGTTCGATAGCTTACCCCACGAAGCAGGAATGGGGCCGCTTATTATATTATTGGCCACTGAAAGTCTCTGCAAATTGACCAGACCTCAAACGCGCAGCTTCTTCAACCTCCTAAGCCTCCCAAATGACAAGGGAATAGAGCCAGTAATTTGTTTCAAGGCCCCCATTTCCAAAATTTCAAGAAACTGGAGATCTCCCAAGGACTCCGACAGCGTGCCCTTCATCTGGGTATCCAATATGAAGTCACTCCCAGACAGCAGCCCCGGCAGCAGAAGCCCCATTACACGCCCTGTTTGTCTATTGCAGGATACCCCTTGCCACTGGCAGCAGTTGGAGCCGTTCCATGACCGCAGGCGCCCTGAGGTGTCATCAACAATCCCTGCCTTGAAGTGCAGCAGCGCCTGGAGGAAGTAGCGTAGCGTCGAGTGAGGGCAAGCGTCGATCTGCTGGGTCGCATCGTATACCGGTCTAATCAATTGGATGGGTAAGATCATTTTCATCGTCTAACACTTAAATCAAAGGCTCAGAAATGTACACGTAACCCAAGAGGAAAGTTGATTTCAAAAAGAAACGCCTTACGGCTTAAATATTTAGCTAGTATATAATTGGGATCCTCACATGGTATGGAAACTGAATTGCATGAAATATTTATCGAAATCGTAATGCTGCGATGAATGGGTCTGAATTAGTGTAATACAACAAACATGTGCGTGGTTTTTAACGTAATAAATGGATTATGAGGCTCAATTATTTAATACATGGTCTTCACAATCTTCTTTGCAATCGTAGAAACAAAAGTCCTATTAAAACTAAGGAACACAGTCAAAGGCCGGTATAAAAAACCAATTATGAGATGGAGATTAATATATATTTTAATTAGAATTATTACATAATTTTTGATATAATAAAGACTTTCAATTAAGGAACAACGATTGGTCTCGCGGTGGAACGTGGGATCTTTTAATCCTTTGCTACTCATTCTTAGGAACATTGTTTCTTACCTAATGATGGACCATGGAAATAAGTGTCAAATGAATGCGTAGTGTCATTCACTTCAACTTGGAGGGCCAGCTTTAATAAACCATGCTTTTCAAAGTGAAACATTTTATAATTGAAAATTCTCATAAATATTTTAGATTTAATGCTTTGGGTTTGGGATCTAAAATTAGAATCTTTTGAAAAAAGACCTAGAATATTAAAAAAATAGGTTTATCAAATAAATACAATTACTCTTCATTATATTATAAATATTTTTATCAAAAATTTAATTTTAGATTTAATCCGTTAAAAATATATTTATGAAATTATTATACATATTTTATTTAAAACTTTTATTCTCATGTCAATCTAATTAAAAATGAAAGAATATAAACATTACTTAAATATTCACAATAAATATGTGCATATTTTCACATGTACTTAAACTGATCAGTCTATCACGACAAAGCACCACTTATATATGTGGAGAATGTTAATGGCAATGTGAAATAATAGCATTACCATAACTATCTATTCAGTTCACCAAATTAATGTCTTTGAGATTGTTAAGCACTTAGAAAATTTGACGGGAAATTTAGAGGGTTATAAATAAGTGAAGACGACACTTCCTTTCTCAATCTAACAATGAAGCCTTTATAAATCTCAAAAGATTACTTCGAGATGTCTATGTTTGTTTAGATTGAGTTGAGATTGGTTAGCTTTAATGGTTTGGATTGAGTTGAGAATGGTAAATTTTAATTTTTGACATTAAATTAGGAGGATTTTCAATTTGACTTATAGTTTTCAAGATGCATAATAATAGAATTTGAGAAATGTTAATAGTACATGAACATTGGGTTTATTTAAAAAGATTTATTCATTAGTTTAATTACATAAAATTACATGATTTTTTTAAAGTGATAATATGAGTAATACTATATCAAGTTTAAGGTAATAGGTAATGTTGTTAAATAATATAAATGAGGAAAAATAAATAGAATATAAATACGTTTACTATGAATATAAGCATATATATTATATATTAGTATTTGTGTCTTTTATAATAAAAAATCAATTTAAATGATTTTTATTTTATTTTTTAAATAGGAGTGATTATTACTTAAAAGTGATGGATCCAATGTTGAAAAGCAATGGATTTTTTTATTATTGGGAAGTATTCAAATTTTATAAGGTTTTTTCAGCTTAGAAGTCATTGAGCTATTATTGAGACACCATGAGGTAGTAGTTGAATATGTGGTTGCACTTATAGACATTTATTAAATAACATGGCCTATGCATATATAAGTGAATTAAATCCCACTCATATGTCCTTTTAAATAATTCAAGCATCACTAGCATGACGATATTTTGAGGGTTTTGTTCGGTAAGAAAGCCAAGGTTCAAAAATTGCAATAATCGAGAAGAGACATAAAAAAATTTGCAACCGTGTGAAGGCTTGATGTGGCCTAGGATGGGTGAATTCTTCAAACTTAATTTTATGGCTTAGATGCCCATGGGTTATCAGTTTTTTACCAAGGATAGTACCACAAGTCATAGACACACTAGGAAAAATAAAATTAAAACTACTTCATAGATAGAATCTCAAATGTTGGAAATTATTCCACCAATTAATGTCAAGAGGCATCATGTCATGATCATCCAACATGCCCAAAATTTCTTTGAAAAAGTGTGCTTCTCCCATCGAATTTTGAATTTCCAACCATAATTATTTAGAGAAAAAGTCATCTAGGAATAGGTGATAATTTGTTTCATAAGCCATGCACTCAGGACTAGATCGACCAGTACCAAAGAAAGATCTCTTTTGAAGAACGTCCCAAGTAGTTGCTTTGTTATGTAGTAAAAATAACATGAATAATTTGGAATTTTGAGGGAATTTAAGCTTCCATATTTTTTTTGCAATTGAGGGCAAGACTTATCCAATTTTCTTTGGTAAGAATAGTGTATCTTATCTTTGGACCATATCCCCTAGAAGGGCTTAGGTAGCATATTAGTTGATTTGTGTGATTAATGAGGGCGGAAAAGGATTTCTCCAAGGATTTGATATAATAGTTCTAAAGGGGGGAAATCCCTTTTGAGGTCAAGTTCTCTACAAGAAAGCCAATGGGTTTTACCTATGATGAAATCTTGTCTCATTATGTGATTGAGGAAGAGGAAATATTCTTTGTTGATCCTTTGAATGAGCTACATAGAGAGAAGGTGATTGTTTTGACACCCAATCCATGGATCCTTCTTAATTAGAACTTGAGTTCCATCCTAAACTTGAATGCATCACAATAACAAACCATTGATGAAGGGATAGGCCTGTAGGATGGATTTACGTATGATGGATCCATTTGGTGATTTTTTTCGGTCACTTTGATCTAGTACACTATAGATACATAGAAAATGTACTTAGCCTTTGTAATATGAGCATATAAATCATTTCCTTGTATTAATCTCCCCATACTTTTGGAATCTAGGGCTTTTGAGAACATGGATTTTTTTTTCATGCCCCATCCCCTGTGCTTTTGGAATTTTCAGCCTTTTCCAATAGGATAGTATCGATGGTTTTTTCTCTTCATACGTAGACCATAGAACACAAAAATATAGTTGAGATATTTTGTATAAAATACCATAATATGAATGAGATGACTAGTATAATGTAATTGCTTCAAGGATGACTTTTACTAGGGCCAATTGTCCCACCCAAGTGTGCAATATATTATGTCAAATATAAATATTCTAGACTATTTTTATTAGTAATCAAAGCCAATAAATTTTCCTATTGTTGTTTAGCTTAAGAATAAACCCAAGTGTTTGAAATCCTACTTTATATCCTTCATTTGGAGGGAAATAATCTATGATATGCAATATTTTATGGAACAATCAATCCCCAAGAGAACATAGTGGATTTGGAGTTATTTATACACATGTGTGTCTTTGCTGAGGGTGCTAAGAAGAGCCTTTGAGTGCTAAATATACCTTATATTTCCTTCACAAAAAATTAATTTATCATTAACAAAAGGAAATTATGAGATGGAACATGTAGTACTTACAATGTTTTTATTTATTTCATCCCTAATCACTAAATTAATTATCAATCTACTTAGGTCTTCAACCGCTAAGAGAAAAACAAGCGAAGAAAAAGGGCATGACTCTCTCAATCCTCTTTCCATATTTATAAAAGGAGTGATAAACCATTGGTTAGTAGTGGAAAATACGCAAAACTCATCCAAATAATTCCCATGAAACAAATGTATGAAAAAATCCCAAACGAGTCGAGTATTTGTATGTGTCGGGAACTAACTGGTCAAATCTTTATGAAAATCAACCTTGTGTATCATTACTTTCTGGTTCCTTATGTGATTGGAGTCGTGACCTTCTCATTCCATACCCATTACTTCATGTACTTCTCTCCTCCTTAGAAAACCAAATTGTTGAGCGGAAAGTTGTTAGAAAGGATCCCTTTCAGTCAATTGATAATCATCTTAAGAGTGATTTTATTCAAAAGTAGATGGGTTGTCTAACTTTACAATGAGAGTAATGAAACTTGTGGTGAAAGTAGAAATAGTGTGTCTAAATGTTCTAAAGTATTGAAACCCTTTTAGGAGTTTAGAGCCAAAAATTTCAAAGCATTCAATATAATTCCACTAGGGATCCATCTAGCCCTAGAATTTTTTTCTTTTTTGAAACTATGCAAAACCTTCTAAAGCTCCTCCAATATTACCTCTAAAATAAGCTAAGAGTTCCCATCTTGGTCGATAAAAATAGAATATATGGATGCCACTTGGAGTACGGAATCAGTATCCCTCCAGTCTTCTTTTAATAATAACCAAGTGTTTGAAATCCTATTTGATATCCTTAATTTGGAGGGAAATAATCTATGATGTGCAATATTTTATGGAACAATCAATTCCCAAGAGAATATAGTGTGTTACACAGTAATTTGTCACTGTCTCCCTGTCAGTCTCCCTACTGTGTCAGGGTTTCAAAATAATCAAGCCCATGCTCTCAAAATTGGCCAAATGACCCACTTTGCCAAAGTTTATTTCATCAGCGCGACTGTTATTAAAATATCCGCGCTGACTGGCGGCTTATAGTGCAACTGATGCGCTGCCAGCGCGGAAGCACACGGGTTTCCCGCGCTGGTCGAATTTCATAAGACAACGCATCCCATATTTGTATTAAGTCGCGCTGACACAGCCTGCTCCATTATTACCTTGCGATGTCAGCGCTCCAGTCCAGTTATGCACCCGCGCTGATCCTGTTTGGGCGAATTTGTTCTAACAACCAACCTTCCATATGACTCCAGACCTGGTTGTTGGCCTTGAGAGTATCGCCCTCCCTTCTATGGCATGTCTGTTCGTCATTTGAGCCACCTTCCTTAGAGATAAGCTCATCCTCTTGCCCTCCATGGAGGCTCCTCCTCCTATTTAAACCTCTACCATTGCCAAGAGCAGCTAGTTTGGATTGTGTGGAGTTTATAGAGCTTGAATTGCTGCTAGTGTGCATTTGATAGGTAGTTGGTGTGACAAATGTGGGATTGTTGTAAAGCTTGAGGAAGGTTGTAAAGTGTGGCTTGTGTGAGAGAGAGTTTGTCTTGGGAAATCTACTTCTAAAGGTGAATGCTTAAGAGACTTGCTGGCTGGACCCTCTTGAGAAGGATTCGACGTCAGAACATTTGGTTGTACTCTTCTCTGTTATTGATGATTAATAATAGATGACTACTATTATGGTTCCATTCTCATTTGTCCTTATGATGGTTAATGTGAATTACATCCTTTCTGACTGATGTATAATTGCTTTTATTAGATTTCACGCTTGTATTTGTATCTCTCTTCGTGTGTGCAGGTATCCATTCACCAGGATCGTGAAGGATTGTGACCAGCCAAAGCGAAGGAGCGAGGACAGGGCTTCTTCATCAAACATAAGCGTTGGAATTCAAGTAGGTCTTCTTTGCCTACCTTTTACTTGCAATTAGGAACTTGCGTAGTAGCATTGTGTGATTGTTACTAGACCCGGTCTGGGCTAGTAGGGATCGTCTCTGTCCGCAGAGAGGATTTACCTCCGTAACAATTTGGCGACTCCGCTGGGGAGCTGGCCTTTGTCCCTTTTCATTCATTCTTGTTTTGAGTTTGTTTGATTGCTCTCTCTTTGAAGTTTGGGGATTAGTCTGCTGTTTTTGGATTTCCTGGTTCAATCTGGGAAGTGCTTTAATTGTTTAAAGAACCCTTGCCCTTGTTTGGGAGCTTTTTATTTGATTCTGCTTGTTTTTTAGCCTCAGCGCATTTTTAATTGAAACAGTCGCACTGACATCGCTTGCCTGTTTCTTGAGTCTCGCGGTCATCGCGCTTTCTCATTAAATAGTCGCGACGGTTCTGAAATCGAACCAGCGCGGATAACCCGTGTCCTTCCGCGCTGACAGCGCATTGTTGCTACGCGTGGTCTCCGATCAGCGCATAGTTGTTGTGTACCACCCGCGCTGACACCTGTAGAATTGAATTTTTTTCAATTCTTCCTCCTGGGCTTGTTGGTTTGGCTATTCCTTCTTCTTCTCACCTGGTTTATCACTTGTTTTTCATTGTCTGAATATTGGAGAACTTGCTTTGGGAAGCCTTGTTGAGCGGATCTCGCTTTTGTGTCTTGTGACCTGGTTTTACCATCCTGTTTTTGCTGGATTGGCTTTGTTTAGTTGCTTGTTCACAAAGATCTGTTTGTTACTTGACTTTGCTTTTGCGGGAACTTTCCTTCTTGCTTGGTTTTTATTCCACCTTGTTAGGCTTAGATCACATAGCCTTTTCAAGCTTTTGTTTTCCTTTGATTTGGAGAACTGTTGTAGTGTTTTGGGATTTTGTCGTGCCTTTCATTGAGTGATTTTGCTTCTTTTCACTCAGTGTTGCTATCTCTCAAAATTCATTTTAAAGTGCATAGTGCCATTGGAAAAGAAATCAAACTAGCACATTTTGCGTTCAAATAGTTAATGGGAAAAAGAGCATTTTATTGATTTGTGTTCTCAAAGGAAAAGTTTTATTTCGTTGCCATTAGCTGCATTAGGTTGTTTGTTTGATTGAGTTCATTTTGTTTGATTGAAAACTCTTAACCCTCTCATAGTTAGAATTCATCGAACGAAATGGTATCCTTTGGCATGTAGTTTGCATCTAAGCAATTGTGAGAGATCATACGGTAGGACCTGAAACTGAAACTTAACTCAAGATCAACCATAAAATAAACTGAATGAACATAAAAACGCATTGGAACATAACACTCATATTGTAGAGGTCTAGGCTAGAGACATGCTCCGGCGTCGTTAAACCTAGTCACTGTTGTTTCACATTACGGTTGGGTGATTCCTCCTCTTGTGACTCGATAGTGGTCTAGCACGGATTTGAGCTCCCACATACTGTTGCGTATATAGGGAAGACCCCACTAGGTTATCGACCTTGATCCCTAGGAAGCCGAGTGTGCCGCCTTGAGAACCGTAACGCACCGAACACATCATTCGGGAAGATTGACTGCAGTACGTAAAGTCCTTGGTTCTCATATGATTGCCAAGGTGTATAAGCGGTTTTACGGATTGCCTGGTAAACCCTTTGCCTAGAAGTCTCCAGAGTAGTCACTTTTGATCCTTTTCGGACTCCCTAAATGAAAAGGTGCCAGTGAGCGTCTTGTCACTTCGTGCTCATTAAATATTCGAAGGAGACTAGAGTCATCTTTTGTCCTTTTCTTGACTCTTAAAACATGAAAAGGTCAAGTTGTGTCTGTGCGTCTTAAAATTCATTTGGCTACGATAACATTACCTGATTAGATCTTGTGTGCGTTAGTTTTGAGTAGGGTTTTTATCGCTAGTTTCCCTTAGGTCTTGTTTGGGGTTTTGTCATCCTGGCTGACCCGTCAACTCCTGTTTCGAGTGATCAAGGTTCTCCATCTTCTCCCCCTCCTGAGGTACTAGTTGTAAGCGATACTCTTCCGATTATCTCGAGTATCCAGCCTATCAACTCTCGTGCCCCAGGCGGCGAAGATTACGAAGAAGATTGGAACCCTATCTGGGAGCCTGACGAGGACGATATTCCAGCTACCCCAACAAGTGTCTCGTCTCTGATGTCTACTTCCCCCATGGATGAGACATCTTCTAGCACGGGCGAGACGCCTGTGGTGTCGAATGTTGACAGTCCCATCCCAGCTACTTCTCCACTCCCCCCACGATATCAGTCGATGAGGGAAAGAATAGCTGCCAGGATGCCTACTACGACTATATGGGATCGTCAAATCGTTGCCACCACAGAGCCTTTTGTTTCACGACCCCTTCAAACATCCGTTACCTCATTTCCCACAAATCCAACCGTTTGTGTAGCTTATTCGACTCCGGTCGTCAGTGCCGTAACAGCGTCATCATCAAACTTTGGTGCTAGTCCTCCTCACGATCAAGTGAGTAGTGGCCAGCCGGAACTCTCGCCTAGAGTCGTCCACCCTGCACAAAGTGCTCCACCCTCTTCTGGTCTGTTTCCAGGAGCAGGGCCTTATGATGCCCATGGGCAACCTGTTGACCCGAATGCGCAAGGTCCACTCTTTTATTATGATTCTACTGGTCAATATCTCCAGTATACCCAAACCTTGCCGCTTGAACCTTTTATTGAGATTTCGACACCGTTATCCATTGCTTGGGACTCTAGTACCCATTCTTTCCATGGGGGCCAAGCAATTCCTGGGCAGTTTTAAGGACCGCCGTATCAAGGCCAGCCACCTTACGTGCAAGCCCCTCAAGGGCAACCACTTTATGGCCAGTCTTACCCAGGACAATCTGGGGGCCCACAAGGACAACCCTATCCGGGACAACCTTTGGCCGCCAGTGGTCCGTCATTTACCTATCAGAGTCAGCCTTCTGGTTATCTAGGGCAACCCGGTATCTAGCAAGGTTACCCTTCTGGACAACCGGGACATCCTTACATCCAACAAGGCCAACCTGGTTTCCAGCAGGGTTATCCCTCTGGACCTGCTGGGCAAACTTCTATTCCGCAAGCTCAACTGGCAGTCCAACAAGGATATCCCTCTGGGCAAGGGGGGCAACCCTACGTATAGCAGGGCCAACCCTCTGCTCAGTCTATGCATCCTTCTGGGTAAGGGGGGCAACCCTACGTGCAGCAGGGCCAACCCACTACTCAGTCTGTTCATCCGTCTGGGCAAACGGGCCAGCCTACTGTTCCACAGCAAGGCCAACCCACTGCCCGCCCTAATCCTCCTTCTGGACAAGCTGGCTAGCCTCAGGGTCAACCAGCCGTCCAGCCGGCTTGACCATCTGCTCCGCAAGGACAACCCTTGGTTGCCCAAGGACAACTTGGCACCCAGCAAGTACGTCCTTCTGGGCAAACAGGTTCGTCCCAAACCCAATCAGGCCAACCTTCCGGCCAGATGGTCCTAGCCCAACCCATTCAAGGACATCCCTCTGGGCCCCAAACTCAAATGGGTTATCAGATGCAAGGTGGGCCACGGCCCCAACCTTCTTACCAGACACAGCCTCCTTACCAGGCTCAGTATGGGGCTCAGCAAATGTACGGCTACCAGCAACCCCAGGGGCAAACACAGTTTACACCGTATCAAAATTATCAACGGATGCAGGTCACTCCTTACCAGAATTATCAGTATGCCGCACCTGCAAGACAAGTTTCTAATCCATGGGGTGCTGGGGGGTAGACCCAGGGTCAGCTGTCCGCATATGGACAAAATCCATATGGACAGAATCCGTACGGACAGAACCCCTACGGGCAAAGTCCCTATAGGCCAGGTCCCTTCGGACCGGGTCCATCCGGACAAAGCCCATGGGGGCAACCACCTCCTGGTTGGAACCCTGGTGCTCCTTCTGTCCCGCAGCCACAAATGTCCTTTAACCCTCAGTTGCCATTCTTAGCGACGTTGGAACTCCCAGACGTGTCCAAGCTGACAAATGATCCAATTCTTCATAATCCGTATTGGCCACCCGTTCCAACTAAAATACCTGGTGATTATCCGAAATTTGATGGTAAGGCAGGTGAAGACCCTCAAGCTCATGTAATGACTTATCACCTTTGGTGCTCATCGAACTCATGGCTTGATGACTCTATTCGGCTTCGCCTCTTTCAAAGAACTCTCACCGGCTCAGCCGCTAAATGGTATATTGAGCTTAATCGTGGAACATTTCAAGACTTCAACTCGTTGGCTATGGCGTTCTTAACTCATTTTCAGTTACCCATTCGGTACGAGACTGGGACACATCTCCTTACATCTCTCAAGCAGGATACGGCAACGCATATATTCGATCACATCCATGAATGGAGAAGGCGTCGTCGGTTGATCAAATTTTGGATTCCTGATCAACTCCTCACCGATTGGTTCACGACTTCCTTTGTCCCCGTGATCGCGCGAGACATCGCCATGGGAGCCTGTGTGACTGAAGAGCAAGCTATCGCGCATGCTCAGTACCTTGACTTAGTGTACTCTCAGTCAGGTACTCTTTATGATTATTTGCCAGATGCCCCGAGGCCTGGACAGACCAAAGCTCCACCAAAACCATCTGTTGATGGAGTCATTTGTTCTGTGAATTCGTCGTCAAAGAAATCGTCCGCAAACCCTGGGAAGCAAAAACAGAACGCTTCTAATGGAAATGTTCCTTAGGGCCAATCGAATCCTGGAAGTATCTCAGAGGTTAACGTCGTTCAGTCCACCGCGGCGGAAAAATCCTCGAAAGGGAAAGGGAAGGGAAAAGGAAAAGCTAAAAGTGAGACTAAACAACCCAAACAGGATGCCCCTAAAAATTCATCTGAAGAAGGAGCTAAGCGAAAACCTAAGTATCCTTGTCTCATCTGTGATGAGGATCACTACACCAAAGACTGCCCCAGGTGGTCTGAAGTTAGTCGGTTATTGAAAGGTGCTCTTGGGACTCCTGCTGTGTTGAAAGAGCCTTTCCCTTCTCAACAGACTCAAATGGTGGCAGACCCATCTCAACCCTCTTCCTCATTCGATTCTCAAGTCTTCATGGCTGGCACGATCCCCATCCATGTTTCCACTCGAGCGAAAGATTATCCATCTCATGCCGGGAAAGAGTCGGAGGTTCCCTCCAGCGCTCCTCCGTCCAGTTCTGGTCCTCTCCATATCGAAAGACCCAGCATTGAGACGATCCCCCGACCCCCTCCCAAAGGTGTACTCCGGAAGTCATCTTATAACCCTAATGCTCATGCTGCCCAGCATTATAGCATTGTCGAGGACTTAGCTCAGGCTCCGTCTACTATGTCCGTGTTAGAAGTCCTCCAGAGCTGCCCCTCACTGAGGAAGTCCTTGCTATCAGCTATTGGTGGCATCAACCCGGCAGATTCAGATTTGATTTCTTTTGATCTCGAGGGTTTTACACAGAGATTGCCTCACCAAGTCACTTTCCTTATACAGGTCATCATCAATAGCAAAATGATTCATCGTACAGTTATTGATGAAGGTGCCTCAACCTGCATCATGTCTGTTGCTTGCCGGAAGGCTATTGGTTCCCCTACTCTGAGCCAGTCTCCTACGATGCTAGAAGCCTTCGACAGAAGAGAATCCCGTCCATATGGTATTCTCCAACGATTGCCCATATCTTTAGAAGGTAAAACGGTAGAAGTAGAGGTGGAAGTTGTCGATGCCAATCTTACTTACAACCTCCTCCTCGGACGCAGCTGGACATACGCCATGTAAGCCATGGCTTCCTCCCTGTTCCGTGTCATTCGTTTCCCTCACCAAGGGAAGATTGTCACGGTGGACCAGCTCTCTTTCTTCGCCTCTTCTTCTGAAGGTAATGTGCCATTTGTGGAGCATACCTCTAAGTCGTTAGAGAGTGTGGGAGCCAGAATTTTCAAAGATCCTGCTTTAATGGGAGTCTTTCCCCTCCCACCTGCGAATCTCGCCCCTATCAATATGATCTCTCTACGCTCTGATCCATGGGTCCTTCCTCCCCCGAATCAGGAAGACTCCTGGGGCGATATGATGCCGTTGAGTCCTGCTGAGCTCAACTATGTCGAGATTGTCGCTGCATCGGCTCCCCCCCCTGAACCTGCTCTTCCGAGCAGTGTTCTCGATTCATATGGTCATGTCCCTTGGTTTGGAGAAGATGATACTTTGGACCCATTGAAGGAAGTTTTTCCCTCTGATGAAGCTATCATAGAGACCATGTCTCTTGGAGAGCCTCCTTGGTCAGATCACCACCATCGCTCTTCATTTCTCCCTCCCCATCAAGGCATGATCGCATGTCTCGAGCGGTTTGCTCCATGTATCCCATCTACGCCCCTGCAGACACCTATCCAGATATATCAAGTATCTTCTGAGGGCAACTTGGGAAATATCACGCAAACCCAGCCTATCAACATCTCTGTCAAACCAGGGATCGTCGAGCATATTCATATCGGAGTCACTTGCACTCCAGAGGAAGTTCTACTCTACACTGATTTATTTCGCGAATTTCGTGATGTTTTTGCGTGGTCCTACGAAGAGATGCCCGGCATCGACCCTAGTATTGTGGTGCACGAGATACCTACATATCCCGGGGCCAAACCTGTTCGTCAGCGCCTACGCCCTGTGCACCCCCGAAAGGCCGCCGCCATCAAAGCAGAAGTTGAAAAGCTTCTCAAGGCCGGTTTCATTTACCCCATTCCATTGACGGATTGGGTTTCTAATATAGTCCCTGTGAACAAAAAGCAGGGTACTATCCGAGCTTGTGTTGATTACCGCGATATCAATCGTGCTTGTCCCAAGGATAACTTCCCTACACCCTTCATTGATCAGCTTATCGATGACTGTGCGGGAAGCGAGATTTACTCATTCATGGACGGCTTCTCTGGATATAACCAGATCAACATTGCACCCGCTGATCAACACAAGATGGCTTTTATCTGTCCTTGGGGCACTTTTTCCTACAAGAAGCTACCTTTCGGTCTTAAAAATGCCGGCGCTACCTTCCAACGTGTGATGTCATATGCCTTTCATGATATTCGAAACATCGTACAGCCTTACCTGGATGACCTTCCAGCTCATTCAACAAAGCGTCAGGACCATCCATCACATCTTTGCGCGATTTTTCTCCGCTGTAGACACTATCGTATCAGGCTCAACCCTCATAAGTGTGTCTTCTGCGTGGAATCTGGCCAACTACTTGGGTTCATCGTCTCCCGAGAAGGTATTCGTTTGGATCCTCTCAAAGTTGAGGCCATCCTAAACCTTCCTCCCCCTGCTTCTTTGCAGCAATTGCAGAGCTTGCAGGGAAAAGCAAATTTTCTTAGACGGTTCATCCCGAATTATGTCGAGGTGGCTAAGGGTTTCACACGATTCTTGAAGCGAGACACACCCTTCCATTGGGATGCCATCGCTCAGGAGTCTTTCGAGCAACTCAAGCATCTTCTTGTCTCTGCTCCATTGTTAAGACCTACGAACTACCATCAGGATTACACTCTCTATCTAGCCGCCGCAGATACCACCATCGGCATGGTTCTGGTGCAGGACGACGATGATGGCACTGAACACGTTATTTATTACCTTAGTCGCAACCTCTTGGATACAGAGACTCGTTATGCTTATGTTGAGAAGTTGGCATTGGCCGCCGTGTGCGCCGTCCAACGTTTCCGTCACTATATCCTGTTGCGCACTACGACCGTGATTTCCGACTGCAACCCTATGACGTACATCCTGTCGCGTCAGCTGCTGGGGGGCAAGTACTCGAAGTGGATTGTCATCCTCCAAGAGTTTGACTTGGAATTTACTGCTGCCAAGTCTAAGAAGTCTCTGGTCTTCGCTGAATTGCTTTGTTCTTTGCCATCCTCTTCTGCACCCCCTGTTCCTGAAGAGCATATTCCGGACGAAACATTGTTTCTAATCAGCACCCTCGACCCTTGGTATGGGGACATCATCGTATATTTGCAGACGTCTTCCTTCCGTCCCAATGTATCGAAAGACGCTCGACAAAGGATTCGTCATCAATCCCAACCCTATCGCATCATTGGCGATACCCTGTACCGCCTCGGCGCCGACTCTGTTCTCCGCCGATGTTTGACTTTCGAGGAAGCTGAGCGGGTGTTGAATGATTGCCACTCCGGTGCTTGTGGTGGTCATATGTCCGGATATGCTACTGCTCAGAAGATCCTCCGCGCTGGTTATTTCTGGCCTTCGATATTCAAAGATTGCATCCTTGCCGTTCGCGCATGCCATGAATGTCAGATCTACCACCGGAAGATGCGTGCACCCCCTGCACCACTGCACCCTGTTGTTACCGTAGGTCCGTTTGCCAAATGGGGCATCGATTATACATCCTGTAACCCTCGCTCGGCCGGGGGGCATGGGTTTATCATCGTTGTCGTGGATTATTTCACCAAATGGGCCGAAGCGATGCCTACACTAAACGAAGACGGTCACACAGCGGCGCAGTTTTTGTTTAATCATGTCATTACTCGGTTCGGGGTCCCTCAAGCCATCGTCACTGATCACGGAAAACATTTTCGTAATCATATGATGACGGAATTGACAACCCAGCTAGGCTTGCGTCAGGATAGTTCGACACCATACTATCCCCAATCCAACGGTCAAGTGGAAGCTGTGAACAAAGTTTTGATCACAATGCTTCAACGTACCGTCAACACACACAAGTCTAATTGGCACCTGATGTTATTTCCCGCCTTGTGGGCCTATCGGACCTCTGTGAAGGACGCCACCGGTTTCACCCCTTTTCAGTTGGTTTATGGACTAGAGGCCACCCTTCCTATTGAGTGTGAGATTCCTTCGTTAAAGTTAGCTGTCGAGTTGCTTCCCAACACCACTTCGGTGGAGGAACGACTTCTTTATCTAGAACGGTTAGACGAGACCCGTCGTTTAGCTTCTCTGGCTATCGAAGCGCAAAAGAAGAGAGTCAAGGCTCACTTTGACCATAATATTCAACCTCGTTCCTTTGTTGAGGGAGACTTAGTACTGCTCTATGATCAAGCTAAGGATAAGCTGGGGGCAGGAAAACTCGAATCCATGTGGCTAGGTCCCTATATTGTGAAGAGAGTTTTACAGAAAGGGGCATATGAGCTGATTGACTATGAAGGAAATCCTCTTGACAAGCCCCGCAACGGGCTTTATTTGAAGAAATATTATGCATGATCTCGTGCACCTAGTTTGTACATACGTGTGTTTTTAGCAAGTGTGTGATGAGTGTATGATTTCATGTTTTGCTTTGGTGTGAAGGCGTGCTTGCCTCTTATTGTGTTTTCTGCTTCTTGTGCAGATGTCTAGTGCACCTTATGTTGGTTTCGCTGATGGTGCTTCCCGTAGCACTTGCAATTTGTCGTCTGCGGCGTGGGCGATCTATGATCCTCACGGAGAGTTGTTGGATCTTCAAGGTGTGTGCTTGGGACGTACCACTAACAATGTTGCCGAGTACAGTGCTGTGATTGAGTTATTAGCTGAGGCAATTGATCTCGGCATCCGTACATTGGTGGTGAACCTGGACTCTCAGCTTGTCGTCCATCAGCTCAACGGGCGTTATTCCGTCAGAGACCAACGCATCCTAAGGTTGTATCTACGTGTAAGATTGTTAGAAAGGAATTTTGATTACATCACATATCAACACATTCCGAGACGATTAAACACATTGACTGATGCATTGGCAAACCATGTATTAGATAGACATTTGCGAAATAGATAAATATCATACAAGAAGACATAGAAAGCATAATGAGACCATAGAATAGGCATATGTAAATAAATCTGTTTCCAAGCATAGTTTGCATGTGTGCTGTGTGTGCTTTTAAGCTTGCATTAAAAAATTAAAATATATGGGTCGTGTGTTGTGCAACTGATACGTGAGATTACATTTGTATTAGACATTTGCATAGCATATAAAAACATCATCATATGTAAAAGATCCATTCAAAATCATATATATATCGTGTGGCACACTAGGCGCTCAAAAATAAGTGTATATGTCTAACATAAAGCCGAAGTTCTCAGTACATCTGAGACAAGTGTCTCTCAAAAAACAGCAGTGGAAATAAATCCTAGGTAACTACTGTGGTGGGTTATGCTCTCTATAGCATACCACCGCCCGTGCCACCTGCCTCAAAAGGTGGTGCATCCTGGGCTCTACTCCCACTGTGTGAATTTGGAATGCTATGGGGGCCTCCTCGATCCCCTGGTAGTCTGGGACTCCCTCCAGTAAGCCCTCAAGGTTGTTCACCACAACCTCAGGTGTATTGACTCCTGGAGGAGCCAGGGCCAAGACTCTGTCACTTTGGGCCTCTCTCCTCGCATCTGGAGCCAAGCCAAGGGGTCTCGCTGGTCCTACATCTGCATATCATAGCATTTATCGTCAGGCATGTACATGAAAAATCCAAAAACATTACAAAACATAAAAAATTAAAAAGAGATCGAGTGGCTTACCACCATCGTCCCACTGCTCTCCTGCAGGCAGTGGCATGTCTGGGTCACCTCTGAAATCAATCCCGGCATATGGCCAGTCCTCTATGAAGATAACCTGGCGCTCGAGCCACTCTCGGAAATAATGCCCCCATGCCACTGGGCGGCCGCCACCTCCTCGCGGCATGATATGCCCCCACCGACTGGCCCTCGTCTCTCGGGGACCCCTGGGTGGATCAAGGGCCATATCCTGCAGCTGTAACGCCGGCACCCGCTCCATCATGAGCGGGACTAGAATGGACCCGTAACCGAACTGCTTCGACTCTCCGCGTCGGCAGTTGCTCAGTTGCCTCTTCATGCTGGTAGTAACAGCTGCCGCCCAGTTGAATATGGTGGGCTGTAGACACTCGAGAGCTAGTAGTAGATGGGTCTTTGAGGCCTCATGATTGGCCAAAGAGCCCGCTGCCCGGGTCACCATGAAGAGTATGCTCCGTAGGACGATGTCATCCACTGACGGAATGGACACCTTTCCACTCCGCGTCTTGCGTGCCGTTGGGCACACCCGAGCCATCAGCATGTCTAAGGTCTCTCCGCTGGGACGCTGCCCCTCCAGGATGGGCATCTCACCACGGCGGGATAACCCAGTCAAAAAATAGATATCCGTGGCATGAAACTCAATGTCACGGCCTCGGATTGTGAATTTTCCATCCACTGGGTTCCAGGCTCTGATCAGGAACTCTAGTAGATCAGGTTGCGCTCGTAGGCGCGGAGTGAGGAAGAATTTGAGAAATCTGCATGCCCGCATGGCATTGCGGCTCCCAGCATCGGCATAAGCGGCAATATCCTCGTTATCATGAGCTCTCTCTTGCCACACAAATGCCATTGCGTCCTGCATGGCCATTAAAAAACATTAGAAGCCTGACTAATAAAGTTTGTACGTTCAAAATTGAAAAAATAAATCTTTACGGCGTCAGCGCGGCTGTTTTTAAAACAGTCGCGCTGATCATGGCAGTCTATTGTTTTTTCCGCTGGGTCAGCGCGGAAGCACACGTGTTTTCCGCGCTGACCCGGAGGTGGTACGTGTAAAAATAAATCGATCAGCGTGGACCCGATAGGGATTTCCGCGCTGACCGAGAGCGCACCAACGCTCCAAAAATCCGCCCAAATGGCCAATTTAGACCGTTAAAAAGCTAGCAAAAGGACTCAAAATGGGGCGCATGGAGAGGAGAACCTACCTGGAACAAGTTGCAGGATGAACGGTGCTCGCACAGGATGGAATTTGCTCCGTCAACTTCGCAGCTTCTCAACGTTCTCCACAGCTCAAATGGTAACAATGGTAAAAATAGTTCATTTACCCCCCTATTTATGGTAAAAAATCTATATTTGACTATGGTAGCTCATAAATGTGGGTTTTTGATCAATTTTTGCCATATATTTCATGCTTATGTCACTGTACTATGATTTCTACATGTTTTACTATGTTTTTTAACATGTCGAACAGGTTTTACGTGGGTAGTGTTCTTGTGCAGATTTTCGTCTCGGTGGAGTCATAATAGCCCTGTTCACACTTGATCTCACAACGTCGTTTTTAAGCTCTTTTTCGACGCAAAGAAAGAAAAAGATGGCCGAGCCCTCCTCTCAACTCGTTAAAAGAACGAGAGGCGGTCGCTTTTTAAGCTCTTTTTTCGACCGTTTAACTTAAAAAGATTGCCGAGTGTTTGTCGTTTCGCACTCGTTATTGGTTCCAAAACGACGTACTTCCGACCGCTTTTTTACTTTTTCGGGTCGAAGTTACTATTTACGAAAAGTACTCCTCGATCATAATGGTCGGGCGGTTCTTTCGAGTATTGTTTTATACTTTTTCGGGCTCGAGAGACACAACTCTACGAAAAAGGACCCCCCTGGAGTTTTCTTTTCCGCTGTCTTTTCAGACTCTCTAAATAAGAAAAGACGCCGAGTTTTTCCTTTGTCAGACTCGTTAAAACTTAATGACATCGGGCATTGTCGAAATGACACTCTCCAAGCATATGCTATCCCCGTCAAGCTTGTCATCCAAAAATAATCGGGGTACCTGCCAGAAATGGTGGGGAAAATGGAACTGTAATAATTGTCGTGTCAGCAGTATGTCGCTCTTGAACATGGCACTGGTCTGCATTCGTGTCTGGGTGGGGATTTCTCATCTTGTTTTACACTAGCCTCCGTGGGTTCGGGTTATCCTATTTGGCCTCTCATCTGCTCATTGCCTTGTCACCATGACCTCTGCTCATTTGATGTCAAATACTGCCAAATCCACTGTCGTGCCGCCGATATGTTCAAGAGAAGTTGACCTCTGCAATAGTACAACCTCCGCTTATATCTCACACAAAATATTTTACCTCTGTCTCGTGTCGATGATGTGGGAAACATTATGGCCCACCTTCGATCAAGGTCACTTCCTGTCGACTTCAGCTCATTATCCAGGAAGGTGACTTAGAGACTCCCTTCAGGTGCCTTAGAGCCTGCATGCCTCAATGGCAGGTTCTTCGTGTTCGACGTGAGGTTTACATCATTGGCCTCCGATCGAATGATTCTGCGGGTGTTCGACACCAGCTCATTGATTCACACGCCACGGATTGTACCTATAGTACCTTGAGGGCCATTGTCATTATTGGTGGTACCTCTCGCATCTGTTAACAGTTTTCATCATTGACTGGTAATCAGATGATGTTCATGCATGTTCGACTTTAGCTCATGTATTCACATGCTTGAACTTGTACTTTGTTCAGATTGGGACGGAGCGCAAGACCCTGGATCCCTGTCTATTATGATCCAGGCTGCGATTTTGTGGATGCTTATGATCATTACATGACACATTGATGGATGGCTGCGCCCATACCTGAGTCTTCATGGATGGCTGCGACCATACCTTATTATCATCATGGTCTCCTTAGCTGGGTCGCTGCGTCCATACCACAGACCTTCTTCGCATGTCTTTTGGATGGCTGCGCCAATGCCTAGACTGCATGTACTTGATTATCAGAGATATTCGGTCCTTCCTTGTGGTGTTCCAGTTCAGCGAGTTTTGTAAAGCATTTCACCCCTCCCACTCTCTCGGGCTTCACGCTTTTGGGGGCAATCTGTTACACAGTAATTTGTCACTGTCTCCTTGTCGGTCTCCCTACTGTGTCAAGGTTTCAAAATAATCAAGCCCATGCTCTCAAAATTGGCCAAATGACCCACTTTGCCAAAGTTTATTTCATCAACGCGACTGTTATTAAAATATCTGTGCTGACTGGCGGCTTATAGTGCAACTGATGCGCTGCCAGCGTGGAAGCACACGGGTTTCCCGCGCTGGTCGAATTTCATAAGACAACACATCCCATATTTGTATTAAGTCGCGCTGACACACCCTTCTCTGTTATGACCTTGCGATGTCAGCGCTCCAGTCCAGTTATGCACCCGCGCTGATCCTGTTTGGGCGAATTTGTTCTAACAACCAACCTTCCAGATGACTCCAGACCTGGTTGTTGGCCTTGTGAGTATCGCCCTCCCTTCTATGGCATGTCTGTTCGTCATTTGAGCCACCTTCCTTGGAGATAAGCTCATCCTCTTGCCCTCCATGGAGGCTCCTCCTCCTATTTAAACCTCTACCATTGCCATGAGCAGCTAGTTTGGATTGTGTGGAGTTTATAGAGCTTGGATTGCTGCTAGTGTGCATTTGATAGGTAGTTGGTGTGACAAGTGTGGGATTGTTGTAAAGCTTGAGGAAGGTTGTAAAGTGTGGCTTGTGTGAGAGAGAGTTTGTCTTGGGAAATCTACTTCTAAAGGTGAATGCTTAAGAGACTTGCTGGCTGGACCCTCTTGAGAAGAATTCGACGTCAGAACATTTGGTTGTAATCTTCTCTGTTATTGATGATTAATAATAGATGACTACTATTATGGTTCCATTCTCATTTGTCCTTATGATGGTTAATGTGAATTACATCCTTTCTGACTGATGTATAATTGCTTTTATTAGATTTCACGCTTGTATTTGTATCTCTTTTCGTGTGTGCAGGTATCCATTCACTAGGATCGTGAAGGATTGTGACCAGCCAAAGCGAAGGAGCGAGGACAGGGCTTCTTCATCAAACATAAGCGTTGGAATTCAGGTAGGTCTTCTTTGCCTACCTTTTACTTGCAATTAGGAACTTGCGTAGTAGCATTGTGTGATTGTTACTAGACCCGGTCTAGGCTAGTAGGGATCGTCTCTGTCCGCAGAGAGGATTTACCTCCGTAACATAGTGGATTTGGAGTTATTTACACACGTGTGTGTCTTTGTTGAGGGCGCTAAGAAGAGCCTTTGAGTGATAAATATATCTTATATTTCCTTTACAAAAAATAAATATATCATTAACAAAAGGAAAATGTGAGATGAAACATGTAGTACTTACAATGATCTCCTTTAGTTCATCCCTAGTCACTACATCAATTATCAATCTACTTAGGCCTTCAACCGCTAACAAAAAAAGAAGTGAAGAAAGACGACATGATTGTCTCAATCCTCTTTCCATATTTCTAAAATGAGTGATCAATCCATTGGTTACTAGGGGAAAATATGCAAAACTAATTCAATTCATTACCCATGAAACAAATGTATGAAAAAATCCCAAATGAGTCGAGTATTCGTATGTGTAAACAACTAACTGGTAAAATCTTTATGAATATCAACCTTGTGTATCATTACTTTTCGGTTCCTTATGTGAATGGAGTGGAGACCTACTCATGTCATACCAATTACTTCATGTACTTATCTCCCCTTTAGAAAACCAAATTGTTGAGGGGAAAATTGGTTAGAAAGGGTCCCTTTGAGTCAACCAATAATCATCTTAGCAGCTACATTATTCAAAAGTAGATGGGTTGTCTAAATTTAGGATGAGAGTAATGAAACTTGTGTTGAAAGTATCAATAGTGTGTCTAAAATTTTTAAGGTATTCAACCTCTTTTAGGAGTTTGGAGAAAAAAAATTCTAAAGAATCAATATAGAATTCCACTAGGGATCAATCTAGCCCTAGAATTTTTTTCTTTTTTGAAACTATGTAAAACCTCCTAAAGCTCCTCCAATGTGACCTCTAAAATAAGCTAGGAGTTCCCATCCTAATCGATAAAAATAGAAAACATGGATGTCACTTGGAGAATGGAATCAATAGTATCCCTTCAGTCTTCTTTTAATAAGGTATTAAAATGAGAAATTTCGTCATCATATAGCTCCTCAAATGAGGAGGCTTGAGATCCATTTGATCTCTTTAAAGCCTAAACTATGTTGATGGATTTCCTATCATTTACAAATTGGTTGAAGAATTTTGTATTTTATCCCCTTTTTCAAGAGAAATAATTCTCTATTATTGTTCTCAATATAAGAGTATTTTCCTTTGTCACTCCTCTAGTGATTTGAGAAGGTCCTTTTATTGATCCAATGGAAACCCGATTCCATCAATATCCATATTTAGTTGTAATTGAGATTTTCTATGATGGTTTCTTTTTCTTTCTTTATATTTTCCTAAAACTATAAGGAAGGGGATTTGTAAGTGGTTATAACTAAAGGTCTCCAAAAATCCTTTATTTCATGTAAAAAAAGTAGGGTCCTCCAATAATCAATGGTTCATATTAAAAGGACTAGGAAGCTTATTCAAATAGGGAACTAGTTCTAGAAGGATGGGACAATGGTCTGAATCTCCTCCAAAGGATTCCCATTACCTAATGTCATGCTTTTCTTCTAGAATTATTTCAAAAATTAGGAAACTATTGTCTTTTATACACTATGGCATCCCCTACTCTCTTATTTATCTAGGTAGGTAATAGTATTGTTGGTTTAATTCCAATCATTCTATCCTCATCCATATTTTTGAAAAAGGGAATCTAATAGAGGATTGATTTTTGTCATAGGTCTCCAATTTCACTTAACTTTAGATCTCTCATGCATTGATATGGATCAAAATGACATAAGGCTTACACTTTTATGCATTTGATCATTTTCAATGCATGGTGATTAAAACATTTCAACTGTGTGCGCTCAATGGAAGGGAGATTTGTAATTCCTTCCATGCCTAACATGGATCCGACATGTGGAAAACTAAGAACTAGTGTATATAGATCTTAAATCTAGATCTATCTTGTGCCTATAAGGATTAGACTTTGAGGAAGGATTTTTATCTCTAGAGATTTTATCTCTCTTAATGCATGATAAATCTAAAATTAAAATGAATATATGATAATTATAATATAATTACAATTTAAATGTACAATACCTAAATAATATTGCTTAAACCATATGATAAATGTCCACATTCAAAATATAGTATAAGTGAACATATATATAAACATTTACGATGACAAAACTATAAAAATCATATCATGAAAGAAATATTTAAACTAAATTGCCAAAATTAGTTCATTATAACCCAATACAAATTTCCAATAACATAAAACAACTCAATTGCAATATTAAAAAGAGAAACTATCATATACTTCTAGAGTGAGAGTTTCCATGGTTAATCATATTGTTGAATTTGTTTTGGATTGAACTATGTGCATTGATTTGAAATGTCCAACATTTTAGGTGGATACTCCAATCATCATTCGGGATGAAGAAAGAAAAGTGAATGAAAAAATTTAGGGAAAACAAGAGTACATATAATGAATGAAGGAGCATAAGGTTAAATGATATGAAAAAGGTTTTGATAGAAAAATACATAAAAGTTATAATAGTGACTTACCTATTAGAAATAAAATAATAGTAACAATAATAATAATAATGAGTTAGCCAATTATAAAAGAAAAGAAATGTTGTCATTATTGTAGAATATAATAATTATAATACTAAAATTTTTAACAAAGATAGTGGTAAAATTATGAATTCAAGGAAATAAAAAAAACAAATATTATTTTAAAGATATAGAATATAATAAAATGTCAATAATAAATAATAGATAAAGTAATTTAAGAATGAAAAAAGGGAGGAAGGGGATCACCTTTTATTAATGGGTGGAAAAATATCAACTAAATAACTCTTAACTATAAGGAAAATTATAAATTTAAGCTTAATGAGGGGGATAGGCCAAGAGAAGCAGGAGATAATAAGTAAAGATTAGAGATCAAGGAGAAAGAGGTAGACAAGATTTGATGGGAAAGAGTTAGTGGTTAATGTGATGAATGAGGGCTTACCAGGATTGGATGGGTTTATAGCCATCGTCTGGATAAAGTTGTCTTGGTGTTTTTTTATTCAAGTGCTTCATGGATGATGTGAGAGGTTAATGGGGATATAAAGCTAAGATTTCAGTTTGGTCTAAGAAAATTAAATTCTTAGAATTAAAAGTGTGTTCAACAATGGTGGATTTGGATATGTAGTTATAGTAAGTGTCAATGAGGTGTTCCTTGATACATGCTTCAAAAGACTGACCCATTTTTATGACGTAATATTTTCCACAGGAACAAGGAATTTGGTAAATAATTTATTCACATCATGGGATTTTATTTGTATTTGGTAGAACATAATAATTGATTAAGAGTTTTGTACATATTAAATAGGGACTTAATGCTTCTTTTGACTATGAATTTGGAGATGAGATTCATTAGCTCTCTTAATCTTGGAGATGGAGTAATCACTAGACATTATGGGAATTCAAGGGTAAATATTTGAATGGATTGAGTGAATAGGTTTTTAAGATAGTGGATTTTTTAGCATGGTGATGATGTGAATGAGAATGAGGATAACAATCTATTTGCATAATTTTCCTATAAACATGGTGTGTAAGAGAACCATCAAGAAGCTAAGAAATGAGGATGTCCAAGAAAGGGATAGATTTATCTTTTTCTAGATCCATGGTAAATTGGTGATAGGGAAAGGCTATTAATATGTTCTTGGCATTGAGATAAATCACGACATATCTATGATAGATATATCATTTTAGAAGACCCACAATCATCTAAATCATAAAATTTTCTACACTAAATTTTAATCAAATGAAAGATCCATGGGATCTAACAATTCTCCGTTTTAAGAACCCTACATGCTATATAATGAAACTATTTTTATGAGAAAACATATCTAGTCACTCTAACAATATTTTGAAATAAAAACTCTTCATTTTTGTATGATTTTCATATTTGAATTGATTATGTTGAATAAAGTTTAAGTTTGGTGAGAATTTTTCGGTATTAAAAGTTGTTTTCACAATGTTTAATGTAAGAGGTTGACTCCTATTCTAAGTCAATGTTGTCATCTTTATTTAAGTTTTATATATTATCATTTATTTAAGATTATTTTTCTATTTTTGTTCATATGTGATTTCCATATTATTGTGAAATTACAAATTGAATAATATTTTATTAAATTATAATTGAAAGAGAGCAAAACAAAAATATTACTACAACTTTATCACTTATGTCTTAGGTAGATTGTAGTTCACTATTAGACTGGTATTCATTGTGAAGGAATTATGATTGTTTTCCCTTTATACATTGTTGGTTTTAGATTCAATTTCCAATTCAAGCGATCATTGACTATGTAAGATTCCAAATATACTAAATTAGAGAATTTTTGCAAGAAGGTTTAGTTTTTGAGATTGAATAATTGAATGTAACCTATTATTTCAACATTTGTGAGTAGAGTAGGGATAACTTAGCCATGACATTATAGCATTTGTGAAGTAAAATTACAATTTTTCTTTAGTTCTTAAAATGATTTCTGCACATATCTCTATTTTGATAAACTAAAGTAGTAATTTAAAATAAATTTAATAAATAGGCATTAAACTATAAAATAACTAACTTTGCATATATTGTTTCTAGTAATTCACAAGTTAAAAACAAGTTCATCTCCATAACTAAATGAAAAAATATTTAGATATGTTAACTTTGAAATAAAGAAGACATATATAAATCGACTTTCAATTTTGGTGCCGCTACAAAGGGAGTACTAAAAAGAATTAGGGAGTTTATAGTTTTATAATAATAGATAGTTTGAAATTGGCATTGAAAATAATTATCAACTATTTTCTTTGAACCATTCTAAACCAAATGTTTATTTGCATCTAATTTATTTGCATTATTAATTATGTGCATACAATTTCTTGCATTATTTTTTTTTAAATTCAACCAAAAAAATGGAGAATATAAGAAACATATTTTGTATGAAGTAACAAATATAGTAAGATGGCAACTACCCATGCATTCATGGTAGAAATTTTGTACTAGGGCATTATTTATCTAATGTAAAATCATGTTAGGATAGTTTGAAAATAAATGAATAGACCTAGAGTAATGTAAGTAGAATTATTAGAAGAATATGAAGAAAATTTCCTAATACTCCACCTACTTCACGTCATATTGATATAAAAAGCATTGCATGGACTAATCGATTAGCAAGCAAATAGAATTTCAGTAGAAATTTGAAAGGGAAACGTACCAACAACAAGCACAACTATGGAAACTGTAGTTCTTGTAGAAGATCCTACATCTAAAAAATCATTAACTAGGAGCAAGGTGAACAACAAGAAGTATAAGATCATAGAACTATAATACCCACATCTAGCCTCTCAACCTACACTTTTTTGGAGAGGATAAATGGCATACCAATAAGAAATGACATTAAAATTCAGAAGAAGAGGAAACATTTGGGTTTCAAATATTATACCTGGCCACGATTGTAATGTCCCTGTTTAAGAAGAATTATTTCATTTTTAATTTTCACTGGGAAAGAAAAGAAAAATTAAAAGATGAAATGAATAATTAATTTAAAATGGGCATAAAGAGAATATTCATAGTGTTTTAATGACCATGGTAAATTAAAAGGGGTTAAATTAATAATTAAATAGAAAGGGGTTGTAAAGCGAAAATTCATTTTATGACCCATGATATTGACCATGATATTTGAATGAAACATGGTATTTAATCATGTATTTGGAGGATAAAAATTATAAAATGGAGGAAGAGCATTCATTTGGGGGCATGATTGGGTATTTTATCTTTTGTTAATTATCCCAAGATCTCTAGCAGCTTAAGTTGGGAAGGAGAAACCCACATTGTATTTCCTAGTTTTAGTGTTGTAAGACACACCCTAACTGATGGTAGTTGGTTTCGTTGTTGAGAGACACACCCTAGTCAACTATTATGTTGTGGGTCGTTACTTGTGCTTTAGAGGGAAGAATTGTTATATCTCAAAAGGGTTGACTTGGTGGAATGAGTTGTTGGAGATCAAATTGCATAAGTCAAAGTATTGGAAACCCAATTATGATCTAGGTTTTTTGATGTAATGTCTTTCGAGTAATTAGTTTAAATAAAATAAAATTGGTTTTCTTGCATATTGTTTTCACTTTTTGTGGATCTGTGTTTCATTTTACCAATATTTCAAGCAATGAATTTATGCAAAATAATATTTGTAATATTTTTAGCAAAAATTATAGAAGGGTTATTATAGTGGTATTAGAGCTGGTTTTCCTACCATCTTGAAAGGATATATATATAAATGAATTTTTTTGAAGGAAAAGGAGGGAACAATGGCATCCATTGTATATGCTGTTGATCGCATCGAAGTACGCGGCTGCCCTATGTCTTTTCCTTTCTCCCATGGTGCCAAGATTGGCTCAGCCCTATGTGCAGTTTTGGCCAGACCACACCGGGCTTACATGACCGCAACGCTGCCATCCAATGCAAAAAATGAATTGAAGGAACAGGGGTTCGAGAGGACCTTTGCAGGAGCTAGGGTTGTGGCTACAGTAGAAGTAGAATAGGGCGCAACGGCTCAGAGCAGACCCAGAAACAAAGAACACATTGAAGTTCCCAAATCTGGCATCCCATTTGCAGTCGATTGCACTATGCCTCTGTGTTTCTTCCATGGTGCCAAGCTTGGCTCGGCACCGCGAATAGGTTTGGCTAGATCACACTGGGATTCCATAACTGCAATGTAGCCTCCCATTGCCGATCATGGAATGAACGAACCAGGGCATGTGAGGATATTTACGGGAGTTAGGGTTTTGGCTTCAGCAATAGTAGGAGAGGGTGCGGTGGCTGACAACACTGGCATGGATCTGGTGGAGCTAAATAGGCCCAGGGCCAAAGGACAAGAGGGATGGCTGGATAAAGTAGCGAATGGGGTGACCATGGGTTCTCCCCAACCCCCATTCTAATATCTTCCCAACAAAGCAACCGATGCATCTCAGCCAGAACCAAATCTCGCCCATTCTTGGCATTTTCAGATCCCGAAGGAAAGCACCAAGAACACAAAGATATGTAGCAAATCTGAGGGGAGTGTGAAAAATTTCACTCAGTCAGAAACAAAACCTGAATCACTAGTAAACCTTTTTCGCTTTCAAGTTTTAATTAAAACCCCATCTGGGAGGACACATCTGGCTTGGGTACAGGTTACCAAAACTATACAAAACCTGAAGCACAGTATATTCCAACATACTGGTTATCCTACCAGATCACAAGTTTTGATCTTTGGAGGCAGGGTACAACAAGACCACAAACCTCTTATGGTCTACAAAATTTTACCTGAGTCTACTATTACTCTCAATCTGAGACTGAGGGGAGGTGCAGAACACCACCACAAAACAAATCCTCTAGGCAGTGGCATAGGATGCAGCACAACAAAAACCCCAGAAACGCACCAACAACAAAAAAGTGAAGGTTTATCCTTCAAGAACATTCTGGAAGGAAAGAAAACAACAACAACATCAGCAAAGCAAGCTGGCACAGAACCTGCTCCATACATTGTGGATCAACTGAGTTACACCACAGAATTAAATACGGATACTCCAGAAACAGATGAGTACTGTTCTATAATGGAAAAACAAGCGATAATATGCAGATTCAACTGTTTTTGGCCCAAATCTATGGACCTTTTCCATTGGGTCTTCAGAACCTGGACTAATACATGTGACATTTATCTCTGTGCCAAAGGTTTCTTCATTGTTAAATTTCGTACATCAAAGGAAAGGGACATCATCATGAGGGAAGGACCATGGTTCATGGGATCCACGTGTCTCTTCATTACTCCATGGTTTCCAAAATTTGATCCAAATACAATGATTGTATCCCGGATGCCGGTTTGGGTTCGCCTTCACAACCTACCACTACATTTTTGGAGCCATCGAGTTCTGGTTGGCATAGGCAACACCATTGGGCGTTTCATTAAAATGGACACAGATAGAACAGACGAAAAAATATACACATTTGCACGCATTTGTGTGGAAGTAGACCTCAGCAAAGGATTTCCAGACCAAATACAACTCAAGTATAAACAGGGGTGCTGGACTCAGATACTAGATTACGAAAATACTGCATTCAGATGCAAAATTTTCTGGCAAATAGGACATCTACAAAACACATGCCCAGAAGCTAAAAAAGATATGTGTAGGAAGAAGAAGGTAGGAAAACAGCCCAAGAGATGGCAGTTCCCTCCACCAGACCATGAGATCCCTAATGAGGAGGAAGAAGAGGAAAAGGAACACCCAAATCCCCAAGAGAAAAATCCAACATTCAAGGAACCAGAAATAGAGGAATCAGTATTACAAGATCTGATGGACACTTTGCCGGGGAAGATCCCAGATACAATGGATACCAATGGTTCCAAAAGACATCATACCTTAGATCACTCAGATTCAGATAAGGATTACCCCCACCCCATGGAGGACACTTCTCTAGCACTTGTTTCATCCTTGCTGGCTCAAGGGGAGTGGCAAAAAGTCGAGAAGAAAAAGGGGAGAAAAGTTTAATTTCTCCCCATTTGTACATTATCTTCTTTCTATTTTTTTGTGTCTTTTGTTCTGCAGTCTCTATCTTGATTTCTGGATATGCGCTACAACATCTACAAAATCTAATTTTGTTATCTTTAATAAAATTACGAATTTTACTATGGAATATATAAAAAATATATATATATCTATATATATATATATATATATATATATATATATATATATATATATATATCTATATATATATATATATATATATCTATATATATATATATATATATCTATCTATCTATCTATATATATATATATATATATATATATATATATATATATATATATATATATATATATATATATATATATATATATAGATATATAGATAGATATATATATATATATATATATATATATATATATATATATATATATATAGATATATAGATAGATATATATATATATATATATATCAATGAATTGTTCGCAAAATCAATTGAAATAATTGAATATTGTACCAGAAAAATTGAAAATTGTAACATAAAATTAATTGAATAATTTAAGAGAAAAACTGAAAAATATAATAGGAATTATGCAATAATGGTGGATTAGATCAAATCATGGGAAGAGGCAAAAAAAAAGAAAATTTAACTGTAGACCTTAAGCAACCACTAAATACTAGGAGCAAGTAGTGAAGTGAGCCCAAAAGAAGAAAAATATGCGAAGGGATTGGAGGTTTGCAACTACACTGAGCAACATACAAGTAATGAAAACCTTGTTTTAGAATTTTAGAAACACTTATTAAGGAGAAATATGGAGCAGTATGCAACAAAAGTGGCCCAACATATCGAGTCAAAAATAGGTCAAAATAATTTTTGGTTGATGGTTTCCATTAGAGGTTTTATGGTGAGCTTTATAGAAGAACTTGTATGGCCGAAGAAATTACTAAATAAGTGTTTGTTATGAACTTGGAAGCTCGACATAATAAGATAGAAAAATTTATTGGTACTTAGATAAGACCACCAAATTTGTGCAAGGGGAGGTGTGGGGGTTTTCACTTTGACAAGGTACTGACATTGGATTTGAAAACTTTTAAATTTAGATCACTCTAGACAAGTGGAGAGAGGTCAGATAGTCAAGATATAGAAATCACTATCAATGTTGTTGAAATAATAATTATATTAAGAGGAATCGATGCATCTATCAGAATAAATAACTCTACATTCTTGATTTGTAGAGCAGGGAATAGAAACAACTAGGAGTGGAAGGAAATATCCTAATCTCCCATGAAATCCGCACCACCACATTGATTAGTGGCAGCATGATGGTGTTTTTTGTTGACAGCAGTGAAGTGAAAGGGAATTATTTGAATAACGGAAGGGCCATGAAATGGGTTTTTCCTAACATCAAAGGAGAAATTCTTGCCAAAAAAGACAATCAAACTACTAATATAAAATTGTGATTGATTATTTTAGATGGACCAAACCATGAAGGGAATCATCTTTATTTTCATTCTCAAGTTTTCAAAAAATATGAATTTTATAAAACCATGAATTCTAAATGTTGGTCTTCCCATAAAGAACCTTTTGAAATTGGGATAATAAGTTCTCACAATGTGGATGAGTATATTAAGCTCATAGATTCCTTTGAATCAAGAAAAAGTTTTCATTTTATCCTTTGTGTATGAAGCCTTGATTATTTTAACAATTTCTTCAGAATTGTTGTTTCATGATTGCATTGAGAAATGTCACAGAAATGTATGTAATATTTGGATTTTGTGTGATGGAACTATGAGCAAAAAAATAAACTTTTGGATTTTCCATCATCTTTGCAAGTACATACATTTCCCAATTTAGTCGCCATATTTGGTAGGAATCAATGCAAATATCAGTGTGAATATGTAGTATACCTAGGGGGATAATATGGGGTACAGAGGGAGGTACCTAAGGGAATAATGTAATAATGGGAAGGACCATATTTAATCAATAAAGTGGTTAACCGGCATCATGTAAGGGACCACAAGTAGTTAGCAATAATGTAATAAGCCCATTGTATTAGATATATGGTATTGAGAGAACCATGGTAATGACCCATGGTATTGTATGTATGAGGCCTATATAGAGGCTAGAGACTCCCCATGGAGAGATGTCAAGGATTATTGTATTGGCAAGCATATGGCTTGTGGAGTGTTCTCCTTCCTTAAGGAGTGATTGTATGGTGTTGCCCTACCTTAAGGGTTTGATCAATAAAGAGAAGCATTTTCATGTTATATTATTGGGTCGATTTTGTTATTTCCAGGTTTATTTCCATTTTTATATATCTGTAGGTCAGATCTATTACAAGTGGTATCATAGCACTTTCTTGGGCAAGCAGAGAGATATTTTTTTTTTATTTTTGTAGGAATTTTTTGGGGCGGCGAGTTTGCAGATCAGATCTGAAACTTCCAGTGCACAATTTGCAGAATCAAATTGCAGATATGGATTATTTGTGAAAAAATACCCAATTTCAAAAAACAAATTGGCCGAATCAGAGTTTGGATGAGGGAGATATTGTTGATTTAAAAATCAGCTATGTTGCATAAATGTTTTGATGAAAATTCATGGACAGTGGATCTCCAATTAATTTTGGTCATTTTGTGGGGGAATTTTGAGAAAATAATTATAGATCTAAGAGACACTTAAAAACTTAGCCAATTTCAAAAAATAAAATGGTCGAATCAGAGTCCGGATGAGGGAGATATCACTGATTTAAAATCAACTTTCTTTCTTTTATTTTTCTTTTTTTCAGAGTTTTTTGTGACGACGGGAAATTTGCAGCACACATCTGAAATTCCAGAGTGCCTAGATCGAGATTTTTATCACATGGAAAGATGCAGAATGGTCATTCCATTTTTGGAAACAGGTCACACTAGGGATTCTGAGCAATATTGACTGAACTGTGGCCATTTAAAATTTTCACTAAGTGATTTTTTTTTTCAAAACCCTCTTCATGCCTTCTAGAACGAATTTTTTTACAGGGAACGATAATGGTCCTACTATTGAATAATTCATAAAAAGACAAAAGTACTTATGGCCAAAACAGTGGAAAGGTTGCGTATGGATGGGTTTCACCGATGAGGCTGCTATATGGTGGAGCTCACTTGACAGCAAGAAGTACAACCTTTTGGATGAATAATTTGAAAAACTCCTTTTAGACAAATGGTCTCATGCTAGAAAATAAGATAATGAGAAACATGTGGGGTTATTTTCGACTGGTATCTCGTGACAGGTTCATGGATGTATTCAGAAGGAGAAGATCATTGTGTCTATAAATCCTACTTGCAAGAAAAATCTTATAAATGTTAATTTGGCAAAAAAATTGCAATTTCCAACAAAACACATGGAAAACACACAGGTGGATAAGGAGGATGTTCAAGTTTATTAAGATTTGAAGATTTCTATGGATAAGTATGTATTGCATTCTGATATTTATACTTCAGATATGGATAATGTGGATGTTGTTTTGGGAAACCCTTGGATGGAATCTATTGGTACTATCAATATTGATGTGCAGAAGAAATTCCTAAAGCTTTGGTATAAAAAGAAGAAAATTACATTACAAGATATTTCCATCAATAAACAAGTAGAATCCAAGGAGGATGAAGCAGAAAATGTTACAGATACTGATACATCAAATGAGGAATCCATGGTTGAAGTAATATTTGAAGATAATCAACAACAAAAGGCGACACAACATGTACCAGATACCAACCAGGCTCCATTAGGTGGTGAATTAAAGAAAGATACATTGTTGGTTAAAACTTCAGCATATCACAACCCATATCACCCCACAAGAAAACAACCAACATGATGGCAACAAATTAGCCACAAGGACAACAACCCCCACATGACAGATAGAGAGGGGCAATGATCCACCCACAACACATCAACATAGAAAAGCTGCCAGGGTCAACTTCCATCTCAAGCGAGCAAGGCACCAGCTAGATCGAGGGTTCACCTTTCTCTTGGATGGCTAGATGCACGTGCATGGTACTAGTGGACTACTCTTTTGAGTATATCTTATTATTTGTGTTCTTCTTATGTTTCGGGGACAAAACATGTTTAAGGGGGGTGGAATGTAGTATACCTAGGGGGCATAGTATGGGGTACAGAGGGAGGTACCCAAGGGAATAATGTAATAATTAGATGGGCCATAGTTAATAAATAATGTGGTTAACTCGCATCATGTAAGGGACCATAGGTAGTTACAAATAATGTAATAAGTCCATTGTATTAGATATATGGTATTGAGATAACCATGGTAATGACCCATGGTATTGTATGTATGAGGCCTATATAGAGGCTAGAGACTCCCCATGGAGAGATGTCAAGGAATGGTGTATGGACAAGCATATGGCTTGTGGAGTGTTCTCCTTCCTTAAGGAGTAGTTGTATGGTGTTGCTCTACCTCAAGGGTTTTGATATTAATAAAGATCTGAATTTTATCTATTGATCAATAAAGAAACACTTCTATATTTTGTATTTGTTTACATTTATTGGGTATATTAACATCATTTCATATATTCCAGGTCAGATCTATTACAGAACATTTAGAATTACTTGATGAGTATCTGTCACAATTGTTAAGTGTGATTTCAAATAGGAAAGAAAACTATTGTGGCTTGACTCATGATGGAGTATAGAAATATATTGTCCAATATTCAAAAGGAATGCATCCCCTATAGTAATAGAGAGGTGCATGTCTAAATTGGTGGAGGAAGAGTTGAAGAACTCGTACAAGGGAGGTGAAGTGGCCGATAAATTTTTCCATTGGTTTGTTAAGTTGCGTTGGGGTAGGCACAACCCTTATGCATGTAATCTGCTTGTTGATGTTCTTGGAAATAACAATATGTTTGGTGCATCCAAGTCTATTGGATTTTCCTTAACCCCTAGATCTAGTCTCAGGCTAACCAAGCACACAAACACATTAGGAACTCTCAACTTACAAGAACTTTGCACAGTGGAAATCTATAATAGTGAAATCAATATACACAGAGATATTGGGACTAGAGCTCGATTTTTTTATTAGTATATCAATAAAATAATAATGGGGCTCTCGTACTAGGGACCGTGCCCCTTCAGATCACAAGTATAACTATTATACATAGTATACAAAAAAATAGGGCTTGAGGTTAGATCCATTTGATCATAAATTTTCCCATCACTTCAAGTAATAAAAGACATAACCTACTTGCTCATGTAACCAACCAATTATGTCCACTTTTCCTTGGTGTACTTGGTTTTCCTTTTCCACCATCACATAATCATTAGGTTCCATTCTAATCTCTATCCAATTTATTTCTCACAACAATCTAATCCTTTAGATCTCTTACATATCAGCCTCAAACAACAAATACTCACAGTTACATTTGTCTTTTAAACTCAGTACATTATTAGCCCTTAAAATCAACAATTTGTTATAGGGTACTCAATCCTTCAAATACTCTACATAATCAGCCCAAATGCTTCATCTTCTCATAGTATATTAATTCATCAATAAGATTGCATAACTAGCTATCAATAAATGTGGTTCACAATAATGCTCATCAACCCTCCTTCTTCTAGATCAAACACTTCCGGTCACACTAGCTACCTCCTTCCTAGCCAAATTCATTTTGTGATATCCTGTGACTTGGAGTTTTTAATGTAAATTTATATATGGTTAATTGTGATTATTTTTTTAACATTGAGAACCTATTTGGGAAATAGTTTATCAATATTGTATTTCTAGTAAATATTAAATGTGAATTTTTAATTATTATACTGTTAATGAGATAAAGGAATCTCAAAATTAATACTAAAGGTACACCTGGTTGAAAGAGATAAGGTTGCAAGTTAATGTTAGACATTGATTACGCTTATTAATTAAGTCCTATGCATCTAATTTTAATGATTAGATTATTAATGATCATGGGAATGATTGATCATTAACTTCCCTAAAAGACATGATGATGTCTTTGAGAGTGGGGAAGTGAAGCTCATAAATGAGCTAGTAACTAACTGCCCCTTATTGGGTGAGGTGGAGTTAGTTACCAACTACTAACTATGTTGGTAGTGGGGTAATCTAAATTTTCATTTTGCTGGCTAGAAATCACACAGTGGAAAAAAACTAGTGAGGAAAACGAGATCACATGATAAAAAAGAAAAAGGATTAAGGCCTGTGCTCTGGGGGGTCCTTTCTGAGAGAAAGATGTCAACGCTAGGAGGAGTTAGTTAGCTTGAGTATTAGTTTCTAGATTCATATTTTCAAGTCAGTACCCTGAACTTCTAACATGTGATTTTTTTATGAATTGAATAGTATATTGCTTGATATTTATAATTATATACAAATTATAGAAAAGTAATTCTAAATGAGCAATCTGGTAAGAAGCATAAAGAATTTTCAATTATTTTCTTAAATTAATTACAGTAAACATGCATCTATGTATATTGTAATTTTTTAGTACAAAAGTCAAAGTAGTTTTTAAAGACAAACATTCTTTGAAATAGACATAGTGAATGTATATCTTTCAAGATATAAGTTGTATTTATGTATAGAGAAAACAAATGTTATGTTGATGATCTATTCTGGTTTGATTAGGTTCTTAAACTTATTTACATTTACATAGCATATTATGCTACTCTAATAAATTAGAGCTCAATAGAATTAGTTAATAGTGGTATATTATGTAAGAGTGTAAGCTAAATAATACTGTAAAAACTAACAATATTCAAACTCAGGTGAGGTTATCCCGGAAGAGAACTAAACAAAAGAAAAAAAAAATTATATATATATTGGGTATCAAAAATGGATGGAAATGTCTTTAAGACCGGTAACAAATAAAGAATGTAAGTTAAGAAGAAATATCATTAAAAGTTAAGAACACGGTTTAAACGAATACTTGAGTGAACTGGAAAGATGGCATGTGCAATGGTGATACCAAAATATCAATACACATTTAAGTACCAGCAAAGAAAAATTCGAAAGGAAATCATTGCCAAAAAGATATCTCTAAGCTAAGAAATTTCTCGAAAACAAAAAGTAAACCCAATCATTAAATTTGCGAGAAAGAAAAAAATGCATGAAAAGAAAGTACTATTGTTAAATGAGTTAAACATAAATCTTACATAAATGAAAATAATACTTTTGAATGGAAAATGACATGTATGAAAAAAGTTCTACTAGAAATTTCCAGAATATTGAGTGCCCAAATCCTAAAAATGTTAAATGAGTTAAACATAAATCTTACATAAATGAAAATAATACTTTTGAATGGAAAATGACATGTATGAAAAAAGTTCTACTAGAAATTTCCAGAATATTGAGTGCCCAAATCCTAAAAATCCTAAAATGTTGTGATAGTAAACGCATGCCGAATTTTAAAGCATTGAAGTGAAATCAATCACAGAGCTAGTGAAGTTGTGTACAAGGGCCAAAGAAGTGAATGAACTATGGATTTCAATTAATGGGTATTCATTGCAACAATGAATAACCCTAATCAATTATCATCCATCTATTACGAAAAAATGGATCACAACCGTTAAAATTAGGGTACACAGATATCAAAGTTAAATCACGTGAATTCATGAGGTAACTTCTACCGTGGTAGGATAATCAAACTCCACGGTGAGTACTATAAAAACCTTGCCATGACATCAATGCATTCCATCTCAAAGACTAGGTGTTGACTTTATAAATGGAGTAGTGTCGAATATTCATGCTACTATATCACAAGATAACAACTTTACAATGAGGATTTAAACCAAGGTGTGATATATATATATATTTGTTTGTGGGGGAAACAAATTTGTGGACTTAGGTTCGACCCTCATATATTTGACAGTGAAGTATGTGACATAAAGTATATAGGAAATATATAATAAAATCATGGTGACTTAACATCGTTAAGGTGTTTCTAAAATACTATTATTCAAACATATTTGAATGAGGTAAACGGAATGAATATTGAGTCTATAAGTGTGTATTAGGTATGGATAAGGTAAGGTGGTATGGATAAGGTAAGGTAATAGTTTATCAGTATTGTATTAAAATAAAATGTATGAATTTAGTAGGGTTTTAGTTCAAATAGAAAACAAAGTATAGTGTTGCAAGAAAAGAATTTTAGATGTAAATGATCAAAACTTGAAAGTGCGGCTTTTTTTGGAAAAAATGATCAATTGTAAAAGAACACATAGTAAATGGTCAATAACAAAATGTTAAATATACAAGTATTCAGGTATGATGAGAATAATTATACTTAATATTTTTTTAGGTGCAATTAGTAGGTTATATTACAAGTGGTATCATAACTATTGGTTAGAACATTAGGCCTTTTATGGATCCTAGATGAAAACATTATTTTCTATGAGACATACAAATAATTAAACAACAAACTTGAAGAATGGTTGAGGATAACAATGGACAGACTTTGGTAGGATCACCTAGGGAAGGTGAGGAGCATAATACTCATTTGGGAATGTCGGGAGAATAAACTGATAATACAGATAATCATGAATCTGAAAGCCTATAATTAGTTTGTAGTTTAAAGATGGATTTAGATAGTATTGAAGATAATCAAGAAAAAATGTCGTAAGCAAAGGATGATCAAGCAGATATCAATGGCTACATGATCAGAAGATTGGTGGAAAACAAAGGTAGTAGGAAAGATGGAAAAAGTCATACAATAAAATCTATAAGTGAATCTACTAATAGAACTAAATTTATAAATTATAGTGAAAGAAAAACACTCGAGTTTGATGAGAGGAAAGAGAAAAAGTCTGGTAGTAGTATCTGTATGTCTAAAAAGAGATACGTTGCATCTTGTTTGCAAGGGGAATCCAAAACAATTATACATCCAATCTTTGATGGAGAATATGAGGAAGGGGTGGAAGCTTCGCTTCTGAATATGTCAAAGTATTTTAACGTCTACAATTACCCCAGTAACTTGAAGGCCAAATTTGCTACTTATCAGTTAACTAGTAAAGTAGCCTTGTGGTGGGAGGAGAATAAGGCCATAAAGAAAATTAGAAGAAAAAATTTGGCGTGGAAACTATTTAAAAAGGAATTTAAAAAGAAGTTATTAACAAAAGGATAATTTGATGAGAAGGCTAAAGATTTCCATGAGCTAAGATTCGAAGAATCAACCATGGATGAATTTGTTAACAAATTCATGAGTTTTATGAGGTATGTACCATACCTGAAAGAAGAAAAGGAAAAAATGCATAGGTTTATTAGTTACCTTCCTTTTTCAAATAGGGAGTGGATTGAATTTGACAATCCAAAAACCATGGATGAAAAAATAGGGAAGGAAAAACTATGTTTTAAATCAAACAAATAGAAAAGTGACTATTCTAAAAGTTGGATAGCTAAGAAAAATAGAAAGTTCAATGATAAGGAAAAGAGATTTAAGAAACCTTCCTTTCTAACACCTTTAAAATAATTCAATGTGGAAACTATCGTAGAAATGTAAATCAATAGAAAAACTTAGGACAAAAAAGTGGGCAAGGAGCAGGAAATGGAAACAAAAATTTTGGGGATTTAGTTAGGCCACGAATCATGTGTTGGGGCTATAATGAAAACTATTTGTGGAGGGTCTGTCCATAAAATACTGTGAATAGAAAAGCAATAGTAAATAATATGTAAGAATTTTTTATAGTTAATGATATTACTTGCCATATTCCAAGGATTAGTGTGATGATGGATGGAAGACAGGAAGATCATCATTCCACTATAGTGGAGATCTAAGGTAAGATCTGTGGAAGTAATTTTACTATATTAATTGACCCTAGCTCTATTTTAACTTATATTTACCATGCTACAATTTAAAATTGTGGACTTGAAAATGAAATGAAAAGTAAACTCTGGTTAGTATAATTGGCCATAGGAGCTAAAAGAAAAGTTACCGAAATAAGTAAAGATTGTTCATTAGATGTAAATGGAATGGATACTAAATTAAATTTGAAAATTTTTCCTTTAGGGCCTTATGAGGTTCTTGTTGGCATGAATTGGTTAGAACCACCTAAGGTAATTTTAATCTGTTTCGAGAATTCTTCCACAGAAGGGGAGGCTTGTACAATAAAATGTGTTCTAGTAGCTATTTTGTGAGGAAAATTTCCACCTTGCAATTAAAGAAATGTACTCGAAAGGGATGTCAAATATTTACCGTCGATATTGAAGACCTTTCTAGTAAAAATTAGAAACCATCTTTAGAGGATTATCCTATCTTAGAACAATGGATGTCTTTCCTAACGAAATACTAGACTTCCTCTAGAATGGATATATACTTTATTATTGACCTTATCTCTAGATCAATTCGAGAACCAAAAGCCCCATACAGAATGAGTATTTCTAAGCTGATGGACTTAAAAATATAGTTACAATAACTAATAAATAAGAAGTACATAAGACCTATTGTATCACGTTGGGGTGCACCAATCTTATTTGTTAAAAAGAAAAATGGAACTCTTAGACTTTGTATATATTACAAAAATCTCAATAAAATGATCATAGAAAACAAATATTCATACGGCAGATTGATGTCTTATTTGACCAAGTCAAGGGAGCTTCAATTTTCTCAAAAATTGACCTAATAAAATTAGAATCAAATAAAAAGATATTAACAAAACAACATTAAAGACATGGTATGGACATTATAAGTTCATCGTACTTCCATTTGGACTCAGTAATGCACCAACCACTTTTATGTGTCTGATGAATAGTATACTTAGTCCATTTCTAGACAATTTTTTCATTGTATTTGTGGATGACATTCTAGTCTACTCAAATATTAAATAGGAACAAGGTCAACATTTACAAATGCTTCTTCAAACATTTAGATAAAATGAGTTGTATGCTAAGTTTATAAAATGTTCATTGTATAAGAAACATATTCTCTATTTAGGACATGTGCTATCCAAGGAAGGGAGTGTGGTGGATTTATAAAATATTAAGGCTATCATAGAGTGGCCAATACCTAAGGATATAGTTGATATCAAACCATTCATGATAATTATAGGTTATTATATAAGATTCATAGAAGGATTTTCGAAACTAGAAAACCCAATCACTTCTTTACAAAATAAGGGAACTAAAGTTGAATGGAATCAAAAATGTCAAGATAGATTTGACAAATTAATGAAATTGTTAACTACTGCTCCAATTATGAAATTAATTGATCCCAACAAAGACTTTATAGTATGTATTGATGCATGTAAGGAAGGTTTGGGGTGATTTCTAAAGTAAGAAGGCCATGTGTCACGTCCTGAAGACTCTAACTCATCTCCTAAAAAATTAAATTACATGAGTACTGATAATAATCCTGAGACTATAGGAATTACGAGTAACAAGAAAAAATATCAAAATTCATCTTCTTATGTCTCCTTACATAATTTTTATCTTAGTCATAAATATCAGTTATGCTTCTCTTACATCAAGAGGTTGTTTTTTTTTGTTGTATTATCTTTTTTTCTCGAGAATAAAATATGCCTACTATTTCTTTATGACACACATTACAAATTGTTTTCTTTTCCTTCGACAAAAGACAACATATTATATAGCAATACATTGTCAACAAGAACATGAAAGTTTCTACGTCAATAACTCCCAAAATAAGTGCATAGTAAAGGAAATTATTATTTGTCCCACTATAAAGCTACACATATTATATACACTTCTTATCAAGAACTTTGTTGTATCCCAATTGGGTATTATTGTTTTTCTAACCTCGAGGGGGTTTTCTTGGCCCTTGATACTTGATAGGGAATTTTCTTTTGGAATTGCGTGATTTTTGGTACATAAAACATGTGGGATCATTTCACAACCTGCGCTCTTACGCCTTGAACCCATTTTAATGGTTGTGAGGTTATAGGATATTTCACGTAGACATTATGATAGTGAATTCATATATTAAATCCTTTACGAACTCTTTGGAAACCCCTTGGGTACATTAGTTAGAAAATTCAAGGATCCAATTTAACGGATGAATTTATGGCTCACAATCTAGACCCTTCACTTGTTGATATATGTAATCAACGGTTCTGATTCAATCATCTGGCCGCTAGATAACTACTCTAGGGTCATTGGTCATTCTGTTCATTTGCATGTCATGGAGAGAATTGCCTGCTCTCATGCATTAGGTAGATGTAGGGATAAGATGGTGCACAAACTTAGCCAAGGCATGGCTAAAACTCACAAGGAGCTTGACCATGCCAATCACACCCTCATTATTTTTCCATGGTATTCCCTATGCTCCTTTCTAGGGGTTTCCTTCAGTTATTTCTAGTTAATTCGGTCTAGGGTTTTTCTTTTACCTATGGTTTAAATTTCTATTTTCTCTCTCTTTGGATGGTCTATGTTTAAGACTTCACCACACCAATCCTCCTTTGGCCCTTGATTGTGGCCTCCTATGGTGCACAACTACATGCAGGGTAATTTTATTTTCCTCTTTCTGCTATAGTTCCTATCTCCATTTCCATGTTACCATTTTCAAACTTGATTTATTTCCTTCAACGTTTGTGGTTAATCCTTATGCAGATATTAACACATTATGTTTCCCTCTGTCTAGGATTTTACCTCCATCAAATCCCCCTTTGGTAATTTTCTGCTTAAAAAAATTCTTTCATGATTCGTCTCATGTATGGTTGGTATAAAATTCTTTCTAACTGTAACCCTTTTTCCTTTTTTTTTTGGTTAGGATATTTCTTCCGATAATGAGATGTTAAAAAATTTACCATTATAAAATAGTTTGGGTCTATTACTACGTATCAGCTTTTACAGGTTTCACCCTACTTGACTTTTTATTAATTAGTGAACCCCTTTTTTGGTATACCAAGTCCCTGCCATGACTAGATTTGAAGGAAAGTCGAGACCTATATAATTATTTTTTCGATGAATTTAATTTTTCATTGTCAAGTGTTTTTACCCACCTCGAGGCACTCTGGATTTTCCAATTCCTCCACGGGTATACTATATTTTCCTTTTTTTTTAAAGGCTCATTTTTACTCCTCCTGTAAGGCGTTTCCATAACTATTTCCCATTATTGGAATTGTAATCTAAGTGCAGACTCGTATATTTTGTTTTTAATAAAGATTATATTGAAATACTCTTCTGCAGTTATCTCCATTTTTTCCAGGAATGCGTAGATAAATAAATGTACACATATATGTTGCTTGGTCTTCTAGCGGTCGACATGAATCTTTTTCTTTTGAAAATATAAGCTAGTGGCTCTAATTATCTTAGTTTTGTCTTTTGGAAATAAGAGATTACATGTTGAGAAATACGAGATTATTATTGTACTTCTTGTGGTTATATGATTTCTCTCTCAACAATATCAATTTTGGTTCGAATACCAGCATAGGGTTTTCCTTCCTTTATTATATTGTTTATGGTAAGTGGAAATGATTCTACTTGCATGAGTGTTTTGAAAGGAGAATTTGTGGATTATGTTATTTCTGTTTTCTAATTTAGATTCACAGTCCTAACCACCCCAGTCTGGGGATCATACTATGAACATGGCTACAAGACAATAACGAAGCATAAACCCTATGTCTCGATTACACAAGACCCATCTCTTCTTAAAAAAAACCTCCAAACAACAAGAAATAATAAATGAATTTTCTTTAATCTTTATTTACTAACTCTTCCTACACTGATAGATATTTTTTTTTTGTTTTTATTTCCAATTCTGCTTAACATTCCATTCAAGCATGAAACATTAAAGTATATATGAGATAACACAGGCATATATATTTAGAGTTAGCCTATGAATAGTGAGAGTATATATAAAACCACACACACATATGTATTTTTAGTTACCCTTTTTCGGCATGAGTGGTGATTGAATTAATACCATGGTATCGCTATCTCTATCTTTAATTTATGATACTTATCTTAATATCTCTGACCATGTGTCAATACCACTTCAGGCATCCCAACCATAAGTCAGTTATGTACCCAACTTTCCCGAGCTCTAAACCTTTCTCAATCATGAATAATACTCTCAAAGGTCGAATAAATTAGAAATATTAACCCCAAGCAACACTCTACTTCTATGGGGTACTGCACTAGCATTTATCTCCCATCAGTGGCTTGGAAAACAATGTCTTTCTCTCCCACAGTGCCACCAACATGAGAATACTCAATTAATGGTATTTATCTCCAGCCATTAGAATTATTCCAGACTCACTATCTGTTTCTTAGTAGCCTCGTGGCATCTCTCTCCAGCCATTAGCCTTTTTCCTTTCTTTCTTTCTCAAACTATTACTTTCCAATTTCTTGGAACATAACTAACTTCTTCCAACTATCCTCTGATTGAAAAAGGGATTTCAACTCCCCTGAGTGGTCTTCTCACATTCTTTTAAGATATATATATATATATTGAAGCGGATATGTTAATATTCACAAAGTCAACAAGTTAAATTTGTTGACATGCATGAAGTGACTATGTTAAAAGTGTTAACACACACACACACACGATCATAGTATACACGATTTGCAGGTGGTGTTATGTACATGTGATGTTGTGTAAACGTTGTGCAAATGGTGTTGTGTACATGTTGTACATGTGGTATTGTGTACTTGTTGTACATGTTGTGATATGCATTTGTTACTGTGGTACGTGTATTTTTTAGTTGTTGTATTATGACATATGTATCTGTTCTATTGTACTCTATGTATGAATATGTGTTGTGTTATACACTAGGTGTAGGATAATGTGTCATGTTGTACACTAGGTGTAGGAGTATATGTTGTGTTATACAACGAGTGTAGGAGTATGTATCGTGTTACACAACAAGTGGAGTATGTGTTGTGTTGTACACCTAGTGTAGGTGTGTGTGTTGTGTTGTACACCAGGTTTATGTATTGTGAGGTGTTTTACGTCGTGAGTGGGTGTATGTGTTGTGATGTACATTGTGTGTATTTGTACATGATTGGAAGAGAAGAGAAGGCACTAGGTGCGTTTTGGGTGTGGAAATCAATCCGATGTGTGTACAAAAAGGACAATAACAGAGGTAGAAGAAAAGGACTAATTAAAGGATAAGTATCAATGTATTATTTTAGTTTTATTATGCATGTGATTTATGGTTTTGATTTATGATGGTTACATGTGATTTATGATGGTTATGTCTAGAGATAATCGGATGTGATATGTTTATACATGTTGATTTTATTAAAGAGCTAGTTTGAGTTGTTGTGATAGGAAATAAACAGAATTGTAGGTGTACTATTCCACCATCTACGGTATACACATGGTGAAAAATTCAAGCTGAAGTTGCAAGGTAGAAGGATTAGAACACTTCCTGGTGTTCTACATATTCCTGCATTGGTTAGAAACCTAATTTTTGTAAGCAAGATGGATGATGCAGGTGTAAAAATAGTGTTCGAGAAAGATACCTACAAGATGGTTCGGGGGGCTCTAGTATTGATGTGGGGAGCTCAAGTTGGAACTATGTACAATCTTCTGTGTAACACTATTATTGATGGGTACAATATTTATGTGCTTCCTAAAAGTGGAGCAGAAAATCTAGTGGTCTGAAGAGAAAATACCATGGAATTCCATCAAATACTTGGACATATTGGAGAGAAGGGCCTTTGAATACTACATGGTAATGGTATGGTAGAAGGTATGTCTAATTCCTCTCTAGATTTTTATTTATGTGAACACTGTGTATATGGGAACCAAAAGTGGATTAGTTTCCCCTCAAGTGCTAAAAGGGTGAAAGGGATATTAGAGCTTATGCACAGTTATGTGTTTGGATTTGTGTCAGTTCCATCACTAGGTATGTTTGTGTAATATGCCTCATTTATATATTAATTCTTAAGGAACACATTGATATATTTCCTCAGGAAGAAATATGAAGTCTTTGACAGGTTTAAATAATTTCAGGGTCTGGTGGAAAATCAATGGTCCAGCACTACCCCCTTTAGAACATATTCCACATTATCCAACTCTTCATACTTACTCACTTCATTGCCCACATTTCAATAACTCCGTACTTCATTTTGACAAATTCGACCTTGCTCGCTTTACTTTGAACTCGCTTGCTTGATTGAGACCTTTACCTTTAGCATAATCTTGATACAATCACCACATCGACTCGACCAATCCCGTTAGGCCCAGGCGTGCGTTCTCCAATAGTGCCGCGAGATATGATTCTGATTATATATATGGTTCCCTTTTTTGCAATAGGTTCACTTCTACATTGGGGTGCCGCTCGTTCGGGAGCTCGCCCCACATCGACTTGACCGGAATCTGCGGGCGGGACACAGAGAAGAAGATTAAGGTGTTAAGGACATATAATAGTGGAGAGTTTTGTAAGAAGGAACTTGAAGAGTTCTAAAATAAGTGTGGTTTATCATGGAAGAATACTACTCCATACACACCTAAACAAAATGGAGTTGCGGAAAGAATGAACAGGACGTTGATGGAAAATGAAAGAAGCATGGTAAGTGGTGCTAGATTAGGGTAGGAATTATGGGCAGAGGTAGTTAACACTACATGTTACCTGGTTAATAGATCACGTTCATCTACATTGGAGGATAAGAATCCATATGAGGTATGGACTAGTAAGAAAAACTCTTTTTCATGTTTGAGGGTATTTGGTTGTGATGCATATGTACATGTTCCAAAGGAGAAAAGAACTAAGTTGGATAGTAAATTCGAATGGTGCATATTTATTGGGTATAAGGATGGTTTAAAAGGTTATAAGCTTTGGAACCCATAAGCAAGGAAGGTTGTGTACAGCCAAGATGTGGTGTTTAGAGATGTGAAAGTTATTTTTAAACATGAGGTCCTACCAAAGGAACCTAAGAAGATAGAGTTTGAACTAAAGGAGGAAGAATCAGACTCTACAACAGAATAGGAATCAGAAGAGGAAGAGACACAAACTCCAATTTTGAGAAGATCAATTCGAAAGAGAAGGCAGCTAGATAGGTATAGTCCATCTTCCTTCTATTCAAAATTTTCTTTATCTATTATTGATGGTGATCGCAGAAATGTCAGGGAGGTAGTGGATTCAAAGGATAGAAAACTCTGGAAAGAGGCCATGGTTGATGAAATGGCATCTTTGGACAAAAATGAGGCTTGGGATCTAGTGGAGTTTTCGGATGGAAGGAAAATTATTGGCATCAAATGGGTGTTTAAGAAGAAGATGAATGCAGAAGGAAAGGTGGAGAAATACAAAGCTCGGTTGGTAGAAAAAGGTTATTCCTAGGTGTTGGGAATTGATTTTAGTGATATCTTTTCTCTTGTTGCAAAGTTAGCTTCTTTTAGATTACTTTTTTTTTTTGTTGTTGCATTTTATTTGGAGGTAGAATAGATGGATGTGAACACAAAATTTGTTCATGGGGATCTAGAAGAAGAGATTTATATGAAGCAACCTGAAGGCTTTGCGGTGAAGGGTAAGAAAGAACTTATATGTTGGTTAAAAAAGTCTCGGTGTGGATTAAAACATTCACCAAGGATGTAGTATTAGAAATTTGATACATATATATGGGAACTTGGCTTCACAAGGAGCAAAGCAGATCACTACATGTATTATTTGGTCTTGTATGTGGATGATATGTTGCTTATTGGAAATGACAATGAAATTATCCAGGATTTGAAGACCCAATTGTCCTCCAAATTCAACATGAAGAATATTGGTCTTGCAAACTATATTTTGGGCATGGAAATTAAACGTGATTGAGAAAAGAGGAAGCTTTGGTTAAACCAGAGGATGTATGTCGAGATGATATTGAAGAGGTTTAATATGTAGGATATTAAACCAGTGAAGGTTCCTATTAATCTAGGTGTAAAATTCTCTGTTAAATAGTGTCCCAAGACACGAGAAGAGGAAGAGGACATGTCTCATGTTCCATATGTGAGTGTAGTTGGTAGCATGATGTATGCAATGGTCTATACTAAACTAGACATTACGCATTGATCCAGGTGGCTCCAAAAATGCTCAGAATTTAGAACTGGCTTTGGAAAAGCTAAAAAATGAAAGTTGTTGCATTGAAGTCAAACTACGACCAAATCGTATTTCTCATCGTCTTGATTTAAACAATGCGAGCAAAACTCAAATCCAAATTCATATGCTCAATATATTCACGGTCAAAGTTATGGTCAAACTAGGCCAAGTGACAATCACTAACGAGGCAGAAATTTGGCAGAGTACCAGCGCATAGAATCCAACCACTGGAATGGGAAAATTTATTGCCTCGTTAATTTCTCTAGTGACCTCCAAAAATCAGTCGATTTCTTTTGGCTAATATGGTTATAAAAATCAAAAAAATATTTAAAAAAGGGGCGGGCCCACCCACACCACCAACCAATGTTTTATATATATTATACATATATGGCCTAAGCACATTTTTAAATGGCCAAATAGTTGACCATCATTCAAAATAGGGCCAACGGTACTTTAACCCATGCCTCACATGCCCAACATGGGCACACCACCAATAGGACAACAACCCAACCTTGACAACTCTGCCCACCAAAATATATATAAACCATCGTTTCTCCAAGCGACGGGGAGAGGTGGAATGGAACCGAGAGCACCTAGAACCTTGAATGCACCAGAACCCAGAGCTAACATGGAACCATGACTGGCACATTTTTTGAGAGAGAATATTGCAGGAATATTCTTTGATGCTTAAGGAATCTAAAAGATTCCTTGGAGGACAATTTTTCTTAGTGAAAAAATCATGTCAACTTTAAACTCAAATGAACTAGCATTTCGCATGGAACGTGATGGCGTGGTCCATTTCCTCATCTGAGCAGCATAATTTCAAGCACTCAGTAGTGAGGAATATTTGCAGAATCTTGAGGAATATAAAAGATTCCCTTTGAGGGTAATTTTTTACCGAGGCAGAATGATGTTGACTTTATAGTTATTTTTATCATTATTCATAAGGAGCGTGATGGTGGACTTGTAATTTTCATCTAAGCAGCGGGATTTTCGCCCATATCCCAGAAGGAATATTTGGGGGAATCTTTGAGATTCCCTATGGTCCAAATATTGATGGTGTCAGAAAGGGGCCAAGTTTATAATCGTTTAACATGATTTCACACCACGCATTCAATGGTGATGTCGATTCCTCCAAATGAGCTTTTCATTTTCAAACCATTTGGGAAAATGGAGGTATATGAAGCAGTGATACCATGTCTTTGTTTTGTTTTGTTGAGATGATGATTTTGTTGTTTAGATCCTTATTACCATTAAGTTGAAGGATACTTTTATGCCATGTCATGTGAGAATTTATTATCTTGTCGTGCTAAAGGAGGGCTCATATGAGTGAGAGTTCCTATAGGAGAACATCTCGTAAAGAGACATGCCACTCTTGTTGAGGGATTATCCTTGTAATGACAAATAATATACCATTTACATCATCACCAATTTTCAATATTCAATGAAGTAGCCTCCCCACTCTTGACACAAGGCCCGAAGACATAACCCACACTGGGTGAACTCTGTTATCAATTTGTGTGTGCCCTTTGATTTGATGGTTGTAATTATGTTTCTTCTTCTTTGAAAGCACACAAATGTGGATTTTCATAATCTTTCACATGAAATTATGCTAACATCATAGAAGTAAAATATCTTTGTTAATTCCGGAAGCTAAAGAGATTCATATCAAGTTTGGTATCAAAGCGGTCTTCTCGCTAAGGTGAATTGCAAGTGTGAATGATAACCAGAGATTGAACATGCAACAAGAAGGAAAATGGATAACAATAGAGATCTCTATGAGAACCTCCCAAGGATGGAAAGCATGGTGGATTTAATGTATGCAAATTATGAGGAGAAGATGACAAGAGAGGAATGGGAGAAAGAAAGATAATATGACGATGCTTCATCTACCCCCTCGAGTGAACATTCTTCTTCATCGTCTTCTCATCATTCAATTGAGGAGATTAATCAGAGCCTTCAAGCAAAGAATTGTGAATTGAGGAGACTTCTACGAGAATAAAAAGTGGAGAAGCAAAAATTTCAACTTCAGTTAGGAGCCACAAAAGAGGCCTTGGAAAAGTTGAAGCGCAACGAAGGCTTAGCAAATTCATCATGACCTATTTTAGAATTGACATATGAGGTAAATAATGTTGATCGTTCTTCAGGTTCATTTTCACATGATGTTATTTCTATTAGAAACATGGAGGTACCCATTTCAGGAACTGGCATGAAACTCCTTGCCAAGATGGGGTATAAAGGAGGAGGACTTGGTTTTAATGGTCAAGGAATGAATCACCATTGGAGTTTCTACAAAGACCTCAATTTTTCGATTTGGGATAAATTGAAGGGGAGTGCTCAAAGGTATCAGAAGCTTCCAAGGAATCATCAAAGCCATCAAAGAAAGAGGTTGATTGGGGCACATCACAATACTCTCTCATGGCAACACAGATTTTAGAGGAAGAGCTAAGGCAAGCTCTCATCGTCGAGATTGCATCAGAGATAACCAAGAGAGTTATAAATTGTCTCAGTATTCTAAATTTCATTTTGATTACAAGCATATTAAATCATGGCGTAGAAAACCATGTACCTTTTTTTGTTTGCATAACCATGTGGTTTTTGAGTGCTGGAATAGAATGGCAACAATAAAGTGCACGAGATGTGAAAGGAATTCTTCACATTAGGAAAAGAAGAAGGTAAAGAAGGTCTGGAGGAAGAATACTTTTTGCAAACATTGTAATAGTGGTGGACATCAAAAAGCCACACATTGGAGGCTCCATATAGAGCTATGTCTCAAGGACAAAGCGCATATGTAGGAACCAGTTGGTGAAAATGTTCAACAAGCGAATCCACCACAGGGATATGACCCATTCACTTTGATGAGTGAGAGATGGTTTTACTAGATATGGTAGCTTGTCATGGCTACATTTTATAAATCATGTGTTGTGATATAATTGTAAAAGTGATGATGTATTTTCCATCGCTTATTAAAGAAACAATGATGTTTTTGGCCTTTTGTTGATAGTTGAGGTATTGGTTTCTATTATGATGTACAGTTGACCAAAGAGTGTGTCTTATAAACTCTTGGAAAGTATGGGGATTATTGGGTCATGTAATTGAACATGTAGATTGCAAAGATTGTACTACAGGTTTGCATAGGATGCAAGTGTTGGTTCATCATTTATGGCTATGAAGAACAAAGGTGAAGGAGAAAGAAGGGTGGCCTATCAAGGAACTTGTTGTGCATAAAAGGGAGTACAACAATTGAAGATTATGTTCATGCTTTGGGAGGACCAAAATCTCCTCAGTGGGGAGGAATGATCTAGGTGGCTACAAAAATGCTCAAAATTCAGAAGTGGCTTTGGAAAAGCTCAAGAATAAAAGTTACTAGGTTGAATTCAAAATAGGACTAGATCGTATTTCTCTTTGTCCTGATTCCAACAACATAGAGAACACTCAAATCCGAGTTCATATGCCCAATATATTTGCAGTGAAAGTTATGATCAAACTAGGGGCAGTCACTAATGAGGTAGCAATTTGGAAAATCACTGATGCACAGAATCCAACCATCAAAATAGGTGAATTTTTCGACTTGTTAATTTTTCTGGTGACGCCAAAAACCAATCGAATCTTTTTGGCTAATATGGTTAAAAAAAAGAAAAAAATATTTAAAAAAGGGGCGGGCCCACCCACATCCCTAACCAACGTTTTATATATATTATACATATATGGCCTACGACCATTTTTAAATGGCCAAAAATTTGACCTCCATTCAAAACAAGGCTGATGGGACTTCAACTCGGGCCTCGCGCACCCAAATTGGGCACACCACCAACGGGCTAATGACCCAACCTTGACAACTTTGCCCACCAAAATATATATAAACCATCATTTTACCAAGCGACGGGGAGAGGCAGAATGGACTCAAGAGCACTTGGAACCTTGAACGCACCAAAACCTAGAGCTGAGATGAAACCATCCTTGGCATGTTTTTCAAGACAAAATCTTGCAAGAATATTCTTTGATGCTTGAGGAATCTAAAAGATTCCCTAGAGGACAATTTTTCACAGTGACAGAATTATATCAACTTTATAATAAAACAAACCAAAATTTCACAACAAACCTTATGGTGTGGTCTATTTCCTTATCTAAGCAGCAAACTTTCAAACAGTCACACTGAGGAATTTTTGTAGAAGCTTGAGGAATCTAAAATATTACCTTGGAGGATGTTTTTTGACCGAGGTGGAATGATGTTGACTTTATAGTCATTTTTCTTAGAATTTCACAGGGAGCATGATGGTGGACTCAAAATTTTCATTTGAGCAGTGTATTTTTCACCCATCTCCAAGAAGGAACCTTTTGGGGAATCATCGAGATTCCTGAGGGTCCAAATCTTGATGGTGTCAAAAAGGGGCCAAGATTATAGTCGTTTGACATGATTTCATGCCACAAATTTGACAATGATGTCTGTTCCTGCAGGTAAACTTTTCATTTTCAAATGAAGGTATATGAATAAATGATGCCATGACTTTCTTTTGTTTTGCTGAGATGATGATTTTTTTGTTGAGATCCTTATTACCATTATGTTGAAGGATAATTGTATGCCACGTCATGTGAGAATTTATTATCTTTTCATGCTGAAGGAGGGCCCATATGAGTGAGAGTTCCTATAGGAGAACATCTCATGAAGAGACATGCTACTCTTGTTGAGGGATTATCCTTGTAATGACAAAGAATATACCATGTACATCATCATCATTTTATAGCATTTAATGAAGTGGCCTCTGCACTCTTGGGACCAGGCCCACAGATGTAACCCACACTGGGTGAACTATGTTATTAATTTGTGTGTGTCCTTTGATTTGATGGTAATCATTATGTTTCGTCTTCTTTGAAATTACACAAATGTGGCTTTTCATACTCTTTCACAAGCAATTTTGATAACATCATAAAAGTAAAAGACCCTAGTTAATTCTGGAAACTAAAGAGATATGGATCACACATGTAGTGGGAGTATCAAGCAAGTTTATGTCAAAACCAAGGAAGGAGCATTGGACATTAGTGAAGTGGGTTTTCCAATATTTTTGTGGCACTAGTGATTATGGTTTGTGCTACCAAGGAAGATCGGGATTGGACAAATTTCTTGACATTCATGGCTTTGTTGATGCATATTGGGTTGGAGATTTGGGTTAGAGAAGATCTACAAGTGGGTATGTGTTTAACTTGTTTAGAGGAGCAGTCAGTTGGATGAGCAAGAGACAATTTGTAGTGGCACTTTCAACTATAGAGGCAGAATGCATGGTAGCCACTCATGTAAGCAAGAAAGTAGTTTGGTTGCATAGATTGTGTTCAAGTATGGGATTGGTACAATGAGCTATAAGGATAGGCTGTGATAGCCAAAGCACAATTTTCTTGGAAAAGAACCCTACCTATCATTTAAAGACAAAGCACATTGATGTTCAGTATCACTTTGCGAGGGATATAGTCGACGAAAAAAGGTGTTGTTGGTAAAGGTGGACATTTTGAAGAATGTTGCAGATGCATTGACAAAGTCTGTGAGCACTCAAAAGTTTTCTTGGTGTAGAGGAATAATGGGCGTTGTAGGGTTGGACCAATGACAAATCTCTCATGTGACCCCCTCTGTGGAAAGAAAACAACAAGTGGGAGAATGTTGGGTATGTGTTATATTCCTTCCATGACTAGTCCCACGCACTGTACGAACTCAAAGACCCACCCATGAGCAGACCTACCCATGGTTTTCTGCATGGTTTTTGCACATGGTTTTGGGCATGATGGTTTTCTTCCCATGACGTTTTGTAGATCTAGTCAAGGGAACTACAGTTATGTTCTAATCCAGGGTTATTGATTGGGGTTTATGAATGCCTCAGCATGTATATATATATATATGTATTGTAACATTGAAAGGAACATAATGAAAAATCAATCTGGTAGTCTCAGTTTTGGGATCCAGGGGAAAATATCTGTGTATTTTGTTTTATTTTCTTCCTATTACTCATTTTTTAGTTTGAATAATTTGTTTGCAGGTAATTTTTGTACAAGGTTAAAACCTACAATACTGCTACTCATGTTATATTTCAAAAGGATCTTCAATATGGTCATTCAAACCCCTTCTCAGAACCCATTTACTTCATGTATCCAAAACACCTGCAATACACTCATAGATTTAAAAAAAACACAAGAGATTATGGCCATCAAATATGAGTCAAAAGAGCATATGTAACCACCCTCCTCATATATACCCACTTTCACCAGTCTTCCAAGGTAAACATGAGAGGAGGAACTTCTATGATATGACTCAACCTCCTAGCTTCATTAAGGAAGTGGAATCGACAAACCAAAAATTTAATGACCTTCCTTAGGAGTTATAGGACCCTGAAGAGCTAAAGCACCCTTCCATGTGCCCGAACTGTGAGTTAGATTTCTTTTTCACTGATATGGATTCCCAATTGTAGGCATAACACTACCTAAATTCGAATGTAGACCTCTAGTCACATTCATAAGCCTGCAAGGGAGTGACTATAGTCCCAATCTCCTAGTTTTGTGCCCACGAGCGCGTGATCTATTCCACCTTTTCAGGGCTAGACTCCATATCACTACCCAGAACTTGATGAAACTCTCCAAAACAATAAATGATACAAAGATAAATCCTCTAGCACAAAACTTGATCGGGGACTTGATCTAACCAAGCCTAACAATGACAGAAATTTCGTCAAACACAGTGTGAACATATAATCTACATGTCATGAATGCATAATTAAACATAGGGTTTGATACTTATCTAAGAATCATCAAGAAGGTATAATGACCTCTCATAATAGTTGCAATAACATTTATTAGGTCATGCATTAAATAACCATTCATTTATAAATCAAAACATGTAAGAGCCAAAACTAGAACCTGTCATGAAACCATGCTTATAACCAATATAGAACTAGAATAATAATAGTGATAGAACAACCATTAAAGCCACATAATAAAAAGTATAAATACTTATGAAATACAAGAGGAAAATAACTCTTATTAACGTATGAAAAATACAACCAAGTTAGGACTTCCACATACCACCCGACCATAGATTGGGCTAAACCAAATATTTCTTTCAGTCAATCGCCCCAGTGCCATATTCCAAAAATGATTGTGGGACTCACAATAAAAACAACCAGAGCCTCATAAGGCTTTACTTCATTTCCCGCCATTACTAGTCAAGGGATTTCTAGGCCCGAAACAATAACCTACCCAACCAGGCTTTACCGTAATCCCACCATTATTTTTCAAGGGATTCCCAGGCCCAAACAAAGAAACATACACTACCAGGATTTACCACAATACCACAAAAACTGGTCAAGGGATCACTAGGCCCTAAACTAGCTTGGATGCCTTTGGATTTCTTCACCAATACCTTGAGGAATTTTCTTGTCTCCACCCTCAGGCTTTACCGCCTATCCCGCCATTATTAGTCAAGGGACTTCTAAGCCCTTGGGAATTTTCCTGAGACCACCCTACCCAGTTCCAAAACCATCCAACAATCTAAAGATAAACCAAATGAAAGAACCCAATCACACTCTGGCTATCCGAAAATGTCAAGGAAAAGCTTAAACCATTGTCACACTTGGAAAAACCCATGCCAATGACAACAATGTTAGGAAATTATATATTACAGAGAAATGGAACACATAAAATATTGCATAAATATAAACACAGAAAACACATAAAACAAGAGAGACACAGATATATGTGGTTCACCCAGTTTAGGCTACCTCCACCCTGAATAGCCAGTCCTTCGTTTCTATTATCCAGCAAAATGAAGAGACACAACCTACAGAAGATCTTCTGTAATATCCTCTATTTTCTCTCACAGTCTCACCTCTTTGCTTCTCGCTCGAAGAATACACATCTATTACATAGCCTCAAATACAATTCCCTCATACAAAGAGAGGCGTTGCCTTCTAGGGCAAAAAACCCTAAACTAAACATAAGTTCTACCGTCAGATCATCCGCCTAATGAACGGCCCAGATTGACTAGAAATTACTATACTTTTACAAGGCAATTTTACATCTGTTTTTAGCTTCAGGGGCGCTGCCCCCGAAACCCCCGCCGGGGGACCTCTGTGTTACCGGGAAAAGTGTCTATTTAGAACTGCTCTATCCCACTAAGGTGTGACAACTGCCTTAGAAACAAACAGAGAAAAACTACTTTTGTATTTCCTTTATGAATTAAAGATAGAGGGGGATAGAAAGAACCGACCTGTGTCTTTTGCTAATCCTTTGATCCAATCCCTCTCTTCTTTGACAGCTTCCAGCTACTTGCTCCCTTACTTGCCCAGCTTCACCAAGTACCTGTAAGATCACAGAAGAAGAAAACTATACAAAGACATGGATCTATATTCATAAACAACTTAGGATCAGATTTAAGCTAACCATACAAATGTAACAAGCATCAATGATACAAAAGCATGGAGGAAAAACTCAAATAGTTTTTATTGATATACAAGAAGATCTAGGAGGAGTTACAACCGATGATTCTTGACCCAGCATCAACCTTCCAGCAAAGAAGCCCCTCTTCACCTCCAACAAAGCATAAATCACCCAATACTCTGATATCTATCTCAAAACCAACAGCAATTCCTTACAATGTGCAAAATTCCAGCCTCCGGATCTCTGGGATGAGGGATCCATATATAGATGTATGCAAGGAGGATGAGTCAGCTTGTGATTTGATTAGTGTCTTCTCTCTGTTAGTTCTTGTTTCCACTTGGAGACTGAGAGCCTCTTACTCATCCTTGGTCGAATTCAGTGAGGCAAGTGTCACAGGAGAAGATTCTGGAAGCTTCCATTGTCTTTCCACCTCGCGGAATGACACTGCCATTTGTCATTTTTCGCTCAACGCACCCTCATAGTGCATTTAGGTGCGTTGCAACACACCTAGCTAGTGTGTTTAGGTGCTATGCAACGCACTTAGCCAGTGTAGCAGCTGAAATGATCCTGTTTTGACTTACTCTGAGCAGTTTCTGGTGGAGAACTTCTGGGAGAAGCTGTAATTTGTTGACCTTGTTCCTTTAGGGGTTAGAACAACACTTTTAGGGACTTAGGAGCCCTTGGTTTATGGACATTTCATGCTTGGAGCTGTAAGGCACAAAAATGTCTATAACAGTTGCCCCCTAAAGTATGAGGCCGTTAATCGGGTGAAATGCTTTATTATGAGGATCCGAAGTTCTTTCAATGCTGGGAGGAGACCTGTAATAAGATACAATACAATACATTATCTTCATACTGTTTTTCATGATCTAGCTGAGGCGAGCATTCCCATGCTTAGCTTTATAAATTCATTTTCATGTATATAGGACAGACAATCGTCTGAGTGTAGACTGATGATTCTAATAGAGCCATCATCCTTTTGGTAGGATGATTATCTGTGCTGCAATGTTGTACATTTAATGTCTTTATTTCCCTGAATATATATCGCAGCCCAGATGGATGAAACTAGATCCGGGGTCTTCAATCGCGTCCGATCTTCACTTGAAGTACAAGTCGATCCATGTGAGAAATGTTCTGAAGTCGAACATGGAAAGACATCGCTTGATTACCAGTCAATGATGTAAATTGTTAACAAGCACGAGAGGAATCACCGATAATCATAATGATCCTCAAGGTACTGCAGTACAATTCACGTGGTGTGAATAAAGGACTTGGCGTCGAACACCACGCAAAATCTTTCAGTCGAAGGTCATTGATGTAAACCTGTCGCCGGAAGTGAGAAACTTGCCATTGAGGCATGCAAGCTTCAAAGTACTGAATGGGGTGTTCCTAGACCAACTTCTTGGATAATGAGCTGATGTCAACAAGAAGTGATCCGTCACAGGAGGGCCTTAATGAATTCCACATCAATGACACGGAACGGAGCAAATGATTTTGATGGAGGTGAAAACGATCTGATGATATACGGTTCAGGGTGGCGGTCATGAAAGAATGGAGCATAATGTATGGTAGTGGGTGGGACACAGGTGACTTCTCTGGATGACTTCTCTTGAACATGTCGGCGACACTAATGTGATGGATTGGTAGCATTAACCCCAAATGTGGATGGTATGGTGTGACCATGGCGATGTGACCGGTGAATGAAAAAACCCAACCCGACTCGGACACGGAGTGGAAGTGTCATGTTCAAGAGCGACTTGCTACCAATAAAGATTCTTTGAGTTTTCTTCCCAATTTTTCCCCAGTCATTGCTGACTAGTACCTCTTTATTTTTGTCAAGCTTGAGGAGGATAACATATGCTTGTTCTATAATTTGCCCTTCGGGCAAACCCATCACTATGTTTTAACGAGCCTAGCGATAGTGAAACTCGTTCTCGTCTAAAGACAAGTTTGTCGCTATTAATCTTTTTAACGAGTTTAACGACAAAGATAACTCAGTCCTTTTCATTTTTAGAGAGTCTGAAAAGGTACATAAAGGTAACTCCAAAATTCCTTTTTCGTCTTCTAATCCCTTAAGTCCGAAAAAGTATAAAACAATACAAAATGGATGAATTTTCGATAGTTTTAACGAGCCTAACAAAACAAGCGCTCGATCTTTTTGTGCAATAATCCCTCAGGTCCAAAAAGATTAAAATCTAGATGAGGGATAGCACTTCCTGTCCCTTTAACGAGCTGGAGAGGCCAATGGCTTGGCAATCTTTTCATATTTTACGAGTCAGTTGAAAAGAGCTTAAAGGAGACTCGTCTTTTGAGGAACGAGTGATAAAATGGTTAGCAGCTGATTCTAGGTAAGGTTTGGAATTTTCCAATCACGGCAGTGTCACAAGGATGGCTAGTGAAATCACTCTTCGCAGCTGTTCCTCAAAATGGGTAAACAATCAAATGGAGGTGAATGATCGGCCAATGGAAAAGTGGAGGTTATGGTGCAAACACGACCAAGGCTTTAATGGCTGAAGTACTACATTCACGGTGGTTATTTACCGGGGAATAGTTCATTTTTTAACGAGCTTAAATGCGGGTGGAAACATTTGCTTGGTGCAGGTTTATTTTTAACGAGCTTGAACCTTGCGGTAACACTGCTCGATTAATCCAGTCGTATGATAAGAATGTCTCATATAAAACGGCCATTTTTAGAGTTTTTCCCCACATCCTTTCTTTATGTAAGTTAGGAAATGACCAATCCAAAAAACAGATAAATGATCACTCTTTTCTTGCACTCCAAAAGGTTTGCATGCCCCCAGGTATAAAATAGAGTTTCAAGGTTACCCCTTCTTTAGTCTGTTAAAACATTTGTTTTACCGAGAGAGGCCTACCTCTTACAGGTTACCCAAAGATTGTTCTATTCACAGCGCAAACAAAACACTTCTTCGGCGATGTCTACCGAGATAAACAAAGGTGAACGGATGATATAGTGAGACCATCCCTGACATAACTTTGACAAGAGAATCCTGTACTAGAATAACCCCCTCTTCCACTCACGGACGGGGGTACAGACTAGGCATATTCTCCCGCGGAAACCTACTCTATACCCGAAGTTTTCCTGCCGAAGCAGACCAGGATGCATGCCCCCTGGGTTTCAGTCATATCCCTCCGAATTACTCGCGCTCATCGGGAGGACGGACTGGAGATTGAGACATTTCTTGCATGAAAAGACCATTCAGGGATGGTATATGACTATTTGCTCTATATGATCCGGGAAATGAAAGCTGGTCCACGAGCTTGACCACTCTTCCTTCGTGCGGAAAACACATTACTCTAAAGGGTGAGGAGACAATGGCTCCCATGCAATAAATCTAGTCTCGTCCAAGGAGTAGATTGTAATCTAGGGGTCCTTGAACTACCATTATGTTCATGTGAACGGTTTTCCCTCTCAATGTTATGGGCACATCGGGAAGGATCCCTAAAGGTCGACTGGTTCCTTTATCAAAGCCTGTCATATTTCTCATCTCAGGCAAAAGCGATGGTGAACCAAGCGCTTTCCAAGCAGTTGAGGAAAGGATACTCACAGAAGCCCTCTCATCTATGATGGTACCAGCCATAACCATTCTATATATTTGAACGATAATTCGGAATGGTATGCTTGCTAGTAAACGGAGTCTGCCTAGTTGATTCCAGTCGAAGGATACAACTAGGTTGCTTGGAGGTGGGACCGAATAGACGGCCGGGTATGGCTCTGACGAACTTCCTTCCTGCGGTAAAGGAATGGGTAAATTTCCCCCATGTTCGTTGGAGTCTGTGCTTATGAAAAGAATTTGGACGGTGTCATCCTTGTTCTCTTCAGTGATTGTATCATCTGAAGATGAAATCTCTAGAGGCAAGACCGGGTCAACTGCCACCTCGACCTTTTGACTTTCATCTGGTATGGATCCAGATGGTTTATCTTCAATGATAGGTGCTTCAGCCGACCACCTGAGCGGGCCAGCCGGATTTTCAACTAGTGACGGACTCGGCAAGAGTTTTTTATATCCAGGAGGAAGTCGTAACGGTGAAACCGGACGATCATCCAAAACTCTTTTAGCTTCGTCTAAGAAGGGACAATAGTGGACGGCATGATTGCCTTCACACAGTTTACAAGGAAATCTATATTTTCCTTTTTGTTCTGGGACTTCACTTTCACTAGTCGACGGTGTGCTTTCAACATGGTCATCACAGGTTGACAACACCTGTTTATGAAAACGAGGAGACCAGTCCCTTAATATCCGAGGGATGCAAGGACAATCTCTGTGAAAGTGGTCTCCTTTGCAAATGACACATGGCGATTTAGGCCTGGTCGGTGCAGTGTGTGGATTTTCGTTAGACGACACTCGTTTTCCCCCATTCGCCTTTGGCTCCTTGTTCTTCTTCTCTTTCTTCTTCTTTTCCTTCTTCTCCTTAGGAACTTGACTTTTGGCTTTACCAGCCCCATCAAGCGAAGAGGAAGGAGGAGAGGAAGAATTAGAGGAAGTAGAAGGTTGGTGGGCAACTCTGGACTCGTCTAATTGCTGATTCGATTGTTTAGGAATAGTGGTGTTCTGAACGACAGAGGTTGAGAAGATCCATACAGGCAAACCAATTGTCAGTCCTGGAAGCGACAATGTGGCCATATGGGGCGCACCAACATCAACCCAAGAGGAGAAGGGACTAGGATTTCCTCCAAGGGGAATTCCTTGGTTGGTAGACTCCATTTTCTCAAACCAAGATCAACGTAGGAAAGAGTAATGAATATTCTGTTTAAAATAAAGTTTATACGCTTTGACACAACTTGTTTTTTCAGTTTTTAAGAGTCGAGAAAAAACAAAAGATGACTCTAGTCTCCTTCGATTTTTAATGAGCCTGAAGTGACAAGTGCTCAGATGGAACTTTTCCGTTAAGGAGTCTGAAAAGGAACGAAAGGGACTGCTCTGGAGATCTAGGTAGAGGGAGGACCAAACCAATCGCAAAACTGCAGAATACTTTTTACAGTACGGCAGTCAATCTTCCCGAATGCTGTGTTCAGTGCATTGCGATCGATAGGGCGGTAGACACGGCTTCCTATGGATAAAGGATTTAAGCCTATAGGGGTCTCCCAAAATATACTCGACGGTACGTGGGAGCACAAGTCCGTACTGGCACTTATCGTCTCAAAGTGGAGGAATCACCCAACCATCAAGGAGGACAACAGTTACCAGGCTTTACGACGCCGGAATACGTCTCTAGCCTAGACCTCTAAATGTTGTGTGTTAAGTTCCAAAGTGTTGTTAGATTCATTGAATTTATTTTAAGTTGATCTTTCTTATGAAGTTTGCCTTTTGGGTTCACCACGAGATGTAGATGTAATTCCTAAAATGAAATCTAAAGATGAGAAAAAAACTTTTATCTCTTTTCTGCAATGAAAATCCTAGCTACTAGGGGAAAAGAAGGACACAATCTTTTCACAAAGAGCAAAGAGCACACTATAAATGCACTTTCCTAAATCAAGCCAAACAAACTGTCAATATGCAAATGCACATGCATGTATTTGTTTTCGACTTTCTTAGTATTGATGCTAAAAAGAAAGTTGATGTACAAATCTGAATTTGGTTTCAAGCGACAAACACAAACAAGCTTCTTTTCGAAATCAAAAGATAGAGATGATTACGACACTTAACGATTTTGAAATGAGTACTCGTTTTTGACACTAGAAAGTCACAAATTCAGACCAAAGGCAATAGTACAAGTATAATTGACCATCAACAGCAATCAAACTTTCTCCTATGATCGAAATCGACACTTGCGACAGATCTAAATCAAAGGACGACAGTACGACTATTCTACTTTTGCAATGGAAAACTGTAAATGACTCAACAAACACACAAAAACATCTACAGTTCTTTTGTACAAAGGAGGCAGAATAACAGCAAGGAAAAGGGGTTTTAATCAGACATATACTGATCACAGGCTGCAAAATTCAGAGATAAAACTGGAAAGAATGAAGCACAAGAACCTCAGCTGCACAGGGCTAGTCTGATCAGTGCACCTGTAACACAGAGAAACTGGATTGCAGCGCAGGTTGCCCTTTCGGGAAGTGCGCTGAAATGCAGGAACTCTTAACAGTACCTGCGCTGGGCTAGAAACGAGAATCTGTCCGGGTTCTGGGTCACGGTTTGTAGTTTAGTCTTTGGTTTTTGGCCGTGTAAAAGCAACCAGTAATGCACAATCAGGGGTAGATTTAAGGAGGGTCTAAGAGCTATCACAAGGGCAATCAGATCATTTGTGAATCAGCTGTTCAAATCATAAACAAATCCAGTGAATGGATTGAAGCAGCAGATGTCTACATTGCATTTGTTATGGCAAATGCAGTTCGAATGCTACTTATAAGTTTATGAAACAAACAACAAAGAGATACACAAACAAACTAACTAGACAATCGTCCCCAGCGGAGTCGCCATTTTGTTACCGGGAAAAGTGTCTATTTAGAACTGCTCTATCCCACTAAGGTGTGACAGCTTCCTTAGAAACAAACAGAGAAAAACTACTTTTGTATTTCCTTTATGAATTAAAGATAGAGGGGGATAGAAAGAACCGACCTGTGTCTTTCGCTAATCCTTTTATCCAATCCCTCTCTTCTTTGACAGCTTCCAGCTACTTGCTCCCTTACTTTCCCAGCTTCACCAAGTACCTGTAAGATCACAAAAGAAGAAAACTATACAAAGACATGGATCTATATTCATAAACAGCTTAGGATCAGATTTAAGCTAACCATACAAATGTAACAAGCATCAATGATACAAAAGCATGGAGGAAAAACTCAAATAATTTTTATTGATATACAAGAAGATCCAGGAGGAGTTACAACCGATGATTCCTGACCCAGCATCAACCTCCCAGCAAAGAAGCCCCTCTTCACCTCCAACAAAGCATAAATCACCCAATACTCTGATATCTATCTCAAAACCAACAGCAATTCCTTACAATGTGCAAAATTCCAGCCTCCGGATCTCTAGGATGAGGGATCCATATATAGATGTATGCAAGGAGGATGAGTCAGCTTGTGATTTGATTAGTGTCTTCTCTCTGTCAGTTCTTGTTTCCACTTGGAGACTGAGAGCCTCTTATTCATCCTTGGTCGAATTCAGTGAGGCAAGTGTCACAGGAGAAGATTCTGGAAGCTTCCATTGTCTTTCCACCTCGCGGAATGACACTGCCATTTGTCATTTTTCGCTCAACACACCCTCATAGTGCATTTAGGTGCGTTGCAATGCACCTAGCTAGTGTGTTTAGGTGCTATGCAACGCACTTAGCCAGTGTAGCAGCTAAAATGATCCCGTTTTAACTTATTCTGAGCAGTTTCTGGTGGAGAACTTCTGGGAGAAGTTGTAATTTGTTGACCTTGTTCCTTTAGGGGTTAGAACAACAATTTTAGGGACTTAGGAGCCCTTGGTTTATGGACATTTCATGCTTGGAGCTGTAAGGCACAAAAATGTCTATAACACTCTGGCCCCCAGACCCCCCAGAACCCCTGCGGGGGGGACAAGTCCCCCCTGCACCCCCCCGCGTGGAGGGGTGTACAAAATTCTTGGGGTATACATCCAGCTTAAACAAAGACCTTTGAACAATCATGCTCCACACCCAACAAACAATAGAATCAAATTCACATGAATTTACCAAGCATTCCAAAACGAGTAACGAAATCATACATGAAACTCGATACCTACAAGTAATCCCATTGTAGCTTCTTGATCCTTGCTTTCCTTTGCTTCTTTATCCTTACTTTGCCTTCATGTCTCCAATGTTAGAGTGCTCCAAGAATGCTCTAAATGTGCAAGAGTATGAGAGAACAGAGAGAATAGAGAGAGAGAGCTCCACCATAGAACTGTCAAAAGCTTAAACTGACAAAAGCCATGAACTGATCCTTAAAATCCTTTCTATCATTCAGGCCTCTACTTTCTTCAATTTTCTTCTTACATGCAACCTATGATCTTTCACCTTCCTTTCTCCTATTTTCCTTTATTTATGTAATAAATGTCAATTAATGCCTCTTTTCCTTTTCCAATGCCTTTTCCAATTTTATTTAGCCATAATAAAGTGAAAGTGAGGCCCCACTAGGACCGCTTTTCCCAACATTCAGCTTTGAATATGTGTTCGATGACCTTTGTCTTATTTTTCCTTTATTAACTTTATTACATTGAATTTTAACTAGGGGTTGTTATAAACCCTTCCCCCTTAGGGGAACACATTCCTCAATTTTCTATGATACCTATGACCAGAAAGACAGCTGAAAACCAAAATATACTACCTATGGAGCTTTATAACCTAATTCATTGCAGTATTTACAATGACCACTACTGAAAACATAACAATCATATTTTTTTCTAGAGCTTTATAACACAACTCATTACGATATTTACAATAAAAACCACATATATACTCATGCACATTTTCCTCAACCAACAAATAATAATGTTGTCTATGGATCTTTATAACCACAACTCAATACAATATTTACAATAACATACACATATGCATATGCACATTTTCTCTAACTAGACAATGGAAGGATACAATGTCTGCATTCACAACAAGGGAATATAGAATCTCACACCTCCACCCTGGAAGTAATACCAACATTCACCTCCTTCCCAAGAAGTCCAGCATCCACTACCAAATTCAAACCTACATCCAATTTCCAGTGCTACAATCCATGCACTACTTGTCCTCTCAGTGAACAATTATTGACTCATTGTTCTAGCAAACACTCCCAATGTTCTTCTAATTCCATCTGGTAATGCTAATGACCAAAAAAAATGCATCCTTGGCTTTCCCTTCTTTGCTACATAGTCCCTTTGGAAATACAACCACCCCCTTCCATGTAGTCACTCACCTTCCAAGTTCCCTGGTATCCCCTTTCTTGGGAAATCCATCCCTTATCAAGGTTTCCTCACATCAGAAGATTCAATAACCAAGGCATATCACTACCTCAAAATCATCATATCAGTCATAACATTCTCATGGAAATCAATGGACACTATTAGGTACTAGTATCCCACAATGGCCATGCTCTTGAAGTGATTTACTAGTACACTACTACCTATTCCAATTCCTTTTGTTGTTGTTGCTAATTCTTGCAGTCAGTTTCAACCACCCTAGCCTAGGAATTTTTCATGCTTCCTTGTACCAATCACATAATTTCCATTATTTTCAAAATAGATTCAAATCATAGCTCATGGGTAGCTTGTTAATAAGGTACACCTACAATTTTTTTTACTTCCTATCACAACAAGTCAAAATACCTCTTTGACCAAATCATTATATATAAGCATATCACATCTAGTTAGCTCAAAACACAACCATCATGGATCAAAATCGTGAATCACATGCAATCATTGTCGGATAGGCAAATCCCTTCTGCGGACAGAAGCGATCCCACTAGCCCAACAGGGGTCTAGCGACAATCAATCAAAGCTACTACGCAGGTTCCTAACTGCAAATAACAAAAAGAGGTAAAGAAGGACCTACTTGGGGTCCAACGCTAGTGTTGATGAAGCGGAGCCACTTTCGTTCCCTGGTCCTGGCCGGTCACAATCCTTCGCTATCCTCGCGAACGGACACCTGCACACATGGAGAACGATACAAACACAAGCGTGAAATCTGATATAGGCAATTATATGTCAGTCAGAAAGGACATAACTTTACATCAAACACCATGTAAACGATGAAAGTGGAACCATAATAGTAGTCTTCTATTATTAATGATAAATAGAGAAGAGTACAACCAAGGTTCTGACGCTGAACCTCTCCTCTGTCTGGGCGGGCAGCTATGTGTGTCTTGCAATCGGCAGCATCACCTCTCTATGCTTCACTATCTCTAACTCAAGAACTCTAGCACTTCAGAACTCACTCTCAGAACTCAGAACTAGAACTTGAGAAATTAACTCCAAAAACTCTTGGAACTATCAAGACTATTGGAACTTAGAACTAGCCTGTCCAATGCATAAGGACAAGCTTATATAGGTGAAGATGGTAGGAGGATACGATGAACCAGGACACCTATTGTGAATTGGCAACATCCATGAAAAGCTACTGTGGATAGATATGATGACTCTCGAGCTTTATCAAATGGATTTTTCCTCAAAGGAGCTCATGATCTGGGAGGAAAAATCATACAGTCGTGCTTTTGGCAAAAAAACATTACTAAACTTGACTGGCGCGGGCATTGTTCTAAGACAGAGCGCCAATGGTCGCGCCCCTTTTTGAGGATCTTCATGATTGGCGCGGGTGAGACACTGGGAACTCGCGCCACTGGAAAAAGAGCACTTTTTAGGGGTAATTTGCAGAAGGTGTCTTCAGGGAACATGAAGTACACACTCAGGGGAACATAATGAAAGTGTTTTTAGACTTTGTCACTTCTTATGACTCCCGGGATAAGTTCTCCAAAGTACGACAAGAGGAGTAACAGGGATGGTGACAAATTGTTGTGTAACAGATGCCCCCTAAAGCATGAGGTCTGAGAGGTAGAGAGGGGTGAAATGCTTTACAAGAACACACAAGAACACATATAGCTGCCGCCGAGGATCTGCATTGAGAAATATGACTGATAGTTCAATTACATGATGTACATGGTATGGTCGCAGCCATCCATAAGAGAGTACATAAACAATCTAGATCCATAGTATGGACGCAGCCATCTAGTTAGGATCAATGAATTGACTCAGGTATGGTCGCAGCCATCCAATGAATGAGTCATGTATCAAGAATCACGCCTGGATTACAACAGACACAATCCAGGGTCTTGCGCTCCATCTCGACCCGAACAAGAGTACAAGTTCAAGCATGCGAATATATGAGCTGAAGTCGAACATGCATGAACATCGTCTGATTACCAGTCAATAATGGAAACTGTTAACAGACGCGAGAGGTACCACCAATAATGACAATGGCCCTCAAGGTACTATAGGTACAATCTACGGCGTGCGAATTAATGAGCTGATGTCGAACACTCGTAGAATCATTCGATCGGAGGCCAATGATGAAAAACCTCACGTCCAACACGAAGAACCTGCCATTAAGGCATGCAGGCTCCAAGGCACCGGAAGGGAGTCTCTAGATCATCTTCCTGGATAATGAGCTGGAGTCGACAGGAAGTGACCTTGATCGAAGGTGGGCCATAATGTTTCCCACATCATCGACACGAGACAGAGAGATAATGTTGTGAACCAAGATCATGTGAACTATCAGATGGAGGTTGTTTCCTTTCAGAGGTCAACTTCTCTTGAACATATCGGGGGCACGATATTGGAATTGGTAGTATTTGACATCAATGGATCAGAGGTCATGATGATGAGGCAATGAGCAGATGAGAGGTCAAATAGGATTACCCAAATCCATGGAAGCCAGTGAAAAACGAGATGAGATATCCCCACCCAGACACGAAAACAGATGAGTGCCATGTTCAAGAGCGACATACTGCCGACACAACAATGGTTATGGTTCCAAAATTTTCTTTTTCCCCACCATTTCTGGTGAGTACCCCAGTTATTTTTAACAAGCTTGATGGGGATAGCATATGCTTGTGGTGTGTCATCCGACAAAATCCGATGTCATCAGGTTTTAACGAGTCTGACAAAGGAAGAACTCGGCGTCTTTTCATGTTTAGAGAGTTTGAAAAGACAGCATAAAAGGAAACTCCAGGGGTGTCCTTTTTCGTAAAGTTGTGTCTCCCGAGCCCGAAAAAGTATAAAACAATGCTCGAAAGAACCGCCCGACCATTACGATCGAGGAGTACTTTTCGTAAATAGTGTTCCTGACCCGAAAAAGTAAAAAAGCGGTCAAAAACACGTCGTTTCATGACCATTAACGAGTTTGAAATGACAAAACCCGGTAATCTTTTTATGTTTTAACTGTCGACAAAAAGGACTTAAAACGACCGCCCCTTATTAACGTTTAACGAGTTAAGAGGAGTAACTCGGCAATCTTTTCTCTTTAAATGGTCAGAAAAAGAGCTTAAAGCGGACCTCCATTTTAATTCTCTTTAACGAGTCAAAAAGGAAAAATACTCGGCAATGTTTTCATATTTTATGAGTCAGAAAAGAGCATAAAGGCAACTCGTCCTGAAGGAACGAGTGGTATAAAGGATAGCAACGGGTTCCGGTAATGGTGGAACTTCTCAAAACATGTAATGGTCAAGAGGCTGGCTAATAAACCACTCATCGCTGCGGTTCCCCAGGAAAGGGTGAACAACCAGGTGAAAGCATATGATCGGCCAAATAGATGGTGGCGATGGAATGAAACAACCAAGGCTCATCTAGCAGAACTTAGCAGATAAACGGCAATCACAAGATGTGAATTGGGTGAATTGGGTATGGGTTCATTTTTACACAAGCTTGAACCGTGGAGAACTTTGCTTGTTAAAAAATTTTGCATGCCCCCAGCATAATAATGCGAATCGAGATACATGCCCCCCAAGCTTCATGTCATTCACGGAGTGGATGGAATGAAGATTGAGTTGGAAAGACTCGATTTTGAAAAGGAGGATGCATGCCCCCCGAGCTTCAGTCACGCGCCCGGGTCGGCGGCCGTCATCAGAATGACGGACCGGTTGATGGGGCATTTCCTGTGGAAATAAGACCATTTAGGAATGGTAAATGACTATACGTGAAGTGTGAACCAGGGAACGAAAGTTGGTCTATGACCTTGATTGTCCTTCCTTCGTGCGGAAAACACATCACTCTGAAGAGTGAGGACACAATTGCACGTATACGAAAAATATAGTCTCGTCCAAGGAGTAAATTGTAATCTAACGGACCTTGGATTACCATGACGCCCATTTGAACTGTCTTCCCTTCTAATGTAATGGGTACATTGGGAAGAAGTCCTAAAGGTCGAGTGGTTTCTCGATGGAAACCTGTAAGGTTTCTCACCTCAGGGAGAAGCAGTGGCGAACCAAGTGCTTCCCAAGCTGTTGAAGACAGGATACTCACAGGAGATCCTTCATCAATAATGGTACCGGCCATAACCATTCGGTAGACTTGAACTATAATTCGAAAAGGTATGGAAGCGGGTAACCGAGGATTGTCTAGTTGATCCCAATTGAAGGAAACAACAAGATTACTTGGAGGTGGAACCGGATAAACGGCCGGATACGACTCTGATAAACTTCCTTCTTGGTGCGAAGGAATGAGAGGGATGCTGACTTGATCATCTGTGTTTATGAATAGAATTTGGACGGTGTGGTCGTCATTCTTAGTGACAATATCATCTGAGGGTGGAACTTCTGAAGGCAAAACGGGGTCAACTGTTATCTGGACCTCTTGAAAGACCGGGTCACTTGTCATCTGGACCTTTGGACTTTCGTCTGGTTTGGATTCAGGTGGTTTATCCTTAGTGATAAAAACTCCCGGAACAAAGTGGTGGATAGACGATGAAGGTATATCAACACTTTTTCCGACCAGGGACTGGTCTAGAATAGGCTGAACATAGCCAGGTTCGGGAAGAGCAGGCGGAACCAAAGAGGAATCATGCTTGATCTCTTGGTTTTCGGAGAGATGATCTGCAGTTGAGGAAAGACGTTGGTATCCGGCAGGTAGTTGGGGTAAGGGAGTCGAGAGACTTTCCAAAAGACGGGAGGCTTCACCCAGAAGTGGACAAAGGCGAAGGAGATGATTACCTTGACAAAGTCAACAAGGGAAACGAACCTTTCCCTTTCCCTTACCAGTTGGTAAGGTATCGTCAATCTGCGACGAGGAGGGGCGAGTCGGGTCACGAGACCATATGTCTAGGACCCTGGAAACCCCAGGACAATCAGTAAGGAAATGGTCTTTCTTGCATAATTGACAAGGGAACTTAGCCTTCCCCGGAGGAGCAGAAGGTGGGTCTAGTTGGGGTATATTCGGGGTAGATACGACCTTTCCTTTAGGAGACTTCTTCTTTTTGGTCTTCTTCTTCTTCTTCTTAGCCACCTGGTTACTTGAATCCAAAGTTTCACCAAGCGAAGTAGAAGATGAGGACGCAGCAGTAGGTGAAGAAGGAGAGGGGTCCTCCTTGGAATCAACATGATGTTGTTCGGGTGTAGGAGGAGGTGGTGGAACAGGAGTTATCACACTCGAGACCACCGATTTTGAAAACAACCATACGGGCAAACCGATGGTTATCCCAGGTAAAGACAAAGTTGCGATATACTGAACACCGACATTTCCACTAGAAGGAAGTGGACTAGGGTTTCCACCAGGGGGAACACCTTGGCCGGTGGACCGAGAGAAGGATGCCATTTTAGCGAGAAAAGAATCCTACTCAAACTAACGCACACAAAATCTAGCTGGGTGAATGTTATCGTGGGAAAATAAATTTTAAGACATTAAACTTGACCTTTTCATTTTTTAAGAGTCGAGAAAAGGACAAAAGATGACTCTAGTCTCCTTCGAATGTTTAATGAGCACGAAGTGACAAGACGCTCATTGGCACCTTTTCATTTAGGGAGTCCGAAAAGGATCAAAAGTGACTGCTCTGGAATTCTAGGTAGAAGGTGTGCCAAACTTTTCGCAAAACCACAGAATACTTTTTAGGGTACGGGTGGTCAATCTTCGTGAATGCTGTGTTCACTGCATTGCGAATCGTAAGGCGGCAGACTTGGCTTCCTATGGATAAAGGTTAATAGCCTAGTGGGGTCCCCCAATATATACGCGACGGTACGTGGGAGCACAGTCCGTATTGGCACCTATCGTTTCACCGTGGAGGAATCACCCAACCACTCGACGATAAACTACCAGGTTTAAAGACGCCGGAACACGTCTCTACCTAGACCTCTAGAATGTTCACGTTAGGTTCCAATGCGTTGTTATGTTCATTCAGTTGATTTTAAAGTTTATCTTGAATTATGTTTCAGTTTTTGGTCCTACCGTATGTGATCTCTCAGAAACTTGCTAAATGCAAACTACATGCCAAAAATAAATCATTCCATTCAATGAATCCTATCTACAGGAAAGTGGAGATTTTTTCACAAACGAAGTGATCACTCAGCAAAAACAAAGATCCTAATGCAGCTAATAACAAGGAATGAAAATCTTTCTTTTCTTTTTCTTTTTAAAAGCAATAAATAAAAAAAAAGCTAACTAATATAATGCAAAAGATTTTTTGTTTTTCCTTCCTTTAAGATGACATGATGCATGCAAGCAAATTTAAGAGATATTCACAAGTACAGATAAACAGAATTCACTTGATAGAAATATGACCAATTCTGAAACACCAAGACGAACTAAGGAAGAACACAAAGACTTTTCAATGGACCATGTGATGAAGTGGAGTAAGCTTCAAACAGGCTAGAAGTGAATCACTCAAACAACTGAAGGATCAAGGCACAACCAGTCAACCAGAGGTCCAACACACTTCCAGACACTGTAAAAAACCAACAATTTGAGCTAAAAGAGCTTCCAACCAATCATACAGGCAAAAAACAAAGAGCTGGCGCGACTGTCAGCCTGAAACTTGCGCTAACAGTCGATTGGCGCGACTGTCAGTCTGAAACTTGCGCCAACTGGCGCGACTGTTGGATGAAAAACCGCGCCAACTAAGTTTGGCAGCTTAAAAAATAAATACCACGACCTTAGGTCGGGCTGACAGTATTCAGATGGATCAACCAAGCTCACAACTGACCCAGAAAGCTCATAGGCTCAAGCAAGCAAGAGAAAATTAACATGCAAGAAAAATAGCTTTACTCCCCAGTGGAGTCGCCAAATTGTCGGATAGGCAAATCCCTTCTATGGACAGAAGCGATCCCACTAGCCCAACAGGGGTCTAGCGACAATCAATCAAAGCTACTACGCAGGTTCCTAACTGCAAATAACAAAAAGAGGTAAAGAAGGACCTACTTGGGGTCCAACGCTAGTGTTGATGAAGCGGAGCCACTTTCGTTCCCTGGTCCTGGCCGGTCACAATCCTTCGCTATCCTCGCGAACGGACACCTGCACACATGGAGAACGATACAAGCACAAGCGTGAAATCTGATATAGGCAACTATATGTCAGTCAGAAAGGACATAACTTTACATCAAACACCATGTAAACGATGAAAGTGGAACCATAATAGTAGTCTTCTATTATTAATGATAAATAGAGAAGAGTACAACCAAGGTTCTGACGCTGAACCTCTCCTCTGTCTGGGCGGGCAGCTATGTGTGTCTTGCAATCGGCAGCATCACCTCTCTATGCTTCACTATCTCTAACTCAAGAACTCTAGCACTTCAGAACTCACTCTCAGAACTCAGAACTAGAACTTGAGCAATTAACTCCAAAAACTCTTGGAACTATCAAGACTATTGGAACTTAGAACTAGCCTGTCCAATGCATAAGGACAAGCTTATATAGGTGAAGAAGGGAGGAGGATACGATGAACCGGGACACCTATTGTGAATTGGCAACATCCATGAAAAGCTACTGTGGATAGATATGATGACTCTCGAGCTTTATCAAATGGATTTTTCCTCAAAGGAGCTCATGATCCGGGAGGAAAAATCATACAGTCGTGCTTTTGGCAAAAAAACATTACTAAACTTGATTGGCGCGGGCATTGTTCTAAGACAGAGCGCCAATGGTCGCGCCCCTTTTTGAGGATCTTCATGATTGGCGTGGGTGAGACACTGGGAACTCGCGCCACTGGAAAAAGAGCACTTTTTAGGGGTAATTTGCAGAAGGTGTCTTCAGGGAACATGAAGTACACACTCAGGGGAACATAATGCAAGTGTTTTTAGACTTTGTCACTTCTTATGACTCCTGGGATAAGTTCTCCAAAGTACGACAAGAGGAGTAACAGGGATGGTGACAAATTGTTGTGTAATAATCATCATAAATCAGAATCATAGATCACATGTAATAATCATAAATCATAATCATAAATCACATCTAATCATCATAAATCAGAATCATAGATCACATGCATAAAAAAATTGTAATGAAATACTTATACTTATAGTTGTCCTTTTCTTCTTCCTTTGATCTGTCCTTTTCTTCTTCCTTTGTCATTTGTCCTTTTCATACACACACTAAATTGGTTGCCACACTTGGAAAGCACCCAACTTTTCTCTTCTCTTCAACCATGTGGACGTACTAAAAATGTACATTAGACGCATACACCCGCACATGGCATACAAATCAACACCATGCATACACCTAAACCCAACATACAACATAACACATACACCTATACCTGGTGTACAATAAAACACAATACATACACCTACACCCAGTATACAACATAACACATACACCTACAGTCGGTTTACCACACCAGACATACACCTACACCGAGTGTACAACACAATACATACACCTACACCCGGTGTACAAAACAACACATACACCAACACTTGGTGTACAACAAAACACATACACATACACCTAGTGTACAACACAACACATACACCTAGACCCGGTGTACAACACAACAAATACACATGTCATAATACCACAACTACACAATGTGCATACATAGTACCATATATACACAACACAATATGTATGACATGCACATAATACCACATGTACACAACACAACATGTATGATATGCACACAATACCACATGTACAACATGTACACAATACCATTTGTACACAACATCACATGTACATGACATCACGTGCATGATGTGTACACAACATCACCTACACAATGTGTACACAACATCACATGTACACGACACCATATGCACAATGTGTATACAATACAACATGTACACAACACCATATGTACAATATGTACATTGCAACACATATACAAAATGTACATAGAACCATTTGTAAGTAGCACTAAATATATGACATGTACATAGCACCATCTATACCCAAAACCGCATATGCAACATGCACACAACACAATATATGTAACACCCTCTTCCCAAATCTACCCATGTAATCAGCCAGTCAGGGTAAACATACGATGAGAGGCCACTATGATATCACTCAACCTCTTAGGTAACCCTAAGGAAGTGGATTTGACAAAACAAGACATTACAAACCTCCCTAAAGTGCTTCAGGACCCCAAGAGCTAATCCACCACTCCAAGTGCCCAACCCCTGAGGTAAACTAGCATTTCAATGAATTGAACCCATGGTAACTCCCATTACAAGGCATGCCTGTGACTGGAAGCCTATAGTTGATCCCACATTGCCTGCAAGGGAAAGACTATAGTCTTTTTCAGCCAATTATATGCCAGAGACTCTAAAATTTAAGCCACGTTTTTAGGGTTAGTCTCCAAACCAATGCCTAGAACTTGATGAGACTTTCCAAGACACTAAATGACACCAATGAAAATCCTCTAACATAAAACTTGATCAAGGGCTTGACCTAACCAAGCCTAACCATGACAGACATTTTGTCAAACACTTAGTAAATATGCAACCTACATGTGTAAACAACAAATCTAAGCATAGGGGTCTCATACTTATCTGAGATTCACTATGAAGCATTGTTCCTTATCACATTAGCTTCCATTTCATCCATTATGTCATAGATATATTGTTCATTCATATACAAGTAGAAACATGATGAGAGCCATACATAGATGTTGTCATAAAAAATATAACTAACCAGCATAATAGGGACAAAATTATCCATGAAATCGTAACCATATAAACCACATATAATCTAGTATAATAATAATAGAAATACATGGATAAATAACATTTCATTAATTATGCAAAATCCAAGCCTAGGATGGGACTTCCACATTCCACCTGACCGTAGAATGGTTAAGCCAAATCTCTCTTCAGTCATTCACCCTCGTGCCATATTCCATGCATGAATGGGGGGGTTTAGAACACATCAATAAAAACTCATCCAGGGATTCCAGAGATCATCCGCCTCAACCCATCAAATAGTGATTTGACCTCATGGTCGGACATAAAAAAACCATCATCAAATTGGTCTCCATCCAAGCCTTCCAGGGCTTCCATTTTGTTTCTGCCAACCAAAGGGTTTGAGGACTTGTAACTCAACCCATAGTTGTCATCGAGATTCCAGAGAATTTATCCAACCAAGGCTTCCAGGACTAGTAACTCAACCCACCAAGGGCTTCCAAAGTGTTTGTCCAACCAAGGCTTTCAGGACTAGTAACTCAACCTAAGTCGTTACAGGGCTTCTAGAGAGTTTGTCCAACTAGGGCTTCCAGGAGCTAATAACTCAACCCAAGCTAAGGAAACATGAGAACCAACCAAAACAAAACAAGGAAATAAACCCACAAACTCCATGGCTATCCAAGAAATGGAAACACTAGGCAATCGACTATCAATCCAGGCAATCCTCCATGCTAGTGACAAATCATGACCAAGAATCCACATGCATATGCCATGCATTCCAAAAATAGTGAAGAAATCATACATGAAACTCAATACCCGCAATAAAATCTAATGTAGCTACTTATCTCGATGCCCTATTGTACTTTCCCTCTCTTCCTTTACCTTCTTGCTCCAAGAATCCAAGTATACCACACCCACCAAGAGTGCTCCAAGAAAAATCTAAGTATCCATGAGTATGAGAGAGAGAGAGAGAGAATAGAAGAGAACTCCACCAAAACCTATCAAAATCTTGCCAATTGATCCTCAAAAGCCCTTTTATTAATGAGGCCTCTATTCTCTTCATTTTCCATTATTTTCCTTCATTTTCCCCCTCACATGTAACCTATTACCTTTCACCTCCCTTTTCTCCTAATTTCCATTATTTTCATAAATAATATGTCAATAATGCCTCTTTTCCTTTCCATAACCTCGACCATTATCTTTTCCAATTTATTTAGCCATTAATAAACTGAATCAACACCCATTAGGATGTTCCCCCACCATTTAGCTTGGAATACATGTCCCATCACTGTGGCCTTATATATTTTTACATGGAATTTTCACCAAGGTTTTTATAGAACCCTCCCCCTGGGGGGAACACCATCCTCAGTGTTCAATGACACCTATAGTTAACAAGACTATTGAAAACAAACATACTTCCCATGGATATTTATAATACATCTCATTGTAGTATTTACAATGACCACTGTTGAAGCATGACAATCATACTATTTACTAGAGCTTTATAACATAACTCATTATAGTATTCAAAATAACCACATATACACACACATTTTATTCAACCAACATATAACCATATTGTCTATGGATATTTATAAATCCAACTTAGTACAATATTTACAATAACACACACATGTGCACATATGCACATTTTCTCATCCAGAAAATAAAAGGATACGGTGCATGCATATTCAACAAGGGAATCTAGAGGCTCACATCTCCACACTCAAGGTAATACCAAGATTCACCTCCTTCTTAGGAAGTCTAGAATCCATTGCAAATTCAAATTTGTATCAAATGTCCAACGCTATAATCCTATGCCACTTTTCCTCTCATTGAGAAGTTTTCGGCTCATTGTTCTAGAGCGCACTTGTGTATATGATTCCATTTGGTAATGCTAATGACCAAAAGAAATCCATCCCCAACCTTCCCTTCTCTACTGCACAATCCCTTGGGCATTCTGGTCACCCCTTCTATGCAGTCACTCACCTTACAAATTCCGCTGGAACCCCCATCTTGGAAAATCCGTCCCTTAGCAAGGCTTACTCACATCCAAAAATACAAAACCAAGGCATATCCCTACCTTAAAAACATCATACCGGTCATAACATGTTCATGGAAATCGATGGACACTATTGGGTACTAATGACCCATAATGGCCCTGTACAAGAAGTGCTTCACCAACATGTTGTTGCATGTTCCAATTTATTTCCTTGTCGCTGCTAATTCTTGTAGTCGATTTCAACCTTTCAATTGGGCATTTCCATGCTTCTTGTACTGAGCACATACCTTCCATTAGATTTAACATAGATTGAAATAAATTCACATCATACCTCATTGGTAGCTCGCCCATAAGGTACATTTGCAATCCTGTTTACTTTCTATCACAACAAGTCAAACTATCAACTTTGACCAAATCATCATTTATAAACATATCACATCGGGTTAGCTTAGAACACAACCATCATAAATCACATATAACCATCATAAACTAGAATTATAATTCACATATAATCATCATAGACCAGAATCATAATTCACATGCATAATAGAACATAAATAAAATGTTTATACTTATCCTTTAATCAATCTTTAGCTTTCACCTTTGTGCTTATTTCATATGCAATCTAGATTGGTTTCCACACCTGACAAACACCCGGTGCCTTTTCCTCAACCATGTGCACATACACATTGTGTGCATCACACACATTCAACCATACACAACATACAACACCATGCAACACATGCACCTATACTGGACATAAAACACATACACCTACATCGAGTGTATAAGACAACACAATACATGTAGAAATTTCACTTGTAGAACAAACCGATATATGCAATGTCCTAAAGCATAATATTTGTTCTACTTCTACAAAACATTAAGTGGAAGCATAATCGAAATCATGAGCAACATCAAGTAGAAATATGCATAATTGATCAAGAGAATTAATCACACATAACACAAGATATATCCAAGGGAAAGCACCAGCATAAAACCCCAACAATGTATTATCAATCAAGTGGAAATCCTCTTCACAATACAAAAAGAATCAACTCAATAGCTATCCTTCTCTCTCTGTAATCAGAAGATCCTGATGATCTTCAATCAGAAGATGAAAATTATAGACTACATAGGCCTCAATATATAGGCCACAAGTCCTCCAATCTCCTATAATAGATCCTTCTCCATGCAAGGAATACTTACTAGAAATATCCAAGCATCTGATAGTGCACTGTCCCACATATGATCTCAACTGGGTCTCTGACAGAACTGACATGCAACAGTTATCCATGAGTGAATTCTCAGTTATCTAAAATAATAGTTGTCACATGCATGCAAGCATTAACAAACTATATTTTATTATTTTAACAACTTGTTAAAATAATCTAACTGGACTTGACTAGTTAGAACTAAGTCAACTAATTCTGTCATTATAGAACTCATACTTATTTCCTCAATCAGTGGAGGAAATTAAGGATAAATTCCTCAATCAGTGGGACAACTCATGTGCATGATCACAAAGACCTCAAATTCGAATTTCCTTAACTAATTAACTCAACTAAATTAATTAATTAATATTTCCAACTGCTGTTTAGACCAAAATTAATTTTACTTCCTATAGATAGACTAGGGACTGCTATAAATAGGAAGGGACCCAGAAATGCTATTTTTAGAACTTTATATTTTTAGCAGTTTCACCTCTCACCCAATGTGGCCAATGACCTCACTGACCAAACTGCTATTTTTAGACATGCTATTTTTAGCACATTATATTAACATTTCTTGTTGCACATTTTTCAACACTCCCTCTCAACAAGAAAGGATTCCTCTCAAACCCGATCCTGTAACTCTGGAATGTTCTACATGCAACACATCTACCTGGTCCACTTGCTCCAACAACACTTGGAACAAAAACACTCCCAACTGACCACTCTGTTGGGCTAGGAACATACTCTGATGTTTGTTATAGAAATTTTTGTGCCTTGCAGCTCCAAGCATGAAATGTCCGTAAAACAAGGGCTCCTAAGTCCCTAAAAGTGTTGTTCTAACCCCTAAAGGAACAAGGTCAACAAATTACAGCTTCTCCCAGAAATTCTCCACCAGAAACTGCTCAGAATAAGTCAAAACAGGGTCATTTCAATTGCTCCACTGGCTAGGTGTGTTGCATAGCACCTAAACACACTAGTTAGGTGCATTGCAACGCACCTAAATGCACTATGAGGGTGCGTTGAGCAAGAAATGACAAATGGCAGTGCCATTTTGTGAGGTGGAGAGACAATGGAAGCTTCCAGAATCTTCTCCTATGACACTTGCCTCACTGAATTCGACTAAGGATGAGTAAGAGGCCTTCAGTCTCCAAGTGGAAGAAAGAACTGACAGAGAGAAGACACTAATCAAATCACAAGCTGACTCATCCTCCTTGCATACATCTATATATGGATCCCTCATCCCAGAGATCGAGAGGCTGGAATTTTGCACATTGTAAGGAATTGCTGTTGGTTTTGAGACAAATATCAGAGTATTGGGTGATTTATGCTTTGTTGGAGGTGAAGAGGGCCTTCTTTGTTGGGAGGTTGATGTTGGGTCAGGAATCATCGGTTGTAACTCCTCCTGGATCTTCTTGTTTATCAATAAAAACTATTTGAGTTTTTCCTCCATGCTTTTGTATCATTGATGCTTGTTACATTTGTATGGTTAACTTAAATCTGATCCTAAGTTGTTTATGAATATAGATCCATGTCTTTGTGTAGTTTTCTTCTTCTATGATCCTACAGGTACTTGGTGAAGCTGGGCAAGTAAGGAAGCATGTAGCTGGAAGTTGTCAAAGAAGAGAGGGATTGGATCAAAGGATTAGCGCAAGACACAGGTTGGTTCTTCCTATTCCTCTCTATCTATAGTTCATAAAGGAAATAGAAAAGTAGTTTTTCTCTGTTTGTTTCTAAGGCAGCTGTCACACCTTAGTGGGATATAGCAGTTCTAAATAGACACTTTTCCCGGTAACAAAATGGCGACTCCGCTGGGGAGAATGTCTAATTAGTTTGTTTGTGTATCTCTTTGTTGTTTGTTTCATAAACTTATAAGTAGCATTCGAACTGCATTTGCCATAACAAATGCAAAGTAGACATCTGCTGCTTCAATCCATTCACTGGATTTGTTTATGATTTGAACAGCTGATTCACAAATGATCTGATTGCCCTTGTGATAGCTCTTAGACCCTCCTTAGATCTACCCCTGATTGTGCATTACTGATTGCTTTTACTCGGCCAAAAACCAAAGATTAAACTGCAAACTGTGACCCAGAACCCGGACAGATTCTCGTTTCTGGCCCAGCGCAGGTACGGTTAAGAGTTCATGCATTTCAGTGCACTTCCCGAAAGGGCAACCTGCGCTGCAATCCAGTTTCTCTGTGTTACAGGTGCGCTGATCAGACTAGCCCTGTGCAGCTGAGGTTCTTGTGCTTCATTCTTTCCAGTTTTGTCTCTGAATTTTGCAGCCTGTGATTAGTATATGTCTGATTAAAACCCCTTTTCCTTGCTGTTATTCCTTCTCCTTTGTACAAAAGAACTGTAGATGTTTTTGTGTGTTTGTTGAGTCATTTACAGTTTTCCATTGCAAAAGTAGAATAGTCGTAATGTCGTCCTTTGATTTAGATCTGTCGCAAGTGTCGATTTCAATCATAGGGGAAAGTTTGATTGCTGTTGATGGTCAATTATACTTGTACTATTGCCTTTGGTCTGAATTTGTGACTTTCTAGTGTCAAAAACGAGTATTCATTTCAAAATCGTAAGGTGTCGTAATCATCTCTATCTTTTGATTTCGAAAAGAAGCTTGTTTATGTTTGTCGCTTGAAAGCAAATTCAGATTTGTAGATCAACTTTCTTTTTAGCATCAATACTAAGAAAGTCGAAAACAAATACATGCATGTGCATTTTCATATTGACAGACTGTTTGGCTTGATTTAAGAAAGTGCATTTATAGTGTGCTCTTTTCTCTTTGTGAAAATATTGTGTCTTTCTTTTCCTCTAGTAGCTAGGATTTTCATTGCACAAAAGAGATAAAAGTTTGTTTATCATCTTTAGATTGCATTTTAGGAATCACATCTACATCTCGTGGTGAACCCAAAAGGCAAACTTCATAAGAAATATCAACTTAAAATAAATTCAATGAATCTAACAACGCTTTGGAACTTAACACACAACATTTAGAGGTCTAGGCTAGAGACGTATTCCGGCGTCGTAAAGCCTGGTAACTGTTGTCCTCACTGATGGTTGGGTGATTCCTCCACTTTGAGATGATAAGTGCCAAGATGGACTTGTGCTCCCACGTACCGTTGAGTATATTTTGGGAGACCCCTATAGGCTTAAATCCTTTATCCATAGGAAGCCGTGTCTGCCGCCCTATCGATCGCAATGCACTGAACACAACATTCGGGAAGATTGACTGCCATACCGTAAAAAGTATTCTGCAGTTTTGCGATTGGTTTGGTACTCCCTCTACCTAGATCTCTAGAGCAGTCCCTTTCCTTCCTTTTCAAACTCCTTAACGGAAAAGGTCCATCTGAGCACTTGTCACTTCAGGCTCATTAAAAATCGAAGGACACTAGAGTCATCTTTTGTTTTTTCTCGACTCTTAAAAACTAAAAAAACAAGTTGTGTCAAAGCGTATAAAAATTTATTTTAAACGGAATATCCATTACCCTTTCCTACGTTGACCTTGGGTTGAGAAAATGGATTCTACGAACCAAGGAATTCCCCTTGGAGGAAATCCTAGTCCCTTCTCCTCTTGGGGAGATGTTGGTGCACCGCATATGGCCACATTGTCGCTTCCAGGACTGACAATTGGTTTGCCTGTATGGCTCTTCTCAACCTCTGTCATTCAGAACACCACTATTCCTGAACAATCGAATCAGCAATTAGACGAGTCCAGAGTTGCCCACCAACCTTCTACTTCCTCTAATTCTTCCTCTCCTCCTTCCTCTTCGCTTGATGGGGCTGGTAAAGCCAAAAGTCAAGTTCCTAAGGAGAAGAAGGAAAAGAAGAAGAAAGAGAAGAAGAAGAAGGAGCCAAAGGCGAATGGGGGAAAACGAGTGTCATCTAACGAAAATCCACACACTGCACCGACCAGGCCTAAATCGCCATGTGTCATTTTCAAAGGAGACCACTTTCACAGAGAATGTCCTTGCATCCCTCGGATATTAAGGGACTAGTCTCCTAGATTGCACAACTCGGTGTCGTCAACCTCTGATGATCATGTTGGAAGCACACCGTCGACTAGTGAAAGTGAAGCCCCAAGACAAAAAGGAAAATATAGATTTCCTTGTAAATTGTGTGAAGGCGATCATGCCGTTCACCGTTGTCCCTTCTTAGACGAAGCTAAAAGAGTTTTGGATGATCGTCCGATTTCACCGTTACGACTTCCTCCTGGATATAAAAAACTCTTGCCGAATCCGTCACTAGTTGAAAATCCGGCTGACCCGCTCAGGTGGTCAGCTGAAGCACCTATCATTGAAGATAAACCATCTGGATCCATACCAGACGAAAGTCAAAAGGTCGAGGCGGCATTTGACCTGGTCTTGCCTCCAGATGTTTCATCTTCAGATGATACAATCACTGAAGAGAACAAGGATGACACTGTCCAAATTCTTTTCATAAGCATAGACTCCAACGAACATGGGGGAAATTTACCCGTTCCTTTACCGCAGGAAGGAAGTTCGTCAGAGTCGTACCTGGCCGTCTATTCGATCCCACCTCCAAGCAACCTAGTTGTCTCCTTCGACTGGAATCAACTAGGCAGACCCCGTTTACTAGCTAGCATACCATTCCGAATTATCGTTCAAATATATAGAATGGTTATGGCTGGTACCATCATAGATGAGGGGGCTTCTGTGAGTATCCTTTCCTCAACTGCTTGGAAAGTGCTTAGTTCACCATCGCTTTTGCCTGAGATGAGAAATCTGACAGGCTTTGATAAAGGAACTAGTCGACCTTTAGGGATCCTTCCCAATGTGCCCATAACATTGAGAGGGAAAACCGTTCACATGAACGTAATGGTAGTTCAAGGACCCCTAGATTACAATCTACTCCTTGGACGAGACTATATTTATTGCATGAGAGCCATTGTCTCCTCACTCTTTAGAGTAATGTGTTTTCCGCACGAAGGAAGAGTGGTCAAGCTCGTGGACCAGCTTTCATTTCCCGGATCACGCATAGCAAATAGTCATATACCATCCCTGAATGGTCTTTTCACGCAAGAAATGTCTCAATCTCCAGTCCGTCCTCCCGATGAGCGCGAGTAATTCAGAGGGATATGACTGAATCCCAGGGGGCATGCACCCTGGTCTGCTTCGGCAGGAAAACTTCGGGTATAAGGTAGGTTTCCGCGGGAGAATATGACTAGTCTGTACCCCCGTCCGTGATTGGAAGAGGGGGTTATTCTAGAGCAAGATTCTCTTGTCAAAGTTATGCGAGTTGGCGAGCGCCGCCACTCACCTTTGTTTATCTCGGTAGACATCACCAAAGAAGTGTTTTGTTTGCGCTGTGAATAGAACAATCTTTGGGTAGCCTGTAAGAGGTAGGCCTCTCTCGGTAAAACAAATTTTTTAATGGACTAAAAAAGGCGTAACCTTGAAACTCTGTTTTATACCTGGGGGCATGCAAACCTTTTGGAGTGCAAGCGAAGAGTGACTATTTATTTTTTAAATTTATAGGACCTCTAACCCTTTAAACTCGTAGGATTGGTCGTCCCCTAACTTGCATAAAGAAAGAATGTGGGGCAAAACTCTAAAAGTTGCCGTTTTATATGAGACTTTCTTATCATATGACTGGATTAATCGAGCAGTGTTACCGCAAGGTTCAAGCTCGTTAAAAAATAAACCCGCACCGAGCAAATGTTTCCACCCGCGTTTAAGCTCGTTAAAAAATGAACTATTCCTCGGTAAATAACCACCGTGAATGTAGTACTTCAGCCATTAAAGCCTTGGTCGTGTTTGCACCGTCACCTCCACTTTTACATTGGCTGATCATTCACCTCCATTTGATTGTTTACCCATTTTGAGGAATAGCTGCGAAGAGTGATTTCACTAGCCATCCTTGTGACACTGCCGTGATTGGAAAATTCCAAACCTTTCCTGGAATCAGCTGCTACCCATTTTATCACTCGTTCCTCAAAAGACGAGTCTCCTTTAAGCTCTTTTCAACTGACTCGTAAAATGTGAAAAGACTGCCGAGCCATTGGCCTCTCCAGCTCGTTAAAGGGACAGGAAGTGCTATCCCTCATCTAGATTTTAATCTTTTTGGACCTGAGGGATCATTGCACAAAAAGATCAAGCGCTTGTTTTGTTCGGCTCGTTAAAACTATCGAAAATTCATCCCTTCTGTATTGTTTTATACTTTTTCGGACTTAAGGGATTAGATGACGAAAAAGGAATTTTGGAGTTACCTTTACGTACCTTTTCAGACTCTCTAAAAATGAAAACGATCGAGTTATCTTTTTCGTTAAACTCGTTAAAAAGATTAATAGCGACAAACTTGTCTTTAGACGAGAACGAGTTTCACTATCACTAGGCTCGTTAAAAAATAGCGATGGGTTTGCCCGAAGGGCAAATTATAGAAAAAGCATATGTTATCCTCCTCAAGCTTGACAAAAATAAAGAGGTACTGGTCAGCAATGACTGGGGAAAAATTGGGAAGAAAACTCAAAAAATCTTTATTGGTAGCAAGTCGCTCTTGAACATGACACTTCCACTCCGTGTCCGAGTCGGGTTGGGTTGTTTCATTCACCGGTCACATCGCCATGGTCACACCATACCATCCACATTTGGGGTTAATGCTACCAATCCATCACATAAGTGTCGCCGACATGTTCAAGAGAAGTCATCCAGAGAAGTCACCTGTGTCCCACCCACTACCATACATTATACTCCATTCTTTCATGACCGCCACCCTGAACCGTATATCATCAGATCGTTTTCACCTCCATCAAAATCATTTGCTCCGTTTCATGTCATTGATGTGGGATTCATTAAGGCCCTCCTATGACGGATCACTTCTTGTCGACATCAGCTCATTATCCAAGAAGTTGGTCTAGGAACACCCCATTCAGTACTTTGAAGCTTGCATGCCTCAATGGCAAGTTTCCCACTTCCGGCGATAGGTTTACATCAATGGCCTTCGATCGAAAGATTTTGCGTGGTCTTCGACGCCAAGTCCTTTATTCACACCACGTGAATTGTACTGCAGTACCTTGGGGATCATTATCATTATCGGTGATTCTTCTCGCGCTTGTTAACAGTTTACATCATTGACTGGTAATCAAGCGATGTCTTTCCATGTTCAACTTCAGAACATTTCTCACATGGATCGACTTGTACTTCGAGTGAAGATTGGACCAGATTGAAGACCCCGGATCTAGTTTCATCCATCCGGGCTGCGATATATATTCAGGGAAATAAAGACATTAAAATGTACAGCATTGCAGCACAGATAATCATCCTACCAAAAGGATGATGGCTCTATCAGAATCATCAGTCTACACTCAGACGATTGTCTGTCCTATGTACATGAAAATGAATTTATAAAGCTGAGCATGGGAATGCCCGCCTCAGCTAGATCATGAAAAACAGTATGAAGATAATGTATTGTATTGTATCTTATTACAGGTCTCCTCCCAGCATTGAAAGAACTTCGGATCCTCATAATAAAGCATTTCACCCGATTAACGGCCTCATACTTTAGGGGGCAACTGTTATAGACATTTTTGTGCCTTGCAGCTCCAAGCATGAAATGTCCGTAAAACAAGGGCTCCTAAGTCCCTAAAAGTGTTGTTCTAACCCCTAAAGGAACAAGGTCAACAAATTACAGCTTCTCCCAGAAGTTCTCCACCAAAAACTGCTCAGAATAAGTCAAAACAGGGTCATTTCAGTTGCTCCACTGGCTAGGTGCGTTGCATAGCACCTAAACACACTAGCTAGGTGTGTTGCAACGCACCTAAATGAACTATGATGGTGCGTTGAGCGAGAAATGACAAATGGCAGTGCCATTCCGCGAGGTGGAGAGACAATGGAAGCTTCCAGAATCTTCTCCTATGACACTTGCCTCACTGAATTCGACCAAGGATGAGTAAGAGGCCTTCAGTCTCCAAGTGGAAGCAAGAACTGATAGAGAGAAGACACTAATCAAATCACAAGCTGACTCATCCTCCTTGCATACATCTATATATGGATCCCTCATCCCAGAGATCCAGAGGCTGGAATTTTGCACATTGTAAGGAATTGTTGTTGGTTTTGAGACAAATATCAGAGTATTGGGTGATTTATGCTTTGTTGGAGGTGAAGAGGGGCTTCTTTGCTGGGAGGTTGATGCTGGGTCAGGAATCATCGGTTGTAACTCCTCTTGGATCTTCTTGTTTATCAATAAAAACTATTTGAGTTTTTCCTCCATGCTTTTGTATCATTGATGCTTGTTACATTTGTATGGTTAACTTAAATCTGATCCTAAGTTGTTTATGAATATAGATCCATGTCTTTGTATAGTTTTCTTCTTTTATGATCCTACAGGTACTTGGTGAAGCTGGGCAAGTAAGGAAGCAGGTAGATGGAAGTTGTCAAAGAAGAGAGAGATTGGATCAAAGGATTAGCGCAAGACACGGGTTGGTTCTTCCTATTCCTCTCTATCTATAGTTCATAAAGGAAATACAAAAGTAGTTTTTCTCTGTTTGTTTCTAAGGCAGCTGTCACACCTTAGTGGGATAGAGAAGTTCTAAATAGACACTTTTCCTGGTAACAATGTTGAAGCTCTACCTGCTACTAACAAGTGCTCCCTCTCTAACATCTGCGCTACTGCAACATCTCCATGTATCTTGCACCATTACACACCTCTCTGTGCCACCTAGCACTGTGCAAAACACTTGTGCCTCTCGCATTGCTGCAGCCTGCTAGCTATGCACTGTCCTGGGATTCCCTGCACTATCGCTCTCTCTACTGCTCCATCCGCATTTGTCTCTACCCAATCAGTCAGTTACTGCTACTCCAGATCGGGGCTCTTGTAGCAAGGTCTCATCCAAAAGGTTGGGTACCTCAAGGATCCTACCCCTCCTCCTTGGGAAAATCACTCTATATCGCCCCACCTCCTACCTAGAGGTATGGCTACATGTGATCCCTCAGCCAACCTGACTCAAATTTTCCCCCTACTAGAGGTCTTTGCATAAGTAGATGTCTCTAATCGATCTCCTCTCAGCTTCCCTTGTTGTGGTTGCTCCACAACCTCCTGAAGCTGTTGCACCGATCATGGCTCCTCCATAATCATCTGAGAATTCTTTTGGCTTTGCATGCTGAGAGGTAATATACCCTCCCTCTCAACCACCAAGTCTCCATCAATTGCCTTGCTACTCAAGGCTTTGCATGCATCTTGAACCTCAAGAGCATACAGGTTCTTGACCCGTGAACCAATCTGCTTCACCTGTGTAGTGATGATGTGTCTAAGGAAAACCTTTCCCTTACTGAAGACTACATCTAGCCTCTGTCTTCTAGCATCACGATCGACACCAAGTTTCTCTTCAGTCCTGATACATACTTGAAATCGGTCAAGGTAAGGCGAGCTCCATGCTCCCTCTGAAAAATAATTGTGCCTACACCTAAGACACTATACTTCTCATCATTAACCATTGCTATGAGTATCTGGAGATCTTTCTCCTCCAAAGTACTGAAAAAACTCTTATCATCAGTCATGTGGAAAGAAGCTCCACTGTCAAGAAACCAACCACTTCCCACCATGGATGAAACCATACATGCGAAAAGTGTAAAATCCAACTCAAATTGTGAAGCAAGTGCCTCACCTTCAGATCCTTCCCTCGATCCCTTCCTGGATTTCCTCCATGGATAATTTGCAGCATAATGGCCCACCTCATGACAACGAAAGCATCACGCTTTCAACTTGTCAACCTTATTCCCATCATTGGAAGAACTGGATTCGGAATGAGAAACCTTCTCCTTCCCCTTCTTTGCCTTACTCGCTAAGGCACAGTTCTCCTCATCATGCATAGATGAAGAATTGTCTCTGGTGCTCCGTCTGATCTCCTCTTGCATCAAATCCGACCATAGTCTTTCCCAATTTGGCAGTTTCTCCCTTCCATTCATTGAGTCCTGGTAGCTATGCCAACTCTTAGTAACACCAAGGAGAGCTAGACTCACCATATCCTCATTCGATGTCATGACCCCTACACTTGCAAGCTCATCCCTGCATGTGATGAGCTTGGTCAGATACATAGAGATCGTCTCATCCCTTTCACACTTGATCTTTCGAAGTTTTTCCTTCAATGCCAGCTTCCTTTGATCACTGCTATTTTGACATAAATCTTTCAATGTTTTCCACATTGCATGCGGAGTCTACTTCCCATGGAGGCTCGAGACAATGTGATCTTGCACTCCCTCCAAGAGAATTCTCCTAGCTCTAGCCACAGACTTCCTCCATTACACTTGCTAATTCTTGTCAGTAGGCTTAGGAATTTCTTGATCAATGAAATCCTTAAGGCCATTATCTTCCAAAACTGCGTCCATGCAATCCTTCCAAGCTATATAGTTTGAGCTGCCATCAAGGGCATACTCAAGCCTCAAACCATAGAATGCCATCGATGAAATAGATGTGATAAGAACTTGAGATCTATATCCCGAATAATAAAATTTGAATTTCTCATGCCAGTATACTATTCTTGCTTGATCACTTGCACTATCATACAATGTAGAAATTTCACTTGTAGAACAAACCAATATATGAAATGTCCTAAAGCATAATACTTATTCTACTTCTACAAAACATTAAGCAGAAGCATAATCGAAATCATGAGCAACATCAAGTAGAAACATGCATAACTGATCAAGAGAACTAATCACACATAACACAAGATATATCCAGGGGAAAGCAACAGCATAAAACCCCAACCATGTATTATCAATCAAGTGGAAATCCTCTTCACAATACAAAAAGAATCAGCTCAATAGCTATCCTGCTCTCTCTGTAATCAGAATAATAAATATCCTGATGATCTTCAATCAGAAGATGAAAATCATGGACTACCTATGCCTCAATATATAGGCCACAAGTCCTCCAATCTCCTATAATAGATCCTTCTCCATGCAAGGAATACTTACTATAAATATCCAAGCATCTGATAGTACACTCTCCCACATCTGATCTCAATTGTTTCTCTGACAGAACTGACATGCAATAGTTATCCATGAGTGAATTCTCAGTTATATAAAATAATAATTGTCACATGCATGCGAGCATTAACAAACTATATTTTATAATTTTAACAACTTGTTAAAATAATCTAATTGGACTTGACTAGTTAGAACTAAGTCAACTGATTCTCTCATTATAGAATTCATACTTATTCCCTCAATCAGTGGAGGAAATTAAGGATAAATTCCTCAATCAGTGGGACAACTCATGTGCATGCTCACAAAGACTTCAAATTTGAATTTCCTTAACTAATTAACTCAACTAAATTAATTAATTAATATTTCCAACTCCTGCTAAGACCAAAATTAATTTTACTTCCTATAGATAGACTAGGGACTGCTATAAATAGGAAGGGACCTAGAAATGCTATTTTTAGAACTTTCTATTTTTAGTAGTTTCACCTCTCACCCAATGTGGCCAATGACTTCACTCGCCAAACTGCTATTTTTAGACATGCTGTTTTTAGGAGATCTATTTTTAGCACATTATAAATTTAACATTTCTTGTTGCACATTTTTCAACACTCCCTCTCAACAAGAAAGGCTTCCTCTTGAACTCAATCCTGTAACTCTGGAATGTTCTGCATGCAACACATCTACCCGGTCCACTTGATCCAACAACACTTGGAACAAAAACACTCCCAACTGACCACTCTGTTGGGCTAGGAACATACTCTGATGTTGAAGCTCTACCTGCTACTGTCAAGTGCTAGCTCTCTGACATCTGTGCTACTGCAACATCTCCATGCATTTCGCACCATTGCACACCTGTCTGTGCCATCTAGCACTGTACAAAACACTTGTGCCTCTCGCATTGTTGCAGCCTCCTAGCTATGCACTATCCTGGGATTCCTTGCACTATCGCTCCATCTACTGCTCCATCCACATTTGTCTCTACCCAATCAGTCAGTTCCTGCTACTCCACATCGGGGCTCCCGTAGCAAGGTCTCGTCCAATAGGTTGGGTAACTCAATGATCCTGCCACTCCTCCTTGGGAAAATCACTCTATATCACCCCACCTCCTACCTAGAGGTATGGCTGCATGTGATCCCCCAGCCCACCTAACTCAGAGTTTCCCCCTACTAGAGGTCTCTACATGAGTAGATGTCTCTACTCGATCTCCTCTCAGCTTCCCTTGTTGTGGTTGCTCCACAACCTCCTGAAGTTGCTGCACCAATCGTGGTTCCTCCACAATCGTCTAAGACTTCTTCTGGCTTTGCATTTTGAGAGGTAATATACCCTCTCTCTCAACCACCAAGTCTCCACCAGTTGCCTTGTTGCTTAAGGCTTTGCATGCATCTTGAACCTCAAGAGCATACAGGTTCTTGACCCGTGATCCAATCCGCTTCACCTGTTTAGTGATGATGTGTCTAAGGAAAACCTTTCCCTTACTGAAGACTACATCTAGCATCTGTCTTCCAGCATCACGATTGATACCAAGTTTCTCTTCAGTCTTGGTACATACTTGACATCGGTCAAGGTAAGGCGAGCTCCACGCTCCCTCTGAAAAACAATCGTGCCTACACCTAAGACGCTATACTTCTCAACATTAACCATTGCTATGAGTATTTGGAGATCTTTCTCCTCCAAAGTATTGAACAAACTCTTATCGTCGGTCATGTGGAAAGAAGCTCCACTATCAAGAAACCAACCACTTTCCACCATGGATGAAACCATGCATGCGAAAAGTGTAAAATCCAACTCAAATTGTGAAGCAAGTGCCTCACCTTCAGATCCTTCCCTGGATCCCTTCTTGGATTTCCTCTGTGGATAATTTGCAGCATAATGGCCCACCTCATGACAACGAAACCATCGCACTTTCAATTTGTCAACCTTCTTGCCATTATTGGAAGAACTGGATTTGGAAAGAGAAACCTTCTCCTTCCCCTTCTTTGCCTTACTCGCTAAGGCACAGTTCTCCTCATCATGCATAGACAAAGAACTATCTCTGGTGCTCCATCTGATCTCCTCCTGCATCAAATCCGACCATAGTCGTTCCCAATCTAGCAGTTTCTCCCTTCCATTCACCGAGTCTTGGTAGCTATGCCAAATCATAGGAAGGCCAAGGAGTGCTATACTTACCATATCCTCATCCGATGTCATGACCCCTACACTTGCAAGCTCATCCCTACATGTGATGAGCTTGGTTATATACATAGAGATCTTCTCATCCCTTTCACACTTGATCTTTTGAAGTTCTTCCTTCAGTGCTAGCTTCCTCTGATCACTGCTCTTCTGATATAAATATTTCAATGTTTTCCACATTGCATGCGAAGTCTCCTTCCCATGGAGGCTCTAGACAATGTGATCTCGCACTCCCTCCAAGAGAATTCTCCTAGCTCTAGCCACACACTTCCTCCATTCCACTTGCTAATTCTTGTCAGTAGGCTTAGGAATTTCTTGATCAATGAAATCCTTAAGGCCATTATCTTCCAAAACTGCCTCCATGCAATCCTTCCAAGCTATATAGTTTGAGCTGCCATCAAGGGCATACTCAAGCCTCAAACCATAGAATGCCATCGATGAAATAGATGTGATAAGAACTTGAGATCTATATCATGAATAATAAACTTCGAATTTCTCCTGCTAGTATATTGTTCTTGCTTGATCACCTATGCTATGATACCATGTAGAAATTTCACCTGTAGAACAAACCGATATATGCAATGTCCTAAAGCATAATACTTATTCTACTTCTACAAAACATTAAGCGGAAGAATAATCGAAATCATGAGAAACATCAAGTAGAAACATGCATAACTGATCAAGAGAATTAATCACACATAACAAAAGATATATCTAGGGGAAAGCACCAGCATAAAACCCCAACCATGTATTATCAATCAGGTGGAAATCCTCTTCACAATACAAAAAGAATCAGCTCAATAGCTATCCTGCTCTCTCTGTAATCAGAAGATCCTGATGATCTTCAATTAGAAGATGAAAATCATGGACTTCCTAGGCCTTAATATATATGCCCACAAGTCCTCCAATCTCCTATAATAGATCCTTCTCCATTCAAGGAATACTTACTATAAATATCTAAGCATCTGATAGTACATTGTCCCACATATGATCTCAACTGGGTCTCTGACAGAACTAACATGCAACAGTTATCCATGAGTGAATTCTTAGTTATCTAAAATAATAGTTGTCGCATGCATGCAAGCATTAACAAACTATATTTTATTATTTTAACAACTCATTAAAATAATCTAACTGGACTTGACTAGATAGAACTAAGTCAACTGATTATCTCATTATAGAACTCATACTTATTCCCTCAATCAATGGAGGAAATTAAGGATAAATTCCTCAATGAGTGGGACAGCTCATGTGCATGCTCACAAAGACCTCAAATTCAAACTTCCTTAACTAATTAACTCAACTAAATTAATTAATTAATATTTCCAACTACTGTTAAGACCAAAATTACTTTTACTTCCTATAGATAGACTAGGGACTGTTATAAATAGGAAGGGACCTAGAAATGATATTTTTAGAACTTTCTATTTTTAGCAGTTTCACCTCTCACCCAATGTGGCCAATGACCTCACTGGTCAAACTGCTATTTTTAGACATGCTATTTTTAGCAGGTTTATTTTTAGCAGGTCTATTTTTAACACATTCTAAATTTAACATTTCTTGTTGCACATTCTTCAACACTCCCTCTCAACAAGAAAGGCTTCCTCTCAAACCCAATCCTGTAACTCTGGAATGTTTTGCATGCAACACATCTACCCTGTCCAGTTGCTCCAACAACACTTGGAACAAAAACACTCCCAACTGACCACTCTGTTGGGCTAGGAACATACTCTGATGTTGAAGCTCTACCTGCTACTAACAAGTGCTCCCTCTCTGATATCTGCACTACTGCAACATCTCCATGCATGTCGCACCATTGTACACCTCTTTGTGCTACCTAGCACTGTGCAAAACACTTGTGCCTCTCGCATTGCTGTAGCCTGCTAGCTATGCACTGTCCTGGGATTCCCTACACTATCGCTCTCTCTTTTGCTCCATCCGCATTTCTCTCTACCCAATCAGTTAGTTCTTGCTACTCCACATCAAGGCTCCCGTAGCAAGGTCTCATCCAAGAGGTTGGGTACCTTGAGGATCCTACCCCTCCTCCTTGGGAAAATCACTCTATATCGCCCCACCTCCTATCTAGAGGTATGGCTACATGTGATCCCGTAGCCCACCTGACTCGAAGTTTCCCCCTACTGGAGGTCTCTGCACGAGTAGATGTCTCTACTCGATCTCCTCTCAGCTTCCCTTGTTGTGGTTGCTCCACAACCTCCTGAAGCTGCTGCACCAATCATGGCTCCTCCACAATCGTTTGAGACTTCTTTTGGCTCTGCATGTTGGGAGGTAATATACCCTCCCTCTCAACCACCAAGTCTCCATCAGTTTCCTTGCTGCTCAAGGCTTTGCATGCATCTTGAACCTCAACAGCATACAGGTTCTTGACTCGTGAACCAATCTGTTTCACCTGTCTAGTGATGATGTGTCTAAGGAAAACCTTTCCCTTACTGAAGACTACATCTAGCCTCTGGCTTCCAGCATCGCGATCGACACCAAGTTTCTCTTCATTCCTGGTACATACTTGACATCGGTCAAGGTAAGGCGAGCTCCATGCTCCCTCTAAAAGATAACTGTGCCTACACCTAAGACACTATACTTCTCATCATTAACCATTGCTATGAGTATCTGGAGATCTTTCTCCCCCAAAGTACTGAACAAACTCTTATCATCGGTCATGTGGAAAGAAGCTCCACTGTCAAGAAACCAACCACTTCCCACCATGGATGAAAAGTGTAAAATCCAACTCAAATTGTGAAGCAAGTGCCTCACCTTTAGATCCTTCCCTCGATCCCTTCTTGGATTTCCTCCGTGGATAATTTGCAGCATAATTGCCCACCTCATGACATCGAAAGCATCGCACTTTCGATTTGTCAAACTTCTTCCCATCATTGGAAAAACTGGATTCGGAAAAAGAAACCTTCTCCTTCCCCTTCTTTGCCTTACTTGCTAAGGCACAGTTCTCCTCATCATGCATAGATGAAGAATTGTCTCTGGTGCTCTGTCTGATCTCCTCCTGCATCAAATCTGACCATAGTCGTTCCCAATCTGGCAGTTTCTCCCTTCCGTTCACCGAGTCCTGGTAGTTATGCCAACTCTTAGGAAGGCCAAGGAGTGCTAGACTCACCATATCCTCATCCGATGTCAAGACCACTACACTTGCAAGCTCATCCCTGCATGTGATGAGCTTGGCCAGATACATAGAGATCGTCTCATCTCTTTCACACTTGATCTTTTGAAGTTTTTCCTTCACTGCTAGCTTCCTTTGATAACTGCTATTCTGATATAAATCTTTCAATTTTTTCCACATTGCATGCGAAGTCTTCTTCCCATAGAGGCTCGAGACAATGTGATCTCGCACTCCCTCCAAGAGAATTCTCCTAGCTCTAGCCACACACTTCCTCCATTCCACTTGCTCATTCTTGTCAGTAGGCTTAGGAATTTCTTGATCGATGAAATCCTTAAGGCCATTATCTTCCAAAACTGCCTCCATGCAATCCTTCCAAGCTATATAGTTTGAGCTGCCATCAAGGGCATACTCAAGCCTCAAACCATAGAATGCCATCGATGAAATAGATGTGATAAGAACTTGAGATCTATATCCCAAATAATAAACTTCAAATTTCTCCTGCTAGTATACTGTTCTTGCTTGATCACCTGTGCTATGATACCATGTAGAAATTTTACCTATAGAACAAACCGATATATGAAATTTCCTAAAGCATAATACTTATTCTACTTCTACAAAACATTAAGCGGAAGCATAATCGAAATCATGAGCAACATCAAGTAGAAACATGCATAAATGATCAAGAGAATTAATCACACATAACACAAGATATATCCAGGGGAAAGCACCAGCATAAATCCCCAACCATGTATTATCAATAAAGTGGAAATCCTCTTCACAATATAAAAAGAATCAGCTCAATAGCTATCCTGCTCTCTCTGTAATCAGAAGATCCTGATGATCTTCAATCAGAAGATGAAAATCATGGACTACCTAGGCCTGAATATATAGGCCACAAGTCCTCCAATCTCCTATAGTAGATCCTTCTCCATGCAAGGAATACTTACTATAAATATCCAAGCATCTGATAGTACATTGTCCCACATATGATCTCAACTAGGTCTCTGACAGAACTGACATGCAGCAGTTATCCATGAGTGAATTCACAGTTATCTAAAATAATAGTTGTCACATGCATGCGAGCATTAAGAAACTATATTTTATTATTTTAACAACTTGTTAAAATAATCTAACTGGACTTGACTAGTTAGAACTAAGTTAACTAATTCTCTCATTATAGAACTCATACTTATTCCCTCAATCAGTGGAGGAAATTAAGGATAAATTCCTCAATCAGTGGGACAACTCATGTGCATGCTCACAAAGACTTCAAATTCGAATTTCCTTAACTAATTAACTCAACTAAATTAATTAATTAATATTTCCAACTGCTGTTAAGACCAAAATTAATTTTACTTCCTATAGATAGACTAGGGACTACTATAAATAGGAAGGGACCCAGAAATGCTATTTTTAGAACTTTCTATTTTTAGCAGTTTCACCTCTCACCCAATGTGGCCAATGACCTCACTGGCCAAACTGCTATTTTTAGACATGCTATTTTTAGCAGGTCTATTTTTAGCACATTCTAAATTTAACATTTCTTGTTGCACATTTTTCAACAATACATACACCTACATTCAATGTACAACACAATGTCTGTCTTTACACAATGTACATCATAAGACATACATCCGTAGACAACGTGTGTCACCCCAAAATGCATACACATACACTCGATATAAAACACAAATCATACGTCTATACCTAATGTACAATGCCACACAATACATGTACATACACTTGGAATACAACACAACAAAATACATGTACTACATAGGGTACAAGACAACAGTATGTATGTCATGACACCACAACTACACAATACACATGCATAGCATCACATGTGGACCACACAACATGCACGACATGCACATAGTATCACATGTACACCAATACCACATGTTCAACATGTATACAATACCACCTATACATGACACCATTGGAACTACATGTACATAGTATCACATATATACGACACCACTTGCACAATGTGTACAGAATGCCACATGTACACTACACCACTTGTAAAATGTGCATAGAATACCACATGTACACATTACCACTTGCATGACATGTACATGACACCACATGTACACAATGTCACATGCACGACATGTACACAACACCATTTGCAAACAACACCACTTGTACCACATGTACACAACACCACATGCACACAACACTACTTGTACAATCATGCACACAACACCATATGTACATAACACCACATGTAAAATATGTACATAACACCACATGTACAATATGTACACAACACCACATGTACATAGCACTACATATCCAACATGTACGTAGCACCATCTATACACAACACCACATATCCAACACGCACAAAGCACCATATGAACACAACTCCACATATACATCATGCAAACAATACAATATGTACACAACACTGCATATACAACCTATACATAGCACCATCTATATCCAACACTACATATGCAACATTCACACAACACTATCTATACCATCATTTACATAACATTTCATAAACAACATGTACACACACTATATATATACAACAACCATGTGTACAACATCACAAATGCAACATGTAAAACATATACAACATATGCACAACCGTAGTACCAGACATCCAAAACCATACTATCTTTACCAAAGAAACTTTGCTTCCAGTGTATCTCCTCCATCCATGCTTATCTTAGCATGTTGCAAGCACATTGCTTTCATTTCACTGATGTATCCATCGGTATAGCCTGTCCATAACATATACATAATATAATATCAAAGGGTAAACTCATAACGACATGATACTGACCTCATCTATTTGTCATTACTACTCTTCCACTTGATTCCTCATAAACCAAGAACCTCTTCAAGTCATTCGCCTGCATAAGAAATCATTCCTCCACCAGGACAATTATTGATGACCCTATCAGATAGTGACAAAGATATATACATACATATATACATGTATAATCATTATCATAAAACAACCATGATCCATGATGACCCTACTAAACACGATGTACATACATACATGTATACATATATAAACATCAACATAGTCATGATCACAACATAATTACTAGATAACATAAGGTATAGGTTAAGAGAACTTCCCTATTTGTGCACAACATGCAAAACATTGAGAAAAATTGTTTCCAACATAGCCAAGGCATATGAAGCCTCACGTCCATTTATTTTACCTTTTCTGGTTACCTCTCTCTTGCATGTACTACCACCGTCCGTTTACGACAATGGACCCAACTAGTCTAACCAACTATCATAGTCTTACCTTTCATTGTGATTACTCATGCACTGAGCCTCATTTGTGTATTACATTACCTTTTGGTTACCACAAAAATCTCCCCGAGCTCCATTAAATTTCCTCCTTTCCCAACCAATTCCCAAGACTCTCAAAACAATAAAGGCAAGACCAAGAAGCAAACAGAAGAAAATCATGGAAAACCAAAAATAATATGACACTGTGAACAAAATGGCATGGCTATGCACTAGACACAATCAAAATCGCAAATCAAGCACAACAATCGCAAAATACCAAAAGCACAAGACTAACAATAGACACCATGACTCAATCCCCATGGTTCCCAAGGAAAGTTTAACCCAAGCCTTCTTCAATATTTAATTACAACTTCTCTTTTCCATGCAATCCCTTGCATTATATTTCCATCAACACATAACTGTTAGTGCATACATAAACATAAAAATACACTGGTTACCTTACCTTTTTGTGCTAGGCACGTTGCTTGCAACTAAACACATCCATGCCATCTCTCTAGGGACTCCAATTCCCTTGACAGATCCACCTGTAACTAGAAACTAGCTTCTATGTTTGTCAAGTAAATGTGCATGAATCTAGCACATATCGACATAATATCAGAAAAGATTAAGGTTAAAAAGACTTCATGTATGCAAAGCACTCATTCATTTGGAATTTGGGTTTCCAAGCATAGCCAAAGGAATTCTTGCCCAATTCCTTTCCTTTACCTTTTTACCTTATTGCAATCGAGGCTTACTATGTATTGTTACATCACCCAACTGTTAGATATATAAACACATCAATTATTACCTTGTCAAGATAATACCAAGCATGTTACCCTACAACTACATGTTACCCTACAGCTGCTCAAACATGTCAACCACATGTTCCAAATATCAAGATAATCATATCTATTAATTTGAAATCAACCTTTACCAAGACCGATAGTCATGTCTTAATCCATAGTCAACTCATATTCATTAGACATAATTCTACAACTATCACCTATTACACTCAAGTTCATATTAGCTATCTCAACACATATGTATTAGTACAACCATCTTAAAACAAAATCATTCCTTCATGCAATCCTACATACAGATAGTCATGTTATGAAATTCAACAAACATTCAACCAACTTCCAAACATACCATGTTAAATAAATCAACTAGATGACATAATCAAACACTCAAACATCAAATAGACGAAATAATCAAACATTCAAGCACAAAGTATATGACATAAGAAACCCACACCTTAATGTATCTCATGGGAGTTGATCTTATCTACACAATCAATCCATATTAGTAGGATATAACTTCATGCCATATCATCTCAAACATAAATAAGGTCATGATATCAAAATTAGTCAATAACGAACATGTTCACACCATATATTCACAAGCAATTATCATTCATACACAATAATCACATCTGCATAGTTAGTCTAGATTAATACAACATAATATGACAACATATTAACTCATACCTGAATGTCATAACCCTAACCATTTGCACAGACCAATCCAAATTAGTATGATACATATAACATCAAGGTCTTAATTTAATAACCATAATCATCAAGTTAACTATCATATAACAACAAGAAGTTAACCTATAACATACTCATCAACAACATATAACATAATCATCAAGTTATCTAACATAAAACAAAAATAGCAATGCATATAACCACAAGTTACCATCATTCTTGACTATCTGATGCATGTGAATAGGCTATACTAATCAACTACCATCTATCATGTACGTAACCATAACATCAAAATACATGTACGTAAACCTAATGTATATAACCCTAATGCATATAAAAATCCTTAACTTACATAACTTCATTCCAACATACAATACATGTATGACGATCTTCTCTTACCCCAAAGTCTAATGCTGCAACCTCATTATGATGATTTTCATCTCCTGATCTATCTCACCCAACATATTAGCATCATAACAACCAATAGCACCATGATGACATAAATTGCATACCATTACTTCACAAGGCATGTTTGACCTATTATTGATGTATAACTATAACCAAGACCATACATGCATAACAACTGCGTATAGACATATAACACATGAGTACGAAACCATATACACATCATTCTAGCCAAATTCCAGTCATCAATGCATGACCATATCAACTACACAAACCATGACCAAATGCATGACAACAACAAGCACATCAAGTGCACTTGATAGCATGTGAACACTGATGTTCATAAACATTCATAGTCAACCATGCACACATGAAGACATACTCCATGACAATACCTTCAATGTTCACATGGTGACAACACTACAACCATGATCAATGCCATGCAAATGAAACAAGTAGACGTACTACATGCATAAGGGACACATATGAAACCAACATAAATACATGACCAACACACAACCTAAGGAGCATGTAACCACACTCTGATACCACTCTGTACCACCCTCCTCCCACATCTGCCCGAGCAACCAGTCACCCAAGGTAAAAATGTGATATGAGGCCAGTATGATATGACTCAACCTCCTAAGTAACTTTAAGGAAGTGGAGACGACAAAAGAAGACCTTATAGACCTCCCTCAGGTGCTTCAGGACCCCCAGGAGCTAATCCACCACTCCAGGTGCCCAAACCCTGAGTTAACCTAGAATTTCAATGAACTAAACCCACAATCACTCCCATGATAAGGCATGCATGCAACTAGAACCCTATATCCACTCCCAAAAATCCCGCAAGTGAGAGACTTCATTCTTTTTCAGTCAGTTCTGTGCTAGAGACTGCGATATTTAAGCCAATTTTTCAGGGCTAGTCTACAAAGCAATGCCTAGAACTTGATGATACTTTCCAAGACAATAAATGACACCAAGGAAAAGCCTATAACACAAACCTTGATCAAGGGTTTGACCTAACCAAACCTAACCATGACAGGCATTTTTCTAAACACTTAGTAAATATGCAACCTACAGGTGTAAACAACAGATCTGAGCATAGGGGTCTTATACTTATCTGAGATTCTTCATGAAGCATTGTTCCTTATCAAATTATCTACCATTTCATTCATTAGGTCATAGATACATTGTTCATTCATATACAAGTAGAAACACGATGAGAGCCATACATAGTTGCTTCCATAAAACATATAAATAACCAACATAATAGGGATAGAATTATCCATGAAATCAAAGGCATATAAACCACATATAATCTAATATAATACTCATAGAAATACAAGGATAAATAAAATTTCATTAATGATTCAAAATCCAAACCCAGGATGGGACTTCCACATTCCACCCGACCGTAGAATGGCTGAGCAAAATCTCTCTTCAACCATTCACCCACGTGTCATATTCTAGGCATGAATGTGGGATCTCATAGAACATATCAATCAAAACTCATCCAAGGCTTCCAGAGGCCATCCACCTCAACCCATCAAACAAGGATTCCACCTTATGGTTGGACATCAAAAAATCATCATCAGATTGGTCTCCTTCCAAGCCTTCTAGGGCTTCCAGATCATTTGTTCCAACCAAGGCTTCGAGGACTAGTAACTGAAACCACAAATATCGTCGAGCTTCCAGAACGTTTTTCCAACCAAGGCTTCTAGGACTAGTAACTCAACCTAAGCTGTTACAGGGCTTCCAGAGCATTTCTCCAACCAGGGCTTCCACGAACTAATAAGTTACCCAAGCTAAGGAAACATGAGAACCAACAAAAAAAAAGCAAAGAAATAAACCCACAAACTCCATGGCTATCCAGGAAATGGAAAGGCTAGGAAATCCACTATCAATCCAGGTAATCCTCCATGCCTATGATAAATTATGACCAAGAGTCTACATGCATATGCCATGCATGCCAAAACTAGTGAAGAAATCATACATGCAACTTGGCACCTACAAGGAAATATGATGTAGTTGTTGATGCCGGTGTCATCTTGTGCTTTCCTTCTCTTCCTTTTCCATATTTCTCCAAGAATCCAAGTATACCACACCCACCAAGAGTGCTCCAAGAAAACTCTAAGTATCCATGAGTATGAGAGAGAGGGAAAGTAGAAAAGAGCTCCACCAAAACCTGTCAAAATCTTGGCAATTGATCCTCAAAAGACTTTTTCTTAATGAGGCCTCTGTTTTCTTCATTTTCCATTATTTTCCTTCATTTTCCTTCTCACATGCAACCTGTGACCTTTCACCTCCCTTTTCTCCTAATTTCCATTATTTTCATAAATAAAATGCCAATAATGTCTCTTTGCCTTTCCAAATCCTTACCCATTTCCTTTACCAATTTCCTTAGCTATTAATAAACCGAATCAACACCAATTAGGATGTTTCCCCCACCATTCATCTTGGAATACGTGTCCCATCACCATGCCTTATATATTTTTACATGGAATTTTCACCAGGGCTGTTACAATATATGCAACATGCTCACAACACCATATGTACACAATACTGCATATGCTACGTGTACACAACACCAGTGCTTCAGATCCTAAGACCACACTATCCTTACCAAGGAACCTTTCTTCTAGTGTCTTTCCACCATCCATGCTTGTCCCATCATGTTACAAGTTACACTGCTTTCATTTTGCCGATGTATCCTTCAACATATCCTATCCATAACATAAACATAGCCATAGTATAGCACATAATATCAATTCATATCCACACAATATTGACCTCATAGATCTTCCAAGGTTACTTTACCCACTCAATTCCTCACCAACCAAGAACCTCTCCATGCCATTCACTTGCATAAGAAATCATTCCTCCACAAGCATGATCCTTGACAACCCTGTTAGAAAATGACATATATACATACATATATATAATCATTAGCATTAAAAACTCACGATGCCTAATTATCTTATTAGACAACGAAATACATACATACATGTATACATATATATAGACATCAGAATAATCATGATCACAACATAATTACTCGATATCATAAGGTAAAAGTTAAGAGAACTCCCTTTATCCGTGCACAACATGCACACCATTGAGAAAAATAGTCCCCAACTTAGTCAAGGCATCTGTTACCTTAAGCCCATTTACTTTACCTTTCATGTTACCTTTCTCATGACTACCCTGCCACTATCCATTCATCCCCATGAACCCAACCAACACAAATGGTTGTCATATTCTTACCTTCAACTACCATTTACTCATGTACCGAGCTTCATCTGGGTCTTACATTACCTGTTGAATTTCATTCTTCTCTCCCTAAGCTCCATTAACTTTCCTCTTTCCCCAACCAATTCCCAAGGCCCTTAAAACATAAAAGTTAAGAACAAGAAAAAACAAGAAGAAAACCATGAAAAACCAATAGCAATATGATACCACAAACAAGGTGGCATGGTCATGCACCAGAAAAAAAAATTCAAATCAAGCACAAACAATTCACAAAGCACCAGAGGCATAAAAATAGCAAAAAACACCATGACTCAATCCCCATGGGTTCCCAATACTCCCAAGCGAAAACTCAACCCGAGCCTTCTTCAAGATTTCATAGCAGTCTCTTTTGCCATGCAATTCCTTGCATCATACTTCCATAAACACACAGTTGTCAATGCATAAATAAAAATAAAAATACAATAGTTACCTTACCTTGTTGTGTGAATAATGTTTCCTTGTAACTGAACACATCCATGTGATCTATCAAGGGACTCCAATTCCTTGATGAATCCAACCATAACTAGAAACTAGTTAATATACATGTCAAATACATGTTCATAAATATAACACATATCAACATACTTTCAGACGAAATAAAGGTTAAGGATATTTCCTCTATGCAAAGCACTCATTCGTTTGTAATTGCATTTTCCAAGCATAGCTAAAGGAATTCTCGCTAAATTCATATCTTTAACTTTTACTTTGCTGCAATCGAGTCTTATTATGTATTGTCACATCACCTAGCTGTTAGTTATATAAAAAAATCAATTGTTCCCTTGTCATGCTAATACCAAGCACATTACTCTGGACCCATTCGCACATGTCAGTCACATGTTCCAAAGATCAAGACATTATGTCCATTAATTTTAAATCAACCTTACCAAGACAAATAGTGATGTCATAATCTGCAATCAACTCATAGTCTCTAGACATAATGCTACAACTATCACCTACTTACACTCAAGTACATATCAACTTTCTCCACACATAATATGTTAGTACAACCGTCTTAAAACAAGACCATTCCTTCATGCAATCTTATAAACATGTACTCATATCATGCAATTAAGCAATCATTCAAACAACCTATAAACATACCACGTTAGATAAACCAAATAGGAAACATAATAAAACTTATACCTCAATGTATCTCAAGGGATGCTATCACTTCTACACAGTTCAGTGCATATTAGTACAACAAAATATCACAAATATATCAACTCATACTTAAATATCATAAGCATAACCATCTACATAGGCCAATACAAATAAGCACGATACATATAACATCAAGAAATCAGTTGCAATAACCATAATCATCATGCATATAACCGCAATGCATATAACAACAATTTACTACCCCGTGTGACTATCAGAAGCATGTGCATATGGCTGCACTGATTAACTGACTTCTATCATGCATGTAACCACAATAAAAATAGAATGGTGGGCATGTCCATAACCATAATTCTTATAAAAACCATTAACCAACATACCTACATGCATGACATATAAACATGTATGAATATCTACTCTTAACTCGAGGTACAGTGTTTCAACCTTGCTTTAATAATATTTTTCTACTGCTTTATCTCAACCACCATAGTAGCTTCATAATGACACTAACTTCCATAATGAATACTGTAATGCATGCATAACAATCACATAGGAAAATTACATGCATGCATGAAAAACACATTTCACCCATCGAGTCCAAGTGTTTGAACCTAGAAGCTCTGATACCACTCTATGGTATCATATAACACCCAAAGAGAGTGCAACTTGGCTCTGATACCATTCTTTAACCACCCTCCTCATATCTACCCAATTTATCAGTCTGATAGGGTAAACATGAGAGGAGGAGCTAAAATGATATGAATCAATCTCCTAACTTCATTAAGGAAGTGGAATTGACAAATAGAAACCTTAATGACCATCCTCAGGAGCTACAAAACCCCCAAGAGCTAAACCGCCCCAGTTGGCCCTTAAACCCTAAGTCATATTTCTTTTTCACTGAATTAGATTCTAAGTCGTAGGCATAACACTGCCTAAATTTGACTGCAAGCCTCTAGTCACATGCATAAGCCTACAAGGGAGTGATTGTAGTCCCAATTTCCCAGTTATGTGATTGCGACCGTGGGATCTGTGCAACTTTTTACTGTTGAAATCTAGATTGCTACACAGAACTTGATGAAACGCTCCAAAATAATAAATGATACAAATAAAAAGCCTCTAACACAAAACTTGATCAGGGACTTGACCTAACCAAGCCTAACCACGATAGACATTTCATTAAACATGTTGTGATCATGTAATCTACAGGTCATGAATGCATAATTAAACATAGGGGTCTGATAATTATTTGAAAATAATCAAGAAGGTCTAATGCCCTTTCATAATAGTTGTAATAACATCTATTAGTTCATGCATTCAATAACCATTCATTTATAAATCAAAACATGTAAGAGTTGTAACTAGAACCTGTCATGAAACCATGCTTATAACCATCATATCACTAGAATAATAACAATGATATAACAACCATCAAAGCCACATAAGAGCAAGTATAAATACTCATGAAATACAAGAGGAAAATATCTCTTATTAACATATGAAAAACCTAACCAAGTCATGGACTTCCATGTACAACCCGACCATAGATTGGGCTAAACCAAATATTTCTTTCATCCAATCACCCCCATGCCATATTCCAAGCATGAATGTGGGACTCACATCAAACAAAACTAGGCCCTCCTCAAGCTTTATTGCATATCTCTCCATTACCGATCAAGGGATTTATAGGCCCGAAGCAAGCACCTATCCAACCAAGATTTACCACAATACTCCATTACCTATTAAGGGATTCCTAGGCCAAAAAAAAGAAACATACACTATCAAAATTTACCGCAATCCCACTAAAATTGGTCAAGAGATCACTAGGTCCTAAAAAATCTTAGGTTCCTCCAGATTTCTTCGCCAATACCTTGAGGAATTTTCCCATCTCCATCCCGAGGCTTTACCATGTATCCTACCATTATCATTCAAGGGATTTCTAGGCCCTTGGGAATTTTCCTAAGACCACCTCATCCAATTCCAAAATCATCTAGAAATCCAAAGCTAAACCAAATGAATCAACCCCATCACACCATGGTTATTCAGAAATGGAAAAGAAAACATGAAACCACTGTCACACCTAAAAAAACCCATGCCAATGACAAAAAGATAACCAAATACACACATGCATGTTCCATGTATTCCAAAAATAGAAAGGAAATCATACATTCAACTCGATACTTGCAGGTAATCCTATTGTAGCCGCTTGATCCAAATCTTCCTTGCTTGATCATTGCTTCCATTTTCTTCGTTGTCCTTCCTTTGCCTTACTTTCTCCAATGCTAGATTTCTCCAAGAATATTCTAAGTGTGCACGAGTATGAGAGAATAAAGAGAATAGAGAGAGAGAGAGAGCTCCACCATAGAACTTTCAAAACCTTAAGCTAACAAAGTCCATGAACTAATCCTCAGAATCCTTTTTATCATTGAGGCCTCTATTTTTCCTTCAATTTCCCCCTCACATGAAACCTGTGACCTTTCACCTTCATTTTCTCCTATTTTCCTTTATCTTCATAAATAAATGCCAATTAATCCCTCTTTGCCTTTGCCTTTGCCTTTGCCAATTTCCTTTAGCCATAATAAACCGAAAGTGACACCCCAATAGGATGTTTTTCCCAACATTCAGCTTGGAATATGTGTCCCATGACCTTGGTCTTATTTTTCCTTTATTGACTTTATTACATGAAATTTAACCTATAGTTGTTACAACATAAAACCCCTCTAGTTGCATTCATCTCTAAGTTGTGATCATCTAGCTTCTTTCAAATATCAATTTGGATAAATAATGCTCCCTAAAATAAAACATAACCATATATAACTATATAAATATTTAATTGATCTACATATTGACACTTTCTGGGACATTATATACAAATTGGATAAATCCTGATGCAAAATTTATACAATTACCATATGTGGCCAATTAACCATTCTACAGAATGGATTTTATAAATAATAATAAAAAAATCAAACCTAGCACTAGCACGACTCAAACATCGGTTTTAATCAATACACTACCAACAGATCAATGATATGTGACCTGAATCCCATTCCTCATGTCTTATTCATATATCCACAACATATATGGTTGCTTCACTTGACCTTGGCACCCGACATATTCAAATATCCAGCAATAGATCTATTCACACTTGACTTCGGTGCATGAATTGTTCACACATCAAATAATGGCTATGGTAACACTTGACCTTGATGCTCAAATTAAACTATGTATCCAATTACATTTGAACTTGGCACACAATCATTGTAACTCTAGTCAGACGCTTATATGGATTTAAAACCATCCACTAGTCTTGTCTTGTCTCACGACAATCTTTGACCACATTCAAATAGTGACATATCATGCTCTATGATAATCTGTAGATGTGGAAAACCTTTCAATGTAAAGGGTTTCATTGTAACCGTACATCTAATTGATAATAATGCTATAGTCTACCTATGACTAGGACTCTATCAATTTCAAAACATTACACCAATCTTTTAGCTATAGTGAAAACAACAAACCAAAACAAAAAAAAAAAAAAAATCTAACTAAGCTAGGCCATAGAAAATTCAAGCTTCCATCAACCATGACCATACGTTACTTTGAATGATGAATATATAACATACAATCCTTCATAGTGAACAATTATAAAAGAACAAACCAGAACCAATTGGTTACAAAGAACCATACGACTTCAAAACAAGAACTTTTCGAAATCAATATTATGATCAGAACCAGAGGTAGGGAACACTTTCATTCTAGACTAACCTTCTTTTCACCACACACCACACCATATCCTATCCCAAGGGTGTATGTATGTTGATAGTTGTGTGTTGGTCTCATGGCTTAGAAATCAATCATAGAGATTTCCATATAACCAACACTAACCATAAATCAGCAGCGTGACCAAGTTCTTAAAATTAGTGCCACAGTCCATATGACCATTTCATATGACTCAATGAGACCATTGTAGAGCCCTTGATATCTAGAAATCCATATGCCCATGTCCATGTGACTAGGATCCAAGGGCCACTGCTCATTCATGTGATGACATTAGCATGAAATCATCATGCCACGTGGTGGCCCATGAGGAATTCCACGTGTCACCTATTTTTTGGCTTTTTACCAATCCAAAACCTCGATTTTTCACTATCATGTGGTAGCCCCAGGTGGTGCCATGTCATCATGCTAACATCATCATCGATATGTCTTTTCATGTGTCATGCCATGATGTCTTTTCTACCATGTCACACATTATATATTTCTACCAAGTGTCTGAGTTTTTGCATCACTACTAACTAAGAAAATAATCCATGTGTCACTTGTTCAAAGGTGCCATGTCATTATCCAACAACACTTTTCCATTTTTCATTATTCTATTGGTCCAATAGGGACATTTAAACTTTGTACAAATTTTCCCTCATGTGACCATTGTACTGTTGGTGATACATTGATTGACCTAAGACTTGCACACCCTTTAATGGCATTAAATAGTCTACAACTTTACGCACTCATGGTTGTTGATTTGACTATCCAATGGTGGATCTACCCTAAACTTGCAAACTTTCTAGCCCTTTAATAATTTGAGTTTGGATATGTAGTATTCCCTTGCAATTTTACCCAATCTAATGATGATTTTTAACTTTCCATAAAATTCTCATCCAAGAGGATTTTTTCTAAGAAGAATTGTTGGAAAGGTATCAATGAGTTCTACACAACCATGTTACTTGTAGGATATTTTGAGCATAATAACTTCATCAAAAAATTGAATAGATTCGAGCACCCATATCTTCACATAATGAGACTTTGTGAAAGTTCCAATTGTCACATTCCTTCACAAATGGTCCTATTGCTTCCTGGATACACAAGGATGGCCTTGATGCTATTGTCCCATACATCCCCTTTGACATCAATGACATCTTGTTGTAATCAATGAAAACACTATGTGCAACAATATCCCCCTTTGTCATTGATGGGAATTAGATGTCAAAACAAATAAAGAGTTCCTCCTATATAAGTGAAGTGTCCGCAATGTCTCCTTGCTCAATTATGAGTGCAATGTCTGCAATATATCCCTATTCAAATGCCTTATTATTGTTACAAAAATGTTTGAAATATCTCCCCCATTGACATCAATGGAAAGGGGTCATAGATATCTGTAGAAATCTTCCATGTTGATGATCTTATAAGTGTATGTATTATTGGATGATTGTGTGGACTTGACTGAACCATGCTCCTTTATTGCTAACATATAGTCTACCCCTAAGACCATTCTTATGTTCATTGCTTATGAATCTTCATGCTCTCCCCCTGAAACCAGTCTTCCATTGTTGTTGTACTCCCCATAAGATCATGCCCTTTTGTTTATCTATAAGAACCTATTATATGCCTACATTGTTTCTACATCTAAGATATCACCATCAAAACATATTCCACATACTTCCTTTGATTAATTTCTTCTTCAATTTTTTATTTGACAAGTAATGATCTTGAAGAAGCTTTCTTCAAGGCATAGATATAAGGAATTAGACTTAATCGAGGTCCTCCTTGACCTATTCTCCATATCCAAACACTAAAAGGAAATATTTATCTATTGTACCATCCAAAGTTGAGTCTGCAATATCGTGCTATATGGCCTTCATTGTGAAATATGCGACATTCAAAATTGAGCTTCAACACTTGTGGATATGGCTAAGAAATTATCTTAATTTGGTCCACATGTCTCCATCTAGGTATGTTATCATATCCTCTATACTTGACCATGTTATTGGTCCAAATATTCTGTGCTTTGTGTCCAAACTTTGTACATGAGAAACAATAACCAAGGAACTTACTTTGATAACTAGACAAAGAAGGATATTTCGATCTTTTGAGGATACTTTTAGGAGGAGTAATGTTTCCTTGTGTTTAAACCCTTACATGAGCCTTATTAATTTGTTGATTACCTACTATTTTTGAATTATTTCTTGTGGATTCTTTGTCATGAACCACTTTCTTTCTCTTTTCTGCATCATCTCTATTTTTGGACCATTTCCCTTCATTTTGATTCCTTGGATTCTGAGCTTTTATGGAATTCCATTGAGAATAATTGAATTATGTTGAAAATCTAATCTTTGGGATTAGGAATCCTATGTAAATATTATAAATAATTAAATAAATGGAATTGGAAGACGAAGAGACATTAGGAGATGAAACCCAATAGTCTCCCTCTCCATGTATATATCTATGTTATATCTTAATGAAATAGAAACAAATTCATTCGGAGTTACTCCTGGCCTGACATGGTATTAGATTCAACCCCATTTTAACTTCCTTCTGCTCCTGTAACTCCTATTCCTACTATTATTTCCTATCATATTCTTTCATTTGTCCCCATTTTCTCTATGTTTGGATAGAGCATTCTCTTCCTTCTTCATTCAACAATTTGATGTGTACATTGCTCTGGGTGTTGGAATAAAGTGAATTCTAAACTATGAATTGATGTCTTCCAATTGTTTCTGCATTGGAATGACCCGACTGTGATATGGTGCAGGGAGCATGGACGAACCCGAGTGTCAAAATTTGCATCGACTTCATTGATTTCCCAGGAGAGGATCACATGGTATAGTCATAAAAGGGAGAAGAATCATCCTTTCAATGTATTTGTGTTGGCTGTATTCATGTGTTGATATATATTGACCTTGGTAATCAACAACAATAAGGGTAGTGCCCATACAAAGCACCAAGAGGAGGTAACACTGCAGAACAAACACATAGAGTTGAAAGGATGCATTTCATGGAATGTACATTTTGTGAATGTTATAATATGTTGGGAATTCTATGACGTGAGTTAGCAGTTGTGTTGACTGTTTTGTGGTTTACCTTACAACTGATATGAAATCTATGTGCCAAAATATTTGAAGGTCACGCAACGAATGGTGTTAACTACTATACATTTTTTGAATGGTTGTAGATCATGTTGGCATTATGGTATATGTGTTGTCCTTGATGGCAACCCACATACATGTCAATTTAGAAATAATAAAGTGATGTATGATGGGAACTCACATTGTAATAGGTCTATTCAGAGGTAACATAGTAATGGCACAGAAGAACAGGATGATGGGACAAAGGATTATAGATCAGAATCAAGAAATTGAGGAAATAGAATGTTTTAAGTTGTATACGTTGGTTAACCTAGTCCAAGTCACATATACACGTAGGTACATAGAATAAAAGGTGTGTATACATATGCACATAGTTTTACAGAAGGAAAAGCATGCATGAGATGGAAAATTAAGGTTAAACAATACCAAGGGTCCATACCATGGTATTAGCCCACAATATTGAGCGTAATAATAGTTGATCTCATCTAAGAATACCATAGGTTCTAAGTGTTGTTTTGGTGCGTGGTATTGACAAAGGCTCTAGTATATAAGGAGGAGAAGATCAAAGGGCTAAGCATGAAAGTGAAAGGGTTTTTCATGAATACTTATATCTGAAGTATATTTTGTGTTGTAAGGGCTATAGTTATGATATATATTTGAAATACCTTGTGCACCTTTGGATAAAATGTTGGATTAGGATCATGAGACTTGAAATGACTTATCATTGTATGATCTGATAATGGATAGGCTAGATCTGAATGCTAACACATGTTTTATCCTTCAAATGCTATAATCTAGGTATATCTGAAGTCTTGAAAAGTTGCGAAGTTATAAGTCATTATTTTCAGATCTATACACAAGTTTGCATCGGTGAAGGCATGTATACACGCAGATTCAACACTTCCAAGTAGCATATGTAGAGGAAGGGTTTGTTGTTTAGAAATGACTGATCTTTCTCATCAGTGTTGTTGTTTTACTATTATTTGTCAATGATGTATTCATTAGATCTGAATTAAAATTGATTGTATGAGGATATTGAGTCTGGTTAATTGATTGATTGAGTAAGAAGGGTGATCTCTGCTTCTATCTATTTAGAACTCTGCAATATGATAGTAGATCTTCATAATGTCTTTGGTTAGTACATTTTTTGGTTCAAAATTTTTATGATTAACTATCTTTAGAGGTATACGCAGGTTGGGTTACAAAAAGTAGCATATATACGAATGTTTTCCTCATTGAAGTAGCATATACATTCTGCCATATGATTTTTGAGGTTGTAGTTGGTTCTAGTTGTTGATGTAATGTTCTCGGTTCAACTCTGTGTTCTAGTGACAGTGATATGACTGTTCAAATTGACTGATTTTGTTTTTCTTTAGAGTTGATGTGTTTCAATGATTAGTAGATGCAGTTGTATTTGATTGTTGTATTGCAGTGGTGATTTATTTTGAGCTTCAATGTTACTGATGGGTCCAGTCTGAAAATTTGTTGTGTAGTAGGAGTATTCAGTCTGAAAATTTATGAAATGTAGTCCCTGGAGAAAGAGTGAAGGTGGTATACTTCTATAGGATGACACCTACGTACTAATAAACATATCAACTAGTACAAGAGTTGTGGGGTTGGAGCTCCCTTCCAGTAGAATATGGAAACTGAGTGAAGGTTGTAGCCTTCAGCAGGTAGATGCCTACATACTGGGAAAAGTCTACACTAGTACAAAAATTGTAAACACTTTTATTAATAAGAAGATTGAAAACTAAGACGACAAAATCAGTGGGATTTTCCCACATTGGCTTTCCACCTAGAAAACTTGGTGTTCATGTGTGCTACTTATGTGTGTTGATTTATTATGTTCTTACTACATTTGTTTACTACTTAGTAAATGCGTCACACTTCGATTTAAGTTCAATAGATAGTGAATTAATTGTTTTACAAGTTTATTATCTATATGCTAGTTTCATTCATTATAGTCGCGGACATACACTGGTTGGTTTCTGTAAAATCACGTATACTTATTCACCCCCCTCTTAGTATTATTTCCAACAGATCATATGTCATTGCAATTTTTGGATTGGCATATAAAATCCATTATATGGCATGCATATTTTATAACACAAGTGCATATGGGATTTATGGAAACTGAGTACGATTAAGTGAATGTATGGCATGAGTGGTATCATATAATGTATGGAGTTTTTATTTTATGAGTGGTATATAAAAGATTCTTAAAAAAACGGGCCATGGTGTTATAGTGTTTTCTCCTCAAAGGTGTATGAAATTAAAACACTAAAGACTGCAAGTAAGAAACAATCTCAACAATATAAATGTCTACTAAACATTGTAGATCTGTAGCAAATGATAGAAACAAAACCTGCCAAAGTCCTGATCTATGTCACAATCATATTTAAACAACAATATGAAATAGTAATAACTCCAATAATCCAATGGAAACTAGATATACACAGAATATATTTTATTATAACACCTGTGAAGGGAACAAATAAATGCTACCAATCCCCCTCTATGGGATGGGTTCTTGGCTATATTCAAACGTCTTCAACGTTTTTATAGAGTTTCTCTCCTCTATAATGTGTAAACCCAACAAATAAAATGTTTGAGCTCAATGGGAACTAAAATGGAAGAAAAATGGTGTGCGACAGTGATAATAATCAGAGTTACAATAGTGAGTGCAATAATGAAAATAATCAAAAGTGAATAATGAATGGAAAACCCTTCTATTTGTAAGAAAATATTGAGTTAACCTCGAATAATGATCAATAATAAAATATTATTAACCCCATTCTTGGAATAACCACATGGAATATTTTATCATATTTGGTTACGAGGGAAAAAGTATTTAAACTTTTATTTAGAAATAATAAATAAATAAATGATTTATTTATCATCTCAAGAAATAAGTTAAGGAATAATAAACAAACAATGATTTATTTAATTATTCCTAAGGGATTTAGTCAAATTTGACAAAAAAATAATAATTAATTAGTGATTAATTAATTCTTCTTAGAGAAAAATAAGATAATTAATAATTTATGTATTCATTTCTCATAATTGGGTCAAATATGATAAGGAATAATAATTAAAGAATTGTTTAATTAATTATTCCTAGAAGAAAAATAAATAGATAGTGATTAATTTAATTATTCTTCATGGATTTGATTATAAATTACTTAACAAAGGTGGTTTATTAAGTAATTTCTCACAGTGAAAGAAATTTTACTATGGTAAAATTGGCTTTACATGGTATACTTCGGTCCATCTAGTACATTAGGCTAGATGATCAACTTTTTTGTGATAACAGATTTCCCCCCAACATATGAGTGTTAGGAGAAAAATGTATGACCGAAGTACGTTGTAAAGACACAATCACTAGACAACAAAGAGAAGTTAGAGAGAGAGAGAGAGAGAGAGAGAGAGAGAGAGACCAATAGAGCTAAAGCGAAAGAGTATAGGGACAAAGGGGGTGAGACAAATGCATGTCTCATTTTATGTTATGGTACCAGATCTCAGTGAGGTGGGGGAGGCATACCTATACCCGCCAAGATAACTTAGTACAAAAATAATAATGCACCTAGAAACATAAAACTGAGAAATGAAGTACATGTTCAATGGTACATGACATGCTGGCATAACTGAGCCAAAAAAAATACAATGTGTCCCATATACACAATGCACTTGGAAAAATATGAGCCATGACTAAATACAATAATATCTGAGTACATGAGATATAATGGCCCTTCCCTAAAAAAAATGGGTAGGAGGGAGGGTAGAACAGCCGAAGAAGTCCTGCTAAATAGGGAAGGTCTCTACAAAACTAAATGGATCATATGAAGGAGATGTGAATTCTTTGAACACTACGATCGGTAGGAACCAAACACATCAAATATGTGGAATTGCATATGAGGTTGTAGCATAATATGAAGGCACCCAGGCATGCGGGGGGCTACATAAGGGGCCACACACACCCGAAAATCATTGGTACGATCTATTGCATCACTGACCATCAAGTGTATGAATCACGAGCATGAAACAACCAATTCAAAGGGAAATAATGAGTCCCTTTGCTCTATCCAAGGCACCAAAAAAGAATGGAAGATAAAACCTAGATACACTGCCATCCAGGTCATTCTTCTGGAATAAATGAGTTGATGTCGACCGAATAGGACCTGCGATAGGTGAGGCAATAAGGATCCTCAAATAAGGCACAAGGGAAAATAGTAATGTGACTGATGGACTAAAAATAGGGATAATGGAAAATGATGGGACTGAGGGACAAATAGATGACTTCCCTGGTCAGAGCATAAACTGCACAGTTGACCTGGCAGCAACTGACTGAACTCTAGAGGGGATGGGGGACAATGTGACTAGAGGCCAAAATGGGCAACAAAGGATGAATGGTATGCAAAGATGGATAAACTACTATGACATAATATAATGGGATGTTAAACAGACTCCATGAATGGAAAGGTGACTCATCGGGGATGCGTTGAACAAGGGTGACTCGTGATGCTACCACACAGAATAGGCCTGATGGGGACCATGAAAACATGAGCACATGATGGTTACTTGTGACTAAATTCAACACACGAGATGACATGTATTAAGAGGAGGTGGACCTCAAAAGAACAAGTGTCGCATATGATGAAATTTGATTTTTAGAGATGGCAAAGTGACCCTTCTTGGAAAAATGGCTTCCTGGTGAAGCGTCAAATCATAAAAAACTAAGGAAGACCCATTATATTACTCGATGAGAGATTTCCAATAGTGCTCACGGTTGGTCAACTAAGCAACATTTTGGTCACAATGGGCGATAAAAAAATTATGGATTTTTCTATGAAAGGATGTTTTCCCTCCAATTTGAATTCATTTGTTGAGTTGTGGTGAATTTGGAGAGAAGGAAAAGGCCCTAAATGTTGTGGAGATCATAGCGGACAAACAAACCATCGGAATCAAGATCTATGACTTTTAGTTAGGTGGCCTTACTCATCTCTTCAATTTTAATGGTTTATTTCCCGATTTTGGCATCCTGTGGCTTCCTGGGAGACCCCTGCTCCTCCGTACGACTACATCACACTTTCTGGGCCTAGAAGTACGACCTAGCTCGCAGGAAATAGGTGAAAACCTGTGAGCTTGCTCTTTTTGGGTAGAAAAATACAATTTTGGGCTAAAAAGAGGGGTGGTCTGCTAGCCTAGTGGGGGTTTTAGTTTGATCAATGTAGACCAGTGTTTTCTTCTCTGAAATGATAAGACATGTGGTGTTTTTCAGGTATGAAAGAGATGAGAATCAATTGGTGTGAGTGAGACTTGGATACCCTTCGAACCAAGATTCGGAGGGATCAGAGGGCTCAAGGGGCATTTGATAGCTATGGGGTTCTCAAGTTGGTATAGAACCCATTGATGAGGGCAGGTGAGCCCTTGCTATTGATAATTGTGAGATATTGGGATCCAGACCAGGAGGTCTTTGTCATGTAGGGGCATAAGATTGATCTCACATTACAAGATATTTAATTCTTGACTGGACTTCCTCCCCTAGTAGTGGTTGGGGATAGACATCCCGTGTTTCCTCATGTGAGGAACATTGCAGAGTTTGTGGAGCGTCATTGTCTACGGGATGTGCTTTTGAAGGGTATGACCATCTCGATTGGTGATCTAGAGAGGCTAGAGACATGGGCTATTTCCACAACTATGTTATGGGTCTTAGGCAGCCAGGCATTCCACCACATCACTGGTGGGCAGATGATGTTGGTTGAGAGTGTTTTGGCCGAGACCTACTATGGGTGGGCCTAGATGATGCTGTTGTCGGTGAAACGATAGTTAAGTGTATGGAGGAGGTAGGTGAATCATGACTGTGCTTTTGGTACAGTACTGTGTACATTCTTCTTTGAAAAGATACCCACCATTTGTCCTCATGTACAGATCCAAGATGGGGGCCCATAGGAGCCCAGGATGTGCCACTAAGGGAAGTTGCTACAAAGAGGAGGAGGGGGAGTTGCATGGGTGTTCTAACCTGAGTTTATTGCACATTGGGATTAGATGCCCCTCTACATTAATGATTATTCTTATAGCAGGATGAACTATCAGGGTGATCCTGACTTAACACTTCCACCCGGGCGAGAATGGGGATCAGAGGGTAAGTGTCAAGTTGCTATTTTTATGGTGCATTTCATATCTTTATCACATGTATATGGTACTAAGTGTAAAATATGTGGTATGCAGACATAGCACGAGTAAAACTAGCAGGATATGCAGGACGAGCCACAGCGCTTGGGGCTACAGATTGGGGGACATCTTCATCACGTTAGGGTCCAGAGGATAGTGCGCTACTCGCTGATATACACTGTAGGTGTGAGGTACTCTTGACCAGAGTTTCAGAGCATGGATGGCATGAGTTAGATGATCGATACACAGATGAGTGTACCGACCTTCCCTCAGAGTGGCGAGGTATCATGCGGCACATGGCAATGGCTGGTTAGGCAGTACGTGATCTCCACCAGATAGTGACTAGATATGGGGACATGTGGGTCCCTTTGGTTTTGATTTTTGGAACATGCTATGGGCATGTCTGATGTATTTAGAGCTATGGGCTCCAAACACTTATATGATACATAATATGATTATGCATTTTTATATGACGATGATGGTTCGCCATGTGTTGTGTTTTATGGTTTTCTTTTGTGGTATACATGTGATAAATGCCAATCTAGAATGTTATTTGCAATGGTATCTACATAGTTATTTTGAGCTCTACGAACATGACTGAAAGTAATGGTTTCAAATTCATGTACTAATAGCTAAATTCGTAGATAGTTTCTAAATAGGACTTGGCTATGCACATGATACACACCATTCAATTGCATGACAAGGAGCAAGGAATCTAAATGAACATGAAGATGAAGGATGCGATTAGCAAGGGCATCGACGAACAAACATATCACTGCATCATATTCAGCTTGGTTATTGGTGGCAGATCCAATGCACATGCCATTCGAAAGGACTAATGTATGCAAGGGGGGAAATGTCCTAGGCTATCGAGGCTAGATTCCTGGAGAAGCGGCTTGCATCGTCGACATGACCGATATATGGTGTGGATGATGGATCCATCGGAAAGGTGCAAAAGACAATAGATGATATGATGAAACCTACCTAATGACAGAAATAATGACACACAAATCAAAGGGATATTCTATGAGAAAAATATCTTGAGGTAGTGTGCACTAGGAGAATTAGGAAGGAAATTGCCTTCCTCCAAAGAATATGCCCCCTTGCCTAAGTGCAAGGGTAATTCAAGGTAGACATAGCTTCCATGATTTCCTCATCATAATGGAAGATGGGTGGATGAGAGGAAGACTGACTACATGATGCAGCAATGGTACCTGGTGCATCAACCTGAGAAAGAAGTTTCACATACGCATCATCTGGAATGGTAGACGATGCGCTAGTAGATGGAGCACCTACGGATGTTAAAAATTGGGATTTTGCTGAAAGAGGTTCGATAGAAGCACGTGTGGAAACCTCAGAAATTTTTTCCTGCATGGAACTCAAGGATGATGATAGGTAAAGGACACGGCCCGTGGAGTCTGTCATCACGACATCAAGGGGAGGGATCACAATGATGGGACCAGAGTCCCCTTGTTATGGTTTACTAGTGGTACCAAAATACATGGGTAAAGGAGTAGGTGTTCCACTATGAGTGGTCTCTTATTCACGAAGCACATCAAGGCAATCACAAAATTCGTCAAGATGAGGGCAATAATGGGAGTAGTGACCATGATGATCGCACAAGGCATAAGGGTGATTTGTGCATAACATTTTGAGTTTCTTGGCTAGACCTAGTAAGTTAACATGGACTTCAGGGATATTTGACTCAGGGAAGGTTTCATGAGCCAAAGGTTTGAGATGAGGAAGCTCAGGACAATTATTGGTGGCATGCCCAACAATCTTACACAAAGCACATGGAGGTGAAAACTTTGGGGCCTTGGGGGATGGAGGAGCTTGGGGAGCCTTGTCCTTAGGTTCTTTCCTCTTAGCTTTGCCCCCTGTCCGAATGCTTTTACAATAGGAGTGGGATCATGTTGAGGTTGTGATGGAACTGAAGTAGCGGTGGGGGCCATGGGGACCAGTTGAACCGGGGTCAAAGCATGATAATGTCTTAGCTGACCAGGTGGAATGCTTGCTAGGGGGATTGATGTACCATACTCGTATCCCCAAATTCATGTTAGAGAGGACCAGTGAAGCCATGAAAGGGAAAGAAAATATTCTTGGAGGGGGAAATAAGAAAGGTATCTCACCTTCAGGGTAATGCCCCAGTGGAACAACTCCTGGATGGTTGAGACCTGGAGGAACAATTCCTGGTGAGAACATCGGAGAGGCACCCACAGATGGAGGAGGTCTTGGGGGGGTGGATTGGGATGGCTCGGCTGAGATGGTAGCAGTAGGGTGTTGAGGAGATGGATGTTGATCAGATGTACCAGACTGCTTAAGAGCAGCCAATGACGCTTGTAACATGCAAACACTCAAAGAGTTAGGTTCTGAGATGAGAGGGGGAGGACCAGGGAAAGCAGCCAAAAATGAGGAATCTATATAGACTCCAGGTGAAACAATGGTGAGAGGAGGTGAAGACTGCTTATCTGACATTGACGAGATAATTGACTTGGTGAAGGTCATGGATGTTGGCTCGTATTAAGTCAACTGATTGATGGTAACGATCTTCCCTTCATGGGGGAAGCATAACTTGCGGAAAACCACAAATGTGACAGCTAACATGGCATATGTCTAACTACGACCCAAGAAAATGTTGTAATCTAAAGGGGCATTGATAACCTCAATGTCTATATGGACAGTATTTCTCGCAAGAGTCACTGGATAGTTGCAGTACATGCCTAGAGGCTGGCAAGAATGACCGCCCTAAGATATCTTTTGAGATAGGCACAACTGGAGTACCTCCAGCTTCGACATGGTGGCAAGTAATTGCACCAAGTCATCTACTATACTGTATGTATGTGAAACTCTATTAGAAGTCATGTTACGGCATAATGATCCCTTTGGGATCTTGGGAATTGCCTCAGATTTAGATTGAGGGATCTGTAATAGACCATTTGGTGTTGTAAGAGGCTCAATAGATGCTTTGGTTTTGGACTTAGTTGTGGAAGAATTCGATGGCTTGTCATATTGACGTAACTGAGTTTGCAGGTTGATATCAAAGAGATTAAACTCATCAGGATTCATCATAAGGATCTAGTAGTCACCAAGACTAGAAGGTTGAGGGGATGGGCTGCTTGACCTGGTTGAGGTTAAGTAGTAGCAAATCCTTGCTAAGGGAAAGGATTTGTAAGCACTTCCAATTGAGATGGCACATGATTATAAGGCGATTGTTGACCTCTAGAAGCTGCTTGAGCTTCCCACATTTGGTAGATATCGAGTAAGAGAGAACACTGATGTGTATAATGGCCATGTACACCACAACGTGCACAAGGCTTGTTCGTATGAATAACCTTGTTCTGCTTGGGCTGACTACCCTGTTGTTGGTTGTTGGTGTTAGGCTGGTTCCCCTAGGGTTAACTAGGTTGAATACCTTGATTACCCTCGTTACCCCTGTTTCCCTTCCCCTTATTCTTTTTCTTCAAATTTTGGGGTTTCGTCACACTCTGTTGTGTAAACACTTGACCCTGAGGGGGCAGTCTCTACTGGGGTTAAGGATGCATGGGAGGTTGCGGTGCTAATGCTTGAAGGGTTGGAGCGCTTGGTTGTGAATAGGGATAAGATGGAGGAGGAGCAAGGGTTTTGTAGATAGGTTGAGCATTGTCTGGCCGTGAAAACATGTTGCTAGCAGGAAGAGCATAAGTGTTGGAGGAACAGGTTCCCCCCTGCAGATAGCTATAACCTTACTGAGTATATGGCGAAGGATGTGAAAGGGTTCCAATGATATCGTCGGCGGTGTGAGATGCCCTCGGTGCATTGGCACCACCAGGACGGGGGAGGTCTAGAATGATGTTATAGACATAACCAGATTGAACATAAATCAAGTCATATCTTAGAGCGGTTTGGAGAGCTTCTTCCTCTGTCTGAGGAAAATGGGATGTGACATCTTTGCCAATGGGTGATAAAAGGTTCCTAAGAAACCAATCAAGATAGACATGGTCTTCGAAGGGTAGGGCATGACATGTGCTCCTCCTTCTACGCCATTCTTGAACATGATCAAAAAGACGAGTGGTAGAGGACTAACAGAATGAGGCCAAGAGATCCATACCAGTATTTTATCGAAGAGGTAACTAGAAATATGAAAGGAACAGTTTACCAAGCATCATGAAAATGGAATGAGAGATGACGAGTTGGTCTACATACCATTTTGCAGCATCTCCAATGAGCATGCGTTGGAACAACCGAAGATGAATGGAGTCATCGGTGATGGAATTGGATGAACACCACATATGGAAGAAGGAGACATGATTGGTAGGGTCCTCTCCAAAATTACCCTCAAACATTGGGATATCGGAGGGAAGCTTAGTCGGCATAGCTGGCCAACCAACATCATGGTGTATTGGATCATTTATCAAATGGCTAAAATCCGAGAGACTTAACCAAGCCATAAAAGGGATCATGGGGGCTGCCAGAATGGTTCTTGAGACTGTTCCACTAGATGTGACCACCAGGGTAGAACCGAAGCCAACACAACGTTAGGTTCCTGCACCATCTGTGGGTCCAGAGATGGTGATGATATGCGGTGAAGGAGGCTCGGAATCAAAGGATGAATCAGATGAACCAGGAGAAGATTCGATATGGGGACTTGGGGGACTATGAACTCGAACCCTACGAGGAGTAGTAATATTCCCAAGTGGAAACTTGGGATGAAGGCCTAGGAGTCTCCATGACAAATTCCTTGGTGGCACAATGGTGGTAAGACACAAGTGTCACGAAAATGGTGAAGGGTGATCAACAATATTCCTTTGTCTCTGTGTGGGGAGATAAATTAATTATGTTAATTCTTGGCTTGGTGGTGTAAACCAAGCGCCCTTCGCTTAAGGTGTGCTTGTGTTTGTACGTGTGTTTATTAAATAAGCCCATATCGTGTTTTAAAAAAGAAAAAAAATTGTTAAAAATAAAATGAAATTAACAACACAAAATGAACAACAAATCAATTAACTAAATCACACCCAAACTGGGTTTGCAAACATTGTGATGGTTGGTGGCGAACTCAACTGAAAACACACTAAAACGGTCAAGAGATCTAAGTGGTGCAACAACAACAAAAAACCAGAGAAGAAGATTGCTGCAAAAAGATAGGGAGATGGGTGTAAAACCTAGGGCAACTGATGGGACTCTAAGGCAAATGGCCAAACAAGGTTTAGGATGAAACTTTAAAAGGAAATAACCTATATTTGAAGAGTTGAAATAGAAGGGTACAGATCTAGAAAATATGGCAAAAAGTGTTGCATAAACTGAGACTTATTAGTCAACTAAACTCCTCCTATAAAGGTGGAAGTGTACTAGAATCCCTAAGGGGCTAAATTCCACTTCAATTAGTAAATCAGAGTAGATCAAGGCCTAAGCGGGATGAGACAGAGGTCAGCCAACCTAGCAGACATCTCTCAGCAAAACCCAGAAACAGATTTGACAAAAACCTGAAAACCCTAAAAATCGCAGATACTAACTTGTTTTCAGAGATATTGCACATTTTGGGCTGAAAGGTGTGCTCTAGACCTCCATATCACACTTTTTGGGAAAAAAAGTGTGATTTCTTCTCTTTGATTTCCGGTTGGCAAGTCTTGGAAAAAATTGTCATATTTGTCGCCGCTGGTTCCTATGACCTGCGGAAAAGACCAGAAAAGTTCCACAAGTTAGAGATTTGATAGATCTAGGGTTAAAATGCTAGTAAACAACATTAAGAGACTGAAAAAAAAGAAGAAACCCTAAAATGAAGACTGAAGGTCACCCAGGTTTATGGATCTAAAGTAAAAACCAACGAAGCCGCCAATTTTTTTATAATGTTTTCTCCTCAAAGGTGTACGAAAAGAAAACACTTAAGACTATGGATGACAAAATGTCTCAACAATATAAATGGTTGCTAAACATTGTAGATCTGCAGCAAATGATAGAAACAAAACCTACCAAAGTCTTGATCTATGCCACAATCATAGTTAAACAACAAAATGAAACAATAATAACTCCAATAATCAAATGGAAACTAGATATACAAAGAATAGGTTTTATTATAACACCTATGAAGGGAACAAATAAATGATACCAGTCCCCCTTTATGGGATGGGTTCTTGGCTATCCTCAAATGTCTTCAACCTTTTGATAGAGTCCCTCTCCTATATAATGTGTAAATCAATCAAATAAAATGTTTGAGCTTAGTGGGAAATGGTGTGCGACAGTGATAATAATCAGAGTTACAACAGTGAGTGCAACAATGAAAATAATTAAAAATGAATAATGAGTGGAAAACCCTTCTATTTATAACAAAATATTGAGTTATCGTCGAATAATGAGCAATAATAAAATATTATTAACCCCATTCTTGGAATAATCACTTGGAATATTTTATTATATTTCGTTAGGAGGGAAAAATCATTTAAACTTTTATTTAGAAATAATAAATAAATAAATGATTTATTTATTATCTCAAGAAATTAGTTAAGGAATATTAAATAATGATTTATTTAATTATTCCTAAGGGATTTAGTCAAATTCAGCAAAGAATAATAATTAATTAGTAATTAATTAATTATTCATAGAGAAAAATAAGACAATTAATAATTTATCTGTTGATTTTTCATAATTGGTTCAAATATGACAAGGAATAATAATTGAAGAATGGTTTAACTGATTATTCCTAGAAGAAAATTAAATAAATAGTGATTTGTTTAATTATTCTTCATGGATTTGATTATAAATTACTTAACAAAGGTGGTTTATTAAGTAATTTCTCACAGTCAAAGCAATTTTACTATGGTAAAATTGGCTTTACATGGTATACATTGATCCATCTAGTAAATTAGGCTAGATGATCAATTTTTTGGTGATAACACATGGCATATGAATAAATGGCACTATGAACTCTTTTTAATGGATATATGGATTTTGTGTATAGTGAAGAGTGAATATTAGTAGTGGAGTTTTAAATCAACTTTCTAAGAAGGTAAAATAATGTTTCATTATAACCCTCTTTTTTATTATGCATTCACTCATTTCCATTGTGGGAGTTGTCCTCTCTGGCAAAGATAACTATCATGATTGGTCCCGAAAGATAAAACACACCTTAATGTTTAATTTTTTATGGAAAGGGGTTTGTGAAGGAGGAGATAATGCACCTAAAAAACACACTTCAGACAAGGATATTTCCATTTGGGAAAACAAGAATAGAAAGGATTATGCCTTGATTGCAATGTCCATAAATGAAGAGTTGAGTCACCATATTTATCCATTTTCAAATTCTTTTGAAGCCTTAAAGAAGTTAAAGGAATTGTATGACTCACACTTTGAACTTGAAGTTTTTCAATTGATGATCAAGTTGTTCAAGCTTGAGTTGAAAAATGATGACCCTCTTGCATTAGCATCATAAGTAAGATCTTTTAGGCATGAGATAAAAGCCACTGTTGTTGAAATGGATATTCCTCTCATAGATTATTTCAAGTCACTATATCCCACCTATTCACATTATCTTGAGTCATTGCAAGCACGTGGCAATCTTAAGGAGATTACCTTTGACTCCCTTGAGAAGAAGTTTTCTGAAAGAGAGAAGGATTTTAGGAATAATACAACTCCTAAGGCTATTGTAGAAGCTATGTGTCTTGCGCAAAAAGATAATAATCATGCACAAGATTCTTCTAGAGGAAGAAATAATATTAGAGGTGAGGGGGGGTGGGTTGACATTTATAGGAAAGGTCTGATATTCATTACATATGATGAAATAGAGATGGACATGATGCTTCTACATATAATATTACTTGGGATAGAATTAAGAAGGAAATAAATGAAGGAGAAGGTAAAGAAACTTACAAAGGCAAAGGAAAAGCACCCGAGTCCACTCATTATGTTGTGGCACATTGCAACATTGGAGTAACTAAAGATTTATTCAATGATTCACTTGCTTCATGGAAAGATGCTTGGTTACTTGATTCAGGAGCAACTTTCCCCATGACTTTCAGGAGATATTTCTTTCAATAATTCACAGATAATTTTGATGAAGCAATATGCTTTGCAGTCAAGTCAAAACTCAAGCCATCAGGGATTAGCACCATCAGGCTCAAATTGTCTAGTCTTCCAAACTTTCTTCTACCTGATGATCTATACCTCCCAGAGTTGAGGAGAAACTTGTTGTCTTTGGTCCAAATCCAACAACAAAGACAATCCATTCACATATTTGATGGCAAGGTTGAGGTCAGAAAAACATCATATCATTCACTTCTCAAGACTAGGATAGAAGAAGAAATACTTCTAAAGTTGAAAGGAACTTTTTCTCGTGCACAAAAATTTTCATATAGTTCTCACTACGATGAAGGTACATTTCCATCAAGTCTTTTTTGGCATGCTAGATTTGGACACTTGAACTATGAAAACCTTTGTTTGTTGAAGAAAAATGGTGTTATTTATTTTCCTACAATTCCTAGGAAACTGAAGCAATGTGATGTTTGTATCTTAGGAAAGAACAACAAACAATATTTCATGACTCTCATTCCATAGCACTAAAAAAAATTGAACCCATTCATTCTGATTTGTGTAGCCTAATGCACATTCCTTCTGCAAATGGTAATAAATATATGATGACATTTATTATTGACTACATCATAACATGTTAGGTTTATTGATTGAAGAACAAATCTGAAGCTTTTGAAACATTCATGAACTTTCATGCATGGATTGAAAATTGTGCACAATATCATATGGGATATATTTTTGCTGATAATGGAAAAGAATATAAATCAAATGAGTTTGAAAACTATCTTCGCCAACATGGGATCAAACATCAAACAACTGTGCCTTATAATCCCCAATAGAACAGAGTATCTAAAATAATGAAAAGGACAATCTTAAATATGGTACATTCCATGATGTTTTTCAAGAATGTTAAATTGATGTTTTGGGCTGATGCAGTTCTTTGTGCTATGTATATAAATAATCGGTGTCCATATAATGTTATAAAAAAAAAAAAAAACTCCCTACGAAATGTGGTATGGCCACATTCCTTCCATGAGGCATCTCAGGGATTTTGGTTTCACCTATTATGCCTTGATACCCAAGGAATAAATAAACAAAATTGGTGCAAGGAGTCACAAATGTATCTTCTTGGGGTACTCAAATACCTCCAAAGCATACTCTCTATGATGAAGTGAATAATAAATTATAATATCTAGAGATGTGATCTTTCTTTAATCTTCCAAGACTGAAAATATTATTGAGCGACATATTGATCACTTGGATATATTCGGACATGCAAAGTCCTTCCAAGAGTTTGATATGATAGTCCACATATTCACGAGAGGATTCCTATATAATATCAATCTGTGGAATCTTTTTCTGAAGAATTCTTTCCCTCGCATGAAGCTCCATACATTGATGACACTTTGAGTGATATGATTGACAGAATTGGGAGACTAAATATTGATTCAACCCCATCTCAGTTAATTAAGCATCATGGGTGATCTCAGAAAGGTCCTCCAAAATGGCCAACAAATACACTTGGAATTTGTCATCTTGATGAGGTTGGAAAGACAATAACAAGAAGCTCAAACAGATAGAATGGAGGTGATGTAGACAATCCTGATTCACCAATTGATATGGATGTTTCTTATGATTGTGAACTGAATTTTTCTACATATTTAAAACCAATTTCCTTCAAAGTTGTCACTTCACATGATGAATGGAAAGAAGCGATGTAGAAATAATATGATGCAGTGATAAATAATGGCACCTAGAAACTGGTTGATCCTCCATTGGGAACCAAACCAATTGGGTGCAAGTGGGTCTTCAAGAAAAAGTACAAATCATATGGATCACTTGACAAGAATAAAGCCAGGATTGTGGAAAAAGGTTTTGTACAAAAGGAAGGGGTAAATTATGATGACACTTTCCCCCCCACAGTAATATGGGCTACTATCCAAACACACTTTTCCTTGGCAGCTCATAATGGTTGGAAAGTCCATCAAATGGATGTAAAGATTGTTTTATTGAATGCAGATCTCAAAGATAATGCTTTTATGTACCAACCAGAAGGATTTTTTGTGAAGGATCATGAACATAAAGTATGAAATATTGTAAAATCCTTGTATGGTGTCAAGCAAGCACTGCGAGCCTGGTACGAGAAGTGGACTAAGAATCTTCTAAAGCTCAATTTCAAACATTATGATCTTGATGATGAAAGTTTTTTTATCAAGAAAGTTGGAAAAATAATTGTATATCTTGTGGTGTATGGATATTATCTTTTGATGACATGGAACAATGAGGCGTACATTACATCCATAAAGAAAGAATTGAGGAAAGGTTTTGAAATGACATATTTGGGCTATGTTCACTACTATCTTGGTATTGAAGTAACACAACATTCGAAGTTTATATTCCTCTCTTAGAAGAAGTACATTGCAGATAGGTTGAACAATTTTTGAATGGCTAAGTACAATTCATTGATCACTCCAATGGAACATAACTTAAATCTCACATCCACTGAAGGAAAAGAATTTGAGGATCCAACGAAGTATAGACATGTCATAGGAAGTCTCAACTACATGAATACTATGAGACCTGACATTTCATTTGCTTTTGGAATCCTCTCCATGTTTATGTAAAAGCATTGTGAGGTCATTTGTCTGCTGCAAAAAGAGTTCTAAAGTACTTGAAGGTAACTCAAGACTTGGGACTCAAGTATACAAACGTTGGTGACTTTGTGATGCAGCAAAGCTGCATCTTTCGTGACTTGATCCTCGACCGGTGGGTTATGGGCCCACCGTTTGGATAATTTTTATCGTGAGATGCTTTCGCTGCACTGGCCCATGGTTTCCTTCACAAAAATTCTTCACAATATCACAGTTCACATAATCGTGTGACTCCTCTTGTATGCAATATGCTTAAACACAGCCGAAATGAAATGATCGTTTGACTTGTATGACTGGAATTCAAATAAAATTTAATCCTCTTTGATAACATATTGGGTCACAACAGGTCTATTAACCCACACACGTGTTCATGCGCGATTATCGTCCGATCAATCAACCAACAAATAGTCTTGATGGCCGGAACTCAACGAGGTTTTAATCCTGTTGTATAAAACCTTATCATGTCCATTTCTAACGTTAACCTACGCGCACTTTCAGAAGCGATATGCGTCCGATCACCCATTAAACGGATGGTCTGATCACTCTGAACCTTAAACTCTTTTTAATAACCACATCACGTCCATTTAAAATTTTAACTTGCTTACATGTTCTAACGCGATATACGTTGATATCCTCTGATCAGACGATCATCGCTTCCCCACTATTCCCATAAATTTTAGCAGTCTGCCAAATTTCTTTCTCATCTGCCACTTTTACCTTGACTCCAATCTGCACTCTGTGACCACAATACTCCTCCAAATTCACACAATTTCTATCGATTATCTTCAATCCGCTATATTTTAGACTGTCATGATTATTCCTTTGTAGCTAATCAATAACCATACGTGAGTTTAGAAAACATCTAACCACCAAACCAAGGGTAGTTACCAGCATAAACCTCTATCACCAAAAGGAATATTACAAAATCAAAACATAATGAACACAGAATCGTGTGAGTTCAAAACATAAGGAACACAGGTTCAATCATTTCACAGGGAATCTAAAACCTCCATAATTTGGCCATTCATTCATATAAATTAGAGAGATGCAACAAGATACCAATTAGGAAATTAATAATCACAGGTTCTCTCTACCAGTGCACAAATTCAACTATTCAAGCAAAGAAAATCGATTGTCACATAGATATATACAAATACACACTGTTTTGGTATTTATAAAATATTTACAAAGGAAACCGTCACATTCGACTGTTTCAGTTCTTTTCCATCAAATCCCTCTGCTACTATAGCTAACCTCCAATTCTCTTCCCAAAAGGAAGAACTCTTTTTTTTTTTAAACCTCTCGAATGTTTCTAAAGCTTACAATATATAAAAGAAAAGGATTCATGAACCATTTTAGTTATGATCCCACAATTCTCTCACTTTCTCCAAAAGTATCTTTTCAGCTCCATTTTTCCCTCAACAGAATCCTAAATTAGATATTTCAAATCCCTAAAATCCTCACTCTTCCTAGGATTACTCATTCATTCCTCATATCTCTACAACTCACAAGATATTCCCTATTAATCAAATTGCATTCCAATCTCTTTAAAACTCAAAATAAACTTATGAAAATAAATAAATAATTAAGGGAACCCACTCCCTTTAGTAAATGTGTGATAAGACTCCTAGTTCTTATAAACCTTGAAGAATGCTTCTGCATCAAACTCCACAAGCTGAAATAATTCATGGACTCCTGTTCATGAGTCTTCCCACTTCCTCTATTGTAAAAATCAGATTTCATCTTCCAATTGGATTTCTGACCTTTTCCAATCACAGGTGTTTTTGTTGTCTTCTCTCTTCCTCCTGGATGCCAAACTCTGTATTGTGGATGTCCTTTTGCTCTGCTGTCATGAGCATTTTCACTGCATAGTGTTCTGATACTGATATTCAACATAAGCATCTCCTCATGTAACATAGATTTTTGTACTTTTGTGTGTTGTTGACTTGTCATTATTTCAACATAATTGAACTTGAACTTCATGCATTCTCCACTAATTCCATTGTCTTGTACCTGACTATATATTCTGATTTCTGACTCAATCACCAGCATATTCTTATGTCTATAAACCATTTCCTTTACGTTGTCCTGTATATCCTTCCATCATTCCTTGAATTACTGACTTTGACAATTTCTCATGCTCATCACCTTTGTAGTTTTCATCATCCACCTATCCAATAGCTTGAGTAGAACTCTCTCAATTTCAAAAGAGGATTGGTTCTTGTTTGATACAAAAACATATAACCTTTCAACCGCATACTGTCCACCAGCTGCAAAAATTTTGGTTATTGAACCTTATTCAATTGTCTCCATATTCATATTAAATTTAACTGAACTGTTCACCCAATGTTCCAATTGCAAACTCAAGATAGACTCTTGACATTCAAATCTTCTTTGTAACAAAAAAAAAATTGTTCATGGATTGTAGTTTTTTCTCTTTTGCAATATTCTTTCTCTTCTGCAATGACTTATTTAAGAGCTATGCCAACTCTCCTTCCTATATTCCAAGCTTTTGAGCCAACTAGTTGCTTTCTCCCATATTATTGTGTCCATAAAGAAAATTTTCATTTTGCAATTCTAGAACTGACATACTTCTTTATGTTTACTTGTGGAAACATATCTCCAAGAGTAGTTTGTCCTTCATCCTGAAAACCACATTCAACAATTAATAATTCAAAATCAGAAAATACATTACATGTTCCATTAATTTTTCTCCATAATTTCTTTGATTTGTCATCCTCGTGATGCACATATGACATGTCAACCTTGTCATATCCTTCTCCATATTGTCTTATTTTGAAATAGTCTTGTTTGTTTTTACTTTGCCCTGAATGCTGTCTAATTTCCAAATTATGTTCTCTACTCTTCTCTTTGGCCTTCCTTACTTTCACACTCCTTTTCATTCTTCATGTTTCTTCCTTACAAATATGTAAGCCACTAAGTTGCCTTTTCCATTCCTCTTTCTTTTCAATCAAAATCTGCCAATCTCTGATTTTAGAACCTAAAGTTCTCTTTGTTCCTATACAGGAAGAAAAATCACCATATACAACAAATTTTCCATTCCACTGTAAAGTCCCTTTTACAACAGTAAAAATTACTTTCAACACCATGAATATCACATTCGATTGAGCTCCTTTGCTGCTTACTACAAATGCATAGTTCACGAAAGCATCCTTGCCTTCATCCTTTGAGATTGCATGTCTCTTTCCAAGTTGTTGATTACATTCACCCTTGCTCTTTTTCAATTTGTAAAAATAACATTGTCTTCATATACAAATAGGCTCAATTGAATTGAATTAAAGAATTGGACTTTAATAATTGCAATGATTCATCATTAGATAACCTCTAAGCTTCACTGCGCATACTGTGTTGGCACTCTTGAAATAGAAAGACTTACCTCGGGTTGACAACTAATGTAGGGATTAATATTGCATGTAAAAAGACATCTTAGTGAGCCAACATTTTAGCGTAGTTGCCAGGGAAAATGTTTGAAGTGATAGATTCTATTCCTTTGTTGTAGGAGAACTAGGTTTTAAAAATGCAAGGTAAGAACCTGTGTACCTAGCAAGTAAGGTGCTTGCTTACCTACCAGCTTTACAACAAAATTTTAGAGGTTAAATAGGAATTTATTTTATGGATGACTAGAAGTAAAAAAATAGAGAGAGAACAGAATCCTCTACCAAAACCCACAAAACCCAAAGGATCGGTGAACCTTGGGAGAATGACCTTTATAGAAGAAATCATAAGAAGAGCAGAGTCTCAAGCATCAGTAGGATTCCAGGGTATACCTGGAAAAGTTTCTACTGGGATCCCTCAAGCAATAGGCTCACCATCTGTAGCTCATGTTGAGATTCAAAGCCAAGTAGGAGGATTGGAATAGAGTTTTCAAGCCACAATAAGCCTACCCTCTAATCCTCTACAAGAGGGAAGATCTTGTAGCTTACGAGAAGGAAAAGGAGAAACTAGTGGGACTACTAAAGCATAACCACAACTATCTGAATAAGGATCTCCTGAGATTCCAGAACTAGGGAGTACTGTAAAGTTAGCTTGGGTTGCTAACTCTTTGTTTATTACAAAAGCACCCCTCGAAATCCTTGAAGATTATTGGCATATCTTTGATCAAATGGTAGAACAGCCACCCCAAGGTCAAACCTCGCTATTAGAGTACCCTATAGTCAACCAGGTGGCTAATTCCCCTATGGAGTCTATTCCTCTGCAGAACATCCCAACTTTCCATGGGAAGATCACAGAGGATCCTGATGCTTTCCTGTTTGAGTTTGATGTCCTTTATAGAGGGTACAACTATACCACCGACCCCAAAAAACTGAAATTCATCCCTTACACTTTGAAAGGGGTAGCTTTATGATGGTTTATGGGTCTAGGTGGGTGAACCATCAACTCTTGGGGTGAAATGAAAACCTCCTTCCTTAAAAGATATCACGACGTTTGTAAAACTAGGGAACTGAAAGATGAGATTTTCAAGATGACTGCAAAAGATAATAAAACATTAGAAGAATATGTAGAACAATTTAATTATAATGTGTAGAGATGTTCACAAACTACCCTACCGAAAGAAGTCCTAAGAGCTATATTGATTAAAGGAATGAAAGAGGAATAGGTAGAAACTCTAAACTCAATGGGAAAAGGGGATATTTCATAGGAAGAGTATGATGAAATCATTTCTTTGTGTATCAGGTGTTTGCGATCCAATGAGCAGAGGAAGAAAACCACATAGTGGAGGTATAACATGGATGGAGATTGGCAACCTCTTGGAATATTTTAAGACGGATTTCCTAGGCACTCTTACAACATAGTTGGACGTTCTACAAGCCCAGTAGAAGCAAGCTTTAGCAGAACAAAATTTGGCCATCTTCTGCCCACGTTGTCGAAAGAAGCATAACCAACAGGAATTCCAGTTAGACATGGTTAAGATGTGCGCCATTTTCACTAAAGATCACGACACTAAACAATGTCCATCCTTACCTGGGCTGAAAGCAATATTCAAAGAAGTATAGGAGGAAACAGAACCAGTATATTTGATGAAACAACGTCGACAATGGAAAGCTAAACCTATAGGTATGTCACAAGATGCATCCCATTTTTTTCCTTCATCGTAGTTTAATCAATAGCAGAACCTTGGGGCAGCCTAGCAAGGTCAATCACCCTACTCAAACCGGCAAAGTCTGCCATTCCCTATGACATCCTAGATAGCACAATATTTTCCAGGAAATGGCTGCCAAATTCTCCTTGTTACACTAAAAAATGTCACCTTGACTACTTACAGTTAGTATGGCTCAAATCAACAGTCATGCTACCCTCTTAGGCAAGTCTCATGCCTCTGTTATCCATCTCAAACTCAAAGAAGAGAGAAAGTCTTGTAAAAACTATGTTTATCTCTGGGGTCGCAGGTTCTCTCTAGCCTTACCTGCGGGGACGCTGCCCATGTTCACAAAATCTGCGTCCTTGGACGCTCTGTATGTTAAGGGACAGGTGCGTCCCTCTGTAAAAGGCAAAATGCGCGAGTTTTATCTTGAAAAAGTTACTTGTGGTTACTTCTAGAACATTCTAGAGGTCGGTTTGATGAAATGGATGCGCCTCCAGTTGGTTCATGTATCTCTATTAAGGGGGAACTTATCCCATCAATAAGGGAGCTATCCCACCCAAAGAGGGGGATGATCCCATTGATAGTGGACCTGAATAACCTCTTTACAGCACTATAAATAAAGGCATTGAGCCAGAAGGAGAAGAGGTTGGAGCTATACATTTTCTTTGGGTAAATGCTGCAGGATTTAGGTCTTCCATTAGAGCCCTTGTGAGGAGAGATTGTCTTCACTTGATTCTACTTGGGAGAGGGTGAGCTTTGTCAAAGTAGAGGAAAACCCTTGATGGACCCTGGGAGGAACTTGCACAACACCAAGTTCAGGTTGTAAGAGTTTCTTTGTTTCGTTATTAATACAAACTGGTTTATTTTTCTCAATAGCTTGTGTTAATGAGTTATTTCATGTGTTCCTTGGTCTGCATGTTGAATATATGTTTTATTATATGAAATGCAAGTGCTTGGTAATTGTTTGATTGTTTGTGGTTGCAGGAATTGACTTGAAGGAGGAGCTCATCCGGATCGTCAAGAACGGACTTCAACAACAGCGTTTTGGAATAAGGTAAGCCTAAACACTTGTAGTTTTCATGTTGTAAAAGGTGTATTTAGAGAAAGATCACTCCATTTTGTCTTGTTTGTCATTAGAATGTCTTAGACTTCTAGGAAGGTCAGTCGTGTCCGCACCCTTGACAGATTCCGTGTGACACTCCTTTTACTCTTGTCTGGCAATATAATCCCTATTAATCCCAATGGCCTGCCTCCACCTCTCAAAATCTGAATTGGTCTACAAACTAGCAGCAACCTCTAGGGATATCCAATATACCTACGAGCACAGGCCCCCAGCCTCAAACCGCACTATCAGCTCCTTATACATTACAAGAGAATTCTCAACCTCTTCTACGGGTGAACTAGAACGCGAACAGTCATCAAGAAGATGAACTGATCCGTCCCATTTATGTATATAAATGATAGTTAGCTAATGAATAAATCAATCAGTTTTTCTCTGCCCATTCTGGAGTTACCCTGGCCTGACATGGTATCAGAGCACAGGTCCCAGGTCCCTTTTTCTGGCGTGCCTTGTAACTCCTCTGCCTCTGCCAGCGCTCTGTCCTCTGCGTGATTCTCTGCACCTCATTGAATCTATGCGCATCCGTTTTTGCTGCCTCATGAAATCTCTGTCATTTACTGTCGGCCTCATCATATCCTGGGCATTTGCATTCTCCTGAGTGCCGCTCTATCCTGAGCGCTGCTCTCCCTTCGACCATCAATTGAGAGCTACGTGTTGCAATCTACGTGAACAGAGATTTGGAATCGATGGTATCAAAGTAACTGTCCACTTCTTGCGCGAATCATAGCAACAACTCTCCAGTCTTTTCTATCAATCTGCCCAAGAACATTCATCTCCATTGAGACAGGTAACCCTGACAAAGCATTAGGCCAAAATCTTTCCACACTACCTGTTAAGGAGGATTCTTGGAACGTCGCATGTTTGAGAAAAATGACAGGTTGAAGTCTCTAACAATAAAATGTGTTCGTTGTTTGACATAATTTAAAGCTAGAAATTGGATTTTGTGCTCACAATGTCCTGTACTTCTTACTGAGATAACGGCTTGGATGAAGATCCATTTGTTTGGCATTGAACGCTGATGAACAAACCCGGCGAGCAATAATGATCTGTGCTGTTGAGCTTATCAATGCATTCGACGACAGTTGCAGTATAGTCCAGCAAAGTTGCGTAAGATAACTTTTGAAGGCAATCCCGCACTAATATTCTATCTGCTGATATAGCTTGCTTGCATCGTGCTCATAGTTGCAGGATAAACTGAGCTTCCATTTAAATAATTCTGCTCATTACCATGTCGCTATTGAAGTAAGAGAACCCCAGTCTCTGACGATGCTCTTGATTCCCTCTGTGGACGCACTTTAGATTTGTTCATTTCCTCTAAAATGGAGAAACGTTGGCGGTGAGGAGTACCACTCAGATTCCTGAAGTGCAGAAGACGAAGGATATGCTAAAATGCTGATTATGTGCGGTTGCAAAGCAGGCAACAAGATATTTGACTGATTAAGCCCTAGAGCTAGGGTTTGTGCCACCTATATAAATAGTTTTTCAAAGCATTGCGCTGTTTTTTTCAAAGTGTTCATATATATCATTCAAGGCAGTTTTCAAAGCATTCAAAGTTATATCAGTCATAGTGTTTTTAGTGTTACATGATAAATTGATATATTGAAGTGATATATTAATACATTGAAGTGATATATTCCCTTGTGCATTTTTTCAAAACATAGTAGTATTGCAGTGATATGTACAATGAAATGCTGATGCTTTTAGCAAATATCAGAAGGATTTGAAGGCTGTAACGTAAGGAATTTTTTTTAACAAAAATAATTTTTTTTACAGAATGCATTCAATCATCTCTATGGTCGGAATAGTTCTCACTGGCAAGGAGAACTATTCTGAATGGTCTCGGATGGTAAAACACACCCTCATCTACAATGAGTTGTGGAAAGGAGTGTGTGTCGGAGAAGAAGACAAAGACCCTGTGCAGCCTACATCAGATAAAGAACTTGTCATTTGGGAAAACAAGAACAGCAAAGCCTATGTATTGATCGCAACATCTGTAAATGAAGAAGTAAGTTGTCATATTTCATCCTATTCCACTGCCTTTGAAGCTTTACAAAAGCTGAAAGAACTCTATGATTCACATTCTACACTTGAAGTTGTTCAGCTCATGATTAAACTCTTCACTCTTGAACTGAAAAATAATGATCCCCTTGCTCTTGCATCTGAAATAAAGTCTATAATGCATGATATTAAATCCACTAAGGTTGAGCTGGATATCTCTCTTATTGCCTTTCTCAAAGCACTCTATCCTACCTACTCAAATTATATTGAGTCTTTACAAGCAAATGGAAATCTTAAAGACATAACCTTTGAGTCTCTTGTGAAAAAGTTTGCTGAAAGAGAGAAAGCCTTTGGAAAGAAAACAGTCCCTGAATCTTCTGAAGAGACTGTTTGCCTTGCTCATAAAGAAAAGCATCCTGCTCAAGATTCTACAAGAGGAAGAGGTGGACGAAGAGGAAGAGGAAGATACTTCAGAGGCAGGGGGGGCAGACATTCTCAAACAGAAAAGGCAGATCTGCATTGCATTTGCTGCAAACGAAATGGATCACATGATGCTTCTACATGCAAGCTACCATGGGACAAAATTGAGCAGAGAAGAAATCAGCAAAAAGGTAAAACTAATGACACAGACAAAGGTAAAGCACCTGAATCCGCTCACTATATTGAGGCACAATGTAACATTGGAGTAAATGAAGATTTGTTTAATGCTTCACTTGCTTCTTCGAAAAATGACTAGTTGCTTGATTCAGGAGCAACCTGTCATATGACTCATAGGAAAGATTTTTTTGAAGATTTCACTGATAATGTTGATGGAGCAGTATACTTTGCAGATCAGTCAAAAATCAAGCCATCAGGGCTTGGCACAATCAGGCTTAAACTGCCTGGTCTTCCAGACTTTCTTCTGGATCATGTTCTATATCTTCCACAGCTCAAGAGAAACTTGCTGTCCCTGGTCCACATCCGCCAGCAAGGTCACTCCATTCACATGTTTGATGGAAAGCTTGAGGTAAGAAAGGCATCTGACCACTCACTTGTCATGAGGGGTATAGAAGAAGAAAGACTTCTTAAACTGCAAGGAACCTCTGCTCATGCACAACATTTCTCATATATTTCTCATCATGAAGAAGGTACACTTCCTTCAAGTTTATTATGGCATGCTAGATTTGGACATTTAAACTATGATAGTCTCCGCTTGTTGAAGAAAAATGGTGTTGCTGGTTTGCCTACCATTCCTAGAAAACATAAGCAATGTGATGCTTGCATTCTAGGAAAGCATAGCAAACAGTCTTTTCATGATTCACATTCAAGAGCACATAGGAAGCTTGAACTCATTCATTCAGATTTATGTGGTCCAATGCCTGTTCCTTCTGCAAATGGAAATAAATATATCATGACATTTATTGATGATTACACCAGAATGTGTTGGGTTTATTTATTGAAGAACAAATCTGATGCTTTTCAAACATTCAAGAATTTTCATAAATGGATTGAAAATGATGCACAGTCTCATATTGGGTCTATTCGCACTGATAATGGAAAAGAATATACATCAAATGAATTTGAACACTATCTTCGCCAACATGGGATTAAACATCAAACAACTGTGCCTTATAATCCTCAACAGAATGGTGTAGCTGAAAGAATGAATAGAACAATCTTGCATATGGTACGATCCATGCTTTTCTTCAAAAATGTAAAGATAATGTTTTGGGCTGATGCTATTCTATGTGCTGCATATATAAAGAATATATGTCCATCTAGTGCTATAAGAAACAAGACTCCTTATGAATTGTGGTATGGACATGTTCCTTCGGTAAAACATCTCAGGATCTTTGGTTCCACCTGTTATGCTTTAATACCAAAGGTACATAGAAACAAACTTGGTGCTAGAAGTCGTAAGTGTATCTTCCTGGGGTATTCAAACACATCTAAAGCATACCATCTCTATGATGAAGTAAATAAAAAGTTTGTTGTATCTAGAGATGCCATTTTTCTTGAATCATCCAAATCTGACAGTGTTGCTGAGCGGCAACTTGATCACTTGGATAGATTCACAAAACCGAAATCATTTCAAGAGTTTGATAATCAGATTCCACATCTTGAAGGGGGGATTCCTATACTAGAACAACATGTGGAATCTTCTTCTGAAGAACAATCTCCCCTGCATGAAACTCCAACAACGGATGATGCTTTAAGTGATGTAATTGATAGAATTGGGAGACTCAATATTGATTCAGTCCCAACTCAATCAACAGAGCAGCCTGGACCATCTCAGAAAGGTCCCCCAAAGTGGCTGACAAAGACACTTGAAAGTGTTCATCCTGATGAAATTGGAAAAATAGGAACCAGAAATAGAAACCGACAAGATGGAGGTGATGTAGATAACTCTAATTCACCTGTTGATATGGATGTTACTTATGATTGTGAATTGAACTTGTCTACAGATTTTGAACCAACTTCCTTCAAAGAAGCTGCTTCTCATGATGAATGGAAAGAAGCGATGCAGAAGGAGTATGATGCCCTCATAAAGAATGGCACTTGGAAGCTGGTTGATCCTCCATTTGGAACCAAACCAATTGGCTGCAAGTGGGTCTACAAGAAAAAGTACAAAGCTGATGGCTCACTTGACAAGCACAAAGCTAGGCTTGTGGCAAAAGGTTTTGCACAGAAAGAAGGGGTCGATTATGAGGAAACTTTTGCCCCCACAGCAAAATGGGCCACCATCCGGACACTCTTTGCACTAGCTACTCAGAACGGTTGGAAAGTCCATCAAATGGATGTAAAAACTGCATTCTTGAATGGAGATCTAAAAGAGAATGTTTTTATGTCCTAGCCTGAAGGATTTGCTGTGAAAGGACATGAACACAAAATATGCAAACTTGTGAAGTCCTTGTATGGCCTCAAACAAGCACCACGAGCCTGGTATGAAAAACTAACTGAGCATCTTCTGAAACTCAACTTCAAACATTTTGATCTTGATGATGCAACTTTATTTGTCAAGAAAGTTGACAAAACAGTTGTATATCTTGTGGTATATGTAGATGATCTTTTAATGACAGGGAACAATGAAAGCTATATTGCATCCATAAAGAAAGAATTAGGAAAAAGTTTTGAAATGACTGATTTGGGCTATGTTCATTACTATCTTGGCATTGAAGTAACCCAACATCCAAAATCCATATTTCTTTCTCAAAAGAAATACATTGGAGATTTGTTAAACAGATTTGGCATGACAGAGTGCAATCCTCTTTCTACTCCAATGGAACAAAACTTGAAGCTCACATCTATTGAAGGAAAGGAATTTGAGGATGCAACGAAGTATAGACAGCTTGTAGGAAGTCTCATCTACCTCATTACTACCAGACCAGACATTTCATTTGCTGTTGGAATCCTCTCCAGGTTTATGCAAAAGCCTTGTGAGGGACATTGGTCTGCTGCAAAAAGAGTTCTAAGGTACTTGAAGGGAACTCAAGACCTTGGAATCAAGTATACACAGGTGGATGACTTCAACTTGATTGGATACTCTGATTCAGACTTCAATGGAGACAAAGAAACTGGGGTATCTACTTCAGGATATGCTATGAGTCTTGGATCATGAGTTGTCTCCTGGAGATCACGCAAACAATCAGTACCAGCAGATTCCACAACAGAAGCAGAATATGTGGCAGCAGCTGAAGCAATGAAAGAAATTGTGTGGCTTAGGAAAATTCTTGAAGATTTGCAGGTAAAACAAATACAATCAACTCCACTCATGATTGATAACACCTCTGCAATAAAGTTGGCCAAGAACCCAAAGTTCCATGATCGTACTAAGCACATCAATACTAAATATCATCTGATCCGACATCATGTTGAGGCCAAAACAATCCATCTCCGTCATTGTTCCACAAACGAGCAAATTGCAGACATCTTCACCAAAGCGCTTGGAAGAGAAAAGCTTGAAAGATTCAGAACGATGCTTGGACTCACCAACATCCCTTCAGATTAAGGGGGGGAATGTTGACACCTAATCCTCAACGGATGGGTGAACTGGAACGCGAACAGTCATCAAGAAGATGAACTAATCCGTCCCATTTATGTATATAAATGATAGTTAGCTAATGAATAAATCAATCAGTTTTTCTCTGCCCATTCTGGAGTTACCCTGGCCTAACAGGGAACTAAAAAACTTATGTATTAAGATTCCTCTCCTCCAGGCTATTTAAGACATCCCCATCTATGCCAAAACCATCAAAAAATTGTGTGTAAAAATGCCTGCAAGGAAGGTAAAAACCTCACCCACTATCCATGTTGTAGGAACCTTATTCGATTTACTCCTGGGAGGGGAAACTCCAATAAAGTATGAAGATCATGGAAACCCCATAGTAACAGTTCAGATATGGCTGCTCTTTTCCAAATACACACTACAAGAAGAAAGGTCATTGGTGAGGGTCATGCCTGTGACGGACCTTTAAGGTCCGTCACCAATGTTGCATATGGTGACGGTCTTTAAAAAAGCATTGTTACAAGTGTATATAGTGATGGTCCTTTAAGGTTTGTCACCAAAGCCATTTTGAATGACACTTTTGGTAAGGGTCGTTAGAGGCTCGTCACTAATTCTCTCTTTGGTGACACTTTTGGTGAGGGTCATTAAAGGTCCATCACTAATTCTCTCTTTGGTGACACTTCTAGTGACGATCTTTTATTGACCCTCACCAATGCTCTTTTTTGTTACTTTTTGTGACAGTCAAAAAATGTTCGTCATCATTGATCATTCCAATGATTTTTTGATGACAATGCATGCCTATGATAGACCTTTAAGGTTCATCACCAATGTCTCATATGGTGACGGTCTTTTAAAAAACGTTGTTGTATGTGTATATAGTGATGGTCCTTTAAGGTTTTTCACCAAAGCCATTTTCAATGATACTTTAGGTGAGGGTCTTTAAAGGCCCGTCACTAATTCTCTCTTTGGTGACACTTTTGGTAAGGGTCGTTAAAGGCCCATCACTAATTCTCTCTTTGGTGACACTTCTAGTGATGATCATTTATTGACCCTCACCAAAGCTCTTTTTGTTTACTTTTGGTGACGGTCAAAAAATGTCGTCATCATTGATCATTCCAATGAGTTTTTGATCACGCTATGTACCTGTTACTATATTCTTTTTCAAAAGATAACGATTTAAGACCATTGTTGCGGAGTCTTTTTCATTATGTGTCCAAGGTCATAGTGGTTATAGTCAATCAATTTGTTAAGAAGTAATTAATGTGTATCATTTCCCTCAAGTCGTAAGAATATAGTTTTCCTATGAGTCAACACATGATTCATCTCTATTAGGTTTATTATCTAGCAAATTTCCTTTAAATAAAGTTCCATTAGTGTGTGTAGGAACTATATTATTTAATACATAATCAAGCTCTTTCAATTCTATTAATGAGAGATACCTAGCACTCCTCAACACTCATGTCACACCTTAACATGCTTTGGAACAGTACACTAACATTCCTTGCAACACCTCGCATGTCCCAGAAGATATTTGTACTTAAAACATCTTGCCATGAGTAGGATTCCCAAGCACATGTTGGCATGCCCTAGCATAGAAAAGCACTCCCCTGTCATGTTTTGGCATGCCCTGTAGTCCCTAGCATGCCCTGGAACACCTTGGCATAATATTGCATTGATAAAAATTAGCACTTGGCACACATTGGCACTTGGCATGTATTGGAACATATTATTAGTGTGCCTAGCATGCCCCTTTTGAAAAATATAAATTCCTAACTTATTAACCCTCTTATGTGTTCATCTCCCTACTTTTTAGCTTGGTTATTCCTTTTTGTCGAGCCGTAAAAAGGGTATTTTTCACCTCTAATTACCTCACATTAACTTGTCAATCCAGGAACGACTTGTTATTTCAAAGAGTGTACTCAGTTTGAGGCTGTCATTTGCCAGAGTAATGCTAGTAGTATAGTGCACAAAATACAAGAGTAAACAGATGCTTAAAACACAATTCACTTACAAAAAAACACTTTAAAGACTAAATCATGCATTCAGAAAACTAAGCAATTTATCAGTCAAAGGTCCAGTAATAGTAACTCATCCCTTTGTAAACCTATGGAACTAAAGGGAATCAGGGAAGAGATCATCGATCTAGGGACCAGACAGCAAATTTCAATGCCCACTACAGTCTCAGATCGTTCTGCACACCAAAGCAATATTAACGCAAATAACAGGAAATGGAACAAAAAATAAGAAATGGAACAACAACTAAGAAATGGAACAACAACTAAGTCTAATAAACAGCAACACCTTAATCTACAAGAATAATTGCAGTAATCGTGTCCTACAGAAATCAAATGGCAATCTCTCACTTTTAAGGATGAATCGAACAGCACACAAAAATAGAACAACACTGATTAGTGATGGAATATGGAACAGCGCTGGAAAACCAAATATAAATGCACAATAAACTTAACACACGGCACACCTTAATATCAAGAAAAATAGCAATCTGATCTTGGTAATACAATTATCAATCTTAGTTATAAAGAATACGACTGTAATTCGTAATGGAACAACAACGTCAATTGAATTAACAATCGCAAGTAAATATAATCTCTTAGATGAATACATTAATACCAACTGATAAATGTTACAACACAGTTACTCTGTAATTGAACGACAACGGTATTCTGTAAAGACTAGCAATATTATATTAGCGATTAAAGGAACAACAATGCGTTACAGAGTTAGAATGAACGATACGACGTCCCCGTCACAGAGAATGATATCTCTCAGTCTAACATAAACCCAATATAATAGAGTTGTGATGTAAAATGACAAAACATATCAGATTACCGAACAAAGCTAAAAGTGAAAACCATGCATGAACTAAAGAAAATGGTACAGGAGCAATTGTTCCACCAGGGCCGGGCCCTTAGCCTCCAGGGATACACCGCTTGAGATTATTCCAGGATCACAGGTGAAGCAGAAACCAAACTTATATTAAAGCATTAAAATAGAGTTACAGCGGATCACCTCTCAACGAGAGTCAATGATCAAAGTTTCAAGTACAGAGCAATGTTACATAAAAATCAGCAGCGGATCCTCCTCCTTTGGGCTAGCAATGCTACCCCTATTTATAACAGCTAGAGTGGAGATATCAAGGATGTGAAAATAGTTAAAGTAGCGATCCCTCAAGATCAAAGGATCCTGAGGGATTCGCCAAACTGTTAATCCTCAGTTGTCTGGTTGCTTTCTTGCACCAAGTCGATATCTCCTTTTCCTTTCTTTGGCTGAGATGTTTTAATTTAGATCGCCTTGTTTGCATATGGTTCCCCGCCAAAGGGACAGTGGTTAACTTGGCCCTATCTTTTTCTTTGGAATGACAATCTTTAGTTTTTCCCTTTTCCTACATAATAAATGGCAATTATTAGTACTTTCATATTGCATATAGATCTTATAGATTTTGTCATGATTTCTCATTATCTACCTAGTTCATGAAGCAAAGATGTTACGAGTTCTAAAGAAAAGATGACAAAATGATTAACAAAAACATACCTTCTTCAGTACTCCACACACCCCCCAGCTTACCCTTTTTCATGCCCTCATGAAAACATTGTAGTTGACGTGTAAGGCAGTGAGAGAGTAGGCTGGAGATGGGATTTCGTTTGGTGGTCTACAGCCATGATGCCTAACTAGGCGCTCAAAAAGATGGCCTGTCTGACCCTCAGGCATTTCATACAGGGCTTGGTATCCAGGTCTAGGGTGCCAAATAATCAGACTCCGAAACCTATATCCTAACCAAGATGGCCCTACCCTCAAAATAATTTCGCCATAGAGGTTCAAGCGGTCAACAGCTAACTTAAAGTTCTCAAAATTAAATGGCTCCCTGAGTTGAATGTTCGGATTAGAAATCTGATATCGGAATTTAGCAGCATCAACGACAAGGTCTTTAATAGTGAAAAAGTATTATATCCCCTACCGAGTGATTTCTGTATGAATGGGTCCTAATGCTTTAATTATGCCTGGAGTCCTCATAAGATTCCTATGTTTCCCCCATAACTGTACTGGGTTTCTAGGCTCAGCTCTTACCCATAAGTCTAATCCATTTTCTTGTCTTTGAAAGGCATTATAGGCTTTAAGCCATTTGATTTGATTAACTCCAAATGAAATAAATGCCTGCAGTTGAATATCCCCAACGAAAGGGCCGGGATTCTGCTCTGTCTCTTGATCGAGCACAAGGTTATGCAGATAAAATTCACATAATAACCTTTGAACCTTTACTCCATAATTCTTACAACAATTTATAAAATCATCAATAGTATTAATTTGTAGAGAGGCTCCTGCTTTGACAGCCTTTATTTTCAATTGCAAATATCGTTCCATAAAAAACAAGGCATAATTCTTAGCAGGGGCTCTACATGCTAGGACATCAGTGTACAAAGAGCATAAGGTATCCATCTGCTTGATAACTATATCTAACCTACGAGTTACCTTTGCGACTTTTTCTTCCTCCTTTCGCCATCCTTCAAAGGCCTGGCTTTCGGATAAATTGACATTCCTTAGCTGTTGTTGTAATTCTTCATACCTTTCTCGAGGAACCGTTTATTCTGTGAGTTTTTCTACTGCTTGCTGATCTTGCATCAAACCCTCTCGTAGGGTTACTGTCCTCGGATCACTATCCCACATAGTAGTGGTGAGCGGAAGGTTCACTTGAATCTTCTTATTGCATTGTCTTGTGTTCATGGTTCGCATTCCTCCAGAGGGTTGTGCCTTCGTCTGAATTTCTTTGTCACAGGCCGATATATCATCTGTTTGTACTTCAACATGGGTAATAGCTGAATGCTATTCCTTTTGATTTTGAACAATAGTCTGGACTTCAGCAGGGTTTTGAGCAATAGGCTGGACTTGAGTCCTCCGAATCTTTTTCTTGAGGGGTTTTGCCACAGTGATCACTTGTCTTACCTCCGAGGTCCTTTTTACCCTCTTTTTCATTTTCAAAACCCTGATTTGTTGTCGAAGTCAAGCTATCACATTTAACAATCTTTGTTGTTCCTTTCGTAATCGTTTAATTTCTGCTATTTCCTTAGAAGGAACAACTATCTGTTTACTTGGGCTTGGACTGTTATCTTGGCCAATTCCCTGGTTTTCTTCTTGGGATGCTCCTTCACTGTTCTGTTCAGGTTGGTCAGGAGTGAAAACCCTAGCTGGCTCTGTTATTTCCTGGGTAATTTCTTTTTCTGCCCCTTCTTCTTCATGACATTCTTCCAGTGTAGTCTGACTAGGAGCGGATGGTTCCATTTCTGCACCTTCATCACTTTTCTCCCCTGTCATACTTACATCATGAATGGACTAGTTCTCTTCTGTCTCTTCCTCATCGCACAGTTCTTCAGGTGCAGTTTTGTCCTGAGCGGGTTGCTCTTTTGGTTCTTCTTCAATATGGAGGCCTAGAGGGCTGAGAGGTTGGGCATATTCACCCATATTGGCCAGAATTTGGGCCAATTCATCCTCTTGCAATGGATTTTGCAGTGGGCTTCCTCCACGTTGCTCTGTCTCTGCCTCCACGTGCCCAAGCTGCTCAATCTCTTCCTCTGTTTCTCCTTCCTCATTTTCTTCCAATTCCTTCTCATTCTTTCCTCCTTCTAATTGCGGGGGTTGCTCGTCCCTAGAATCGTCTATTTCTACAGGTTGGCTGGTATTCGTTTGGATATTTTCCAACCTCCCTCTGATCCGTGCCAATCTAACTGATTTTCTTCGTTTCAATGGTCTATCCGGTGTACTGGTATCATTTTTGCGTTTCAGGGCCGGCAAAGTCAGTGCCCCATCTATCATAGCGATTAGCTCTTCCCAGCTGGTCTGTTGCTGAGCAAGACTGTGGCTAACTATTAGCTATATCAGCCCATGGTGACTTACTACCGATTCTACATGTTGTGACTTTTTTATACTTCAGACAACATCATGAAGTAATGTATTTAAAAATGCAGGTAAGTTCACAGAGCATTTCTGTTTTAATACAGCTAAAAGTTTTAGGTGCCGTGGTCTTACCATGTCTTTCCTACCTTCACAGGTGATATAGCTCTAGATGATCTTTGCCAATTCTACCCATGGTTCCCCTAATGCTGATGGTAGAACTCCCTTTCCTCTGACTGTCAGGTTCTGGCCGTCATCTTGGAAGACTTTTATGATCTTTTGCAGTCTCTCCTTCTTTATCGTCCACACCGGTCCAGTGGCTGGCAGTCCCGAGACTTCTGCGATTATGTTATCATTGACTGTTATGTGTCTCCCCCTTACTGTGGAGTGATCTTCTTGCAAGTTCTGCAAGAATTCTATTGCTACGGTCTCGTTGGGTTCTTGTAAGTGATTGAGATAGACTAACCATCCTGCCCTTGCCAAGATTTCCCTTGCAGCATCCGAGACTACCAATACCTGTGGTTCCCTCCGAATTGATCTTCCTCCCATGCTTTTAGCTTACTGTAAGATCACAGAGATGGAAAAGGAACAACAGGTTATTCAAACTGTTAAAACGCAGAGAAAATAACAAAATCGCAAAGCCCGTTCAAATTTTACTAATTTCTGCAGAGTGTAATACGGAAATATCTTAGGAGCAGCAAGGCATGCAAATTGAAAGACGAGATATCGTTAAGCCTTGCTATTCCCAAGTAAGAGTTTGCCGAATAATAGCCTGACATGTATGCCGCAAATTATGAAGTCAGCCTCCCCCCCTGCAATGTGATAGGCCATCCTCGGCCATCAAATGAGGGAGCGGTGTGCCGATCTGTCCTGATACAGAGTCATAAAGGAACAGCGTATGCCAACATGCCATGTCTACAAAAGGAGCAAATTACCGAAATCGAGATATATAATAGGATCGCTTAATAAATAAGAAAATGCAGTTACATGATGCGAGTCTGAGAGGATAGGACAGCTGACGTGCACAACCAGTGTAATGCGATCATTATCGACTTTTCCGTCATGATTGGTTATGATAGATTTTCAACTGTTGAATGGTTCGGGGGAATAATATGCATAATCTTATTTGACAGATTACAAAGGTATAAGACAGAGAAGGGTGTTAATGATTACTATTGGTGTATACGGAATGTGACTTCAATGTCATTAACAGAGCTCTGCTGCTGACAGGTGTCCATAACCTTGACAGAGTTGTTTGTTTCACCCATGGAACCATGATCCTTTGTGTATGCCTAGGAAATGTTGTGCAGTGTCAAAATGGAGGTCATTATGCTAGCTTGGTAACCAGTTCAATCATAATGCCATTCACTAGGAAGGAGTGAAAGGTGGACAGGCCGGTTCGTGATGAGACCTCCTATTCCAAGGACTCTTTATTTTTTTGATGTGCCTCTTGGATCATATCCCTGGTGTGGTGGCCATAGTTGGAATGCCACTTCACTTTCTTCCTTATGATCATGGTAGGCTAGCTCTTGATGAGACCCCCTATCCTGCATTTGACAACTAGTCATATAAACATGATTTCTCTCTTTTTTTTTCTTTCATAGCGTACTTTCCTATTTGTACACAAAGGGTGGTTCAACACTCCTTAAGAGTAGGAATGGTGGAAGAAGTCTTAACATCTCAATAGGAAAATATAGACCCTTTGTTCTTATTCCTTAATAATAATCAAAGAAGATTATGGGGATTTAAAAAGAACCAACATGATAAAAATAACCAATCATATCGGTACTAGTAAGATAATGACAATAAAAGTAATGAATAATTATGTCCTTTCCTCTTTCCTCCTATCAATTCATAGCAATTTCTTAAAAAAAGTAGCGATTTTATATAATGTGTTGATTTCGGTATGCTCTTGCTTTGTATCCATTACATGTGTGTATAGTTGTGCTCCAAAAGACCTGAAACAGGAGGAACAATAGGCATCTTTCGATTAGAACAGCAAGGAGAACAAGCATAAGTAAAAGGAAGATGAGAATGTTATCGTTTAAAAACGAAAGGAAAAAAAAAAAATACAAGTGTTGTTCCTTTGGAAAAGGAACAGCGGAAACCGGAAGTGCCATTCCTTTGGAAAAGGAACAATAAAAAACGAAATGTTGTTCCTTTCGAAAAGGAAAAGCAAAAATCAAAAGTGTCATTCCTTTGGAAAAGGAACAGGGAAAAGCCAAAATGTCGTTCCTTTGGAAAAAGAACAGCAAAATCGAAAAGTGTCGTTCCTTGGAAAAGGAACAGTAGAAATGAAAAGTGTCATTCCTTTGGAAAAGGAACAGCAAAAATGAAAAGTGTCGTTCCTTCGGAAAAAGAACAACAGAAATGAAAATTGTCGTTCATTTGGAAAAGGAACAGCAAAAATGAAAAGTGTCGTTCCTTTGGAAAAGGAACAACAGAAAATGCAAATGTCGTTCCTTTGGAAAAGGAACAACAAAAATGAAAAGTGCAGGTAAAAAGAACAACAAAATTAAAGGAAAATGAATGGCTGACCCAAACAGTGTTGTTCCTTTGGAAAAGGAACAACAAAACGAAAATGGGAACAGAAAAAAACAATAAAATTGTTGCTGCTTCAAAAAGGAACAACAAAGTGCTAATACAAAAATATGTACAAAAAATGATTTAACAAAACAAAGAAATTATGTACAAAGTGTAAAAACAGATGAATCACTTAATGAATCATAGGTGAGGAAGATTTCTCTTCCTCGCCCAAAATTTTCATGTTAGAGTCTTTGCGTAGTTGCTGGTAGAAGGACTCTCGAGTAAGTGGTTTGTGGTAGAGTCGAACTCTGTGGCCATTTACCTTGAAGGTATATCTAGATCCGTCAATAGTGATTAGAGTAAGAGTACCATTGTCATGTACCTTCTAGATTTCATATGGCCCTAGCCAACGAGTCTGAAGTTTCCCGGGAAAGTCCTGAAACCTGGAATCATATAAGAGCGCCCAATCTCCTTCGCGGAAGACTTTATTTTTAATGAGGGTGTCATGCCATTTAGCTCGCTATTGTTGTATTAATGCAGTGTTTTGAAGCGCAGAGAGCCTAATTTCATCCAGCTCATTGATTTGCTGTAATCTATTAATCTGTGCCTCGCTTAGATCTAAGCCAACTTCTTGTGTTGTTCGCAATGTTTGGATTTCGAATTCTATGGGGAAGATGGGTTGCTTTCCAAACACTAATTGATAAGGTGAATAGCCGGTGGTGCTTCTCCATGTTGTTCTATAAGCCCACAAGGCTTCAGGTAGTCTTGCAGCACAATCGTGTCTATGTGACGCAATGGTTTTTGTTAAGATTGCTTCTATTATCTTATTGTTGCTTTCTACTTGACCATTTGCCTATGGGTGGTATGGAGTAGTGATTTTGTGCTGGATATGATAGTTTTTGAGTGTTTCGACGATCTTGTTACCAGCAGACTGTGGTCCACCGTCTGTAATTATATCTCTTGGAAGCCCATATCGCACGAATATATGGAACAAAAACTGTATGACAGAATCCTCTGTAGCTCTCGGCAATGCCTCTGCTTCAACCCATTTGGTGACATATTCTGTTGCAACCAAAATATATGTTTTCTAGTTCGAGGGTGGGTTAATTGGTCCAACGAAATCGAGGGCCCATCGCTTGAATGGTTCAATAACTAGCTGTGGGTTCACAGGAATTTTATCGGACTAACCAGGGCATCCTACTCTCTGGCAACTGTCACAGGCTTGGACGAACTTTTTTGCATCTTTGAAAATCGTGGGCCAATAATACCCTGTTTGTAACACCTTATGTCCAGTTCTGTGATCGGTGAAATGACCACCACATGGTCCGTCATGACAAGCTTTCAAGATGTCAAAAATTTCATCCTCGTGGACGCATCTCCTGATGTGCATATCTGCCCCTGTGTGGAACAAGTAACCCCCAATCCAAGAAAATTGAGCACTCCGCTGAACAATCTGCTTCCGTTCATTGGGGGTTAGATGTTTCGGTAATCTACCTACTGCTAAGTAATTGGAAACATCAGCATACCAGGGCGTTTTAACGGCAACAGCAAACAAATGCTCATCTGGAAATTGATCTTCAACTGCTGCTGCATCCATTGGCTTTGGCATTCGCGAGAGAAAGTTAGCTACAGGATTTTCTTTTCCAGGTCGATCTTTGATTGTAATATCAAATTCCTGCAATAAATTCAACCATTTAGTTATTCTTCCATTTGTGATTGGCTTGTTTGCTAAATATTTTATGGTAGAATGATCTGTATACAAGATAACAGGATATCCAGTAATGTAATGTCTGAACTTATTGACAGCATGTATTACAGCTAGAAATTTCTTTTCAGTAATAGTATAATTCAATTCAACAGGGGATAAATTTTTGCTGATATAATAAATTGCATATAGTTTTTTATCCTCTTCCTGCCCAAGGACTGCTCCAATGGCTGTATCTAAGGCATCTGATGATATTTGAAATGGCAAGACCCAATTTGGTCCTTGAAGGACTGGCGCTATGGACGCAAGTTTCTTCAGATCCTGAAAGGCACGTTCACATTTATCTATCTAAAGAAAGTCAACATTACCTGTCAGTGCATACAGAGGTGCAGAAATATGGGAAAAATTTTCTATAAACCTTCTATAATAACCAAAAAATCCAAGAAAACTGCGTACCTCTGTTTGAGTGGTAGGAGTGGGAATTAGCAAAATTATTTGGATTTTGGCTGGGTCTACTTGTATGCCAGCTGTTGAGATATAATGGCCCAGAATAAGTCCCTCGGTCATCATCATATATCATTTTTCATGGCTTAAACAAAGCCTAGTAGCAATGCAACGTTGTAGGATATTTTCCAGTGTGTCCAATGCTGGGTCAAAATCATCCCCGTATGGTGTAAATTCATCCATGTATACTTCGAGTCCTTCATTTATTAGGTCTGAAAAGATGCTGAGGATAGCCCTTTGGAATGTGGCAGGAGCATTGCATAAGCCAAAAGGTAGAACTCTATAGGCAAATGTTCCCCAAGGACAAGTAAAAGTGGTTTTGTCTTGGTCTTCAAGGGCAATCTGAATCTGATTGTATCCACTAAAGCCATCTAAGAAAGAAAAGAATTTCTTTCCTGCCAAAGTGTCTAATACTTGGTCAATGAATGGAAGGGGAAAGTGGTCTTTTTGTGTTGCTTTATTTAGCTCTCTATAATCCACACAAATCCTCCACTTTCCATTCTTCTTTGGTACCACCACAAGTGGAGAGACACATTTACTATCGGAGATAGGGTAGATGAAGTTGACATCTAAAAGTTTTTGAAGTTCAACTTTTACAACATCTTTTAGATGAGGATTAAGTCTCCTTTGTGGTTGGCGGATAGGTCTCGCATCCTTTTCTATGTAAATATGGTGTGTACATAATTGGGGATCAATTCCTTTCATATCAGGGTAGTTCCATGCAAATGCTTCTTTATATCTCCTCAATAGTTGGATGAGCTTCTTTTCTTGTTCGGAGGTGAGGTTGGCATTAATGTTTAAGGTCTTTCCCGGCTCAATTTCCACAATTTTACTATTTGAAATAGAGGTAGTAGGTATTGTTTGATCATGTGTATCTTTAAGAGGATCTTCTTCTAATTCGTTATCAAATGCTGCTTCTATCATGTGACATTATATGTGGGGTCTGAATTCAACTTGACTAATAAAATTATTAATGGCATCATCTTCTATTTGGTCTTTGAAATCAAGTGCCTCTTGTATAGTTAATGGAGATCTAATATTTTTCGGTGAGGTATGATACAGGGTGCTTATTAGTTTTTATTATTGTGACACTTGGCTGCGCTAGAGGATATGAAGCTAAGTTCTTGATATTTCACCCTCTGGTTATGGTCATATTGCCTTGTCGGCAACCAATATAAGCATCAGTAGTTGCAAGCCAAGGTCTGCCTAAAATCAGTGGATGTCCATCAAGTCGGCTTTTAGGGTTTATTATTAGAAAATCGGTCAGATACTCCCAGGAGTCAACAGATACCATAACATCATGTAGTGTGCCTTCTGGCCTAACCATAGATCGGTAAGCAAGTTCTAGTAAAGTAGCGGCTGGTTCTACTGATGTAATGCCTAGTTTTTGGCAGGTGGTGGTTGTTAAGATATTAATTGCAGCTCCTAGATCAACTAAGGCATTTGAGAAGGTTTGACCATAGATTTGTATTGTTACTATTGGATTTCCTGGGTCTTCGTATTTAACAGGTGTTTCTTTTTCTGATAATAATTCGGATAGGGTACCAACTACCTGGACTTTTAGGTTATTTGTTATTTTCCTCCTTGGTTTCTTTATACATAGTTCTTTGATAGTCTTTGCATATATCAGAATATCTTGAATGGCTTGGAGGAATGGAATTTTTATGTACAAGTTTTTTAATTCTCCCAGAATGTCAAAATCAGGATATTGTATAGGTCGAGGTACAATTAACCGTTTTGGGAATGGGGGAGAGGATGTGGTTGCTTGATTATGAATTTTTTGTCTAGTCACATCCTCTTCTTGTGACGGTTGTTCTATAGGTAACTGATTTTCAACATGAGTTGTTTTATCTCCCTCAGTTTCAATAATATGCCCAGATCTTAGCTGAAGATCATTACACTCCCTTAGATCGGCTCCTATTTCTGGTGTTTCCACTATTTGGATAGATTGGACCGGTCTGTTATTTGGATTAGGGTTGGGTTGGGCTGGGAGTTGCAGCCTTAGGTTAGACTGGGGGTTCTGTTGTAAAGCTGGTGTTATAGACATTTTTGGGCACTACAACCCCAAGCATGAAATGTCCATAAACCAAGGGCTCCTAAGTCCCTAAAAGTGTTGTTCCAACCCCTAAAGGAACAAGGTCAACTGATTACAGCTTCTCCCAGAAGTTCTCCATGAAAAACTGCTCAGAACTAGTCAAAACTGGATCATTTCACTTGTTCCATGGCTAGGGTGCGATGCATCTCACCTTGTACACACGGGAAGTGCGTTGCATTTCAAAAATCCCTTCTATGGGGTGCGGTGGACGAGAAAAGACAAGTGGCGGAGACAGTTTGCGAGGTGGATGATCGTGGAATCTTCCAGAAACTTCTCCTGTGACACTTGCCTCTCAGAATCGCCCAAGGATGAGTAAGAGATCAATGAGATCTCCAAGTGGAAGCAAGAACTATCAGAGAGAAGACACTAATCAAAAACCCAGAGCTGACTCACACCTCTGATAATATCTATATATAGATCTCTCATCCTAGAGATCCAGGAGGTTAGAGGCTGGAATTTTGCATATTGTAAGGAATTGCTGTTGGTTTCTTGAGACAAACATCAGATTGTTGGGTGATCTAAGATTTGTATGAGGTGAAGAGGGGCTTCTTTGCTGAGAGGTTGATTCTGGGTCAGAACAACTGGTTGTAACTCCTCTTGGCTCTTTCTTGTTTTTCAATAAAATCTATTCAAGTTTTCCTCCATACATTTGTGTCATTGATATTTGCTGCATTTGTATGGTCAATTTACATCTGATCCTAGATTGTTTATGATTATAGATCCATGTCTTTGTATAGTGCTATGCTACTGTGATCTTACAGGTACTTTGTGAAGCTGGGTGTGCAAGGGAACAAGTAGCGAAAGACTATCAAGGAAGAGAGGAATCAAATCAGGAGATTAGCGCAAGACAGAGGTTGGTCTTTCTGTTCCTCTCTATCTATAATTCATAAAGGAAAAACGAAAGTAGCTTTACTCTGTTTGTTTCTAAGGCAGCTGTCACACCTTAGTGGGATAAGCAGTTCTGAGTAGACACTTTTCCCTGTAACAAAATGGCGACTCCGCTGGGGACGAATTAGTTTGTTTGTTTATCTTCCTTGTTGTCTATTTCATAAACTTACAGGTAGCATTCGAACTGCATTTGCCACAGCAAATGCAAAGTAGATAAATGCTACTTCAGTCCATCTACGGGATCTGTTTATGATTTAAACAACTGATTCACAAACTCTCTGATTGCCCTTGTGATAGCTCTTAGATCCTCCTTAGATCTACCCCTGATTGTTGCATTACCGATTACCTTTTGCTCGGCCAAAACCCATCAACTGAACTGCAAACTGTGACTCGGAACCCAAAAAGAGTCTCGTTTCTGGCCCAGCGCAGGTACTGTTTAGAGAATCTGAACTTCAGCGCACTTCCCCAGTGGATAAGGTGTGCTGCATTTCAAATTCCCTGTGTTACAGGTGCGTTGATCAGACTAGGCTTTGTGCAGTTTTGGTTTCTGTGACTCATTCTTTCTAGTTCTATCCCTGAATTTTGCTGCCTGTGATCAGTATATGTCTGTTTGAAAACCCCTTTCCTTGCTGTTATTCCACCTCCTTTGTACAAAAGAACTGTAAATGTTTTTGTGTGTTTGTTCAGTCATTTTCAGTTCTCCTTTGCAAAAGTAGCGTAATCGTACTATCGTCCTTTGATTTGAAACTGTCGCAAGTGTCAATTTCGACCATAGGAAAGAGTTTGATTGCTGTTGATGGTCGATTATCCTGTTACTATTGTTTTTGGTCTGAATTTGTAATTTTTCTAGTGTTGAAAACAAGTATTCATTTCAAAATCGTAAGGTGTTGTGATCGTCTCCATTTTTTATTTCGAAAAGAAACTTGTTGATATTTGTCGCTTGAAAAGAAATTTAGATTTGTGCATCAACTTTCTTCTTATCATTCATATACTAAGAAAGTCGAAAACAAATACATGCATGTGCATTTGCATTTAGACAGTCTGATTGGTTTCATTTAGGAAAGTGCATTTAGAGTGTGCTCTTTGTGAAAAGATTTTGTCCTTCTTTCCTTAGTAGCTAGGATTTTCATTGCACAAAGAAGATAAAAAGATTGTTTATCATCTTAGATTACATTTTAGGAATTAAATCTACATCTCGCGGTGAACCTGAAAGGCAAACTTCATAAACAAGATCAACTATAAAATAAATTCAATGAATCTAACAACGCTTTGGAACTTAACGCACAACATTTAGAAGTCTAGGCTAGAGACGTATTCCGGCATCGTAAAGCCTGGTAACTGTTGTGCTCACTGATGGTTGGGTGATTCCTCCACTTTGAGACGATAAGTGCCAGTACGGACTTGTGCTCCCACGTACCGTCGAGTATATTTTGTGAGACCCCAATAGGCTTAATCCTTTATCCATAGGAAGCCGTGTCTGCCGCCCTATCGATCGCAATGCACTGAACACAGCATTCGGGAAGATTGACTGTCGTACCGTAAAAAGTATTCTGCAGTTTTGCGATTGGTTTGGTAATCCCTCTACCTAGATTTCCAGAGAAGTCCCTTTCATTCCTTTTCAGACTCTTTAATAGAAAAGGTCCATCTGAGCACTTGTCACTTCAGGCTCATTAAAAATCGAAGGAGACTAGAGTCATCTTTTGTTTTTTCTCGACTCTTAAAAATTGAAAAAACAAGTTGTGTCAAAGCATCTAAAATTCATTTAATTCGGAAACATACTTCCCCTTTATTTCTAGTTGATCGAGTAATCTGCAATCGTGGAAGAAAGTCAATTGAAACCCCGTTGTTCGCAGAGGCTTACGAGTCAACCATCTTTGTCTTCGGAATCGAAGCTAGTACGGACAAAGCGAACTCATTTAACCGGTTCCAAATCTCCTGTTAAAGTTAGAACAAGTGTTCCAACAACATCAGAGACTCCGGTTACTCCAAACATTTCTGGAATCCCTGCCTCTACAGAAGAAGTTCAGCAGCCACAGAAGGATAGTAGTACTGATCCTAGTCTGAGGGTAAACACTTGTGTTACTGAACCAGTTCCATTTACAACCGGTTCGGAGAGTCTTGCTCCTCAAACATCTGTCGCTGCCGATTCCATACCTTCTTCGAAACCAGAAATATTCTACGTACCTCACGGTCTACCCCTTCCACCTGGTTTGATTGCCATAGAAGAGATTGTGGAAGATTCTCCAACTAGTACTCCATCGAAATTTGGAGTTGGGATCACTCTGTATCCTTCTTCATCAGAAGTTAGTCTACCGCCAGCGGAAGCTCCTGTAGAATCGCTAGGTAATCTTTTGGATAGACTAGAAATGTCTGAACAACCGTCAACGTCTAGGACTGTGTCGTCTGACACAGCGACGGCAGAACCCCCTGCTATCACTCCAACAATGTTTGCCGGTATACCATCTATCCCAACTAGCTCTCAATCGCTAGAAGGAGCCCACTCAGGGGCCATTTCGACAGTATGGTCTGTTCCTGTTTTTTCATCCGGATTAATATCCAGAAACTCTTATGTTGAGTCTCAACGAATTGATCCATTTGGAGGTCAATTTGGGCAGTCCGGCCCTCAAGGGCAAACCATTCCCTTGAGTTATGGGTTACCACCGTATGGGGGGCAGTATACCCTTTCGTTATCCCCTCCGAGGGGACAACCATACGGGAGTTCACAACAAAATTCAGGTTATGTTGGAATTACTTCTAGCGGTTGGGTACCAATACTACCTCAACAACCAAGAGTTGTATACTCGATGCAATAATGCTTACCTATGTCAAATATACCAACTACGCCAGCTATTGTGACAGTGTTGCAAGTTCAAGCGCTGCCTGTTGTATGCCAACCTCAGGTTTCTCAGGTTGTAATGCAACAGCCCCTTGACCCTACGACTCAACCACAATCACCGACTGGTGGACTGACACAGGTTCAGACGGGTACAATTACCCCTCATCTTGGTCAAACTGTTAGTATCGGGCAACAACACATGGCTTCACAACCATGGCTAGTACAATACCAACAACCACAATTCCAACAAGTATACCAAGGTTTTGAGCAACAAATATTTGCAAATAGTGGACAGCCGTATATTCAAAACGGTCAAAATCAACCATTTTACAATGGTCATGCCCACCAACCTTACCAAAGTTACCAGCATCAAATGCATTATGCCCGTATGCAAAGACCAACTGCTCAGGCAATCCCATCTTATCCTGGGTATGCTTCACCTAACCTGAATCAGCAGTTACCCTTTGTGGCAACTTTAGAGTTACCTGATTTAAATCGATTAACAAACGATCCAATCGCTTACGCCCCTTGGTGGCCAGCGATTCCGCATAAAATTCCATCAGATATTCCTAAATTTAATGGAAATCCGGGTGAAGATCCGTCGAATCACGTGATGACCTTTCATCTGTGGTGTTCATCAAACACCCTAAATGATGATTCGATAAGGCTTCGCCTTTTTCAGAGGACGTTAACTGGTCCGGCGGCAAAATGGTACATCGAATTGCCTAGAGCTTCATTCGACAACTTCAGTACCTTAGCCACAACCTTTTTAACCCATTTTCAATTACCAATAAGGTATGAAATGGGAACGGAACTCCTTACCAACTTCAAACAAACGATGGCCACTCACATATCTGATCATATACATGAGTGGCGACGTCATCGTAGAATGGTAAAAACATATGTTCCCGATCAGCTGTTAGCTGAATGGTTTATCAAGTCATTACTGCCTTCCATCATGGAAGATGTGGCAAAGGGGGGAGTCGTAACATAAGAACAAGTTATCGCTCGTGCACAATATTTGGACCTTATTTACACTCAGTCTGGCATGCTCTACGATAAAATACCTGATGCCCCTAGACCGGAATTCTCAGTTTCTCCTCCTCCTAAATCAAACAATGACTCTCATGCCGGCGATGGCGTGATTGGTGCAACAGACACGAAATCGACAAAGGCTATATCCAAAAAGGCCCGTAAGATTTCAGGTCAAAATGAAAAAGATGAACTTCTTGCCTCGGAAGTAAATGCCGTATCGACAGATAAAGGCAAAGAAACCAATCAACCAGGGGGCAAGAAGAAAGGCAAAGGGAAGAAGAAGAAACAGGAAGAATCATCACCTGAAAAATCTTCTGCAAACCCTCCTGGAAATAGGAAACCAAAAAATCCATGCTTTATATGTGATGAGGATCATCGGACCGCAGATTGTCCACACAGAGCTGAGCTTAAAAAATTCTTCAAGAATTCAAAAACCTCCGCAGTGTTAACTGATCCGTTTCCAAATCCAGGAACAAATCTGGTTGAGAGTGAAGATGCTTCCCGGTGTCAAGTGCTAATGTTGTCGGTTTCAAAACAGCAAAATGATGCTTTGATATCGACGAGGAACAAAGATTATGGGAATCCACAGCTGTCGAACAACAAGGATAAAGATCAGCCTAGTAGTTCGACAACAACTTCGACAGAAGTTGCGCCGCCCATCATTCCTGAATTGACAATAAAACTGCCAAAGGGAGTAGTACACAAGTCGACGTTTAATCCCCGTGCTAGAGCGGCATAGCATTATAATATAGTGGAAGATTTGGCCCAATCGCCATCCGCTATGTCGACTCTTGAAGTACTACAAAATTACCCATCCCAAAAGCAGGCTTAATTAACAGCCATTGGGGGGATAGACCCAAAGGATTCCAATCTTGTATCCTTCGATCATAAAGGATACGATCCTCAATTACCAGCTCAACTAGCTTTCCTTGTTCAAGTGAAAGCCCTCAACAAAACTGTTCGTCGAACAATTATTGATGAGGGAGCATCTACATGAATTATGTCGATGAGTTGCTGGAAAACTTTAGGATCTCCAACCTTGTCGCGATCTTCGACGACATTAAAAGCATTTGACGGAAGAACATATACCCCATATGGTATTCTAAGTAACTTGAAGGTTGAACTAGGAGGAAAAACAGTAGAAATAGATGTTGAAGTAATCGATGGAAATCTCGATTACAACATCCTACTAGGAAGACCATGGATATATGCTATGGCTGCCGTTGTGTCAACCTATTTTAGGAAGATTGCATTTCCCTTCCAAGGAGGGATTACTATCGTCAATCAACAAAACTTCCTCCCCAATGGTTCTCAAGTTACAGGAAGCATTCCTATGATCCATGGAAGCCCCCATTCGCTTCAAAATATCGGAGTAGGCCTACTAAAAGATCCTATATTAATGGGAACTTTTGCCCTTCCACCTCCAATCCATCTGGCGGAAGTAGCGTCGGTAGGAACCTGCAATATGATATCTTCTAAAAAGATCTCAGAAAACGATATCGACATGGATCGTGCGATGGTTTTGCCTCTGAGCCAAACGGAAATATTGTAGCAATCAATGTTCCTAGCCTGGATGGCGAACCCAAATCAACGCTCATCGAGTGTTTGGATAGATAGGTCTAAGGAATATGGTACCCCTTCAGATCCTTGGTCGCGAGTGCATGTCACCGACGAAGGAATTGTCCAATCAATGGTAGTTAAAGGGGCACCATGGGATGATTCCCACCATCGTTCCCTTCTTCCGGATTATGGAGAAGATACTCCTGATGACCTTTATCATCCTTCAGTTTTTTATTTTCTATCAAATACTGTAAATACGGTGGATTCCGAGGACGGTTCTTATCTCATGTCGACCTCGTTAAAAAATGAAACAAGGAGTCATGAGGATAGTTCTTTTACTGTGTTAACCTCATTAAAAAATGAAACGAATCCCTTTCCAAATCAAGTCTTTGATTACGATCTCGTAAAATCAAAGTTGAGTCTTTCAAAGATCTCAGAGGTAAACCTTCATTCCAACCACCGAGTTGAATGCAATGAAGCTTGGGGGGCATGCACCTCGATTTGCGTTATTATGCTGGGGGCATGCAAACTTATCATGAGAAGTGTTACTGCAAGGTCCAATCTCGTTAAAAAATAAACCCGCCATGAGCAGTGTTACTGCAGGGTTCAAGCTCGTTAAAAAATAAACCCGCCATGAGCAAATATTTCCCCCGCGTTTAAGCTCATTAAAAAATGAACTATTTCCCGGTAAATCATCATCGTGAATGTAGTACTTTAGCCTTTAAAAGCCTTGGTCGTGTTCTCACCATCACCTCCACTCTGTATTGGCCGATCATTCACCTCCATTTGATTGTTTACCCCTTTTGAGGAACAGCTGCGAAGAGTGATCTCACTAGCCATCCTTGTAACACTGCCGTGATTGGAAAATTCCAAACCTTACCTGTAATCAGTTGCTACCCATTTTATCACTCGTTCCTCAAAAGACGAGTCTCCTTTAAGCTCTTTTCAACTAACTCGTAAAATATGAAAAGGTTTCCGAGCCATTGGCCTCTCCAGCTCGTTAAAGGGACTGGAAGTGCTATCCCTCCTCTAAATTTTAATCTTTTTGGACCTGAGGGATTATTACACAAAAAGATCGAGCGCTTGTTTTGTTCGGCTCATTAAAAGTATCGAAAATTCATCCCTTCTGTATTGTTTTATACTTTTTCGGACTTAAGGGATTAGATGACGAAAAAGGAATTTTGGAGTTACCTTTACGTTCCTTTTCAGACTCTCTAAAATTGAAAAGGACCGAGTTATCTTTGTCGTTAAACTCGTTAAAATTTTAATAGCGACAAACTTGTCTATAGACGAGAACGAGTTTCACTATCGCTAGGCTCGTTAAAACATAGCGATGAGTTTGCCCGAAGGGAAAATTATAGAACAAGCATATGTTATCCTCCTCAAAATTGACAAAAATAAAGAGGTACTGGTCAGCAGTGACTGGGGAAAAATTGGGAAGAAAACTCGAAGAAACTTTGTTGGTAGCAAGTCGCTCTTGAACATGACACTTTCACTCCGCATCCAAGTCGGGTTGGGTTGTTTCATTCACCGGTCACATCACCATGGTCCCATCACACCATCCACATTTGGGGTTAATGCTACCAATCCATCGCGTCAGTGTCGCCGATATGTTCAAGAAAAGTCATTCAGAGAATTCACCTGTGTCTCACCCACTACAATACATTTATACTCGATTCTTTCATGACCGCCACCCTGAACCTTATATCACCAGATCGTTTTCACCTCCATTAAAATCATTTGCTCCGTTCCGTGTCACTGATGTGGGATTCATTAAGGCCCTCCTGTGACCGATCACTTCTTGTCGACATCAGCTCATTATCCAAGAAGTCGATCTAGGAACACCCCGTTCAGTACTTTGAAGCTTGCATGCCTCAATGGCAAGTTTCTCACTTCCGGCGACAGGTTTACATCAATGGCCTTCGACCGAAAGATTTTGCGTGGTGTTCGACACCAAGTCCTTTATTCACACCACGTGAATTGTACTGCAGTACCTTGAGGGTCATTATCATTATCGGTGATTCCTCTCGCGCCTGTTAACAGCTTACATCATTAGCTGGTAATTAGGCGATGTTTTTCCATGTTCGACTCCAGAACATCTCTCACATGGATAGACTTGTACTTCGAGTGAAGATCGAACGAGATTGAAGACCCCGGATCTAGTTTCATCCATCCGGGCTACGATATATATTCAGGGAAATAAAGACATAAAATGTACATTATTGCTGCACATATAATCATCCAATCAAAGGGATGATGACTCTACCAGAATCATCAGTCTACACTCAGACGATTGTCTGTCCTATGTACATGAAAATGAATTTATAAAGCTGAGCATGGGAGTGCCTGCCTCAGCTAGATCATGAAAATATTATGAAGATAATGTATTGTATTGTATCTTATTGCAGGTCTCCTCCCAGCTTGAAAGAACTTCGGATCCTCATAATAAAGCATTTCACCCGACATCAAAAGATTAACGACCTCATGCTTTAGGGGCAACTGTTATAGACATTTTTGGGCACTAAAACCCCAAGCATGAAATGTCCATAAACCAAGGGCTCCTAAGTCCCTAAAAGTGTTGTTCCAACCCCTAAACGAACAAGGTCAACTGATTACAGCTTCTCCCAGAAGTTCTCCATGAAAAATTGCTCAGAACTGGTCAAAACTGGACCATTTCACTTACTCCATGGCCAGGGTGCGATGCATCTCACCTTGTACACACAGGAAGTGCATTGCATTTCAAAAATCCCTTCTATGGGGTGCGATGGACGAGAAAAGACAAGTGGCGGAGACAGTTTGCGAGGTGGATGATCGTGGAATCTTCCAGAAACTTCTCCTGTGACACTTGCCTCTCAGAATCGCCCAAGGATGAGTAAGAGATCAATGAGATCTCCAAGTGGAAGCAAGAACTATCAAAGAGAAGACACTAATCAAAAACCCAGAACTGACTCACACCTCTGAAAATATATATATATAGATCTCTCATCCTAGAGATCTAGGAGGTTAGAGGCTGGAATTTTGCATATTGTAAGGAATTGTTGTTGGTTTCTTGAGACAAACATCAGATTGTTGGGTGATCTAAGCTTTGTATGAGGTGAAGAGGGGCTTCTTTGCTGAGAGGTTGATGCTGGGTCAGAACAACTCGTTGTCACTCCTCTTGGCTCTTTCTTGTTTATCAATAAAATCTATTCAAGTTTTCCTCCATACTTTTGTGTCATTGATATTTGCTGCATTTGTATGGTCAATTTACATCTGATCCTAGATTGTTTATGATTATAGATCCATGTCTTTGTATAGTGCTATGCTACTGTGATCTTACAGGTACTTTGTGAAGCTAGGCATGCAAGGGAACATGTAGCGAAAGACTATCAAGGAAGAGAGGAATCAAATCAGGAGATTAGCGCAAGACAGAGGTTGGTCTTTCTGTTCCTCTCTATCTATAATTCATAAAGAAAAAACGAAAGTAGCTTTACTCTATTTGTTTCTAAGGCAGCTGTCACACCTTAGTGGGATAAGCAGTTCTGAATAAACACTTTTCCCTGTAACAGCTGGCAGTGTAGGTTGAGGGAGCGGGATGGTTCCTACTGGCTGATTCATCGATCTTTGCTAGTTTGTCTGCCAGGCTTGATTCTGTGAAGTAGGAGGGGTCCATTGTGTTGGATATACATTATTTTTCCAATATGGTGGGGCATAGGGAAAATTTTGCCAATTGGATTGGCTTGCTTGATTCGGCCACGGAGCTGATGAAGGAAATGACTGCTGTGACCAATTCGGGAAAGGAGGTTGATTTTGCCACATATTATATTGTTGAGCATGATACTGTGGAGGCTAAAAAGAAGAAGCTGGGTCTGAAAACATACCTGATTGTCGCGGCTGCCATTGACGGCACTGATTGAGTAGATACACCGATTTTGGCTCTTCTTCTGGTTCCTTGTATACTGCTTTTAATTCGGGAAGTGAAGAACAACTTTCCGTTGGGTGCTCTTTTGTGCTAATGGTGCAAACTTGGACTGCATCTAATCGACACTCCTTATGGCTATGTTTCTTCCTACATCGGGGGCAGAAGATTGCCAAATTCTGTTGTGCTTCTGCTTGCTTTTGTTTGGCCTACATAATATCAAGTTGTGTTGTCAGTGTACCCAATATATTAGTTTTAAAATTTTCTAATAAATTTCCAATTTCTGCACGAGTTACTCCTTCTGCCGAAATTCTGTTATCTCTTGCAAACCGATCATGCTCTGCTGGTTTTAGTCTTGTGTTTCCTCTCGAGCTCCTGATACATAGATTAATAATGTCAGCAAAATTTTCCTGATAAATGTCTCCTTTCCCCATAATATTTAATGTTTCAATCCATTGTTCCTTCATTCCCCTAATTAATGCTATTTTTAACACATTATCAGGCAAGGGTAGTGATGCATAAGGAGATCTTTGAAGGTTATATTGGAAACGTTCAACATACTCTTCTAATGTTTCATTTGGTCTAGCTATCATTTGAAATATTTCATCTTTTAACTCTCTAGACCTGCAATAGTCCTGATATTTTTTTAGAAAAGACTCTTTCATTTGATCCCAGTTATTTATAACACCACCACCTAATCCCATAAACCATCTTAAAGCAACTCCTTTTAATGTAGAGGGAAATAATTTCAGTTTCTGGGGATCAGTGGTATAATCATATCCCCTACATAGCACATCAAATTCAAATAGAAATGCATCCGGATCTTCTGATGTAAGGCCATGAAATGTAGGGATATGCTGAAGGGGAATTTCTTTCATAGGTGCATTCGCTGCAGTATCCACGATGGGATATTGTAGTGTAGAGGTTTGGGTGTTTAGCTGGTGCTGGGCCATTTGGTCAAATATATGCCAATAACCTTCTGGGATATCTAGGAGGGTATTCCTAGGTTGTTGAAGGGGAATGGTTCTAACGGGAATGGCCTTGATAGCACTTTCCTTATCTGGGATGATGAGAGTGCCTAATGTCTAGGGAGGTTGAGTTTCTTCAACTTCGTTATAAATGATTTTTGCAGCACTTCCCTTATCTGGGCTACTTAATGGCTGAATTACCCCAAGAGGAGACCTTGGTTCTTCAGTTTCTCCTGTCTCTTCTCTTCCTTCACAGAGGTTGCTAAAATTCCCTTCTTGCAAAGATTTTGGGCTAGAGTTTTCAATTTCTTGAAAATATTGCTCTTCGGTTTGACTATGCACCTCAGCAAAGGCTACAAATGGTGATCCTGTGGCCTGAAGGGAACTAGTAGGCTGGTTAGAAATAACTTTTCTGGGTCCTACTGAAGGCTGAGATTCTGCTTTCTTGAGGATTTTGTCTATAAAGGTTGATCAGCCAAGGGTCACCGGCCCCTTAGCTTTATCGGGCTTGGGTAGAGGTTTGGAATTCTTTTCTGGCTTTTTCTGCTTAGTCATGCACACAAATCAACTACTAAGTTCTACCCAAATGAAACAGCGACAAATCTGCAGGAAAGAAGGCAAGGGAGCAGTGCTATTACATACTCCACACGCAGGTTCTTACCTTCCGTTTTTAAAACCCAATTCTTCCCTAGCATGCTCTTACACTACTCTGAAAAGAGACAAATGGCTACACTATTCCCCAGCAATGGCGCCAAAATGTCGAGCCATAAAAAGGGTCTTTTTCACCTCTAATTACCTCACATTAACTTGTCAATCCAGGAACGAATTGTTATTTCAAAGAGTGTACTCAATTTGAGGCTATCATTTGCCAGAGTAATGCTAGTAGTATAGTGCTCAAAATACAAGAGTAAATGGATGCTTAAAACACAGTTCACTTACAACAAAACACTTTAAAGATTAAATCATGCATTCAGAAAACTAAGCAATTTATTAGTCAAGGGTCCAGTAACAGTAACTCATCCCTTTGTAAACCGATGGAACTAAAGGGAATCAGGCAACAAATCATCGATCTGGGGACCAGACAGCAAATGTCAATGCCCACTATAGTCTCAGATCGTTCTGCACACCAAAGCAATAATAACGCAAATAACAGGAAATGGAATAGCAAATAAGAAATGGAACAACAACTGAGAAATGGAACAGCAACTAAGTCTAATAAACAGCAACACCTTAATCTACAAGAATAATTGCAATAATCGTGTCCTACAGAAATCAAATGGCAATCTCTCATTTTTAAGGATGAATCGGACAATACACAGAAATAGAACAGCACTGATTAGTGATGGAATATGGAACAGTGCTGGAAAACCAAATATAAATGCACAATAGACTTAACACACGACACACCTTAATATCAAGAAAAATAGCAATCTGATCTTGGTAATACAATTATCAATCTTAGTTATAAAGTGCGATTGTAATTCGCAATGGAACAACAACATCAATTGAATTAACAATCGCAAGTAAATATAATCTCTTAGATGAATACAGTAATACCAACTGATAAATGTTACAGCACAGTTACTCTGTAATTGAACGGCAACGATATTTTGTAAAGACCAACAATGTTATATTAGCAATTAAAGGAACAACAATGCGTTACAGAGTTAGAATGAATGATACGACGTCCCCGTCACAGAGAATGATATCACTCAGTCTAACATAAACCCAATATAACAGAGTTGTGATGTAAAATAACAAAACATATTAGATTACCGAACAAAACTGAAAGTGAAAACCACGCACGAACTAAAGATAATGGTACAGGAGCAAGTGTTCCACCAGGGCCAGGCCCTTAGCCTCCAGGGATACACCACTTGAGATTATTCCAGGATCACAGGTGGAGCAACAACCAAACTTATATTAAAGCATTAAAACAGAGTTACAGCAGATCGCCTCTCAACGAGAGTGAATGATCGAAGTTTCAAATACAGAGCAAAGTTACATAAAAATCAACAGCGGTTCCTCCTCCTTTGGGCTAGCAATGCTGCCCCTATTTATAACAGCTAGAGTGGAGATATCAAGGATGCGAAAATAGTTAAAGCAGCGATCCCTCAGGATCAAAGGATCCTGAGGGATTCGCCAAACTGTTAATCCTCAGTTATCCGGTTGTTTTCTTGCGCCGAGTCGATATCTCCTTTTCCTTTCCTTGGCTGAGATGTTTTAATTTAGATCACCTTGTTTGCATATGGTTCCCCGCCAAAGGGACAACAGTTAACTTGGCCCTATCTTTTTCTTTGTAATGGCAATCTTTAGTTTTTCCCTTTTCCTGCATAAGAAATGGCAATTATTAGTACTTTCGTATTGCATATAGATCTTATAGATTTTGTCATGTTTTCTCATTATCTACCTAGTTCATGAGGAAAATATGTTACGAGTTCTAAAGAAAAGATGACAAAATGATTAACAAAAACATACCTTCTTCAGTACTCCACACTTTTGTTGCCTTGAAACTCCTTGACGCATATTGGCATACTCTGGCACCCTGCACATCCTAGCATGTCTTAGCACCTGGCATGCCTTGGCACTGTATGGCACATGTTAGCACACCCTAGAACTACCTAGCACACTCTAGCACTTCTTGACATGCCGTGATTTTCCGTGGCATGCCTTGGCACTATATGGCACATGTTAGCACACCCCAGAACTACCTAGCACACTCTAGCACTTCTTGACATGCCGTGATTTTCCGTGGCATACCATACCCATGCTTGGCATACCTTGTCACTCCCTCCTTGGCATGACAACTAGCACTCATTGACACTCCCCGACACACCCTCATATTCATTCACTTCCATGCATTTTGACCTAGTTCTCCCTTGTGTTTTCGTAGTACTCCCTACCACTCCTTAGCATGCATTGGCACTCTCTAGCACCTCTTAGCACTCTTCGATATGCTCTGCCACTTCATAGCATGCATCACACTCCCTGACACGCATTGGCACTTGGTACGTGTTTGCTTTGGCATCGTTTAATATTAAAGTTATTTGAGATCAATTATTTGAAACTAGATGAGAAGAAACGGAGGAAGATTTGGCACTTAGAATGCATTTACACTTGGCACTTGGCAACTATTAGCACCTAGTGTTGGTTTGCCTAGCATGCCCCTCATGGAAAAGGTAAATTGATGACTTATTAACCCTACTATGTGCTCATTTCCTTGTAGTTTAACTTGTTCCTCCCTTTTGCCACCTTGACAGTCCCTGGCATGCATTGTCACACCCTTGTATATCTTGGGATGCCTTATCACTTGGCACTTCTTAGCTTGTTTGACATGTCTTCATACTATCAGGCACATGTTAGCATTCCCTAGCATTCCCTAACACATCTTGGCAGTCATGACCTCACAACTAGCATTACATTTTTCCATGACTTGGGAACATTACATTCACTAGAACAGCTTGGCACTCCCTGTTTCTGTGAAAACTAGTGTCTTTTCGATTGACTAGCCCTCTAGGATTGGCAGCTATCCTAGAAACAAATAATCAAAGCAATTTGGGATTTCTTCTATGTATGATAGATAAGAGAGAGGCAAAGTAACCAACCTGGATCTTCCGCTTAACTCCTTGCTTGATCTCTCTCTCCCTTGACAGAGCTTGCAACACCTCTCCTACTTATCCCGCTTAGAGAGTACCTGTAGAAACACAGTAACAAAACACCATCGAAGCATATTGATCTATTATATCATATTGCATCATCCTCCCAGCATTAAAGCCCTCTTCACCTCATGAAAAGCAAGATAACACCAACAATACGATGCTCTTTCTCAACCACAAAGTATCAGCACTTCCTTGCAAATTACAAAGTTCCAGCCTCTAGATCTCTCAGATGAGGGATCCATTTATAGATGTGTGCAAGGTTGTGAGTCATCTCTGGGGTTTTGATTAGTGTCATTCCACTTGTTGTTTTTGGTTTCACTTGGAGATTTCTTTGATCTCTTACTCATCCTTAGGAGAATTCAGAGAGGCAAGTGTCATAGGAGAAGTTTCTAGAAGATTCAATGAGCATCCACTTAGAAAATTGTCTCGAACATTTGTCCATCTTCGCTCATCGCACCCTACAGAAGGCCTCATCAGTATGCATCACACTTGGCTGGTGTAGAAGTTAGTATGCATCGCACCCTGACACTAGAGTAGTTAGTATGGTCCAATTTTGGCCAGTTCTAGATGGTTTTTCAGGTGGAAGTTTTGGGGAATGATGTAATCAGTTGACCATGATCCTTTAGGGTATGAAACAACACTTTTAGGGGTTAAAGAGCCCTAGTTTATCGACATATAAAATTGGGGTTGTAGTGCCCAAATATGTCTATAACAATTTCCCCCTAAAGCATGAATTCATAAATCTTTGATGTCGGGTGAAATGCTTTATCATGAGGATAAAAGGTTTCGAAACTGAAAGGTGACCTGCATAAGATACAATACAATACATCATCATAATATAATTTTTCATGATCTAGTTTAGGCGAGCATTCCCATGCTCAACTTTACAAATTCATTTCATGTACATAGAAAAGATAGTTGTCTGCATATGTAGACTGGTGATTCTTCAAATGCATATTCATCATCCCTAGCTCGGATGACCATCTGTGCAGCTTCTATGCACATTTGATATCTTTATATCCCTAAATATATATCGCAGCCCGGATGGATGAAACTAGATCTGGGGTCTTCAAATTCGTTCAATCTTTGCCCGATGTACTAGTCGATCCATGTGAAGAGATGTTCTGAAGTCGAACATGGAAAGACATCACCTAATTACTAGCCAATAATGTGAGTTGTTAACAGACGCGAGAGAAATCACCGAAAATGATAATGACCCTCAAGGTACTATAGTACAATTCACGTGGTATGAATATATGATCCGATGTCGAACACCACACAAAATCTTTCGGTCGAAGGCCATTGATGTCAACCTGTCGCCGGAAGTGAAAAACTTGCCATTGAGGCATGCAAGCTTCAAAGTACTAAAAGGGTTGTTTATAAGTTAACTTCTTGGATAATGAGCTGATGTCAACAAGAAGTTACCCATCATAGGAGGGCGTTAATGTATCCCACATCTACGACACGAAACGAAGCAAATGATTTTCTGGAGGTGAAATTGATCTGATGACACAAGGTTCAGGAATGGCGGTCATGAAAAATGGAGGGTGAAGGTATTGCAGTGGATGAGGTATTAACTGGATGGTGGTTTCTCAACTAAATGACTTCTCTTAAACATATCAGCGACATTGAGATGGATTGGTAGCGTTAACCCCAACAGATGGATGGTGTGGAATACCAATGGTGAAATGACCGGTGAACAGAATAACCCAACCCGACTCAATCAAGGTGATGGAGTGAAAGTGTCATGTTCAAGAGCGACCTACTACCATAAAATTCTTCAAGTTTTCTTCCCTTTTTCCCCAGTCATTGCTGACCAGTACCTCTTTATTTTTTTCAAGCTTGAGGAGGATAACATATGCTTGTTCTATAATTTTCCCTTTGAGCAAACCTGTCACTATGTTTTAGCGAGTTTAGCGACAGTGAAACTCGTTCTTGTCTAGGTGGACAAGTTTGTTGCTATTTTTTTAACGAGTTTAACAACAAAGACAACTCAGTCCTTTTCATGTTTAGAGAGTTTGAAAAGGGATGAAAAGGAAACTCCAGTAGTTCTTTTTCATAGCATAATCCCTTAAGTCTGAAAAAGGATAAAATAATACGAAAGGGATGACTTTTCAATTACTTTAATGCGCAGAAAAAGACAAGTGCTCAACAATCCTTTCATATTTAACGAGTCTGAAAAGAGTTTAAAGGAGACTCGTTTTTTAGGAACAAGTGGTGTTTAGGGTAGCAACTAGTTCTAGGTAAGCTTGGAACTTCCCAAAACACGGTGATGTGAAGAGGTTGGCTAACAGGACCACTCATCGCAACTGTTACTCAAAAGGGTAAACAATCAAGTGGAAGCGTATGATCGGCCAAAAGGATGGAGGTGATGGCAGGAACACAACCAAGGCTCAAAAGGTGATAGCATGGCAATCACAAAGGTTATTTACCGAAGGTGGGTTCATTTTTTAACGAGCTTGAACCGTGGGGAACTATGCTTGGTGGTAGGTTTATTTTTTAACGAGCTTGAACCATGAGATAACATATGCTTAGGTTTTAGTTTTTCTTTTTATGCAAGCTAGAAATGACAAAACTAAAAAAAATAGAAAAGGCAAAACTAAAAGCTAAGGAACTACTAAGGTTAGGTAGGATGGTTTTGTCCATAGAATAGACAAAACACTTCCTTTGCTTTGTCCGTGGGATACACGAAGGTGTTACACAAAAATATCGTCACCATGATTATTTGCAGTCAGTATGGGTCTATCACCACCTGTACTGTCCTCCTAAGCAAGTCTCAGACCTCAGGTCTTCAAGTCAAGCTTTGAAAATGAGAGAAAGACATTGAAAATCAACAAAGCTCTAGTTCCGCACTTTCTCTCACTATTTCCTGCGGTCCCGCACCTTCTGTTTACAAAAACTGCAAACCTGCCCGCTCTGTCCCTAAAGGTGTGGGTGCGGACCCCTGTGAAAGTCAAAAAGGCGCAAGTTTATTCTAAAAAACTCACTTTGGGTTAATTCTAGATGATTCTAGAAGGAATTTTGGCGTGGATTGGCCGCTCTTAGGTGGTTCATGCATCCTAAAAGAGAAGGAGCTAATCCCTTGATGAGAGGAGCTATCCCTTTGAAGGAGGGCTTTATCCCTTTGAAGGAGGACCTAGTAACTTCCCTCCATTGCACTATAAATTCAGGCATTGGGCTGGTTGCTAAGGAGGTTAGAAGCTGAACACTTTTGAGGGTAAATGCTGGTGAAATTAAGACTTCCTAGTTGAGCTTGAGAGGAGAGATCACATACCTTTTTGGCTTCATTGGGAAGAAAGTGAAACTTGTCAAAGTAGAGGAGACTTCTTGTTGGACCCTGGGAGGAGCTTGTACAACGTCAAGGCATAGGTTGTAAAGTTCTTCTTTACTTTGAATTAATACAATCAGATTCATTTTTCTCAACAAATTGTCTCATGTCATTTGTTTCATGAATTCCTTGACTTTCATGTTAAATATGTTTTATGATATTGGATTTTTAGGTGCTATTTAATTTGTTTGCTTGTTTGTGTTTGCAGATTCGTGACAAGGGAGCTCATTTGGATCGAAGGAGCGAGGCTTCCACAAACTTGCGTTGGACCTAAGGTAGGCCTAAAGCACTTGTTTTCCTTTGTTTATAAATGCATATTTAGAGAAAGATAGTTTGTGATTGGTTTGCTTGTCATTAGGTCTTCTTTAGATTCTAGGAAGGTCTATCTTGTCCACAAGATCGACTCATTCCGTGTGACAAAATGGCGACCATACTGGGGACTTGATTTTTTCCTTGTTTTTACTTTGACCTGAGAAATTGTGTTTTTGTTTCTGTTTTTGGCTTGTTGTGTGTGGAATTGGGTAGAAATAGTAGATCCAGGGTTATTTTTTGTTTTTCATAGCTTTGGGAGAGGACCGCACCCTAGTCTTTTGACACAGTGCGTACTTATCCGCACTTTTGCTTTTAGCACAGAGCGGTACCGCACCTGTGTTAACTGTGGGCTTGCGGACCCTGTCAAAATTTTGAAAAACCTAAGATTTCCTCTGTTAGGCAACTTAGTTTTTGTTTAGAAGTTATTATCCACTGCCCAGACCTGCATATAACCTGTCAGAAGCTTTCCTTAGGTTAATTTCATTGGTGTTAGGGTTTTAGGTGAAATTCCTAGGAGTTTTGCTTGTTGGGTTTGTTTTTCATTTTGGTCTTGTAGTAGCTCTGAGCTTAGAAGCTGTAGGGACCTCAGATCACCTTGGTTTCTGCTAGCCTTCTTATGAGTCTGACCATTTATGAAACTACCCTTGTTGAGAAATCCGCTTTGTGTTTTCTCTTTACAAAACTTCGAAAAGCTTGTGTTTAAAAGTTTGGATTTTCATTTTTAAAAAGAAAACAAAATTGGTTGTTTTTGACTGATTTGTGATTAGTTTACATCTAGCTAAGTAAAACATCCTTAAAAAGACATCTTGTAGGCTTTGACTTCAAATAGGTTTTTATAATTTATAGATCTCAAAGTTAGTCGTTTGCATAGTTTTGAGTGTTTTATAAAAAATAAAAAATCTCTTTTGGAAAAAGTTTGTTTTTGTAGTGGTTGAGTGCTTTGAAAAGAAAAGGGAAATTTTTTGTGAAAATAACTAGTTGTCTCGTTTTGAGTGCATTGGAAAGGACAAAAGCTCTTCTTTTAATTTGTTTGTTAAGAAAGATTTGTGTTTACAAAGTATTTGCATTCTCAAACTCTTTCCTAGCTAGAAGTTCATCGAAGGGAAAAGATTGTTTAAATCATCTTAAGTGCATTTTTAGTGATTTTGAGTCGAGTCTTCATACCACGAGTTTCATCTCCGCACCTTTTGACTTAAATAAAAACCAATAAAAATAACGCTTAAAGTAAAATTCATCTAGTAACATTTTTATTTCTAGGGCCCTGATACACCAACTTAGCTTAGGCTAGTGTCTTGGAGTAGGAGAGTAATTAACTCTCCAAGACAGTAAAAAAAAACAAGTAGCTGTATCTTATGGTAGGGAAGAAATACAATTGTTGCATTTATACTCTGGGAAAGCTCCTCTTAAAGGAGAAGCACGAGATCATGTCCAAACCAGTGTGGGAATCAATCCTTCCTCATTGGGAACGACGCCAGATATTCACGTATTAAAAATTGTAAACCTCGGATTAACCATTGTCGAGGAGCCTGGGGTCACTTGTTGGTAAACCTTGGATTATGTCAAGGAGCCTTCAAGGGGATTGAGCTTGCTACTCTGCCCTTGCATGCGTATCGGATCGTAGACTGTTCCCCCAGGTATATTTGTTTCAATTGGTAGCCTTAGTGACCATATTATTTAGGATTCTTCCTAAGGTGACAGTGGTGGGAAGATCCCACTGTACCTGGAGCAGATGTCGGCTAGACTCACTTGGATTTTCTGGGGGGTTCTCTTCACTCGAGACGGTTAAGTGGAGGAACTTGTGCCAGTCTATTCATTAAGCAGGTTTTCGGGGTAACTGTTCCAACCGCCATTTCTGTATTGAACTCTGCGACGTTGGATTTCATCACCAACTAGTGTTTTCAGTACGAAAAGTTACTGTTTGTGTGTGTTTGATCTCCTAGATTCTTTAGGCGTGTGATTCAAATTTGTTTGGTTCTTTAGAGGCTTTAGGTGGTTTTCATTGAAATTTTACTTTGTTTGCGTGTGAAGTAGTTAAAATTTTTTAACCATGGCTGAATTACCGAGGAAGTCCCGTAGACTTCGGGGCCAACCTCCTGAGTTTTCACCGACCCAGCCTGAAGGGTTGAAAGTCCTTGTAACTCCTAGAGACAGTAGAGTTGGGTCACCTGAAGAAGGAGAGTCTTCTTTAGTGGTACATCCTGATTTTCGAGCTTTAGTAGCAGATTATAATCCACAATCAGTGTCTGTTTCCGAAGTTACTAGTAGCTTTTCATCTACTAGTAATATAGGTGAGGAACCTGAAATATCCGAACCTGAAAGTGAATTTGCTGCTACTCCGACATCGGGGTTTGCTTCTCTAGCTTCTAGTGGTCCTGGTTCACCTAGGGTAGAAAGAATAATCACCCAAAATCTTCCTTCTTGACTGATAGCTATCGAAGAACTTGCTACTCCGGAAGAAGAAGTAGGCATCCCTATCCCTGAAAATCAACCTTCTATTGAGCTAAGGGAGTGGGAATCAATTTTTTACAGTCCACCTAGGAGCAGTGCTTGGTATCTTTCTTTGACTAATTTCTTAGAAAACCCAGGGTTAAGTTTTTCACCACCTCGTGTTCCTTATCACCCAACACCTAGAGGTTATTATCCTCCATTAAATATGTCAAGACAGTCATCCATGTTTACTCAATCGCCCGAATCCTTTTTCTACGGCGGTCCTTCTGTTCCCTCTGGGTATCAGTCACTTTCTGGTACTTTTTCGGGAGCATCTCCTCAACCCATTGAACAAGGGTTATTAACTGGAAGCAATGGTACTAAGCCATTGAGCGTAGAAGATATTATCATGATGTCAGGTACTATTCCCAATCCTCAACCTCAAGGTGGCCAGTTACCGCCTAGGGGGCAGCCTCAAAATCCTCAATTATCACCTGGGGGGCAACCTCAAGGTACCCAATTTGCACCTGGGGGGCAACCTCAAGGACAGTACATACCTACAGGACCTTACGTTCCTCAAGGTCAACCCCAGACTCAATATGTACCCCAAGGTCAACCCTAGTATCAATTTATACCTCAAGGTCAACCCTAGTATCAGTACGTGCCTCAAGGGTATCAACCTCAAGGTCAACCCCAGTATCAGTACGTGCCTCAAGGGTATCAACCTCAAGGTCAGTACTCGAACCAAGGTTTCCAACCACCCTCTGGTCAATCATATGTTCAAGGAACGGGAAATGTAACTTTGAATTATCAATCCTACCCTCAACCTGGTTATGGTCCTCAATATTCTCAACCTGTTATGGGTCCGTACCCCGGAATGAATTTAGTGTGGGATCCTTCACAAACTCAACAGGTCTTGCAACCAAATGTACAGTTGTCATCTCAAACTGGACAACCCTTAGTTTCTGGTACACCCCAGCAACCTGTCCAGTCTTCTATTCAAACTTTTGTACCTTCGGTAGTTTCTCAGCCTGGGCCTAGTACGCCTCGTACTCCGCCTCAAACGACTGCTGCAACTACCGCAACATCTGTTCAATCTACCCCACCTACTTCTGGAGTATCGACAGCTCCGGTTTCTACTGTTCCTGTATCTACTCCTCAGACATCTTTACCTCCGTCTGGATCCACGATTCAAACTTCGGTTCAGATGCCTGTAGGACAACCTGGTTCAAGTACGGTTGTCACAAGTCAACCACAATTTACTTATCAACCGTACCAGGGACAGTACCAATTCGGTCCTGCTGTGCAGCAGCCAGTCTATCAATATCAACCGTACCCTGGGTACACATATCAACAACCCCAGTACAGTCCGGTTAATCCTGGTTTTCCGGGAGGATACAATATCCCAAATGCAATTCCTGTTCCTAGTTATCCTGGATATTCTCCTCCTGGGGCTGGTCTCATGACCCAGAGTTTTAGGGACCCTAATCGTCAGTTACCGTTTATCGCAACTTTGGTCTTGCCTGACTTGTCGCGCCTAACGAACGATCCCATTAATTATCTTCCGTTTTGGACGCCAATGCCGAATAAGTTGCCTAGTGATATTCCTAAGTTCGAAGGCAAATCAAGAGAGGACCCGTCGAACCATGTGATGACTTATCACCTCTGGTGTGCGTCTAATTCCATTTCAGATGATTCAATCCGTCTAAGACTTTTCCAGCGCACTCTAATTGGTCTTGCGGCCAAGTGGTACATTGAGTTACCGCGCGGCACTTTTTATAATTTTAGTTAGTTAGCTACCTCGTTTTTAACTCATTTTCAGTTGCCAGTCAGATATGATAATGGCACAGAATTACTAACTTCGTTAAAGCAATCGACGTCCACTTACATTTTAGATCATATTCATGAATGGAGACGTCGATGGCGTTTAGTGAAGGTTTTTATTCCGGATCAGATCTTGGCTAAATGGTTTGTAAAGTCTTTGTTGCCAAAGATCACTGAAGATGTAGCTAAAACCGAAGTTGTTACTGAGGAGCAAGTAATTTCTCAAGCACAGTACCTTGACTTGGTCTATACTCAGTCAGGTAAGTTACACGAGAAAATCCTCGATCTTCCCAAGCAAAATCAAATCGCTGCAGCTCCTTCAGGATCTCATGGGGCTGATGGTATGATTGGTACGGTTAACACTAAAAGTAAGAAGAAGTCTTCCAAGAATTCTTCTCCTATCATAACCTTGCCTGATTCCCCGACAGGAGATTCTTCCGTGGAGATTTCCATCGATATTCACGTTGTAGAGTCATCTACAGCCAAATCAAAATCCGGTGGGAAGAAGAAAGGGAAGAAGAAGAATAAAACGGACAAAAATTCAAAGGAGAAACCTGAAAAATCGGAATCTAATGATGAAAAGTGCAAACCTTGTTATCCTTGTCTCATTTGTGACGATGAAAATTTTACAAGAGACTGCCCTCATCGTGCAGAGGTTGCGAAGATTGTCAAAGGTTCCCAAAAACCTGCTATTTTGAAGGATCCTTTTCCAAGTCAAGACAGTAAGATGATAGGTTCTTCCTCGAGTGCCAATGAAGAACCCATACTGATGATGTCCCATGTTAGGATTGCGACTCGATCGCATGATTATGGTAGTAAAAGTCATGTTGATGGTAAAGAAGTAGAATCTTCTCATTCTAACCCATCAACCTCAGCTCCCGGTTCCGATCCACTACAGATCGAGAAACCTAATCCAGACTTGGTAATCAAACCGCCCGCCAAGGGTATACTTCGAAAGTCAGCTTTCAATCCACATGCGAGAGTGGCTCAGAACTATAACATTGTTGAGGATTTAGCTGTTTCACCCTCAGCAATGTCGGCTTTGGAAGTGCTGCAATCATGTCCAGCACAACGTAAATTACTTTTGTCGGCTATAGGAGCTGTTGACGTTCAGGACTCAAACCTAATAATTTTCTATCTAGAAAATAGTACACCGCACTTACCTCATCAAATGGCTTTCCAGATTCCAGTGATAGTCAAAAACAGGCCTATTCATCAGACTGTGATTGATGAGGGAGCCTCAACGTGTATTACGTCGATACAGTGTTGGAGATCGCTTGGTTCTCCTTCGCTAGATCAATCCTCGACGATTCTAAAGGCCTTTGATGGCCGTGGGTTTCATCCTTTTGGCATTCTACAGGATCTGCCTATAGGGGTTGAAGGAAAAACTGTTAATCTAGATGTGGAGGTGGTTGATGCCCCTCTAGCTTACAACCTTCTCTTGGGTCGTAGTTGGTCTTACGCTATGATAGATGTCGTTTCATCGGTCTTTCGGGTTATAAAGTTTCCTCATAATGGAAAGATCGTAACAATAGACCAGCTGGCTTACTTTTCATCCGACCCAGCCTCTTCTGAAAGTATTCAGCATGTCGGTAAAACGACTATCCCGTATAAGGATGTTGGAGTAGGACTAGTTAAAGATGCCGGTTTACTGGGAACTTTTCCTTTTCCTCCGATCAACGCATCGTCTTCATTTGCAACCATTCATATGATTACGTCAGACACCATTGTTTATGATGATCCTTGGATCGTTCCTTCTGAATCTGAGATAGACTCATTTGGTGATGTCATGCCTTTGAGTCCATATGAAATTGCGTATGAGGCCATGCAATCGTTTACCGACCCATCTTCAACCGAAATTGACTTAATGAATGTGGTCCGTGAAGAATCACTTTTCACATCAAGCTCAGATTCAATCACGTTTTCGGAACTTGTTCACTCTGATGAGCAAATTCGTGAAATCCTATGTGTAGATGATTTACCATGGGAAGATCTCCATCACAGATCTTCGTTTTTACCCGAGAATGATCGTTTTGAAAATGATTTTTCATCAATTTTTACGACTGCATATGTCAAGGAACCTCAGAACCCAATGAACCATCCTGATTCAGAGTTGAATTTGGGAAACATCTCTTGAACTATTCCTATTGACATTTCGGTTAAGCCTGGAATTGTAGAGAACATTCATATAGGTGCCTCATGTACAGAAAAAGAAATTCAAATATATAAGGCCCTATTTCAAGAATTTCGCGACGTGTTTGCCTGGTCCTATGAGAAAATGCCAGGAATTGATCCCGCGATTGTTGTTCATGAAATAAAGACTTACCCGGAAACTAAACCTGTCCGGCAACGTTTAAGTCAGATTCACCCAAGAAAAGCTACTGCAATTAAAGCAGCAGTTGAAAAATTACTCAAAGCAGGTTTCATTTATCCGATCCCGTTAACGGATTGGGTATCAAATATTGTTCCGGTTAACAAAAAGCAAGGGACAATAAGAATATGTATCGATTATAGGGACATTAATCGAGCCTGTCCAAAGGACAATTACCCAACTCCCTATATCGATCAAATCATTGATGATTGTGCTGGTAGCGAAATATTCTCCTTCATGGATGGGTTTTCCAGATACAATCAAATCAGTATTCTACCTGCCGATCAACCAAAAACGGCTTTCATTTGTCCATGGGGGACATTTTCTTATTGCAAATTACCTTTTGGGCTCAAGAATGCTAGAGCAACTTTTCAAAGGGCCATGTCTTATGCGTTTCATGACATCAAGCACATTGTGCAACCCTATCTCGATGATTTGCCTGCTCATTCATTACATAGAACTGATCACCTCGTCCATTTACGAGCAAACTTTATGAGGTGTAGGCATTATCAAATTCGGTTGAATCCACACAAATGTGTTTTCTATATAGAAACGGGTCGATTGCTGGGAATTGTAGTTTCGAAAGCCAGCATTCGCGTCGATCCCTCGAAGGTCGAAGCTATTGTCAAATTGCCTCCTCCTTCGAGTCTTCGCCAACTCCAAAGTTTGCAAGGGAAAGCAAACTTTTTACGACGATTCATTCCTAACTACGCCGAGGTTACAAAGGGTTTTACCCGGTTGTTGAAACAGAATACTCCATTCTATTGGGATGAGATAGCTCAGAAATCTTTTGATGCACTAAAACACACGTTGACCCATGCACCGTTATTGCATCCTCCCAACTACAACCAGGATTACTTCTTGTATCTCGCTGCCTCTCATTCCACCATTGGAATGGTCTTAGTTCAGGAAGATGAATTCGGTACTGAGCATGTGATATATTACCTTAGTCGAACTTTAAATCCAACTGAGCTAAAATACTCACATGTGGAGAAATTGGCATTGGCATCTGTTCAAGTTGTCCGACGTTTTCGTCACTACATTTTACTACGTAAAACTACAATAATTTTTTATTGCAACCCTATGATCTACATTTTGACCAAGCAATTGCTAGGGGGCAAGTACTCTAAATGGATTGTTATCCTGCAAGAGTTCGACTTGGAATTTGAAAAATCTAAGTCTAAGAAATCTTTAGTTTTTGCGGAGTTAATGTGTGACTTCCCACATGCTGACACGGAAACTGTGGCGGAAGAGCCCATTGCAGACGAATCCTTGTTTCTAATCAGCACTTTAGATCCATGGTATGGGGATATCATCGTTTATCTCCAGACCCAATCCTTTTGGCCGGAAATTTCAAGGTCAGAACGTCGGAAAATACGATTCCAGTCCCAACAATTCAGGATTATTGGAGATACTCTTTATCGCCGTGGGGCGGACTCTGTTTCTTGACGTTGTTTAACTCACGAGGAAGCTGAAAGGGTTCTGAATGACTATCACTCTGGAGCGTGTGGCGGTCATATGTATGGGTATGCCACAGCCCAAAAGATATTGCTCGCTGGCTACTTCTGGCCGTCTTTGTTTAAAGATTGTATTACTGCGGTCCGAAAATGCCACAACTGCCAAATTTTTTATCGAAATATGCGCGCTCCACCTGCTCCTCTCCACCCTATAATTGTCGTTGGTCCTTTTTCCAAATGGGGTATCGATTTTATTACATGTAACCCTCACTCGGCTGGGGGGCATGCGTATATCATCCTTGCAGTAGATTATTTTACCAAGTGGGCCGAGGCGATGCCTACATTTGAGTCAAACGGCAAGACAGCTGCAATTTTCGTGTTCAATCATATAATTGCTAGGTTTTGTGTCCCACAAGCGATTATCACTGATCATGGGCGTCATTTCCGAAACGTTATGATGACTGAACTTACAGGCCAGCTTGGTTTGCGTCACGATAGTTCAACTCCTTATTATCCACAAGCTAATGGTCTGGTTGAATCCATCAACAAAGTTTTAGTCATCATGATCCGACGAATCATTGGGATTCATCAGTCGAATTGGCATAACATGCTATTTTTAGCGCTTTGGGCGTATCGAACCTCAGTAAAAACATCAACAGGGTTCACTCCTTTCCAACTAGTTTATGGTCTGGAAGCTGTGTTACCCATTGAATGCGAAATCCCATCATTGCAAATGGCCATCGAATTACTTCCAGCCACTTCCGAAGAGGAAAAATGTTTGTTATACTTGGCTCAATTAGATGAGAATCGACGTGATGTTGCATTGGCGATCGAGACTCACGCAAAACGTATGAAAGCTCAGTATGATCGAAATGTGACCCCTCGAAATGTTTCGGAAGGAGATCTAGTCTTTGTGTACGATCAAGCTAATGATAAATTAGGTGCTGGAAAATTCGTTCCTATGTGGCATGGCCCCTATGTTGTCAAGCAAAAGCTAGCAAAAGGGGCCTATGAATTGGTAGACTTTGACGGGGACTCTTTGGGTAAACCCAGAAATGGTCTTTACTTGAAGAGGTATTATGCTTAAAGAATGGGTATGGAGATTTTTAGTTAGGATAGTTTTTTCTTTCTAGCTAGTGTGTTTTAGTTTAAAAAGTGTGCTTAGCTTAGAGAGTGTTTTTCGTCATTATTCCTGCTTATCTTGGTTTTACTCTTGATATTGCAGATGTCGATGCCTCTCCAAACATACATTGGTTTCGCTGATGGTGCTTGTCATAATACACGGAAAATTTCTTCCGCAGCTTGGGTTATCTATTCGCCCTCTGACGAATTGGTATCTATGCATGGGGTAAGCCTCGGTCAAACAACAAACAACATTGCCGAGTATAGTGCAGTGATTGAGTTATTATCTGAATCTATTTCATTTGGGATTCGGAGTTTGATAGTAAGGTTAGATTATGAACTCGTTGTATTACAGCTTAATAGAGTGTATGCCATTAGAAATCCAGTGTTATTAAGATTATTTTTGAGAGTGCGTCTCTTGGAATGTGAATTTGATTATATTGAATATCAGCATATTCCAAGATCTTTAAATACATTGGCAGATGCAATTGCTTCTCGAATGTTAAGTAGACATTTGCAATAATCATACATGTAAATTTAAAACCATTCCATAACATGATTTACAAGATAAGCCGGTAATAGTGATATATATATATATATATATATATATATATATATATATATATAGGAGTGTGTCAAAAAATACATCGTCCTTGATCATAGGTTGAAAAACACCTTATGATCGGCAAAAATGATAAGTACAAAAAACAAAAATGTCATATGTGCCCACAATAGGCGATCATCCTATCACTGGTGATGATCTCGATAAAAAACCACTGCACGGGCCACCTTGCAAAGGAACCTCCTAAAAGGTCCTGGGACCCCAATCACATAGCGCTGAAGTCGATGAGGAATGTCATCTATGGTGGTCTCCGGAATATCTCCTGTCAAGCGCTCTAGATGACTCTCCAACTCGGCCAAAACCTCTGCTGATTCGTCCTATGGGGCTGGCGCGGCTATAACTGGTTGTTTCCTCTTGTAAGGCCAGAGAGCGGCTGGTCGCTGTGGACCCACATCTGTATTTGAAACTTTTACTATCAGTTTTGGGATGATAGAAAAATAATAAAAAAAATTAAAATAGAAAAATGTTGAAAATGATTTTACCTGAGTCATCCCATTGCTCTCCTGGTGGAAGAGCCATGTCTAGGTCACCACGAAAATATACCCCAGCGTAAGGGAAGTCTTGAAGAGAAAAAACCTGGTTTTCTAACCATTGGAAATACTCAAGTTTGAATCGAACAACCTCTGTCCCCTCGTCCGGATGACGGGCCATAACTGCGACCCATCACATCAGTTTGGGCTCTCGAGGAAGCCCAGCTCCAACAGTAAGGTGCTGCGAGATCAACATGGGAACCCTCTCCAGACCAAAGCTCACAACCAAAGCCCCATAACCAAAGGTCTTTAGTTGTCCGTTCTTGGCTCTGGTTAGTTGGCCTTTCACATTGGCCAACACAGCATCGCACCAGTTGAAGATGGTGCCTCGAAAGCAGTCAACTGCCATCCGCATCTGGGATCCGGTGGCAATATGTAATGCGGCACTCCCACAAAGTCTGGTGACAGTAAACGTGATCACCATGAGTTCAGGAAGGGATATGGTTTTTATGTCTATCCCTTTGTCTCTAGCCTGGCTGTTGCAGAACTCTAGCCGGAGGCTATCGACAGACTAGCCACCTGGCCTAGTCCCGAATAGAGTCAAGTCTTCACCTCTCTTAGGCAAACCGGTCAAGAAATATATGTCTGCCGGCTCGATTTTGAGTTGGTGGCCACCAATGAAGAAGCACTGGTCCTGTATGCTCCATCTGTCAACCAGCCACTATAAGAAATCCACCTGGGCCCTCATGCCAGGTATGGCCCAGAATTTGTACAAGCCGCAGGCCTTCAATGCATCGATCGAAGGTTGGTGATTCAACGCGGCTAGATCCACGTCCTCATGCTCTCATTCATGCCAATCTAGCATGGTGCACTCTCTGCATCCAATAAAAAGACAAATTAGAATGCTAGAAATTAATTTGTTTGGGTCAAATTTGAGAATTTTTGGGTTAAAAACCCTTGCTGCGGGGACCACACCCTCTGTATTAGAGACAGTGCGTGGGTCCGCACCTTGCCTACATGGAAGGTGCGGACCCCTGACTTTTTCCCCATTGAGAAAAAGTCGGGGTCCACGGGCTGCCAGTGTTGCACCTGTGGGCCCCCGCACGCGGGTTTTAAGCCTAAAAACCCTCCAAAAAATGAAATAAAATCCTAAAACAAGAAATGAAACGGTTAAAAATGAAGAATAGGATGATCTGGATTACCTAGAGAAGACGGCATTTGATTCCGACGGTTGGATTTTCCACAATCTTCACGGGAAGTTTTCTGAACAAAAGCACTATTTTCTCACCCAAAACTCAAACGATAAAAATGAATTGACGAAAGCCCTTTTTATAAGTTTTTTGAGTAAATAAATTGCAAATTTGTTTATGTTTCACTTTGGAAAGGTATTTTTGCAAACATTTTTATCCATTTCAAACAGGTATGAGTAATGTTTGCGTTTTTGTTCAGGATAACAGATTATTCAGGCGAAATCTATCATTTTCGACGAAAAAACATTTAGAGTCACCTTTAAGCTCTTTTCTGACTCCTGAAACATGAAAAGATTGCATATTTTTTCTTTTAAACTCGTTAAAACGGAACTAAAAGACGGTCCACTTACAGCTCTTTTTTGACCGTAAAAACATGAAAAGATTGCCGGATTTTTGTCGTTTCAAATTCGATATTGGTTATAAAACGACGTGTCGTTGATCATTTTTTTACTTTTTTGGATCAGGGGCACTAATTACGAAAGGTACTCCTTGGTCGTAAAGATCAAGAGGTTCTCTCAAGTATTATTTTATACTTTTTCGGGCTTGGGAGACACAAATTTACGAAAAAGGTCAACCCTAGAGTCTTCTTAAGTTTTTTCAGACTCTCTAAAATTGAAAAACGTCGAGTTTCTCCTATACTAGACTCGTTAAAATTTCACAGTAAAGGATTTGTTCAATTACAAACAGGAACGAACCACTCCTTCTTAGGGTTCGAATTTAAACTAAGTTGGACTCATTCGAAGGATGAGCTTATAATCAAGAAAATGTTATCCTCCTCAAGCTTGTCAAAAATAAAGAGGTACTTGCCAGAAATGGTGGGGGAAAAGAGAGAAAAATAAACCTGTTTGTCATACTTTGTAACCACTCTTGAACACGACACTTTTATTCACCTGGGTTGGGAAATCCTTTGCCTAACAGTTGATCAAACCACATTGAAAGTCTTCAGCCGGTTTCTGGGTATTAACTTTGGGTCAATTGTCACCAAGCCATCTGTCGTGTCGTTATGTGTTCAAGAGGTCACTGCCAATAAGCCATTCATCTGCAAAATATCTATCATCCATCTTGACCATCCCTGAGTCAGTCCTTGCAACTAAATTTCTTCAACTTGATCTATGATTTCATGTTGTGGGCTTGCCTGCGACGGATCGCTTTCTATCGACTTCAGCTCATTATCTAGAAAGATGATCTAGAAATCGTCAGTACCTTGGGATCTACATGCCTTAATGGCAGGTTTCTCACCTTTGAGGACAGGTTGCATCATTGACCTTCGATCAAAGGATTCCGTGACATGTTCGACATCAACACATTTATTCACATCTCATGGATTGTACTAGGTAATTTGAGAGCCATTGACATCAGTGGTGGTTTCTCTCACACTTGTTAACAGTTTACATCATCGACTGGTAATCAAGTGGTTTCTACCATGTTCGACTTCAACACATTCATTCGCATGGATAGAATCGTACTGTTTCGGGAAGTAGAAATGAAGACCCTGGATCTAGTTTCTGCAATCTAGGCTGCAAGGAATTTTGTATTCATTATATAATGGACTATTCATAAAGAGATGGCTGCATCCATACTGTGTCCATATGAGTCTATACTTGTGATGTCTTACAAGATCATTCCTGTATCAGAGCAGTAGTTAGTTTTCTATGTCAGTTTTGATTTGAGTATGGGAATGCCTACCTCAGCGATGATATGATCTCATATATATATCTTGCATTTAATGTTTTTACAGGTTCCTACGGGGCTCTCCACAAGATGATCCTCGAAATGATAAAGTACTTCACTCTTCCTAAATGATAAAAGAAATCCTCATCTACTACAGACTTCACACTTTAGGGGGCAATCTGTTACACAAAAATATCGTCACCATGATTATTTGCAGTCAGTATGGGTCTATCACCACCTGTACTATCCTGCTAAGCAAGTCTCAGACCTCATCTCTTCAAGTCAAGCTTTGAAAATGAGAGAAAGACATTGAAAATCAACAAAGCTCTGGTTCCGCACTTTCTCTCACTATTGCCTGCGGTCCCGCACCTTCTGTTTACAAAAACTGCAGACCTGCTCGCTCTGTCCCTAAAGGTGTGGGTGCGGACCCCTGTGAAAGTCAAAAAGGCGCAAGTTTATTCTAAAAAACTCACTTTGGGTTAGTTCTAGATGATTCTAGAAGGAATTTTGACGTGGATTGGCCGCTCTTAGGTGGTTCATGCATCCCAAAAGAGAAGGAGCTAATCCCTTGATGAGAGGAGCTATCCCTTTGAAGGAGGGCTTTATCCCTTTGAAGGAGGACCTAGTAACTTCCCTCCATTGCACTATAAATTCAGGCATTGGGCTGGTTGCTAAGGAGGTTAGAAGCTGAACATTTTTTGGGGTAAATGCTGGTGAGATTAAGACTTCCTAGTTGAGCTTGAGAGGAGAGATCACATAACTTTTTGGCTTCATTGGGAAGAGAGTGAAACTTGTCAAAGTAGAGGAGACTTCTTGCTGGACCCTGGGAGGAGCTTGTACAACGTCAAGGCACAGGTTGTAAAGTTCTTCTTTAATTTGAATTAATACAATCAGATTCATTTTTCTCAGCAAATTGTCTCATGTCATTTGTTTCATGAATTCCTTGACTTTCATGTTAAATATGTTTTATGATATTGGCTTTTCGGGTGCTATTTAATTTGTTTGCTTGTTTGTGTTTGTAGATTCGCGACAAGGGAGCTCATTTGGATCGAAGGAGCGAGGCTTCCACAAACTTGCGTTGGACCTAAGGTAGGCCTAAAACACTTGTTTGCCTTTGTTTATAAATGCATATTTAGAGAAAGATAGTTTGTGATTGGTTTGCTTGTCATTAGGTCTTCTTTAGATTCTAGGAAGGTCTATCTTGTCCGCAAGATCGACTCATTCCGCGTGACAGAAGGTGAATGGTGTGTCGGACCAATCACCTAACCTAAGAAGCTAAAAAAGCTAAAAAAATGAAATTGAAAAAGGTTTGCATGCCCCCAACATGGTGAAAAGGAGAGTCTCCAGTAACCATATGGAAATCACTATGGTTAAGTAGGATTGTTTCATCCGCAGAGCAGACAAAACACTTCCTTGGCTTTGTCTGCCAAATAGACAAAGGTGAATGGTGTGTCAAGCCAATCACTTAACTTACAGGGAAATTCTTATGGTAGGATTGTTTCGTCCACAGAGTAGAAAAAACATTTCCTTGGCTTCGTCTGCCAAATAGACAAAGGTGAATGGTATTTCAGACCAATCACATAACCTACAGGAAAAACTATCTTTTCAGTTGGGTTAGTCCACCAAATAGACAAGGGCGCATGCCCCATAAGGTTCGTTACATTCACCGAACTACTCCCGGCAATCAGGTGGATGGAATGAAGGTTGGAGAGATACTACTGAGGTACAAGGACCATTTAGGGATGACGATTGAGTTGGAGCTAACTTTGAACTAGGGAATGAAATCTAGTCAATGGTGACAATTTTGCCTTCATATGCGAAACATATCGCTTGAAAGAGTGTTGAAACAATAGCTTCCATGTTGTAAACATAGTCACGTCCAATGAGTATATTGTAATCTAACGGTATTGGGACTACCATCACGTTTAGGTGAACGGTTTTCCTTCCCAAAGTTATCAATAACTTAGGAAGGATCCCTAACGGTCGACTAGTTCCTTTGTTAAAGCCTGACAGATTTTGTGTGACAGGCATAAGCGATGGCAAACCAAGTACTTTCCAAGCAGTTGAGTAAAGGATACTCACTAATGCCCCTTCATCTATGATAGTGCTAGACATGATCATTTTGTAAACTTGTACTATGATCCGGAATGGTACATTAGAAGGAAGGCAGGATCTTGCTAGTCGATTCCAATCAAAGGAAGTGACTAGACTACTTGGAGGGGGTACCGAATAAATGGTTGAATTAACCCCTTGAGTAGCGGGAACTGGGGGATTCTCTTCCTGTTGTGAAGGAACGGGTGGATTGCCCCCAAGTTCATCGGACTCTGAAGTGATAAAAAGAATTTGAACGGTATCATTCTCACTCTCTTCGGGAAGGGTATGATCTTCTGAAGGTAAAACTGGGTCGACTACCATCTTGACCTATTGACTTTGGTCCGGTATGGACTCAGAAGATTCACTTTCAATTAGAGGTGTTTTGACTGACGGTTGAGTTATGTCAGTCAGATTTTCAACTAGTAAAGGACTTGGGGAGAGTTTCCTGTATCTAGATGGAAATCGCTGTGGTGAAGTAGGACGACTATGAAAGACTCTTTTGGATTCATCCAAAAAAGGACAACGGGGAAGGGTATGGTCCCCTTCACATAACCTACATGGAATTTTGACCTTTCCTTTCTGTCCATGAACTTCACTATTACTAGTTGATGGTGTGTTGTCAACATGATCCCCAAAGGTTGATGAAAATTAACGGTGCGAATGGGGAGACCATTCTCTCAAGATCCGAGGAATGCATGGACATTCTTGATGAAAATGGTCTCCTCTACAAATTATGCATGGAGATATGGGTTTGGAAAGTTTAGTGTGCGGATTTTCACCAGATGCTACATGGTTGCCCCCTTGCTGAATTGACTTCTTCTTCTTCTCCTTCCCTTTCTTCTTCTTCTGAGCCACCTGGTTACTATCATCACTACTTTCACCAAGTGAAGAGGAAGAAGGGGAGGGATAAAAAAACAAAGAAGAAGGTGTCAAGGGTCAACTTAAGTATTAATTGGATGTTGATCTGATTGCTGAGGAATCACGGTATTTTGAACGACAGAGGTTGAGAAAAGCCAAACTGGCAGGCCAATTGTGATTCCCAGAAGGGACAATGTGGCCATATACGAAGCACCAACATTTCCCCAAGAAGAAAATGGACTAGGATTCCCCTCAAAAGGGATTCCTTGATTGGTGGACTCCATTATCTCAACCTAAGATCAACAAAGGAACAGGGATGTTATTCCGAATTAAATAAATTTTAATGATGCTTTGACACAAATTTTCTTTTTCAATTTTTAGGAGTCGAGAAAAAGCTAAAGATGACTCTAGTCCCCTTCGATTTTTAATGAGCCTGAAGTGACAAGTGCTCAGATGGACCTTTTCTTTTAAAGAGTTGAAAAGGAATGAAAGTGACTACTCTAGAAATCTAGACAGAGGGATTACCAAACCAATCATAAAACTGCAATATACACCTTGGTGATAAATTAAAGAGAAATTACCAAGGACTTATGTACGGCAGTCAATCTTCCCGAATGCTGTGTTCAGTGCATTGTGATCGATAAGGCAGTAGACACGGCTTCCTATGGATAAAGGATACAAGCCTATTATGGTCTCCCAATATATACTCGACAGTACGAGGAGCAGAAGTCCATGCTACCACTTGTCATATCAAAGAGGAGGAATCACCCAACCTTCGATGAAAACAATAGTTACTAGATTTTACGACACCGGAACACATCTCTAGCCTAGACCTCTAGATGTGTTGCGTTAGGTTCCAAAGCGTTGTTAGGTTCATTGAGATTTATTTTAGAGTTGATCTTGTTTAAAGTTTTCCTTTCAATGGTTCACCGTGTGATGTTGATTTGAAATTCCTAAAAATGCAATCTACAATGATAAACAATCGTTGTTTATTTTGATCAATGAAAAGCCTAGCTACTAGGGAAAGAAAATTACGATTCTTTGAAACAAAGAGCAAAGAGCACACACTAAATGCACTTTCCTAAATCATTTTTTGCACACAAGCTAAATGCAAATGCAAATGCATGTATTTGTTTTTCGTTCCCCTTAATGTGAAAAATGCCAAAAAGGAAAATTAATTATAGCAAAGATCTGAAATATTTCATTCAAAGCGACATTTCGACAATTTCTTTTTCAAAATAGAAAGGAAGACTAAACGACACTTTTCAATTTTGAATAGAAAATTCTTTCCAAACTTCAAATATAAACAAAGCAAATCAAGTACATGACAAAAAGTTCAATCGACTATTCAGAGAAGGAAGACTCTACAACACTTCTCTTTTTTGACACAAAACGACAATTACGACACTTTTTGTACCAAAACGATAGATCGATTTAAGCAACTTTTTGACAAAGGATTGCAAATGATAGACAAATACATAAAAAAAATTACTAATCCTAATCAATGGAGGTTGATTTATGTGATGCAAGCAGGCTTCAGTAATGAGGCACTATTCATAAGCAGCAAATCAACTAAACAGAGCTTAAAATAAGGACAAAAACCCCAAATTTCAAGAAAGGAAATACGCTTAGTCAGTCATCGCACCTAGGCTTCACAGAAACAAGGATGAATAGCACTTGTTAGGTTTGGGAGGTGAGATGCATACTGGTTGACAGTGACAGACAATGCGATGGGCCAGGGAGCGCAACTGAGGTGCGTTTTGGCTCAAATTTGCAGCTGATTTCAGTGAGTTAAGCTGAGCTATGATGGAAAGTAAAGAGAAAAGTACAGAGTGATGATCTTGAGAGGTTACTAAGCTACCAAAAGGGCATCTAGAATTCTTGTAAGTCCAATGTTCAATTGATAAACTAAACCAGAGATTGAATAAAGTAGCATTCATCTACTATGCAATTGCAAAGCAAAAGTAGTTCGAAGGTTATCTGGCTAACTTCAGGCTCCATCTATATTTTATAAAAAAAACAAAAGTAACCAACAAACATCTATTCGATCCCGAGTGGAGTCGCCATTTTGTTTCCAAGAAAACTAGTTTCTTTTCGATCGACTAGCCCTCTAGGATTGGCAACTATCCTAGAAACAAACAATCAAATCAATTTGGGATTTCTTCTATGTATGATAGAAAGAGAGAGGCAAAGGAACCAACCTGGATCTTTCGCTTAACTCCTTGCATGATCTCTCTCCCCTTGACAAAGCTTGCAACTCCTCTCCTACTTATCCCACTTAGAGAGTATCTGTAGAAACACAATAACAAAACACCATCAAAGCATCTTGATCTATTATATCATAAGCAATGAAAAAATCAGAAATACAATGAATATATAATGGCATTCACAAATAATAACATTCACAATTTCACAGTTGTATGGAAGAAAACTCAAAGAACTTTATTAAATAGAAGGGAGAATTACAACCTAGCTATCTGATCCAGCATCATCCTCCTAGCATCAAAGCCCTCTTCACCTCATGAAAAGAAAGATCACACCAACAATATGATTCTCTTTCTCAAGCACAAACTATCAGCACTTCCTTGCAAATTACAAAATTCCAGCCTCCAGATCTCTTAGATGAGGGATCCATTTATAGATAAGTGCAAGGTTGTGAGTCATCTCTGGGGTTTTGATTAATGTCATTCCACTTGTTGTTTTTGGTTCCACTTGGAGATTTCTTGGATCTCTTACTCATCCTTGGGTGAATTCAGAGAGGCAAGTGTCATAGGAGAATTTTCTAGAAGATTCCATGAGCATCCACTTAGCAAACTGTCTCGAACAGTTGTCCATCCTCGCTCATCGCACCGTACAGAAGGCCTCATCAGTATGTATCGCACCTGGCTAATGTAGAAGTCAATATGCATCGCACCCTGATAGTGGAGCAGTCAGTATGGTCCTGTTTTGACCAGTTCTTGATGGTTTTTCAGGTGGAACTTTTGGGGAATGATTTAATCATTTGACCATGATCCTTTAGGGTATGAAACAACACTTTTAGGGATTAAAGAGCCCTAGTTTATCGGCATATAAAATTTGGGTTGTAGTGCCCAAATATGTCTATAACATTCCCTAGTTGTCATGCCCTCTGTTATCCTCCACAATGTCCCAGGATGATGAGGAGATCGATGGAGGTAACCACAGACCAAGCTTTTAGTTTGGTAGCTAGCCCTGCAAAACCATAGAGGGCTCTCTCTATGAAATCACAGGCAAGAGGTGACTAGAATGTAAAGTATTTTAGGCTAGATAGCTAGGCTCAAGTGGGTTTTGGAAAATTTAGGGTTTTGTTACTGGATAAGGGAGAAAAACCAGGTAGCTAGGTCAAAGGATCAAAGGGTTACATCAAAAAAGATATAAAGGAGAAAGGTAGCATTACTTTTGTGATGGATCTCAGGGTTTCTCGGTGTAGTGTAGTGTTTAGAAGAAGCAAAAGTCTTAATGAGCATGAAACATGAATTCATTAAGCAAGAAAGAAAGTAACACATAATTATTTTTCCATCAAAACAGAGCTTTATGCAAAGAATTATGTTTATAATCTATAGGGAAAACCATTGAAGAATTGATGAATGGAAAGAGAAGATGAATATCTTTCATATAAAGCTATAAAAAAGAAAAAACAACATCACAAACTTACTGCACATGAATTCCTAGATAATAGCTGCAAACTGTGTCCTTTGATTTCCAGAAAATGTCCAAGTACAAGCTACAATAGTTCTCTCCTCTGAAATCCAACCCGTTCTATCACTAAGAAACTGATACATAAACACAAAAAAAACATCTCCCCACTCTCATGGGACGAATCCATGACTCTAGGAACTATTCCATGAGTTGTTCTAACCAAACCCTAATGTCTAGGGAAGTTAAAAACAACTTCTACAATTAACTTTGACTCCAACCTCTCTCATAAATGAGGTCAAATTTACATAAAAATAGCTTACAAAGACTAACCACCCATTATTTAAATTTAATCTTACCCCTCACATTCATCTGCTTCACCCTTTTTACTTTTACCAAAGTCAAACTAGGAATTACAAAAAAATTACACAGTGAAAATTTTACAAAATCTCATAAATTTCCAGGTGCATAACGAGCTGTTCGAGTCCATTTTGGAGTGCCTTTCTGAAGTCCAAATATATATCTAAAGCCTTTTCTATAAATATCGGAGAGTTTAGATGTCTTTAGAGTATTTTTTCACTCAAAAGGGCCCATTTTTTGGTTGATATATGGCCATTCTCCCAAGGTGTCTTCAAGTGCGCAGCGAAATGGAGAAAGAGGGGCAAAAAGGTGATTTTTGGTCTCATTTTTGCAATTTTTTCAAAAACTGAGCCCCAGACTAGGACAGTGGGAAAATGGGTTTTGAGAGGGGATAATAATATTTCAAAAAATGCTGATTTTCCATCATTTGGAGCCCTAAGGAAGAAGCACAGCGTGAGCTCACTGTGCTCCTAGACAGAAAATTGCCAAAAAAATTCAAGTGTGCACCAAAACACAATTTTTTCTCCAAATCCTCCCAAAATTTGTCTAGAGATTCCTAATGAGGTATGTTATGCAATCATGGATGCATCATAAAACAAATCTAATTTACCCTTGTCCTCTTGGCTGATTAGGGTTTCCTTGAGTTTTTCCTTCAACTACTTGCTTTTAACCTTGGCAACCTGATTCCTTGTGTAATAATGGATGGCCATTTTCTTTTGCAAATCGTTATCCCTGTTGGCCTTTTCAAGTAGATTCTCATGGTGGCAATTGCCTTTGTCAAGCCAAAAATCCTTGTCCTCATTTATTTCCATGGCAATCTTATCTTCAAAGGTCAATTCTTCCATTGGTGGCTTTTGTTCTCTTTCCCTCTGAAGTGCCTTCCTAAGACCCACTATCCTTGGTATCTTCCTTGCCACATGTCCTTAATGATTCTCAGTGTCCTCATGGTCCACCACTTCCTTTCCTTTCATCTCTTATTTCTTGGCTTTAAATTTCTCTTTCCCCATGACTAGCTGTTTTGCCTTAAGTTGACTGTTTTCTTGCTCAAGGAATGAAATGATGAATTTGGCCCTTTCCAAATTGTCCTTGAGCTCCATGATCTGAGAATCCTTCTCTTTGATGACTTGTTTCAGGGTTTTATGCTCATCATGTGCCTCCAAATCAACTAGGTCAAATTCATGCTCAATGGGCTCCTCATCATGCAAAGAAGCCTCATGATGTGATGGTGATCCTTGTTCTGTTGATGTAGTAGGCTTGGCCCCTTCCTCAATTTGAGGAGAAAACACAAGCCTTTTGCCTCTATGATATGTCTTGGTCACCTCAGGCCTAGGTGCCTTGGAAACCTCATCATGTTTTCTTGATGACCCCACCTCCATGGGATGTACTAACATGGTTTGGTGTTGGCTTGGTGAAGTGGTTATATGCATTTTCAAGGCTGCCTCAATGAAGGTGTCCCATGTCATGTTCTTCTCTGTCAACTGATGGAGTACTATAACCTTTATCAGGCTATGGTGAAAGAGGCTGGGATAATGCACTTTTCCTTTCAATTTCACCCTTTCAGACATTTTGGTTAGGCTCCTATACAAGTAGCTGGACAAATTTAGAGACTTGGCAGCTGTAAAGTGCATGAGCAGTCTTATGTGGTATTGATATAGCCTAGAAAATCTGCCCTCACATGTGAATAAATTCATGACAGCCTTCATCAATGGTGCATATCTCTCCAACAAGTATCTGAATGGGAAAACATGTGAGTGAGCTCTTTTGTATTGTGATTTCAAGTAGGGTTTTTACTCTTCTAGGTCTAGGTTCATGCCTTTGAACTAGTTTTCACCATGGTTTGGTATGCATGTAGCTTGAGAGATGGCATCCACTAAAAACATGAAATCAGTCCCTACAATGGTGATCTTGTCTTCCTTCAAGGTGAGGGAAAATATACCTGTGAGATGCTCATGGTAACCTACTTCCTGGACTCTTTGACAAAACCTAAACAATTGACATCTTCAAAGCATTTCATTACAAATGGGGAGAAGTGATTTCATTGAAATTAGATGGCTCAAACCTCAGTATCTTTCCCCCCTTGTTGTACTTCCTCTTCTCTAATGGTGACGATTCAGGATCCATACTTCAAACCCTAGGTGAAAGGAAAGCAAAAACAGTGAAATTTGTTGCTGTGAGGGAATGAGGTGGTATGATGGACTTAGGAGTTGCCTAAATTTGTAAGGAAATTTAGGAGGGTAGGGGATGATGTCAGTGAGTAGGGGAAAAAGGAATTTTGGGAAATGAGTGAGGGGAGGGGGTGGAAAAGGCAAAAACATAGACCTATCCTAGAAAGAGATAAGGCAGATTAGGGTTTAAAGGAAAATGATGGAAAATGAGGGAATAAGGATTTATGATGGATGGAAATGGTGTATTAGCTGCAAATAGAGGTGTAGGGACAAGGAATCTAGGGTTTAGGGAAACAACTCATCATTTGAGGATCAAAACCATGAAAATCATGTAAACCCTAGAAGAAGAAGTATTTGATCATTTTCTTGACATATGAGGCAAAGGAGGGCATGAAAATGATTAAACTTACTTGCTATAGAGCTTGGAGGATGAAATGACTAAAGAGGAGCTTTGAAAAATGAATTTTGGTGGTCAAACAACAATTTTGGACAACTCTGCCCCGTGTGCAGCGAAAGCTTCATGTGCACAACGTGTTGTGTAGGTGCACATCGAAGGCTCTCTATGCACAGTGAGAGTCAATTTTTGCCAGTGAGGGCAAAGGAGAGGGGGGGAGATCGATGCTAGGATAGTAGAAAAGTGCAAATGAGTGTGAATGATCTCCTCCATGTGCTTTTATAATTTGCTTTTGGTGTCTAAGTGATTAATGAGGTAGGATGGCCCACCTCACCAATTCACTTTATTTTTGAGTTTTGTAGCCTTAGGACCTCTTCTTGTAACTTTGGAACCTTAGGAACATGATTACATATAAAAACATAAATCACATTTGAAATCAAGTGTTATTGAACAAATTTACCTATTGCTACTCCTCATTTGCTAGATTTATACATGAAATGACTGATTTTGTGACCTTAACCCTAATGACCTAATGGTGACACTGAGCTAAATTGAGACCATGATGATGTGACTAAAGTGATATTAATGATTTTTTCATGATGGTAGACTCAACTGAGTGATGAAAGTGACCAGCATATGAAATTCTTGAGAGAGTGGAAATAACCCTAGACACACTAGCCAATGACCAAATTTTTATTTGAAGACTCACTGAAATGACAAAAATTTGACTTGACACCCTAACAACACCTTGTAAGAGCATATTTGATCACTGGTGATAGGCTGAACTAATTGACACTAACACCCTCACATATAACCTTACTTTTTTTGCGACTTGGGAACCCAACCAATTCATTAGCAAAACAATATTGTGCCCAACCCAAAGTCTCCCTTTCTCCAACTTGAGGTCAACAATGCCAAGTTGGAGGTCCACCAAGTCGAATTTCAAAACGTTCTAAAAATGAGAATTTTTATATTTTTATATTTTTTAAGATTGAAATGAGAATTTTCTATATTATTATTGGACCAAAGCCCTAAAATTTACTCATTTAAAAGAACCCAAAAAATACAAATTTATTGGGCACATGCCATTTGTTTAGCCTTCTTCTACGAATGTTGGTTCCACACATTCAAAAAAACAGAGGTAGGTCTTGGGAACAATGTGGGTGTGCTAAGGAGATCACCTACCTCTTGATTGCACATGACTTATGCATGCTGGATGTGTAACACCCAACAACAACATATTTTTATCTCATGAGGAGAAAAGTTGCTATAATATAGTAGGGCTCATCTTGGGACACTACTAGCAGCTCTACTATGGGATGGCGCTTACTAATCTCATCAAGGACACCTCAAATAGGTTGTCTATATCACATATATTTGGAATTTCTCTTTTTGATTACGGGATATCCCCAGAGATCAATTTTAGGAAATTCCATTCTAACTAAATAAAAAGAATCTTCTTTTTTAATCCTCGATGAAGAAAAATAATGGTCATCGGATACATCGAAAATAGATTTGGGCTATTGCAAAATGCCAAATGATAAGGGTTTTGATTTAAGATAAGATGATCTAGTCCCACTGATGGATTATTTTCATCATAGTTGTAAGGATGAGAATAGGTTTGCACTACGAACCTTAGCTAGCAGGAAGGAATTCTTGGTTGAATCTAATCAACTAGTAGTGGTAACATCATCCCAATTGGCTAATGCTATATGCTGGATGAACTTGTTTGCACCCCTTGTTGGTGCTTATCTTCTTTTATGCCTTCTTTTATGCCATGGCAGGTTATTGTTGTCCCTTAATGGAAAACAACTAAAACATAGATATCGGCAAGCTCTATCTCTGCCTATCGCAAAAGGTTAGACCAACATCCACACATAGATAGGAGGACTACACTCATCCCTAACATATATGGTATGGGTTTCTTATGCATAGGCTAAGGAGATACTTATCAGTGATGTAAATTGGCTTTGATGTGGAGACTATGAAAAAGAATAATATCATATGGCACATTAGACACACTGAATGGGTTTGAAACCCTCCTCTTGCATAGATACACAACTTAACATGGGGTGAAACCTTCATAAATCAATAGGACACACTTAGTGGCTCTGACGAGCCTCCAACCTCCCTCCATATAACACTTGACGGGTTGAAACCCTACATCTGGAAGTAAGGAAGGAAGGACAACTTTGCATGTTGGTTGTAGACCATCATAGTTGGATGGGGAAAGTTCAATGTCTCGATGCAAATTTTGTCGAGCCTCTCAATCGAAGGCATCCTACCACTATTATGGAAACCCCCAGAAATGCTAGTTTTCCCATTTGATATTGCCAATGTGGGATTTCCTCATTGAACCACTCAAAATTAGATTTTGACACTATGGCAAAATGTGAAATGAGAGGGATCTAGTGGAGTAACTATCATGCTAACTATTTACAAGGAAGGAGGGGTTCACATAACGAACCATAAAATTAGGTAGGAAGGAATTGGTGTTTGCATAGCTCTCAACCATAGCTGTCAACCATAACTGATCTCATGGTGGTGCCCTTTCATGGTGGATAGTTCAGTTTAACCACCTCATCAACTATGCAGTTACTAAAAGCCTCTCCTATTTGTTTTGTTGAACCTCACTAACTTCATGGGGAACAACAATTTTGGCTATCCAAACAACCATAAGAAAAAGCTTTGGCTTGCTCAACTCAAATAAATCCAAGAGGACACTCCCTAACACTCCCTGGCACACATTGCCACACTCTGGCATTTGGCACAATCTTGCCATGTCGCCCTGGCACTCTAGCATTCCTTAGCACTACCTAACATACCTTTTCACTCCCTCCTTAGCACACCTATAACTCACTGGCACTCCCTATCACACACTCTTATTCATTCATTTCCATGCATTTGAAACTAACACTCCCTTGTGTTTCCCTAACACTCCATAATACTCCTTGATATACATTGGCACACCATAGCACCTGACAGATCTTGGCATGTTGCTTTGGAATCTATATTGTGGGGAGTGATTAAAATTGTAACACAATTCAAGTAATTTACACCTCCAATGTAAATGACATCATTATATGTTTGTGTTAGGTTGTTAGAGAGGTTATTTATAGACAATACATTTAATGTACTTAGACTTCATCTTTTCAGGGCCTCGACTCTAACATGGATTTGTACCAAGAACACTTTATGAAAATGAAAGGGGGCCTTTTTGTTTAACCACATATGCACAAGAGCACCAAATGCTACCCTTCAGATCCCCCATGGTGTGTTCAAAGTGGGTTTACATTCGCATCGAGTTGAAACTAATCATAATGACCTTCCTCTTCTTAATATCGACAACAACAAACTCATCTTTGACCTTAGACAATCTCGTCAGATATGAAGTCACTCCTTCACCCTGTATCATCTTGGTGTACTTCAACTTATCCGCCAATACCAGTACCCATTTCTCGTTCTTAATTTGGAACAAATTCTGAAGAGCCATCCACATCTCATGTGCAGTTTTCTTCCTAGACACTTCTAGCTCCTTTAGATCAGTTGGCTTCCTGATGGCTTTCTCGGTGAACTCCCAGATCTTTTTGACCTACAAGACCAACTTGATCCTTTCCTTCCATGGAATATAGTTGGACAACCCCTCCAAATTTTCCTCATGTTGGAGACTAGCCTACAATTTCGACTTGCTCTCTACTTGCTCAGCTGCTCTTGTTCTCCCCTGCCACCTTTTCGCAACTGCTGGACCACTCCTGGTTCTTTTTCTCCCCCTCAGCTGTCAGCTCCGAAACTCAACTGGTCGTCCCCACCACCTGTTATTATCTTGTCTTCCCATAAAAACTCAAAACGAAGGCCCCAACAACATACCTAACATGCGTTGGAACTGTCTAGCATGTGTTAGCACTTCTTGGCATTTCCTGGCACATGTTGGCACTCCCTAGTTTTCATGCCCTTATAGATTTTCTTACCTTTTTGGTGACTTGGGAAACCAACCAAGTCATTGAAAAAATAATGTTGTGCCTAGCCCTAACACTCCCCAACACTCCTTGGCATGCATTCACATTGTCTAGCATGTGTTAGCACACCTTTTCATTCCTTAGCACGCTTGGCACTCCTTAGCTATCATGCCTCACAACTACCCTTAAATTTTTTGCAACATGGGAACCCAACCAAATCTGGCCTCAACTATAACACCAACTTGCAAACTATAACAACATCTTGACCAAGTTACAATTACTACAATTAGACTATGCCTTGTTCACCTAATAACTTCCTATAACTCATCTTAGGCTACTCGTGTTGAATATCAACTCATACAACTTAACAAGTTATGAATACAAGGCTCACATCCAACTGTGGTCGTAAAACAACTAAGCAACAAAGTTTACATCTTGACATGCCATAACATCTGGCATTCCTAACAATCCATTAGCACTATGTAGCACGTGTTAGCGCCCCCTGCATTTCTTGGCATGGTTTGGCACTCCCTAGCACATCCTAACACTCCTTCATAGTTAGCACACCTATTATGTCCAATGTGTACTATTTTTATTGTGTTCACTTAAACACTCTGTTCTAACTCTTAATGCTTTGGCTATAAGTTTTAATCTAAGTTGTTCTATGGTGTTTCATAATTTTTCTCATAGAAGTGTGTCATCTTGATGGTTTGGGTATATTCTTTGTGATTTGAGTAGGTGCTATACATTGATCTTATTGTACCCCTTATTTCCTTTAGTCAAAATTTATCCCATGTCTCTCTTAACAACACATGTGAAGGCCTTCTAAGTTATGGCTAGCTTCTAATAGGATATTTTTAAGCTCTAAGTGAACTTCCTAAAAAATAATGGGCTACCTATAAATATTTAAGTTTATTGATAACATTATTTACATATTTAAGCATATTTTTCACCTCCTTAAAGATTGATAGATATTTCCCTTATGTGTAAAACTCATATCCATTTTCCCTCCTTATATGAACATACTTACATATATTAGATAGGCGTCATATATTTTTTATTGATGCCTTAATTAGACTAACATTATTACTTATCTTCAACATCATTATATATAACTTCTATGTGAGATGACCTCCTTTTGCTCAAATAAAAATAAACTTAATGAAAACCTAAGCGACCATAGAAATTGATTTATAAGATTTTACTACCTATTAAAATCTAATTTGGCAGCTACTCTAAAATCTAAATGGACATACTTTCCCACCACTATTCTCCCTTTCTAGCTTTGGGACTCCGTTTGCTCTCTCTGCTCATAATATTTATGAGTTCGCAGCAGATTTCGTACCCTTCTATGATATTCAATTCTTTGTTGCCTTATCAATTCGACTAGATTTTTCATGTGTATTTATTATATCAGATTTGGGTTCACTCTTTTTCGAGCTTTAATTGAGATATTCTTCTCCTGATTTGGATTTGGAGGCTTTCGCTGCAATTCAAAGCAGAAAACATGTCGTCTGCATATGAAGATAAAATTACAACCTTCAAGAAATCTGAGGTGTGTGGATACATTTGAAAGGTTAGATTGTTTTCCCCTTACAAATTGATTTTCCACTTGTCAATGGTGCAATGTTAGCATAAAACCTCAGATTAGAGAGAAAGTGGCAATGTTGGCCATTCATTTCCAAGCATGAAAACTCACTAGATGTTTGAAAATTGAAGTGCTTGAGTTTATTTATGCTTAGAGTTAGATGAAAAGCTATGTGCAAGGAAACCAAATCAAAACTTCATTTATGCTAAATTCAAATGATAAACCTTGAGAAAAACTATTAGCATGACAAGATCTAAGTTCAAAAAATTGAGCAAACACAATAAATCCTTATATCAAAGAAAAAGAAGGTAAGCCAATTTGGAATCGATCCCTTTTAAATGGACGACCTGTAGATAATATCATACAAACAACAAATCAATCTAGAGATTATGCCATCTCTTATGGTTGACCTGGAGAACAAAATATGTTTGTAACAAAAGATGAAGAAATTAGCTCATTGAAATAGGAAAAAGGAAACTTAGTTCTAAAGGTAAAGGTACACAAGTCCTAGGCTGCAAGTAAACAAAAGTTAAAGGAAAAACTCAAAGAAACGATTGGAAAAGAAAATAAAAGGCCCTAAATGCCTCCACTAGGCATGGAGTCTTATCTTGACCCTCAAGAAAAAGCCCTTTTGCCTTGTATTTATGAAGTTTCTACACATTCCCTGGTGAATGCTTGGAAAACATCACTCTAGGAAGTTGGATTGTATAGAAATCAAAGAGAGGCAATACTAGTATTAGATCTAGCATAAGTAATGCAACTAAAAAAAATAAAATGTCTAATCTCAAATGTGAAGTAAAGAATTGAATTCTGAAAATAGTCAACCCCAATAATAAAAAATTAGCTTAAATATTTTCACAATGAAACAACATAGGAACACTCCATATCTTACTCGCATTTGTTGATTTGCACTAGCTCCTTCCTTAAATGTAATGTGCATGTGCGAAATCTTTTCTATTTGTAACTTGGGACTAAATGTTTAAGACATAGGAAAAATTTCATACCAATAGTGAGAAAATGAGAGTTTTATTCCATTTCAAACCATGTACAAATGAGAGGAGTGCCATCCTATTATAGGAAGGAAGTCCTCCTAAGCCATCATTACAAAAACATGTGCCATCATGAAATGATGTGCTCAATATAGGTAGTGAATAAATGACTCCCAACTAACTTCCTCACACATGTCGACCTCTCTTAGATGTTAGGTGGTGCACTCCAGCCCTTTCCCACGCTTGTGGGTCAAAATAGTCAAACACAAGAGTGTCTTACTCCCTTTGGCCAACAAACCTTGTTTCTTTAAATGTTTAAAATTGAATTTGTTCTTACCTCTTTGATGATAGAATTTAATAAATATAATGATATTTGGGAAACCCTAACCCCAATTTGAAAGCCCCTCCTACTTCAAATGACCCCCAATTTATCATTTTGGTGTGAACCTAGAACCACGAAACATAGAGGAAATGTTTCAACACCTTAATGTAATAAATGAGGGCTTGCTAAAGGCACCACAAACTACTGGCAAGCATCCTCTACTCATTCAAACACCTCAATGCACAAGAAGAACCAAAACAAATTCGATAAGGGAAATTAAGGACTTTCATAGTCACTTCTTAGAAAAAAAAAAGAGATGGCAAGCATGGGGAAAGCTATCCACAGAACAAGGAAAAAATGTCCAAAGAATATTAGGAAGAAGAGTTCAAAGGTTACATTTATGACCCCAGGTACTTGATAACTCATGAAACATAGATATTTAACTTGTATGAGTTGTATTGGATGAATAAAATGTCCGTTGCCGAGGTAGTGGCGGAGAAAGGTAGGCAGTGTCAATTTGTTTTGCATAAATTGAGTGTGATGGAGAAAAAATTTGACGTTTTTTGAGAAGATTTCAACACCAAGATTACAATGCACAATGATACAAAAAAATAAAACAATACACTAGAGGAAAATGACCAAGTCCTAAATTCCAAAGGGGCTCCATTGAATCCCATTATCATGGATGAGCAAAGAAAAGTCTAAAGATCAACAACCATGACAAACATGGAGACTGTTGAAGTATGTAACTCATGTGTAGTGTCACCATGCATGTAGAAGAGAAATTTACCATTGCATTAATCTAGAACCAAGGGTTTGAGGATTAGGTTCAAGTTTTAGATTAGATAAGAAGGCATTTTGTTTGCACCACAATCATTGGCTACAATGTGGACTTGTTGGAGTTCCTACTGACATTGTAAATTGTGCTATGCATAGAAAGAAGAGTTGTTTATCTAGTGAGAGAGTTTACTAGAATACATATTTTCTCCAGCAGCCATGTGGATATTGAGTCAGGTAGAGATATTGACCACTAGTTCTCCTCCACCCATTACTATGCTATTGAAACATGAAGTGCCAAATTTCTCTATTATTCATGGTTATAGCCTCATAGAGATTGCAAGGATGAAGGACACGAGAATGTGGATTTTATATATAACTATTATCATATAAAAAAATCAAAGAAGGTTGCATCATAGTTCATAGGAGAGTTATCATTCTATTTGATAGGTTAAATTTGTGTGTTGATTGAAGAAGACCATTGATAGTTGCATTAGTTCAAGACAATGTGCATGTCCGTTAAGATCCACGTGCAAGTTTATTTATCAAGAGAGAGTAGTGAACAAAGGGGTTAGGTTGCTGGAGTATGTCATGGAGCACATGGCTATATGCAATCTCCAAACCACATTGTGAGTGTGTTGTGCAACATGGTGATTGTGTTGGATGTTGACATTGTGTGCCCATAGAAAATGATGCCCACAAAGGTTCAATTTTGAAAGTAGAAGAAGTGCATCACCATTTTTTGCACCAAGGTGAGCGTTATCATTGTGGAGGTTTTCAAGCTAAGCATTATCATTGTGGAGGTTTTCAATGGCAAGTTCGAGAGGCCCAAGCGGGTTTTCAATTTCATAGATTGAAATTTGTTTCAAGTTTGAATTGTGTCAAGGTAGTGGAAAAAGCTCATGGTAGTGACATGGATTTGAGAGGCCAAATGATGAGGAAAGGTAAAGAATGGTCGAAATTTGTGTGAATTAGAAGGGATGAATCAAAAGTGAAATTTATGAAGAATTCCATGTCAGATAATAAATGCACAACTTACAACAAAAGTGTAAATTTTAATCTCTTTCATGGCATATGATATCTTATGTTTGGTGATAGTTTTGATGACATGTTTTGGAAGTGCAAACAACATGAATACATGCTTAAGTGATAAAATCCCAAGCCTTAATTTCATCTAATAATTTTTCTCAATGGTAAATCTTTTAATGGATTTGGCCTCATAATTTCATGAATGGTCCCATGGATTACATCAATATGTTTGGTGATATTTTGGAAGATGTGTTTTCGAAGATTACATGCATATGTGATAAAAGCCCAAATCACATCCAACAAATTTCCTCAATGGTGACTTATTTAATGGCTTTGGTCTGATAATTTCATTAGTGGTCCCATGGATTAAGTAAATAATCTTTTTGGTATCTCATTTATATGGTATGGGAACATATTGTTCATAGGAAATTGATTACAATAGAGCTTGTCACATTTAATTATAAGAATAAATTAGATTTAAATGTTACCTTTAAGAGAGTTTATTTGAATGATTTGTGTGGATACCGTATCTTTATAATTTTGAAGTTTTGAATCTACCCACTCTTATTGAATTTTTCTACCTCAAAAGGATATAGAATTATTTTGTTAGAATTTTCCACTTTAACAATTGATGGGTGAAATAATAAATATTGAAGACAAATATTGAATAGAGATGTTGAAGAAGCAAAGGTCAAAGACATAGTTGAAGATACTAAGCATGAAGAGGAAGACAATATTACTATCACATGTCTTACTTTTTTTTATTGATAACATGTAGTCTTATATAGCAATATTATGTGATGTAAAATAATTCCTAATCTTGCATGCTAGTTGAAAAAGCATTCCCGGTGAACTCTTTGTTGAATGGTGCACCATAAATCCTCATTTCATTAATAAGTATAGAAAATTGAATATTATCAAATCTATTATTCTAAATAACTCATAAACAACATAGTTAGTTCCCTAGATTTCTTATTAGACTACATCCAAGAAGATTTTAAAACATTAATTTAAGAAGAAATACCATTTATTCTCAATGGTAACCTTTTTCTATTTCTTATTTATTTTAATTAATATTTAGGCCGATAGGCCTTCCTATGCATCAACAATCGTCAACATTTTTATCCTCCTCCGTTCGATCAGATGAGACACTTTCAACCATTGATTTGAAGTGTGACTGCTTTTTCCAAATATTAGTTGAGTTGCCTTCTTGGCATGGCAAGATATTTTTACTGCTTTTTTCCATTCTTTTATGTCACTCTTAAGATATTTTTGCTGCTTTTTCCATATATACATCAGCCTTGCTGTTTCTATTATAAAGCACTGGTCAAAGAGCTTTCCATTATAAAGTTCTGGGCATCCATTGGCAGATGCTCCAGGTTTCCGGTGGCGTTGAACACTTACCTTCTATGTTTATGCCGTTAGGCGACAGGGCAACATTGGATTCGCTAGGGCCGAGGATTTAAAGGCAGTGCTGCAGAGCGTCGTAGCGCTTAAAGACTTCATGTATCATACAGCCATGCTTGCTACTCCTAACCACAGGACTATCAGCTACTCAGCACACATCGCTATCGTGCACTGAACAAAATACAAACGAGAACATCATGACAATTTTCCGAGGGCAACAATTCGTTCTTTATCGATCTTTTTCCAATCTTTGTAGCATATCAAAGTAAAGTACAGTCAAGGGGAATCGATCGTGTGTAGATCTTATAACCTTCTCTCCTATTAATTCTTAGATTTCTGTTGATCTGTTTCAAAGAATGATGTCCCATAATTCTGCATCATTCATGCATTCTTGTCGCTGTTGCGTCTTTCTTCTTGTTGTCTATAGAATCCGAGAGAGTAACAAAAGGGACTTTAAATTTTCTTCCTCTTCTGTAAGCACCGCAATATGGTTAATTACAGTTAGAACAAAGGCTAGCCTCTAGGTTCATCTGTGTGTTTTTCGTTCTTTCCTGTTGTTAATGTATTGAATTGAATTGAATTGGAAAACCATGGACTGGTGCCAATGGTGATTCGATCTCGCGACGAGATGAATTTACTATTTAGTTTTCGATCTCGTGACAAAACCCTGACTGTTACCTGTGCGAGTTACCGTTTACCGTTTAGTTATAAGCAAGTGGAAGGAATGATGATTTTTGCTTTGCAGTACCCATAAATGGTGGAATAATAAGATATTATGTTTTGCTTGCAAAGTTGTCATCTACTAGTTGACTCAAAGAGTGGTGAAGTTGAAACGGCATCTTTGCTTATTTTCTTGCATATGATTGTAGTTGCCTCTTGGGACAAGAAAGATTCGTAACTATAAGCGATCAAGCCAACCTAATCAAAACCATTTCAACAAGAAAGGGATCACATGTTTGCGTTATTTTTTAAATTTACACGCTTTAAATGTTTGTCATTGGCCATTTTGTACTGCAGTCAATTTTGGGATTTAAATATCATCAAATTTGTAAAGACATTACACTCATGTTAAAGCATTTTCCACATTCCAATGTTGAATTACCGTAACAACCATTGAAAACATGTGAACGCACTATGCAAATCCTAAAGCTCAATTTCGGTTGAAAACATGTGAACGCACTATGCAAATCCCAAAGCTCAATTTCGGTGTTGATGAAAGCACATCTTATATGGCAGAAACTCATTTTATATATACAGGATTTAACACGTAAATCGTTTAAAATTACGGGTACTTTTTAAAAAGGTTGTGGTAAGTTTTATAAAAGTAATGACATCTTTATCGATGAACCTAAATACTTTTTAAATATGTGGAGGTATGTTCAGAAAGGTAATGGATATCTTTACCAAAACATTGTAAGTACTTTTAAGAAAATATTGTGGCAATTCATAAAAAAAAATAGTGATGTAGACTTGGGTATATAGAATGTGAAGGGAATGATTATTATATCTTTTTCATTAGAGGGAAATGCCTCGTGAACCCTCCACAAATAGAACCTACTTTGAAGTGATAGGTAACTTGTAGAAATGGAATATCAAGAATATTATTAAAATGTCAAGTTAATCTTTCACAAATATAACTTACCTACTTTGAAGTGTTAGGTTACCCATAGATGTAGAATATAACTTTATGAAAAAATATATTATGAATGTTACATATTATATTTATTTTAAATAAATAAATTTGAATTTTTTATGGAATTTTAATGCAAATCAAGTATGGTTTGTTTTTAATATTTTTAAAGATTACTATACACAAAAATATTTGTTTTTTTAAGTGGATTAGCATTGTGATTAGTGATTTCATACATAAGGTGTGAGACATAATGCCTATCACATCATGAGATGGGAGCAATGATAGTTAGTTAGTTGTAGAGGATGGCACACTGTACATCTTAATCCCCAAACCCCCAAAGTCGTGATCTGGTGCATCTTGAAGTTGTGCTTTTAAGCTCTATAGCTGCATGGGTCGTTCATTATTGTATTTGAACTAAATTGATAGAGTATTTCTCAAATTTTGGATTTGAATGTCTCATTTTAGGAAAAATCTTGAATTTCAGGTTGTTTGAGAGGAAGCGAAGCCCAGCTAATCTGCACATTTAAATTATAGTATCACGCATCGTTTTGTTAAAAAGTTTTCAGCACTTTTGAGTCGACAAGAGATAGTCAGTGACTTTATGCGCATCAAATCCCTTATTTTTCTACTTAGAGTTGAGTGTTGAGTTGTAGGTGTATTCATGCATTTATTTCACAAGGCCAAAGTCGGATTCGTTGTATTCCTTTTCGGAAGAAGTTGTCTTTGGCTGTATGATAGGGCCCTTGTAAATCTTGTGTACTCCAACAAAACACTTCAAGGCTATTGAAGTTGGTGCTCAAATAAATTTCACCCCTAGCTTAAGGTCTAGAACTATAGACTTCGAGGAGGCTAAGAGTTTGGAATAAATTGTGATATTCAAAGTGGTGGATTGTCTTTCTTCTTCATTTCCCCGTTATTTCATATTGTGGAGTTTAAATATGCCTGGCTGTCTTTTTAGTACTTGCATGAGACTGCAAGCCTTTCACTTTTTACAAGTCAAGCTAAATTTGGAAATTCAAGCAAAAATGGAGTTTCAAATGCCCTCAGTTTTGAAATTCAAAGGCCCCTCATATTTGGAACCGAAAGATTTAATCGGTGTAGAGGAGAGAAAAATACAATAGAGTTAACTATAAACTTTCCAATAGGAAGATTTAAGGCAGGTAGGCCTTTCAGGGTTAAATGCCAAATGGATTTTGATTCTGAATCAGTTAAATATCTTGAAGTTGTCACTGCTCCTTTGAAAATGGTTGGAGGAGAGTTTGGAATAAATTGTGATATTCAAAGTGGTGGATTGTCTTTCTTCTTCATTTCCCCGTTATTTCATATTGTGGAGTTTAAATATGCCTGGCTGTCTTTTTAGTACTTGCATGAGACTGCAAGCCTTTCACTTTTTACAAGTCAAGCTAAATTTGGAAATTCAAGAAAAAATGGAGTTTCAAATGCCCTCAGTTTTGAAATTCAAAGGCCCCTCATATTTGGAACCGAAAGATTTAATCGGTGTAGAGGAGAGAAAAATACAATAGAGTTAACTATAAACTTTCCAATAGGAAGATTTAAGGCAGGTAGGCCTTTCAGGGTTAAATGCCAAATGGATTTTGATTCTGAATCAGTTAAATATCCTGAAGTTGTCACTGCTCCTTTGAAAATGGTTGGAGGAGATCTAAGCCTATCTCAGTCAAGAATAGGAAATAGTGCGGATATTAAAGAAGATGGTTCAAATGCTAATAATGGTGGTGACGGAGGATGCTTTGGAGGGAATGACAATGGAAACTTTAGAGGAGGAGAAGGGGGAAAAGGTGGTGGTAGGGACAATGAGGGTGACCAAGGTGGGAATGATGGTGAAGATGAATTTGGACCCATTTTAAATGCAGAGGAAGTATTCAAAAAGGCAGAGGCTCGAGGGGCTATTCTTCCATCTGATATGGCAAAAGCTACCAAAGTTGTTGGTTTATGCCAATTGCTCCTTTCTAGATACTTGGATTTACAAGTATGCTCGTGTGTTTAAATCATACTTAATATTATATTTGTGGTACTTGGATTTTTTTTTGCCTTTATTACTAGCATAATGATGCCTTTTTTCTCAACTATATTCTAATTCGATTGTATAGGAAGTGGCGTGGCCTCTAGGGATAGCCATTCGAGGAAGTGCTTCTTTACACAACCGCATGCTAGCTGACCCAAGTTTTATGTTTAAAGTTTTTGTAGAGGTCTTGCTACACCCATTGGATCATTTCTTGTATGTAGACAATATAAAACAAATTTTTTATTGAAAACTACATGCTATTCTTTTTTGACCGCATTACATAATTTGCCATGGTGTTTCATTATGCATGCAGATAATGATTGATTCTTGTTGTGCGACATTTAATTTAGTCAAATATTATTAACACAATAGCATGTGCTATGAACCAGTCTCCAACACGATCATGTTCATGTTTAGATGGTCGTCTTCAGGTATGGTTGTCTTCAGGCGAGCGTGCGTGTTCATGTTTAGATGGTCGTCTTCAGGCATGGTCGTCTTCAGGCGAGCGTGAGATCACAATCAGGAAGGCATCCATGGGGATGAAGTGCTTCTTTTATTCTTGCTACATGTAATGTTAGCAACGATTTGGTATTTTCTTATTTTTGTTTTTGCCTTCCGGCCTCCTAATTTGGCATTGACCATGGTTCTCTATAGACATGGTCTTCGGAATGGCTGTGGTAATTTAATTTCCAACTTCTAAGTTCTCCCTTTGACATTTAAGGTTTGTAATTTCATATTTAGCATGGTTTTGAATATTATATTTTGACTTTCTAATCGCAATATACAATTATGGTTTTCAATGTAGTATCATTCTATATATGTATATTATTCTTTATAAAATATAATAATAATATGATGGTTTCTAATGGAATTAACTTTTTAATAGCAATATATCAACATGTTTTCTAATATTATGTTTTGACTTTCTAAATGCAATATACAATTATGGTTTTCAATGAAATATATTTGTAGGGGATAGTCATGGTGGTTATTGCCTTGGTCACTAGCAAGCTTTGTATATGCTTGGCCATCCAGAGAGGTTTCTTCATTTTGGGTAATTAACTTAACCTCTTGATTTTGGGTAATTAACTTAGTCTAAAATGAAATAAGACATTCAATGTGTTCCTTGTAATATAGATATAAACAAAACATCTAAAGAAAAGTAATTGTACAATGATCCAGTCCAAGAAAACAAGGTTTTCCACAAACCAATTAACTCTTCTAAAAAAATTCAACAATTCCAATTTAATAATCATATCGGCCTCTCTTTGTACCTTTTGGGACAATTGCTAGTTATTATATCTCTACCAACATAGCATAAATCAATCGATGGCGGTATCGAAATGCATTCAAATCTTAATTTGGTTTTAGCGGTATCATTCAAATCTTAATTTTGGTTTTGATATTCCAGCGCTCCAGTTTTTTCCTCCATCATAATTTGTCTGGGCTAGATTGGGACTGGGTGGATATGAGGTGAGATGTCTGGGTTAGATCGGAACTGGGTCGATATGAGGTGATCATTGTTGCTTCAATGGATTTCGCAGAAGTGGCGAAGTGCACTCTGAACAAATTGTCATTGCGCCTGCTAGTACAATCTTTCTGGGCCACAATAGAAGAAAACCCCTATCAAACTAATCTCAATACATTTCCCAGAAATGTCATGTCAATTCGGGTTGCGGCAACCCATCCAGTTTCGTTCATCCCGTCTCTCAGAATTTTATGCATTGCTATTGAACTTCAGAACCCATCCAGTTTCATTCATCTCGTCTCTCTGAATTTTATGCATTAACTTTGAGAGTGCAGATCTAAGACATCAGCTGTTGAGCATGAACCAATAGATTCCAGATCCCCCTGTCTGTCCTGAACGTCGCTTCTGTCTCTGGAGACGGAGAAAAATGATCGAGCAACCTGTTGTTCCTGCCCACACTCAATGTCCCTGATAGGTAGAGACAGATTTTGCGGACCAGACGATGCATCCGAAGCCATGGAAGAGTCCTTTTCCTTGGCTGTAATGCTCGACGGCTGATATGTTCGGTATTTTTCAGCATTGTGTTTATACTTCGATCTTTTTGTTTGCCGCTTCTCAATTTCAAGACTGTTGTTTTTTTCTTCACTCCGTCTATCTACAGACACATCTAAATACTTCGTCCAGCCAGACTCAGAGATTTCTGTAGAAACATAATTCAGTAGCTCTGCAAATTTGGGAAAGGCCGGTCTCTGCAACATACGATCCATATTATTCCCCATCCCTTTTCGCCATTCAGAGCCACCCATAACCCTTGTGCATTTCACAACAAACCTTCCATTCAACGAGCAGAGACTGGACTGATGGGGCGCCGCTGAGAGATTAAGAAACCAGAAACGAGTGAGCAGGCCAATTCCTGAAGCAGGGCCTCTCCAGCGACTGCACCTGTGTGCAACTGTTTATCATCATTCATTGACTTCCAGGTATGTTTTGCCGGGCTTAGGTGGTGAAGTTTTCTACGGGTTGTTTCGACGGTTTTATTTGGTGCATGATATGCTCTTCCACTGGCTGTTATTGTTGGGTTTCTTTGCATCTGGAAGGATTGTTTGGGTATCTCGTCTCCTTTTAGCCTGTTTGTCTCTGTTTCTGCCCTATACCATCTCTTCCTAGGGCATATAGGGGTGTATAGCATGTTTATTTACAGTCTCTTGTTGTCGGAACTCTGTCATGTTCTGCTGATATTTGCACTTGTGATTTATTTTTCTATACTGCATTTTCGTTATCCACCTTCATCCTCTGATATATCGCCCATATGAACCACCTCACTTGGAGGAACCTGTTCCAAATTCCAATTGCACATTGGGAGGCCACAATTCTAGATTTTTAGTGTGCTCTATATAAAGATACACCTGTTGATGCCCACACCATACCTACTAGGTGTTGTCAAATCACCACTTACTTGGTGGGCTGCAAAGGCAGTTTGGCCACTCAAGAAAAGTGGGTTTCCTAATCTGCATTTGAGCAGTACTTTCCTCATCTTCAGCAAAATTTGAGGACAACATCTTCTTGGTAGGAATAAATTGGCGAGACTTAGTCTAGCAAACAAGTATTGTATTTGATTTTTTATACTTTGTACTTGATCCTTATCTCTTTAATTGGTGAGACTTAGTCTAGCAAACATGTATTGTATTTGATTTTTTATACTTTGTACTTGATCCTTCTCTTTTGGGTGACTGAATATTAACTGATCACTCACCCACTTTACTGTATTTTATTAGAGATTTGGTGATCTCTACTTTACTATATTTTATTAGAGATTTGGTGATCTCTAATTTCTTTCCTCACAAATTTGTATTTTATTAGAGATTTGGTGATCTCTAATTTCTTTCCTCACAAATTTGTATTTTATTAGAGATTTGGTGATCTCTAATTTCTTTCCTCACAAATTTGTATCCTGCATAAACATAAAGGAGTGTACAACATGGGCATATTTCCAGCGATCTTCTCTCATGCTTGTGTACTAGCTCAGCGATCTTCTCTCATGCTTGTGTACTAGCTCTCTTGTGTTTTTTACTGTGCAGGTGTCTTTCTTCTATTTCTGATATTGTGATCAAATTAGAGTCAGTGGAAGTAACTTGTAGGTTTTAGTATACTACACATGAAAGTAGAATTTTGATTTGAGAAGATTACTCATCCCTACTTTGAACAATGTGGTATATAACAAATAGGCTATGCAACAAGAAGAAGCATGAAGTCTGATGAGTTTTGTCAAAGTAATATCCATAGACAACAGTGAATGCTTATAGATGCACATATCTTAATCAAGTTACTCGAACTCCAGTATCACTTCCTCTAATGCTGTTGTGAGAGACATTGAACCCCAAAGCTAATGCCAAACACATTCCTTTTTATGGTCATGATTTCTTCTTCTACTTTGTTTCCCCTTGTGCTTAGTCTTTGGGATCTGAGCTGGGGCTGTGGATAAGGTGTTAACTCAGCTTTACCACTTAGTAAAACCTCTAATTGAACCACTTAGTAGCAGAACAATTACCCTAGGCTCGAAAGGACAGATTGATTTTTACCCTGGTGAGAAAAGATATATCCTTTGCAGATTCACATTGGACACTTATTTGAAATTGGGAACACATGTACTTTATGTTCTTAATACTTATATTAGATAAAATTGAATAAACTGTACATTTATTTTGGGACTGTCCTGCAAACAAATGGTAACTTCATCCCAGAAGGTTTGTCAGAATATGCTAATAACTGTTGGTACTAGGAATTTGCCTTGTTAGCTAGTTTATGTTTATGATTAGAAATAGAGATTTATGCAGGACATAATTTCCTGTATGTTTATCCCCCTAGCTTGATTTCTATGGGTGAATGTTTTTGGATACTTGGACAATAAGAAACATGTCACCTTCCTGCAATTTCTTGTATGTGATTTTTTTTTAAAGGCAGTTGAGGGGTGTATATGGTTTTGTTGATCATGTAATCATTCTTCCAGGGTGGACTTGGGAATCTTATTTATGATGTCTTTCACTGTTTTGGTGTGAAACTAATTAAATCTATCTAGATATCGTTTAGAGCTATGACGGACTTGAGTCATTCATGCAACAAAATGCCCTTGGTACCATGGCTCTATAGAAAGGAAAAATCTACCCTGACCAATTTCACATGAGATAACTCCCTTTTGTGTAAATACTAAATACTAGTCCATTTTGCAAATCAAATTTAAACAATGCTCTGATACCATCTATATGTACTTGTGTTGCCAAGGTCACATCCTCGTGAAGATGTGATCTTGTGTCTTGCCATTGTGGGGACACATATCTCCATCCCACCTATGCGCAGGTGTGGGATGATGTCCTTGGAGAATCTCGAGGGATGCCCCCCTTAAAATAATCTCAAATTTTCATTTGTATGGTCTAATCCCATGCCCAATTTTTGTTTTTTAAGATTTGATTTGTGTTCTCCATGCCAAACAACCTGATTTAAGGTCTGATTTACATGTTCTATTCCCCGTGATCTTCTATGTGACTCCATCCAGTAAGCTAACATATGCACCTGACCTCCATATTTCATGCCTCTCTAGCTTATATAGAGGTTTAATCTGTCTATTTTATGTCCAATAGCCATACAAAGGTTGGATATGTGTTTTCTTTTGCCTGGTAAACCGTTACAGAGACCTGACCATTGTGTCTAATGCCCAAATATACTTATGAACACCAGCTAACGTTCCTGAATATTTGTACTTCCCACAATTGTGTACCCTTGCCCTGTGTTTTGGGACAACCATATAAATTGCAATGTGCTGCTACTGCTGCCCAATGGTACAGAATTTGTTTTACAGTTTGGATCACAGCGTCTCATGTCTTAGCACTAGTAAATTTTCCTTTTTTTATTAGCTTTTTTCAATATTTATATGATTTTAATATTTTATATTTTGCATACACATGTATGTTATGTTGTCCCATGCATCCCTACTCTCCTTGATTTCAAAAATGACAATCCCTGTTCCTGCACACATGAACCCTGATTACTTAGATATATTGAAATGGTCATTTAGATGACATATTAAGTGATTGTCAGGAAAGACAGAAGACAACTTTTGATTACTTCTGCCCTTTTCAGTTTCATTTGTTAGCAGGCAAAGTAGACCTATGCCCTGCATGAGATTGGTATATTGGGACATGTACTGAGAGGATTAAAACAACTGTGGTTACAATCTTGGATCAAACTTTGGAGCTCCAGCTACTGAACTCCAAATAACAAGAATGGATACAAGTGGTTATTCTCAAAAAATATCATCATGCTAAAAAATATGATCAGGTAATTGCAACTCATATATAGCATCTTGTAGGGCTTCTGGTTTTCAATGAGAGGGCACCATGCCTTAGTAATGCCAATTTTTCAGTTCTTTACTAGACTATAGTATGCAGAGGAAACTTAACAGTAGTTGAAAGTGAAGAATAACTAAGGTGTGACAATCATTTCCTCAGGAATATATATGATTAATAATAATTTTATTAGGCCAGGTTAGCGCAGACTAGCTTCCTGAAATCAGTGTCTCTATGATAATCAAATCAGTGCCAAGTGGATATTTAGTGTGTTGAGTATCATGAAACAAAGTTAGAAATTGCTTGCATGGCTTATATGGCATTATCATTTATTTGGTGAATCTTCTTGTACACTATTATGTAGCATTCTTTGCCATTCTATGACGACCTCAAATTGTTGGGTATATCAGTAAGATTTTAGAACTTCATTGTGAATTTTAACAGGAGATTACCTTAGCTGACCAAGAAGTCAAACCTATCTATCGAGTAATTGGCCAACTTGGTTCCTAGATTAGATGAAGTCAAGTTTGTGATAAATAAATTAGATTCACATTTACTTCAACTAACAGTTTTAGAAGTTAAGGAAGAATTTTATATGATTGAAAGGGCACTTTTCACTTTGGCTGAGATGTTCCCTTAGTGCTTACCTCAGTTCTCACCTTTTGTATCATACAATATGACATATACATCGCTAATACCTTATTCATTGTGTCATGGCTAATATAGGATGACCAAGAATTGCCATTAACAGAGTCTAGAGTCTAGAGTGCTGAAGATATCATGGACAGAGGTATAACGAGGCATTGCTAATATAGTGATGCCAAATATAGCGATGCCTGTAGCTTGCTTTTGAGGAAATAAAATGTTGCCTGAAGTGAACCCATAATTTCCAAGGTTAAGTGTGAATGCCAATTCCTCTTTCAGGTCCATTACCACAATTCAACAATGCCTTTTTAATGTTCACCTTCAATCAAATTCTTATATACTTTGCCCTCAAAACCACACATTCGAGGAGCTATCCATTCACTTGTGTGGAAACAAAAGCAATTTAACTTCAGGCTTTGCTAGATTGTCTCTAGATTTTCAGGTTCGTCTAATAAGTGGTCAGCATCGTACCAAAGGACTGATAAAAAATACACTATAACCTTGAGTAGGTCTAGAATAAATGTGGCCCTTGCAGTCATATACCAGAAAAACAGTGGATTTCACCAACATAAATACACCATTAGAAGGTTCTATTACATCTGATGTGTCATTGTACAGGGCTGCTAATTTTTTGTTACAAATCTAGGCTTATTTTGAATAACATCTCTCTTTAGTTTACTTGTGATCTATCTTTAGTATCAACTAACTTATATAGTTCTTTGTAGACGCAATTTCAAAGGAGCTTGGAACATATTATCAAATGGACAAAAGAAATTGGATGAAATTGAAAAATAGGTATAGTTTGTGTATTTGATTATTCATTGTGATATGCAAAAAATGTATCAGTGGTAACTTGTGCTAATTAAAATTTATATGAATTGCAATTGGTTATGTGTAGGACACTAAAAGAATATAGAGATGGGGTTGAGGAATTCTTAAAGTTTTCCGAGGAGCATTCAAGGAATAAGATGTCCACAAAATGTCCATGTAATAAATGTGGCATAGTGAAAGTACAAACATTTGATAAAGTACGAGAGCACTTGATTTGTGATGGTATAATAGAACAATATAACATTTGGTATTTGCATGGAGAGAGCATTCCGAGTTAGATATCTTGAAAAAAAAATTAATTGATCTAGTTTCAACCTTATATGTTTTACAGTAAAGACATCACTTATTTTTATATGTGCAAACTCCAAATTTTTTTTCTTTGTCTCCTTTAGATTCTATCTATTATTGATAAGGACAGGAAACATTCTGAAAATGAGCCACATGAAGTTCTCGAGCATATTTAATCTCAACTGGTAATCCATTTCATATTAGTCAAGGGCCCTATTTGACTAGGTTGACCAAATGCCATTGATTTTAATTTTTCGTAAAAACCATAAAATTATTAACATAAATTTTCATTTTCTTATTAATAGGGCTATGAACATGTTGTGGAACATGATTATGATAATTAGGTTGATGAGCATGAAACATTCTTTAAGAATGATAGTGAACCTCTAAATAATGATGATGATGCAACGATTGTCGGTGATCAAATGCTTGAAATGGTGAATGATGTCAATCGATGACTTAATCAAAACATCAATGAGAGTTGTGATAATGAGGGGTTGGCATCAACAAATGTACTAAATGAACTTAATGAATATAAGAAGCTTATTGAAGATGCCAAGAGGCCATTGTACCCAGGTTGTGTTGACTTCACAAAACTATCAGCCACTATAGAATTATACAATCTGAAAGTGAAGAGTGGATGGTCTGATACAAGTTTTGACCAAATGTTAGAATTACAAAAAGATGTGCTTCCTAAAGATAACACACTTCTAGATTCTGCATATGCTACAAAAAGTTGATAAAATCATTGGGATTAAACTATGATATGATACACGCATGTCCAAATGATTGCATTTTATATCAAGGAAGTTATGAAAGTAAATATCAATTCCCAACATGTGGAAAATCTCGATGGAAGGTGGATGCTCAATCTTAAAAGGTGCGGAAAGGTGTTCCAACCAAGGTGTTAAGATATTTTCCCATAGCACCAAGGCTAAAAAGAATGTATAGGTATGATCTTGAACACTATAATTTTATTCAAGTTTTCCCCTTCTTGTATTATCTTTACCATTTGTCATAGTGTTATTATATGATAATATATTATATAAATGATAAAAATATTTTTCATTATAGCTCTACAGACATGTCACAAAAAATGAGGTGGCATCATGAGAATGCAAGTAATGATGGTCAAATGCACCATCGTGTTGATAGCCCAACATGGAAAACTATTGATGACAAATGACCTAGTTTTTCTAGCGAACCTCACAATGTACGACTTGCAATGGCAGTAGATGGATTTAATCCTTTTGGAGACTTGAGCAGCACATACAGTGTTTGGCCTGTAGTGTTAGTTACATACAACCTTCCACCATGGTTGTGCAAAAATGAATTTTTGTATGCCAACATTATTAATACCTGGTCCCAAGCAACCAGGCAATGACATTGATGTGTATTTGGAACCCTTGGTAGATGAACTAAAGGAATTATGGGACCAAGGGGTATGGACATATGATGCTTATAGTAAGACATGCTTTAACATGAAGGAAATTCTTATGTGGGTGATCCATGATTTTCCTGCTTATGGGAATATGGATGGTTGCACAACAAAAGGCTATAATGCATGTCCCATATGTGGGAGGAACACAGAATCAGAGTACCTTAGTTGTAGTAGGAAATGTGTGTACATGGGACATAGGAGGTTTCTTCCTCAACATCATAAGTTTCGCTCACAAAAGGCACCATTTAATGGGAAGGAGGAGCATCGTTATGCCCCTCCAATTGTAAAAGTATCAGATATTTTGAAGGAAACAAAAGGAAAGGAAGAAATTTGGGGGAAGATTGAATCAAATAAAAGGAAAAGAAACAATAAAATAGGTGAAAAGATTGATGTTGTGGTGTGGAAGAAACAATCAATTCTATTCAATCTACCATATTGGGAGGTATGTAGACCCATCAACCATGCCTAATTATTGGACACAACTTGCTTAGTTGACCTCATTGTGATTAGATTTCTTGGTTGAATTTATTGTTTATCTATTTGTCCATATTAAATATTGTTATGATATTCTTGATGTGTTGGAATGCAGAAACTCTTAATACGCCACAATTTAGATGTAATGCATGTGGAGAAGAATGTGTGTGAAAGCATTTTTGGAACTATTTTAGATATAAAAGGGAAGTCCAAAGATGGAAAAAAATCACATGATGACTTGCAAAAAATGGGTTTGAGGAAATCACTGTGGCCAGAAGTTAAAGGACAAAAAATATTCCTTCCACCTGCACCACATACTCTTTCAAAGAAAGAGAAACATACCTTATGTCATGTTCTTTTCATGTTAAAGGTGCCAGATGGTTACAACTCTAATCCAAAAAATCATATATCTATGGAAGATCTTAAGTTCCATGGTATGAAAGCACATGATTTCCATGTTCTAATGCAACAACTCCTCCCAGTGGCTTTGCGTCATGTGTTGCCAATTGTTGTTCGAAAGACGCTTTGTAAGCTTTGTTACTTTTATAGGAAAATTTGTGCAAAATCAATTTTAGTAGAGTGTCTTGACAAGTTGGAAAATGATATTGTGGAGACAATGTGCTTTCTTGAAAAGTAATTTACTCCATTCTTCGATATAATGTTGCATTTGAATGTACATTTGGTACGTGAGCTTCGATATTGTGGCCCGGTTGCATATAGATGGATGTACCCCTTTGAGAGGTACGTGAAACTTTACTTTTTATCAAGCACAACAACAAGATGAATTTTTTTGAAAGCTTTTGACATTACTTAATTCTCTTTTGTTCATTTTGTAGGAACATGAAAGTATATAAGAGTTATGTTAAGAACAAAAATAGGCCTGAAGGATGCATTGTTGAAAGCTATACTGTGGAGGAATCAATAAAGTTTTGTTGAGGATACTTGAAAGGTATGGAAGCTATTGGATCCACACATGGTCAAAATGAAGTGTGGGATGAGGAAGTTGAAGAAGTTATCCTTGATGGAAAGCCATTATTTGTTCCAATTCCTTCAGAACTGGATGACATTAGTTGGGAACAAGCCCATAGGTGGTTTCTATTTCACACAAACGAAGTTGATCCATGGATAGAGTAAGTAACATATTTGACATGTAATTTTTTGTTTGTTTGTTTATGGTTTAGCGAAACATAGATCCATGGAGAGATTAACATATTTGACCTTTAAAAATATTTTATTCATATTTTATCAAAGCACATTAACCACCATATCTATTGTCCATAATTGTTGAATTAGGATGCACAAAATGGAGATTGCCAACTCAATTACCCAAACAAAGAAAGATGAAGCTCTATTGCAGAAACTCTACACCCATAATTTTACTAGTTGGTTAAAACAATAGGTAACAATATTATTTATATCATAATTGTACTTAAAAATCAGTAAATGGGAATATTGTCATGTAGGAAATTAAATATTTTTTCAGAGGTTGAATGTATGAATTCTAACTACATTTGAAAATCTAAAACTATACAGGTGGAAGGAGATTGAAAGGTGTCTAATACACTTAAATGGCTAGCGCGTGGCCCCAGGAAATTCGTGAATAAGTACAAGGGATTCCTAATCAATGGCTATAGATTCCATACAAAAAGCATAGAGAATGAGAGAACCACCCAAAATAGTGGCGTATGTATGGAAGCTCAAACAATGATGAGGTCAAGTTCCAAAGATGCAAACCTTGTACTTCAAAAGAAAACATTTTATGGAGTGGTAGAAGAAATAATTACATTGGACTATTTTTGTATGGAGTACACATTGTTCAAATGTAATTTGATTGATGTATAAAATAAGAGAGGGATTAAAACCGATGATTTGGATTTTACAATGGTGAATATAAAGAAATGCTTAAGTCAAAATCATTGGCAAGATGATCCATTTATTCTAGCATCGCAAGCTAAACAAGTATTCTATGTACAAGATCCAGTTGAGACTGATTGGTATGTAGTGTTAACATGTCCTCCAAAAGGATTGAGAAATAATACATCATATGAACCCGAGTATGCAGATTTGTCACAGGTTGTAGACTTTCAAGAAACAAAATGTGTAAGTGAAGAACATATCAATGATGTCGATGTCAACATTGACATGATATGGATTATGTTCATTCAGATTGTGAAGGAATATGGTTGAATATTAAGAAATAAAAGATATCGATTTTGCTATTTTGTTTCGAGAACTCCAAAATTGATATTTGGTTATGAAGAGAGATTCCTTTGTGTCTTATCTATAAAATGTTTTAGACCCATTTAGTAGATCTATTTTTAGTCCCTGCCTACGACAGAGACTATTGTTTTTGTCTTGCACCATTAATCTTGTCAAATTGAACACATAAAAATTTGATATGTGCGAAGTTTCTGTAACTTTTATATTTTTATATATTTTTAAGATTGAAATGAGAATTTTCTATATTATTATTGGACCAAAGCCCTAAAATTTACTCGCTTAAAAGAACCCAGAAAATACAAATTTCTTGGGTACATGCAATTTGTTTAGCCTTCTTCTGTGATTGTTGGTTGCAAAACAAACTATGCAAAAAGGTTTGTTTACTAGTTGGTTGATGATTTAAATCTTCAGACATAGATGACTATTATGCTTAATATGCGTTCAACAAAAAGGTTTCTTAAACTTGCTGACTCTTGTGCTCTAAATTATTTTGAAATTGCTTACAAAGTTGTGGCTTATACAAGTTGTTTCAAGACTTTATGGGCTTCTAATTGGTTGATTGTGGTCCTGCATGACATGTTTAGTCTTGTTTCTTGCAGATTTTGTAGAAAAATTGTGCAGTCAAAGGCAAATGGATGCTTTACTATTTGTCTTTTCATTTGGACTTGTAGAAAAAATTCCAATTGTGCCTTTTTTGAAGGAATATCTCAAGCATCCAAGGAAAGCATCAGAAGAAATAGCAAAAAAAGGAAGAGATCATGTTGGGTCACTAGTATGTTTATTCTTATTGGCGTGGTTCATGCTCCCTTGTCAGTATAAACTATCAAAATATTAACTTGTCATTAGACATATTCTTTGAACACTTCCATGTCTTATTGCAGAATTCAACAACCTCAAAAGAAATTGATTCATTGAACAATGTAATAAAGGGCATTGAAGTGCTTCACATCTATAAACTTTACCAGAGCTATTATTGAGTCTTTGGATGTGGTTATTTTTTCAAAGCACACATGTATAAGAAGACGAGAAATAATATGCCTACCTAATTTCAAGTTATCTTCCTATGAATAGGGTGTTCCCTTCCATAAACCTCAGGACTTGCTCTTCTTCTTTCTAGTGAACAAATTTGGGACTTTTCATCAATTGTGAGACAATTCCAACCCCATGACTATCAGTTTCTTATTTAGAGTTATGCCCACTAGATTAGAACCCACATAAGGAGAATTCCATTCCCGTTTCAAAAAAACCTGCAATTGACTTATACCATGCTATTTAATATTTTATGTATTTCTTCACGTCCTTGGCATGTGACATAAAGACGCAACATGCTACCCTACATTTTCTATACTAACACTCCTAGAAAATAATAAAGTATGCCCAAATATGTCATTTCAAATTATCTATGCAACTCACCTTTTGGTTTTTCAATTATCGAAGTTGTTACCTATATTGATGAGATCATCTACAACTAAGGCCACAGTGACAATATATGTTAGATTTTTATCCATGTTGCACTAAAGGTGTTTTTCTTCAGCAACACTACAATACATTGCAGTTTCCATTCAACGGAGAAGTGTACCTAGTAGTAGCCTTGGTCTGTGTGCAAATGGGTTGAATTCACACTAGACTTTATCTATTGTTTTGAAGGTGTTTCTCCTTCAATAGTACTTCATCTCAGTAGATCCTTTCAATCTACACCTTCAACAAATGCATACAGCCTTGGGGTACATGCTACAGATTCCAGTTTTTCTGTGAGGGTATAGAAACGATGAAAGAAGCACATCGATTTTAGGCATCTTATGGTTGTTGTATGCAAGCATGCTTGTCTAGTGTTTCTTAAACTTATATAGAGCCATATTTAGTATACTTTTATAGTTTGACTTAGATGCTCACTTTTCTTAATTTAGGTGTTTTTCTTAGTACTATGTTATGCATAGATTTATCTTTAAGAAAAGTGCACAGTAGAGAAGGGTTCTATATTTTTAGTAGGGGACACTCTTCTAGGTAAGAGGTACTCTATTCTAGGGAGCTTCTATCATGCATGTTAGGTGCTTTATCTTAGATAGAGTTCCAAGTTCCTGCCTCCTTGACAAAGTCCTTGCCAGACAAGACACCGGTGGACAAAGTTCCAAGTCCCTAAATTTTCCAAAAACCCACCTGAGCCTAGCTATCTAGCCTAAAATCCTTTACATTCCAGTCATCTCTTGCCTATGATTTCATAGAGAGAGCCCTCTCTGGTTTTGTATGGCTAGCTACCAAACTAAAATCTTGGTATGTGGTTACCTCCGTCGATCTCCTCATTAGCTTGGGACATTGTGGAGGATAATAGAGGACATAACAACTAGGGAGTGCCAAGGTGTTCTAGTGAATGTAAGGTTCCCAAGTCATGAAAAAATGTAATGCTAGTTGTGAGGTCATGACTGCCAAGGTGTGTTAGGGAATGTTAGGGCATGCTAACATGTGCCAGATAGTATGAAGACATGTCAAACAAGCTAAGATTTTCCAAGTGCTAAGGCATGCCAAGATGTTCAAGGGTTCCAAGTCCCCGCCTCTTCTTCTTCCATATGCTATCCACTTATGACATTTCATTTGCAATATTTGGTGCATTTGCTAGTTATAGATCATTTATAGGTTATAAATGTCTTCAGAGTTTCACTTCTAATTGAGTATTCAACTAAACATATTGATTCTCTTATACATAACTATTTTTCCCTCCACCCACTTTTCATAACTTCAATAACCATTAGGTAGGGACCTGCAACTTCAATGCTTCTTTGCTTGTTTAGTAAAATATTGCTGAGACTTTAATTTATTGAAAGTTGTAGAATTTACAATTTATGAAGTTTCAAGGTCTAATTTTTAAAAGTATAATTCTTTAAAGGGTGCTAGCTCAATGGAAGAGCACTTGCTTTACAAGCAAGAGGTTGGTGGTTCGATTCCATCGTGCCCTGACATCCATATGGAATGGCGACGATCAATTTTTGGTGACGGAGGCACTTTTGACCATCACCAATGAGCTTTGGTGACATTTTTCGACCCTCACCAAAAATATGAAATGGTGACGGTCAATGAATGCCACCATATATATGCATCAATAGTGACGACCTTCAAAAGTCCGTAACCATAAATCATTGTTGTTGATATGAAATGGTGACGGTCATTGTCTGTCATTATAGTCATTATTCGTGATGGACCTTGAATGTCACCACAACACCTATACTTCTAGCAATGCAGCTTTTGGTGACGGTCAACGAACGTCACCATATATATGCACCAATAGTGACGACCATTAAAGATCCATCACAATAAATCATTGTTGTTTATATCAAATGATGACGGTCATTATTTGTCATTATAAACAATATTCGTGATAGACCTTGAATGTCACCATAACACCTTTGGTGATGTTCAGTTTTCGGTGATGGAGGCTATGGTCCTTCACCATTTCTCATATGTAATGGTGACGGTTGTTATCTATCATTATAAATCATTATTGGTGACAAACTTTGAATGTCACTACAACACCTATACTTTTGGCGACGCCACCTTTGGTGACATTCAGTTTTTGGTGACAGAGGCTATGGTCCATCACCATTTCTCATATGAAATGGTGACGGTCACTATCTGTCATTATAAATCATTATTGGTGACAGAATTTTTATGTCACTACAACACCTATATTTTTGGCGATGCCACTTTTGGTGACGGAGGGTGTGGTTGTCACCATTGCTCATATGAAATGGTGATGGTCGCTATCTGTCATTATAAATCATTATTGGTGACGAACTTTGTATGTCACTACAACACCTATAATTTTGGCGACGCCAACTTTGGTGACGTTCAGTTTTTGGTGACGATTTCTCTTTTGACCATCACAAGTGAGCTTATGGTGACATTGTTCACCCCTCACCAATGTCCTGTTTTCTTGTAGTGACACTAGTTGATCTAGGAGCTACCATTAACATATTAACAACATAAACTTGTCAAGCACTTGGTATTACAGCCTTAGAACCAACCACCACTTTATTAGAACTTGTTGATCAGTCGATGGTAAGACCAGAAGGGACTTTACAATATATTACAGTTTCTATTGGCTCATGGGAGTATGTAGTAGATTTCCTGGTTATAAACCCAAGGAGTAGGTTGGATGGGCATCCTTTGATTCTGGGTCGACCTTGGCTGGCAACAGCTAATGCATATATTGGCTGCCGAGAAGGCAGCATGACTATCACAAAGGGAGATGCTGTAAAAAATCTGGTGTTATACCCTCCTGCCAAGCCAAGTTTTCCCATTGTAAAAATATGTAAGCAGCCACCAACGTACCTGGAAGAGAGCATCCATTCACCACTCATAGTAGCAGAAGTGCTAGAATTTAAAAATCAAATTGAAGATGACATTCTCAACAATTTTATAAATCAGCCAACCAATGTGGAGTGTCAGATGTTGAAAGAAATTCTTGATAATGAAGCCATGGAAGATCCCCTAAAGGATACAGATGACCAACATATTCAAAAAACTGTTGTTCAGAATAGCAAACAAGTTGAGATCGAGCCAGGTAAAGTTCTAAATATCAATGCTAATCTGGAGAGCGAACAACAGAAAAAGCTTATCCAGGTATTGCAGAAAAATAAAGGGGCTTTTACCTGGGATTATCTTGATATGAAAGGGATAGATCGATAGCTATGTACACACCACATTTATATAGAGAAGGATGCGCAAACCCATCCGGCAGCCTCAATGGAGGCTGAACCCTCACCTCAAGGATATCATGAAAGAGGAATTACAAAAGCTACTGGATGTAAACTTTATTTATCCTATCTCAAACAGTAAATGGGTCTCCCCCTTGGTGGTCGTCCCCAAGAAAAATGGGAAATGGCATATTTGTGTAGGCTATTGAGATCTAAATAAGGCAACACAAAAAGACCACTTTCCCCTCCCATTCATTGATCAGGTCCTCGATACGTTGGCAGTGAAGTAGTTCTTCTCCTTTCTAGACAGCTTCAGTGGGTACAATCAAATTCATATTGCCCCTGAAGACCAAGAAAAAATGACCCTCACCTATCCTTGGGGCACATTTGCATACAGGGTATTACCATTTGGCTTGTGCAATGCCCTGCCACATTTCAGAGAGCTATACTAAGCATCTTTTCTGATCTAATAAATGAAGGACTAGAGGTATATATGGATGATTTTACTCCATATGGGGATGATTTTGATCAAGCATTACGAACGCTACTAGGTTATGTTTAAGTAATTTCAAGTGTCACATGATGATGACCAAGGGTGTGATCCACGGACATTAAATATCTACAGCAGGAATACAGGTAGACCCAACAAAAATATAGGTAATGCTTTTACTTCCTACCTCCTGCACCCAAATAGAGGTACGTAGTTTCCTAGGATATGCAGGTTATTATTGTAGATCTATCAAGAATTTTTCATAGATTACAACACCCTTATACGCTCTAACTGGAAATGTTGATTTCAGTTGGTTTGACAAGTGTGACATAGCTTTGGCAGGATTAAAGAAACTAGTCTCAACAGCACCAGTATTACGTGGACCAAACTGGGAGCTTCCTTTCCATATTTCGGCGGACACATCAGATGTAGCCATAGGCACTATCCTCAGTCAGGAGGAGGACAAGAAACCTTATGTTATATATTACATTAGCAAAAATATCACCCCTGGCGAACTCAATTACACAGTGACAGAAAGAGAATTCTTAGCAGTTATTTATGCAATAAACAAATATAGACACTAAATAACTGGCTACCAAGTCTTTGTGTACACTGGTCACTCTACTGTTAGATATCTAGCTAATAAACCAATCACAAATGGTCGAGTAACACGATGGTTATTGTTTTTGCAGGAGTTCGACATTACCATTAAAGATCATCCAGGAAAGGAGAATCTCGTTGCTGATTTTCTATCTTGAATTCTGAAGGTTAATGATCCACTGGCGATAGATGACCAATTCCCAGATGAGCACCTGTTTGTTGTGGCGGTTAAGATGCCATGGTACGTAGATGTGGCAAATTATCTTGCAGTAGGGAAGCTACCTAAACATTTAACAACAAGGGAAATAAAATTGATTGTTCAGCGTAGTGCCCGGTTCTCTTGGATATGAGGATATCTTTTTCATACAGGGGCTGACATGTGTATACACAGATGTATCCGCGAAGATGAGATCCATGACATCTTGAAGGCCTGCCATGACGAACCTTATGGAGGAAATTTCACAGACTGAAGGACAGGATATAAGGTATTACAAATGGGCTATTATTGGCCCACTATCTTTAAGGATGCTAAAAAATATGCCTAGGCCTGTGACAGTTGCCAAAGGATGGGTCGGCCTAGTCAATCTGATGAAATGCCTCTGCGGCCACAATTTGTCATAGAACCCTTCAAGCATTGGGAATTTGACTTTGTAGGTCCATTCCATTCGCCTTCTAATCAGAAGGCCTACATAATGGTAGCCACAGATTATGTGACAAAATGGGTGGAAACAGTAGATTTACCAAGAACCACATAGGAAGCAATGACTAACTTCATTTTTGGACTATTTGTGTGGTATGGATTGCCGCAAGAAGTGGTCATAGATGGGGGAAAGAAATTCACAGGTAACAAGATTACTGCTACCCTCCGAAACCATCATATCACGCATATAATCACTTCTCCGTATCACCTGCAGGTGAACGGGCAGATAGAAATCACCAACAAGGTTATAGAACCAATTCTAACCAAGAAAATCTCAACAAACTGACGAGATTGGACTGCTAGACTGCCAGATGCCTTGTGGGCCTATCATACGACTTGGAGGAATACTACTGGATACTCTCCCTACCAGCTTGTGTTCGGTAAAGAACCAATTTTTCCAATCGAATTCGAAATAAAGACTCTAAGGATGGCCCAGGAAGTGGGTCTAGACTTAACAGAGGCTCAAACCAATTTTCTTCAAGAGATTAACGAACTAGATGAAGTTCAATTGCTTGCTTTGCAAAGAACTGCAATAATACAACAGCAAAGGGAAAAATGGCATGACAACCTTATCAAGAAGAAAATGTTTCAAAAAGGGGATTGGGAACTTCTGTATGATTCCAGGTTCCAGGACTTCCCAAGCAAGTTGCAAACAAGATGGCTCGGCCCTTATGAGATTCAAGAAGTACATAACAATGGTACTCTTACCTTGACTACCATAGACGGATCCGGCCATTCCTTTAAGGTAAACGGGCATCGAGTGTGCCTCTATCATCAACCACTTACCAAAGAATCTTTCTGCAAGAAGGTACGCGAGGACCCCTCCATGCAAATTATAGCTGCAGGGAATGATAACCCAACAACTTTTTCTTTAAAAAATTGAAATTGCTTGAAAAATTGTAAATAATGTACATACCTTTGTAGGCATTACCTTGTAAATATGGATATTTTTTTTTTTTTTTTTGGTTGTTTTCGCTGTTCACACAATTGAACAACTATCGTTCAATTGATTGAACAACATATCTATTTTTCTCTTTTGTAGCTTGCCTTTCAAACAACTGAACGTTTTCCGTTCAATTGATTGAACATCACATTTTTATTTATTATTTTGTTGTTCAAACAATTGAACATTTTGTCGTTCAATTGTTTGAACAACAGATTTTTTTCTTTTTTCTTTTTTTTGTTGTTCAAACAAGCGAACGTTTGTCGTTCAATTGACTGAACAACACATTTTTCTTTGTTGGTTTCATTGTTCATACAATTCAACGTTTGTCATTCAATTGATTGAACAACACATTTTTCATTTTTCATTTTTTTGTTGTTCAAACAAGTGAACGTTTTGTCGTTCAATTGATTGAACGACACATTTTTCTTTATTATTTTGTTGTTCAAACAATTCAATGTTTTGTCGTTCAATTGATTGAAAAACACATTTTTTTCTTTTTCTTTTTTTCTTTTCAAACAAGCAAACATTTGTCATTCAATTGACTGAACAACACATTTTTCTTTGTTGGTTTCATTATTCATACAATTGAACGTTTTCCGTTCAACTGATTGAACATCACCTTTTTTCTTTTTCATTTTTCGTTGTTCAAACAAGCGAACATTTACCATTCAATTGATTGAACAACACATTTTTGTTGTTTTCGTTGATTGAATGACTACCGTTCACTTGATTGAATGGCACATTTTCAGTTCATTGGTTTTCATTGTTCAAGTTATTGAATAATTTCCATTCACTTGATTGAACAACATTGTTTTACTTCTTCTTTTTTTTTGTTCAAACAACTGCACGACTATCATTCAATTTATTGTACAACATATACATATATATATATATATATATATATATATATATATATATATCAAATGTTTTCGCTATTCAAACTATTGAACACTTGCCATTCAATTGATTGAACAACACATTTCTCTTTATTTATTTTTACTGTTCAAACCATTGAATGACTACCGTTCAATTGATTGAACATCACATTTCGTTTTTATCTCAACTCCGCTGTTCAAACAACTGGACAACTGCCGTTCAATTGATTTAACAACAATTTCGCTTTTGATTGATTTTTGTTGTGCAAATGATTGAACGATTGTTGTTCAATCAATTAAACAACACCTTGTTTTAATTATTTTTATTTTTGCTGATTGAACCACACCTTTTACGAGCTCAATTTTGAATTTTTTTCATTTTTCTCTTGATCATTATACCATGCTCTTCTTCTTTTGTATTGCAAATAAGAACCATGTGCATTTGTGCCTCTTCTAAAGATACATGGTAATAACAATGTCATTATAACTTCTAAAACCCTTTTGTTGGTTATCTTTATTCATCGAGCTAATATGGTGTATCTTTATAATGGTTGTTTGAATATCTTTTCTTTTGGGACACATTAGGAAATGATTCATTACCTTTAATCCATGCTGGCTTATGTTTTTACTTCCAAATGGATTACACTCATCGATATAATGTTAAGGGATAAGAGTATACTACTTCCATTTGGCATCTTCTTACTTCTTACACCATCCCAAAATGAGCCTCCCTTTTTACAAGAAAAATTGTAAAATAAAAATAAAATAGAAAAATGCTTACAACATTGTCCAAAGAGGATAGGGGGTCTCATCATGAGCCAGCCTACCATGGTCATAAGAATGTAACAAGTGACATTCCTATTTGGCTACCAAACCAAGGTAATGATCTTCTTGATAAATAATTTGTCAGAAGAACAAGGGATCTCATCACGAATCAACCTGATCATCTCTGTTTCACCCTGGTGAGTGGAAGTATGGTTATCTGGTCACCATGCTAGCATAGTGGTCTCTTTGTGACAAAAGAAAGAAAAAATTAAACTGTAAAAAGGAGTCTAGCTCATTTGGGAGGTTTAAAAAGCAACCTTGTCGAGGCTATGAATGCTTGCTGACAGCAGTGGCTCTGCTGTGGTATTGGAGTATTATCTTATATTACCATATGACATCTACCTCTTATCCCCTATGACTCTATTTCTAAACGAAAATGTTCGTTTGGTAGAACTTTTACAAGCTGCATAGCATGGTAATTTTGTTTATACTTATCATATTCCATATGTCCACGTATTAACTGACAACCATTAAACATAAGCCACCAATTATGCTAATGTGATTAATTCCGCTCACGGTAAAATCTTTGACATAATGACTTGATATTGTTGTTTTTATTTTGGCCAATTCACGTCTGACGACGCATGTCGCTTAAATGCTTTATTGATTTGCGTGTTGTGCTTTTTAAATTGGTTGCCAACATTTATTTCGCATTAGTTATTTTCCTATTTTCCGCGTGCTGAAAGGACATGGACACCCTTCTCTCATCAACGGGGGGGAGGGGAATGGCCTCCGTATGGATGGTACTTATTCCAGTAATGAATAAATGTGTGATAATCATTCGAATTACCCCCGGAGTACGAATTGCATGATGTGCAGGAATATGTAATAATTAGCATCAAATTCTGATTGCTAGAAGAATGGAAACCATTATGGTGGGCATGCGAACATATGATTTTGCGTTAAGTATGGTTGGCAGGATGGATGAATTAACTAAAAACGATAATACTTATCCAAGTAGCATCATTTCCTTTATAATTTATGTGATATACATTGTTGTTGTGTTGCATTACAGGGGTAAAACACAGTTGTATACAAATGACCCAGACTCAATTACATCAGCTATGGGCGGAAGAGCAATTTGGAGTGAGCCTGCAATATTGATGGTGTTAGATCAAGCACGAGAAATCCTTGAATGCACTGGCTGGTTGCAGTACTTAAACATATTGCAAGGATTCCATGAAGAGCTAATGCTGGAGTTTCTGCAAAATCTGCAGAACGGTAGTACAGTGGTCAAAGGCATAAACATGGTAGGTTCAGAAGAAGGCCTGGCCGAAGTCACCCGACTTCTGGTGGAGGAAGCGAAATGGACAGACAAACATGTCTTTTTATACAACGCAATTGAAGCCTTCCAGGACCCAGGCGAGCAACTAGTACGAACGGTGAAAGGAATTCAACCTTCGGCATTGCAACAACCATGGCAAGAGTTGGCAGTCATCATCCAAAGATATATCACTTGCGACGGTCGGCATGACATGGTAAAGCCTTGAAAGCTGAAACTCCTAGCCATTTTAAAGCAAAGAATTTCAGTTAATTTACCATTTTATTTACGGTTAAGGGCAACCAAAGACCCACATAGTGTAGTCAGCCATCATGGGTTAATTAAGTTAATCATTGCAAATAGATTGGCACAGCAACAATTATCATGGGAAAGTATTATAAATCTTACATTGGCTCCACCCCCTGAAAATGAGGAAATAGAGCAGCAAGGGCCAAGAACTCCAGGCCCAAAGAAAATATTAAAACGAAAGAGCCCCACTGCACCCCTAGAATCAGCTAAGCATAGATGCTCGGTGAGAGTAAAAGCACAGCAATGCATTGCAATCCAAGCAAAAGAAGTTGGACCATCCCGTACACCTCCTCTTAGTCCTCAAGAGCCTCCTTTGCAAGACTATGAGGAGGAAGTGCCAAGGGTTTTGGGAAGCATGGGAATGTTTACCGAGGGCATGGAACAACCAGGCAACACTGAAGAATAGAATGGTACCCCTGATCGGTCAGTCCCTGCTGCCAATTCTGACCATGAACAAACCCAGCCATACACTGATGCCATGGAGGAGTAGAGAGAGTTACTTCCTGATAGGGAAACACCCCTAGAAGCCGAGGAACACAAAGAAACCCCATCAGAAAGAAACCTTGAATATGAAAACTTGAAGGATTCCAATCAACCAAGTGATATTCCCTTTTCAAAGTCCCCCGTGGACGAGGCCTACCAAGAAGAAGACCACAAGAATGATGACTATTCAGGAGATACCATTGCATTGGGATCTCTTGAACACAAAATGAATAATAATTATGAAATGGAAGAAGAAATCCTGCCAGAAAATACAGCTCCAATTGGGAACGTTCATGATGATAACATAATGAAGCGTGTGCATGCAACATAAGGTAATGCAGCCCCAGATTGGAACCCTAGAGTAGAAGATCCCTACAAAGCTAAACTTAAAAAGGTGCTCATAAAATACAAAAAATAGAAGCAGATAAACAGGTAGTTGAAATATTGGCTAAAAGAAGCAACCAGAATGAGGAAATTGAAAGCAGAAATGGAGAATGCAGGGACACAAACAAAACAATGTTTTGTGAAGGATGTTGAGACTCAGATAGAGTTTCTTAAGGGTTGCCCAAGAGAAACCTAGACTGAGCCTACTATTAGAGAAGATATTGCCATACAAACAAAGGAGCCCTGTATCCTTTCATAGGGAACTCAAACGACCTACCCCACTGCGGACACTGCTATCCAGACTGATATTGAAGGAAATTTTCAAGTTGTAATTTTGAAAGCAGTTGAAGCTGCTATGCAGATTGACCCTGAGGAGACCCAAGATGCAGAAGTCCAAACAGATGAAACGCCTCTTTACACCCCCTTGGTTAGAGAAGCTGTTATTAGAAAATTAGAGAATGAGCTTTTAACAGTTCACCAAGAGCTAGCTCAGCACAAGGAAAAGGTGGTCCCTTTTCATGAACACCAAGGGCTAAAGAAGAAATTCGAGGCACTTACCAGGACGGAGGACAAGACTTTTTCTCAATACAAGGCTGAGCAAAAGAAGGTTGAAAATTTAAAGGGTCAATTGCAGAAAGCTAGAGAACAAATGGAGGTTGTCTATTCTCTCTATTCAGACACTCTATCTTGTCAAGCTCCCACTACTAATTATGCTTTATTTCTTATGGAGAGATATCTCTTGTTAAAATTTAAGGCCGTTAAGGCTGGTAAACTGACAGAAATTAAAACCACTCCTAATTTTATTAAGTGTTTCAGAGAACACGATGAGAAGATTCAACGCCTCCTTTGTGAGCTCTATATGCATAATTTTGTTTTAGAGGATGATAGGGATAGTCACCCTGCCCCTTTCATAGGAGACATTCAATTTCAGGCATTCCTTTCCTTTGCTGCTAATCAGCTAAAATGGGCCAAGGCTTACAACACATTCAAAAGGTATGAATATGGCATTGACCTATGGGTTAGAGGAGAACCTACACAGCCACTGCTCTTATCAGTCCGACATAAGTAGTTTATGAAGAAAAATGGCGTCGTAGGAAAATTGGGGCCAATCCATACTGATATCATTCAAGCCAGAAAGGAATACTTCCAGGATATCAAAGAAGAAGCCTTGGCTGTACCAAAGCAAAGATGGGAAGTTTCCAGTAACACTGTGAGCATTCGGGAGCTGTTCGGATACCGTAACTTCCAAGCTGCCTCTTCCCAATTTTTCAAATAGCAATATGATCTTAACATTGGGACCAGACTAGATAGGATGACGCTACAGAACACCAATCATATGGTACCCTCCTAATCAATACCGTAGTGATTATAATTTAAAATATCATGAGGTAACCCACGCTTTCACTATCCTCAAGCAAAAGAATGGTTTTAGGAATTACAGGGAAGAAGTATACCCTTCTTATTCCCTCACATAGTTGCATCTGAACTATACTCTTGCACGAGGACGTGCAACAACGTAAGTTGGGGAGTATGTTGGGACGAGGAAAAGGTATGATTTCTCTTCATTTCATGCTTTGTTTATCATTCATCCTTATAATATTATCTCCGTTTATAGAATAAAGTGAGGAAAATATCAGTCAAAGTTGGAAGAAACTATTTGCTGATAGAATAGGCGAATTAGTATGAAAAATTGATTCTTTGCTATCTTTGTATGTAGAGATGTGATTGGGAAAAATCTGTTTTGTTGGCAGGATAGCACAAGGCCATAAAGGGGAAAGCCACAACTTTTGGGGCAGACAAGGAAGCGGAAGATTAGTTCGAATACTCCTGTTTTATCATATGATCAGATTTTATATTGTGAAATCCTCAGGATCTCCTAATCTTAAGGATTCACTTCTATCCAAGTTTCTCTTTTATGTTATATAAGGCTGAAAGGAAGCTAGATACGAGTTCATACTTTTAATATGTAATTATTCTTTTTGGAGCAAAAACGTTGTTAATTCAGTGACTCTATCAGCTGTTACTTTGAAGTTAATGAAAGAAGGTTGCGCTTGATATATCTCTGTATTTACTAAGCAAAGGCTTCTGGTGACTCTGGGCCCAGTCACAAGAAGTTCCACTTCTCCTTTGTGTTAGAGTTTACATTCAGTCTTTGTAATTGGTTTAATGTTTATTTCTTTTATTTATTTTGAAGATTTTTGACATTGATTTATATCGCTGTTCACTTAGGTTTATATTGAAGCTGTGTGAGAGAGTTAAGTAAGTGCCTTCATTAGAATGAGTGAATGTGTGTTTGATTTTTGTTCAATTTGAATAGATGTTATCATAGATCTTGAGAGACAACACTGAGTAACTTCTACGAACTGTAATATAGAATGTTTACCATTTAGGAATCTTTTATAGTTGTTGTTGTTCACTTACTGATTGATGTTCAATTACCGATTGTTGATTGTTGTTCATTCATTATTGTTGTTTAGTAATGCATATTGATTTGAGTTGTTATAGATTGGTAGTGTTGTTCGATAATCATAGTTGCTTTACTTGATTAAGTGTGATTAGTCTCAAGCTTATTTGAATAATTCTCCATGTAATTCTCAATTGCATTCAGTTCCAATTGGTTTCGAAACAAGTTGTTGTTAAACACACATGGGTAGAAAGAACAATATGAAAGATAAATCATCAGAGTACAATTTTTATTAACAAATGATTTACATTTATAGTACAATATGTGACTGTTGGGTTCCACATCCCAAGGTCTCTTGGACTACTTAGTCTATTTAGCTTCCACACTAACCCATTTAGGATTAGGTGTCCAACATTCCCCCCCTTAATCCGAAGGGTTATGTATGAGTCCAAGAAGAGAGCTGTAATACAAAATGTGCAAAAAATGCATGGCAGGACAAGGCTGAATGTGCTCTCTGAAATGTTGGTATAAAGGGCGGTGGTTTAAGGATGACCACCAACACTGGAACGCTTAGTGCAGTTCCTGGAACTCTTCCAAAACTGGCAAGAACTGAAGTCTTCTGCTAGAGGAAGTGATCCTATTGTTTTAAAGACAGAAACCTTCAACCATGAAAGGGAGGCCTCACCTCGCATAAAAGGGAGAACTTCAACCTGAAAAGGGAAGTCTCAACCTGTGATGGTTTAAGGATGACCAACAACTCTGGAATGCTTAATGCAATTCCTGGAACTCTTCCAAAACTGGTAAGAAGCTGGAGTCTTCTGCTAGAGAAAGTGTCCCCAATTTTGTTCCTGGAATTCTTCCGAAACTGGCAAGAAGCTGAAGTCTTCTGCTAGAGGAAGTCTCCCAGATTGCCAACTGAAGGCATGTTTATGGGCATCTTTGTCTCTGGCTACAACTCTGAAACTGGTGTGGCAGGTTGTGGCTCAGGCTTGCTTGATGTGGCTTTGAAGCTTGTAGATGACCATCATTTCCCCCCTGTCAGATACAAGGTGAGATGATGGAGAAAATTCAACTTCAAGACTGTTCAATACTCTGGAACAAGTTCTGACATGTGTTTGGAATATATTCTTAGCTGTTGATGCCCATTGCCAAGAAGCGATCCATCCAAGATAAATCTTTGTTCTTGCAAGACGTTTGTTTCTGAAGCATCTGTGTGAAGAATGACTGGTTTTATGACAGTGCTTACATGGATGAAGATCAAAACAGTGATCTTTCAAATGGCCAACTCGGTCACAGTGTTGGCATTTCACAATCTATTGTTGTTGTTGTTGTTGTTGCTGCTGTGGAAGAGGGGCAGAGTCTGGAATAGCTCGAAATGAACTGTCATGAGGAGCAGGTGAACTATCATGAATGAATCCAGCACTCTGAAACTGAATGGGCTTTGAGTAGTCTGGAATATGAAAGGACAAGTCCTTGTCATATCCAAGACCAGTTCTGTGCTTGTTGTGGACAAGCTGTTCCCAAGGTCTGATGATGGGCTTAGGAAGTGCAAACTGAGTTTCTGCATCAGCATGTACAACTGCTGCTTTATTGGGTACTAAATCTGAACCAGTTTTAACATTATTGACTTGCTGTTTATGGGAGTCTGTTTCAATCTTTTGAACAGAAACAGATTCAGAATGATGACTCCACTGCTGTAATTCTTCTTGTTGTAGCTGAGATTCAAGCTGCAAAAAATCAATCTTTTCCTGTGCATTTTGTAGACATGTCTGAATTTCTGAGAGAGATCCTATGCTGATTTGTAATGTGTCATCAACAGTAGATTGTATAAGAGTTTCCATGAACTCTAATACTTCACTGATTCTGGCCATTTTTCTTCAACATCAGATTTACACCTTATAAACTGATCACAATTATTACTTAATGCAGAAAAGTAATAGTACACAACAATATCTTGTATAAATGTGCAGCAAATGAATCAGGGAATCAATGCATATATATGTAGACAAAAACTATAATGGGTTTTAAATAAAATGCCACAATTGGGGCAGCAACAACTGCAAACTTGCTTGGATCCTTCAAATACTCGTTCACTCTTCAACGTATATCAACACTTCAGTATTAGCTAGTGAGAAGAATATACAGCCACACAAACAACCTCTAAATGACATCCAAATTGTGACAAAATCATTCTGGTATGGTAGAAATTGACCCAGAATACCAACAGACCAACCAGCAGCAATATATTAAGTAACTTGATAACTGTGTTTGAGCTCCTCCAAGTACCACACACAAACACTTTATAATTCGGCTCAAATCAGGAAGATGAACTATGGAACCAATTAAAAATTCAATTCATATACCTTGAATAACTCAATGTTTCACCACACACTAAATTTTTTATGTTCATGCATATTCTTCGTCTCCATTTGATCTAGTTTCAACCTTCAAATTTTGAATCCCTGAGATGAAAGGCACAAATTTGCTAGGGCCTTTTCTCTTCCACAAAGAATTGAGGCCACCTCAGATCAGGAAGATGAGTTCAGCGAGGCGAGCTGTAGTTTTGAATTGGAAACAGGGATTCAGAGAAGCCTTTAGAGATGGAGATTCAGTTACCATTGCATTGTCATTTGGTAAATTATGTAGAGGAAGAAGCCAGATAATCAATTCGGTGCAGGGGTTCAACAAAGTACATAAAAATGCTGATATATATAGCAGTGGCACCCATAAATAAACTTTTTCTTTTTAATCTGAATACACAGTCAACAAATAGAAGTACAGAGGTCGTTTTCTTCCTAATAGTGGCCAAATAAACAAGGTGGATAAAATATTGGAACCTGGTTGTTTAGCTTAATTTACAGCCGGTCTATCTCTTCAAACTTGGCTTCTTTACACTAGCAATCTGCTCAGAATTTATCTCTGATGTAACACACAGCTACTCTTTCAAATTAAAGCTAATAACCTTTGGTTCATCTCTTTATAGTTTATGAAAACCATATCCTCATCACACAAGGTTCTTCACATTTCAAATCAGCATCAGCAACAAGTTCCCAGAATCCAGGTTCTTTAAAACGGACTAGTAGTTACCAAAATTGATGCAGGGCCAACCCTCCACGATGGACAATCTGGCCCACGCAATTCTTTTCAAACCTGCATCCGTTTTTGAACATTCCGCTTGCAACCTCTTTACAAATACTCCGGCATTAACTGCGTCTTCAACACTTCCGTCCACGCTATCAATTCAGATTTATTGCATCAATCTTTTATCAATTCTGGATCGCACCTTCCGGCATATCACTTCGTTGTCCATCTTTATTCAGGAAACCTTGGTCTATCTTACAAGCATAAATGCATGTCGTCTATGTACAGGAACAAAATTCAAAGCTTCCCTCCGCTCGATTCATCTCTTTCATTAAAAGAATGGTTGTCTTCGTATTCCACTGCCATCCAGACAGTATTGCATCGCCATCTGCAGAATGTGGTCTCCAAACACGAAAAAAACCACACGAAAAACACGAAAAGTCCCACCGTGATCGCCAAAGGACGTACCGCCCAGGCAAAGTCTCGGCATTCAAATGGAAACCATTCAATATATACCATTCAATATATACGCTGGACCATTCAACGCATATACCACTGTAGTTCAACGCAAAGACAAACTCTGATATAACGCACAACGTTAATATTATTCAACACCAACAGAGCGCTGTATAGTTCAACACCATTCAAATGTCGATACCACTTCCATACCACATTCAACAGTTACCATGGTAGGAAACGCAGCGTTAATACCATTCTATACATACCGCATTCAACATATTCAAATGTTGTGTTAAAATGTTGATACCACACAACAATTCAAATGCATTCAACATGACATTTGAACAATGCATATACCAAAGTCAGTTTCAACGCATACCATGTCAGTTTCAACGCATATACCATTCTAACGCACAGCGCACAACATTTCAATAGCCATTCAATAACGCATTCAATACCACAGCGTTAATATTCAAAACGCATTCAACACATGATTCCAAGTGTTAATATGATTCAATACCACATACCAGGAGCTGGACCTTCATCGATGGTGGCGTATCTCTGCTTTACTTTGATTCCATGTCAGCCTCAGCGCTAAAACAGGAAATGACAGTGCTATAAAAATTGACAGTATGGACAGATGTGCAGCGCTGGCAGAGGTAGGTTATTTCAGGACAGAGGGGAATAAGGCAGAGGCAGAGGCCAGGACAGAGCACATGCAGTGTTAGGAGCAGCTAATTATATGGAGATCAGACACCAGCAGCAGTATAATCAGGTTGTAGCTAAAATTGAGCTGAAGAAATATTCATGAGAAAATATTCATGAATTTCATGGCAGAAATAAACTGCACAGAAAGGCCATAAAACAAATGGCTCAAATTAATTATGCAGGGCAGGAATACGCCTGCTCTGATACCATGTTAAACACACATGGGTAGCAAGAACAATATGAAAGATAAATCATGAGAGTACAATTTTTATTAACAAATGATTTACATTTATAGTACAATATGTGACCGTTGGGTTCCACATCCCAAGGTCTCTTGGACTACTTAGTCTATTCAGGTTCCACACTAACCCATTTAGGATTAGGTGTCCAACAGTTGTATAGAATTACATAGGGTGTTGATAGCATTCCTCTCATAAATAGTTCTTTGCAGAATTGTGTGAATTGAATTGAAGAATTGGACTTTAATAATTGCAACGATTCATCATTAGATAACCTCTAAGCTTCAATGCACATAATGTGTTGGCACTCTTGAAATAGAAATACTTACCTCGGGTTGACAACTAATGTAGGGATTAATATTGCATGTAAAAATACATCTTAGTGAGCCAACAAGTACTTCAATATGGACTATTATCTCAACTTTCTCCCTCTGATATTCTTCATCAGTCAACTGCTTCCATATGAAATTTGCCTTGGCACCTTTCTTTCTTATGTTGTGTCTTCTCTCTGAACCCATGTTATGACTATCAGTAGTCATTTTCTCATCTCACTCTATGAGTTCCTTACTCACTATGAGCTGCACTAAGCCTCTTGCAACAACAAGTCCTCCCTGCTGTCATTTACCTCACCAATCCCCTCTCCGGACTTGGTCTTTTGGTAAACATTGGTTCTCTATCTCTGGAACCTATTGAGCACTCTCTTCTGCTCTCTTTAGGCTTATATCCTCAACTCACCTCTCTTGAGAACACTTTAACTATCCTCCCTATCCAACTTTCAGCTGGAATATTTAGGTTCACTACCACTAACACAACTCCTCTCTTTCTTTACATAGTCTGCTACTGTGTGTTGTTGTTATCATTCTCTTCCCTATTAAATGAAATTGACATCAAAATATGACTCATACCTAAGAGATATTCAAATGATCTATCTCTTTAACCTTTCATTGGCTTGGGCAATACACATGTTTCTTTTCTTTTCATTGTCTACACTTCAGTTCTTCTTTCAACTAAATTTCTTTTCTTGCTGAGTACATCCATATTCACTTCATTTGTTTCTTTTTCATAGCTACATGCTACAACATCTATTGTTACTTTGTATTCTCATATGTATCATTGAAATTTTAAAACCTGCACAACCTCTACCTGATTTTGTCTTTCTCAGATCTCTTCCACAATCTGTCTTTGATGAAATGTTGAAATCCTCATTGTCTACAACATCTCGGGTTTCCTCTATGCATGAATCATTATGTCCTGTTCTCCGTCTCTATCAAATCCATTATAATGCAAATTATATACCTGTTGGGAATAAAATTCAATCTCTCAACAAAATCCACAGAGCATTAGTCAAGCTCTGATACCAAAAATGATGTAGCAAAGCCGCATCTTTCGCGACCTGATCCTCGGCCAGTGGGTTATGGGCCCACTGTATGGTTAATTTTTATCGTGATGCACTTTCGTTGCGGTGGCCCATGGTTTCCTTCACAATATCGCAGTTCACACAATCGTGTGACTCCTCTCGCATGCAATATGCTTCAACACCGCCGGAATGAAACGATTGTTTGACTTGTATCACCAGAATTGAAATAAAATTTAATCCTCTTTGATAACATATCGGGTCACAACAGATCTGTTAACCCATGCACATGTTCATGAACGATTATCGTCCGATCAATCAACCAACGAACGGTCTTGATGGCCGGAACTCAACAAGGTTTTAATCCCATTGTATAAAACCTTATCACATCCATTTCTAACGTTAACCTCTGTGCGCTTTCAGCAGCGATATGCGTTTGATCACCCATTAAACGGATGGTCCGATCACTCTAAACCTTAAACTCTTTTTAATAACCACATCGCATCCATTTAAAGTGTTAACCTGCTTGCATGTTCTGACACGATATGCATCGATCTCCTCTGATCGGATGATCACCGCTTCCCTGTGATTCCTGTCAATTTTAGTAGTCTGCCAAATTTCTTTCTCATCCGCCACTTTTATCTTGACTCTAGTATGCACTCTGTGGCCACTATACTCCTCCGAATTCACACTATTTCTGTCGATTATCTTCAATCCGCCATATTTTAGACTGTAATAATTATTCCTTTACATCTAATCAATAACCAGACATGAGCTTACAGAACATCCAACCACCAAGCCAAGGGTAGTTACCAGCATAAACCCCTATCACCAAAAGGATTATTACAGAATCAAAACATAACAAACACAAAATCATGTGAGTTTGAAACATAAGGAACACAGGTTCAATGATTTCACCGGGAATCTAAAACCTCCGGAATTTGACCATTCATGAGTATAAATTATAGAGATGCAGCAAGATACCAATTAGGAAATTAATAATCACAGACTCTCGCTACCAGTGCACAAATTCAACTATTCAAGCGAAGAAACCCCGATTGTCACACAAATATATACAAATCCACACTATTTTGGTATTTATAAAATATTTACAAAGGAAACCATCACATTCGACTGTTTCAGTTCTTTTCCATCAAATCCCTCTACTACTCTTTCTAACCTATAGCTAACCTCCAATTCTCTTCCCAAAACGAAGAACTCTTTCTTTCTTTTTTTAAACCTCTTGAATGTTTCTAAAGCTTACAATATATAAATGAAAAGGATTCATGAACCATTTTAGTTCTAATCGCACAATTCTCTCACTTTCTCCTAAAGTATATTTTCAGCTCCATTTTTCCCTCAACAAAATCCTAAATTAGATATTTCAAATCCCTAAAATCCTTACTCTTCCTAGGATTACTCATTCATTCCTCAAATCTCTACAACTCACGAGATATTCCCTATTAATCAAATTACATTCCAATCTCTTTAAAACTCAAAATAAACTTAGGAAAATAAATAAATAATTAAGGGAACCCACTCCCTTTAGTAAATGTGTGATAAGACTCCTAGGTCTTATAAACCTTGAATAATTCTCCTGCATCACTTTAGCTTGATTGGATACTTTGTTTCATATTTCGATGGAGATAAATAAACTGGAGTATCTACTTCAAGTTATGTTATGAGTCTTGGATCAGGAGCTATCTCTTAGAGGTCACGCAAGAAACTAGTTCCATTAGATTCCACAACTAAGGTAGAATATGTGGCAACAACTTAAGCAACAAAGGAAATTGTGTGGCTCAAGAAAATTTTGGAACTTTTGTAGGAGAAACAAGTACATTCAACTCCTCTTTTTATTGAAAAAACTTCTGCAAGAAAATTTTCCAAGAACCCAAAGTTCCGTGATCGAATGAAGCATATAAATACAAAATTCCATCCAATTCGACATCATGTTGAGGCAAAAACAAATCATCTACAACATTGTTCCACAATGAGAAGATTGCAGAAATCTTCAACAAAAAACTTGGAAGGGAAAAGTTTGAAAGATTCAGAATGATAATTGGACTCACCAACATCCCTACAGATTAAGGGGGGGAAATGTTGAACACCTAATGTTTGGGATTAGGAATCCTATGTAAATATTGTAAATAGATAAATAAATGAAATTAGAATATGAAGAGACATTGGGAGATGGAACCCAATAGTCTCGCTCTCCATGTATATATCTATGTTCTATCTTAATGCAATAGCAACAAATTCATTCGGATTTACTCTTGGACTAACAAATTGAACCTACTTGGATTGGTATACTACTTATTTTGGATCTTCGATTGAGTTTTTTCTTGAGGTTATACAAGTTAGACTAGTCTTCTTGGGATGTATTTTATTTGATGAGCTTTGGGAATCATTATTTTTTGATGACTCACATTCTTGATAACCAAGACCTGTCTTTATAAGATGAGACCTTTTTATGTTGAGAATATGATATAGGGATTCAATCCCCTTATTGAACTTTGAATTAAGTTGCTACATTTCTTCTCCTAAAAGGAAAGCCTCCTCTTCCAATCTTTCACATATTTTTTCTTTCTTATTTAGTTGTTCCGAAAAAAATTCCTTTACCCTTTTTTGTTCTTCTAGTTCAACTTTGAAGCAGAAACAATGTCTTCATTTAGACTCTTTCCTTGAAGCTTCTACATCAATTAATTATCTCTTTTCATGAGAATCCTAATTTCCTTTAATGCACTTTTAAGTTCACCTTAAAGATCCACTTCTGCTTTGGGTTCTTCAACCTCAACTATTAACAGTATTTCATTCCTTTCCTCATAGGCCACACTTGCATTACTTTCACTATCACTTTGTTCCTTTGAGTAAAAGTTCTTTTTCTTTCTTTTTTGCTTCTCCTTTTGATACTTATGTTTGAATTTTGATTCATCATAACCTTCATTCAACTTAACATAAGGACATTTAGATGCATAATGATCAATTCTTCCTTCACTCATGAATTTTCTTCCTTCATTCTTAACTCAAATGTTGAAAGAGTTCCATGGAGTTGATGTAATTGATATTGTCAAGTTTTGTTAATTCCTCAAGGGTTGAAACTTCAGGATTGAATCTTGATGGAATTGATCTAAAAAAATTTTGAACAACATAATTATCAAAGAAAAATTCACCAAGGCATGCAATGGAGTTAACTATGTTTTCTATATGAAGGAAATACGAAGCTATGTCCTCATCATGTTCCGTCTTCAAACTTTCAAATTCTCCCTTAACAGCTTGCAATCGAACTTCAAATTTCTTATATGCTTCATAATAAGTCTGTATTTTATTCCATACCTCATGAGCTAAATTACATTGCATCAATTTGATGAATTCTGACTCTGCTAATCCACTTAATATAGAATTATTATCTTGTGCATTACATATGTAAATCTCCCTCTCTGCTAAGTTCATTGGAATGGTATTTGGAACTTTATATTCAATGTTTACAATTTCCAAAACTTCTACTCCTAAAGAGATGATCTATGTCTCCATCCTTATTCTCAACAATGCATTATTGGTTCCATAAAAAATAGTTAGTTTCCCCACTACTCTGGTAGTGGTCATCTCTTCCAGATATTTGACCTTCCATTAATTAGTTTTTCCTAAAGGAAACCACTCTTATTCCACTTTTTGGCCAAAAAGTCACAACGAGAGGGGGGAAATTAGTGTGAAGTCAATTTTAAAATTTCTCAATATCAATTAATAATAAATTCATTTAGCATTGATCATAAATATTATATAATAATTTATCACAATGTATCATCACATAATTAGCATAACTAGAAACAACACAAAAATTCATCACATCAGAAGGAGAAACAAATTTTTAGGTGGAAACCCAAATGGGAGAAAACTGCCAACTCTTCTTTTGCTTTTTCTTCAATTTTTTACATCAATTTTCAAGCTCTTACCTATAAGAGGCAACTACCCCAAAAATATATAAGATGCCACTCTTGGTAGGCCACAACATGATTTAAGCGCCAAAATCAAAAGATGCAAGTAATTGCTCGCTATAGGCTACAACCTGATTGCGTCTCCAACCTCAAGAATGAGTAGGCTCAACCTTGATCTAGGCTAAAAACCTAATTGAGATTCCAACCTCCTTCAAATTCATCCTATACCTCTATTTCATCTTATTTCCAAACTAGGTCCACTATCATCATATATCACTTAATTCACATACAAAAATATTGTCAGAAACTATAATAACAACCTGCAAACATTGGCACTGCCCCTGTTAGCATTTCATAATTTCCTTAAGTTGTAGGAAGGAAACCCATAGGTAACCACGAACCACTTGTAAGCTAGAATCTATACCTTCTAGCTTTAGAGAGCGCTCTCTCTATATGATTTAAGTCAATGAATTGGCTGAGTAGTTTGGATTTCAGGCTAGCTATGATGATCAAAGGATGAATTTAAGTGGGGTCTTGAAGGTAAGTAAAGAAAGGAAAACCCACTTTGAACGTGTTCATTTTTTAATGATTCAAGTGAATAAGGGATAATGATGATATCTTGAGCAGGGGCAAGGTAGGAAACTCTGTTGGTAATTAAAAAATTATGTTGTAGTAATGGATGAATATAACATCAGAGGTGACAAGATGAGCATTCAACTGGGATGACTTCAAATTTTCTTTAGAAGAATAAGAGATACAAAAATGTTTAGTAGATACAAAGCAGCACAAAGTGAATTCTACAAATTCTCTTATCTGAGCGTGAATAACTATCTTAGTATCACATAAACATAAGTAATAATAGTAAGGAAGATAAAACACATACCAACAGATATCTGACACAAGAATCCCTACAAAGATACCCTATACCTTCTTCTATTCACTCAAAAATACTTGAAAATATAAAAACAGTCTTGGCTTCTAGCAATAATCAATCAATAATCATCCCACCCTTCTTACATTTCCTTTCAAGGTCTTAAATCGACTTACATCATAAAAATATCTCATGACTAGATTCAATGCATTTATCTAGCTAAGTGGGTCAAAGCTCCATTTTATCATAACAACAAGATTTAGGTCAAATATAGGAACAACATTAACTCAGAAAATTGTCTTCACCCTCATCTTACCCTAGTCCTCTGGAAAATCCCGCAACACCTGTCACCATGCCAAAAACCCTACTAAAAAACTTTCATTTCCCTTCTTCCTTTGAAACTAGCACAATAGTTGCCGACTCATACACTTTCTCCTCTCTATCTGGTCTTATTGGGCGGTTTTCACCTTATTTCTTCACGGATATTCCCCAGCCCCTTGCACTCTATTCCTTTAGCATTACTTTTTTTTATGACCAAAGGTAAGATTGTAGGCTAATATATCGGAGGTTAACAGAATCAGATTTTTTAGTTGCATTCCTCTTTGAACTACGCGAGGTGAGGATTTTTCAATATTCCTAGCCCCTCTATTCTTAGGCGGAATCATTCATAACCAAGACGTGGGGACTCAGGGCCAAAGCCTTTTTATGGGCTAAACCCTTTGGCTAGGATAGGGGGCCGATTCTTTGTAATATTACATTATAAATGGTCCAAACATGAAATACATGGGACCACAACATATATGTGAATGGGCCTTTAAATATCGGAAGTTGGATATCGGGAATTTCATAATGCCGCACTGGTTACACCCATAAAAACTTGCGATCAACGATGCGTGACGTGGCCTAGTCCACATTGAGAGATGATGAGGGTGATCATGTGCAAAGGTTTTAACATAAAAACCTTTGTTAACCCTTTTATGCCCAACATTTTATTTAAACACATAAATGCATATATATATCATGCTTCGACCCACCTTTGCAATCACCGATATGTGATAGAGCTTAGTTAACAGCCCCCGCCTTTGGTTCTTTAAGCTACTTGTGACCACGAGCTAGCCCCCACATCAAAGCTCCTTTATCGGAGGATTCAATTTGAGGTTCTAAATTAATGGAGTGATATTCTTCATCCTCCGCTCGTCGATCTGCAACTTGACATCATCCTCTGCCACATGTCACTGCCATGTGTCACCCTTTTTTGGCCTCATATGACCCCTGAGAATGTTGAATATTCCTTCCACATGTCCACCGTAGGACCACGTCAACCTCCACGTGTCACTTATCAGATCCAATTACTGACTACCATGTGTATCGGATCCAATCCAGTCACAGTCTACGATGTGGCCTTTATCATACCCAATCCTTTGGAGGAGAGAAAAAAGGCCCAAATTTTCTTTGGTTTTGCAAGCAATTCCTTTGTTAATTTATTTGTGGCCCTCCCGACACTTTAACACTAAAGGCGTTTTCATATCGCAATCCCAACATTTTTATTGCATATTGCAATCGACACTTTGTTATGTTCAACACATTGCAACCTCTGACTACCGATATGCAATATCACAAGACCTACAACTTGTGACCTGCAATATTCTCTGCAAATTAGACCATGTCGATTGCCAACTAACCATAAACCTTCAATATGCAGGATTTCAAAAGTTCGATTGCAGATTTGCGATATTAGCGATCTCTAATCGGTTTTTTTCTCCTACCTGCACTAATTGCCTCTCTAAACCTTAGATATGCAGGATCCAGGACCCATAGTTAAGTATTTTCCTTTGTTTTGTGGGTTTTGAAGAGTAAACTTCAATCTGCTCTAACTTTTGATCTGAAAGTGAGTTTGAAGAACTAGATATATTACTAGAAAGATGCTTCTGAGCACTTTATCATGAAAACACTTGGGACATGATCTAAACTAGACTTCATATGAAAAACATATTTCAAACATTTATTCTTGTTTTGACCATAGGACTTCAAGGACTGAATGGCTCCTTTGACAAATAAACCTTTAGGCTATGACACCTAGTGATTCATAGGATAAACTGACCAAAATGAATAGTAAGTGACCAACACCATTGATACCTATTATGGGACCCTAATTTTGGCTCCAATGGGGATGGGATCATCCTACTGAGGCACCAAGAACAAAAATTAGACTAGTGGCCTAACCATTAGGGAATGGAGTCAACATAAAAATTGAAAAATTAACTTACTGACTACAAACTGAAAAATTTAAAGGAAATAAGAAACTTTACAGCACATCACCAAAGCCTTAGGGCATTCTCCTCAGGATTCAAACCACGATGATAGTTGTCTGCTACTGAGAATATGTACAATCATATGATTTGCTCCCTCCAATGTAGTCAATCAAGTAAATACTTACTTGAATGAATTATGTTCATACTTCTTATGAGTAGGAAGAAAAGATATAAGACTAGAAACCCAAACTACCACTGAAACTATTGACTATAATCCACAAATATAAGAACAACCATTTTCCTTGATGATTGCAACAGATCAGCCAAAGGATATTGAAGAACATGAAAAATCACTTATTTTGATGACTACAACAAATCAACAAAAGGGTCTTCAATAATTTGAAGCATTAACTCATCTTGAAAATCAGCAAAAAGCCAAGGACTCTCTTTATTTTCAGCAACTAGGTTATCAACAACAAAAATATCCACATCCAAGAGGTCTTCAACAATATTCTCTTCTTCATAATTTTCCTGCAATATTGGGTGGCTATTACCTAGAACAATTTCACTATCTAAAGCCTTTATGATTGCAAATTAAAAATTCTAATTTTCACAGACTTTTTCTTGAAATAATATTTCAAAAAGTGAATGGGTTGAAGAGCATCTCAAAATAATATCTTGATCTTATTCTTGGTCACTTAACAATTGGTAAGGCTTATGAATATACCCATCACACTCAAGAGAAAATACATGAGATTCATCATTAGAGTACAATCTACTTCATTTTCGGAGAAAGAAGAAACCTTTTTCTATTAGGCATTTTCCTGAATACCTTCGTCCTTACCATGATCATACAAAAAATTACAAGCCTTCAGCAAATTTTCCTGTGACCTTTGTGATGAAATCACTGCTGGACAAACTAATAATGTTGGCTACCAAACTAAGTCACCATCACCCTTGTTTTCAGACTCACAACTAGCTAAAGGAGGAAAGCTTTGACTGCAGAAAGCGTCCAAATAATCAGTTATTGGATGATCAAAAGCCAAAGAATATTGTTGCAATCCTTGACTGAAGGAGTCTTCAATTTAACAAGTAACAAGGTCCTCAACTATATCAAAAGGTTGTTGCCAATTTATGCTAGCTTCAACTTGCTTTCTTTCTTTCTTAGTGATCTTATAATTTTCTTTCAACAATTCAAATGTAGCATAACATAAAGGTCGAGAGTTACCATCGAGAAATTCATTGTTTTATTCATGTTCAATGTCAAAATTATAAGACTTATCACCTGAATCAATACTTTCATCATATTCTTTAGGATGACTGCTTTCCCTAAATTGATGAAATTGAACATCCTTTTGCTGAGAACATGTCACCAGTGGCTCTTATGGACTGTCTTCAAATAAATAGATAAAACAACCAGTTTCTGACTTATGTTGACATAAATCAACAACCTCTTCTTCTTCTACCAAATCTTCTTGGAGAGGATTTCTTCTTTGCTTCCCTCTAACAACAGTTTTGTTTTTCATAATGAATGTTTCCATCAACCTTTCCATGGCTTTCATCAATGTATCCATCTTATGGTCTGGTAATGGAGAAAAATCTTCCTTGACCACTTCTCTTCTTTCAACTTCCATTATGGCTCTTTTGGTCAACAAATTTGCTTCCACATCAATAACAATTTTCTGCATATCCTCCAAACTGGCGGGATTCCTCTCTCTGAGATAATATGCAATCTCAGCATCAAAGCCATTTGGATAATGAAGCATAGCCAATCTAGGGGGAGCTTTTATATCTGAAGGTATGGCATTAAAAACTCTGTTAACGCTGGTTGAGAATCCTTGGACTGTCTCACCAGGCTGCCTCTTAAGATTTTGATACTCAGCCATAACCTGGAAATGATTCCTTTTAACCTCCCATACGTCAAGGAAAATGTGTTCAAACTATTGGAAATTAGGAATGCTTCCATCTCTCAAATTTCTATACCAATTCCTAAATTCTCCTGAAATAATTTGGGCAAACAACCTCAATTTGACATCTTCATGTTCTACTTCGTCAGGGTCAATGAAGTCAATGATTTTTTCTACATGCTTCCTTGTTGTGATATTACCTATACCATCAAATTGAGGTAGCCTATGACCATAATTATATGGTAACTCATGCAAAGGAGCTGGTAGAGTTAATGGGGCATACTGAGCAACAACCATGACTGAGGTCTGAGATGAAGTTATAAATGTTGGACTATGATTATCATTTGTATCTTGTTGAGGAAAAACAATACTAAAAGGAGATGCATTTGTAGCTTTAGTGGAATGATATACACTTATAGAAAGGGACTCATGTGTAGGTTTGTAGTCTACATTGAAATGCAGCAGATAGAATAAAATCCTTTGGATATTTTCAGGAAAAGACAGGAACAAATTAATAAAACACAATACTATAACCTGAATAAAATCAAAGTTTAAGCACCTGAATTTCACATATTGTCCTTCCATACTTCTGCTAACGAGGCATGTTCTCTAAATATGATTTGAAGGTTCTTGGAGTCACCAAGTAAATAGTTGATCTTATGGGTCTTTCAAAATCGAAGTTGCCAGGTGAATGATTCAACCTTTCTGTGTCTGTTTGTTGTTCACCATCAACAAGCAGATCTAAAACTCTGATGATTTTTCATAGAGAAGATGGAAACTTTCATTCCCTGGAAACAACGCTAGAATTTTAGCACACCATAATTTCCTTAGGTTGTAGGAAGCAAACCCAGCAGTAACCACAAACCACTTCTAAGCTAGAATCTAGCCCTTCTAGCTTTAGAGAGGGATCTCTCTATATGATTTCAGTCAATGAATTGGATGAGTAGTTTGGATTTTAGGTTAGCTATGATGATTAAAGGATGAATTTAAGTTGTGGCTTGAAGGTAAGTGAAGGAAGGAAAACCCACTTTGAACAAGTTCATATTTTTAATGATTGAAGTGAATAAGGGATAATGATGATATCTTGAGCAGCAGAAAGGTGGGAAGTTATGTTGGTAATTAAAATTTTTTGTTGTAGTAATGTATGAATATAACATCAGAGGTGACAAGATGAGCATCAAACTTGGATGAATTCAAATTTCCTTTAGAATAATAAGAGATACATAAATGTTCAACAGATACAAAGCAGAGCACAAAGTGAATTTTGCAAATTTGCTTATCTGTGCATGAAGAACTATCTTAGTATCACAGAAACATAAGTAATAATAGTAAAAAAGATAACACACATAAAAACAGATATATGACATGAGAATCCCTGGCAAAATACCTCGGCCTTCTTTTATTCACTTAAAAATACTTGAAAATACAAAGACAGTGTTGGCTTCCAACACTAATCAATCAATAATCAACCCACCCTTTCTACATTTCCTTTCAAGGTCTTAAATCCACTTACATCATAAAAATATCTCGTGACCAGATTCAATGCATTTATCCATCTAAGTGGATCAAAGGTGTGTTTTATCATAACAACAAGATTATGGTCAAATATAGGGACAACACTAACTCAGAAAATTTTCTTCATCCTCATATGCCCATAGTCCTCTGGAAAATTGCACAACACCTGTCACCATGCCAGAACCCCTGCTAAAATTCTTCCATTTCCCTTATTCCTTTGAAACTAGCACAATAGTTTCTAACTCATACGTTTTCTCCTCTTTGTATGGTCTTATCGGGTGGTTTTCACCTTATTACTTTACGAATATTCCCCATCCCCTTGCACTCTGTTCCTTTAGCATTTATTTATTTTATGACCGGAGGTGACACTGTAGGCTAATATATCAGAGCTTAATGAAATCAGAGTTTTTAGTTGCATTTGCTTTGAACTGCGTGGGGTGAGGATTTTCTGATATTCCTAGCCCCTCTGTGCTTAGGAAAAATCATTCATAACTGAGACCTGGGGACTTAGTTCCGAAGCCTTTTTAGGGGCTAAACCCTTTTTTTGGGACATGGGGGTGATTCTTTGTAATATTACAATATAAATGGTCCAAAAGTGAAGTTCATGGGACCACAACATATATGTGCCTGGGCCCTTTAAATATCGGAAGTCGGAGATCGGTGATTTCATAATGCCGCACTTGGTTACACCCCTTAAGAATTGTGATCTCCAATGAGTGACGTGGCCTCGTCCACATGGAGAGGGGATGGGGGAAGGCCCATGCCAAGTTTTTAACATTAAAACCTTTTTTAACCCTCTTTCACCCAACATTTGATTTAAACACATAAATGGATATATATATATCATGTCGTCGCCCACCTTTGCAACCGTCGATATGTGATATCCCTTAGTTAATAGCCCCGTCATTTGGTTATTTAAGCTACTTGTGACGTGGGCCAACCCCCACATCGGTGTGCCTTTATTGGAGGATTTAATCGGAGGTTCTAACTTAATACAACGATATTCTTCATCCTTCAATCACTGATCTATGACCTGACCTCATCCTTTGCCACGTGTCACTGGCACATGTCACCTTTTTTAGGCCTCATATGACCCCTGAAAATGGTGAATCCTCCTGCCACATGTCCACCGTACGACCACATCATGATGACGTAAGCCTCCACCTGTCACTTATCGGAACCAATTGCAAAACTTCCACGTGTATCTGATCAGATTCAATTACAATCTACTGCATAGCCTTTATCAAACCCAATCTTTTACTATCATGGGTCCCTTTGCAAGAGAGAGAAAAGGCCTAAATTTTCTTTGGATTTGCAAGTGATTACTTTGTTAAATTTTTTATGGCCCTCCCAACACTTTAACACTAGAGGCCTTTTCAAATTGCAATTTCGGTGTTTTTATTGCGTATCACAATCGACACTTTGTTATGGTTGGCACATTGTAACCACCGACTGTTGATATGCGATATCGTAAGACCTCTGACCTACGACTTGCAATATGCTCTATCAATTGGACCTCGTCGATTGCCAACTGACCATAAGCCTCTGATATGCGAGATTTGGAACCTCTGATTGCCGATTTGCAATATCGGTTATCGCTAATCAGTGTTTTTCTCCTACCTGCACTGCTTTCCTCTCCAAACCTCCGATATGCGGGATTAGGGACCTATACTTAGGTATTTTCATTTGTTTTTTTATGTTTTGAATAGTAAACTTCAATCTTCTCTAATGTTTAATCTGGAAGTCAGTTTGAAGAACTGGATATATCACTAGAAATCTGCTTTTGAGCACTTTATCATGAAAACACTTGCAACATGATCTGAACTAAACTTCATATGAAAAAAACTCTCAAACATTTATACTTGTTTTGACCATAGGACCTCAAGGACTGAATGGCTCCTTTGAAAAATAAACCTTTAGGATATGATACCTAGTGATTCATAGGCTAAACTGGCCAAAATGAATAATAAGAGACCAACACCGATAATACCTATTATGGAGCCCTAACAACCACTATACCAAATATTGTCTCTTCCTACAGCTACTACATTATCCTATAACTTAAAACCACTATGCTACTATACAACCTACACCAAAATGGTTACATAAATCACTCTTCTTGGCTTTCATATTGTTGTTCACGTTCTATTTGAGAAGGATCTCCAATATGGTCATTTAAACTCCTTCTCGAAACATGTTTACTTCAAGTATCTAAAACACCTACAACATGATAATAGACCTTAACAAAAAAACAAAAGAGATTCTAGCCATTGAATATGACTCAAAATAAAATCAAATCCCTCTGGTTACATTCATCTCTAAGTTGTGATCACCCATATTCTTTCATATCTCAATTTCAATAAATATTGCTTGTAAAAATAAAAAATAACCATATATAACTAGATAAATAATTATTATTTATACATACGTTAGATAAATTTTGAGGTCTAAAATGGGCCTCCTAAGGAATATTATAAAATAATAGTAGAAATACTAAAATAAGATTAGATTACATCATGAAATTTTAGAAGGAAAAAAAGAAAAAATTGTTTTTTCAACTCGTATTTTCAATGTATCTCCCTACGGTTTTACGCAAATTTCGAGCAGGAGCACTTTTTGAATGTGAAATTTAATTCCTCATCTAAGGAGTACCCATGTTGCATACTTTTCATGGACCTTGCTACATGAAAAATGAGAAATACATGAAAAAATGTGATTACAATAATGTTTTTATGTATTTTTCATTTTCCTTGTAGTATGGTCTATCGAAAGTATGCAACATGGGTACTCCCTAGATGAGGAATTAAATTCTTCATCCAATGGGTGCTCTCGCTTGAAATTCGAGTAAAACTATAGGGAGATAAGTTGAAAAAGTAGTTTTTTATTTTTATTTTTATTTTTTTAATCCTTTTACTTTTTTACTCCAAAATGGTGAATCATCCCCCATGTTTGACATCATCATATTGAATATTATTGATTTTTAAAACGTTAATTTTGGTTGTACATTTTTTTTTCTTAGGCCCATTTTTTACCTCAAAATTTCTCTAATGATGACACATTCTGGAGTGCGTTATATAAACTAGAAAAATATTTGTGTCATATCAATAGAATCACCATTAGCATCCAATTATCCATTCTATAGAATGTATATTATAAATAATAATAAAAAAAATTCAATCTTGGAGCTAACGAGATCCAAACATGAGTCTCGGTCGAGACACTACTAATGCACTACCAACAAACCAATGATACGTGACTTGAGTCACATTCCTCATGACATTCACAGATCCAAAATAGATATGCTTACCCTTGACCTTGACGCATGGCTTATTCACATATCCAACAACATATCGAGTCACACTTGACTTCAACACCTAGCTCATTCACATATTCAAGAGAAACTCCAGTAACACTTAATCTTGATGCTCATATTCAACAATGGATCAAGTTACACTTGACCTTGGCACATAATCAACATAACTCTGATCACAAGCTTATGTGGATTGGTCACCATCCACTGGTCTCGACCCATCTCACACTAATCTTTGACCGCCATTCAAATAGTGACATATCATGCTCTATGGTTGTCTGTCGACATGGACACCCTTTCAATGTCAAGGGTTTTGTTGTAACTATACATATGGGTGATAAAAATGTTATAATTTGATTATGGTTAGGACTATATCATGTTGAAAACATTATGAAAATATCCAAGTTATAGCCAGAACAACAAGCCAAACCAAAACAACTTGTGACTGAACCAGGCCATAGACAATTCATGCTTCCTTCAACTATTACCATACACTGCTTCAAATGACAAATATAGACCATATGGCCCTCCGCTAAAAATGAGGATAAAAATAAATCAAAGTCAATTGGTTACAACATAACAACATCACTTTGAAATAAGAACTTCGCTAAATTTAGATTATGATCAGAACCAGATGTCATGAACACTTTCATTTTAGATTAACTTTCTTTTCACCATGAACCAAACAATATCCTAGGCCAAGGGTGTATTTATATTTATAGTCATGTGATGGTCCCATGGCTTGGACACTGAATTTAGAGATTTCCATAAAACTAGGGCTGATAATAACTCATCTCCATGAATAAGTTCTTAAATTCAGTTCCATCGTCCATATGACCATGTCATATGAATGAGTGAGACAGATGTAGATCCCTTGATATCCAGAATTCCATTGGATGATTCCCATGTGACTGCGATCCAAGTGTCACTGGTCATTCATGTGATGGCATCAACATGATTTCATCATGCCATGTGGTGGCCAATGAGGAGTGCCATGTATCACCTTTTTTTGGGATTTTGACCATTCCAACCTTCATTTATCACTACCAAATGGTAGCTCCAAGTGGTGTCACATCATTGTGTTGATATTAGTTCTAACGTGTTTTGCTAAGTGTCATGTGACATTGTATTTTTTACCACGTCACACCATATAGATTTATACCATGTTTCTAAGCTTTTGCATCACTCTTGACTATTCAAATAAGCCACATGTCAATTGTTCAAAGGGGCCACATCATTATCAAACAACACTTTTCCACGAATCACTATTTGGTTGGTCCTACAGGGACATTTAAACTTGGTGCAATATTTCCCTCATCTGATTGTTGACCTAATGTTAACACCATTGATTGACCTAAGACTTGCATGCCCTTTAACAACATTAAATAATGTGCACCTCCATGCACTCATGAGTGGTAATTTTTTTGTTCAATGGTGGATCCACCCTAAACTTGTGCACCATTTAACCCCTTAATAATTTGGAATTGTCCCTATAGTTTTCTCTTGCAATGTGGCCCAATCTAATGTTAGCTAGCCATAAATTCTCATCTAGGAGGAATTTTTATGAGCATAATATACCATTTAAAAGGTATTGATGAGCTTTACATAACCATTCTATTTGTAGGATATTTTTATCATTATAACTTCATTAAAAACTTGAATAGCTTCAAGAACCCATATCTTCATGTAATGAGACCTTGTGAAAGGTCCAACCATCATATTGCTTCACATAGGGTCTTTCAAGTTTCATCATTGCTACGCCACATCCTTGGCCCAATCATAGTGCACCACGTATCACTACATGAATAGTTGTTTTGGGGGGGTTCCCTGGGTTAACTAATGAGCATCTATGGAAAACATTCATTGTTTAATCTATCACCTATTCATCCATCATTGTATTTAAGCATAGATGCTTAATTTTTAACTATCGTACATGTAAGACCTCCACTGGTCATTGACTCAAAGTTAAACCATGGATCTACCCAATGTTGTGCACTCTTTAACGTATTGAGAATGGGGGTTTTCTCCCTATAGTTTTGAACCCTCAATTAATGTTAATGTTTCAAATGGCCATGACATCTAGTAGGACTATTTTAGAGTGAGATACATTGTTGGAAAGGTCTCGACAAGGACTACAAATGCATGTTATTTGTACGATGATTAGGACACCATAACCTTGTCAAAAAACTAAAGAAACTTGAAACTTCTTTTGACTTCACCTAATAAGGTCATGACAGATATATAATTGTCAAATTTCTTTCTTTGACCCACGATAAATACTTCTATTCTCTTGGACATCCCCTTTGACATCAATCACACTTTTTTCATCAACGACAACAATATGTGCAACATAAGGTCCCATTTGGTTTCCTGAGAATTGTAATTAACCTTGGAGGTGTCAAAGAACTTTGGTAATGAGAGGAATACCATATGTTCAAGAAATTCATCCTCAAAAGTGATTCCTTGCTCACGTAACCCAACGAAAAACTTGGAAATTTTTAGTAAATTCTCTCTCACACTCTCATTTCCATCATATTTCAGATTTATTAATTCAGACAAATATCCATACTGAAGGGACTTACGGGTGATGACAAATTGCTTCTTGATGACTGCAAATAATTATTTTTTTCATATCCATGGTTGCAATGCCACAATGAAGTGTCTCACTAATAAATGCTTTAACGATCATCATGACCATCATGTTGGTCTTCTCCCACTTTGAAAAGTGGACCTTCACAACCTCCAAAGAATTTACAGCTAGAGCAGTAAGCTTTTCCTCCAAAATAACAAAATCATATTTCATACAACCAAGTACGATATCTATGTTCATTTTACAAGAAGTATAATTAGAGCCACTCAATGGCTCAATCCCTGCTATATTTTTCTGAATCATACACTTGTCCATATCTATGTTAATGAGAATCAAATGTGATTATGGGTCATTAATCAGGGATTTAAAACTTTACTACTTTCAATTCGTTCCAAGGGTTAAGATTGAATTGTCCAAAGTGTCTTACCATGTTCAAAAATTTCAAATTTGCGAGAACAAGAAAGGTGCATCATCTAATATCACCTTTGGGTAGAGACTATGACATGTTATATGCCTCCCAAGATCACATTAAAAGAAATTCCCAGAGACCTAGTCATTCTCATTTCAGTTTAATCTAGACACTTCCAATACCTTTGGTTAAGTGATTTATCCTTCTCTCCCCTTCATGTTCATGACTATTCTACTCACCCACTGTACAGAAAATTTCCTAAATTACCTTTGGGAAAATATAGTAATTTTACACAAATAAGTACTACTATGTGATAATAATGAGATTCGAGTCCCAAAATTTAGGAAAATCATAACCTCCATAGGCTAGTCACCTTTGGGAAGACAACAATTCTAATTTAATCACAATTCCCCAAACAACCACTTTACTGGTCTTCCTAAACACCTGTAGGAAAGACCTAAACTTTAGTTGACCCACTATGCTATGTTCACAACACTACAAAATGTCCATAAACATATATGTACACACAATGTTCTACATGTGATAAGGTAGCACTTTTAATAAATTTATAAATAAAAAATTCACCCATAAATCTATGCATGTGTATACATATATTGCACATATTTTCTTGTAACCTAAGCATGTTTAAATGGGTTTAATATTTATGTTTAATTATTTTATCTTGAAAATTGGTGAATTACCAAAAGAAAAATATTTTCATTATGAACAAAAGTCGGAATAAATTATATTTCTGATCTACCAATTGAACGCTGAAAAATAAAATATTTACGAGATCAACCCCAATAAATCCCATGGATCAAGGGTTTGTTCACAATCAAATATGTCAAAATAAAATTAAATTCATCTAATTAAATCCATACCTTTAATCGCTTTCCATCTATTAATCTTTATGGCAGCTTGCTACCTTTCCCATAGCTAAAGTAGTTTAGTATTTGTTCGTTGCAGTAATTTAGTAGCTCTACCCTCTCTTTTTCTCTGCATTGTAGATGAGATCTCATAAGTGTGAGGAAGAGAGGACTGCTACCTTGTTTTATTAACAAATCTTTGCATTTCCCTCCCATCAAGATAGACGTGGAAAGCAAAGATTTCTCACGCATACCATTAACTATTTTAAGCAACCACTACCCATAAATCTTAATATATATGGGGATCATTTTGCAATTTCAACCTGAGTAAAAGTGTTTTAATAATAAATAATACCAACATAAATATTAATATATATGGGGATCATTTTACAATTTCAGCCCTAATAAAAGTGTTTTAATAATAAATACTACCAACCTTATGCAACAACATTTACACTGGTGATTTATAATATATTTTTGCATTATGACCTACACAATTAAAAAAAATTACACATAATCATACCATATTCAATTCCTTCTATCATGAATAAGCAAAGTGTAACCAAAGAAAAATAAATCCTTTTAATGCTTTGATATCCTGAAACTTATAACTATGTACTACAAAAATAAGAAGTTGTTGATTACATCTAATTTAAACTGCATTCATGGTTTTCATATATCAAAGCCTCTCGAGAATGCTTTTCTCATTCTTATAATAAACTAATATATTGTGGAAATATTTTGCAAGGCTATGAAACAAAGGTAATGTACACTAAATATAGATATGTAAGTCCACACTACACAGGGATATATGCATAAGTAGGAGATGATTACCCAAATATTTTATAAAATAGTATGTAGTATTAAATTTTCCATAATAAGTGGTTAATATGGTAACACTAAAGGGTGACAGAAATGGGGGTGTACTTTTCGGCCATAATAGATCTAGAATTGTAAATTAGGTTTTCTTATGAAGCTTTCAAAACCTCACTTTTTATCCTAAAAAGGTTGAATTCCGCCGAAGAGATTGTTTAAACGGTCAAGATAGATCCAAAATTGTAAAAATCAGGGCCCTGTTGCTCCACAGCTCCTTCAAAAGAAGGTTCTGAGGGGGTTTTCTGCCCCTTTTGGGGCTTGTTTTTTGCCCCTTCTAGGGCTTGTTTCTGGCATTTCAGTTTGTTGATTTGGGGGGTATGTACTACACCCCCCATTTTGTCACCCTTTATTGTTCCAAACGTAACAACCCCCTCTCCCCGAAAGGATCAAGGGACAAGGGACCCCCCAAAGGGAAACCCAAAGTTTCACCTTTCAAGTTTTGGGATCGTCAAGTTGGCTTCTGAGATTTCAGACCCTGCTTCATGAGATAGCTTAGCCCCAAGAAAAAAATGGCCCAAAGGGAAAAATACCTTAGTGTCAACCTATCTACGATATTTTCAATGTTAGGAAGGAAAATCGATGGTAAAAATCAAGCCCTTGTTGCTCCACAGCTCCTTCAAAAGAAGGTTCTGAGGGGGTTTTCTGCCCCTTATGGGGCTTGTTTCTGGCATTTTTTATTAAAAATAATTTGAAAGTAAAAAATTACTCAAATATTTATAATGAATATGGATGTTTCTCCTTAAAAAATAATTTGAAAGTAAAAAATTATTCAAATATTTATAATGAATATGTAGGTTTTTTTCAAAAAAAATATTAAAAATATAAAGGATTTTTTTGTAAAAAAAATTGTATTATTTATATGGTTAAGAATGAGAAACCTATACATCTAGATCATTATTAATTTTGATTTTTACATATTAATCTTGATTTTTAATATTATTAAGAATACAAACCTACAAACCTAGTTTTTCTTTAAAGTAACTTCTTTACTCGAAAATCTATTGAAAACGAGAACAATCTTTAATGTTGTATAAAGAAATTGCATTCTACAATTTATAACTAAATTATACTCATAAGCCTAAGCCGTAAATTTGAATCACATTTCAATTGAGCCAACATGATTAAAATTATTAATATAAATTTATAATTGTTATGTGATTTAAATTTAAATTTGAATCACATGTCAATGGAGCTAAAAGAACTAAATTATTAATATAATTATTTTTAAATGACATCTTAATTTTATTTTACAAATTATGATGTAATATTGATCGGGATTTAAATATGAACGCAAAAAATTACAGATATAACCATAAATACAAAGATGCAATAGAAATAACACTTCATTTCATTAATATCAAATACTAAAATATGCTTACAAACAAAATGGAAATAAGACTAGCCCGGGTGATATTAGCTTATCTCCGAGAAGAAATGTGGTGGCTACATGCCTCTGAATTGTGTTACAATGAGGCTCAAGGGTATTTTTATTATTGAACAATAAGAGCAAACCCTAAACAACCAAAACCCTAACCTGAGAAGATGTAACACCAAGAGTTTATGGGCCCTGTTGGGGTGAGTTGGATAGCCAACTTCCCGGGGTCGCGACTTGGTCATATTGTCTCTATTTGACGCGCATGATAACGCGTTGGAAAGATCTCTCTGAGGACTACGATGGAAAATACGATTTTAGCGAGAAAATCACTAGCGTAGATTGCCAAAAAAACGTCGTTTAGGGCCTCAAAACGGCTCCAGAAGTTTAGGACCCGAAAAGCTGCTAAAAATAGTAAATTGTGCTACAATTAAGGAAACTGAAAAACTAAAGGAAACAATGGTGGGGGTCCAAGTGGAATTAGCGGGTGGCCACCAATATCCACCTGGATCAGTCCTCCCCCCTTCGAAAGCAATGGTCCCCAGTGCGTTGAGTTCCTCCATCAGATGAGGAAACTTCTGTTGAACTTGGTCCCTAGTGAGCCACTTGCCCTAGTGAAGGAGTTGGCTTGCTTTGACAACTCGATACAGTTGGATCTTGTGCTCACAAGTGTTCTTGATCTAGGTGTCCATGATTCGATCAGTTGTAGCTTGCTCCATGCAATTTGGATTTAACTCTATAGGTGTGAGTTGTTCTGCAATGTCTGATGTGTCCAGGAATGGTGGGAAGTATGGTCAAAGGCGGTCCACATTGAACACTAGGTGTAGGCCAAGGAATGGGGGAATACTGAGCTCAAATGCATTGTTTCCCACAACCTTGGTAATGGTGTAAGGACCATATTGGAGTGGTATGAGTTTACGATAGGCTCCGGTAAGGAGTTCCTTCTGTAAATGCAACCAGACTTTATCGCCCACCTGAAACTTGTGTGGCACCCAATGTTCATCATGTCGCTACTTGTACTTGGTATTTGATTTCTCCATAATGTCATGGACCTACTGGAGGATATGTTGGATGTGCTCAATGAATTTTTTTGCCTTATCGACTTCCGATTGGACATGAGCCGAATCTACCTGAGTAGCTGCAAATGGTATGGCCACATCAATGGGACATAGTGGCTGGAATCCCAAGCCCACCTAAAAAGGGTTGTGGCCAATCGAACTGTGGAGAGCTCAATTATAACTGTGCTGGACATAGGGAAGGCGCTCATCCGATGTGCGTGGATGCTTTGACTTGTACATGTGCATAATGTGTATGATCATCCTGTTGACGACCTCTGTCTAGCCATCATTTTGGGGATGGAAAGCTATGGACTTAGTGAGATTGGTGTCCAGCATCGACCAGAGACTAGACCAAAATGTACTGAGGAACCTACTATCTAGATTTGAGATGATAGACTGTGGGATACCAAAGTGTACCCACACTCATTCAAAGAAGAGTTTAGTAGTGGCTTCTGCTGTGAGATTCTTCTTGTAGGCCGCCAGAATGACCATCTTCGAGAATTTGTCGATGACCACAAAAACACAATTGTTTCCATGCTTAGTAGAAGGAAGGCCCAACATGTAATCCATGGAGATGGATTCCCAAGGTCGACTAGGGGTAGGCAACAGAGTATAGAGGCCTTGCTTCTTGATGGTTAGTTTGGCAATGGCATAGGTAGCGTAGGATCTGATGTACTTCATGACATCATGTCGAAGATTCAGGTAGTAGAAATACTTTTGTAGTACTGCCACTATTTTCTCGACCCCGAAATGCCCAGCGACCTGAATGTAGTGTGCTTCCCAAATCATCTTGGCTTGCTCGCTTGAAGGAACATAAAGGTGTCCCAGGTGGCATAACAGGGCATCTTGGAGTTGGATATATGGAACTTGCTGACCCTCCAAGAGCATCTAGTATGTGTGGTCAAACTCTAGGTTGCTTTTGTAGAGAAGTGGCCAATCAGAAGTCTCGTGCCCACAAGAGTTGAGCACGATGGTTAATGCCATGATCGGTGGTCAGCTCAGGGAGTTTGCAACATTATTGGTGCTACCCTTCTTATACTTGATATTCAAATGGAACTGTTGTAGGTATGTGGACCACTTTTGATGGCGATCATTTTCCAACTTCCCTTGTGTCTGTATAAACTGCAGGGGTCAGTGGTCTGTGTGGATGACCGTTTCCTTCCCCAAAATGTAATGCTCCCATTGTCGGCAAGTTTGCTCAATGGAATACATCTCCTTGTCATAAGTGGGATACTTCTAGATTGTGTCTAAAAGTGTCTCACTGTGATATGCCACTGGATGCCCCTGTTGACTAAGGAATTCTCTGATACCACTGATCTGGATTTAAACAAGAACAACAACAAATTACAAATATAACCATAAATAGAAAGATGCAGTAGAAATAAAACTTCATTTCATTAATATCAAATACTAAAATATGCTTACGAACATAATGGAAATAAGACTAGCTCGGGCGATTGTAACTTATCTCTGAGAAGAGATGTGGCGGCTACATGCCTCTAAACTATGTTACAATGAGTTTCAAGGGCCTTTTTATTATTGAACAGTAAGAGCAAACCCTAAACAACCAAAACCCTAACCCAAGGAGATGTAACACCAAGAGTTTATGGGCCACATTGGGGTGAGTTGGATAGCCAACTTCTTGGGGTCGCTACTTGGCCATATTATCTACGTTTGATGCGCATGATAACCCATTGGAAAGATCTCTCCGAGGACTATGACAAAAAAAATGACTTTCACCAAAATAGCATTGGCAGTAGATTGCCAAAAAAACGTCATTTAGGGCCTCAAAACGGCTCAAAAAGTTTAGGACCCGAAAAACTGCTAAAAATAGTAAACTGTGCTACAATCAAGGAAACTGAAAAACTGAAAGAAACAATGGTGGGGTCCAAGTGGAATTGGTGGGTGGCCACCAATATCCACCTAGATCAAATAGCAATAATTATTTTAATTAAAATTAATTAATATGTATATATATATATATATATATATATATATATATTTTTTATGTTTTGTTATTGTGAACATTATTATTTTATTATTTTATTTAGTGAGCCTTTTATTTTTATTTTAAAAAAATAAGGCTAAATTTCAAGTTAAACATGAAAATAATTATATATTTCCATCATGTCGAACTATAAAATACACTTTTCAACAAAAAAATATGTTAATTTAATTTTAATATATATTAAAATTTTAATATATATTATTTATTATATGATATTTAAAATTATGAAACATATCTTAAAATTATATATATATATATATATATATATATATATATATATATATAATTATGATATTTTCGTTGTTTATTTAAGTATTTTCATAATTTAGTGAAATTTTAAATAAGACAAAAAATTTGGAGATATCACTTCATTTTTCTTTTATGCTATTCACTTTCCATATAAAACTTACGAAGTTATATTTTCTCATATTGCTAATTCAAAGGTTATTAATTTTATTTTCTCTTTCTTGATAATTTGGGTTAAAACTAAACCACTATGTTTATATTAGTATTTTCAAATTATATAAATTTCTAAGATTTATTACTTATTTTCAAATTCTTTTGATAAAAGAGTAAAAGTATAACATCAATAAATATATAAATAAAATGCTTTTCACGCACTGTAATAAATAATTCTAATTATATTTTTGTTTGTTTTATAACAATAAAATTATGCCAACAAGTGTAATATGCAGTGTTTTAATTATGTTTTAATTTGTTTTAAGACGATAAAATTATGTTAAAAAAAATAATAAAATCATGCCAAAACAAGTGTGATATGTAGCATTGTTGTTTAATATTTACTTTTTATGTAAAAATAATTGATAGCAAAAATTATTGTATCTAAGATTAAAAAAAAAACAAATCTCCTTATGTTCATGCATAAAGATCTTAAAACTTTTTAATTATTAAAACCTGTGATTTGCAAGCTTCCCTTTTGTAAGTGACATTATAATAGTTTAAATCTTCTTCTAACTTTTAAATTTAGGTTTCTTATCAATACATTATATTATTTTGAAATATGTTCTTGTAAAAAAATAATGAAGTTTTAGGCATTTTATATTTTTATGAAAAAAAATAGAAAAATATTTATAAGTAGTGAGAGACTTAAGTTATTTATAGATTAGATAGATAATAAATGTAAAATTGATGCTATAATATGAGTTCCAATTATATATATATATACTCAAATGTTGATCATCTATGTAAATAAGTTGTATTAGTGTAGGAAAGGACTCAAACGTACCAAGAGTTTAGAGGAAGAACTTAGATTGCATTTTCAAAAATATCTATTAATTGATATAAGTGATTAAATATAGCAAATATGTTTGTTGAATTTTTTTGTAGTTGTTGCAATAGTATTGGAGTCCTAGTAAGACTTAAAAGAGATTTTATTAAAGACTTCTCATTATAACTTAGGAATATTTTATTTAAGTAGTGACATAATAATTTTAGATGTTTTCCTTATATTAAATAGATTATATATGTTAATATTTTATATAAAAGTAAATCTATATAAAAAGTAATTTCACACTTAAAATATCATATATATATATATATATATATATATATATATATATATATAGATATATATATATATATATAAAACCACAAAAAAATCATAAAATTAAAATGTGAATGTTAAAAATTTTCAAAAACTTAAGTAAACTTCATAAATTATTTTCAAAAATTACACATTAATTAAAATTCAAAAATGAAATTTCTAGAAATAATGAAATTTTCATAAATATTGACTTTGAATATGTGTACTATTATTATGACTAACATATAGATTTTATTTTTTTTAATAATTTTAATTTTTGACAAATTCTATTAATAACCCATAAAATTAATTATTTCATATATATTGGACAATTACAAAAATAAAAATTCAAAATTTAAAAATTTAAAAATTTTAGGTTAATAATATTTTTTTTTCCAAACTTTAATAAACTTTTAAATTTATTGAAAATAAAGTCATTTTCACTATAAAATGATTTCAAAATAACTTCCCTATCAACATTAAAAAGAAATGGAGCACCACTCCCTACATTTTCTCTTTGTCTTTATTAATTAAGACTAACGTATATAAGTGGGTAGCATCTATAATAAATATGAACGAATTTCATTATAAAAATTAAAAACAATAATAATAATAATACAAATTAACTAAATTATAATTTATTATAATTATTTTTTTTTCTAGTTAAGATTAACCTAAGTACCCACGGGGAATTTGAACCGGTTACCTATGGCAAGGAGTACCTTAACAGCGCACCCATTTACCGTCAATCCAAAACCCCTTGGGCTTATTAATAATAATAATAACAACAACAACAACATAAACTAAATTATAATTTATTTTAATTTTTTATTATTGTTATTAATAATAATAAGAATTACTATATAGGTTAAATATTTATATATTTAAAAACACATGGAACAAAAATTTTAAAATAGAGATTTAATATGTAAAATTTTTGTTGCAATACCAACAACCAATACTATGGTTTATCAATACTACATGCTCAAAAAACTTTTAGGGTCACAAAGCACTTAGAGAAGTGATGGTGTATCTAAAGGCACTTACTTGGTTCCCACTAGCCTTTGAACCTAGGAAGAGAACATAATAGTCATCACTAGCCTTTGAACCTAGGAAGAGAACATAATAGTCATCTTTTGGAGGAAAAAATAATAGTCACTTTTCCCAACCACTTGAGATAATCCCAATTAATAATATTGTAAGTGTTATGTACTACTTTCATATTAAGTGAAAAAAAATTACACCTTTATAAAATTGATCCTTCTTTATACTCAATAAATCAAAATTTAAAATACATCTAAACCCATTTAATTTTCTCATATGTATCATGTATTAATTCTTTTATATTAGGTAATAAAAAAAATTACATATTCATAATAATTGATAAATCAAAGTTTATGATAACTATAAACGTCTTTATATTCTTCAATATATTAATAATATTTATATTTGATTCAAAAATATCTTTATTCTATTGGATATTAAATATTACATAAATAATTTAATTTAAAGTAATAAATCTCACATATAGTGTATAAAAATATTTTGTTTATAAAATAAAAGATCTATCTCTATACAATAATATAATTACTAAAACTTAAGAAAAACATACATATTTCACCTCTTAAATTTATAATATTTTTAATAATTATTTTCACTCCAATAAAAATAATAAAATTAGATTTGAGACTTTTGTGATCCATAATAAAATTAGATTTGAAACTTTTGTGATCCATAATGCAAATATAAATAAATTTTTGAGATTAATCTTAAAAAAAATTATATCTTTTAAAATTAATAAAAAAAATAATTATCAATTTCATAAATAATAACTCTTTGTTATGAGTCTTACTCCCACTTACACACACTTTTAAAAGTAAAATAATGATCAATTTCGTGGATTGCCGGTTTCCACTTGTTGAGATAATTATAACTCGTTCTTGTACGGTCTTACTCTCCCTTTTACTTTTCAACTCTCCCGCACTCTTAAAATTATTTGGACTTTTGAAAGAGTTGAAACCAGAGAAATTTCGTTTGGTTGCTATCACTGAACACACGGGACCCCTTATTTTGAAGAGAACGGACAGTAATGTGAAGTCAAACATTCATTAACGACTTCAAGGATGTGCAAGAAAATTGCTAATGTGCACCAATTAAATTGCTAATTTGCTCAATAGGCTATTTTAGGCTGTTCATAGATGTGCAAGTTACGTTATTTTTAGTCTACAGCGATTTATGTCAAATTTTAATTTGCTTCCTCTATAAATCTATTCCCACATCAATTTATGTCCAATTTTAATTTGCTTCCTTCATAAATCTATTCCCATAGTTGGATGGTTAAAAGCAGAGTAGATAATTCACCTTGTTAATATCCTTTGGATGACCCCCACAAGATCTAATTAAAAATGGTGTTCTTTCAACTTTTGTGATTCACGTAAAATACAACATCAATGTCGAATATTAATTTTAGAGCTGGACCCTCCTATGAACCTAACTCACACTTGCCCTATTTGCATCCCCCGTATTAAATGAATTTCAGTATCTCACGGTGAATGAATGATGACCCTGCTTCTAAGGAGAGCCTTTATATACTTCACACCCCTTTCCTTCATTTTCAGTCGGATAGATATTGCTTTCTATTATTGTTTGATGCCTACGATTGTATGCATCTCCCGTTTTTTTTTTTTTTCAATTACATCTGGTATTCTGCTTTGATCTCACTTCTTGTTGGTCCAAGCAATGGATATTGTAACCGAGGCCGCAGGCAACACCATGAGCAGCATTATTTCTGTTCCTTTCACCCAACAGCTCATACAACAGATCCATGATATAATTAATTTGGATGACAACCCTGAGCTTCTGGAAGAGCAGTTATGCCGTATGGAGAGCCTCTTGCTTGATATTAACTCTCAGTTCCAATATCAACAGAAGGAAGCACCGGATTCTCTGAATAACTGTTTGCTAAGGATGCAACAAAAAGTTGGAAACGCCAGAGAGTTGATCCATCGCTCACAAAGCCCGTCGCTGCAGCAGTGTATTGATTGCCTCTTTTGCAAACCCAAAGTCTTCAAGCAAATCCGAGAGTGGAACAGTACTATTCGTGACCTCCATGATGAGCTTAGAACCGATTTTCCTGTGTTTTGCAGTGCTCAACAGATTGTGTCCGCGGCACCACACCAGGAAGACGCACTACTTCAGGCGAACCTGACACCGGATTTGTCACGCCCCTAGGTAGGCGGTAGTCTTTCAACCGCGCTTGGCGAGGTGCGGCACCACTGAACGCTTTCTTTTCACCAATACTTATGTTCGTGGACTACGCCTAACCAGTTATCCTACTTAGTTTGTGTTTCGCAACCAAGTATTATTAATATTTCCTTTATACCAATGAACACTCATACACATTCATTATCATCAGCAATTATAAACGAAGAACACAATTGCACAGTATAAAGGGAGGAGCAACTCCCTGAACAATGAGTCTGCCCGAAATATATATTATACAACTTTACAAAGTTACAATTCTTTACAAGTATACTTGGAAACTCCAAGTTTCATACTTAGCCAAATTTACAACTTTGTCACACCACTTTGTGACAACCAAGAGTTCCTTGCCCAAGGCGGGGGGCGCGCCCTCACACGAGCTACCTTCCGCACTTCACAACCGAACCTTGTCTTCGTGCATGACGGGCGGGTGACTCTACCAAGCCACCAAGACACCCCCTTCGCACAATCGTTCACCAACTTCGCACCATGCACCCTTGCACGACAGGCAGGCGCTCACCCGAGCTACCCGAGACACCCGTGTCAAGTCTTCGCACAAACCGGGTGCCCACGCCTTCACCCGTGCACGCCCTACTTCGACCGGCAGGCGCTCTTCACCCCACACCTTCGTTCACTCGATACACTTCCGTGCGTTAACCCGTGCAACCTTGCCCAAGACTTGGGTGCATCCGGCTTCACTCTAACCTGCACCTCGTATCCTCTATGAACTGTGCCTTACTTCTTGTTTGAAGGTCGAAGATGTGATGTCCAAATGAGCCTTCCATGCATACAATATATACGCTCACCAAGAGTCATGTTACTTCCTCAGCCGACCCTTACAATTTATCAACCAACACTTCTGTTCATGCTTGTGGCTTGGCGGCTCGTCGACCAACGCCCTCAACCATAAAATTCAACCGTCGGCTTCATAGATTGATTGCCCACGCTCATCCATCGTATAAACATCTTCGCTTGTCCACCTTTTATGCGTGTTATAACATGCCTCCACGCACTTTGTCGTAGGACTTCGCACTTTGTCTTTCCTTTGTTTAAGCGGCTCGTTTTATCAACAAGCCTTCGTCGCACCAACCGGGAGATCGTGCTAAGGACCGCAAGTCCTTACATCCTCCTCCACCTGAAGTCGTTGTCGTCCTCGACAACATACCATGGTCCTTACATCATCCTCCTCCACCTGAAGTCGTTGTCGTCCTCGACAACATACCATCCTGGTAGCCATCCACCAAGATCATCAACAACAATTGTCTTGTCCTCAGTCCATGTTGTCAACTCCACATACTGCAAACATCCCTACAACATATGTAGAACTACCATCTCCATCATGGGTCGTCATCTTCCTGTGAACTGTCCTCCTTGCCTGCCTGATGCCAGCATCTCTCTAGTACACTGCTAGCCCTCATGACTTGAACTAGTTAGGTGATCAGTCCAACTGTCACGCTCAAATCATAAGAATGTCCATCCTTATGCCTTCACCAGCGTATCTCAGATTCCGCCACATCCTGGACTCACCAAGAATCTCTTCCATGCTCAGGTCCATGGAAACTCCATCCCATCTGCAACATGTCATGATGCTTGATGCCAAGCCATCCCTGCACCATCTGTCATACCTGCTCAACCTGTTTTAAGGACTCACTGCCATGAGCAGCTAACAATGAGCCCCATCTTCTATGTCATCTAAGAAGATGTAGAGGGAGTAGAGCCTGAAGGCTCACCCTCACTAATCATCTCAATCCATCTGTCAGGATTCTCTATCTCCATCCTCTATAGATAAGTGACCCGATCCTCCTCTCAGACATTCGGCCTCACATATGCCTCATCATCATCATCATCATCCTCAACCACTTCTAGCCTTCTTGACAAATCCAAGATACTATCAGAAAGTGTCCTGATGACCAATGATTGCTCAATGAGCTTTGTCTCAACAATAGACAACTGCTTACTCATGTCTTCCATTCGCTTCTCATCCTCCATTTGCATTACTGCCAACTTACAATCAGGCTTTGTCACACCAATGGTTGGAACACCAATGGGTACATCTGCCCTTCCATCGTAAATGTAAAGCTTCAAATGTGGAACAATCATAGCATCAAATTGTTTCAAGAATTCCATTTCCAACACAGCTTCATAGTCATCAATCCACACTATAGTGAAGTCAACTTTCTCTGTCCACTCACCTAGTGTTGTGTCCACTCTTTCAGCTACACCAAGAACACAATCAAGAGGAAAATTCACTGTCTTCATCTGTGCCTTCACCGGTACAAATTTTAGCCCAATTCTTCTCATAGTATTTTCACTCATGGAGTTATGAGTAGCCCCACTATCCACCATAGTGAGTATATCAGCACTCCCAATCTTCATCCGAACATACTCCAAACTGTTCCTCTCAGGATCCCTCCGAGAGACCACCTTTGTAGCAGCAGCAGCTCCAAGAATCTGCATCATCCCCACAAAAGCTTCTTCATTCTTCATATTAGATTGTGCAATAGCAGCCACTTTCGGTCTAGAAGGACAATTCTTCACCGTATGTGGTTCAGCACATATCCAACACTTCAAGGCTTTCTTCGTCTTCGACTTATCATCCGATTTCGAAGCATCATCCTTCTTCTTCTCTTTCGATTTGTCAGACTTCTTCTTCCTATCATTAGAAGTCTCATCATAATGCTCCACAAACCTATCCACAGCAGCAAAAGCTTCCTCAAGTGTTTTGATCTTCTGCCTCTTCACTTCATTGCATGCCCAAGGCTTCAATCCAATAATGAAGTTGAACACCTTGTCCCTCTTTGCCATGTCAGGAAGTTCCAGAACTGCACTTGCAAACTCTTGCTGAGATGTCTAAAGGTTCCCTGTCTGTTTTATGAACTTAATCTTCATCCTTGCTTCCCACGTTTCATCCTGAGGACTGAAATGGGTCTGCAAAGCTTTCTTCATCTCATCCCATGAAGTAATTTCACTAGCACTTCCATTGGCAATCTGATCTATGCTCCTTCGTCATCACATCTTAGCATCCTTCGTTAAGAACTGAGCAGCTTCCTTCACCTTCGTCTCATCATCGGATAGACCCAAGCGTTCCAAGTATTGCTCCATGTCCCATAGAAAGTTGCCAAGAGTCTTTGCACTCCTTGTACCATCATAAGGTTCCGGTTCCTTGACTTTCACATGAGGCACTCCTCCACCTGAGTTATGCCTCACGGCCTTCTTCAACACCGTGATCTCATCTCTGGCTTCGTCAAGAGATTTCTGCAAGTCCACGATCTCTGCCAAGCCTCGGTCTCTTGCCTCTTCAATCTCCTTGACCCTTACTTCAAGTTGTGTACACATAAGATCAGTGTACTCGTGTTGAGTCCGGAGTTCCTCGAGCTCTTCCCTCATCTTCGAATTGGCCTCTTGATCTTTCTCGACCAAGTCCATCTTCTTAGTCCAGTAAGCCTCTAAGTCCTCCATCTTTTCCAACACTTTTTCAATGAATGCCATAGTAGCATCCTTCGCATCGTGACTAGACCCAACCTGAGATTCACCTGCCATTGCTAACAGTTTCCTTCTTCTTTGCAATCTAGTTTCAACCATCCAACAGCTTCACCAAGTTTCCTGCAACCTGAACTAGCCCTTGTTCCACTTGTATGTGAAACAGATTCCTTCACCTGCAAGTACCTGCTTCACTATCACCAATTGTCAAGTGTCTACACACTTGCTTCACCCAGCTTCCTGCAAGACTCCTCCAAGTCTTCAGACTAGCTCTGATACCAACTGTCACGAAGCCAGAGCCTCGGTAGTCTTTCAACCGCGCTTGGCGAGGTGCGGCACCACCGAACACTTTCTTTTCACCAATACTTATGTTCGTGGACTACGCCTAACCACTTATCCTACTTAGTTTGTGTTTCGCAACCAAGTATTATTAATATTTCTTTTATACCAATGAACACCCATACACATTCATTATCATCAGCAATTATAAACAAAGAACACAATTGCACAGTATAAAGGGAGGGGCAACTCCCTGAACAATGAGTCTGCCCGAAATATATATTATACAACTTTACAAAGTTACAATGCTTTACAAGTATACTTGGAAACTCCAAGTTTCATACTTAGCCAAATTTACAACCTTGTCACACCACCGTGTGACAACCAAGATTTCCTTGCCCAAGGCGGGCGGGCACGCCCTCACACGAGCTGCCTTCCGCACTTCACAACCGAACCTTGTCTTTGTGCACGACGGGCGGGTGACTCCACCAAGCCACCAAGACACCCCCTTCACACAATCGTTCACCAACTTCGCACCGTGCACCCTTGCACGACGGGCGGGTGCTCACTCGAGCTACCCGAGACACCCGTGTCAAGTCTTCGCACAAACTGGGCGCCCACGCCTTCACCCGTGCACGCCCTACTTCAATCGGCGGGTGCTCTTCGCCCCACGCCTTCGTTCACCTGATACACTTCCGTGCATTAACGCATGCAGCCTTGCCCAAGACTTGGGCGCATCCGGCTTCACTCTAACCTGCACCTCGTATCCTTGTTTGAAGGTCGAAGATGCGATGTCCAAATGAGCCTTCCATGCATACAATATATATGCTCACCAAGAGTCGTGTTACTTCCTCGGCCGACCCTTACAATTTATCAACCAACACTTCTATTCATGCTTGTGGCTTGGTCGGCCCGTCAACCAACGCCCTCAACCATAACCTTCAACCATCGGCTTCATAGATGGATTGCCCATGCTCATCCATCGTATAAACACCTTCGCTTGTCCACCTTTTATGCGTGTTATAACATGCCTCCATGCACTTTGTCGTAGAACTTCGCACTTTGTCTTTCCTTCATTTAAGCCACTCGTTTTATCAAAAAGCCTTCGTCGCACCAACCGGGAGATCGTGCTAAGGACCGCAGGTCCTTACAGGATTGGTCGGGCTGGAAATTAAATCTGCCAAGCCATAGCTACAGAGCTAGGTTTCAGAAGGTCCCAATGTTAGCGTAATTGGTGGGTGCAGTATGGGAGGTGTGGGAAAAACAAAGTTGCTTAAAAAAGTCTACAACACCTACAAGGTTAGTAATGTTTTTGTTCATGTCATTTGGGTTACGGTTGCTCAATCTCCAATTAGGAAAATACAGAATGATATTGCTGCTGCAATTAATTTAAATCTGGCCAGCTCTTCTGCTGATATGGGGAAGATGAAGTTGTGTGCATATCTGAAGAGCAAGAAATTCTTTTTGGTTTTAGACGACATGTGTAAGGCACTCTCTTTGAAAGAATTGGGCGTGCAGTTTGGCAAGAACAAAGGGATCAAACTTGTATTCACAACTCGAAATAGAGATCTGATTTGAGAAATGAATGCAAAATAGTTCATGGAAATACAACCCTTACGAAGAGAAGAGGCGTGGGAGTTGTTTTTAAAAGTGGCTTTCGAAGACGGCCATGTTCCAGAGAATATACAGAATATTGCGTGAAAGGTCGCTGAGGAGTGTAAAGGGTTGCCATTGGAAATTAAGGTAACAGCCTCAACAATGAGGGGCAACGCAGATGTAGATGAGTGGAAGCTTGCCTTAAAGCAAATGCAAAAAGTTGATTTAAATTTTCCAATAACCCATCCTCAAATTAAAGGAGAATTGTATCAGAGATTGAGATGGAGTTACGATAGTCTGCCCGATGCTAATTTAAAAAACTGCTTTCTTTACTAATAATAACAATAACAACAACAACAACAACATAAACTAAATTATAATTTATTTTAATTTTTTATTATTGTTATTAATAATAATAAGAATTACTATATAAGTTAAATATTTATATATTTAAAAACACATGGAACAAAAATTTTAAAATAGAGATTTAATATGTAAAAGTTTTGTTGCAATACCAACAACCAATACTATGGTTTATCAATACTACATGCTCAAAAAACTTTTAGGGTCACAGAGCACTTAGAGAAGTGATGGTGTATCTAAAGGCACTTACTCGGTTCCCACTAGTCTTTGAACCTAGGAAGAACATAATAGTCATCACTAGCCTTTGAAGCTAGGAAAAGAACATAATAGTCATCTTTTGGAGGAAAAAATAATAGTCACTTTTCCCAACCACTTGAGATAATCCCAATTAATAATATTGTAAGTGTTATGTACTACTTTCATATTAAGTGAAAAGAAATTACACCTTTATAAAATTGATCCTTCTTTATACTCAATAAATCAAAATTTAAAATACATCTAAACCCATTTAATTTTATCATATGTATCATGTATTAATTCTTTTATATTAGGTAATAAAAAAAATTACATATTCATAATAATTGATAAATCAAAGTTTATGATAACTATAAACGTCTTTATATTCTTCAATATATTAATAATATTTATATTTGATTCAAAAATATCTTTATTCTATTGGATATTAAATATTACATAAATAATTTAATTTAAAGTAATAAATCTCACATATAATGTATAAAAATATTTTGTTTATAAAATAAAAGATCTATCTCTATACAATAATATAATTACTAAAACTTAAGAAAAACATACATATTTCACCTCTTAAATTTATAATATTTTTAATAATTATTTTCACTCCAATAAAAATAATAAAATTAGATTTAAGACTTTTGTGATCCATAATAAAATTAGATTTGAGACTTTTGTGATCCATAATGCAAATATAAATAAATTTTTGAGATTAATCTAAAAAAAATTATATCTTTTAAAATTAATAAAAAAAATAATTATCAATTTCATAAATGATAACTCTTTTGTTATGAGTCTTACTCCCACTTACACACAATTTTAAAAGTAAAATAATGATCAATTTCGTGGATTGCCGGTTTCCACTTGTTGAGATAATTATAACTCGTTCTTGTACTGTCTTACTCTCCCTTTTACTTTTCAACTCTCCCGCACTCTTAAAATTATTTGGACTTTTGAAAGAGTTGAAACCAGAGAAATTTCGTTTGGTTGCTATCACTGAACACACGGGACCCCTTATTTTGAAGAGAACGGACAGTAATGTGAAGTCAAACATTCATTAACGACTTCAAGGATGTGCAAGTAAATTGCTAATGTGCACCAATTAAATTGCTAATTTGCTCAATAGGCTATTTTAGGCTGTTCATAGACGTGCAAGTTACGTTATTTTTAGTCTACAGCGATTTATGTCAAATTTTAATTTGCTTCCTCTATAAATCTATTCCCACATCAATTTATGTCCAATTTTATTTTGCTTCCTTCATAAATTTGTTCCCATAGTTGGATGGTTAAAAGCAGAGTAGATAATTCATCTTGTTAATATCCTTTGGATGATCCCCACAAGATCTAATTAAAAATGGTGTTCTTTCAACTTTTGTGATTCACGTAGAATACAACATCAATGTCGAATATTAATTTTAGAGCTGGACCCTCCTATGAACCTAACTCACACTTGCCCTATTTGCATCCTCCCTATTAAATGAATTTCAGTATCTCAAGGTGAATGAATGGTGACCCTGCTTCTAAGGAGAGCCTTTATATACTTCACACCCCTTTCCTTCATTTTCAGTCGGATAGATATTGCTTTCTATTATTGTTTGATGCCTCCGGTTATATGCATCTCCCTTTTTTGGTTTTAATTACATCTGATATTCTGCTTTGATCTCACTTGTTGTTGGTCCAAGCAATGGATACTGTAACCGGGGTCGCAGGCAACACCATGAGCAGCATTATTTCTGTTCCTCTCACCCAACAACTCATACAAGAGATCGATGATATAATTAATTTGGATGACAACCGTGAGCTTCTGGAAGAGCAGTTATGTCGTATGAAGAGCCTCTTGCTTGATATTAACTCTCAGTTCCAATATCAACAGAAGGAAGCACCGGATTCTCTGAATAACTGTTTGCTAAGGATGCAACAAAAAGTTGGAAAGGCCAGAGAGTTAATCCATCGCTCACAACGCCCGTTGCTGCAGCAGTGTATTGATTGCCTCTTTTGCAAACCCAAAGTCTTCAAGCAAATCCGAGAGTGGAACAGTACTATTCGTGACCTCCATGATGAGCTTCGAACCGATTTTTCCGTGTTTTGCAGTGCTCAACAGATTGTGTCCGCGGCAGCACACCAGGCAGACGCACTACTTCAGGACGAACCTGACACCGGATTGGTCGGGTTGGAAATTAAATCTGCCGAGCCACAGCTACAGAGCTGGGTTTCAGAAGGTCCCAATGTTCGCGTAATTGGTGTGTGCGGTATGGGTGGTGTGGGAAAAACAACGTTGCTTAAAAAAGTCTACAACACCTACAAGGTTAGTAATGTTTTTGATCAATCATTTGGGTTACAGTTGCTCAATCTCCAATTCGGCAAATACAGAATGATATTGCTGCTGCAATTAATTTAAATCTGGCCAACTCTTCCGCTGATATGGGGAAGATGAAGTTGTGTGCATATCTGAAGAGCAAGAAATTCTTTTTGGTTTTAGACGACATGTGGAAGGCACTCTCTCTGAAAGAATTGGGCGTGCAGTTTGGCAAGAACAAAGGGAGCAAACTTGTATTCACAACTCGAAATAGAGATCTGATTCGAGAAATGAATGCAAAACAGTTCATGGAAATACAACCCTTACGAAGAGAAGAGGCGTGGGAGTTGTTTTTAAAAGTGGCTTTCGAAGACGGCCATGTTCCAGAGAATATACAGAATATTGCGCGAAAGGTAGGCGAGGAGTGTAAAGGGTTGCCGTTGGCAATTAAGGTAACAGCCTCAACAATGAGGGGCAACGCAGATGTAGATGAGTGGAAGCTTGCCTTAAAGCAAATGCAAAAAGTTGATTTAAATTTTCCAATAACCCATCCTCGAATTAATGGAGAATTGTATCAGAGATTGAGATGGAGTTACGATAGTCTGCCCGATGCTAATTTAAAAAACTGCTTTCTTTACTGTGCCATGTTTACTGAAGGTGCTTCAATACCAGTGGAAGCGATGGCACAATTATGGATCGCGGAAGGTCTAGTTAAGACCAAAGAAGATGCGGACTATGACTATGTGTTAAAGACGGGGGAGAGCTATGTAAAGGTACTTGTAAATCGCTGCTTATTCCAGGTGGAAGAAGGTGTTATCAGTGTCCATGATGTTCTCCATGACATGGCAATTTATATTGGAGAAAGTGAGGAGAATTGTGTATTGATGGCAGCGCAAAGTCTTCAACGTTTCCCTGACATCCCAGGTTCAGAAAATTGCAGGAGAATATCAGTTTTGGGCAATGATATTAAGTCTTTGCCGGCAAAGGAATTGAGATGTCCCAAACTAGTTTCTTTATTCTTGGGACAAAATGAAGAATTGAAAGAAATTCCAGACGCATTTTTACTGCACCTCACCTCTTTGAGGGTACTTGGATTTCATGCCACGGCCATACGGTCATTGCCAACATCAATGTGGCAATTGACACACCTTGAATTTCTCTTTTTGAGTTTCATTGACATTGAAGATATACCTGAAGAAATTGGTCATCTTTCGTATCTTCTATTTTTGTATCTTCATTTCTGTAGAAATCTGAAATCGTTGCCTTCTAGAATGGGTGAACTTAAAAATCTGAAGTATCTAAATCTTAACAGTTGTAATTTGATGGAAATCCCTGATGAGATTAGAAAGCTTCCAAACTGTGAGATTATGCTTAAAAACAGTTAACAGAGGGGAAATGATTTGTAAGTTATACATATGTTTTTATGAAATGTGTTTCAAATAATAAGATTTGTTTTTTCAACTCTTACACTATTTATTATGTAATTTGTGGAATTTAAATTTTATTGAGATTTGTTTTGTCCATTCATAGACTATTTCATATGGAATTTAAACTTTATTAACTCTTTTTTTAGATTTTTAATTTGTAATTTATTTATTATCTAATATATGTATTTTTTTAAATTTTATTAATATTTTTCCTGTAAATTAAATTTTTGAAAATATATTCCCCTGATTGGGGTGCATGTTTGAGGCAGGAGAGGACAAGGGACAAATATGGTAGTTATGACGTATAAAGGCAGGGTACCACCCACCGCCCCCCACACGCTCATGGCGATGGGTGCGGTGGCTTCCCGCATGTTACTTGACAGCGGAGATGGGAGAAGTGGCAGGCATGGCTAGGACGGAGAAGGAGTTGAGGCAGCTAAAGCAAGGCGAGTGATGCGACAAAGAAAGGTTGAATGGGAATATGAAAGAATTTGGGACAGAGAAAGGAGTATCATTGAGACTGCGTGTGGACGAAGGAACGAGGGCGCAAGTCTGCGGAGCTACCAGCAACGGTTTCAGTGAAGCATTCCCAGGTATGTATCTTGACCTTTCAAGCCCCTTACTATGGCAACTATGTTGGTTTATGGTTGGGGGTGTGGGAGATGACAGGGGAGGGAAATTGGGGGGATGGCCAGGGAGACCAGTGTAAACTAAGGGAGATAGTGATCACACTTGCGTCAGAGGTGAGAGCCATGAGAGAAACTCGGGGTTGGGAACTAGAGACCCCTCCTGTGAGCGAGTGAGACAATTGGTATCCCAATGCGGGTGGTGAGACTGAGGCTAAGCATGAGCGATGGCTGCAAGAGGGGTAAAGAAGTGAGGCAGTGCTTCTGGGCAGAGGAGTGATGCAGCAGCACTGGGCAGAGGGACGAGGGAAGGCACTACGATTGGGAGTGACGGTAACCCGGCTCGATGGGCTGGATGTGAGAGCCGTGAGCATAAACTGGGTTCGGCACCGTGAAACTACTCCTGTGTGTAGGTGTGAGCATTGCCACAACCATGGGGGTGGTGAGGCAAACCCAAGGCAGGAGAGAAAGCAAAGTGAGTGGCAGAAGAGTGTCACAACTACACCAGGCAGAGGAGTGGCACTGCATCTTAGGGCAGAGGGGTACCTGGGCAGAGACAATTGTGATGGGAAGCACGAGGGGAGGGGCACCCGTATCAAGTTAGAGAGGCATGAGACCACGTCGAATGAGCTAACTCATTTCGCTTGTGAACAGGCAGGGAATAGAGAAGAGATGGCTAGACCTGCACGTGGAAGAGGACGCGACAGAAGGGGGAGGGAGTCGACTCGAGCTGCAGACCTGAGCACTTCGGAACCTAGACGGGGGAGGAAGCCTATAGAACGCCTCATTAGTGAAGCGGCGGAAGCCTACAAGGAAGGAACGGATGCAAGCATCCATAAACTTTTGGACGAATGGGAGGAAAAGATAAAACAAGAGGATGAATCCGAAGAGGAGATGGAGAATTGACGGGCATTGATCCCAGATCCTGGGAATACCAGGGGCAGACTCACCCAATTTAAACAAACACTCTATCTGTACTAGCTCATGAAGAGCCTTATGGGGAAGGCAATGGAGCAAATTTTAGCGGGAATGGCTATGACCCTCCAGGACATGCCCAATTATAGAAAAGACTTGCAGACCATCCAATTTCAGCTATGCAAGTAGGACATCTACCTTGACCAAATCCCAAGGCACATCCCTTGCATTATTGAGCTAGCTGATATGCCTGGTGACTCAGCCAAAGAGCCAGCTTCGGTTGAGTCTGCCTCAGAAGGACAACGTTTTTTTATTTCTTGCAGGTAGCATTTACTTTTACAGTTGCATGCTTATGAAAGATAGACTTATTATAAACTCTTATCATGATACTGATACGTATATAGCTTGGGTAGAACAATTGATACTATATTGTTTTTGGATGGCTTTTAATGATGATAGGTGGCCAATAGACTTGGTTTCCCACTGAGCGAGTTGAAGCCACTTATCTCATATATGTGGTGTAAACTTGTGTTTTATAAATAGAAAAAGAAAGTCTTACCAAACTTTAAATATATAGATATAATTTTCTAGGTTGTGGTTCACAGACACCCTGGTCAATGGGTGGTGCTACGTCCATGGAAAAATTTGCGCTGATCGACCCCGAAGGGAATCTAGCTCCGCGGCCCACTAGCTAGGCCTGACCCCAAGGGCTTCAGGGAGAATGGACCCTATGACCTCCCAATAGCGAGGCACTGATTTTGACCAACTGAGCTAACCCTTAGGGCTACCTTAAGAAAAAAGTAATTTAAAAACCATTTAAAATTTAAAAAAATATTATTTCAGGTTAACCTGAACTATTATTTATTGGAGGGATATAAATAAAACTAATAATGGTCGAAAGGATAAATAAGATGGAAAAAGAAAAAAAAGAGAAAACGTTCAAATTATTAAAAAGAGAAAAAGGAGAAAAATTACTTAAAGGAGAAAACTAATAATAATAAAAAAACAATAATTAAAAACCAAAAACAAAGAATAACTGTAATATGATCGACTTGTTTACTGGCTGGACTTGTTTATTGGCTAAGTTTGTGTAATATGATGGACTTGTTTATTTGCTAAGTTTGTAATCAATTTTATGATTAGAATTACTAAGGTTAGTTATTTGTTAGTTATTTATTTATTTTTATAATTTCTCAAATTATGTTAGAGGAGACATAAACTACTAAGCTAAGAATTTTGGTTTTTTTAAGCAAATAGAATGTTTAGAATCATGTGATTTAACTATCTAACATAGATATGTGATTGTAAATTGTGTTAATTATATTTTTTTTGAGATTGTTTTGAGATTTATTAGTTTGGTTTATTTATGATTTTCTATAGAAGTAAATAAGAATTTTGGTTTTTTTTAATCAAATAAAATGTTTAGAATCTTATGATTTAACTATTTAACTTAGATATGTTGTTGTAAATTGTGTTAATTATATTTTTTTAAGATTGTTTTGAGATTTATTAGTTTGGTTTATTTATGATTTTCTATAGAAGTAAAGAATTTGGTAAATTTTTGAGCCAAACATAATGTAAGCTAAATTTTTTAGCCAAACATAATGCAAGATAAGATTTATCATGAGATTTCAAATAATTTTCTAAGGGTTTTATAGTGGTTAAAAAAGAGTCACATATTTTTTTTTTGGCTAAAATCTTACAAATATGATGAGTAATGTCCTAGATGTAGAGAAGAGAAATAAGAGTTAGGGGTACACAAGAGGAAGGAACGTTTTAACTTTAAAATGACAACCTGAGTGGAAGGATTTATTAATTTGAGAGATTGACTATCCATTGGCCATAATGGCAAGGAAATGAGGATCTGAAATTCAAATGAACTAGTAACTAGAGTTTTGAGAATAGTAGATTTTTCAAGTTTGGTGATGGTGAGTATGGGCATTAAGGTATTAGTTGGTGTGAGTCTTTTTCTTATAAAAATGATGGGTTGAGTTGTTTTTAGGAAAATGGGAGATGAAAATGTCTAAAAAGGGGAAAACAGGGAAGAGAGTTTTTCTTTTGAATTTCCAAAATAGATTGAATATCGAAAGAAATGTGTTAACCTAGTTAAAGAAAGAGATTAAAGAGGGATGGCCATAAGGTCAAAAGATTAAGATATCATCAATAAATTGAAACCAACATTTGGACTTAAAATAAATGTTTTTTAAGGACAAAATCTCAAAATGTTTCATAAAAATATTAGCAACAACAAGGGATAAAAAAGAAAACATGGTTGTAAGTTTTGTTTGGTTATTACACATCCCTTTAAAATGGAGAAGAGGTGATACAAATAAAAAAATAAAAATTTCTTCTACAAAAAATTTATGACATAATTTTCAATTAACATGGCCTTTAGGACTTGTGTACACTCCACCAACCCCCAACCCCTCCTCCGTTGTAGAAATTTTGGTGATAGAATTGCAACTGCCCAAGAAATTAAATCAAAATCAAGAGACACAATTCTAGTCTACTGCTCTATGAAAAGTAATTCGCAATTTAGAACAACATGTGCAAACGTGCATCATCAAATACACATGTACACAAATGTTTCTAGGGCAAAGAAATTGCTAAAAATCCCTTAAGCCCAATTTGCGTTGATTAAGTGGATTCAGAAACAATTACAATTGTGATCTCTCGCTATGAGGACAAACTACAAGAGTAAACTTGTTCTAACTCTTCCTATACTTCTCTTTCTCACACTCACGTTTCCTGCACTCACGTTTCCCGCATTTTCTCTGTCTGCACTCATGCTACCCACACTCGCTCATATATCCTTGTGCAATTCCTAAGGAAATAATCCCATGTTCCCCCCCCCCCCCCCCCCCCATTTTCTTGCACAATTCCCAAGGATTGATCACCTGACCAATACTCTAAACTGTACACTCAATCTAGTATATAATTAATTGTACACTGCCTTGGAATCTACACCACAGTTGAGAAATTCAAATTCCTTACATGCATGAGCTATTTTTTGGTTGATTGATCAGTTAACTGGATGATCTTTGAGTTAGATTGTTGTCCCACTACACAACTGATCTCCAACTGGCTCTAATAACTATTAGAACTAGTTTAACTGAGTACAACTGAAAATAACTGGACTAGATTGCTATAATTTAGAAATCAACACATGCAAACTGAACTCCAAGCCCACTAACTCAAATTTAGTGTTCTAACTGAGTGACAAGAGCCATGTCACCTTAGTTAACTGCCTCCAAGTTGTCTGCTGATGTGGAAATTCAAATTTTCTCAATTTGACTAAGGCTAAAGTCAAATTGATCCTTTCTTGCTACACTTCTCAACATCCCTCACTAATCATATTGCCTTGTTCTTATGGATTTTAATTTATTGTTCTCCTTTCATCTTTACTATAATTTAACCATTCAATTTGATCATTATTCTTGTTTATCATTAGCTCAACGAATGATGCAAACATCCTCAAAGAAAGGGTACTTTTAATTTATTATACCCAAGGCCCAATTGAGTGTAGCTTTCACTTTATCGAGATCATTTTTCTTTCTGCATTACATGACTTTCCTTAAATCATTTATACATCTTTCCTTCCTAGGGCCATAAAATGTCAACATAGTGCTTGGATTGATTTAGAGTATAGAAGTCTTCATAAACCAACTAAGTATATTATGAAGTACAAATCATTAACTAGTGTCATTTTAATCCAAAACATTTTTGAGAATTTTTCTCGCGGCTAAGAAATAGTTCATGCAATCTTTAACCCATTTATTTTGTTTTCGTATTATTCTAGTTTATAGAATTCACCTAACCAACCCTGCATTCAAGGCAATTTAAGACACACTCTTTGCCACTTCTTCCTTTACCATTTGACCCCTTTTTCCATCCTTAAGATTCAATCTAATGACTCCTATTATTTATAGAACCTCTACGCTGGATTTTTTGAACACCATCTTGAAGTATTACCATCCCATGTAGTTGAGTTATTAAATTACATTCTCTCCCATGGATTCACACAATCTTGGACATCCCACATCAACAATCTAATTTGATATCTTTTCAGGGGGGGCATAATCAACTAAATGAGTCAATACATGTTATGAAAAAACATATAAAGTTAGACTATTTAAGAAAACCAAGAAATAAACATTCTAATAGAATTGATTGAAAGTAATGGATAATAACACCAACAACATGAAGATGTCATCCAGGAATTGGTTGCAATGTACCAAAACAGAACAAATTCAATGTATTGATGAATCACTTCAAAAGGTTGATCTTCTAATTTTATAAGCAACACCCTAAGAAAGGATTCAATGATTAGATAGACTTAATTGCAATGATCAATAGAGGCAAGTCGAATAAATAAACTCGAAAGAATCCTTTCTACTAATGCTTACATACATTTATGTATTCTTGAAGAATGTTTGGGTGTCTTATTTGCTATGTTATATTTACATAACTACTTAGAGAACCTAAATTATACTTCTTGCTAGTTATCAACTAGAAGAATAAGAGGAAGAGAAATGTGATGTTAGGTTGATGTTGTTTTTTTCATGTTTGTTGACTCTTCATGTTATTTCCTAACATGTGCTAATTCATCCCTGCAGTTAGGTAGGTAAGATAATTAAAAATCTTTATTGAACGATGCAATATGGGACCCAGTCAATGATTGTGTAAATTAATTAAGTTAGGGATCAACTATAAGGAGTCAACTATAAGTTTTGAATAAAAGTTTACTGAGACTAGGTGACAGTCAATGGATGTTAGTTGAGTCTTGGAACATATCATACATTTCACTTTAGTTGAAATGGTCTCAATTGTCCACTTATATGGATTAGGAAAATTGTGTGCTAACTTAATGATATTGTACCACCTTCATTATGATGGGATTTACTCTTCTTTATCCACCTGAAATAAGGGAATTGTTATCCTCATTTTATGGCATGTTTACTATCTAATAGTGGTATCAATTGTGAAATCCATTTTTGGCTACCACCATTGTAATTATCATGGTTAGTTTGTAATTAATGTAAATAATATGCAAATTGAAACATAACAACTAGTTGTGAGGAGCATACATAGCTTATGTGTTTTGGGAGAGGAGTTACTTGGGAATTGGTTAACTCAGTCTATTCATTTAAGGCCCACCATTATGATTGGGTTTAATGTTTGCATGGCAAGAAGGGAGGTGGGGTATGGGCTTCCTTAAAGGAGGACAAGCCAATACCACCTTTGTTTCCTCGTGGTTTTGTGTGTGTAGTTAATACACAAAAGGCCATGAGGGGTTAGTGGGGAAAATAGGAATCAACATAAATGAGAAAAAATTAAACATTCAGATAGAGAAGGAGGAAAATGATTTAGAGCATAGAACGATGGGAACAAGTATGGTTGATATTAGAAAGGATCAAAAACATGGATTGTGTGCTATGGTAGTACGTATTTCTAGTTATGAATATAAGATTTGTGATTTGACTGACACGATAGAAGAATAATGTTATAAACAAGTGTTTGAGCTAGAGTAGGATCATGGTGGGGAGCATGGTTGAAGTGGAAGAAGTAGGTGGGAAAATTATGTATTCTGGAGCCCTTGTATGACTTGTGGATCCTTGCGACTACTTATACTATCCTAAGCATAGGATGAATTACATAAAATGTAAGGTCATATGCCGAAATTTGGTTGACTGCCACTGTATATGATCTTTATTGATTGTTATGTCATGAATATCATGGATACCTATGAATATTGACTAGAGAAAGTCTATTGCGATGTTATGTGGCATGAAATATCAGTCGATTTGATAGTGCCTACTGCATTTACAATGTGACTCATGGAATCTTGTATATCTAAATTTATAGCTAGGTCTTAGTTACCTCTAACTGAGTTCTATGCTTGTTGATAGGCATGTTAAGTATCTTATTTTCTCTCCGCCGCCATGTATAATGCCTAGAAGGTTACCATGGGAATGAGGGATTTATTTTTGTTGTAACAATGGTATTGAGTGTTACTCATTGTCAAGAATGGCTTTGTGAGTCATTGAAGTCCTAAGGACTTCTAAGCCAATTTTCGTTGATCAACAAGCTTGCACTTGGATGATTGAGCCCTAACAGACTTCCTATGGAGTTAGAGAAGAGATTTTCATCAAGATATTGATGCAACTATATCCCAAGAAATGGAGATGTGCCCTTTTCGGACAAAAATCTTGGTGTTTTGAAAAAATCCATGAATTGACAAGACGGGTGGAGCTAATGAGAGCAGTGCATGGGAAAGTTTTTATCACTTGTCCTGTATATTCTTGTCATGTTGTGTTAGGGTTTTCAGGAAAATTCAAGGAGAGGTGGCAACAATCAACGAAAGGTGTAGGATGGTAAAATGATCATCACTTTCCACTAGAATACTTTGATGCACTATCGAGAAAGGACAATGGTTCACCACCATATGGGTGTGTGGGTGCTACTGATGGAAGGTTAGACCAAATTCCCTCCCATTGTTAAATGTGAAAGTACAATTTTGTACAAAGATACAGGGCCTAGTGGAACCCTTTTTTAAGCTAAGGTGGTGAAGGTCACATGGGGTAATAACAACATGTATTTATCATGTGCTAAGTTTACTTATGCGGCATGCTATCAGCATGACACATGGAAGGAAGATATGTCCTGTTTGGATGGCTAGGTGGTTGGCTTTTGGATGACACATCATACCACTAAAGGATGTCATGTGGTAGGATGACATTATCCTAACATCATTATGAAATTAATAATACACAGAAGAAGTGGGTGATGTGGAGGCTTTTGCTAACAAGACACTAAGTGACCTGAGGTTGTGGTTTGGGGTGCCACATAGCATGGGGTGCTACATGGTACTGATGTGGTAGCACATGTGGTTGGAAGCCACATCACCATGGAGCTTAGGACCATGAATTTATTTATAGTTCATCTCTATTACAGAATCCACAGATGATACAGAAGCCACAAGATGGGTATTGTCTTTGACAGTTGACATGAAAATGTGTGGTGTGCACAAAGGTTGTATGAGGTATTATTATAAATAAATTATGTGAGCATGGTGATGCTATTTTGTTGATGTGGTAGGCTCCATGATGAACATCATATGAGGCCGTAGTTCCATGTGTACACACATGGAAGATATTTGTTGATATGGAAAGGCTTATGAGGCCTAGAATTCACATGGGCATAACTTTGAATCTAGAGGTCGGATTGAGGAAAAGTTTATATTGTCGAAAAACCCTCATTGAGATACACATGATGGTGTTATCCAAAGTGAATTCCACACACTTTTGAAGAGATGGAACTTTGTAACCCCATCTTCATAATGAGACCATGGAGGTTGGGTTAATTGAAAATAACACCTCTCACTATGCTCGGGAAGTCCAAGGGGGTGGGAAGGAGTGTTATGGAGTGGTATCAAAGAATCCATGTTTAAAACAGAGACTCAATGGGACATGGAAGTGGAAGTTAGAGTTAATGTTCCAAAGAATACTTTTGGAGATCAAATTTAGAGTTTTGATATAGAGTATCAGAGTGCCCAGGTACATGCATATAAGTTTAGATCCCACTTACAAATTGTAGTCCTTAAAGGATGCTTGTTTATCATGTGTGCTAACTGTGATTATGTGTTGTATGCTTATATGTGTTAACATCAGAATGATGGGTTGATAAATAATTGAAAGGATATGTTGTTGATGTATTATTTCATTTCTAACTAACACGTGAAGTTGAAAATTGTTGTTTTACATAGCCTTATATCCATGAGCTTATTGCATTTAAACAAAGGCGAAGGTTAAATGTGTTTATTTGTATTTTGATTAGTTAATAGTTATGTGTATGTAACAACACAAAAGAAGACACCAAAATATCAATAAGAGAGTACGGGAATGAGCAACATAATGGTGCAACACAACCCTGATAAATTCTATTAGTGTCAAGAAGAAGAATCAATTGGAAAAATGATGGAGGGGGGCTTATCTAATTGGATGAGCACCCTTAGAAGTATAAGGGTTGAGATGAAAGGCTACAATGTTGACAATGAAATGATTTTAATGGCTTAGGAACAATAAATAGAAGTAAATATAATAAGATTGTGAAGCTTATCATTTTTTAAAAGGAAAAAACAACATGATCTAGGTTTCAGCCACTTAGGGAGGGATAAAGATAGGAAAATTCCATATGGACTTGGAAAAAATAAATTATAATATGATGGTGTGGAAGGTATAAGATCTAAGAAAATATATAGGAAGGAAAGTGAGGACATAGTGAGGGGAACTCCACTTAGTTCTCTAGAGAAAAGAAGAGACAGTCATAAACAATTTTCTAGTGTTGCCACCAAGAGACATTATCAATAGAAAATGAGAGGAGAATATTTGATCATAGAAGGGTTTAAGAAGGAAAAACATCCTACATAAGATGGAGAGGTGAGGAAGAAATTGGAAGCAAAAGTATGGTTGCTAGGAACAAGGAATTATTTAAGAGTGCATAGAATATGAAAGCAAGAGTGGTCATCTTTAGCTTGAAGGGAAGAGCTGATATCTAGTGGGAATACCTAAATAACATCAAGAATATTAATGAGAAATAGTTTTCATGGTGGATATTTGCAGGTTATTTGAGGAAAAAGTAACGATTTGAAAGGTATTATGACAACAAGGCCAAACAATTTTATGAGCACGAGATAGGTTAGTTGACAGTTAATGAATACACAACAAGATTCTTGGACTTTGTGAGGTACGTTCCTTACCTCAAGGATGAAAATGAAAATAATTAGAGGTGTCTCAGTGGGTTTCCACAAGCATTTAGGTTAAAAAATAGAGCTTTATGAGCCACAAACTCTGGAGGAAACCATTTCGAAGCTGAAGCAATTTTATGAATAGTCCAAGCATAGGAACGAGTCCCAAACCAATTGGAAAGAAAAAGGAAAGCCTAGATTTAAAGGAAAAGGGAATAAAGTTGCAAGAAAATGGCATAGAGGAAAGAATGTTAAAATTTCCACTCCTATTAGCGGTGAGTTTTAGTTGAGATCCACTACTATTGGTAGAGACTAGTTCTCTTAGCCTATATGATGAAAAGAAGATCTTGGGGTTAACCAAAATCCCAATTCCCTTAAAAATCGATCCTGAGGCCTGTGGGTTATGGCCCACAAAGCCTTATCGGAAGAATTCTTAGGCATGAAGCCTTTAAATCGTGGACTTACTTTAGAATCGGAGCCACCACCCTTATACAAATATCGGGAGCTTTTCCAACAAAAGTTGGGCCTTAAAACCTTGCGGCCACATATAATACAAATACACGGAAAACCCCATGTAATTCCGCTCCGGATCTAATCTCGGACATGAAAAAATATATAAGGGCACGTTTATAAATCGGCGGGTCCACAACGCTATCACTCCACGGCCATGCTCTGATGCCAACACCCTTCCGATGGCCCGATCGCCGATATGCCCGATCGGCGACTCCAACCTCCAATCGCCGATATCATCGGGACTCCACCACGCCGATCGTCGATTCGATCTGAACCGTCGATCCAGATTCACGATCCGACGGTTCACGATCCATTTCACTATCGCAATCGCTCTGATACAAAGGTTGGTTCCTATATCACCCATGATGAGGTTTGCCGAATCCCCGATGCGATAATGGGTTTGCCGCCGATGTGATGTGGATCAGGACCGTTGATCTTAAGAAATCCAATGGCTCCTAAGGATTCTCGTCGCTTACCCTTTTAACTAGTCTTCCTCCATTTGAAGGGGTTTTGTGTTATCCGCAGGTTTCAGCCATACCTGTCAAACATGCACAAGATCCATTGATATCGCTGGATCGCCATCACACCTGATGGTCGATCAAGATGCATACAAATTTGGGATTTGAACCCTCAGCACACATGTGAAACAGAGTTGGAAACGAAATCAATTGCGCATACATATATATATAACGCAGACAGGTGCACAATTCACATGAACACACATATATTATACTAATGCAGCATGATTACATTCCTAAGGCATTTCAGCCTTAGCAGCAGTGCTCCTATTGACTACATTTTAACCCCAATGGTTTTAAATCAAATCTATCACTCTGTTTCTCCTCCCCCCCCTTGAACACGCAGGTTCGTATACATATATAAGAAATATTGGATCGGATCACTGGAAGGATCCGATCAAATCCACTCCTTGATTTTCTCCAACAAAAGACTTCCATAACGCATGCACGGCAGATAACAATAGTAAGTCGTATCCATCTTATCCGCTTTAAATCTGTTTTAAAGCAGATTTTCCTATTTTTCTCCCTCCGTTCAGCTATGTTGTCCACGTCCTCCTCTTCGCTCCGCTTGGATTCCTCCCTTTCTTTAAGGGTGCTGGATGCTCCTGCATCACTATAGGAGAGGAAGCCAAGGGTTTCGAAGTAGAGCCATTGAAGTGTTGGAGTTGTGAAGAAAACCATAGGAAAAGAGACTATTTCAGCAATAGAAGAATGACTCAAGATTATACTATGTGTAGAGATTGGAGATAGTAAATGATGTTGCTCAAGGCATATTACACACTAGTAGAAAATAAGAAATTAGTAACTAGGTGACTAAAAAATTTAGTCACTGCAACATTTGTAAGTGAAATACTACCAAAAATGAGCAATCCTAAGTGACCCAACTAAAAACGACTAACATAAATGACTAATTTAGTCTGGTGTTAAAATATATGACTAGCTAATAAGTAGTACAACTAAAAATGACTAATGCACGTATGACTAATTTAGTCTAGGAACAAAAATACAACTACCTAACAAGTGCTATAATAATACAAATCAATTCTTTATGTTATTCATTTTAATTGTGTCACTTCAGCAATCTAAACTTACAAGTGATAGGGGATTCAAAGGTTGTTATAGAATGGTTGAAAGGTTATACTTCCTTAAAGACTTCTTGATTCTCACATGGTGTATAAGTGAGCCAACTTTGCATTATTTATCTCTAATAATTTGTAGTTTTAAACATATTTTTTTAATTATTATTATTATTATTATTATTATTTAATGTATTTTTTAAGAATCTGTTCATTGATTCCAATTTGAAACATGATTTGAAGACTAGTTCTGATTTTTAAAACTATAATTTCAAATAACATCTACTTTAATTCCATATTAAAAATAAAACATTTAGCCCAATTGTAATTTATATTTATATTTTTTCTATTAGTTTTTTTTTTTGTTAATCTTGGTAGGTCCCCCTTTTCTAATTTAATCAGCAAGTTACAACCATTTGAGAGATTTGTTAGGTGGCCTCAACTTGCACTGTAGGAAACCAAGTCTATTGGCCACCTAACAGCATGGAATGCCATCCAAAACCAAAACAGTTTGATCCTTCCTATCCAAGCTATGTAAGACTATATGTCCATATCTATTTTCTTATTTAGCTGCAAACTAACATAAATCTAATTACAACTGAAAGTAAATGCTATCCACATCAAAAACTATTACAAGAGAACTTAGTTAACTGATCTGCATCCTCTGTCGAAGAAAAATCCACTAGTGTTGGTTCTTTGCCATTTGACCTCAGAAGCTCATCTGCTAGAAATATGCAAGGAAAATGTTTCTCAATCTGCCGGAGGCGACGATATTGCTTCTGCAACTAAAACATGATTTTCTGAAATTCCCTTTTGTAGTTTGGGAATGTATGCACTACAGTGGCCATGTTCAAGGAAAATTGTTCCAGGGTCTTGCCCAGGATTTCTTTCATTGACCAGTAAAGGAATAGAGTGTGTTTGAACTGTATTATTCTTCCCTGTGTGTGACCAGGGTGCGGTACTAGGACCCGCCAATCCTTAGCTTTAATTTCCATGGAGCCTACTTGTCAATTCAGGTAGGCCTCCCATTTTTCTATGAGTTGTTGGATTTCCTCATTGATGCCCTCATGGTATGCTTCTATCGCTTCATTGATAATGTTCACCATCAGCTTGTGGCCTCTCAGCTTTCATCCCGGGTTACAAGACTCCCCTTCCTCATATTTTCCTGTAGCTTTTCTTCCTTTTCCTTGGCTACACGGAGCTGGGTTGTGTGTGCTTGGCGCTGCCCAGACCATATTAATTCGCCCCCGATAATATACTCTATGGCAGTGGAATCGTTTCGACGGGTTGAGCCACTTGCTTGCAGGCTACCCATGACTTGTTCCTTGCAATTTACCTGTACACAATCCACCTAACATGCATAAAAATCGGTCGAGTTGTTAACCATCCAAATTAGGCTCAAAAAAAATTGTAATTTGATTTCCAGAGACAACACTAACAAATTCAAATGCTTCACTATTATTGCCAGGAACCTGGCCCCATACATTGCCCCTCTAACACAAGAAATTACTCAGCTCTCCCTTAGCCATGCTTCGCTCAGAATCCCAGCACCCATCAGGCACATTTCATATTAGATCTGCCTCACTATGTTGTAGAGCCAAGGCCATCATATTCCTAGCCAGTTCATCATAGTGATGTTTATGTCCCTCAGGCTTTCAGCCACAACCCAAGGTCTTTCAGCACATAGTTCAGTGAGCCTCAAAATTGCAATTCCCCTATGCTACCTACCCTCCCTAGCTACCCTCCCATCATGCATGGTGAGGAGGATCCCTCGGCGGGAAAGCCAAATGCCAAAAAGCAAGAAAATGGTGGCTCCTCCAGGCCAATTTCTGCTGCAAACCCTCGGAATAACATTAAACAAAACAAAGCATGAATCAGACTTACAGAACCTCTTCAACTGATACCATGTCAACCAAGACCATAAACCCCAAAGACTTCCAGCATTACAACAAACAACATACCAATTCACCTTTGCTATGGCAATATGGATGCGAGCCTGGTATGTCCGCCCACCTTTGTTTTGACGCCCTCCTCTGTGACAATCTCCTTTCTTACTCTGGTTACCACCCTGCATGCAAACCTTCAGAACCTCACTACCATATTGGAGACGGACACTGATCCTATCACCACCCTCCCAACTATAACTCTCACAGGTGGCCAACGTGACCGTGCCAACCTTGCCACGCATGTTGAAGGTGGTCGGTTGACACTTCGAGGCTCTCACCATTAAATTCCTTGATTTCATCAATCGCCAAGTACGCACCCTGATCGAGATTTTATTTTTTCTATTATAAATATTTCTATACATTTTCATTTCAGTTTTACCGCTCCATTTAAATCGAATGTTGACAAAATCACATTTGAGTGTTGAATCTTGCTCTGCCCTACTTATATCTAGGTGGAAACACCAGAAGAAAAACTTTTGATTTATTTTGACTGAGTCAAAATGTTAAACATTACATCTCTACCAAATTGTGCTATAGAGTATCTCTCAAGTCAATAAGCTGGATCCACAAGGTTTTGAACTAATACAATTTACGTAAGAGATACCTTAAAAATACACTATATTATTGACTACTCTATACCTCATAATTTAATATTAACCTATTACAATAATCTCACCTTATTTATAAAAAAAATCTATTGTATTTAATTTAGACATGTTATATTAATATTATATATCTTTAACACAAAATTATTTCAAATATGACTTTTCATTTTCCTTTTTCTTTTGAAAAATAGTAATTTTTAATGACCAATTATATTATATAGATACAATCTATACATTCTCATTTTCCAACTAATATGAGGTAAAATTCTCAAATATGTGTTTTCATTTTTTTTTTTTAATGCAACCATGGTTCGCGGTCACTGAGTGGCCGCTATGTCCACAAGCAATAATCCACAGATCCATCAAAGGTAGCCTAAGATATTGGGCCTAATCCCAAGGGCATCGAGGATATTTGACCTCGTGAGCTCACAATAGGAAAGGTACTTAGCAATGCGGGCTCGACCAATTGAGTTATCCCTTGGGGCTAAATATGTATTTTCAATTTTATCAATATGCATTTCTTTAATTTATCACTTTATCCAAATTTTAACTATATATTTATTTAATATATGTTAATTTTTCACATTATTATTACATAATAAGTTTAAAAGTATAAAAATACACTGCATAATTCAAAATTAAAATAATTTAACTAATATTTTAATTACGTATTTAAAAGAGAATTAATATTTTCTATTAGTTTAAAATATAAATAATAAGAAAATAATATTATAGTAAAATTAAAAATGTTAGTCAAAATCTAGATGTTAATAATCAAATACATTTCAAAATTTTACACCCAATTCACTTCCACATACATTTATATCATTAATAATGACCCACATTCTTACCACCATGTGGAAAACCCATATTAACCAAAACCATAACATCCTTTGCCACAATGAACATTTTTGTCCATTTCAAGTTACCAAATACTTATACCTAATTAATTAAAATGATAATATCCAATTGACGAACATTCAAATATTTTCCCTCTTCTTTGCTATGTTATGTTGCCACTACTGATGCAGAGGATGGTGCGATCTAGCATAAGACAAAAGCCAAGAAAAAGAAAGAGGGTTTCATCAATTTCCACCATGGACTTTGTTTGGTCTTTACTTACTAAGGTAAGTTAAGCTCTTAATTCCTTTATCAACCCGAGAAAGTACACTTAGAGGTGCCCACCTAAAGTATATAGATCTAGAAGGATCTAAGGTTCTAATGACAACTTGGCCAATGAAATTAACAGTGCCCCCTTATAAGAGATCTTTCATTGTCTTTTTTCAATCACTCAAGCATCAATCTAGATAAAACAAATCTTATGAAATTCTGATTGCCTAAGTAACAGAAACAAAGTGCTAATGACTAGTTAAAATCCTAACATTCCCTTACAAGAATATTGCTCAATAGAACTTTTCCCAATCATAACAATCCAAGGTTATTTCAGTAACAAATTAAATCAAATAGTGAATAAGATAAGTAAAGTTGCAACCCAATAACAGTTGAATATTTTACAAGAATCACCTATCAAACTGAAAATTGAATTTAACAACTACTATCTGAATCACTTGCAAATAAAACCAGAACTATCTTCAAAGTCAAAACCAATCAGCGAGTATGGAAATTGTATGATAGCAAGCATATATATCAATTTCAAGATCATAATTAGTTAAATCCATTTACAAGGTTCTTTTCACAACGAATGCAAGCTCTTTTCAATTGATAATTCTAATAACACAACCTTTACTTCTACACAAAATAACTTCTGATTTTCGAATTTGAATATATAGCTAGTAAGGAAAGTTAAAAAAAACAAAGTGTACCAGCGTAGTGATGAGGGCCCTTCAATCACTTCACAAGCACACTATAAAATGATTAAGAAGAGTGTAATCACTAGATCTTGAGACATAAACTTGATGATGAAGTCTGTATTAAGTCTGGAATAAAAAATGCACAAGCTATACTTTCATATGTTTACAATCTAGCTCTAAAACATAGTCTTCTTTCATAGGTTATTTATAATAAATCCTTCTAACAAAAGAAGCTATTCCTCCTCCCTATTATCTTAACATAATTCTATTAATTACATCCAAGAAGGTCGAAATTGAATCAGTTCCTTCATTTATGCAAAAATTCTCAAAATAGAAATTATTCTCTTCACAAAATCTGGAAAACTTGTTGAAGTGGTTGGGTTTGACCAGCGTTGACCGGACACTTGTTTTCTTCAAAACTGAAAGTGGATAGGTGATCCACCATCCGTGTACATTTTACTTCATGCCCACAATCTTCAAATTCACTCACCTATTGTGCAACATGTCAAATAATGGAGCATTTACAAGAAGTCACAACTTCTTGTAATTTTCTGAAAAATGTCATTTTTAACATAATAATTTCAAAAATTAATTCCAAGCTAGAAATAATGATAATGACATCATATCATTTAGTTTCTAAGGATTATAGCTGGAATATGAAGGTTAAATGGTCAAAATTGATAGTCAAAATAGAATTTTAAGTGGGATGGACAGTCATAATTTGATACCAACATTCCCCCAAACTCAGCATTTTGCATGCCCTCATGAAAATAAGTTCTAACTTGTCAAATTCTGACTTTTTCCTCTGCCTGTGCCTCTACGCCTGCCTCTGCTGCTTGAAGTAAAGCATTAATGTTCATTTGAGCTTCATACTCTGTCTTCAGGATTTGATACTTGGTTTTAATTGCTTTCTTTTGCTTGTAAAATTTGTAGGCCTTCCTACAAATTTGCATTTTATAGGCTGTGAGATTCTTAATCTTCTTTTTCAATTTTTCATTCTCAACTTGAAACTTCTTGCTTTGTATTTTGAGTGTTTCATTTTCTCTTTTTACTACTCTTTCCAAAACCTCTGATTCCATACGCTGCTGTTGTAACTTCTCAACTTTCCTTTCCAGTTTTCTTTCCTTTTTACTTAAGACCTTCTGTTCTTGTTGCTCCTTTCCCTTGTTTTTACTTTCCAATCCCTGTATGTAGTCATACTATACCTGTTGTAGAACATCATCCTCCTCCACTGTTTTCCCCTTCTGGCCTAACTTAGTCTTTCTAGACTTTCTTGTGTAAGTGGAGAAAATTTTATCCTTTTCAGCCTCCTCCCTTACCATCCTCCTTGTTCTGATACTGCTGATGGATGGAACAGAGTTACTTAGTCTGTATTCTGAAAAGTCTTCCTCTATAGCATCTACATCAATCACTAATTCTGCATGTTGCTGCCCTTCCTTTGAACTATGCTGCTCTTCTTGTGAATTTTGTTGCTTTGCTTGCTCCTCATCTGTCATAAACTCATTAGTTACCAAGAACTTCTTCCAGGTTACATTCATCTTTTGTAGTTCAAATTCAATCAAGATTTTTATCAACCAAAATGGTGTAGACTCTTATCCTTGTTTTTCCTCTGTTTTTGTATGGTCTTAGACATTTTATTCAAACTTTGCAAAAGAAAATAAGGCAAACTTTTAATGCAATCCCCTCTTAGATGCATTAACAATTTGATATGATAAAGAAATACAATGTTGTATCTTCCCTCACAGGTTATAAATTTTTGCATGACATAAACTACTTCATCCCATGGATGAATGAGCCAACTCCTAGGAATCCCTGATTTCTAGTCAACTGATGATGTCCTTGTCTTGGATATGAAATGTGTCCATGTTTTTTCTTTGAACTTCTTGGTTTTAAAATACTTTTCTCCTTCTGGGCTTATACCTATTGCTTGAGCAATTGTGTCTTTTGAGACCCTAAAATACAAGTTTCCTACAATGGCTATCTCTCCATTAAATGAAGAGGCAAACTCCCTTACCATTTGCTCATTGTGCCCACTCTGTTTTTCTAATAATGGCAGCCATTGTTTTGCTCTAAAAATGTCTATGTAGTCCTTATGATATTTGGAAGGGTCAAATTGTTGTGGCTCTGCTCTATTTGCCACGAGAGAAATTTTTTATCTCCTGTTAGCCTATTTGTAAGAAGAATTTACAGTTGTAAAAGAATTCTACCATAGTTTGTAGAAAATTACTGTATTTCCCTTATGCTGTGAAAACAAATTTTTATCGGAGTTATGATAAGAGAACTACCTGGGCCTGAGTATTATGTGTATCTCTTGTTTAATGGAGGATGCTGCCAATAAAATCGCAATTCCTTTCAACCAGTTCTAATGGGTCTCGCTTAGGCTGTGGCCCTTTTACTCGTATGTTGACATTGTTATTGTCAACATACTCGTAACGCTATATCCTTATGAAACTCAAGGAGGATTGGTTTATGACCTTTAAAATGGCAACAACTCTAATTCACAATGTTTTCTACAGGTCGAAACTTATGCCTATACTTCGTAATGAATACAGTACTTACCTCCTTCATTCATTACTTGTTTATGCAATGAACCCTCAATCGCAGCATACACTTCACTAATACTACCTTCAATGCCTTACACAAGGATTCTTTTAATGATGGCCTTCGGAGTCCTAGCAGTGGTCTTTAAATGATAAAATCGGGTATACAGGCCATTATGATGCCTTCAAGTCATAAAAGCATCGGGTCATGATGATTTTGCTAAGCTAGCCATTAATTTTTGTTATGATCACATACTCTTTGTCTATCAATTATGTTTTATTTTCTAGATTTAAAAAAAATTGTAGGTTGAAAACCATACAAATTTATAAATCCTTCATATTCGTGACCTGTTTTGTGGCTTGATAAATCCTTTGTATTCATGACCTAATCCCTTTCTTCAAAATCCAGTCCTTAAGTATGCATGCTTAGTGTTGGTAGGTCTATTGGTACTTATGACTATAGGTTGATTAGAATTGTATGTACAAGATCAAAAGGTAGGCCTTGAGGATCAGACTTTTAGGAATATATACAAGGTAGAAAATAGGACAAATGTTCAGAAATAGGAAATAGGTTATAGCTATAGGATATAGGTAGAAGAGTAGGATTGACTCCTACAGGATATAAGAATGAATAATATAGGAGAAGCTAGGTATTTAGAAACTGAAATCAATAATTATCATAAACCACCATCTGGAGGTGCCAGAAGAATCACAAGTACCAGAAGAATCACAAGTACTAGAGGGATCAGAAGTACCAGACTTGTCAGAGGTGCCAGATCAAACAGACATACCAAAGAATTCAGATAAACCAGAAACCACCATGAGTACCCCTCCAGTTCTACAGACTCCTCTAAATGAGGAGAAGAGCCTCAAGAGAAATAAGGAAGGGGCCACTACTTCAGAAAGAGCAACATCACAAGCCTATGCAGAGACAAGTCAGGCTAAGAGACAAAGAGTGAATCCTGTCTTTGAACAGGAATATACAGAGGAGACAATTGAGGTTACAAGCACAGAAAGAGATGGGAGCAGGCATGCCACTCCATCTGGAGGCATCCTAGAACCTTCCACATCACACACTCAGATGTTGGAAAGGTAGCAAAGTGTTGAAGTATCCTCTTTCAGAATTCCAGCAGATAAAGACCAAGATATTAAAGAGAGATACAAAGAAATAAAGGTGACCCCTACCAATCAAACAAGGCTTATGTCAGCCTTTGATGTCAAAGAGGGGAAAATGCAGATGACCTTCATCAAGCCAACCACTCAGCAGCCAAGGACAACAACAGATTTTAAAAGGGTGGATTTTGAAGTACTGGCAAGGGATATTCATCCCATTGACCAGATTGAGCTACACAAGCAAACAGGGGAGATGATATACTCCACCTTAACAGGGAAAGCCATTGCTGCCCACCAACTGCAAAACTCTCTTAACAATATATTAGCACAGTTCCAGTTGGAGAAGGCCTCCTCACAGGCCAAAGATACTAGAATCAAGTCCTTAGAGGACTTAGTCATAGAGTTGGGACATGATACCAAAGATGTAAAGGCCACAGAATAGCTAATAAAAAAGAACAATGATGATATTTCTGCACTCAAGAAGTAGCTAAAGATACCTCAACTGCATCATCCTCAGACACAGGAAGTCGTGGAGGCACAACAAGAACATGAAGAGCTCATGGACTTGGTCCTGAAGCTAAACGATCAACTCAAGGAGACAAAGAAGGAGTTGGACACTTTAATTCAATCGGAGCAAAGTGACCTGGCCACAACTTCCAGAACTATCATCCCCACTGTATCAACAACAGTTCCTTCCACATTGGCAACATCATCGACACATACAGCTCCACCTGCCAGAACACTTCCAATTACAACTGAGTCCACTACAGCAGCAGGTACGTCAACTGAGAAAACAACAGAACTGGTAAAATTCATGGAGGAGATGTCTATCCAGGCTACAGAGCTCAAAAGATTAAAGGAGAAAGTTGCAAGTTTGGAAACTGATAGCCAACTTGCCCAAATTCAGCAAAGAGAAGAAGCACAGAAAGCCCAAAGAATGGGAGAGAAAATAAAAGTCCTGGAGAAAGATTTGACAGTGCAGAAGCCACTAAGACAAACTAAAGAGATGCTCTGGGCCAATATCATTGACTCTATCAATGATATTTGGCCATCAATCTAAGTTATATTTGAGCAAATAGAATTGGTGAAAATAGCCACTAAAGCCATTCAAGAAGTGAGGGAAGAATTGGGAGATAAATCAAAGGATGCTAATCGACTCATCCACTTCCTAAACAACAAAAATAGATATGAGCTCCAAGAGCTTAACATAGAAGACAAGACTGAAGCCATTTTGGGGATCAGAAAAGTTCTTTCCAAAAGAAACCTCATGCACAACTTAGAAGAGAAGTGACACAACATGCAAGTAGCCATTGACAAGTTCATGGCTAAGTTTCAAATTTTAAGGGACAAAGGTCTTCCCAGTCCCATGCCCATCAATGAAAAAATCATGACCCAATTGGACTATAGTGATAGGTTAAGAAGATTGGAAAAGGAACAGGGAAGTACATCAGCTATTAAAGCTTTGCCAACAAGCAAAGTATTATATGATACATTGGAGAAACAGTTTTTCCTAAAACATGAGGTGAAACATTTGTTTCTCACCAAGCCCAATTTTTTAAAATATACAGGCACAGATGAAATTTATAGAAGAATGTTGAAAGTAAAGTTACGTGAGGAATAATGGTGGGAGAAAATGAGAGATTTACTATGAAAAAGTTTTACATCAGAAAGTTACCACAGTAAATCTGAAGGCAGCCAGGTGAAACAAGTAAAAGACAGATCAGCAGGGTCAAAGAGTAACAGAGTCAAAGAGTATCAGTGAAAGATCAAAGTAAAGAAGATTCCAGCATAGAAATACCACAACTATCAGCCAGCTTAAAGGGCTCAAAACTCAACAGAAACAGCCAACAACACCACAATAAAAGGGACAACAAGAAGCAATTCTACATCTGTCTCTATCTTCATGCATGAAGATATTTTATTCCCTAGATTAAATCTCAAATTGTTATGAGATATTTTGTAATTATTTTTTGTATAAATACTTCACATTTCGAAGTATGTAGTGTGGATTCCAAGACATTTCTATAGACTTTTTCTCTCAAATCAAAGTTCTATTGTACTGGATTGGCTTACTGGATCAAGGAATGAAGATCATATATTTTACAGGATTCTTGTGTAAAGTGAAATACAAATAAGTATTCTCTCATGTTTACTGTTGTTTTTTCTTATGTTTCTTCATAATCTTGTTTGTTTCTCTAAAATCTAAATGTATAACAAGGAATGATATTTCAGAAATTGCTTGAATGCACTCTGTCTTGACTGTTTTACATTCTGAATGTTTTCTCCTAAACTATCTTAGCTAGGGAATTCTTAACTTCTCCTTAGCTTCCATAGTTTCTCCTTTGGTCTATAGCAAAGGATTCTTAATTTCCCTTTGTTCATGATCACCCTCTATTCTTCATTCTGATCCCGGTCCAAGGATTCTTAAGTGCCCTTTCACCCTGGTTAGAATCACTTCACCCATTAGACCTGAAGATTTGCCTTTTGCTTTGCTAGCCTGCCCTGTGAACATTCCCTTTAATGATCTAGTCCAGTTATGCTATCCATTTATTGACTCCATAGCCCAATGGCTTGAAGACCTAGCTCTATCCATCTGCTCCAAGAATTCCACCACCCTACCTTCAATCCAAAATCAAAACCCCATGAACACTAAGAACTAGCCTAAAATCTCATAAAAACAAAGCTAAATTATAAAGAGAGAGCCCTCTCTGGACTTAGGTTGGCTAGAACCTGAGCCTAAAAGATTGGTTTGTGGTTACCTCGGATGATTCCTTCTTTTGATAACTTCTAGGGAAAACTTCTGAGTGATAACATAGTGGCGACCATACTAGGGACTCAAACCCTCAATCTTAATAAACCTTTGAGAAAAATTGAAATCTTTATTTCAAGCCTCTTGAAGGGTTTATTAGAAGTTATTTACAAAATTTCACAAAAAGAAAATAATTAGAAAAGCTTGAAATTTTGGCTTCAAGGAGAACTCATTATACTAGGGCTAATCCAGATCCAAACCCTACCCAGTAGTGGATAATCCCAACCTAATTTCGAGAAGATACAAAAGACAAGAAAGTTCAATAAGTCCAACACCTTCAATCAAAGCCGATTCATGCCCTGATGAGTGGTTGTTTCTAGAAGACCTCCCCTTTGATGAATCACTTGACCTTTCTCTATTTAGAACTAGGTCTGAAAGTGCACTTGATGACATAGTTCTAGATCCAAAGTCTATTGCAGATCTCGAAGTCCAAAAGGCAAACCTGTCAATTGATGAGTATATTCTAAATTCCCCTCAGTCATCCCTTACTACTGCTAAGATCCCTGAGCTTTCTAAACCAGTTTCAACTACTCTTAGTTCACCATTATTCCCTTCCACCTCTAAAGTTCATTCCTCACCTCCATTTATACCTTCACTTCCCTACCAACCTACCATTACCCATCAATCACCTATTACTCCTAGTTCTCCATCAACTACTATATCATCTCCTGGTACCCCAACCTCACTTCTTAGCCCTGCCCAACTTAGAGCCATGGCAAATAGATATGCTCCTCTTGTGTTACTTGCCCCACTGGGTGTCATGCTACAAGACTACTAGAACAAAATTGTCCAATTTGATGGCATAGGACCTTATACAGCACAACATCATGTAAACAAAATGACAGATTACTTTGAATTACATGAAATTGATATTGGAGATGTTCAGATGAGACTTTTTGTTCAACCTCTTACTGGTGATGTTAAGAAATGGTTTAGAGTGTTACTTGCTAACAACATAGATAGTCTAGATGTATTTTATCAACAATTTTTAAATAGATGGGAAAAGAAAAAGAATCCTCTGCAGATCCTTTCAAAATACGAAAACATTAGAAGAGGACCAAATGAAACAGTCCAAGATTACTGTACCAGATTTAACAATATATACATTGCAATACCAGTCAATCTTAGACCCCCACCTGACTTAGCACTGATAAAGTTTCTTGATGGGTTTGATACTAATATGGCATTCCAACTCAGAGAGAGAAATCCTCCAACTTTAGAAGACATGCAGAGTGTAGCAGTTAGTGTAGAAGTCAACTTGCTAGAAAAAAGAGCTAGGGTTAGGAACGAAAGGAGAGGATCTTCCAAAGATGAAGCCTCACCCTCTAACCTTAAAATAGATTTTTTGACCAAGAGTATGGAAGAACTTATGGATAGGATAGAAAATATGGAAAGGAAGCCCTAATGAGATAATCAATAGGCACCTCCTGTCCGAAACCCAAACTTTAGAAAGAATCAGAATCATAATACTGGAAAGAATGGACCTGATCAGAATATTAGGCCTCCCTTTCAAGAAAACTATGCTGAAACATCTCATTTAGATGACCCTGAACAAGACACACACATTAACCTGATGGGATTGGATGATGAGGAAACTGTCTTCTTGACCCAAGATGAGCAAGAACTGCATATGTTGCAGCAGTTGCAGACCTAGTCCAGAGAATCATTCGATTATAAACAAGGGTATGATTCTGCCATTTTTGAGGTACATAAACAATACAACTTAAGGAGTAAAAAGAACACTGATACTCCTGACCAAACCAAGAAAACAGTGCCCAATCAACCCAAGAAAATCAAAGCAACTCCAGTTACTAAAACTCTCCAAATCCTCCCTAGACCAAACCAAAACCCTCCTAGTCCCACCATTGTAGATATAACCCCTAATCAACCCTCTGATGATCAACCTTCCACTTCAATCCTTTCCAAGGAAACAATGGAAAAGTCTTCAAACAATATAGGAGAAAATCCATACAAAAGGACCTCAAACACAGAAAAATAAGAGCAATCTACTCAAACTCCTGCCATGAAAATTCCAAGCCCTCAAACAAAGAAAGCCCCTTTTCCTTTCAATTTGGGAGCAAAGGTGGCTAAACTGAAAACCTCAGTTCCCTTAACAGAGTTGATTAAAAGTGAAACCTATAAGTCTCAAATAAACAAAACCTTAAACTTTGTTGAGAATGAAGACTCCGTTAACTTGTTTGATGATCAACCAGAACTTATATTTGGTCCTGATGTTAATGGCAAACCACTAGAAGGAGGGGTACCACCCTTTTATATTAGCCTTAGCATTCATGATAAAATCTTACACAATACAATGTTAGATTATGGGGCTTCACACAATTTAATGCCTAAATCGGTTATGGAAAAATTAAACTTGAACATTACTAGACCTTACAAGGACTTATTTTCATTTGACTCAAGTCAGGTAAAGTGTCTAGGGTTAATCAAAGACCTGTGTGTTTCCTTAGTACAATATCCTGCTAAGAGCATTCTCATGGATATAGTTGTCACTGACATCCCACCTAAATATGGCATGCTATTGTCTAGATCATGGCAGCCTAAACTCCAAGGATCTTTACAACTTGACATGTCATATACCATAATCTCAGTTTTTGAACATCCCAAAAAGTTGTATAGAGAGACCCTAATGAAATATGTAGTGAGTAGCCAGGATAGGCCTCAAAACTTTCCTATCTATTCCATGCATTCTGACATTGATTCTTTTATTTTGTATAATGCTAAACAAACACAAGAAAACTACTTCAAACAACATTGTTTCAGAACCAAAAGAAATTGCAGTTACAGCTAAAAATGATATTGTCCAAACTCAAGAGCTTTCTGATAAAAAAGATGATCAAAACACATCAAACAATGAAAATTTTATTCACCCAGACAGTGAGAATTATGAACATGAGATATTATGGCACCTTGAATTTGATGAATCAGTGAATAATTTAGGAGCAGGAGCGGGAGTGTGGATACACAATTTGGAGAATGATAACTCAAAGGGCCATGCTTACAGACTGAATTTCAAATGCACTAACAACATGGCTGAGTATGAAGCACTTCTTTTAGGTCTTAAATTAGTTAGAAAACTAGGAGCTATAAGAGTTTCTGTCATGGGAGATTCTGAATTAGTGATCAAACAGATTAAAGCAGTATATATGACTAAAGACCCTAGATTAAGTTGTTACAAAGGAACCATTATAGAAATACTAAACACTTTCCTAGAAACCAAGGTTGTTGTAGTTCCTAGAAAGCATAATATGCAGGCTCATAGTTTAGCAATGTTTGCCAGCACTTGTAAGTTACCATTTCAACCTAACCATCAGTATACTGTTGAAGTCAGGCACAGACCTGCTATCCCACATAACTTGAAAAACTGGCAAGTATTTGCTAATGACCAACAGATAAACAATTTTTTAACCTTAGAAGAAGATTTTGTAAATAGTAATATAGATACCAACATAACATTGGATCTTGACTTTAAAGATGAAGTAGAATTTAATGAAATAGAACATGAAAAGATAGATAGATTTCATCCCACTAAATTTACAAAATTAGATGTAGAAAACCTAAAGCAAGTTGAAATTGATGAGATAATTAATGAAGACTCTAGAATCATTAATCTCAAAGACAAATTTTTGCCCAAAGGAGTAACCCCTTTGGAAGACTTGTTTGATTCAAATGATGTCCCTAGAAAACTAAATATGGAACCCTTAAAATCTGATATTGACGAGTGTAATATAGGCACTAAGAAAAATAAAAAATTGATCAAACTTTCAAAGTCCTTACCTCCTACCGAAAAAGTGAAATACCTTGAATTATTAAAGGAATTCCAAGATGTCTTTTCTTGGAGTTATGAGGACCTCAAGTCCTATGACACCAGCATCATACAACACACCATCCCCATAAAAGAAGACTAGAAACCTTTCAGGTAGAAGCTTAGGAGGATTAATCCCATCCTATTGCCTTCTATTGAAAAGGAAATTCCAAGGAAGTATGAGGCCAAGATAATAGCACTAATTAGATTCTCTGATTGGGTTTCAAATTTGGTGCCCACAAGGAAAAAAATTGGTGACATCAGACTTTGTGTTGATCTCGCGAATCTTAATAAAATTTCACTCAAAGACAATTACCCTCTCCCTAAAATGGATGATATCTTACAAAGGGTAGTAGGGTCAACCAGAATTTCATTATTGGATGGGTTTTCTGGTTACAATTAGAGTTTAGTTCACCTAGATGACCAGGCCAAAATTGCATTTACTACCCCTTGGCGCACATTCATGTATGTGAAGATGCCTTTTGGATTAAAGGATGTAGGGGCCACTTTCCAAAGAGCCATGGACATAGCTTTTTCTAAGGAAATTCATGACTTCCTAGTAATATACTTAGATGACATCACTGTATTCTCAAAATATGATAAACAACACTTAGACCGTCTAAGGCAGGTTTTCATCAAATGCAGGAAGTATGGAATTTCTTTGAATCCCAAGAAATCTTTATTTGGGTTAGAAGAAGGAAAGTTATTAAGCCATATAATCTCAAAAGATGGTATCTGAATAGATCGTGTAAGAATTGAAGCCATCTTACATATACAACATCCTAGGAGAATTAGGGAATTACAAGCCTTTTTAGGAAAAATCAACTTTCTTAGGAGATTTATTTCTAACTTAGCATAATTAATTAGATCATTAAACAATATGTTGAAAAAATATTCGACCATAAAATGGACCATTGAGGCTAAGAGATCCTTTGAAGATATTAAGCTAGCCTTAACAAAAACACTAGTTTTGATCAGTCCGAAGTTTGATAGAGATTTCATTATATTTTCCTTTGCCTCAAAACACACAATTTTTGCAGTCCTACTACAGAAGAATGATCAGGGTTATGAACAACCTATTGCCTTTTTTAGCAAAGCCCTGAGGGATGCCCCTTAAAATACAATATAATGGAAAAGTAAGCCTTTGCTTTGATGAAAGCTATTAAAGATTTTAGAGTTTACATTTTATATTCTCATATAATAGCCTATGTCCCTAATGCAGTAGTCAAGGACATTCTAACTCAGGAAGGTCTAGATGGAAAGAGAGGAAAATGGATCACTACTATATTAGAATATGACCTATAAGTCAAACCAACAAACTTAATCAAAGGCTAAGGTTTAGCCAAGCTCATGGTTGAATCGAACTGTCAGGCCTTAGACATAAATTTTATTGCAAAAATGGATAATGGAGAGGAGATGGCGACTCCACCAATCAACCAGGCCTTTATTGAATCACCATGGTATGCTGACATCATATATATTTTACAAAATCTACAAGCTCCTCCTGAATTATCCAGGACCAAAAGCAGATTTTAAAAAATGAAATCTTTAAAATTTTGCATAATTGACAATGCTTTGTTTTGGAGGAATCATGGAGGTATCCTTCTTAATTGTTTATTGAAAGAAGAATCTGACAAGGTGTTACAAGAGTTTCATGCAGGTGACTATGGAAGACATCTATACTGGAAAATCACTGCTGACAAGATTCTTAGAGCCAGTTTCTATTGGCCTACTCTTTTTTCTGATGTAAAGAAATTTGTAACCTCATGTCATAAATGTCAAATTTTTGAAGGAAAGAAAAAGCTTTTACCCCTACCCCTAAAATCAATCTCTGTTGAAGTACCTTTTCAACAATGGGGTCTTGACTTCATTGGTGAAATCCACCCACTCTCCTCTGCCCAACACAGATGGATCCTCACTGCTATAGACTATTTCACTAAATGGATAGAAGCCATACCATCAAGGCAAGCCACTGACACCGTCATAATAACCTTCCTTGAGGCCAATATCCTATCTAGACTCGGGTTCCCAACCAAAATCATCACTGATAATGCAACAACTTTCAAATACCCTGGGCCACTCCACAGCTTATTACCCTCAAGGAAATGGAATAGCAGAGTCCTCAAACAAAAGTCTAGTAAATATCATCAAAAAATTGTTGGAGGATAACAAGAAAACATGGAACAAAAAGCTAGTAAATGCCTTATGGGCATATAGGCTAACCACAAAGAAATCCATTGGTACTAGTCCTTATCAATTAGTTTATGGAATGGAAGTTGTTTTCCCATATTTCTTGGGAACACCAGTGATGAAACTGCTCCAAGAGTTGCAGGTTGAACCAAATGACATCCAGAGAAGAATCAACCAAACAATTCACTTACAGCAAACCAGAGATGAAGTGTACATCAGATTTCAAGTTGTGCAGGAAAGGATCAAGAAGACTTTTGATAAAAGGACTAAGGCAGAAGATTTTTACCTAGGGGAAAAAGTTCTAAAATTGGATTCAAGGAGAGAGGATAAAGGTAAACATGGGAAATTTGATTTCCTGTGGAAAGGCCCATATATCATTTATGCTTTCAGGGGTAATAATGCTTTCTTCCTCAGAGAAATGGATGGAACAGAAGAAGAATGAGGACTAGTTAATGGTCAAATGCTCAAACACTACATTGAACCTAATTACTAATTTCACTGATCATTTGTACGTACTTTATTTTTCAAAAGTCTAGAGTTGATTGGATGGTGATTTTTGAAGTTGAAGCCCGAAGAGGAGGCCCTAAGTTTCAAAAGTTTTACTATCATAACTAGTAATAATACAGAAGCACATAAGAAAAATGTTGCAGGGTAATATCACAGCAATGCAGGAGGCCATTGATCTACAAAGTTCTTGACATTTGACCAGGAAATGCCATCCCCAAGTGGAGCCACTGTTAGGTTCCTATACCAATAGGAGTCATAATTTTTGAATGACTGAGATTAAACCTGTAATATGTACATACTTTTTCTTTCTACAGATGTTTTCCATATTGAAAAATTAAAAAATGTAAAGAGGTTATGTCCTAAAAGAATAATCAAAGGACAAAAAGAACAAAAAGGTAAAAAATATGAAAAATATGAACCCCAAGAAAAGAAAAAATATCATGAAAGTGAGCAAGCCAAAATGCCACTACTATTTACTTTTGGTGCATAATAAATGATTGTGTGTAGTTTGCAATCTTCGCCACAATCCATGATAGCCAAAATGTTTAAACTTGGCTATTTCATGTTTTAAATTTCATGTCTATAGATGGAAAATAAAAATATGACCAAACAGTTTAATCTTGGCTGAAAATTTGATAGGTAGAGTAAATAAAAGGAGCTCAACTGTTTAATCTAAGCCTTTGGATGTAATAAGGTTAGGATTAGTTAGTTTATTATTGTAAAAGAGAAAGAAAAATATCTGATAAGGGTTTGCTAGCTCAAATGCACCCTAAAAAAGTGAGGAAAAAATGGTAGGATGAGTAAGTAGGTAAGTAGTAGAAAGATTGCAAAAGCATGATGATTGATAACACAAAGCATGTTTATCATCTTTTCCATCATGAAAGTTCTATAGATAAAAGGAAAATTAAGCATGAAATTGGATGTCAAAGTCAATTATTTAACTTCTCTCATCCATTTCACCTTTTACTTAACTAATTTCCCACAATAAAGTTCAAAGTACCAAAACTTTAAGGTCAAAGAGGCTCAGAGCATTTCTCTGACTTTTGGAGGGACCGTACCCTCGGCTCAATGACTTATAGGAAATAAGTACTAAAACCCCCTCATAAAAATGCATCCCCCCGCTTTAGTTCATTCATTCTCCCTAATAATACTCCTTTCTTAAAGTTAAAATACTTTTACCTAGGAAAACTATTTATCCCCCCACATAAATCATTTTCATATCAAAAACCCACAAAAACACCTTATCCTAAGTATTTATATTAATGTTGGAAAAGCATTAAAACATGAAAAAACATTTACTTAGGGTATTGTGCCCCTTTCCGCTCATTTTGTTAATTACTAATTTTTATTTATTAAATCCCGATAAAAACCCGTATCCTCATTATATTTCATTCCGACATATAAATTAACGCTAACCATAGTTTAATTATATAAACTGTAATTTTCTACCCAAACCCTTAAGAACACACTATTTAATCGATCTGCAATTAAGTTAGTCTAAAACCCAATTAATCCCTCCGCTAATGACCCCAATGCCTTAACCCACCCTAATCTGTCATCAACTAAAAAACCGTTGCACTTAAGCGCTCGCCGGCCCCCCCACTACACTCCATGCAACTTCCTTGCCCGATCACCGTATGATCACTTCCCTCCACATCTGACGGCCCTTATTCATTTTGGGCTGGCCTGATGTCCAAACAATACTAGCCCGAAAAAGTTGTTTTCCATCGGGCCCCTGATGCTACGTGTCATTCAACGTATGGAATCAGGCGGCCTCCCCCTAATACCACCGAGCGCCTAAAAATGGTGCGATGGAAACCATTTACCACCCACCCGCTACATGCCAAAATGGTTATTGTTCACCTTGCTACATGCCAAAATGATTACTTTTCACCCGTACCCACCAGAATTGACTTTTGCGCATAAAGCCAAAAAGCCCCAAATCATTTTTTTTAATCGATTTTTCAACTGTAAACCTTCATGCACGAACCTGCAAATGTCAAAGCTGTCAACCTACATCCAATTACACCTTGAAGATGCCACAGAGCACCCAGTTTGCTTTCCAGCCTACTTAGAGCCTTTTCAACCATTTGTAGTTTCCAGTCACCCTATTCAGAGCCAGTTCTCCTTAATTCCATGTATTTAAGCCATAATTCACTAGAAAACCCTGTCAATTTCAGAACCAGTTACTAAGTTTTCTTAGTTAAAATAAAAAAATAATTAAACAAACTCTAGAAACTCAAACCTACTCTGTACTAAACCACCATTGCCCTAAAAGACTGAAAATCACCTCCCCCATTCTCAAATCCACAAGAACTGATAATGGCCACCCCAATCACCATGGATGTGAGACCTATTTCCATTCCTCATCTCCACCTAGACCACCTCCCCCTCGATGACAGGGATTTCCAAATAAAGGACACCTGTGTTTATGAATCCCCACTCAAACTATATTGTCGATACAGAGACCAATACCTGAACCATGCTGATAAAATTGGTCTATGGAAGTCCAATTTTCCCAAGTACTAATTCCCTCAAGTTCACATTTTCCCAGAAATTGTCCATTACTGCCATGCAAATTATATCCCCAATCAAAGAGCAGTGATGTCCGCTAACCAAACCATACTTTTCACCATCATTGTTGAATCTATTAATGAGATGCTGCAACTTCAACCAGGAAAAAACCTAACCCCTATTTCAATTGGAGACCTATTAGACCAATTCCCCAAGCTTACCACTATAAAACCTGCTGAGATGTTCCAAACTTTCATCAGGGAGGAAAAGAATATCCCAAAAGATTCTCCTCCATATGTGTATACCATATTTTCCCAATTTGGCCAGGACATTGTAGCAATGATATCCAGTGTCCTAGGTTATACCACCAGTGAGTATATAGATGAAATCATCCTGGCTTTCATGTCCATCTTCACTCCAGGACAACCTCCTGCTGTCATTTATGATTATGCCAAGTTTATAGCTGATAGGATGCATGACCAGTTCCTTAGGATGAGTAATGAGCGAGTCTTCAAGTATTCCTCTGTTTTGTATCACCTTTTTCTATACTACCAAGCAGATAAGTTCCCCTTTACTCTCCAGAAGCTTGACACAAAAGGTCACCCTAGATCAGTAATTTTCTGGACTCCATTGATCCATAAATATGACTCCCCATATTCATATGTAGACTTCATAGACCTATTTGTACATCCCATTGTGACAATGCTGATAGGAAGCCCTCCTCCAAGAATCAGTTTAGATATAAAGAGGATCCTGCAACTCTCAAAACAATCCAAAGTAGGTGATTGGTACTTGTACCAAAACCACACTGAGATCAGGATTTATGGCTGTGAGTTGGCCCCATACAAACTACCTAAATACCTCCCAATGAGGTTATTTGCTCTGGAGTACTACGGCAGATGATAAATTCAGATGAGGTAACCTTTTTCAAAGCCAAGAAGAAAGCCCAACTCAAGATCAAAGACCAATTAGGTCCCTTTATTTGTAATAGCAGAGAAGCTGGAAAGGAGGCAGACCTAATCCTTCAAAGATTAAATCTAAAATAGAGCTTCATATGGAGATAAGATCCCTTGGATTTCATCTGCAAAATAAGCCAGAAAAACAAGATGGCTCCCTATATTCATCACCGCATCGCTGAGATAGAAAAGTATGCCAACTAATTGCAATGGGTGGAAAACACTTTAGAGGACAGAGATAGTACTGAAGTTGCTGTGGAAAACACATTATTTACCTAGAGAAACAACTCGATGAGGGTTATTTAGTGCAGGTGCCAGAAGAATCACACGTACCAGAGGAATCAGAAGTACTAGACTTGTTAGAGGTTCCAGATCAAATAGACATACCAGAGAAATCAGATAAACCAGAAACCACCATGAGTACCCCTCGAGTTCTACAGACTCCTCTAAATGAGGATAAGAGCCTCAAGAGAAATAGGGAAGGGGCCACTACTTTAGAAAGAGCAATATCACAAGCCTATGCAGAGACAAGCCAGGATTAGAGACAAAGAGTGAATCATGTCTCTAAATGGGAATATACAGAGGAGACAGTTGAGGTTACAAGCACGGAAAGAGAGGGGAGCAAGCATGCCACTCCATCTGGAGGCATCCTAGAACCTTCCACATCACACACTCAGATGTTGGAAAGGCAACAAAGTGTTGAAGTATCCTCTTTCAGAATGCCAGTAGATAAAGACCAAGATATTAAAGAGAGATACAAAGAAATAAAGGCTAGAAATGAGAGGTTGAAATCCAAAACCTATGCATAGTATCTAAAGATGACCCCTACCAATCAAACAAGGCTTATGTCAGCCTTTGATGTTAAAGAGGGGAAAATGTAGATGACCTTCATCAAGCCAACCACTCAGCAGCCAAGGACAGCAACAGATTTTAAAAGGGTGGATTTTGAAGTACTGGCAAGGGATATTCATCCCATTGAATAGATTGAGCTACACAAACAAACAGGGGAGATGATATACTCCACCTTAACAGGGAAAGCCATTGTTGCCCACCAACTACAAAACTCTCTTAACAATATATCAACATAGTTCCAGTTTGAGAAGGCCTCCTCACAGGCCAAAGATACTAGAATCAAGTCCTTAGAGGACTTAGTCATAGAGTTGGGACATGATCCCAAAGATGTAAAGGCCACAGAACAACTAATAAAAAAGAAAAATGATGATATTGTTGCACTCAAGAAGCAGCTAAAGATACCCTAGCTACATCATCCTCAGACACAAGAAGTCCTGGAGGCACAACAAGGCCATGAAGAGCTCATGGACTTGGTCCTGAAGCTAAATGATCAACTCACGGAGACAGAGAAGGAATTGGACACTTTAATTCAATCGAATCAAAGTGACCTGGCCACAACTTCTAGAATTGTCATCCCCACAATATTAATAGTAGTTCCTTCCGCATTGGCAGCATCATTGGCACCTACAGATCCACCTCCCACAACACTACAAATTACAACTGAGTCCACTACAGCAGCATGTACAACAACTGAGAAAACAACAAAACTGGTAAAAGCCATGGAGGAGATGTCCATCCAGGCTACAGAGCTCAAAAGATTAAAGGAGAAAGTGGCAAGTTTGGAAACTAATTGCCAACTTGCCCAAATTTAGCAAAGAGAAGAAACACAGAAAGCCCAAAGAATGGGAAAGAAAATCAAAGTCCTAGAGAAAGATTTGGCACTGCAGAAGCCACTAGGACAAACTAAAGAGATGCTCTAGGCCAATATTGACTCTATCAATGATATTTGGCCATCAATCCAAGTTATATTTGAGCAAATAGAATTGGTGAAAATAGCCATTGAAGCCATTAAAGAAGTGAAGGAAGAATTGGCCAAATATCATCAATGACAAACTCATGACCCAATTGGACTATAGTGATAGGTTAAGAAGATTGGCAAAGGAACAATCAAGTACATCAGCTATTAAAGCTTTGCCAACAGTCAAAGTATTATATGATACATTGGAGAACTTGTTTTTCCTAGAACATGAGGTGAAACATTTGTTTCTCACCAAGCACAATTTTGCAAAATATACAGAGGCAGACGAAATCTATAGAAGAATGTTGAAAGTAAAGTTACTTGAGGAAGAATGGTGGGAGAAAATGACAGATTTACTAAGAAAAAGTTTTACATCAGAAAGTTACCATAGTAAATATGAAGGCAGCCAGGTGAAATAGGTAAAGGACATATCAGCAGGGTCAAAGAGTCACAGAGTCAAAGAGTATCAGTGAAAGATCAAAGTAAAGAAGATTCCAGCGTAGAAATACCACAACTATTAGCCAGTTTAAAGGGCTCAAAACTCAACAGAAACAGCCAGCAACACCACAATAAAAGCGACAGCAAGAAGCAGCTCTACATCTGTCTCTATCTTCATGCATGAAGATATTTTATTCCCTAGATTAAATCTCAAATTGTTATGAGATATTTTGCAATTATTTTTTGTATAAATACTTCACATTTCGAAGTATGTAGTGTGGATTCCAAGACATTTCTATAGACTTTTTCTCTCAAATCAACGTTCTATTGTATCAATGACTGGATTGGCTTGCTGGATCAAGGAATAAAGGTCATATATTTTACAGGGTTCTTGTGTAAAGTGAAATACAAATAAGTATTCTCTCATGTTTAATGTTGTTTTTTCCTATGTTTCTTCATAATCTTGTTTGTATCTCTAAAATCTAAATGTATAAGAAGTAATGATATTCTAGAAATTGCTTGAATGCACTTTGTCTTGACTGTTTTACATTCTGAACGTTTTCTCCTAAACTATCTTAGCTAGGGAATTCTTAACTGCTCCTTAGCTTCCGTAGTTTCTCCTCTAGTCTATAGCAAGGGATTATTAATTGCCCTTTGTTCATGATCACCTCCTATTCTTCATTCTGATCTTGGTCCAAGGATTCTTAAGTGCCCTTTCACCCTGGTTAGAATCACTTCACCCATTAGACCTCAAGATTTGCCTTTTGCTTTGCTAGCCTGCCTTGTGAACATTCTCTTTAATGATCTGGTCCAGTGATGCTATCCATTTATTGACTCCATAGCCCAATGGCTTGAAGACCTAGCTCTATCCATCTACTCCAAGAATTCCACCACCCTACTTTCAATCCAAAATCAAAACCCCATGAACACTAAGAACTAGCCTAAAATCTCATAAAAACAAAGCTAAATTATAAAGAGAGAACCCTGTCTAGACTTAAGTTGGCTAGAACCTGAGCCTAAAAGATTGGTTTGTGGTTACCTCGGATGATTCCTTCTTTTGATAACTTTTAGGGAAAACCTCTAAGTGATAACACAACATATAACAATCAAAAGCAATCAATATGAAGAAAGAGAATTCACTTTCATTATAATAGCAAAATGGTGCAATAACACAATGACATACCATCACATGAAATCTCTCCTCTCCGACATGCAATCTTGCTCTCCACCTATAGTAAACATAGCCGTAACAAAATAATAGAGCTCTTGTGCTATATCTTTGGATCCCTTTTCCACTTAACATGAATAGTTTATACAATTCTTTTTCCTTCCCTAAGAGAATGTATCTAGACACCTAACGGCAAAAGAAATTAAGAAACTTCTGCAATATTTCGCTCCTAGCCAACTCATAAACAAGATAATCAAGTTGATCACCTTCGAAATAACAAAATTGGATAATCAAGTTGATCACCTTCGAAATAACAAAATCGAAAAGTCACTGATTAGAATAGACAAATCTACACGCAAATACTTTGGTTATATTATGTGAATAAGAGTGTTACTGACTAACCAACAAAACTATTATAAAAATGTAACAATCAAAAGAAAAAGCTATGCACCAAAGTCAACGAGGCAAGTTCATGCAAGTGACTCAAAGTGGGCAAAATATACAATAGCGATCTGAGAGAAAAATACTACACTTGTTTATATTCTCGTTATATTGAGAGTATTAATATTTCAAACAAAAGCATTATTGAATATTGTGTGGCCCATTAGACTTTTGGAATAAACCTAATTCTATTGTGTCAAGAGTGACTCTCACCTACTCTTATTTTTTTAATTACGAGTCAAGTCTTACTCACGCCTACTCTTACTTTCTGACTCTAAAATCAGACTTTTGTAAGTGTTACTCTGGCGTACTCTTACTTTTCAACTCTCGCTCTAAAATTCTTTAGACTTTTGAAATTTTGGAAAGGTGAGAAAATTCATTTGCATAAAGGACGGGTGATTTTAAAGATAAAGGTAACGTGCAAGTCAAACATTCATTAACGTTTCAATAATTGATTTCGTTTTGTATGGTCATTACTTGATTGTGGTTCATCTAGAAATCTCAAACCCCACAATCAACTATTCCCCCAAGGTCAAAGTCAATTATTAACTTTACAGCTGGACCCTCCAATTAGCCAACGTCAAGATCAAAGTCAATTATTAACTTTACAGCTGGACCCTCTAATAACCCGACGTCATCCTCTCAGGTGTCAATAAATGGTAGCTTTCCCTCCGAGGGAACCTTCAAGTCGGATAGACATCTCTTTCTGTTAGCTTTCCCTCCGAGGGGAGCGTTCAAGTCGGATAGACATCTCTTTCTGTTATTATTTTTTTCAGTGGGGATCTTAAGTCCCCGCTGAAGAAGCATCATACATTATATTGCCTAAGCGAATATATATTTACATCATCATTGGTACAAATATCCACATCATCACTGATACAAATATCCCCGAAGCCAGCAGAGTCGTCACCAATACAAATATGCTGCATCGCGCAGCTCCTGCAGGATTCGAACAGATCAAACCATTGGATCACTGATACAAATATACAAATACAAATATGCTGCATCGCGCAGCTCCTGCAGGATTCGAACATGGTCGGGGGCCGATCAAACCAACCGCCCCGACCAACATATCATGCACTCACGTGCATCTGCCGGTATGTTTTGTTTTTTATTTGTTTTTAATCCTTACCCTATTCTATTCTACTCTAATTTTTAGCAATGATATTATGTTTTTGCGGGAAGAGGCATTGAGATGTCTCAAACTAGTTTCCTCAATCATGGGAATGAGTGAGGGATTGAAATAAATTCCGGAAGAAATTTTTGTCAACCCCACCTCTCTGAGGATATTGGAATTTCGTTGCACACCCATATTGTCATTGCGAAAATCATTGTGGCAATTGACAGAGCTTGAATTTCTCTTATTTCTCTTTTTCAGTTTCACTGAGATTGCAGATAAATCTAAAGAGATAGGTAATCTTTCATATTTTCAATTTAGAATCATTTCCTTCCCGAATGGGAGAACTTCAAAATCTGAAGCATCTCAATCTTCAGGGTGGTAATTCATTGGCAATCCATACTGTGAGATTGTGCTTAGATAATTTTTGTATCTTAACTCTTGTAAAAGGATATAGTCATTCCCTTCCAGAATGGGACAACTTAAAAATTCGACGCATCCCAATCTTCAGGGTTGTAATTCTTTGTTAATCCTTGATGATATTAGAAAGCTTCCATACTGTTAGATTGTGTTTCAAGATGGATAATTGACGACAACTCGAGTAAATACAAAGTTTGAATGTTTATTTAAAATGTGTTTTAAATATCTTTTTGGTAAGATTTGTTTTTTTTTTTTTAATATGATTTGCTATTATATTATATGCAACCCAGAAAAAATAATAATATTTTAATTGGTAAATGATTCATCATTAAAAAAAATAAGTTTAAATAATATTTTTTAATTAATAATTTAAAAATAAATAATTATTATTTTAGGGTTTTAGCTACGGTAAGTGTCATTTTCTTGTTCTTATCGCTTTTACCTGATTTCTTTCCTTCATCGAATATAATTTAGATATTATATTATTAATTTATTTTTAATAATAATTTTAGTCAATATACTTTTTCATTTTCAAAATGAGTGTGTTTTTATATCCATTATTAGATTGAATGTAGTTTTTGCTACCATTTGACTTTTCATATGGCATGTTTTTACATTCCATTCATACCTTTGAATTTTCAAGATCAGAAGTTACCATTTGGCTTTTCATATGGCATGTTTTTACATTCCATTTATACCTTTGAATTTTCAAGATCAAAAGTTATCAATTTAATTTTAGGTATGATTTAGATTGTAAAAATATTAATAAGTTCATTATCTATATTATGAAATATAGATTTTTAAAATCAAAACAAATTTAAATAATATGTAAAAGTACTTGTAGGATAGGAAATAAATATTATTTTTTCAATAAGTATAAAATTGTAGAGCTAATTTTATTTCAATCCAAAATTTCTAGAAAAATATTCTTCCCAATTAAGACGTGTAATTTTTGTGATGCAGGAGCATCCAACTCAGGCACCATGACTGGGTGTCTGTCTCTGCGAGGTTGAAAAGTTGAGTTAACATTTTGTTTGTCTTTTATGTTAGTTTGTCAGAATAGGAGGTAGGATTTTTGTTTTTATCTTAATCTCTAAATTATTCAAAGGTAGTTTGATCAGTTAGGGTTATTTACTTGTTTGTTTCTAATAAACCATGGATTAATAATTGTCCTGTTATTCTAAAAGGAAAAGACAAATGTGTCTAAAAGGAAAATCTTGTCATAAGGACAGAACCGAATGATTAATAGCCATGTAACTGTAAAGTCTACAACTGAAAAGTAACTGTACAGTTTCATTAACTGTGAACAAGAAACATATAAATGTAACAACGAAAGTCATGTAAAGGGTTTAGCACTTCTTGCACTCGAATAATATCAATAACAGAGAAATCAATTCAGTCCATCTGTATGTCCTACTGTATTTTTATTGTGCTTTCTAATTAATGAGCATTTGAACAGACAACCTACTGTACACAGATCATTGTGTTTAATTCTTTTTGTTTTTCCTGAGAAAAAGAATCAGTCCTAACAGCGAGACAGAAGAGCAGAGGCCAGAACGAGGGCTTACATTTCTATTGAAGCAAACAACGAAGACAGAAAAGGAGTGACACAAACAAACTCCAGTACGAGCCAAGCATCCACAGGCTAGACGAAATTTCCTATTATTCTTTTAAATTGACTGTCAAACAAATTACCAGAGCACCTACAACGTTCTCACATGTCCATATGAAACATCACAAGAAAACTGAAAAATAATAACTGCAGTCCAGGTGGAGAATCCGGAGTAAACCAAAAGAACAACAACATAATTACATAAATGACATTCAGGTAACCAAACCAATTTTCTTTCATAAAGTTTTTCTTTTTCAAAATTGCAAAAACAAGTATATAACAATACATAGTAGCACTGCAAGATAAAGCCCAGACAAGCGTAAAGCCAGTGGACGACAAACCCTAGGTGAGGGTTCTGAAAACCATTTCATACATAGCCATAGACGCACAAGCTCGTGAACGACAAACCCTAGGTGAGGGTTTTGAAAAAAAATTCGTTCATACACAGGAATTTACAGTCAAAAAAATAACCCGATAGTGGAAGCCTAGACCACCAATACGACAGGACATTACTCACAGTGAGAGCCAATTGACAAGCACCAAGGATGACAAACCCTCACAACCTGAAGGCCTAATTTAAAAACAGAACGAGGACTAAAAGAAATTCATGAGACAGAGCCTACTGGACAAGACCGAAACATTCATTGCGAGACCTCCAACTGCAAACCCTCAACACCTGCACAGAAAACGACACACAGGTGTTAGAATCACATTGTCACAAAAGCGAAATCACAGAGCCTGAAAAGAAGTAAGTAACAGAAGTTGTATTTAATTTACCTAAGGAATTGCAGTGAGAGACGCGGACAAACTTTCCACCCACAGGTTTCGACCAACTGCGGAGATGAAGAAGCAAACAAGGTTAGAAGCTGAGGAAAGAAAACCACAAATTGAATCAAGGAAAGAGGGCTACCTGCATTTGAAGTCGAGGACGGAAGGACGCCATCGATTCGAGCCTAGATGCAAAGCAAACCACTGAGTCGCCAACAAGAACATGAAATACCAACACATAACTCGGAACATGATGGCCTATTGAGCCAACAATAGGAAAACAAACAATAACAGAGAACCACTTACCCAGGCGATGACAGGAAAAACCATAACTGCCCAACGAACCAGGCTAGAGAGCAACCATGCATACATAAAGGAACCAGTACAGAAGTCACCAAGAGGCATGCCCAGAACTTGCAGCAAAGCTGCATACTCAAACTCGCAGAGCACAGCAGAACAAACCCTCAGCAAGCCCAACGACAAATGACCAAGTGAATGACGAACAAAGAGTTTTGGCATAGCAAGGAGCGGGAAAACGCGACCCGAGGCAAGTACTCAGACTTAATTGTGTAATTGAATGCCACCTAATGCAATTCCAAAATATCCGATGGTGTACTCCTCACACATGTAATCACAACCAAATATCTACCCAATCATATAATCACCAAACAATCATTTTAATTGCCTAAAGTCTGAACAGTGTTGGGCTGGTCCCATCATAGTGGTATCAGAGCAGGTGAAATTGATTGAAGAAATGGAGAGAGGAAGGCGAGGTCGTGGCAGAGGTGCTCGAAGAATAGCAGAGGAAGGACTGAGAGAGGAGATCAGAATTCTTACTACCCATTTGGAGGCAGTAGAGGCAGGGAGAAGAAGAGACCTAGAGGTAGGCGATGACAGCGAAGAGGAAGCTGAAGCAGCAACAGATGGACCGGAAGGCGAGACCCCAGAAGTGAGATTGTTGAGGTCTATTTTAGTGGCAAGCAGTAAACCCAAACCAGAACTCCCAACCTATGACGGCAGCCTGTCCATAGAGGTTTTATTGGATAGGATCAGCGAGATGGATAAGTATTTCAAGTGTGAGGAAGTTAGCGAAGACCGCAGAGTTAGGTTCGCTGCGACGAAATTGAAGGGACACGCAGCCCTGTGGTGGGATAGTGTCCAGATGGAGAGAAAGAGATTGAACAAGTTGTCGATTAAAACCTGGTCAAGGATGGTGGCCAAGTTGAAGGGCAGATTTCTGCCAAAAGACTATCAGATTGCACTACATAGGCAAGTGCAGAATCTGAAACATAAAGGAATGACGGTAAGGGAGTACATGGAGGAGTTCTATCGAGTGAACTTAAGAGCCAGATATACGGAGGATACCGCGGAAAGGACAGCCAGGTACATAAATGGTTTAAGACTAGAAATTTTAGATGAAATTAGTATTTTATCTCCGAAGAACACTAAAGAAGTGTATCAGAGTGCGATGAAAGCTGAAGAGAAAATTACTAGAAGGCAGAATGCCTGGACAGGATGAGGAGCCGGGAGGGGAAAAAGCCAGTCATATGGTAGAGGGCGGACTACTAGTAGTAATGAGGAAGGCAGCAGTTCCAGAGCTTCCGGATCAGTGGACAGAGGTGATAATGCGAGAGGCGGTAGGTCATCCCAGCGAGGCAGGGGAAATGGCCGAGGAAGAGGGGTTGGTTATCAATGTTACAGGTGTCATAAATGGGGACATAGATCATTTGAATGTCCAGAGGCAGATCAAGCTGGACAGAGGGGTGCATATGTTGCACAACCAGAGGAAGCAGCGACACCTCCCCAAGAAGCAGAAAATGCTCCAGAGACAGGGGAAGCCCTGGTGCTGAACAAGGTGTTGTTAAAACTAGCCAAGGAGGTCACCGAATAAACACATCGAAAGGCTTTGTTTAGAACAGTTTGTAAGTCACGTGGTAAGTGTTGTAAGTTAATTATTGATAGCGGTAGTACGGATAACTTGGTGTCCACAAAGATGGTGGAAAAGTTGGAATTGAAGTGCTTGAAACATCCCACCCCTTACAAAGTCTCATGGCTGCAAAAAGGCCATCAGTTGCTGGTGGATGAACAGTGCGAGGTGGAGTTTCAAATAGGCAGATATAAGGATAAAGTCGTTTGTGACATCATGTCGATGGATGTATGTCACATACTGCTAGGCAGGCCTTGGCAGTATGACAGGAAGGTGGTACATGATGGATTGACGAACTGTTATAAGTTTGTCAAGGATGGAATCAAGCATACACTTGTGCCCATCAAAGAGGAAGGGATAGCAGGGAAAAGTGAACCAAGAGTATTGTTGGTTAGCGGAAAACAGTTTCTGAAACAAGTTGAGGATAGTGAGATGGGTTATGCAGTTGTAAAGAGAGCAAAAACAATGTTGTTGCATATAGAGGTATCAGATTTACCTACAGAAATCTAGCAAATGTTGTAGGAATTTACGGATATAGTGGTGGATGACTTGCCAGATAAATTACCCCCCAAAAGAAGCATAAGTCATCATATTGACTTCATACCCAGAGCCAGTTTGCCGAACAAAGCGGCATACCGAATGAGCCCCAAGGACAATGAAGAGATTAGGAAGTAGGTGCAAGAACTGCTAGACAAAGGATTGATAAGGGAAAGTTTGATCCCTTGTACAGTCCCAACGGTTCTCACTCCCAAGAAGGGAGGAGAGTGGCGGATGTGCACAGACTCAAGGGCCATCAACAAAATCACCATCCGGTATAGGTTTCCACTGCCACGGATGGATGACATGATGGATTGTTTAAGCGGGGCAGCATATTTCTCTAAGATAGACTTGAAGAGTGGGTATCATCAGATCTGGATACGAGAGGGGGGCGAATGGAAGACAACCTTTAAGATGAATGAGGGACTATACGAATGGCTGGTCATGCCATTTGGACTAAGCAATGCACCTAGTACATTTATGAGGCTAATGAATGAGATTTTGAAGGAGTACATCGGAAAATTTGTGATAGTGTACCTGGACAACATACTAATTTTCAGTAGGACAAGGGAGGAGCACCTTCAACACGTTCAGAAAGTGCTGGAAAAATTACAGCAGAATAAACTGCTAATAAATTTGAAGAAATGTACTTTTCTGTAGAAGGAATTGATTTATTTGGGCTTTGTAATAGCAAAAAACGAACTAAAGATGGATCCGAAGAAGGTTGCAGCGATAGTTAATTGGCCATCTTTGAAAAATTTATTTGAGGTACGTAGCTTTCATGGACTAGCAAGTTTTTATCGGAAATTCATAAGGAATTTTAGCGAAATTTGTGCACCTATGTTAGACACCATTAAAAAGGCCAGTCAACCTTTTCGGTGGATGGATGCAGCGGAGAGAAGTTTCCAGCTATTAAAGAGAAAGATCACTGAGAGGCCGATCCTGAGATTGCTAGACTTCAAGAAGCTTTTTCAGGTTCACTGTGATGCTAGCAGTACGGCTATTGGAGCTGTACTTAGCCAGGAGGATAAGCCTATGGTGTTTTTCAGTGAGAAGCTAAATGAAAGTAGACAGAAATATTTGTCTTATGACAAGGAGTTCTATGTTGTTATACAGGCATTAAAACACTGGAGGCATTATCTGCTGGGAAACGAATTTGTGCTGTTTTTAGATAATTCTGCACTACAGTATGTTATGCAACAGCACAAGTTGAACCACAAACACGCCAAATGGGTGGAGTATTTGCAGAGTTTCAACTTTGTGTTGAAACATATCAGCGGGCAGGCCAACAAGGTGGCGAACGCACTGAGTAGGAGAGCTTTACTTCTGCAAGAGAGTACTGTGCAAGTGCTGGGTTTTGAGCACTTAAGAGATTTATACCAAACTGATACAAATTTTAAGGAGGCCTATGAGGCATGTCAGAATCCCTTGGTGAGAGATAACAGTCCATGGTTGGACTACAACTTACAAGAGAAACTATTGTTTAAGGGAGGACAGCTATGCATACCTGACTGCTCGATGAGAGAGAATATTATTCGGGAGAAGCATAGTGGAGGTCTGGCTGGACATTTCGGCATGGACAAGACACTCGAGCAGCTCAGTCATTTCTACTTTTGGCCAAAGATGCGGAGGGATGTATAGCGATTTGTGGCCAGATGTAAAGTGTGCCAGTTGGCGAAGGGACACAATCAAAACACGAGACTGTACACACCGTTACCTATTCCAAGCAGGCCATGGGACTCAACCAGCTTAGAATTTGTCTTGGGTCTACCTAAAACGCAGTGAGGTTATGATTCAGTGATGGTGGTGGTGGACAGATTCTCGAAGATGGCGTATTTCATCCCTTGCAAAAAAACTAGTGATGCCACTCACGTGGCCCACTTGTCTATCCTTTCGAACAGGGATGTGAAGTTTACAGGGCACTTTTGGCATACCCTGTGGAAGAAAATGGATACACAGCTGAGTTACAGCTATGTTTATCACCCGCAAACTGGCAGACAAACAGAGGTGGTAAACAGGAGTCTGGGAAACCTGCTACAAAGCTTGGTTGGAGAGAATTCGTGGATATGGGATCAAGTGCTTGCACAGGCAGAGTTCGATTATAACGACTCGCCTAACCGCAGCACAGGTTTCAGTCCATTTCAGATCCTGTAATGGATGCATCCTCGCGGAGTGCATGAGTTGCGGGATCTTGGACTACAAGAAAGGCGAAGCACAGATGGAGAAAATTTCGCTAACGCGATGAGAGATTTGCATGAGCAGGTAAAAATTAAATTGCAGGACAACAGCCAAAGTATAAACAGCAAGCAGATTTGAAGAGAAGGGAAGTATAGTTTAATGTGGGAGATGAAGTCCTCGCGCATTTGTGCAAGGAACGCTTCCCTAGAGGTGCATACAACAAGTTAAAGTATAAGAAGATAGGACCCTGCAAAGTCCTCCGGAAATTTTTGGCGAACGACTATGAGATACAGTTGCCACCCGGAATAGGCATTTCACCTATCTTTATTGTAGCAGACCTATTCCCCTACACAGCTAACCAGAAGAAAAGGAAGAAGATAGAACCACGCAGCCTACATGGAATACCCAGGATGGAGGAGAAGCTTGGATGAGACAGATGCCTTACGTTCAACCTCCCGAGATCGAGCGCATTCTCGACACTCAGGTGGCCAAACGAACTTGGTGGAAGGAGTATCTGCAATACCTGGTCAAGTGGAAGAATCGTCCTATTGAGGACAGTTCATGGCTTGATGCGAGGCAGATTGAGTAGACAGGTTCTTCAGTCGAGGAGCCCATGGATCGGAGTCGTGATTTTCTTTTGCCCGACAGCCTGATGTAGGAGCATCCAACTCAGGCACCATGACTGGGTGTCGGTTTCTCCCAGGTTGAAAAGTTGAGTTAACATTTTATTTATCTTTTATGTTAGTTTGTCAGAAAAGGAGGTAGGATTTTTATTTTTATCTTAATCTCTAGATTAGTCAAAGACAGTTTGATCGGTTAGGGTTATTTTACTTGTTTGTTTCTGATAAACCATGGATTAATAATTGTCCTGTTATTCTAAAAGGAAAAGACAAATGTGTCTAAAAGGAAAATATTGTCATAAGGACAGAACCGAATGATTAATAGCCATGTAACTGTAAAGTCTACAACTGAAAAGTAATTGTACAGTTTCATTAACTGTGAACAAGAAACATATAAATGTAACAACGAAAGTCATGTAAAGGGTTCAACACTTCTTGCACTCGAATAATATTAATAACAAAGAAATCAATTCAGTCCATTTGTATGTCCTACTGTATTTTTATTGTGCTTTCGAATTAATGAGCATTTGAACAGACAACCTATTGTACACAGATCATTGTGTTTAATTCTTTTTGTTTTTCCTGAGAAAAAGAGTCGGTCCTAACAGCGAGATAGAAGAGCAGAGGCCAGAACGAGGGCTTACATTTCTATTGAAGAAAACAACGAAGACAGAAAAGGAGTGACACAAACAAATTCCAGTACGTGCCAACCATCCACAGGCCAAACGAAATTTCCTATTATTCTTTTAAATTGACTGTCAAACAAATTACCAGAGCACCTACAACGTTCTCGCATGTCCGTATGAAACATCACAAGCAAACCGAAAAACAATAATTGCAATCCAGGCGGAGAATCTGGAGTAAACCAAAAGAACGAAAACATAATTACATCAATGACATTCAGGTAACCGAACCAATTTTCTTTCCTCAAGTTTTTCTTTTTCAAAATTGCAAAAACAAGTATATAACAATACATAGTAGCACTGCAAGCTAAAGCCTAGACAAGCGTAAAGCCAGTGGACGACAAACCCTTGGTGAGGGTTCCGAAAACTGTTTCATACATTGCCATAGACGCACAAGCCTGTGAACGACAAACCCTAGGTGAGGGTTTTGAAAAATAATTTCGTTCATACATAGGAATTTACAGTCAAAAAAATCACCCGATAGTGGAAGCCCAGACCACCAATACGACAGGACATTACTCATAGCGAGAGCCAATTGACAAGCACCGAGGATGACAAACCCTCACGACCAGAAGGCCTAATTTAAAAACAGAACGAGGACTGAAAGAAATTCATGAGACAGAGCCTACCGGACAAGACCGAAACATTCATTGTGAGACCTCTAACTGCAAACCCTCAACACCTGCATAGAAAACGACACACAGGTGTTAGAATCACATTGTCACAGAAGCGAAATTATAGAGCTTGAAAAGAAGTAAATAACGGAAGTTGTATTTAATTTACCTGAGGAATTGCAGTGAAAGCCAAGGAAAAACTTTCCATCCACAGGTTTCGACCAACTGCGAAGACGAAGGAGCAAAAAAGGTTAGAAGCTGAGGAAAGAAAACCACAAATTGAATCAAGGAAAGAGGGCTACCTGCATTTGAAGCTGAGGATGGAAGGACGCCATCAATTCGAGCCTGGATGCAATCCAACCACTGAGTTGCCAACAAGAACATGAAATACCAACACATAACTCGGAACACGATGACCTGTTGAGCCAACAACAGGAAAACAAACAATAAAAGAGAACCACTTACCCAGGTGACGACAAGAAAAACCACAACTTCCCAACGAACCAGGCCAGAGAATAGCCACGCATACATAAAGGAACCAGTACAGAAGTCACCAAGAGGTGCGCCCAGAACTTGCAGCAAAGTTGCATACTAAAACTCGCAGAGCACAACAGAACAAACCCTTGACAAGCCCAACGACAAATGACCAACTGAACGATGAACAAAGAGTTTTGGCATAGCAAGGAGCGGGAAAAATGCAACCCGAGGCAAGTACTCAGACTTAATTGTGTAATTGAATGCCACCTAACGCAATTCCAAAATATCCGATGGTGTACTCCTCACACGTGTAATCACAACCAAATATCTACCCAATCATATAATCACCAAACAATCATTTTAATTGCCTAAAGTCCGAATAGTGTTGGGTTGGTCCCATCATTTTGATTCCTTTATTTTGTTTGCCTATGATTCTAGTATAAATAATGCATCTAACCAACCACACTTTCAATTAAATTTGAGACCCTCTCTTTGCCACTTTTCCCATTTGATCCTTCCTACCATTCTTATGCTTCATTCTAATAAGTCTTATGACATATAGAAAATCTACGTTAAATTCTTCAAATATTGTCCCAAATTCTTAGCCATCAATGTCAGAGAGTCATTAAACTACATTGTGTCCCAAGGCTTCCCATCATCTTGGAAATCGCACATCGTTCATTTAGTTTGATATGTTGTGCCCAAGTGAAGCACAATGGGGACAAGAGAGTTAACTATATGAGTTGAAATATTTGTTATGGTGGAAGCATATCAAGTTAGACTATTTTAAGAAGTCCATGAAATAAATGTTCAAACATGATTGATTGAAAGCAGTGAACAACAATACCAATTACGTGATGATGTAACCCAAGAATCAATAGCAAAGAAGAAAAAGGTGGAAAATTCAGTGTATTTGATAGTTGCTTTAGAATGTTGGTCTTCTAAGTCTATAAAAAATACCTTGAACAAGGGTGTAATGATTGGATAGACTCAATTTCAATGACCAAGAGAGGTAGGTATAATTGAGGGGATATGGAGAACCCATTTCTACTCATTCTTTAATGGACTCATACATTCTCGAAGCGCACTTGGGTGTCTTGGCCAATACATTTCAGTTACAAGATAACTACATAATTGATTAGAAGTTCCAGTTACTTCTTGAGAGCTATCAATTATAAGAATAAGATGAAGATACACACAATGCCAAGTGCATGGCACTTTTCTAGACTATATTAACAACTAATGATGTTGTCTTATATGTGATGGCTTATCTGTTCCATTGGAAATGTAGGATAACCAACAATCCTTATTGAAGAATGCATGAGTTGAGTCAATCAAATATTGTGTGATTCAACTAAGTCAAGGATTGACTACAAGGAGTTAATTGAAGTTTCAACCAAAGAGTTGATTGAGACTAGGTGATAATTAATGGATGCTAGAAAACACTTGGAATGGATAAAATCTCCCACCTTGGTTCCCAATGGTCCCATTTCTCACTTATGTAAATGAGGAAACTTGTATTCCAAGTCAATGGCATTATACCACTTTCCTTGTGCTACATGTTGTCCTTCTTTAGCAATTCGAAATAAGGGAATTTTTAGGATCCTTATATGGTGTTATTACTATCCATATTTTTTTTAATTTTAAGTGGCTCTTGAACATCTAGGTGGATTATTATTGAATATTTAGGTTGTATCTTGGTCTATTTTAGCAAGGATGAAAACTTAGAGGTTGTTCCTTGGGTTTTTGCAAGGGAAAAATGCCAAGGAACCTTACAGAGACTTTGGAAAACCTCCCTGCTTCAAACCTCAAGTTGGATCTTGGATTGGGGGAAACCCAACTATCACACAGATAGTTATTTTGAGTCACCTCAAAAATATCTCTTTCAAGCACACTTTAATTCTAGATTTGATGGTTTTAAAATAAATAAATGTTGGAGTATATTGCAATCCAAAGATAACATTTCTCAATAACCCGACCACCCATCGAAAAAAACAATGGATAACCAAAGAGAAACAAAATCAACAGTGAGCCAAAGAGCTTGAAATATGAAGCACCCATTAATGTGAGATAGCATTGGAAAAATCAACCAACTACCATAGAATTGTTCACACAATTAAAGCAACCAAAAGGCCACTAACCAAAAAATCATATGACCCTTCCAGAGACTAATAAGAGCTAAATTAATGCTAACAATGGCAAAAGACTTATTCATATAGAGATTATTGTGATATGGAAACATTCCTTCCTACCACACCTTTCCAATTTTCAAGGGATTCACACAACAAACAATATGAAAAACCTACGCCTTACTATTTTTAAGCCTTTTGATGCCATCACCACCACCCTCTACACCATTATGACCATTATTTTCTACAAGAGGGGCATCCTTCCTTGTGATTACACCACAAATCTCACTTTTGATTGACATACTCAAGAGGGGAATCTTTCCTCATGATTACACCACAAGTCTCACTTTTTATTGACATACTCACCGCCCATAGTGGCCATACAAGCCTCCTTACAAATTTAACTCCACAATAATTGGTGTAGGCTAAAATTACCCAAAGAACTCCAAACCTTGATCATGAGTTGATGGACATCCTCACCAAATCTTGCCCAATATCTCGTGAAATAGCATGTGTTTATTTCCCACCCAACATGGGGGAGAAAATAAAATATTTTATTAAAAACAATCTGAAAGTAAAAAATAACTCAAGTATCTCTCATGAATATAGATATCTCTCTCCAATGATCATTGGAAATACAAGGGGCTTCTCCATTATAAATACTTGCTTAAAATTTCTTTTGAAGTATGAATTGCTTGTTAACCTTACTCAAGAAGTAGAAATATGTAGATCTAGATTTTACTTGAATGAATTCCCTACTCCAATTCCATTGAGGATAACAACCATCTTCGAACCTACATGAAAAATGCACTATGTAGCTTACAAGTGGATTGCACTCATGAACATGCAATCTGCAACCTACAACTAAGTTGTACTCCTAAATGTAAACCATAAACGTGAGTTGATCTGAAAACCTTCTCCAAAATCACACTCTCAGCATGGATGATGTGCATCATTAAACCACCTAAATCAATCAATTGATAGGTTACCCAATTCTCAATGAATATGAATTCATAACTATGTATTAGGAGAGAAATATATTTATATAATAAGTATTGCAATAAAGCCTTACACTATTATTTTTTTCTTAATGATTAATATGTAGGTCACTGAATATTTTTTGTTTCATGACCAGTTATCATGTACGTCTTAAACCACAAACCAGTTAATGTAATTTATTTTTTTACATGAGTTTTGGATTCATTTAATAAGCATATGATTGTGTAATTGTGGGAGATTGAAAGAATACAAACTTTTATTTAATGATATTATTTATTATATGATATTTAAGATTTATATTAAGATGATAGAACATATTATCTTAAGATATATTTTCAAAAATTAAGGTGATTTTTATTGTTTATTTAATAATATTTATGGTTTAGTGAAAAAATTTATAAGATACAAGAATTAGAGATGTATCAAGTTACTATTTTTTTATGTGTCATTTTCAATAAAAAAAACTCACAAAGGTAACCTTCTTATATTACTAATTCAAGGCCCATAAAATTCTATAAATGTTCTTACTATGAAATGCACCATCACTCTCGTACTAATATTTTCAAGTTTTATACAATGCTATAAATACTTCCCCCTTTCTTCACATGCTTCACTTTCAACCAAAAAGACTCAGTTTTCTTTTTTTTCATATTGTTAATTCAAAGCTCATAAAATATCATAGGCGATTCCAATAAAAAAATTCACCCTTAATCCAATATTAGTATTTTCCAATTATGTAACAATATCATAAATACTTCCCCAACCAAATATATTTGGTTTGTTTTCATAAATGCCTCCCCAACTATAAATATTTTTGTATGTTTTATAATAATAAAATCACTTAAAAAAATATAACTATCTATATTATAAACTTAACTATAAATACAATTATTACTAAATATTTATCCATTTGTTTTTTTTATCATTAAAATCTATTTGCAAATATTTCCACCCGTATAATAGACATTATTTTTCTATTTAAAACATAATTTTAAATTTTATTTTAAAAAAATACATACCAATAAACAAACTTACACATCCAAGTTATAGAATAAAATCTTATATTATATATATATATATATATATATATATATAATTTAAAATAAATAATAAATTTTTTATATCGATATTTTTTTTAAATAAAATTTTAAATAAATAACTAATTATATACTATTATGAGAAAACCAATCTTTTAGGTAAACGATTTATCTTTATTAAGTATATGAATAAAAAATATAGGTGAATATAAGAGAGATACACTTTTCCTCTTCACTTATATTTTTTTTGTTTTGTGTCACTGGTGGGTCTGAGTGTTCACTTAAAACATAAAACATTTCAACACTTTGTAACATAATATTTTCCCAAAATTACAACTATAAAAATATACCATAAACAATTATATATTATTATAAATAAATAATATATTACACATTTAAATAAATAACAAATTTATAAGCAACGAAACTTCTCAGCTTTCAACAATTTGAAAAGTCTAAACAATTTTATAGCGAGAGTAGAAAAATAAGAGTTGGCGAAAGTGTTAAATGAATTTTACGATCTCACGGTACGGTAAATAAATGGTGGCTTTGCTTTCGAGGGAAGCTTTAGGGTCGGATAGACATCTCTTTCTTTTATTGAAGCGTTAAGTTCAGATACTAGCGTTTTTTTCTGTTATTGTTATTGTTTGTTATTGTTTGCTGCTTCTTATATTCATAAAGCTTGTTTTAATTTTTTTATTGGTTTTTGTTGGAAATAATAATCTCAACCACTGCCTTAAACACATTGACAAACATCATACTTGGCCAGTCAACCACTGCACAGTTGTGATTTTGTTTGGAGGCGAAAGGACAAAAGTTAGAGAAGAAGTACATCGCGGACCATTCCGCAACACATCACAAGAAGTTAAGGCATTTAATGAAGCTTAGTAAGTAAGTATGGGCAAGCATTTCCAGGCGAAAGGACATAAGTTAGAGAAGAAGTACATCGCGGACCATTCCGCAACACATCACAAGAAGTTGAGGAATTTAATGAAGTTTAGTAAGTAAGTATGGGCAAGCATTTGTAGGTGAAAGGACAGAAGTCAGAGAAGAAGTACATCCTGGACCATTCCGCAACACATCACAAGAAGTTAAGGCATTTAGTGAAGTTTAGTAGGTAAGTATGGGCAAGCATTCACTCCGTGACTGTTGCCCACACTCCACAACACTTGCAAGTTCAGAAAACCATTTACTATGTAAATTCGCCCATGTTGGGTATTAATTATTTTCTCTGTCATGCATTAATGTCAAATTTTTATGTTGAGATAAGTATGGATGTAAAAGTCATTTGTATAGAGTCTGTGAGGTAGTGAGGAGAAAATTGTGAAGGAAATATTGGTGGGCGCGTGAAAACCAGTTTTACAGAAGTTTACTCCGCAACCCCATTAATGGGTAAATCGCAGTAAGTTTGTTGTGTTTTTTTCACTTGGAGCTGGAGCTTCCATTTACCACATGAATGCATTTCCTTATGTTTTAACATATAATATAAAGTGTGGCTTGTTGGGTTATGATATTAATTTTTCACAAGTAGATTTAACGCAACCTCTTTTGTTTTACTCTGTTTCGCTTTGTGTTTTAATTAAGTCCCTGTGTGGTTGCAATATCCTCGCCACAACCTATTTTGTTTTACTTTGTTTTGCTTTGTGTTTTAATTAAGTCCCCGTGTGGTTGTGATATGGTATTAATCTTTCAAAAGTAGATTTACCGCAACCTCTTTTGTTTTACTCTGTTTTGCTTTGTGTTTTAATTAAGTCACTCTGTGGTTGCGATATCCTCGCCGCAACCTCTTTTGTTTTACTCTATTTTGCTTTGTGTTTTAATTAAGTCCCTATGTGGTTGTGATATGGTATTAATCTTTCACAAGTAGATTTATTGCAACCTCTTTTGTTTTACTCTATTTTGCTTTGTGTTTAATTAAGCCCCTGTGTGGTTGCGATATCCTAGCCACAACTTATTTCTGAGCAAGTTCATTTTGCTTCAACGGGATTTCTGAGTGAGACTCCTCTTCTCTGCCTGGTGAAATTTTTCTAACATGGTGTTAGAGCGGGTTAAACTCTGTAAGTGTAAAAGCAAGTTTTTTTTACTAAGCATTAAAGAAATTGTTTTGAGGGCATATTGTTTTTTGTATGTTTAGCATATTTACGAGTAGGTAGATTTTTTTTTTTTTTTAACACTAAAAAACAGAAACATCAAGCACAAGTTTGACTAATCCTCAGATACCTCAGTTTAATGGCAAAAATTATGATTATTGGGCTATTACAATGAAGACCCTGTTTTCTTCTCAAGACATTTGGGATTTCGTGGAGAATGGTTTTCAAGAACCAGCAGATGCAACAACACACAATGCCTTATCTCAAGCAAAAAGAGATCTGTTGAGGGACAATAGGAAGAAGGATTCAAAAGCCCTATTCTATATTTTCCAAGTAGTTCACGAAATTATTTTCCCAAGGGTTGCAGTGGCAACGAAGTCCAAGCAAGCATGGGACACCCTCCAAGCAACATACCAAGGCATGGAAGAAGTCAAGACAACAAAGCTGCAAATGTTGAGAAGAGACTTTGAAACACTTTGTATGAAAGAGTCTGAGAATGTAGACTCGTTTTCTACACATGTAATTGAGTTGGTTACTCAAATCAGGTCTCATGGTGAGACACTTGAAGGAAGGAGAATAGTTGAGAAATTTTTGAGAAGCGTGCCAGTAAGGTTTGATACAATTGTTGTGGCCATAGAAGAGACTAAGGATCTCTCACAGCTCTCAGTGGATGAGCTTCATGCATCACTGATTTCTCATGAACATAGACTGAATAGAGCAACAAGCTCCTCATTGGAGCATGCCTTCAAGACACAAGTTTCCTTTGGTCAAGGCCGAGGCAGAGGAAGATCATATGCTAGAGGAAGAGGAAGAAGCCAATACAGAGGTGGAAGAAGTAGCCCTTCAAGCTCAAGTGGAAGGGGCAACAATGAAAATCCAAGTCAAGGCCCAAGCAAAAATCAAGCATAAGGTCAAAGGTATGATAAATCTCAAGTTAAATGCCATTACTGTAAGAAGTATGGTCATTATGCAAATGAATGTAGAAAGAAGAAATATGACATTAGTAACAATCCAAGTGTAAATTTCACAAAAGAAAATCACAACCATGATAACACGTTTTTAGCTTATAATGTAGCACAAGAAAAACAAATCGATATATGGTATCTAGATTCAGAGTGTAGCAACCAAATGTCAAGGAACATAGAAATGCTTTCCAATCTAGATGAAAGTGTGAAATTTGAAGTGACATTAGGGATTGATAGCAAAGTCTCTGTCATGGGAAAAGGAAGAGTTAATATCCTAACAGATAAGGGGGAGAAGAAGTATATCTCAGATTTTTACTTTTTTCCCTAGTCTGAAGCATAACATCATAAGCATTGGACAACTCATGCAAAAGGGATACAATGTCTTCTTCAAAAATGATGTGTGCACAATTTTAGATATGCCTCCAAGCAGACATTTGATTGCAAAGGTTCAGATGACAAATAATAGAATGTTTCCCCTAAAGATAAGATTAAATTTGAAAGAAGAAGGTGCACAAGCACAACTATCAATGAACTCACAAGAGGATGGAAGAAAAGAGGCAATTATCACACAAGTGAACTATCAAGCAGAGGTCAAAGATGAAAATTGGTTATGGCATTTGAGATTTGGACATCTCAACTTTGGAGGTTTGAATTCGCTGCATAGGAAAGGCATGGTGAAGAGTTTTCCACTCATAGAAAAAATGAACAGCCTATATGAAGGATGTATCTTGGGAAAGCAACATAGAGAGACATTTCCAACAGGAAAGTTAGTAAGGGCAAAGGCAGCATTGGACATTGTCCACTCAAATTTATGTGGACCAATGTAGACACCATCTATTGGTGGCAGCTACTATTTATTGACCTTCATAGATGACTACACAAGGAAGACATGGGTCTATCTCCTAAAATATAAAAGTGAAGTGTTTGAGTGCTTTCTCTAGTACAAGGCTCTTGTTGAGAAGCAAAGTGGACACTACATCAAAGTCCTCAGGATTGATAGAGGTGGCACATACATCTCAAATGATTTCCTACGTTTTTGTAGGGAACATGGAATTCACAAGAAATTTACATCAATATATACACCTCAGCAAAATGGTGTGGCGGAAAGGAATAATAGGACCATTATGGAAATGGAAAGGAGTATGTTGAAGGCAAAACATTTGCCAAATGATTATTGGGCTGAAGCTGTCGCTTGTGCAACATATATCTTGAATAGATGTCCAAATAAAAGCGTCCAAGACATAGTTCCTGAGGAGGCATGGAGTGGAAGAAAGCATAGTGTCACTCACATGAGAGTCTTTGGATGTGTGGCATATGCACATGTCCTGGATGAGTTGAGGAAGAAGTTGGACAACAAGGGGGAGAAATGCATATTTATTGGATATAGTGATGAATCCAAAGCATACAAGCTCTACAATCCATCAACCAAGAAGGTCATAATCAATAGAGATGTGCAGTTCATAGAAGAGGAAGCATGGGATGGAAGTTTAGATAATACAATCAATGTGAAAGCATGTATACCACATGAGGACAAAGAGGAATTGATAGTAGCAAGCAATTCCTCAAAAGTGACTCCCTTTACTCCTATTCAAGCACAATAAAGCAGGCAACAAGGAACACCATTAACAAATAATAGGACAATGTCACGCAGTCAAGCAAGTGCTTCTCCAAGCATGCCACAAAGCACAACACCAAGTGACATGTCAAGCCCATCTTCAGCAAGCACAAAAAGACCAAAATTCAGAAATTTAAATGAAATTTATGAGCAAGATGAGGTTGATAGCAGCGTTGGTCTAAATTCATTATTTTCTTTGTTTTGTCATGTAGATGACCCAATCCATTTTGAAGATGCAGTCAAAGAAGAAAAATGGGTTGTGGAAATGGAGGAAGAAATAGAAACAATAGAAAAGAATGACACATGAGAGTTAGTGGACTTGCCGCAAGGAAAACAAGTCATTGGAGTGAAGTGGGTCTATAAGACCAAGAGCAATGTCGATGGGAAGATTGTAAGGCACAAAGCAAGGCTAGTTTTCAAAGGATACAATCAACAACATGGAAGATATTATGCAGAGATGTTCGTGCCAGTGGCGAGGATGGAGACGGTGCATACAGTTGTGGCGATTGTCATGCAACATAAATGGAAAGTGTATCAAATGGACGTAAAGTCAATGTTCTTGAATGGAGTCCTAAAAGAGTAATTGTATGTTGCACAACTGCCTAGTTATGAGGTAGAAGGTCAAGAATACAAAGTGTATCGGTTAAGGAAAGCTCTTTATGGGCTGAAGCAAGCACCGCGTGCATGGTACAACATGATAGATGCCTACTTGTTGGACAATGGTTTTGACCAATGTGATGGTGAACCTACTCTCTACATCAAAGAGAATGATGGTAAGATTCTCATTATTGTCTTATATGTAGATGATTTAATTTTTACAGGCAGTGATGATTTCATCATTGTTGATTTCAAACAAGTCATGAAGAATGAATTTGAAATGATTGACTTGGGGTCGTTAAGGTATTTTTTGGGCATAGAAGTGAAGCAAACAAAAAATGGCATTTTTATCTCTCAAGAAAAGTATGTAGCAGACATTTTGGAGAGGTTTAAAATGCAGAACAGTAAGTCCACACCAACTCCAACTGTCATGGGGTTGAAGTTGAGCAAAGAAGATTGTGGCAACAATGTCAATTCGACATTATACAAAAGTATGATAGGCAACTTGATGTATTTGACCGCCACTAGGCTAGATATAATGTATATAGTGAGTTTGGTGTCGAGGTTCATGGAGACACCCAAGGAGATGCATTGGTAAGCATCGAAAAGGATTCTGAGGTATGCCAATGGGACAAAGCAGTATGGCATTTCGTACACCGCAACAAATGATTTTAGGCTGGTTGGTTACACTTATAGTGATTGGGCAGGAAGTGTCGATGACAAAAAGAGCACGTCAGGATATGTTTTTCATTTGGGTTCCAGAACCATTTCATGGGATTCCAAGAAGCAGCCAATAGTGTCACTGTTAACAGCAGAAGATGAATATGTTGTCGCAACAGCAGCAGCGTGTTAGGGAGTTTGGATGAGAAGGATGTTGAGGGATCTTTGCCATGACCAAGAAGGAACGACAACTATTTTCTGCGACAACACATCAGCAATTGCATTATCAAAGAATTTTGTTTTTCACAAGAGGACCAAGCATATTGATGCTAAATATCATTTTATTAGAGAGTTGATTAACAATGATGAAATTGTGTTGCAGCACTGCAGGTCACAGGAACAATTTGTTGATATTTTCACAAAGCCATTGGCACATGAAAGTTTTGTTTATCTCAAAGATTGTTTGGGAATTTTCAATGGCGGCAGTTGTTATTAAGGGGGAGTGTTGGAAATAATAATCCCAACCACCACCTTAAACACACTGAAAAACACCATGCTTGCCCAGTCAACCATTGCACGGTTGCGATTTTGTTTGTAGGTGAAAGGACAGAAGTCAGAGAAGAAGTACATCACAGACCATTCTACAACACATCACAAGAAATTAAGGAATTTCATGAAGTTTAGTAAGTATGGGCAAGCATTCACTCCGCGATTGTTGCCCACACTTCACAACACTTGTAAGTTCAGAAAACCATTTACTATGTAAAATCGCCCATGTTGCGTATTAATTATTTTCTCTGTCATGAATTAATGTCAAATTTGTATGTTGAGATAAATATGGATGTAAAATTCATTTGTATTATTGGGCAAGTTAGAGAGAGAGAGTTTGTGAGGTAGTGAGGAGAAAATTGTGGAGGAAATATTGGAGGGCGCGTGAAAACTAGTTTTATAGAAGTTTACTCCGCAACCCCAGTAATGCGTAAATCGCAGTAAGTTTGTTGTTTTTTTTCACTTGGAGCTGCAGCTTCCATTTACCACTTGAATGTATTTCCTTATGTTTTAACATATAATATCAAGTGTGGCTTATTGCGTTATGGTATTAATCTTTCACAAGTAGATTTACCACAACCTCTTTTGTTTTACTCTGTTTTCTTTTTGTTTTAATTAATTCCCTGTGTGGTTGTGATATCCTCACTGCAACCTATTTCTAAGCAAGTTCACTTTGTCGCAACCGAATTTCTGAGTGAGACTCCTCTCCTCTAACCCCGTGAAATTTTTCTAATAGTTTTTAATCCATACTCTATTCTATTCTAATCTCATTTCATCTGATATGCTGCTCTGATATCGTCTGTTGTTGGTACACACAATGGATACTATAACGGGAACTACAGGTAACACCATTAGCAGTGTTATTTTTTTCCACTCATCTAACAGATAGACGATCTAATTCACCTGGATGACAACTGTTAGCATATGGAAGAGTAGTTATATCGTATGAAGAGCCTCCTACTTGATATTAGCTCTCAGTTCCAACATCAATAGAGGGAGGCACCAGATTCTCTGAAGAATTGTTTGATAAGGATGCAACGCAAATTTGGAGAGGCTAGATAGTTGATCTATCACTCAAAACACACGTGGCTATAACATTGTATTGATTCCCTCATGTGCAAGCCCAATGTCTTTAAGAAAATTCGACAGTGGAACACAACTATTCTTGAGCTCCATGATCAGCTTAGAACCGACGTTTCCGTGTTTTGTGGTACTACTTCAGGATGAACCTGACATCGGATTGGTCAGATTGGAAATAAAATCTACTGAGGAACAACTACATAGATGGATTTTGGAAGCTCCCCATGTTCGCATTATAGGTGTAAACGGTATGGTTGGTGTGGGAAAACAACATTGCTTAAAACAATCTACAACACCTTAGTAACGTTTTTGATCATGTGATTTGGGTTACAGTTGCCCAATTTCCAATTCTGCAAATGAAAAATGATATTGCTTCTGCAATTAATTTAGATCTAACCAACTATTCCGCCGATATGGCGAATATGAAGTTGTGTACCTATATGAAGACCAATAAATTCTTTTTGGTTTTAGATGACATGTGGAGGGCACTCTATCCGAAAGAATTGGGTGTGTAATTTGGGAAGAATAGAATGAGCAAAGTTGTATTCACAACTGGATTAAATATATAAAGGTATTTATTAAAAAAATATATATGTTAAATAAGTAAAAAAAACGTAAAGCTATGATAATTAATAAATTTTATCTCAATTCAAATTTTCTTTGAAGAAATTTCCATTATGTGTAATCTTTAATCTCTTTATTTTATTTGTGTGTGGTTTTAATTTATACAATGTGCCAAATCAACCACACACTGAAGACAATTCAAAACACCTTCTCTTCCACTTCTTTGTTGACCATTTACTCCCTATAATGTAATGAGTCCTATAACATATAAGAACTCTATATTGAATAACATATAGGAACTTTATATTGAATTTTTTGAACACTATCTTAATGTAATGAGTCCTATAACATATATGAACTCTATATTGAATTTTTTGAACACCATCTTAATGTCTTGCTAATCCATGTGGTAGAGTTATTAAACTACATTGTTCTCCATGGTTTTCCACAATCTTGGTTCTACAATCTTGGATATCCCACATCATTCATCCAATTTGATATGTTGTATCCTAGTGAAACAAAGAAATAACATAATCAATTGAATGATTCAATCTATGTTATGGAAAAACATATGAAGTTAGACTATTTAAGGAAAATTAGAGCTAAACATCTTAATATAATTAGAACTAAACATATTAAGAGAATAGTTGAATGAAATGAAAAATAATATCAATCACATGAAGATGTGAGCCTATAAATGATTATAGAATTTAAGAAAAAAATGTTAGTGCATTGATTAGTTACCTCCTCGGGAAGATTTCAAGGATCATGGTTCCGATCCATGTTTCTGTGATAGTCATAGTTCCACTTACATCGATTTGTGTGTGTGCTCTTGGTTCTTCCTCCATCCCCCCGCACTATGCAAATGAAAGTTAATTTAAGGTTTGGAGGGCAGATCCACCGAGAAGGTGGTGGTGGCGCAAATGGTAAATTTGTTGTGTGGTTAGAGAGAGGTCGGGGGATCAAATACTGACCCTCTCAAATTAGGCGTGCATCTAATTTTTTTTGGCATACGGTTTATAACCATTAACCACAACCGATTCAAAAGGAATGTTAATGGTGGCAGATTTGTTGGTTGTACGTATTAATGGTTGGTGTATGAAATATTTGTTGGTACATTGGATGGTTGTCGTATTACATGGGGCTGCCCATTTGGGGGTCGGCCATGTGGGCTAGGCGAGTTTGACCCTTGCCGGCTCCCTTACTAAACTCCTGTCACAAATTTTTTGGTGGGGGTGTGTTGGGGTTTGGGTCTGTGCCCCAAGCCCGACCCACCCATATCCACGCTCCATTTACATTGAGCCATGGTGTGAGGGGTGGCGGGGTCATGGCCACCCACCCCACGTGGTGTTGAGAGGTTCAGGCGGCAGCGGGGTTATGGCCGCCTGCCTCTTTTATTTAAACATTTTTTTATGAGATATGAGGGGTGGTGGGGGTGGTGGCCCACCACCACATATATTTTTTTTTTATTAATTTATTTTTTAAGAAATAGGCCCTTTTAAAATTATTCTGATTTTAGGCCAAAGGGGACAAATTAACCAGGCCACAAATTTGCCCAGAATCTGGCCCAGGTTGGCAGAAATCCGGTGGTCGGGTTCTGTCCAAATTGTGGCCTCCTTAAGCCTGCCCAGTTAGCAAAAGTCAACCAAAATTTCACTTCTTCTAACTTTAGCATACAGACTCAGTTTGACAAACTGTTCACATCACAACAATTAGGATGACAAGATCTACGCTCTGGCCCTAGTCCGAAATCATTCTGATCACTTTTATTTTTGATCTTCCATCAACACTCTTTGTCCTATGTATGTCTCTGGAGCCACCTTGATCAAGCTCGAACCTTTTCACCTTAACCCCTAGATTCTTTGCCATCCATGCAGCACGCTCTAACTTGAAATAGTTCTTGAAAGGGAAAAACACACTAGCATCAAGGGGTTGCAATTTGTGAGTGGTATGAGAAGGCAGTGTTAACAGGTCGATGCCCAAATTGTTTGCTTCTTCAATTGTTTGTACAACAAGTGGCTTCCATGGCCATCTAATATCAATAGGTGTCTATTATTAGGTGAGACACTAGTTGATACAGATGTAACAAAGTGACAAAGGAAATTTAAAAAAAAGTTCTTTAGTCATCCATGCATGGGGATGTGTAGCCATGCATGCACATGGTTCATAGTTTTGTAGATAGTTTTTCAGTTGATTTTTACCTATGAATAGATAAAATCCTGGGATTGAAGTACCAATTGCATTGACAAAATATAGAATAGTTATCCACTCCCTACTCTTAGGAAAAATCATTGGCTCATTTTAGCTCCCTCTCTTGGCAATTACCTACATGCCACAATTCCTTCCTGTCTGTAAACCTATTTAATCATAGTTCCATATATGGTTTGCACCATAAGAATGTTTATGATAAGTACTAGAAAGAGTGTCATAGAACTTACATACAACTGTAGGGTGCAAATTTAATGCTTTGTCTCTATCAAGGCCCTTAGTTGTATGTAATACAAGGTCTAGATGCTTTTTTATAAACCCAAACCACCATGATTTACCAAGAAACCCATCCGTTGACGATGTTGGACCCACCAACATGTAAGGGGATCTCCCTAGTAAGAAGTCCCAATTAGACCTCAGACCGTTTGGTGTAGGAGTCCCAGCAGTGAGACGTATAGCAATTCCTTGACTGCGATTTCACACAGAGGCAAGTAAGATAACTCTGTTGGTAGCAAGGGTGTGACAACTACAGTGAGTCAAGGAAGATGCATGAGAGGTTCTAACACATGTGGGTTGAGATGAGTTCACCCCTTGGCAACCTGTAATAGCACTTAGATGGGAAGGGAACACACGAGTGAAGATGCATCACAAGATGGAAAGCTGGCAATCCAAAGTGATGGTTAAACCAACAACACATTTCAAAAAGATTCATACATACTCATACATAATAGTCCGTACATGTATGCATAAGAAAGCAAATACATATGCCATTTAGAGTAAATAAGATAGTTGGAATACAATACAGCATATGCATGAAACGTGTTGGCTCTTATTATATAAAGAAGTGTAAGTTCTGATCATACAATATATCCATGTCCAACCACTAGCCCCAATAGTGGAACGTTATAGCCACATTCGCCTGCTCCTCCAAAGAGATGTACTAGCTCCATGCAGTGGAGAAGCCAAGGCACATTACAATATTGTCCAATCTCTCTCCAAGATAGTCTTATCGGAAGCTTGGCTGACCAAAGGACCATCCAATGAGTTATGAGGGACTATTTATAGAAAAGGGTGGGGTCACCCTTGACATTCCCCTTTGTGACGGTTCATCTGCCCTCATGACTCTTCATCTACTCTATAACTATTACATCCAGCTATCGACACTTGACTTATACTTGACATGATGTTACATCACAATGCGCATGTACTCATGTGAGACAACATGGCTTGAGCAAGCCATGAAAGACATCACTGACACTCGGTCCATTGTTGGGTTACCAACTCTTTGACATGCTTGTGATGGTGAAGGTGGTGAGCGGATGCCAAGCTTGGTCATCCGTGATGGTGTGCATGCACCCCATGGTGACATCTTGCTAAAGCAAACTCTTGCCTCCGTTGCAATTGGTGCATTGGTTCGACTTCTTTATCCAACTTGTCTGCTAACATATGCATGGTATTCTTGGGTGTGGCTGGACTGGCAACACACTGATGCATAGTGTCTATGCTGATCTTCAAGTGTGTGCTAGTGGTCATGCACATCAACTTGCCGAAGTACATGTTTAGATCTAGTTGGACTTGCTTCTTATCTTCGCCTTGGTGAGTGTGCTAAATGGGTTGGATCACATGTGTGCGCACAAAGACATGCATGCTGCTGAATCCATTGCATGCGATCAACAACACTGCTTACCATGTCTGATTTGTGCTAGCTGTTGGGATAGATCTAAAACTTGTACGGGTGAAGTTTCATCCATGAGTGCATGTTGCACCCACTACTGTCCCTGTTCCTGTTGCAACTCATTCATCTGCCTGTGCAGCTTCATGTTCTTCCTTGAATTGCTGCTTCAGCACATGCAACTCCTTATTTGTTCTATTATTTGTCTTTGTGTGATCTTCATGTCATGTCGTCACCTCATAGCATGAGTCTCCAAGGTTTCTTTCCTCATCAGTGGATCTGCTTGAGCTATGCAACTTTGTTCCATCTCTATGTTGTCAACAACCTTCCTCTTTCATTTGTTGAATTCATTGCATTCATTGCATTCAGTATGCTACCTTCAGTTGTTGTTCATGATGTTTCTCATTGTGATGCTACTGTTGTCATATCTTGATGCCCTTGTCTACGAACAACTTGATATCTTCGTGATTAGGCAAGCTCATAGAAATTTGATCGGCTGCATCTCCATGTGTGCTTTGAATGGTGTCTTTGACTCTGCTCTCTTGGAAACCATTGTACCTGCACTTATGAGAGGCAAATGAACACTTGCAATACTTGGAGACATTGCAACACTTGTGGAAAGCAATCTGTTAGTCGAAAACCAAAATGAACTTGGGAACTGACTTGCAACATACGTGTGTCACTGATCATGAAGGTTGCGCAATTTTGGTCAGGAGGTCGGGAGACTGACTGGCAAGATTGTGCAAGGCATAGTTTGGGTTGCTGGGAGATTGACTGGTTGTTGGAACTACGCAATGCACAGTCTAGTTTGGCTGCTGATTGCTGCAATGCGTAATCTTAGCTGGAAATGGTTGTAGGCTTAGTGATTGCATTGCGTAATTTTTTGGGTCAGCAGTCATTGTCCCTCGGAAATGATAAAACCAGTCTTAGAGGATAGTGGCTGGACAGAAATTCATATTTCTGGAGAGGAATACAAAGTCTTCCTTCCTCGGATTGCGCAATGCTATCTTAGTGAAGGCAGAGTCCAGGCTGAGGTTTCCTAAACTGTCGACGGGTAATTGAATGCGAATGTGAGTGCAGATGCATGGTGATACTCAATGTAAGAATAAGTGAATGATCATGCATGCAAAGGTTGAATGACAAATTCAAAAAACAGAACAACTTGCATGTGGGTGAGGCGAGTCGCCGAATTGGCGACTGTTCGTGAAAAACAATTTCATGCATGCGAAAACAGTGAGATAGAAATGAAAACTGAAATAGTGCTAATACAAGCTAGTATGTATCAAAATGACGACAAGCGCCCACTGAAATCAATCACACAATGTCCATACGAAGAGAAACACAAAAATCGACAAAAATGCAACACAAGTCATGGAAAGTGGGCTTACCCCAAAACAACTAAGTTGAATGTGCCGACAACTCCTAGATGTGATGTGGGATGTCAGGGCTATAAGGTTGATGTGAGGAATGAGCTTTGTGCTTCCGATTGATGAGTTTTGATAACATCGAGGTTGTGACGTGCATGCCACAAATCTAGGGAAAGCAACACTTGGTGGGAGGTTTCTGAAATGATCCTTGCATGTAATCTCCAATTGCCAAAAATAGATCCCTAAAACAAGGGATTCCTTTGCATGCTACCTTGGGAGAAGCAGCCCGCATGCAAGTATGTTTTGCTCGGTCCCGAAGGTAACCGATCAACTCAGCTGCACATGTAAGAGGTTGCTCAACTGCTGGGAGAAAACACGCGTTTCTGGTTGGGAACTAGGCTGACTGCCCAGGAGATTTGCATAATTTATGGGAAAAGCAACTGACTGCTGCCCATATTTGCGCAAATTCTGGGTTGAGAAGCCCTGCTGGGGAAAATTGCGCAATTTTCACTGTGAGTGTTGACCATTGGAATTGCGCAATTTTGGAGCCCAGCAAGCTGCTAATCGGGATTGCAGAATTTCTGGAGGGAAGGTTGGTTTCCCTCCAGAATTGCGCAATTTCTTGGGGGAGCTTCTCATCCTGCAACTGGACCAAGTCTGGGTGATCAGCCTACGAGGGGAATTCATCAAGCTATGATCGATAGGCTGACTTTATGTAAGTAAAACACTGAAACTTGTGTACTTGACGAAGCAAGACAAGGTGTTGTGAAAAGTTGGCAGGGAGGCTCCAAAACGAAGCTAAGGCAAAATTTTGGAGGGTGGTTGTAGTCGCTACAACACCATCTTTGAATCGGTTTGGCATCCCTTAAAGATTTGAGCAACTGTGGATTTGAGTTGTATCAACTCTAGCCCATGTCTCAATTGGGCCATCTCTTTACACTACTCAACCACCTCGTCCTCCTCCTCTTCAGTCATAAATGTAAGATGCCCTCTACATTTTGTATGAGCCAACCAGCCTTTTTATTCAATAATGTATTGATGAGGGAGGATATCATGTTTCTTTGCAAATGCCCGAACTGAATATCCATTAGACTATATGTCATCAATTGAAACTAACATTTCTTCTTTTCTCCAACCTCTTATAGCACTGATATTTTTAGTTGAACTTTCCCCTTGTATTATTGCTAAAAATGGATCTATGGGTGATGGTGTGACAACATCAGCTTCATTTGCATGGTTATCCTCAACAATGTTGCTTAGAGCATTGTTGACATTCACATCACATGTCCTGTCCTCGTCTGACGAAGGGCATTGCAGATGGGCACTGCTTGTCACTCTCCTGACACTTCTCCTTGTACAAGAAACATAATTAACTCTTGCCAGAGATGCAACTACCTGCAGAATTATTGCATCCATTTAGTTAAGAATATTTGAAAATTATGCTTCCATACAAGCCAAACATATTTCTGCTTTATTACACGAAATTATCAACATGTATGTTGGTATCCTTGAAAAATCAAATCTACAAAATGATTTTTTTGTATGTCTTCAAACATATCAGTGATTGTTGTTTTGATAACTTTTTTTTTACACTTAAAATACCATGACTATATTTTTAGTTGGAAAACAAGCCTTTCATAAACTTTTGCATTGCTTGTTTTCATTGGCGCTATCCTAGTTCCTTTTCTGGTTAAGATGTTGATCTGGTAGTTAATATTGTTTGAATGAATTTGTTTAGCCTCATGTTTGTTATTATTGTTATTCATAGTGACCACAGACATCCTAGGTATGGATTGGAAAAAGATGGTAATTTTGCAAGTTGTTTGGCTGCTGAGGGTAGCCTTAGCTGTGTTCTTGGACCTAGTTATAAAGTGCATTGCCTTACTGTTGTTTCAAATAAATTTAATCCTTAAACCTTGAAAAATGTAAAGTTCCATTTAAAGTATGACACTTTTAGACACTCACAGACATCCTATTAATTTCCACTAAACAAAGTGATCTTTCTGGTTAAGATGTTAATCTGGTTTAGTTCTTTTTTATAAACTGTTATTTGAATTAAATTGTCTAGCCTCATCTTTTTCAATATTATTTAGTTTCATTAGGTCTCTAAGTACCAAGTTCTGAACAATATTTATATTTTTTCGTCGAGACAAGAACTCTAGATCCTACAATGCAAGTGCATCCACAAAAATGTTAACCTGCATAGATATATGAATTACATCATAAGATATATACGAAAGCCTGTTTGACATTTTGATTCAAATGGGATCTTGTTCATAAATTATTTTTCTCCTCCATTACTTTCTTTTTGGAGTTGGTTTATTTTTAGGTAGCATGACTGATGCTTAAATTCTGCACCATTTTCATTCCTTTTGATATCATTATAATGTGTGCCTCTACTCACATATTTGCATTATTTTAATATTTAATTTGCCAAAAATATCATTTGGTTTTCTACATTCTTGCCATTTGAGGAGACCCATCTATTTATTGTTGACTGTAATACTTCCTAAAATTCTGCATTTCTTGCTTTCCCCAGGTTTCCACCTTCTTATGGTACTATGAGCAGACCTCTCTACTTATTGTTGACTATAATGCTTCATAAACTTCTGCATTGCTTGTTTTCTTCAGTGTTATCCCTGAATTCTCATTTTGGTTCCTTGGAAACTTAGGTACCTAATGTCAATACTCTTATTATTCCTATAGATAACACTCTTCAGACATGAAGGAAGCTCTAGGAGGAATTTCAACTATTAAAAGTGACACCTAGTTCCTTTTCTAGTTAAGATGTTGATATGGGAGTTACTATTGTTTGAATTAATTTGTTTAGGCTCATGTTTGTCACTATTGTTATTCATAGTGACCAAACACATCCTAGGGTTGGATTGGGAAGACATGGTAATTTTTCAAGTTGTTTGGCTGTTGAGGGTAGCCTTAGCTATGTTCTTAGACCTAGTTATAAAGTGCATTGCCTTACTGTTGTTTCAATTAAATTTAATTTTAAATCTTGAAGATTGTAAAGTCTCCATTTAAAGTCTAACACTTTTGGAGACACTCACATACATCCTAGGAATTTCAACTAAATAAAGCTAAGTAACTGGATTCGTTATAAAGTGGCCACGTGTTCGAATCCTGCAAATCAGACACGATTTGTTGGGGATTCGAATCCCAGAAGGGGACACGTCCTGTCCTAATGGGTGTATGAATCTTGTATGAATCCTATTAGGACACAACGTGTCCCGATTCTAGGATTTGAATCCCTAAATTGAAACCAACGCGCATAAAAAAGGATGTCTTTCCTGATGATATGGGTCTGGACATCAGTGTTGAGTTGGCATTGGCCAACATGGATCTCAATGATCCAGTGCTAAAGCTTATTAGATTTGATGACGGTGATATTTTAGAGGGGTTGTCCTCCACACCAACAGATGCAGAGGTGACTACGGATACAGGGGAGGAGGAGGATGCAAAGGAGAGCAGTGGTGACCATGATGATGAGGACATTGATGCTAATTCTGATGATGACTTTGAGGATTGATGACTCATGAGTCATGGGTTACCTATTGCCTTCAGGCTTGTATACATGTAGTTGTTTTATATTTTCTATTTATATTTGCCATTGGCATTGCACCAACACTGCCTATGTAACACATTTTGATTTGATGACTTAATGAGAAAACTACAGCTGTCAGTGTCTTTATCTTACTATCTTGTAGTTTTAAGTTGTCTTTCACTTATGAATCATGATTTATGTGACCACTGATATGTATTTGAATTTTGTATGTACTATGCATGCTATAGATGAAGATCTATGTTTGAAATCAATGAATTTGTATCATTAATTAGAATTTGTGTAAGAAATATCTAATTAAATTGTTTAGTTTCATGTTTGTCAACATTGTTTAGTTTCACTAGGTCTCTAAGTACCAAGATCTGAACAATATTTATATTTCTTCTTTGAGGCAAGAACTCTAAATCTGACAATGCAAGAGCATCCATAAAAATGCCAACATGCATAGATATATGAATTACATCATAAGATATATAAGAAAGCCTTTTGTCACTTTGATTCAAATGGGATCTTATTCATAGCTTATTTTTTTCCTTCATTACCTTCTTCTTTCAGTTAGTTTACTTTTAGGTCACATGACATATGATTCAATGTTACACCGTTTTCATTCCTTTTGATATCATTATCATGCCTGCTTCTACTCACATATTTTCATTCTTTTAGTATTGAATTTACCCAAAAGATCGGTTGGGTTTCTACATTCTTGTCATCTGAGCAGACCCATCTATTTATTGTTGAGTATAATGCTTCATAAAATTTTGCATTGCTTGTTTTCCCTGTGTTTCCAACTTCTTCCAGTACTATGAGTAGACCCCTCTACTTATTGTTGACTGTAATGCTTCATAAACTTCTGCATTGCTTTTTTTCTTTGGCACTATGCTTGAATTCTCGTTTGGGTTCTTCGGCAACTTAGAGACCTAATGTCAATACTCTTGTTATTCCTATATATAACACTCTTCAGACATCAAGGAAGCTCTAGGAGGAATTTCAACTACAAAAAATGACACCTGGCTCCTTTTCTGGTTAAGATGTTGATATGGGAGTTACTGTTGTTTGAATTAATTTGTTTAGCCTCATGTTTGTCATTATTTTTATTCATAGTGACCACAGACATCCTAGGTTTGGATTGGGAAGACATAGTAATTTTGCAAGTTGTTTGGCTGCTGAGGGTAGCCTTAGCTATGTTCTTAGACCTAGTTATAAAGTGTGTTGCCTTACTGTTGTCTCAATTAAATTTAATCCTTAAATATTTAAAATTGTAAAGTCTCCATTTAAAGTGTGACACTTTTGGAGACACTCACATTCATCCTATGAATTTCAACTAAACAAAGTGATGTTTCTCGTTAAGATGTTGATTTGGTTTAGTTCTTTTTTTATAAATTGTTATTTTAATTAAATTGTTTAGCCTCATGTTTGTCTATATTGTTTGGTTTCATTAGGTCTCTAAGTACCAAGATCTGAACAATATTTATATTTTTTCTTTGAGACAAGAACTCTAGATCCGACATGAAAGAGCATCCACAAAAATTTCAACCTGCATAGATATATGAATTGTGTGATAAGATATATACGAAATCCTTTTTGACAGTTTGATTCAAATGGGATCCTATTCACAACTTATTTTTCTCCTCCATTACCTTCTTCTTACAGTTAGTTTATTTTTAGGTTGCATGACAGATGATTCAGTGTTGCACTGTTTTCATTCCTTTTGATATCATTATCATGTCTGCCTCTACTCACATATTTGCATGCTTTTAGCATTGAATTTTCCCAAAAGATGGTTTGGGTTTCTACGTTCTTGTCATCTGAGCATACCCATCTATTTATTGTTGACTATAATGCTTCATAAACTTATGCATTGCTTGTTTTCCCTGGGTTTCCACCTTCTTCTGGTACTATGAGTAGACCCCTCTACTTATTGTTGAATGTAATGGTTCATAAACTTCTTCATTTCTTGTTTTCTTTGGCTCTATCCTTGAATTCTCATTTGGGTTTTTTGGCAACTTAGAGACCTAATGTCAATACTCTTGTTATTCTTATAGATAACACTCTTCAAGCATGAAGGAAGCTCTAGGAGGAATTTCAACTATAAAACGTGACACCTAGTTCCTTTTTTGGTTAAGATGTTGATCTAGATTGTCTATCACATGTTGATTTTTGGACTTATTTTTGCTCAAGAAAAAAGTTTAATGAAATATTTATTTTCAATAAAAGAAGAAATGAACGCATGTGGTTTGAGAATTAGAATATGTAGTTGTGAGTTCAATTTAAAGTTTATCTCCACAAGTTCTGTTCTTTTTCATCTGTAGCTAGCCATACTAGCCAATACTCTGCATTATGGTTGTGTCATATTTTCCAATCAATTTGAAAATCATTCAGAATATAGAAAAATAGAAAAAATATATATTTTCATGAAAATAAAACTATAAGAAACCTGAAATAAAAACTGTGAGAAATAAAACTGTAAGAAAAATGTGTTGTAATTGAAATAACTAACCTGAATATACTGTCAAATGTTATGTGATGGTTTGTCTCAAGGGCTGGTGAATAGTTTGAATGTTAAACATGCAACTTCAGTGGTGGTTGAACTTCTTTTATAGTTTTTTGCACTTGAATTTAATTGGTGGCAAGGATGGACATGGATTGCAATGACTTCATATTGAATGTGTGATTTGGATTGATTTGGATGTGATCCAATGGCTGAGAATTTGTTTTTTGTTAATCCGTGTGCTTTGATTTGTTTTAATGGGAAATAGGATGGGTTGGGTGTCATTTATTGAAGCTATTGGGTTGGGCGTAATTATTGAACACAGTGGGTTTAAATGTTGAACAACACATAAGTTATGACTAACATACATTCACTTTTATTATGTGTAGGTATGGATATGCATTTGGGATACATAGCTCCAGTTCTCATAAGTGGGGGTTGAAGTGATTGCTACTTTGTACCATTTTGGAAGGATTTATGGTTTTATTTGTTTTCTAGTTGGGTCAATATGATTTGTACTCTTAAGTATTAATATATTATTTATGTACAATTGTGGGCTCATTCAATGTTTTGGGAAATTTTGGACATAAATTAAAATATATGTACGCTTAATGTTATCTATTTTTGTTTAAATATTGGTTGCATATCTCTCAATTTCTGGTGGTTTGGTGAGATCAGTACTATATTAATTATTGGTCCCTACATAACATTAGACATCTCTTCTCTAAAACAATTAATTTTATTAAATATTAATGTTAATTCATCCTATTCCCTACAATATCATATGTCTTTTCAACCTGAAGCAAAAACATATATAACTTATTGAAAAAAACATTTCTAACTTATTGAATATTGTCTTGTGTGCCCAATTGTGTATATCCTCTTTGTATTTGATAGTATTAATATCGGAAGCAAAAGCATTTCTAACTTATTGAATATTGTCTTGTGTGCCCAATTGTGTTCGATTTCATTGGTTTTTTGGTTAGACTCGTGAAATAATCGTAATTTTTACGTCTCTAAGTTCTAGACTCGCCTATTCTTACTTTAATTAAAAGTCAATTTTTCCTCTTGCCCACTGAAATTGTTTATACTTTTGAAGTGTTACACATCATAGGTAAACTTTGATATAAAAAATTAACATTTTCTAAAAATCATTTTTTTTAGTTAAATTATTTTTGAAGTCATTTTTTTGGTTAATTTTTTTTTTAAATGATTAAAACTCAATTTTGTTTTCAATGATTAAAAGTGTAATTTGACGAGGGTTTCAAATCTAAAATTCCTACAGCTTAGCCTACTTACTTTTCAACTGTAGCTCTAAAATTGTTTAGACTTTTGAAATTGTTAAACACTGATAAGTTTCATTTGCTCATTGTATCATTGAACACAAAGGACCTGTGATTTTAAAAATAATGTGCAAGTCAAACATTCATTAATCACTCTCCCGAGGTTTGTTATTTGTTTTTTTTAAATAAGTTAATTATTCATGTAAGAGGAGTTGGTTAAAATTGGAAAATCACTTAATTAAGTGTTGATATTAAGTCGAATAGAATTAAGTGATAAAATTTCTTTTAGCATGTCAAAATGTTTTATTTTAAGCGAATCATTAGTTAAAAAAAATTAAATACCCTTCACCTATATGTTTTGTGTGCTCTGCATTTCCAACATTTTTTATTGTAAGTTTTGAAAACGACCATGTTCCGGATGACATATACATGGAAGCTTGTTTTAAAAAAGATGCAAAGTACTCATCCTCGAATTGAGCAAGCATTGTATCAACTGTTGAGATGGGGTTACGATAGTCTGCCCGATGCTCATTTGAAAATTGTTTTCTTTATTGTGGCATGTTTGGTGAAGATGCTCGAATGCTGCGGGACATGAGGGTGCAAATATGGATCGCAGAAGGCCTAGTTAAGATGAAAGAAGATTAGACTATGACAATGTATTAAAGACCGAGGAAAGCTATTTAAAGTTACTTGAAATTTGTTGCTTATTCCAGGTGGAAGCGGGTATCATTAGAGTTCACGATGTTGTCCACGACATGGCAATTTATGGATAATTGTGTATTGAAGGCAAGTCAATGTCTTCAACATTTCCCTGAAATCCCAAATTTGGATGATTGCAGGCCAATATTAGTTTTGGGCAATGATATTAAGTCTTTGCCCGCAAGATAATTCCAAACTTGTTTCTTTAGAGTGGGGAGAGTGAATGAGGGATTGAAAGAAATTCCAGAGGCATATTTAGTCAATCTCATCTCAAAGAGGGTATTGATATTTTACCGCGGGAGCATACAATCATTGCCAACATCGTTGTGGCAATTAAGACGATTTGAATATCTCTATTTGGGTTTCACTGAAATTTATAGGTAATATTTCACGTCTTCAATTCTTGTATCTAATCGGTTGTAAAATCGTTGCCTTGTCGAATGGGAGAACTTAAAAATATGAATTATCTCAATATTTGGGGATGTAATTTGAAGTGGTGATGCCTAATGAGATTAGAAAGCTTCCATAGTGTGAGATTGTATTGTATTTAAGTAGATGTTTGAAAATTATCAAAATATGATTTTACTAAGGTTTGGTTTTTTTTTAAAGATTCCTATATTATTTAATTAGATAATTGATGAAATATTAAATTTGAATTTTTAGAATGTGTGTAGTTTTCACTCTTTTAATTTCCACAAATCATATTGTCTTATGTTTTTACTAATTTTATTGTCATTAGTAATTTTCATTATTATTAGTTGTTATATAACTTGAGTAGGCTTAATGGTTAAGAGCATGTGTTTTCTCATATAAGGTCATAGATTCAAAACCATAGGGGTTAGAATATGTATGCCTTCGTAGACTTAGCAGTTACTCCATTGATTTTTCATTTATGATCCGAAGATGTAATTGAATGTAGTTTTTTTTTTTCACTAAAGCCATTTTACCTTCCTTATTCTATTCATACCTCTTATCTTCCCATGGTCGAGCATTGCTACCTGTAAGAGTATTATATTACTCATAATGTTATGTAAAAGTACATAGAAGATCTCCATTATATAGCAATGGAGGAGGCCGAGTGTTGCTTAAGGATAACGATGAGAAATTGACAAATGCAAGTCCCTATGTGAGCTTATAGCTCATCATATTTATCTCATAGGGAAATGAAGCATTGGAAAAACCAACTCTGACACCCCCCTTAAGCGAAACATAGGGAGTAACTAAAAAATAAATAAAGAATAGATATTGGAAACAATGACTGATTAGGTACCCATGTAAAAATTCTCATATGTAGAGAAAGAGAGAAAAACCTGTAGGAGAAAACTCCCCCCCAAAAAAGAAAGAAAGATGTCAGTGCTCAAATTGTCATGGAGTTGAAATTGTAGATCCCATAATCATCCATTGAATGGAAAGAACATAGGCCTACTCCAATCAAGAAGTAGGAAATGTTGAAGTACCAAAACTCTAAAGATGAGAGCCATGAAACCTCAATGAGGTCGGTTGATCTTTGAAGTAGGATTTTTGCAGAGGCACAAGGGTGGAAAACACTGTCAACTTCTCCAAAAAAATTGCAAAGAAATTAGGTTCCTGTAAATAACCAAGACAAGGCTTCAAATAGAAGCAACACCATCAATCAACAAACAACTAATGAGGCATGTTAGGTATAGAAAATGTTGTACAACAGCACTCCTGAAGTTATTTGTGCACTATCACCATCACATTGATTAAACACAAAATATGAAAATTGTGAACAAAGCAACGACAATGATTTTTGTCACAATCTAACTACCTCCCCTAAAACACAACTATGGAAGAAGCAAGAATCAACAGTCTTCGTTGTCAGCAAATTCCCCCCCTGAAGCACAACTAAGGGAACAATTGCAATCAACAACAAAAAATTGATGCAATAAAATGATATGAATTCTTCGAGCATTGGTTCAAATGACGCTAGGACCATTCATTGATCCATCCACAGCTAATCCCGATGGTTGGTAATGATCCACAATTCATTCTTTCACATCTTTTCGATAATGATCTGAATGTTGGGCTACTAGTTGATCAATAATGTTGGTGTTTGGGTAATTTATTCTGATGAGGATGTGCAAATAGCTCAAATTTTAATTTTATTTTATTTTTTTTATTTTTTTATTTAATTTTATTTTTTTTAATCAAACTCAAAGTCAGGTGCCACAAGTTTTTCATCTGGAATGAAATTAGCAGCTATGTCATCAATATGTTTATTAGGAGCATTTTCTTCAAGCACCTCACAGTTGGATGTTGGTGATGAGGCAACAACATGATCATATCCAAGACCTGCTATTGATGTCTGCACTACAGGGTTAATAGGAGTAACAATTCCCTGTTCATTCTTCTCAAGTCCTCCTCCGACATATCCCATTTTTCTCAGTAATCGAGATCCAATACCAATAGTATGATTTTAAAAACTGGGTATGACAAAGGCATGTGATGCGTCATGATCATCAGCTTCAGTATTTTGATAATCAACATCATTAAGTGTGTAAGGAGAGCTTGGCACCTTAACATCCATTGTCTCCATCTCAAATTTTTTAAGAAGACTAACTTCCATTTTAAGTTCCTTCTTAGACTCTTGTAGCTTTTGAATGACCTCATCCTTCTCAATTAGCTGTTGAGACAAGACATCATAATCTTGTTTCAAAAAATGATATTGCTCCATCATTGACTCTTTTAAACAATCAATCTTCATAATGTGTTGATTATTTTTCTTTTATAGTTTCTTCTTCAAATTTGAGTCAAAAGAAGACTCAACTTCCTCCTGCAAGTCGTCAAGGCAGTCAATCTTCTCTTGACAGTCATCTACAAGCATATGGTAGTATTTTCCTATGGTTAAATCTAGATGGTCAACCTTTTGGATTTTCTCAGCTATGGAAGTTTGCAACCTATTCTTAAGAGTTGCATTCTCTACTTGCAAAACAACTACCACTGATTGTAACTAAAGAACTTCTTTACGAAGTTCATTTGCTACTTTTTTCTCATGCAGCTCTTGCATTATTTTACCCATCTTGAAAAGACAAAGTTGGCAAATGTATTTCCACTAGCCATAAAAACAAGATTGTTGCAAAACAAGGCTAATAATGACTCCAAAAATTTCTTTATGCTTTCAAACATATCACAAATCAAACCAATTTGCATAACTAACCAACAAGTGAGCCTTTATTAACCCCAACCATAAACATTACATCACCCACATGCACATAGAATCATTCTTGAATGACCATCATTACTTGAACATTAATATATTTTAATCATAAAATCCTTCCTTTCAAAAACAATTCCTTACTCAAATTTGAGTTCAAAAACCTTGCCAAAAAAAAGCTAAAAACTATGTGCGTGTGGAATTTATTAAATATTCCTACCACAAACATTTGAGGGGTTTCGTATAATTTAGATTGTAAAAATGTTCATAAAAAAACTAAGTACACTTTAAAGTATATAATGTTTAAATATAAGGAGATTTAAAAATAAATAAAAACATTTATTAAAAAAAATTAATTAATTAAAAATTATAAAGCTATCATAATGGCTGATAAATTTTATTTCAATTCAAAATTTCCTTGAAAAATTCTCCATTATGCGCGCTCTTTAATCTCTTTATTTTATTTGCATTTGATTCTAATTTATACCATGTACCTAAGTAACCACACGTTCAAGACCATTCAAAACCCTTTCCTTACCAATTCATCGTTCACCATTTAATCATTCATGCCATCCTTGACCTTCAATGTAATGAGTTCTATGACATATAGGAACTCTACATCAAATTTTTGTAACACTATCTTAATGTCTTGTTAATCCATGTGGTAGATTTATTAAACTACATTGTCCCCTATGGTTTCTTACAATCTCAGATGTCCCACATCATTCATCTAATTTGATATGTTGTACTCTAGTGAAACATAGAGAAACAACATCTAATTAATTGAATGATTCAGTCTATATCATTAAAAAAATATGAAATTAAAATATTTAAGAAAAAATTTAAAGCTAGACATATTAATAGAATCACGACTAAACATCTTAAAAGAATCAATGGAATGAAATGAACAATAATATCAATCACATGAACATATAAGGAAATATTTAATTACAAATATTAAGGAAAAAATAGTGTATTGATTAGGCACTAGTTGATTGATTAGCCACTTCAAAATGAAATTTGTGTATTGATAAGTCATGTCACTTGAGAATTTTGGTATTGTTGGGCTTATAATTATGTATGTATTACATTGAAAAAGGGTGTATTCCTAGTCATGAGGCTCTACTAATTTTAATGTTGAAGTTCTAAAGTTATTAAATAAAAAAGTAAGTTGAACGTGTTTGTTGAAAGTTATTGAAAGGTTATTGTACATTAGTGGTAACGAAAATTTGGAAAGACGGTAACATGCTAACTTGGAGGGATGATTAGAGGTACTTATATATTGAATTTGCAGATGGTGTAAAAAGATTATGTGAGTTGGCTTTCTTACTATTTAATTTTTGTTTATAGAATTTGAGTCTATGTGAATTTTGAGTTTTCATAGAATTTGTACGTTATTCTTTTATACAAACATAAATTGGAATTCTTTTGGGGATTTTCTTTTACAAATTGGCCATTTTTTGGACATTCAGAAAAAAAAAATGGCCAAATTGGTTAAAAATTCACCTTATCTTTTTACACATATATGAATAAATTGATAATATCCCAAAAACATTATTATTTTTAATAGTAAATTACATATTTTTTAATGAATATTCACCTAGTATTTCCTATATGTATGATTTTTCAAACCAACAAATATAATACTATAGAGAAGCATAATAATTGAACCTTAAAAGATACCCTAAATATAGTGCATATGCGCCTTTGAATATCTAAATGATAGATTTTTACTACAAAAACATGTGAATTTGTAGAGAATAAATTGTTTTTGTGCAAAACTATTTTTCGAAAATTTATAATCTTAATATATATATATATATATATATATATATATATATATATATATATATATATATATATATATATTCAAATTATGAAATTCATTATATTCGGCAAATTACAAAGTCTTTCATTAATGCAAAAAATAAGGATCTTATCATTTATGTGTGTGTGTGTGCATGTCTTAATATTATCTAGTGCACCATAGATCTTTATTTCCCCAAATTGTTAAGGCCCCAAAAAGTTATAGTGGAAATAAACGAGGTATGCATTTTAAGATTTTGTATTATTTTTTAAGTTTGGTTCATGGACATTGGGTGGTCGTTACATCCACGAGAAAATCCATGCAAATCAACCCGAAGGGATCTACCCACCCCAAGGGGATTGAGGAGATTTGACCCCGTGACCTCCCATCTAGCAAGGTACTTAGCAATAGGAACTCGACCAACTAAGCTAACCCTAGGGGCTATTAAGATTTTGATATATGTGTTAAGAGAAAAATGTATTAAAAGTAGTAAAAAGTTACACACAGGCACACACATATATAATATATACAATTGACTCTATATGTCTATGTAGTTTCATTAATAATGGATTTTTTCAAATTATAGAAAAATAATGTCAAAGATAAAGATATATATTATATTTCTCAAAAAATGGTGTTTTCATGAATTTATAGTCCAAACCACCAACTTCATGATCTCAAACATATATCCAAAGTAACCAAGTCATTGTGTATGTAGGATTCCCACAAGGAAAATTTTAAATTCAGAAAATTGTGTCCACATGTTTAGTACCATCTACATGTGCTCATTCCTAGTGCCAAAAATACATGCAAGTTTCTAGTGCTAGGAACGTGAATTTGTTCCTACAACTAGTGACTTTAACACATGGGAAATGGTTGACGTGGGTTTGGGGGGATGGGGATGGTGAGAGAGGGAAGGATAGAGGGTTCAAGGGAGATAAAGGGAGAAAGAAAGAGAGACACAAAGAAAGAGGGTAGGGGTCAGGGAAGAATGAGTCAGTGGGAAATGGTTGAGGTGAGTTTTCGTGAGGGAGGAACGAGGGGTTAAAAAGGGAGGAGCAAAGGGGGGGAGGGCGAGGAGGCAAGACAAAGATAGAAATGGGCAAGAATTAATTCACTAAGAAATAGAGACAATCGAATAATATGACTTTAATACTTGAAACAAAACCATATCTAATCATATTTAAAGAAAATAAGTCTGAAAAATACGTAGGCTAGGTCAAGAAACAGTTAGAAAACTTAGAGACCAACGTAAAATCAAAATCACAAGTAAAAGAGGAGAATGACAACAATATGATGGACTCTCCAATAGAGTCACCAATTTTGTTGTGATCTAAATTAATCAGTAACAACGAGTTTTCGCTCTGAGCCTTTCCCAGGACTCACCAGACCATGTGTGAACAAGTGTACTATTATACCAATCCCTGTTACATGCAAACAATAATCAAAATTGCTAAGGAATGATGATAAATATTACCTCTTAATGGAAGAAGCAGATGGTTGGAGCAGCCAAATTGAAGGAATACACCAAAAATCCTAGCTCCCAAATGCCAAGCCAAAAACCTACATCCAATTAACCAACAAGGCTAGTAAAAGACTCTCTACAAGATCTTGTTAGCACAATAATAATTGATAACCAATAAACAACATATAACAATCAAAAGTAATCAATATGACGGAAAGAAATTCGCTTTCATTATAATAGCAAAATGGTGCAATAACACAATGACATACCATCACATGAAATCTCTCCTCTCCGACATGCAATCTTGGTCTCCACCTATAGTAAGGATAACCTCAACAAAATAATAGAACTCTTATGCTATATCTTTGGATCCCTTTTCCACTTGATATAAATAGTTTATACAATTATTTTTCCTTCCTTAAAGGAATGTACCTGAACACCTAGCGGCAAGAGAAATTAAGAAACTTCTACAATATTTCGCTCCTAGCCAACTCATAAACAAAATAATCGAGTTGATCACCTTCGAAATAACAAAATCGAGAAGTCACTGATTAGAAAAGAGAAATCTACACGCAAATACTTTGGTTATATTATGTGAATAAGAGTGTTACTGAATGTAAATGGCTAACCAACAAAACTATTATAAAAATGTAACAATCAAAAGAAAAAGCTATGCACCAAAGTCAACGAGACAAGTTTATCCAAGTGACTCAAAGTGGGTAAAATATACAATAGCGATGTGAGAGAAAAATACTACACTTGTTTATATTCTCGTTATATTGAAAGTATTAATATTTCAAACAAAAGCATTATTGAATATTGTGTGGCCCACTAGACTTTTGAAATAATCATAATTCTATTGAGTCAAGAGTGACTCTCACCTACTCTTATTAGTCCCTGCCTACAGCAGCGCGGGACTCTTAGCGTTTTATCGGTAGTTCACTCGCCATTAATTCACTCGTTGACCGTCAATTTGCACCGGTTAATTACTTTTTAACCAAAGTTTATGCAGGGCACTTTCTCTGCAAGAAAATTTTAACCAAAGTTTTCTATTTACCCTCTTATTGCCCGCATCACTTGCCCCGATGTTATTTTAGTGTGGGCAACTTAATTTATCCTAAGTTTCAAAATTGGCGTGTGGACGTTGCATAAACCCAGCACCCTTACACTTAATTTATCCTAAGTTTCAAAATTGGCGTGTGGACGTTGTATAAACCCAACACCCTTACACTTGTCATCGTTAGATGACACGATTGTTTACAATTGTTTACAGCTGTCGACATCTCTTCATTCCACCGCCCTCTATCTTCATTCAGGTTAGCAAACACATTGTTCATCCACTCCCGCATGTTAGCAAATGTTTCAGGTGTTTCAGGAAGCTAGGTTTCAGGTCTTTCAGGAAAGACCATAGTTATTGCAGAAGCTCTAATAGAAAGAAAATCGTGCAGCACAAGCAGTGGCAACAGGAGTTCCAACGCTTGGGAGGGCGTGAGTAGTATCTGGTAACCTGGCGTGTTGGTATAACTTGGGCTTTTGGAAACTGAACTCTCATCTGCTCGTGGGAAGGAGCATATACCCCGTATTTCTCAGAGGTAATACTGAACCTGGGCACCAACAGAGAGCTCGACTTCTAGTTTTCATATTTGCCTACATTTTTCTCTACGTTTTCAGTGGTTGGGTACACTCACGGGTTTTAGGGACAAGATGAGCTGCTGTTGGTGAGATGCTGATTTGGGGACAAACTCTTTGGCGTGCAGTGCTTAGTTGTTAATTTATAAAAGCTCTTGACAGGGAATATCGGGTTGCCGAGCAATAGAGCTATGTCTGCCCAAAGAAAGACTTCTTTCATTTTGCCTATGAGGATAAGATAATACTAACTTCATGTGCAAAATTCTGAACAAATCAAATTGGCTTTGAACTCTAGTTGGCTACAGAAAGTTGCATCAAAATTTTTTTCCTTACAAAATTTGTAGTGAATAATAGATGCTTCATTGCAAAAAATGCAAAATGTTTTTTTCCACAAAATATGCGGTGAATGTGGTGAATAATAGATTATAATTTTCTATGAATTTGCAATTCAACTTAAAATGGATGTATGTAATACAAGGAAATACAATTACCTATGCAAACTAATATGAAAATTTTGAGAGTGCTCTGCCTGCAAAAGTAGCGCGCCTTTCATGGTTGGCAACGTCTAAAGCCCATGGGGAAGACTCTCCATATTTTGGCCGCTGGAAGGAGTATGATGCTAATCCCTACCATCCGATAAAGAACCCTTCGGGAATCATCCAAATGGGTTTGGCAGAGAGGTAGGTAGACAACATAACATATTTATTCATATTCTATCATTTTTCACATTTGTGCTGGAATGCAATTAAATGTACTTCGAATTGGATGATATTACTTGAAGCTGTCATTCGACATGCTGGAAAACTGGCTACTTGCGCATCCAATGGCATCGATTTGTGCCGAGGAGGGCTTGTCCAGCTTTAAGCTGTTGAAATAATAATTTCAACTGAAGTTTTATTTGCGATGCGATCTATCGCATATCGTAAATCGCAAACACACCTTGTCACCCTCCGTTTGTTCACTTGATTTTTGGCAATTGCGATGGTGCGATGCGATCCGATCGCATATCGCAGATCGCACCATATGTGTGTGCTCCACTTTTGTGTTCCGCCAAAAGAGATTCTGCGATGCGATTTAAATGAAGTCAATGGGTGAAGTATAGGCCAGCATTAAATGAAATTTTACGTGAAGTAAAAGTTTTTACTTACCGCCAGTAAATGTCAGTAAAACAGTAAATGCAATTTACTGTGGGTTGGTAAGTTTTGGTGAAGTTTTTAATTTTATTTCAGCGGGAGTATGGGCTCAAGTAATAGTTGGTAAAAGAATTTAATTTTTATTTTTTCTTTTACGGAAGCATGGTCAGTGAAAACGTGAAGTAATTTCCTTTTGGTTGTCATATATATGTAATGTTTTTTTTTGTTGTGTTGATGTGTGTGAAGAAGGAGAACACAGCAGCGTGTAATAGAATTGTAATACACAGCAGTGTAAATTGAATTGTAATGCGCAACAGTGCAGTGAGTTTTTGTTGTTGATGAAATGTGAAATGCAACAGCATGTGAATGTAATGAAAATTTACACACAGTAGTGTAAATCCTTGCAGTGAGAAGACAGAGTAAATTTCCTTTTGTATGGAACTGGAAGTTCCTTGTGAATCCCTCTGAGAGAGAGGAAGACCAATCTTTTGTAACAACAGTTTTTATTAATGAAAAGAAATTTGTGGTGTGTGTGTAAACTCTGTCCCCTGCAAATGAATTTTTAAGTTTCCGCTGTGTTAAAGATCCTGTGGAGGTAACAGAGCATTGTTCTCTGTTCTGTGTTTTTGTTTTTTGGGATTTTGTCAGAAAAATCCCCAACAGTGGTATCAGAGCTAGTCTAGGCTCTTTGAAGGGTTCAAAGAAGCTGAAGGAAGGATTCTTATTGCAACAACTTCTCCAGCAGTTTGAAGACTCAGGCAAAAGAATCCAAGGTATTTCTCAAGTTTTTTTTTGTGTGTTGCTGTTGAAGACAGTCTGTTATCTTAAGTATTTGAAGCATAGTCAAGAAGTGCAAAAATGGCTGGCACCAGCACCAGCAATAGCATGGGTATGCAGCTCCCACTATTTGATGGCAAAAACTATGACTATTGGGCAATAACAATGAAAGCCTTGTTTGCTTTCCAAGACTTATGGGAAATAGTTGAAGATGGTTTTGAACAACCAGCAGATGAAAATGAGTTTAATGCATTAACTCAGGGAGAGAAGGATCTGTTAAAGAGCCACAAGAAGAAGGACTCAAAAGCCCTCTTCTTCTTGTATCAGGCAGTACATGGAAGCGTGTTTCCAAGGTTAGCAGCAGCTAAGACATCCAAAGATGCATGGCAAACTCTCAAGACAGCCTATCAAGGCATGGAGAGAGTGAAGACAGCAAAATTACAATTGCGGAGGAAAGATTTTGAGAACCTGAACATGAAGGAGTCAGACAATATTGACTCATTCTTCACTCAAGTAATTGGCCTGGTCACACAAACAAGATCTCATGGAGAGATACTTGAAGAAAGGAGGATTGTGGAGAAACTATTGAGGTGCCTGTTTAGTCAATTTAGTGTTCCTAAATTGATGTCATTAATTGTCAACCCGGGGCTCGTAAGCTGATGAAGTGAAGGTGTACTATATGTACTTAAGCAACCTCTTAGGGATTTTTGTCGTTTGGGGTGTTGTTTGTGGTTAATTTATCTTCCTAAGATGGAGTGATGTATTTATAAACAGATGAGTGATGGTGTGTGTAAGGTGAATTCTAGATGAGTGAAGGTGTGTGATTAGTGGTTTCTAACTACTTGCTGAAAAGGAAAAGCTTGAAGGAAATAAATAAATTGAAATGAACTGAAAGCAAAGAACCACTTTCTAATGGCATTAGACACCATTCATGCTGCTGCAAATAAAAGGTAAGAAAATCACTTAAAAGACCAATGATAATGTTTATCTCTTCCTAACTCTCTGCCTCTAACACATAGTACTGTGTAAGACACGATTAGGAAGTAGCTAAAGATAAGTCTAAGAAATGATAAAAAATGAGAAAAATCTACTTTAAAGACTAGTTATAATGTTTTGCTCTTTCTAACTCTCTGCCTCTAACACATAGTACTGTGTAAAGCACGATTAGAAAGTAGTTAAAGATTAGTCTAAAAAGTACCCAAAGCCAGCTGCAAGTTATTAGTATTCTGATCTCTAAAAGATAGACAATTTATAATAAAGAGACCATTCATATGTTAGCAGACAGATTTGAGAAATAAAACTAAAAATCAGCTATGAAAATAAAGTAAAAGCAGCAACTTTGAATCTGTCAACTGAAACTACCACTAGATATAAAGCAAATACACAAACACACAAGCAATCCCGGGTTAAAAACCTGCAAAAGAACAATGCTGATCAGCTTAAAATAAAGGCCGGAAATGAAATAACATGAAAGTAAATTACGTTGTACATGTGTCAAGAAAAGGAAATGCTAAATGGAAATAAGGAAATGCTGAACATAAAATACTATACAAGGCTAACATGAACAGGGGCCCTCCATTCATATAACCCAAAGAAGACTCAAGGTATTGAAAACTTCAGAACAGCACTGCTTCTATTACTCCATGTGCAGAAAATTACAGTCAAGAGTGCTAGAACAGCACTATTAAAACAGAGTTTTGGAATGCACTAAAATGATAACGAGTTCATAAAACACAGCAACTAAAAAGTAACATAAGCGTACGCAGACGCAAGTTTTTATAGGCATCTGAAAGATGGCCTAATGCGTACAGCTAAAACTGAAAAATAAACTAACTGTCATGCGTAATTAAGGTTCAATAACACGTCATAAGCCTGCATGGATGAGCTGGAGGTTCTGGTCGTTATGGGCATTGAATCCAGAGTTGGATTATGTCCCCCACAACCTGCGTAACACGGACAAATCACCGTTTGAACTGACGTGACCCAATAGCTTACGTATCACCGTTAAGCTGCCTTTGTTGACCGTAACTTGACCCTCGTTGACCGGAGCTACAGATGACGTGGCTGGGTGAACTAATAGCACAGGAACCTCGAGCACCTTGATTCCTAAGTGCCCATGTGGCTGGTTTGGCAAAATGACACGTGGAACCTTGAGATTAACAAAAAGATTGCGGGATCATCAGATGGCTGCGGAATCAGCAGATGGTTGCGGAATCAGTAGATGGCTGCGGAATGCCTGTAAATATGTCAAAATCTAAACAAAACAGTCACACATTAGCAAAATTCCTTAATCATGCTTAAAGTCATATAATGTAATGATCTGGGTTGGTTTGCAAGGAAAATGAGGCAAAAGTGAGAGATGAATGAGGGAAAATTGTAGGTAATGGTGGATAATCAAGTGTAAAGTAGAGGCTCTACATACCCCCACTATGAGGGCATTGCATGTCCTCATGCAATCAAAAACATTGCTCAGTCCACCTGTTGGGATGCCTCTGCCAAGACATCCAACCTTCTCTTCTTTCTCTGTGTGGCCACATTGACTCTTGGTCTTTTCATCAAACACCTGAATTTCAGATTGATCAAAGCTCTGTTTAATTTCCTGCATCTCTTCTTGAGCTTTTTGTTTTCCTTCTGCCACAGGCCCATATGAAGCATGGTGTTATCTTGAATCATCTTGTCCACATTGCTCTGTATCTTCAGTTTTTCATTTTCTTGTTTGATGTGGCGATTTAGTACCTCTAGCTCAAATATTTCCTGCTTCAGTGATTGGACTTGTTGCTCCAAAGGTTGAGCAGTGCTTGGCCCAGCAACTGCTTGTTCTGGCGTCTCCAGGTAATTATAAACTTTCTGCTGATCAGGGTCAACCTCTGGTGACCGCTTTGGGCTAGGCTCATACTGAAATTCGGATCCATGTTCAAATTCAGGCTCATGCTCAAATTCAGGCTCATGCTCAACATGTGGAGAGCTTTTCTCAAAGTCAGAACTTGTAGCACCTTTTTGAGGTGTGCTCAAGTCAATAAAGAATGACTTTTTGTTATCTGTGGCCCTCTTTTTGCTTTGTAATCTGCTGCTCCTTCTTACGGTGGTAGTGCTCTGTTTTCCTTTTTGTGCTTTTTGCTTTTGTTTTTCCACCTTCTTGGAAAGGGCAGTTTCATGGAGTTGGGCCAACCTTTGTGCTAAGGGCTGAGTGTCTTCCTCACTAGAATTCTCAGGAGTGAGGTAGGTTTCTTGAGCTATGGATTTTCCTTTATCTTTCTTTTGTTTCTTCCTACTCTCTTTTCTCTTTTGAGCAATTTCCTGGGCAAGTTCTGAAAGGGTTTCTGTGATGATTCCTTGAGCTGTTTGATCAGTGTCCATAGTAGGCTTAGGATCAATTTCATGTTCAGAATGATGTACATCAGTTTCTTCTTCAATCTGTTCTTGGATAGTTTCCTCTTCAATCTGTTCTTGTACAGTTTCCTCTTGGACAACAGTTTCAGGGGTAGCCTCTTTTCTTTTTCTTCTACTCTTTCTAGGCACAGAGGTTTCTCCTGCTTCTTCAAAATGGTTTCTCACAAGAAATTTCTCCCAGGTATCTCTTTTTTCTTTCAACTGTTCCTCAACTAGCATCTTAACAAGACCATGATGATACAGATGTGGTTCAATGTTTCTTTGGTTCCTTTGGGCAATTGAACACATTTTTCTAAGACTTGAGAGTAGAAAATATGGAAGGTTAATATCATCTCCTAAGAAATGCATCATGACTTTGGCATGGTAAACATATAAAACTCCAAACCTTCCCTCACAAGTAAAGAATTTTTGCACTAATAACAGTAAAGTTGTCCATTCTTCCTTGACATAAGTAACAGGAATCCATTTTGTAAAAATGCTGGTATCCATACCTGGGTTCTTTAAGATTTGCTTCCACTGTTGGTCTTGTACTGATCGGTTTTTAAACCATCTTTCTCCAGTTTGTGGGAGTGAAGTGGCTTGTGCTATACTGCTCTCAGTGACTGTAAACTTCAGGTCCCCTATCTCCACTTGATTATCTTTGTCTCTGAAGGAACGTGCAAAGGCCTTCGTAACCTCTCTGTGGTAACCTCTGAATTTCTGGATGCATTGGAGCCAGTTTTCTTTCTGCAAAGCCTCTTTAACTTGAGGATATCCCTCCAGAAATTTTGAACCCTCGGGTTCTGCTCTCAAGAGTTTACCCATTGGCTCTACGGCTGTGTTCTAAGACTTTTGGAAAAAAGGTTACACGGCTTCAACAGTGGCTCTAACACAGTAAATTTACGGCTCTACTGTAACAGCCGTAACATACGTTCACTGATAACCAGAATTAGCAGAGAGGAAAACGTAAAACAGAGTATGGCTAAGGTAGCAGCGTAGTGAGCACAGCGGAATAAGGGAACTGCGGAAATGAAACAGCGTGAATGGAATGATACGAGAGTATGAGGGTTATGAAATGATGGGTAGAAACAGTTAGGTCCTTAGGTTTTGGTCATAGGTTCACACTTGGCTGCAGGATTATGACTTAGAGAGACGTAGTACAGTAGTCTACGTCACTTAGGTACGAAAATCTTAATGGAGGAGCAGCCGCAGTTGAGTTTCAAAATCGTGAGGATCATGACCGATAAGTGTGGGGGATACGTGGATTTTTGGTCGTATGATGGGAAAAACTGGTAATCATTACATTAAATGGCAAGAAACATAACCCTGAAACTTTGCAAAATGAGATAACCGTAAGTTTAGGATTTAGATCATACCTCAGATCCGCACTTGGATTGCCTTTGATTCTTTTCCACTAACCCTTTATTGTTTTATTGCTGTTGCATGACTCATTTCCACTTATTGTTGATGACTTCTGAACTGTAAATTTCTTTTCAAACAGACTGTGTTTTTTTTATGCAGGTGCAGAGAGCTGCGGAATCGTTAGATGGCTGCAGAATTGCTAAACAGCTGCAGAAACTGCAGTGATACCCTCCGGCTGCACAAAACAACTTCAGTTATCTAAAAAAATGACTTTATTGATGGAATGAAATGTAATGAATGGATGGATGGATGGAAAGAAATGAAGTGAAGTGAGAGTGATTAAATGAATGAGATGGATGAAATGGCGAAATGAGATGGAAGAGAGAGATATATATTTTTTTTGGAAAACATGAGGTGTCAGGTGAGCCTGATTTTCACCTCAGGTTTTCTGCATGAGACTGCCAATCAGAGATTGGTTTTCAGGCTCATACATTTTTTTTTTTTTTATTTTTTTTTTCTTTTTTTTTTTTTTTTTTTTTTTTTTTTTTAAAAAAACCAAAGATTAGGCTGATGGAGGAGAAGAATCCTTCTCCACCAACCTGATTGCAGAATCTTCTTTAAACAACTTGACAAACTCTTCTTTTGAGAATGGCTTTTGGTAGATTTTCAAGCGATGGCCATTCACAATAAGAGGAGTATGAAATTCATCAATAGTTTTCACTCTAATTGCTCCATTGCTAAAGACTTCATCAATCTCATATGGCCCAAGCCAATGAGTTTGAAACTTTCCTTTGAAGTCTTTGAACTTTGAATCAAACAATAGAGCCCAATCTCCTTTCTGAAACTTTCTTTCTTTGATATGACGATCATGCCATTTAGATCTTTGGTGCTGAACTAGATCGGTCCTTAGAATTGCATCTTGTCTTATTTCATCTAGCTCATTTAGCTGATCCATTCTGTGTCTTTGAGCTTCTGAGAGGCTCATTCCCAATTGGACTGCCATCTTGAAGGTCTTGATTTGGAACTCAATGGGGAGCAGGACTTCCTTCCCATAAACAAGTTCATAGGGAGAATGTCCTGTTGTGTTCTTCCATGTAGTCCTATAGGCCCATAAGGCTTCCGGGAGCCTTTCCGCCCAATCTCTTCTATGAAGATGAACAGTCTTGGTGATAATGCCTTCAAGAACTTTATTGGTAGATTCCACTTGGCCATTTGACTGTGGATGGTATGGAGTAGATGTTCTGTGCTTGATCTTATATTCCTCCATCAGCTTCTCCATTAATTTAGATGTAAACTGGCTGCCCTGATCTGTCACAATTTCCCTTGGGACACCAAAACGAGTGAAAATATCCTCAAAAAGAAATTGAACAACTGAATTTTCAGTGGCAGAAGGCAATGCTTTTGCTTCTACCCACTTAGTAACATAATCAGTACAAACCAGTATATACTTCTTTTGCTTTGATGGAGGATTAATTGGTCCAACGAAATCTAGAGCCCATTTCTCAAAGGGTTCGATGCATACCTGAGGCTGTAGAGGCATTTCATTTGAAGGAGTTGGTTTCCCAACTCTTTGGCAGCTGTCACACCTTTTAACATACTGCTTTGCATCTTTAAAGAGAGAAGGCCAATAATATCCTAGAGAAAGGATTTTATAGGCTGTCCTCTTGTCAGCAAAGTGCCCGCCGCATGGTTCATCGTGACATGCCTTAAGGATGTCAGGCATTTCATCTTCCCGAACACACCTTCTGATTATACAATCTGGCCCTGTTTTGAACAATTCATTAGAAATCCAAGAATAATGTGCACTCTCCTGAATGATTTTCCTTTTCTCATTAGGAAATAAGTGTAGAGGAAGCTTCCCTGTAACAAGATAATTAGCCATATCTGCATACCAAGGAGTCTTGGTAGTCACTGCAAATAAGTATTCATCTGAAAACTTATCTTCTACTGGAGAATCTTCATTAGTGTTTTGGATTCTAGACAAGAAATCAGCTACTGTGTTTTGTTTTCCAGGTCTATCTAACACAGTAATGTTGAATTCTTGTAAAAGCAAAAGCCATCTTGTAACTCTACCATTAGTGACAGGTTTTTTCATTAAATATCTTATGGCAGAGTGATCAGTATGGACAAAGGTTTCATAGCCGGTTATGTAGTGTCTAAACTTGTTGATTGCATGTACCACAGCTAAGAACTCTTTTTCTGTAACAGCATAATTTAACTCAGTGGGAGTCAAATTCTTACTTGTGTAATAAATGGCATAAGGGATCAAATCCTTTTGTCCCAAAACAACTCCTAGAGCTGTATCTGAAGCATCAGTAGAAATGTGGAAAGGGAGTTTCCAATTTGGCCCCCTTAAGATGGGTGCTTCAGATATTCTAGTCTTTAAAGCTTCAAAGGCAGATTGACACTCAGGATCCCATTTGAACTCACAGTCCTTGGTAAGCAATTTGAAAAGAGGCGATGCTATCTTAGTGAAGTTTTCAATAAATATTCTGTAATACCCAGTAAACCCAAGAAAACTTCTAACATCCTTCTGGCAATTTGGAACAGGTAACTTAGAGATGACTTCAACTTTGGATCTATCAACCTTAATCCCATCTCCTGAAATATGATGTCCTAAAACAATCCCTTCAGTAAACATCATAAAACACTTTTCATGACTTAAAGAAAGATTTGTTTCCTTACATCTTACCAGTACTTTTTCCAAATTTTCCAAAGCTTCTTCAAATGTATTACCATAAACTGTGAAATCGTCCATGTATACCTCTACACAATCATGAATCAGATCTGAAAAGATTCCTAATACAGCCCTTTGAAATGTAGCGGGTGCATTGCACAATCCAAAAGGGAGTACTCGGTAGGCAAAAGTTCCCCAAGGACAAGTAAATGTGGTTTTGTCTTGATCTTCAGGTGCTACCTAAATTTGATTATACCCACTAAAACCATCCAAGAATAAGAAATACTTTTTACCTGCTAAAGTGTCTAGTACCTGATCAATAAAAGGTAGAGGGAAATGATCCTTTAAGGTTGCCTTGTTCAATTCTCGATAATCAATGCAAACTCTCCATTTACCATTCTTTTTGGGCACTATAACCAAGGGAGAAACCCATTGGCTATCTAAAATGGGGTAAATGAAGTTTACCTTGAGCAATTTCTGGAGTTCTTCTTTCACGATTTCCCTAAGGTTTGGATTCATCCTTCTTTGTGGTTGCCTAATAGGTCTGCTGTTTTCTTCAATGTAGATGTGATGAATACAAGTCTTAGGATCGATTCCTTTCATGTCAGTGTATTCCCATGCAAAGGCAGTGGAATGTTTTTGCAACAGTTTAGTTAATTCTTCTTGTTGTGGTCTTCCCAAGTTTTCGTTAATGTTCAATGTTTTTCCTGGAAGGATTTCAACTGTAGAACTACCAAACTCTTCCATTGAGAAGAGAGACATCTGTCTAGAGGAGAGATATTCAATGTCTGCATCTAACTGAAACTGTGTAGAGTCATATTCTAAAGGTATTTCAAAATTTTCTAATGTATTTAGAATTTGACTATCCTCACTGATCTCAGAGATGGTTAGAACAGGTTGAATAGTATCTTCATCCTCTACCCATTCATCTTCTCCTATTTCTGTTATTGCCTTTGCTGGAGGATACAAGTTGAATTTCTTGGTGGAATTACCATCTGATATATACATGTCCCCAGACCTACAACTTATGAAAGCATCAGCTGTGGCCAGCCAAGGTCTTCCTAAAATAAGAGGATGTCCTCCTAGATTGTTCTTGGGAGTTAAAATCATAAAATCAACTGGATATTCCCAAGAATCTAGAGAGACTGGAATATCTTCCAATACACCATCAGGTTTAATGATTGATCTATCTGCAAGTTGCAGTAAAGTAGGTGTAAAGAGAAGGTTAGGAAGCTTTAACTGATCCATGGTCTGTCTACTCATGATGTTGATCGCGGCTCCTAAGTCAATCAAAGTATTTGGGATTTCAACCCCATTAATATGAGTTTTGACAATAGGGCTACCAGGATCTACATATTTTTGCATGGTAATCTTACCCATCATTATGTCTGCAATTTTTCCAACTAGATGTATCCTTTTAGTATCTCTGGTTCTTTTTCGTGTTTTCTTCAAACTCAACTCCTTTATTGTCTTTGCTAGAATGGGAATTTCTTTAATGGCTTGTAACAAGGGGATCTTGATACAGACATTCTTCAATTCATCTAGGAAACTATAGTCAGGCACCCATATCTGTTTTTCCACTCCTTTGTCAATTTGCAATCTTTCAGGAAAAGGAGGTGTAGCTACAGGTGTAGGTTGCTCAACTATGGGAGTTGTAGAGGTTGATTCTTTTTCTTTTTCTTTTTGGATATTTTGGTTTTGAAGTGATACTTCAGAACCTTTATTGACTTTGAGAGATTCTTCCTCAGAAATGCTTGGTTGTTGAACACTTGTGGAAGGTTGATCTAAGATTCTACCTGATCTGAGTTGTACTTCATTGAGAGGAACAACCATATAGGTAGGGAATGGTTGACCTTCCATCATGTAAGCATTTTGAGGGTTCCTATTATTTGGATTTGGTAATGGCTGAGAGGGAAGTTGATTTGATTTCTGCTGGGATTGAAGCGATAGTTGAGAATTTTGATTTTGTGGAGGAGGTTGTTGTTGTTGAGGGTATGGCAATGATAGTTGTTGACCTTGGTTTGGAAGTTGTGGAGCTTGCTGATTTTGAAATGATGGAGGATATTGATAGAATTGAGCAAATCTCCCATAAGGATTTTGTATGCTTTGCATCCATGCTTGAAAAGAATTTTGAGGTTGAGGCCAAGGTTGTTGCCAAGGATTCCAATTTGGTTGGGATTGAGAATTCATAGAGTTGTTAAACCCTTGATTCTGTTGTCCTTGCCAAGGTCTCCTTGCAATAAAACAGAGAGATTCAAGTGTATCTGGATCCTCTTGAAAGACTGCTTTGAGGCCAGGAATTGAAGGACAATCCTTGGTCTCATGAGTTTCTGAGCAAATTACACATGTTTCTACAACGTGTGCATCTAAGGGACATTCCCTTAAAGCATGTTTCTTTCTGCATTTCGGGCAAAAGATAGCCAAAGCCTCAGCTTCTGCTTTTTGTTTATTGTGAATCTTAAGGGTATCTAGTTGTTCACTAAGGCTCCCTAAGATGTCAGTTTTAAATTCATCAAGCATACTGCCGATTTCAGCCCTACTCACTAATCCTGTTGCAGATTTATTTGCCCTAAGGAGAGAAGGATCTCTAGGCCCTTTTTGAGTTTTTGATTTGCCCCTTGAGAGATGGATACAAAGTTCTGCTATATCATTGAGAGAAAGTTGAGAAATATCCCCTTTCCCCATCATGTTTAAGATGTCTATCCATTCATCCCTAATGGCTTTTAATAAGAGGGCTTTTAAGGTCTCTTCATCCAAGGTACTCATTTTTGCTCTCTTCAAGTTATATTGAAATCTTTCAAGTAAATCTTCTAAGCTCTCATCTTCTTTTTGTATCATTTTAAAAACCTCGTCCTTGTGATTAGTAGGCATACAATAGTCCAAATACCTATCCAAAAATGTCTGTTTCATTTCATCCCAAGTCCTAATGGATTGAGTGAGTAACCCCATGAACCATTTCAAGGCTTGATCCTTCAATGTTGAAGGGAACAACTTGAGTTTCTGAGAGTCATCCAGGTAGTCATAAGTTCGACATACCACTTCAAACTCAAATAAGAATGTTTCAGGGTCCTCAGTCCTTAACCCATGGAAGTTAGGGAGGACAGATGGTGATATGTTTTTCATAGTGGCTCGGGAATCCTCATTAACAATGGGAAACCCAAATGAATTATCCCCATCTCTATTTCCTCCTCCAAGGGGACCTCTTCCTCCATTATTGTTATTGTTGTTTCCTCCTCCTCCTCCACCTCTACCTCTACCTCCTCCTTCTTCCTCCACCATGATGATTCTCCTAGGGATTTCAAAGTCTTCTGGTTCCTCTACAAAAGGTGAATGAGAAGAGATTTATCCTTCTTCTTCAGATGATTCCAATTCCTCAATTACAATTGGTCTTTCTGTAGGAGAAAGAGAAGAGTCTCTTCCTGGTTCAAACTCAATAGAAGGTGTAGGAGAGTCAACTCTTGGCTCTTGAATTCCAGGAGTTCTAGGACTAGGAGTTTCGGTTGGAGATAAGGGGGGTGTCTCTTGTCTATCCCATGAAGCAGATGGACTTGTAAAAATTGAACTTCGACCTCTAGCTAAAAACCTTCCTCTAGAATCTCTAGCTCTATGCATGTCATTTTTTTTATTATTTTTCTTCAAGTCAAGTTAATAGTTCTTTTTCTGATCTTCCAGTTCACTCTAGGTGCAAGAAGAGAGCATACTCAGGAAACTACCAAATCAATAACTTTCTCTTTTTTGATCCTCCAGATCACCTTGCAGTGCAAGAGGAGAGCATACTTTGATAGGTTATCAACTTCTTTCCTTGAAATTTTTATGTTTTTTCCTAAGAATATGGCTACTTAATTTCACTTCCCCGGCAACGGCGCCAAAATGTTTAGTCAATTTAGTGTTCCTAAATTGATGTCATTAATTGTCAACCCGCGGCTCGTAAGCTGATGAAGTGAAGGTGTACTATATGTAATTAAGCAACCTCTTAGGGCTTTTTGTCGTTTGGGGTGTTGTTTGTGGTTAATTTATCTTCCTAAGATGGAGTGATGTATTTATAAACAGATGAGTGACGGTGTGTGTAAGGTGAATTCTAGATGAGTGAAGGTGTGTGATTAGTGGTTTCTAACTACTTGCTGAAAAGGAAAAGCTTGAAGGAAATAAATAAATTGAAATGAACTGAAAGCAAAGAACCACTTTCTAATGGCATTAGACACCATTCATGCTGCTGCAAATAAAAGGTAAGAAAATCACTTAAAAGACCAATGATAATGTTTATCTCTTCCTAACTCTCTGCCTCTAACACATAGTACTGTGTAAGACACGATTAGGAAGTAGCTAAAGATAAGTCTAAGAAATGATAAAAAATGAGAAAAATCTACTTTAAAGACTAGTTATAATGTTTTGCTCTTTCTAACTCTCTGCCTCTAACACATAGTACTGTGTAAAACACGATTAGAAAGTAGTTAAAGATTAGTCTAAAAAGTACCCAAAGCCAGCTGCAAGTTATTAGTATTCTGATCTCTAAAAGATAGACAATTTATAATAAAGAGACCATTCATATGTTAGCAGACAGATTTGAGAAATAAAACTAAAAATCAGCTATGAAAATAAAGTAAAAGCAGCAACTTTGAATCTGTCAACTGAAACTACCACTAGATATAAAGCAAATACACAAACACACAAGCAATCCCGGGTTAAAAACCTGCAAAAGAACAATGCTGATCAGCTTAAAATAAAGGCCGGAAATGAAATAACATGAAAGTAAATTACGCTGTACATGTGTCAAGAAAAGGAAATGCTGAATGGAAATAAGGAAATGCTGAACATAAAATACTATACAAGGCTAACATGAACAGGGGCCCTCCATTCATATAACCCAAAGAAGACTCAAGTTATTGAAAACTTCATAACAACACTGCTTCTATTACTCCATGTGCAGAAAATTACAGTCAAGAGTGCTAGAACAACACTATTAAAATAGAGTTTTGGAATGCACTAAAATGATAACAAGTTCATAAAACACAGCAACTAAAAAGTAACATAAGCGTACGTAGGCGCAAGTTTTTATAGGCATCTGAAAGATGGCCTAATGCGTACAGCTAAAACTGAAAAATAAACTAACTGTCATGCGTAATTAAGGTTCAATAACACGTCATAAGCCTGCGTGGATGAGCTGGAGGTTCTGGTCGTTATGGGCATTGAATCCAGAGTTGGATTATGTCCCCCACAACCTGCGTAACACGGACAAATCACCGTTTGAACTGACGTGACCCAACAGCTTACGTATCATCGTTAAGCTGCCTTTGTTGACCGTAACTTGACCCTCGTTGACCGGAGGTACAGATGACGTGGCTGGGTGAACTAATAGCATAGGAACCTCGAGCACCTTGATTCCTAAGTGCCCATGTGGCTGGTTTGGCAAAATGACACGTGGAACCTTGAGATTAACAAAAAGGCTGCGGGATCATCAGATGGCTGCGGAATCAGCAGATGGCTGCGGAATGCCTGTAAATATGTCAAAATCTAAACAAAATAGTCACACATTAGCAAAATTCCTTAATCATGCTTAAAGTCATGTAATGTAATGATCTGGGTTGGTTTGCAAGGAAAATGAGGCAAAAGTGAGAGATGAATGAGGGAAAACTATAGGTAATGGTGGATAATCAAGTGTAAAGTAGAGGCTCTACAGTGCCTACTGTCAAGGTTTCATGTGATTGTCACCACCATAGAAGAGACAAAGGATCTCTCAAACTTTTCAGTTGATGAGCTTCATGCATCACTGATCACACATGAGTAGAGGTTGAGTAGAAATGAAAATTCATCTCTAGAGCAAGCCTTCAAGACCCAGATGTCCTTTGGAAGAGGAAGAGGTCAAGGCAGAGGAAACAAGAGAGGAAGAGGCAGAAGCCAAAACAGAGGCAGAAGGAACAGTCCAGCAAATGCTCAAGGAAGAGGCAGCAATCCAAATCAGAACCAAGGTCAGGGCAGCAGCCAACAAGGAGGACAACATCATGCTCAAGGACAAAGGTATGAAAAACCCAATGTCCAATGTTATTATTGTAAAAAATATGGGCATTATGCTAGTGAATGTAGAAAGAAGCAGCATGATGTGAGTAATAGCTCTAGTGCAAATATTACTAGAGAAAATGTCAGCCAAGATAATGTATTGTTAGCTTGTAACATGGCTGAAACAAATAGTGATGATATATGGTTTCTAGACTCCGGTTGCAACAACCATATGACAGGAAACATAGCTTTGTTTTCTGCTTTAGATCAAAGTGTGAAGTCACAAGTCACACTTGGGACTGATAGCAAAATTTCTGTTATGGGTAAAGGAGAAGTTAAAATATTTACAAAGCAAGGTGAAAGGAAAACCATAGCAGATGTCTATTATGTTCCTGGAATGAGATGTAACCTCTTAAGTATTGGACAACTTGTCCAAAAGGTTACAATGTTTTCTTTGAGAATGATGTATGCACCATCATGGATATCCCACCCAACAAAAGATGCATTGCTGAAGTGAAGATGACAAGGAACAGAATGTTCCTGCTCAGAATAAGGGCAGATTTGAAAAACAAAGATGCAATGGCAACAATTACCCAAGAGGCTCTCCAAAGCCAACCAAAAGATGAAAATTGATTGTGGCACTTGAGATTTGGACATCTCAACTTTGGAGGTCTTAACTTGTTGAGCAGAAAAGGGATGGTAAGAGGATTACCATTGATAGAGAAACCGGACAGCCTTTGTGAAGGCTGCATATTGGGAAAACAACACAGAGAAAGTTTTCCAAGCGGGAAAAGCATAAGGGCAAAAGCACCCTTAGAAATTGTCCACTCAGATTTATGTGGACCAATGCAAACCCCATCACTAGCAGGCAGCCAATATTTTCTAACATTCATTGATGATTTTACAAGAAAGACTTGGGTTTATTTCTTGAAGAATAAAAGTTAAGTGTTTGAAAAATTCTGAAATTTCAAAACACTTGTGGAAAATCAAAGTGGGCTGCGCATCAAAGTTTTGAGAACTGACAGAGGAGGTGAGTATATCTCCAAAGAATTTTTATGTTTTTGCAGAGAAAATGGAATTCACAAGCAATTTACAGCAAGGTACACCCCACAGCAAAATGGAGTTGCTGAAAGGAAGAACAAGACCATTATGGATATGGCGAGGAGCATGTTGAAGGTAAAGCATTTGCCAAATGATTATTGGGCTGAAGCCGTAAACTGTGCTGTATATATATTGAATAGGTGTCCTACAAAAGCTGTGATGAACAAAGTGCCGGAAGAAGCATGGAGTGGGAGAAAGCAAGGAGTCACCCACATGAAAGTTTTTGGATGTGTGGCTTATGCACACATACCAGATCAGCTAAGGAGGAAGTTGGATAGCAAAGGGGAGAAATGTATTTTCATTGGATACAGTGAGGAATCCAAAGCTCACAGGTTGTATATCCCATCCACCAAGAAGTTTTTTGTCAGCAGAGATGTTCAATTTATTGAGGAGGAAGCCTGGGATGGAAGCATAGAGAAAACAGTTAATGTTAAAAACTGTTTGTCTCATGATGAAGATGATGAAGAGGTGGCTGAAATGCATCCCCAAACAGCAGCGCCAACACAAGGACAGCAAGGAACACCCTTGAGGAGAAATGAGAGTGCTTCTCCAAGCACACCACAAGGAGGAAATTCAAGTGCATCTTCAAGCACTTGCACACCAAGTGAAAGAGGTAAGAAATTCATAAACTTAAGTGACATTTATAATGAAGGAATGAATTCCTTATTTGCCTTGTATTGTCATGTTGATGATCCTATTCATTTCGAAGATGCTATTAAAGATAAGAAATGGATAGAAGCTATGGATGAGGAGATGAATGCCATAGAAAGAAACAAGACATGGGATTTGGTTGAGCTACCAAATGGTAAAGAAGTCATTGGAGTCAAATGGGTCTATAAGACCAAGTGCAATGCTGAAGGCAAGATAGAAAGGCACAAGGCAAGACTTGTTGTCAAGGGATACAAGCAGCAGTATGGGAGAGATTATGAGGAGACTTTCGCACCAGTTGCAAGAACGGAAACCGTGAGAGCAGTGCTGTCCATAGCAGCACAAAACAAATGGAAAGTCTACCAAATGGACGTGAAGTCAGCATTCCTAAATGGAGTGTTAAAAGAAGAGGTGTACATTGAACAGCCTCTCGGCTATGAGAAGAAAGGTGAAGAGCACAAAGTGTGCAAATTGAAGAAGGCTCTTTATGGGCTGAAGCAAGCGCCAAGAGCATGGTACAGTAGGATAGATTCATATCTATTGGATAATGAATTCGACAAGTGTGAAGGAGAACCCACCGTCTACATCAAAGAAAAGGATGGTAAAATTTTGATTGTTGTCTTATATGTTGATGATGTGATTTTTACAGGTAATGATGACTACCTCATTGAAAACTTCAAATCAGTCATGAAAGAGGAATTTGAGATGACTGACATGGGTTTGCTGAGATACTTCTTAGGAATAGAAGTAGATCAAAATGAAAATGGAATTTTTATCTCTCAAGCAAGATATGTAAATGAAGTGTTGGGCAGATTTAATATGCAAGAGTGCAAAGCAGCAATCACTCCCACGGTAATGGGATTAAAACTCAGCAAAGAGGACAGCAGCAAGGATTTTGATCCTAGCTTATATAAGAGCATAGTTGGCAGCCTTATGTATTTAACTGCAACTAGGCCTGACATAATGTTTGCTGTTAGTTTGATTTCCAGATTCATGGAGAGGCCAAAAGAGGCACATTGGCAAGCAGCAAAAAGAATTCTGAGGTATGTTAACGGTACAAAAAGATTTGGCATTTTCTATACTTTTTCAGAAAGTTCAGATTTAGTTGGCTACATTGATAGCGATTGGGCTGGAAGCGTGGATGATCGGAAAAGCACATTCGGTTACGTTTTTCACATGGGTTCAGGAGCCATTTCATGGGCTTCCAAGAAACAACCCATTGTAGCGTTGTCTACAGCAGAAGCAGAGTACGTGGCAGCTACAGCAGCAGCATGTCAAGCAGTTTGGATGAGAAGAATGTTGAGGAGCTTAGGCCAAGAGCAGGCAAAAGCAACAGTTATTTTTTGTGACAATAGCTCAGCTATTGCGTTGTCCAAGAATTCTGTGTTTCACAAGCGAACGAAACACATTGATACAAGGTTTCACTACATCAGAGAATTGGTGAACAATGGAGAAATTGTTCTACAACATTGCAGCACTCAGGAACAGGTAGCAGACATCCTGACAAAGCCACTGGATCAGAAGAGCTTTGAGTTTTTGAGGAAATGTCTGGGTATGATTGATAACCCAGCAGTTGAAATTAAAGGGGAGTGTTGAAATAATAATTTCAACTGAAGTTTTATTTGCGATGCGATCTATCGCATATCGTAAATCGCAAACACACCTTGTCACCCTCCGTTTGTTCACTTGATTTTTGGTGATTGCGATGGTGCGATGCGATCCGATCGCATATCGCAGATCGCACCATATGTGTGTGCTCCACTTTTGTGTTCCGCCAAAAGAGATTCTGCGATGCGATTTAAATGAAGTCAATGGGTGAAGTATAGGCCAGCATTAAATGAAATTTTACGTGAAGTAAAAGTTTTTACTTATTGCCAGTAAATGTCAGTAAAACAGTAAATGCAATTTACTGTGGGTTGGTAAGTTTTGGTGAAGTTTTTAATTTTATTTCAGCGGGAGTATGGGCTCAAGTAATAGTTGGTAAAAGCATTTAATTTTTATTTTTTCTTTTACGGAAGCATGGTCAGTGAAAACGTGAAGTAATTTCCTTTTGGTTGTCATATATATGTAATGTTTTTTTTTGTTGTGTTGATGTGTGTGAAGAAGGAGAACGCAGCAGCGTGTAATAGAATTGTAATACACAGCAGTGTAAATTGAATTGTAATGCACAGCAGTGCAGTGAGTTTTTGTTGTTGTTGAAATGTGAAATGCAGCAGCATGTGAATGTAATGAAAATTTACACACAGTAGTGTAAATCCTTGCAGTGAGAAGACAGAGTAAATTTCCTTTTGTATGGAACTGGAAGTTCCTTGTGAATCCCTCTGAGAGAGAGGAAGACCAATCTTTTGTAACAACAGTTTTTATTAATGAAAAGAAATTTGTGGTGTGTGTGTAAACTCTGTCCCCTGCAAATGAATTTTTAAGTTTCCGCTGTGTTAAAGATCCTGTGGAGGTAACAGAGCATTGTTCTCTGTTCTGTGTTTTTGTTTTTTGGGATTTTGTCAGAAAAATCCCCAACATAAGCCAATAGCTCTTTATCGAGATTACCGTGGCCTCCCAAAGGTTGAAAACTGTAACTTACAAACTTGACGTGTTCTCTAACAACTTGAATATTGTATACCAAAACTGTAATTTATTTAAGTGTCTTTGGATGGGATTAAATATTACTGAAAATGTTGAATGGTTGACGCAGGCAATTGCCATGTTTATGGAAGAAGTCGGAGGAAGAAAAGCGAAGTTTGAAAGAGATAGAATTGTTCTCACTGCAGGAGCAACTGCAGCCCACGAGGTGCTGACATTCTGTCTGGCTGATCCTGGAGAAGCCAGGATTTAACGTGGCTCCTATTGCTTTTGGCGTAGTCTACCTAAGCGGAGGAATGGGCCGGTTTCCATCACCGCCCGGAAAAACCTCCGGCTCCGGCCGTCGGAAATTCCTCCGCCCAGCTCCGCCACCCGCCGCGAGCTCCGCCCAGCGCCGCCGCGAACTCCGCCCAGTTCAATTTCGTAGACTTCCACATACTGACAAACATGGATGCGTGGCGCAATGGTAGCGCGTCTGACTCCAGATTACAACGTTACGTGTTCGATTCACATCATGTTCGATGTTGTGAGTTCGATTTTACTGTTGAATGCGGTAACCTCGATATTTTTATTACACTGGTTGTTGTTGAGATTCACCGTGTGTTTATAAACTTTACAGATCATTCATTTTATAATTCCGACGTTTTAAATTCATTCCAGAGATGGATCATTGAGTTTCACAATCGCGAGTAATAAAAAAATAAACACCGTACTGTACAACTAAACTAATTCCCGAGACCGAATTTTTACGTTATGATAAACAGACGAGAAGTGTGCTTCTAAATAGATATATTGTTCTCGAACTCTTCCACACATGATATTTGAATTGGGCCGTGCATATACTTTGCATCGGGAATGAACTTAACGCTCTGTATGATCAAAGAGCATATTTTAACAATTGAAAATTCTGACAATGAGAGTTTGATGCTAATTGTTGAGCAAATATGGCCTGTACGCCTCCAGTACAACTTATCGAATTTAAAACGTCGGAATTATAAAATGAATGATCTGTAAAGTTTATAAACACACGGTGAATCTCAACAACAACCAGTGTAATAAAAATATCGAGGTTACCGCATTCAACAGTAAAATCGAACTCACAACATCGAACATGACGTGAATCGAACACGTAACCTTGTAATCTGGAGTCAGACGCGCTACCATTGCGCCACGCATCCATGTTTATTAGTATGTGGAAGTCTACGAGCTTGAACTGGGCGGAGTTCGCGGCGGTGTTGGGCGGAGCTCGCGGCGGGTGGCGGAAATGGGCGGAGGAATTTCCGGCAGCCGGAGCCGGAGGTTTTTCCGGGCGGTGACCGAAACCGGCCCATTCCTCCGCCTAGTTAGACTACTCCATTGCTTTTTCATGTCTCTCGTAGAAATGAACTTTGACGAGTGACTCAACCTGCCTTCTTTGTGTTGGCCATCTTGCAGTTTGAGTTATCGCTTTGTTGTGTTGTCCATCTTGCAGTTTGAGCTATCGCATGCGAGACAAGTTGTAGGGTAGTGGGCCCAAAGAGTTAGACAAATGGTAAATTTGTGGGCCCACAGCGTAAAACGTGGTGATTTATTACTACTTTGTATGTGACATCTCTGCATGCACTCCAAGTGTCCTTTGCAAAGGTACATCTCTACATCCATTACAGGTTTTGCATAGGCTCCAGAAGATGTTCTTAGTTTTATAGAAGGCATTCAAAATGCTCCCTTCAAAGATATTTTCTTATCAAACATTCAGTTCTGTTTTAACTTACAGCCTTTATAAGCGCTTGAACTGCTAGCATCCTCATTTAGTGAGGGAGGAACTCTTGTATTCTACACATCCGGTAACTTTTCTTAAGGTTAGTGAAGTTGGAAGCTAAAAAAATTATCTTCCTCTCTGTCATTCTGCACATGAATTGTAAAAAATTTTATGTTTAAAAAAAATTATTTACAAAATCCATCCACGTGCTCTGAGACAATTTTCTCTCGCAGTGGATACCTCAAGGTTGCCCAGTAGAGCTTGCTTATGAATTAGCTTGTCGGCGTCGCAAACCGTTGTGAACTCAAACATTAGAACTAAAATAAAATGTTTTTCATAACAGAACTTTCATCTTACTATTATAATAATGAAGACCAGATTGCTCATCGTCGACTACAATATAGTCTTCCTCCTCGTAGCCAGCGTCCTGCACTTCAAATATCTGTTGTTTTAATCGGTTGGTCTCCTGTTTTAAACGGTTGGTTACATCATTTTCATGGTTCTTCAAGGTATATGTTGCTGATGGTGTCATCGTTGTCAATCCATCTTGCTCCGGTGGTTCCAAACCATTGGCAACGCCAAGTTGATGATCTATTGCGATGTTCGTTTGCAATATGTGAGAGAAATTATAGGAAAAAAATTCACACAGGCAACAACATATCCATTGACAATTACAGAAAAAAATACAGAGAAGAGGAACAGCAGAGTAGATATGAATACCAGGAGTAAGCTTCGCGTGAGCATCTGGCGAATCTTCAACATCTCCCAGCTTGCGTTCAAGCTGAGCCATTCTACTGCTAAGAAACAAATTCTGAGTAAATCCTTCTGCACTTGGCAAGACTAGCACTTCTGAACAAATTCTAAACTTCTGGTTCTCAAAATGTATGTATGGTTTACTAATTTGGCACCGGAATTTGTAATGCGACATGTCAGATTTATGGACACGCAGACACAAATGTGGGGCATCCGAAAAATCTCAAAGTTAAATATCATTGCACAAGGAAACTATACTCGTCAAAGTTCAATATTATTGCACATGGGAAACTATACTCGTCTACCACTGGGAAAATGGCAATAAGTGTTTTATCGTTTGAATATTGAATCAGAAAACATGTTTAGAACCATTTCGAACAAATCTGTATCATGACAGTGCTGAATGACTTCTACAACACACAACAACCCACAGTAAGCGTCAACAATATAACGCTCAGCGATAAAGTGATGAATACTGTTATAATGATCACCAGTATAACTCTTAGCGATCTTATAATCAATAGTCTTATAATCGTTAGAGCCAAAATCAAAAGTAACATAGTAACGTTTTATTAGTTCCACATTGCGGCTAAACTCTTTCACGAGCAGACACCAGCATGCAACTGCGACCGCTGACGATGGATCAGTAGCATCAAAGTAGCTTGCAATACACTTTCCCACTATACTGCGATAGTGTACTGAATTTTCCACAGTCTTAACCGTGGTAGATAACATTTCCTGTATTGACTCGACCAAAATCTGTAAACCCCCACCAACGGACTTGCCTGGGTTCATACAAAGTCTATCATTTAACTCCCTGGGCAAATTATTTAACTGCAGAGACGAAATCATGCTTCGAAGGTTTTGTTGTAGAAATCGCATTCTCAGAGTGCAGAGTGGAACACCATCATTTTTTTCAGCGAGAAAGTTGCTTCTATTAAAAGAAAAGAATGATTTCAGAGTATAATTATGGCATTCATGTCTCTTTTACCTGTTGTAGATAGGACGAACACTGCAGTGACCTCTGGATATGGAACGTTTTTATAGTGTTATTATTATACAAAGTCTTATATCATTTCGGGAGTCAAATATTCAAAGACAGCGATGATACAAATGGTCAGATGATAAATTGGCAGGATGTAGTATACAATGTATTTAATGGTGGCAATGGAGATGTTATTGTATTACAACTTATGGTGGATTCACATTGCAATGCATTTCATATATTATCAAACTATGGTATCGTACTTATGGTGTGGTGATAGTATAATATATCTGTGTTGGTAGTGATATAATGGTTGAACGGTATTTGGCGTTTATGTGCGTTGGCCATAGTATATTCATACATATGTGCGTTATCTTCCTTGGGTTATATCCGCGTTACAATTTTTTTCAGGAATATATCACATAGGACGTTATACATATATTGCGGCATATGCATCTGACAGGCTTTGATATAATATGCAAATGACATCATTGCTACACAGAGTTATGGATTTGACATAGAATTACGTTATTGACAATCACCATTAATATATTATATTAATGATATTCGATATTATTGGATGTTATACAACCTTATGTTATATTCCAGTATTATATACATTCCAAGGATACGAACCACATCAACACCCAATTCCTTATGATTCCAATTGCGTTGGTCTTCATAACACTAAATTTCTTGTCCCCGACTGCATGGATGACTGTTAAAAGAATCTCTTCTTCTCTTCCTTCGAAGGTTTTGCCGTAGAAATCGCATTCTCAGAGTGCAGAGTGGAACACCATCATTTAAACCCCTGCACTCGACACCGGCTAGAGGGGACACGTGGGCTTCATGCAAGCCCCCGCATGCTTACCAACAAGTTTTCTGTTGATTGACACTTGTAGTGTTGCAAATTTCTCAACCCCAACACGGACTACGCTACGACAGTGGCTCCTTTGTTTTATTATGAGTAAGTCTTACTCATGCCTACTCTTACTTTATGACTCTAAAATCAGACTTTTGTAAGTGTTACTCTCGGGTACTCTTACTTTTCAACTCTCGCAATAAAATTCTTTAGACTTTTGAAATTGTGGAAAGGTGAGAAGATTCATTTGCATAAAGGACCGGTGATTTTAAAGATAAAAGTAAGGTGAAGGTCAAACCTTCATTAACGTTTCAATGATTTCATTTTGTATGGTCATTACTTGATTGTGGTTCATCTAGAAAAATCTCAAACCCCATAGTCAATTGGAAACTCTTATTTCCAATTTTATAGATCCATTAATACACCTTTATAGTACCTGCCGCAACTCCCGGAACTCTCGGCAACCCATTCTTGACATCATCTTGACTGTACCATGAAGATGCATGTTATTACAAGACCATTAGTTTTCCGACGGCTCTATTTTTCCGAGCAATTGAGACTGGTCGTAAAAAATGGATGGATCATGCTAGTCATCGAGTTGGGCCATCACATAAACATGATGGTATATATCCATGTGGCATTCGTTCTGCCAAATAAATATAACATAAGATACAATAAATATAAGATACGCATTTAATGGCACCCTCGTTTGAATTTGAAAACCCGCCCAAATGATATTTAAATTTCTATAATCGTGCTCAATCGATGTTGGACGGGAAGGTGCACCGCCCTAGCGGGCCATCGCCGAACTCAGAGTTCGAGCATTCATCGATTCCTGCAACTATCAAGAAAATGTTCAATCTCTCTACCAATTTTCTCACTCACAGAGATGCCTGGGTTGGTACTTTCGAAAGTGTGGTGAGGTTGTGGGATAGTCCATGGACTGATTGCCCAGGACTTGATTCCCCAGCTTTTGATTATTGGTTGTTTGTGATTCGAACCTGGGCTGATTACATAATTTCGTTTGCCCAGATTTTGTTTATTTGTTAGTTGTGATTCGAACCTGGGTTGATTACATAATTTCTTATGTCTAACTTTTGTTTATTTCTTAGTTGTGATTCGAACCTGGGCTGATTGCATAATTTTGTTTGACCAGCTTTTGTTTACTTGTTAGTTGTGATTCGAACCTAGGTTGATTGCATATTTTAATTCAGCAGAGATGTTGCTGGATGTACAGCAGGGAATTGCCAAGAAGTTGACATCGGGTGATGGGGAACCGAGCGATTTTCAGTAGGAGGTAGTTCAGTTGGCTGCAGTTCTGAACGGAGATCATTTGCTGAACAATTTTCGAGACGAAGGAATGTTTGGGAGGTCGATGAAAGTGAAGCAAGCAGCGCAGTATGTTGAGAAGGGCATGACACGCTTCATGGAGGTAAGTATAGACGCTTTAAACCTCGGGGCATCAGATTTTACGATCGTCCATATGAAACCTTCGCTCACATCCAGAAAAACCAACCCCTGATATGTAGCGCTGCTTTACCTAGTGTTAATTGCTGAAGCCCTCCATAGGTACTTGCAGCAAATTTCGGCCCAGGTGTATGGCCTCTGTATTTTTAATATGATTTCTTAAATGGAGTGTAAATTTCTGCCCAGGTGTTTGGCCTCCGTATTTTTGGAACAAACATAACATCAAAATTTATGTGAGTTATTTTTCCCAACCAGTTTGAGTAAAGAGTTGTTTGGCGTTTTTTGGTTGAGTGTGTTTATTAAAATTTTTGGTTATTTGAATGGATTAAATTTCTTTGAAAAAATTTTCATAAAAATTTTGAATTTTTCTTCGAACAAAATATAATTTATTATAATTTTTAAATAATTAAATAAAATATATATAAAATTTCAAATCATAATATTATAAAAATAGTTTACATATATTCGTATTAAATAGTTTCATTTATTATTTTAATGTTAAATAATATATTATATTTTTTTGATTTAAAATATTTTTTTAATATTATGATGGTCATTTATCATTAATTAATTAGTTAGTATGGTTGGTATTATTTTTCTTATTAAAAAATTATTATAAACTTTGAACCTAGCTATTATTTTGACACCATATAAATAATGTGATATTTTTTCACATTACTAAAGCAAAGCACTTTTAATTGTAGTAATTTTGTAAGCGGAATATAATTTGGTTACATATATTTATAATATAAATAAAAATTTAAATTCAAATAAAATTTTTAAAAATAATATTTATGAGTGTAAAATAGATGGTGGGAGGGTGTTTTGTTAACACATTTCGTGGTGAAAGGTTACTGAAAATTTTATGGGCAAAAATCTATTCATATTAAGAGCTGGGATAGGTACAATTCTTAGAGTAATTTTAACTGTCATGTCGGGACTCACATTAATTGTGTACATTAACTGTGTATTAGGTATCTCAGTCATCTCATATCAAGGTTTCGAGCCTACACCAAGGTCTATCATCGAGACAAAGTTCTGAATTATTTATAATGTTTAATTAATATTATATTAAGAATACAAAAAAATTGATACATTAATTGTGTATTAGGTATCTTAGTCATCTCATATCTATGTTTCTCATATCTATGTTTTGAGTCTACACCAAGACCTATCATCAAGACAAAGTTCTAAATTATTTACAATGTTTAATTAATATTATATTAAAAATACAAAAAAAATTGAATAAATGAATATATTATTAAAATACTAAATTATATGTTTAAATTAGAATAAAATTAAATAAATTTATTAACTACAATTATAAATATGTGGAACATCTATAAATATTAAACAGATAATGTTTCAAGTTATAATGTGGAACATCTATAAATATTAAAAAAATAACGTTTCAAGTTATAATTTAATGGTGTAGTTCTTGAACACAATAAATGATATGGAACATTAGTTAATAATATTAATTTTGAGTATGATAATAATTCATAGTTTAAATGGAATATTAGTTAATAATATTATAGTTAACAATACTATTGTTGAGTATGATAGAATTTAATATTTCATTATTAAAGTCTTGATGTTGAAATTAGTGTAAAGTGACAACACAAATCAAACATATTTAAATGCATTGTAATTTGTATTATAATTAATATTATAAATATTACCAATAAAATAAAATATATCATATTTTTAATTAATATAATTATTTTGTATAATAATTTTAGTTAACATTTAAATAATATATTTTCGCATCATAAATATTTATATAACATATCATTTTTATTTATATAATTTTTATTGAGTTGTAAATTGCATAGCCCTTTGTAAACTATTTTATATTTATGAATCAATGCAATTTTATAATATTGCATTAGTGTCTTTGCAATTAAAGTATGAATTGATTAAATTGTGTTAAAAGAATATATGTTATGCAACTTTAAAATGTACTTTCTTTTGATATAAATTGTATTAAAAGAATACATCCAGGCAACATTGTATATTGATATTTATGGTTGTTAAAAAAAGTTCATTTCCATTAATAATGCACAGAAAAAACTAAGTTTTTTTAGTAACACATTAGTAGCATAGGTATAGTATAGGTATGGTACTATGTTATATTGATATTATGAGTATTTTAATAACGATGCCTAAGTGGTATATATGGTTATAGTATTGTATAAAAATAATTTCCTCGATGGGGTGGTAATAAGGCTCTCAAGTGCAACACGTAATATGATTGACATGCTTGCAACTAGAATGGTGAAGGAGAAGGAAAACATGAAAATGAGAGCCAAGCTCTCCACTTGTCCAGATCCCATCCATGCGTGGCGTCCTTACCACCCTCAACCTCATGCTCATCTACCCTCATCATATCGCTTTAAATGTCGGCATTTGGTGGTAGAGGGGTATGAGTATGGCATTTTGTTTGTTTACTTCTTCCACCTATTGTAGTTTGTTATGGCTTCACTATCCCAAGGAGGATTGCTTATGGAGCGTAATGACTCTAAGATAAGAAAGGCACATTGCACCCAAGAGTACATGATTAGGTTTTTTAATGACTTTGTTAACATGCATGCCATGAAACACACTTGTCTTTCACTAGTTTTTGCACATTCAGTGTTTCTCTCCCACCTATTCGATCCCCTCATGCTTTCACCCCTTTATAAATATATGAGCCTTGTCTTAGGGTGGTGGATTTTAAGCATTGCTTGTTTGAAAGCAGAAGGTTCCCAACTATCGTCTTGTTCCTCGATGCCAAGGTGGGAGCTTAAATATTTGAAGGAAGGCTTGTCTATGCATTACCTAACATCACAATTTGTTTCTTGTATCCAATCTACTCGTTTATGTGTGTCATCTCTCTTTTGTAGTCTCTCTGGTCCCTGCACGTGTCAATTTTTTTTTTTTTTTTTTGAATTGATCGGAGAATCCACAGTAGAATTATTTTCATACCAACGTTTCAAATCCCAAGTGGGATCCATCATTAGGGTAGAAGAATGATGGAACCTTTCAAATGGAAGAACAAACAGTCGGCTAGAACCCTAAATTTTCTTTGTGTTGTCCCTTCACAACACAACGACAAGTCCCTCTTTTGAGTTAGTCACTTGTTACCCACTTCATCACCCCAAATCATTGTCTTTGAGGGTATTTCCTCTAGTTTTCTTGTATTGGTTTGTCGTGTCTGGTACCTTGGTACATTTTCAATCTGGTTTTGATATACTCACGGGTTGGGTTCTAGTCAAAGCTAACTTAAATTTTCTATCATGAATTCATTTTTTTCCTCTACAAAATCTACTCCCGTGGGAGGTTGAATGCACAATCCATTTTTAGTTTCACTATTTTGCGACATACTCTCTTTAGAAATAAATATTACTCTTCCTTTCTATGGTTGATGACACCCTCACTCTCCTTAGTCTCGTCGCTTTTGTAACATTGATTATCGATCGTCGTTGTCTCCTGCTCGCCCCTCCCTTATTTGTCCATAATCCTACTCACTGCTAATACATCACCCCAGGAAATGTTTACCTAACCATCGTGGTGGCACTTCAGGCACATATTCCTTCATCCATGACATCTCTTTGGTTGGGAATCAGTGGCTTATCACTTTAATTCGGTTCCCCTTGAAGTGAGGAATTAGATTATTCACTTAGAGGCAAGGGAGTTTGGGGATCGACTATATTTTTTTGACTCTAAGATCAACGACAACACCTTCAGGTGGACTCTTGACCCAAGAAAATTCAAAAAGATGAGGCTTTATTTCCTCCACTCAGTGTTTGTGCACCATCAACTAGAAACGTTGCTTCACATGGTCATCCATGATAAACAAGTTGACAATTATCAATTATTTGTAGTTAGGAGGAAATCAAGCAAATTCTTTGGGATATTAGATACAATCTTGATGATGTCATGGCCAAATTAACCTAGTTATAGTGTTTTGTGGTGTCAGACTCAGATTTTGGATCTGATACGTAACATGAAACACTAGCAGTCTATAAAAATAACTCAAAATTTGTAGTTGCTAATGAAATCATATTGAGATCAATAGACACAAATTTCCTCTACTCAATCTGTAGAAAGGAAAACATACAATAGAAACACATGCGATCATTCAGTTACAATGAACATAATATTTTTACTCAGGAACCCAATTGGGGAAAACCCCTCCTCTAATTTTAATTATATCAGATGAAAAAAATGATCTATTACAATGACAACTTCAATCCTTGAAGCTCAAACTGCATTGCAATATTAGTCTCATCCTAAATCTTCTCTCACCAACACTTAACCAAAATAGGCCTCCCACTTCCTCCTATTTATTTCCACAATTCTTGCTTCTAAAGAATAGGAAGAGCCCCTAATTTCTTGTGCAATCCCAATATAATTCCTCACCTACTACATGCAAACTTTGTACACAACAATATACAACAACAAATACAATTATGCCTTTTCCCTCTAGTGACTCATCTAGGAAATCCCAATTACATGCATGACTAGGACTATTTTTAGTAAATTTACTACTTAATTGAGAGATCAGTGGGCTAACAAAAATTACAACTACTCAACTAAACTCATACTGACTCTATTCATGACTACAACTCAGCTAACTGAGTTTCACTACTAGATTGCTACATCTTAGCAATCAATTCATGCACAACTCAACATCTTTCCCACAAACTCGAATTGATAGACTTAACTAAGTGACTTGGCCTTGCCACTCCTATTAACTACAACTCAAGCCATCATGTTGATGTGGAAATTTAAATTTATCCATTTGATGAAGGCACAAGTCAAGTAAAGCCTTTTCTTGTTACAATTTAACATAGTCATCAACGTTCCAGCAGGGATCTCGCCCCAAGGAAATTCCAATCCACTCTCTCCAATTTTCATATCAAATTAACAATTTCCCATGGTTTTTTTCATCTCCTTTAACAAACATGTTACTACTAGTTTTTATGTGTTCATTTCGTCATCATGGTTTCTTAGTATGTCATTTTCAAACATTGGTTTTTTGTATGGTTTACTCAGAATACACTCATGCAATGTAACTATATAGGAATAGCCATATCTCCCTAGATTAATCCTTTGTAAGTTTTTTGAACAAGTCTTTGGGAAGTTAATTTTGGTATCTAAGGTCTTTACTAATAGGAATGGTGAATTTTGTATTCACTATTGGGAATATGGGACCCTGGTAGAAATAAGCTATCAATGTAATAACAACTATCAATAATATAATGATATTTATGAAGCTTACCAAAAAAATGGTATAAAAAGACTTTTCGGTTTCATATTATGTTTATTATTATTATTATTATTATTATTATTATTATTATTATGTGAATAATAGTTATCTAGCTATATATATATATATATATATATATATATATATCTATAATGGAAATTTATGTTTAGTAAAATATTTTTTTGTAAGTTTGGCATTGGTGAGGCTACATCATGGTCATGTCCAAGAATAACACTCAAATAGGAGAGGGACTAAACCGGTGACTTAACATTTAAGAGTGCCTTAACAAGGCACCCAATCACCCCATGGACTTAATAAAATATTATAAATATTGACGAGATTGATTATAGTATATGTCTAATTTGTATATTAATATTCAATTCATTTTACAATATGAAAATGCAAAAATATTATAAATATTGATGAGATTGATTATTAGTATATGTCTAGTTTGTATATTAATACTCAATTCATTTTACAATATGAAAATGCAAAAATATTATAAATGTTGATGATTTTGATTATTATTATATGTCTAATCTGTATATTAATATTCAATTCATTTTACAATATGAAAATGCAAAAATATTATAAATATTAATGAGATTGATTATTAATATATTTCTAACTTTTATATTAATATTCAATTATTTTACAATATAAAAACTCAGAACTAAAATAATTATTAAATTTTAATTCAAATTAAAATATCAACCATATTTGTTTATGTATATAAAAAATGATACACTAACATACCAGGAAATTTTAACCAACTTATATACCATATTGTAAAGAAAAATATATATACATATCACCAAATGAATCTCATAGAATAATAATTAGTTTCCTCAGCATCTTAATTTTGTAATAACATGATAAAAAAATAAGAATTCACTGAAATAAAGGTTTTTAACATTTTAGAGATGCATTAAATATATATAATTTAAAAATAGGAGAATACCTTTTATTTTCTAAATCAATCACATTATCATAAGCATAAAATAATATAATAATAAACCAACTAATTGAAAAATAACTTCAATCATATAAAAGTTTTTGAAAAAAGCATAATTATAGTTCTAGTGGCTAGGCTTGTAGAGTTTTAACATTGTTTTATCACTATTCTTTTAGCATACTTTATTTCATCCTTACTTTACGACTAAAATAATTTAATGGCATGTAATAAGATAAAAGAATTAGTTAGTATAATCTAATTAACACATTAATTTATAACATACTTAACTAGCTACTCTTGTTGGTAAACAGTTATACGAAATTGTATGGATAAATTTATGAAATGATTTTTAATAGAGAAGCTCCTCTCTACACTAGTAGGATGTGTATTTTTTCTGTTAATCTATAAAAAAATATAAAATAAGACCATATAAAATTGTTAATTTTTAACCAATTACCACAAAATTAGGTTAATGATGATTTAAAAAAACCTTTTTTAAGAAAAAGTTCAGTGTAAGAATGCAAAGAAAGTTTTAATATTGATGCTAAAAATTATAATAATAACAACAACTAAAAAGCTTAAACAACTGGATAATCTTAATGGGAAATAGGTTTCTAAAGTATAATTGACTATTCCTTAAACAATTGGATAATCTTAATGGGAAATAGGTTTCTTAAGTATAATTGGCTATTCCTTGGCCTTTTATTGCAGTGTTTTAGGGTTTACTTCTTGCACTACCTTCTCATAATTGATAATGTCCTCCTATTTAAATATCATGGATATGTTTTTCCAAACATAATACTTGTTGGTTTGTTTTTCCTTTTTCTTTCCACCTTAGGAAAATTAATTCATAAGAATTTGTTCAAAAGCATATAAAATGATAAAAACAAAAAATTAATGAAAACACATAATTAAATAGAAAATATAAAAATAAGAGTAATTCAATTATTTGTTTTGATGTTGTATCTTACATTTTTGATCATTCTCTACAAAGTCTATTTTTCACTAAAATGTGTGACAAATTTTCACATAAATTATGTTGTATTATATTTTGTTTATTTCAAATGTTTATGTCACTTTATATTTTCAAATAATGTTTAATGGAAAATTAAGCCATTTCATACTTTGGAACATCTTCAAGTTAATGGATATATTGTTATAAATGATTTGCATCTTATGTCTTCCTTTAGGGAAAATAATTGTCTTAGTTCATCATCATTTTTATACTATGTGTTCAAACATCAATATATATATCATAAACTAAATAAATACCATGATTAATGCAGTATATAGGCCTCCATTAATACTTTAATGTACACTCTAGATTCCAAGAAGATTATATGGTTACAAGTCATGAAGAAGATGATTCCACTTTATCACTAAGGGAAGAACAAGAAATTATAAATGACGAGTCTTATCACAATATATGTAAACAATAAGAGGTAATTCATAATCCCATTGAACAATAAGGATATGAAAATGAAGGTAAATCAATTGGGGAACATGCTGGGAATGATTCACTTCATGAAGAACATGACCTTATTGGAAATCACAAGAATCAATAGGAAAATCAAATATGTCATGAATCCATCAAGGAAGATAAGTTGAGCGAAATTAAAGATGAGGTTAAGAAGACAAACCTCAATGATGACAATAACTAAACTTTTATTTCGCCTCCTTCTGAAAACAATGACTTTGAAACTTTCACCTTTCTCCAAACATTTGTTTCATCCTTTAATAATGTAGAAAGGGAAGAGTTTGTTAATGCATTATTTTATGAAGAACAACCTTATGGGTCAACAATTTAAGATTACCTTGATGGAATCCTAGATTTCCAAACCCTTTTTTCCCATCCATGTGAAGTGATGAACTATTCCCCTTTTCAAAATTCTGAACTCTATGATTCATCCTTAGATAATTTTGGAAGGTTGGAATTTAAAGAAGAACTCATAGACCTTCCTTCATGCCATGAAGCATGAAATGGCCTTGATGAGTTTGTTTACATTGGAAGAAACGATTGAGATATAAGATAATTTTACTTTGAAGTGGATCCCATTTATGATATTGACTATGAAGGTGAGGGTGATATTGATAAACTTGTACATAATGAACATTCGAACTTAGATATTTTTTAAATATCTACTAATGCTACCCTTGAAGAAGATGGAATAAATTTTCCCCGTCTTTTGGAAAAGGTTAGTTGTGAGGAAGTTGTCATAGATGTTGAGTGTCCATTACCTTGTATTTTAGAAATTATGGCCTTGACCTATGAGTGCTTTCACACTTTTTTCTTTCTCATTGACTTTTGATTGCTTTCCTCTTGATTTGGATTGTATCATTATATTGTTTTTCATATATCTCAATCAGGGTGGAAAAATTGGAGGAATCAACTTGTAGGATTAGTTTTATTGACATTATCCTATTTGGATAATTAGAGTTTGAAACCTTCTGGGCCATTTTGAGGCCTTAAGTCACTTTTTTATGGATAAAACCTTCCCACCTAAGTTTTACACCCCATGACACTATTTTACGCTCAAATATATTTTCAACAATGTAATCATCACGTCAATTAGGGTTCGTCTACAAAATTTATGCCTCTTGAAAGTTGACCTACCATTCTTGACCCCCATGGTTTTAGAGGATGCCACATTAGTGCTTGTTACTCATCGAAAATGGGCTAGTGACATGGGGAGTTGGAAGAGGACTCTAGAAGGGTCAAATATGTAACTCTAGTTGAAAGTTGAAGGAGTCAAACTTGACCCCTAGTTAGCTATCAGGCTATGTTATAACCAGGCCACTAGAGGGAGAATGAGTTCCATTCATTTTGATTGTATCTTATTCCACAATAAAGAAGAAAAAATGGGAGTGGGAGTGAGAGAGTATAAAAGAGCAAGCTAGTGTTACATAATATCTTATCATGGAAAAGGTCTAAGGTGACTCCATGGAGAGTGCCTTCTCCTTTGTACTTGCTTTATTTATATTCCAAACAAGAAAAAGGAGTAGAGAAACCTCACCTTCTAGTTGGGTTTTTTCCTGTAAGGGTTTGTTAGAGCATATATTGTGTTCATTTTGGTTGGTGTGTGATTATATTTTATTTTTCTTTATTTTCTATATTTTTATCTATTACATGCATAAGTAGAAAACAATAATTAATAAATATGGAATCTAAGGAAATTAACCCTCACAGTCTATATTTTTAGTTTCCTTTTATCAAATATATTGTGACAAAATATCCAATGGAATATCCATGAAAGTTTACAGATCATATTGGTATCATAGAAGGTTTCTTTGGGGAAGTTTAACATAAAGTTGTAAAATCCTAGCAATGGCCAACAAACATATTTGCATAAACCTAATATAGTAGAGGAGAGATTATTAAGGTTGGAAGGATAGGTCATGAATATCACCTACAATATGAACCTCCTTATGGTAACTCTAGAAAATAAGTTTTGAATCAGAGAAAGTGGAGGATCCAACTCAAAGGTCAGATTGAAGGGAAAATTGGGGAAACATGAAGACTTGAAAAAGGAGTCAAGGAAAGAACTTGAAAAAGAGCAGGAAAGTTTGAGTGTTAACAACCATTCATAATCCCTATTAAAGATGGAAGTGAATGTTGACATCATGTTGTACCAACGTGAGATTGATACCATAAAATTGAATCACTAGTCTCAACAATTAGAAGTATGTGTTAACATTTACAACATGGAAGAGGAGTAGAAAATATAATTTTCTAGGTTGAATTTAAAGATTCATGCCCCTAACCTAGCAGGAAATCCATATGGAGACACTTAGTCTAGAGAGTGATCCCCTAGTAACTAAGTCAAAATACTTTCGAACCCTCATAAATTCCCAATTCTACCCTATCAAGTATGTATAGGACCAATGGATTTGAAGAAACTACTTCAGGTAGAGGCAAGGGAAGAGTGTACAGGAGTACGTGATTTAATTCATGAATATAACCATCATGTTAGGTATCTCTCCCAAGAGCCCAAAGGTACTCTTTAAGTTTTTAGGGGGTCTATACAACCATCAATTCAAAAGTAGATGAATTTCTTCAAGTCGAGGATGATGGATGAGGCTTGTGTGTCGACATAACATTTGGAAAACATAGGCTAAAAGAAATGGTAGTCAAGTTTTTCAAAATAGAAAAAGCACCAGGAAGCAACTTCCATGTAAGGGAAGAAGAAGTAGACAAGAGAAGAGGAAAATAATATAGTAGACACTACTCATCAATGCAAGAAAACTATAAATAAATTTAATTATTGCAACATTAATGGCCACACAGAGGAGAAGTGCTATAAATTGCATCCAAAGTTTAACTTGAAGAATTAGAACAAGGAAGAGAAGAAAAATAATATTATTACTACATATTCAAGAAATCATGTGGAAATAAGCTCCGATGTGGATGAGAATATTCTATAACTTAATGTAGAAGGAGGTGAACCCTAGTAGCATTCAACATGAAGAAGAGAATAAGAGGACCAAGCTCTTCCACATTTAGATTTAGGTCAAGAATACCAAGATCGATGCCCTATTTGACTCAAGTTCATAGGCTAATATCATAGCAATAAACCTAGTGAAAAAAATTGGATTGGAGGTTCAATACCATCCTAGCCCATATCCATTGGGATGGGTAAACAAGGATGTAGAAATTAAGGTAACACAATAGTGTAGGATAAAATTTCCTATCAGTGCTAATTTTACTGATTAAGTAGAATTGGATGTAGTAACTCCACTTGATGTATATGGAGTTGTGTTTGGGAGTCCCTAAATGTATATGTCAGACACAATATTTATGTGGATATCCAAATGAAATCACCTCATGAAGGGTGAAAAATCATTCATCATCAATGCACACAAAGGAAGGTCCAAAATTTCATTTGTAAGTGGCAACCAAGCCAAAAAATTAATTAGTTCTAGCAAGAAATAGGTATTATTATATGTAAGAAAAAATTATTCTACTGAGATTGACAAGGGAAAAGGCATCCATGGAAAGGTGTACTAAAGAACAAAACATCAACTGGAAGGGTTGCTACAAGAAAACATGGGAGTGTTCCAGGATACTAAATGGATACCACAGAAGAGAGAAGTGGAGCATTAAATCCAACTATTCTTGGACACTCCATTGCCAAACATTGGGCTATATAGAAAATATGTTTTAGAAGTAGGAAAAGCGAAGAAGAGTTGCAATGACTACTAGAGTGTGGTTTGATTCGACTAATTTTCTCACCTTATATTTCAATAGTTCGGTTAGATGGGTATACTATCAATGTTTTATGGCACTGGCGAGATCTAATTCATACCAAAGAGAGAAAAATAAGGTAGTTTGTTATGTGCGATCTAGCATATATGAAATATTTTCATATATAGAAGTCATGTATAGAAGTTGCGGATATACAGAAGATATGCACATATATGGAATATATGCTTATACAGAAGATGTGTGTATATACAAAAGTTGTGCATATATGCGTACATGCATATCTTCCTTATATGTGTATCTTCTGTATATGTGCATATCTTCCGCATATGTGTAGTTTCCATACATGTGTAGTTTTTGTATATGCGTAGCTTCTGTATATGAACATATCTTCTGTATATACACATATCTTTCAAATATGCATAGCTTCCATACATGCACATATATTTCATATATGTGCAACTTTTGTACATGTGCATCTACTATATATGCGTAACTTCTTGATATGCACATATACAAAAAATATGCACATATACATAAGAAGTGCATATACAAAAGTTGTGCATATACAATAAAAACATGTGCATATATGAAAAAATTTCATATACGGAAGTCATAGATTCTATATGAAAGATATGAGCATATATGGAAGTTGCGCATATACAGAAGCTGTGCATATATGAAAGATACACATATATAGAAGTTGTGCATATATGTGTGTATGTGCACAACTTTGTTTGACTCAAATTTAAAGAAGAAACTATAAGAGAAAAATAATCAACACATTATGGAGATTGATTGTTTAAAAGAATCAATGATGGAGCAATATCATTTTTTGAAACAAGATTATGATGTCTTGTCTCAACAGCTAATTGAGAAGGATGAGGTCATTCAAAAGCTATAAGAGTCTAAGAAGGAACTTAAAATGGAAGTTAGTCTTCTTCAAAAATTTGAGATGGAGATAGTGGATGTTAAGGTGCCAAGCTCTCCTTACACACTTAATGATGTTTATTATCAAAATACTGAAGCTGATGATCATGATGCATCACATGCCTTTGTCATAACCAGTTTTGAAAATCACACTATTGGTATTAGATCCTGATTACTGAGCAAAATGGGATATGTCAGAGGAGGACTTGGGAAGAATGAACAGGGAATTGTTACTCCTATTAACCCTGTAGTGCAGACATCAATAGTAGGTCTTGGATATGATCATGTTGTTGCCTCATCACCAACATCCAACTGTGATGTGCTTGAAGAAAATGCTCCTAATAAACATATTGATGACATAGCTGCTAGTTTCATTCCAGATGAAAATCTTATGGCACCTCACTTTGAGTCTGAAAACAAAAAATTAAGCTATTTGCACATCTTCATCAGAATAAATTACCCAAACACCAACATTATTGATCAACTAGTAGTCCAACATTCAGATTGTTGTCGAAAAGACATGAAAAAATGAATTGTGGACCATTGCCAACCATCGAGATCAGCTGTGGATGGATTGATGAATGGTCCTAACATCATTTGAACCAATGCTTGAAGAATTCATATCACTTTATTGCATCAATTTTTTGTTGTTGATTGCAATTGTTCCCTTAGTTGTGCTTTAGGGGGGGAATTTATTGACAACGAAGACTGTTGATTCTTGCTTCTTTCGTAGTTGTGTTTTAGGGGATATAGTTAGATTGTGACAAAAATCATTATTGTTGCTTTGTTGACAATTATCATATTTTGTGTTTAATCAATGTGATGGTGATAGTGCACAAACAACTTCAGGAGTGGTGTTGTACAACATTTTCTATACTTACATGCCTCATTAGTTGTTTGTTGATTGATGGTGTTGCTTCTATTTGAAGCCCTGTCTTGGTTATTTACAGGAACATAATTTCTCTGCAGTTTTTTTGGAGAAGTTGACAGTGTTTTCCACCCTTGTGCCTCTGCAAAAGTCCTACTTCAAAGATCATCTGACCTCATTGAGGTTTCATGGTTCCCATCTTCAGAGTTTTGGTACTTCAACATTTCCTACTTCTTGATTGGAGTAGGCCTATGTTCTTTCCATTCAATGGATGATTATGGGATCTACAATTTCAACTCCATGAAAATTTGAGCATTGACATCTTTCTCTCTTTTTTGTGGGGGAGTTTTCTCCTATATGTTTTTCTCTCTTTCTTTGCTTATGAGAATTTTTCATGGGTACCTAATCAGTCATTGTTTCCAAGATATATTCTTTATTTATTTTTTAGTTACTCCCTATGTTTCGCTTAAGGGGGGTGTCAGAGTTGGTTTTTCCAATGCTTCATTTCCCTATGAGATAAATATGTTGAGCTGTAAGCTCACATAGGGACTTGCATTTGTCAATTTCTCATCGTTATCCTTAAGAACCACTCGACCTCCTCCATTGCTATATAATGGAGATCTTCTATGTACTTTTACATAACATTATGAGTAATATAATACTCTTACAGGTAGCAATGCTCGATCGTGGGAAGATAAGAGGTATGAATAGAATAAGGAAAGTAAAATTGCTTTAGTGAAAAAAAAAATACATTCAATTACATCTTCGTATCATAAATGAAAAATCAATGGAGTGACTACTAAGTCTACGAAGGCATACATATTCTACCCCCTCTAGTTTTTAATCTATGACCTTATATGAGAAAACACATGCTCTTAACCATTAGGCCCACTCAAGTTATATAACAACTAATAATAATGGAAATTACTAATGACAATAAAATTAGTAAAAACATAAGACAATATGATTTGTAGAAGTTAAAAGAGCGAAAACTACACACATTCTAAAAATTCAAATTTAATATTTCATCAATTATATAATTAAATAATATAGGAATCTTAAAAAAAAACCAAACCTTAGTAAAATCATATTTGATAATTTTCAAACATCTACTTAAATACAATACAATCTCACACTATGGAAGCTTTCTAATCTCATTAGGGATCACCACTTCAAATTACATCCCCAAACATTGAGATAATTTAGATTTTTAATTCACATAAAATTGTGGGTACTTCCTAAATCAATCAACACTATTACCTTTTTCTTCTTGATATGTCCTTCTATCTTGATGGTTTGAGGAGTGGTAATTCCAGCCAATGCATTACAAGATATGGTCCGATTCATTTCTTCTTTATCTAGGCTTTGTTCCTGGAGTATATCCTCTTCTTTTGGCCTTTCTTGTTCCTTTTCTTCTTCCTCTTCACAATCTATGTAGAATAATTTCTTCTCAGCACACTTATGACCTATAGCGTATTTTCTATCACAACCCTAACAAAGCCCTTTTGCTCTTTTTTCTTCCAATTGTTGTGGTGTCAACCTTATAGGTTGTGGAAGGCTAGGGGCAACAACACATCCATCTTGATAGTTGTGAGTGGTAGGCTTCCTGGTTGCCATAATTTTGCTTTCCGTTTTTCTTGCTAACCTGAATGCCTTCTCCAATGAATCAAGTTCCCAAAGGCGAACATCATGTTGGATATTCTCCTTTAAAGTCCCTATGAACACATCAATCCTATGCTCCTCTAGAATATTTTTTACCCTTATGTTCAATTTTTAGAACTCCTCAATGTGCTCCATCATTGAACCCTTTTGTTTGAGACTTATCAATTGGCTAAAAAAAGTGTTGCTTTTTGTATCCTCATAATGTGTTGTCATTTCTTTCATAAAAATTAGCCAAGTGACAATTTGTTTACAAGAGCAAAGCCATTGATACCATACAAACTGATTTGGTTCCAAATATAAAGTTGCAATACATACCTTTTGTGTGTTTTGCACATTATTGTGATCGAAAAATTGCTTCATCTGTAGTATCCATGTTGTGAGATCCTTTCCATCAAACTTCCTCATATCAATTTTTGGAATATGGTGGGTCTTCTATCCAACATTAGAGTCTATGAAATCATGATTAACATTTCTTTTGTTCTCATCATGAGTTCATTTTACTACCCTTTCACCATTAGTGACCATTTCTTGTGGCAACTTATTCAAATTTATCTTCAATTCTTCCATCTTATCATCTATGCCATCCATCTTAGCGTCCATGCCATTCATCTTAGATTCCATGCCATTCTTTAAACCATCCATATTAGCTTCGATGCCATACATCTTAGCTTCTACATCTTTCTTTAAACCATCCATCTTAGATTCTATTACTTTTTGTTCAAGTGACATTTGTTGCACTTGGTCTCATAATTTTGATATATCATGTTGCATTTCTTCCTCTTCTTCATGAGTCATGCTAGAGCTTTCAAGTTTCTTACTAGGTTTTTGAATTTCTTTCCTCGGGGCATCAATTACCGATAATAATTCTTTACTATGCCCTTTGAATTCCTTCAAACTAATTTTTCAAACCAAGCTTATGCAAAATTAAAAAAAAAAACTACACACCTTTTTTCACTTTGTAGGAGTTCAATATTGAATCTGATGTATCTATGTAATTGCGGATAATCCAGTTCTAAAATTGCGACCTACAGTATCCTTCTATGTCCTCTTTCCAATGCCACCAGTCTAATCGAATTTAGATTCTTCAAGGCGGGGTTATGCACAATCTCCCAAGATGACCTGATTATAAACCTTTCCAGAAGAGTGAACTTGTAAGAAGTGCCACGTGTCATTGTTTTGACCTTAGTATCTGAAAATATACACAAGAAACTATAGTCTATCCTCTTTCTGTAACTTCTTATGAAATTTCAATCTGACGCTTAAAAAAAAAGTTATGATGATTTTCCCTAGGTCACCTGTTTAGAATGAAATTCGGGAGTCTGCAAAAAGGCCAACCTCCTCAAAACATATCTCCACAAATATAGCTCAAAACGCTTTGAAATTCAGACCCGAGGTTCATAACAATTTCATCCCAAATGGTTTTTTTTTTTAGCATTTGAAACGTCACAGAAGAAAAGTTATAGCGCAAATGCCACGATGACCTATTTGGAGTAGTGAAACCATATAATCCAAAGCTCTGATACCAAATGTTATGAAACCAGCTCACAAAAAGATAGAAAAGATAGATCAACGCCTTAGAATTCAGCCTCTTCGAGGGGGAAACATCCTTTAAATTACACAAATGAATAATTCTTCGATGATTCAATGACAAAACCTCCTTTCTATATATAGGAATCTAAGGGGTCACAATATAACCAAGCCGATCTAAAAATAATAATATAAAGGCACAATAATAACAATAGAGGGATTCTATGGGGCACAGTAATAACAATATGGGGACAATAGGGGCACAACAATATTAATAAGGGATACAACTACAATAGTAATGGAGGCATCACTAATATTATAGGGACCTAACACTATCATGTTACCCAGTGTGAATCAATCTTACCCAAGCGGGATTCTAACAATGGAGGGATATTACATGCTCCTCCCCTTTTATGAACACCGTCCTCGGTGTTTGTTGTTCCGTTTCTTTTCCTTGAAACCTTGTTGAATACTTTTCTTCCTCTCATCTTTTTTCTCTCGTGTATCCTCTTCAGAAGTAAAGGCTTTCATTGTATTTATCTTGAACCACAACTCATTTGTGCAGCTAGATCTCTTTTTGGTTTAAGATATAATTGGTTCTAACAGAAAGTCTCCTTTGGCTCTACAATCATCAAATTTTTTTCATTTGGTGAGGCAACTGATATTTTTCATTTGGTGTGACGACTGAGCTAAGAAACACCTACTCTTACATTGATTCCATGCTCTTTTCCCAGCACACTTGCATACATGTTGAGTATATGTTTCATAATTCCGATATGCATTCTACATCCTATCCACATGAATCCAATAAACTCAGCACCATTAACAAATTACTACAATAGGCCCAATGGTCATGCCTATTGACAAAAATATTGTTTTCTTATAACTTCAAAATTGTACATTTCTTTTCAAACTCTCATATGAAGATAACAATTATCGAAAAACTATTTGTATCATGTTATAAATTAAATATCATTTTATCATTGGTGCATATACTATCTTAAATATTTTTATGACCAATAGGTCATATTTAAAATGTCCTAAAAGTGGACTCAACTATGCTCGTCCTTGACAGTTTTTCCTAGTTGCTCATGGTCACCAACAAGTATCTTGATTTTAACAATTTTCAACATAATATGTATGACACATTTTTCCCTTTCCTCATTCAACACTACAGGTTCCTAATTCAGATTTTTTTCTTTTATTTTAGATTGATCCATTTGTATCATCACTGCTAATTCAAGATTTATTAGCTTTTGTTAACGCTAAGGTAACTTGTAGTCCTTATTCTAGTATCCTCACATCCCTTACACAAATATCTTGCAGATTTAAGTGTAGGATATCCTACTCATGGCTCTTATATTCTGTGGATTTTGTTTCGAAGTGACCTTAATGAAGTCATCCCTTGTCATGTTGCCACTTGTTGTCTTGGTAATATAATTATGACACTCCACACTCCTATTATTTTAGTATTCATATATTGCAATCTATAATGGTAATCCACCAGGAAATTATTCTTGACTTCCTGAATCGAGGAGGTCATCCATTTCAACTATTTTCTTTCTGGATAACTATATATTTTTTCAGAGTATTATTAGTTGTTTACAACAATTTCATTCAAAACAACCTTAAGGGTTTAATTCTTCACCATACAAGTAATAAATTTATCATACCTATGATTTAAACCTTTATTTGCTTGATGGTAGTATTTTTATTGCATCCATATGCTTAGTAATTATGTCTATTTTCTTTCTAACCATGTGTATTGTAATTGTATCTTCTTATAGCGTTAACTTTTGCTTTCACAATCAGAGTATCACCTATGATACATCCTTTTATGGGATCATGAGAATCACATAAAGGCATAGTCGATTTGAGGTCCCAATCACTCTCTTTTTCATTAAATATATGTTCCATTTCTTTCTTACAGGTGATCTTAAGTTGGATATGACTAAAAACATCCATGGTGAAATCAGCATATACACTCCAACCACTTCATAATGTTGTAGAATATTCCACATCTATGAAAAAGGACAACTCATCTACATCTTTCCATTTAGGAAATATTAATAGATGCCATTTGTAACCTCCCTCAGAGTACTACTTTTTCTTACAGCTAGAGAAATGTTCAATTTCCCAAGTAAACCTAGAATTGTCAAAGTGAGTATTCACCATGACTTGACTCTCCATTTCTCGACGGCTTTCTTTCTCATTTCAAACCCATTAACAAAGCTGAAGAATCTTAGAAACTAGAAAGTGGTACGAAATACAGAGGTTCTTTGAAGTCTAGGTTAATTGCATTAACCCTCATGCAAGTATTGGGTTTCTCTTAATAACAAGGAAACAATTTTAGTTTTGGGCATTTGCCCTGAAATTGTACTAGGGATTAGCATCCCACAACATCCCTATCACCTTCCTCAATGATGGCATGACACTTGTGCAAAGGGTTCTTACTTTCAGAACCGTGCTCCTATTCTTGTCAAAGAAACCAACAAACTTGAGATGCAACCCTTTTGGTTACTAGCTCCAATATCAACACTCCCAACACTCCAAATATAGAAGTCACTTATTGGTTCACTTGGAGGTTGGAGCGTGTAGGCATACTCCAATCCTAAAGGTATTTCGATGACCATATTATTTTAATAAAGATTCGCGCACCCTGGCGGGATTAGACTTATGTATACAATGGTCGAGGCATGTATAATTTAACTGAGTCCTATCCTTACTTATGTATTTGACATATTGATCATAAGTCTTATTGGACTATTTTCCGATATTATATATTTTTTTGAACAATGCATGTGTTTACTCAAGTTCAAAAAGGTCAAAGCATTTATTGTTGAGGCTCAAACCCTAGATGTAAAAGCAAGTGCTACACAAAAATGTTGGCTAATAAAAAAGAAGACAAGAATCAAAAGGTTTGAGGCTTCTTCTTTAATAGACACTTCTCATGAGTTGTGATAAAAAAATCCCAAATGTTACAGTATTTAAATGGAATCCTCCTTTACTGGGAAATCTATAGTTGCAATTTTTATCTCTTCTCAAGATTTGCATCAAAAGTAGACTAGGATAGGGATGCAGTGTTGTTTTGCACCAATTTTTTGAAAAACTAACATTTGAATCACACTTGTCTGAAATCAAAATGCTCATTAATTATTTCCTTTCTCATTCCGCTAGTGATCAAGTCAAGAGAAACCACATGCTCTACAATTCAGGTGGAGGCAGATATACATTTACTTCATGGGTTTCATTATGCAATGCTCATACCCACATGAAAGAGAGCCAATTACACACTAGCATGGATTCAACTTAAATTCCAATCTATTAAGTGCCAAGGGATTCACAACTCAATCTTATTTTATTCCTCCCAGTGCTGAATAGTTCTAAATTTAAGATGCATGTGCCAGTTTATATTTTATATGGCTACGAAAGGTCCATACAATATCATTTCAAATCATATGCATCATTTTTGTCTCACTCATAATAATTCAAACAAAATTTTATGTTAAATATTTTTAAAAAATGCCCATTATTATATTCGTTTCCAAAACCATGCTATGGAAAATGACATAAGCCATAAAATATCAATACAGGCCTTAGGTCAGAAAGGCCTTCTCAATAGAAGGTTAACCAGAACCCATGAAGTGAGTCCATTAAAAAGGAGATAACTGAAAATCCTTCAAGACTCCAAGAAAACATTGTTTGCTATCATGCATCTCTTGACATCGAGGTATGATCCTTGATTGGTTGTCAGAGAACCTTTTCTCTTAACTACACACACATTAGAGGGATTTATTCACTTTTTTTCAGTAACTTCATTTCACCAAGGAGAACTTCCTATTCATAATAAGGTTTCTTAAGTATATAAAAGAAAATTTTACACATAGAATAACTCTTAATGTCTCATTAACAATAAAATTTTTCATGCACATTATCAAACAAGTGACGAAGATACTTCAACGGTTGTACTCACACTCCCTCATTTCTAGGCTTACGATAATGCCCATTAGGCCCGAGGGTTGAGCCTAATATTTGATAACACTTGTCATGGACCTCTACGTCACTCCATTTCTTTTTCCATTTGTATATATACACTTATAACTATTTCCAATCTTATTTACTTGGTGTTATGATAGCCATTATGTTAATACTTGTTGTCAAATATCTCATAGGAACTCGACCCTTTGGGCCAAGTTATATATATTCTTCTCCTTTCTTTTATCATAGCCTATACAAGAGCTTCTTAGATATACTAGAATTCATTGGGTTGTGTAGCTACTCTTGAACCTATCCCCCGCTTGGATAGACTAGGTATAATGCACATGTTCCCTACCCATAGGGGTAATTTGTAACTATATCATTAATCATTCAATCTGCATACTTTGGTGAATACCCTACAATTTTTATATTAATGGCATGGGTGGATATGGCGCATGCTAAGACCTTCCAACTTGGACTTAAGACTTACAACCTTAATATTGATTTCACATTGGTTTCTACGACGCAAGTGCCTTTCCCACACACCATGTAATTTATTAAAGCCACCATGTCACTTATTCAATAATGCCTTAGTACCATAGTCAATAATAAAAAAAAATTGTTAAACCTTTAAGGGGGATATGCCTGGGCGGTGTGCTACGAGTCATTTTTTCCTCATCACCTCTTCCACTTGCGATTCACATGGGTATGACTGGGAAAGAGGTTGGGTTGCGTTAAATAGTCTCAATTACTTGAAATAATCCAACGGTGGTGACTCCCTCTCCTTGAACCCTAACCCTTATCCTTTCGAGATACTTTGATCTGCTTGCGTGACAACACTTCCCTATTTTCTTTTCAGGGCTTGTTTTTTATCAGTTCCAACCTGTGGTTGCTTGGAATGAGAACAACTGATATCATTGTGGAGAATTATGTCATCCTCTCACCGATGCAGGGCTTCTACCATAGTCTTGTGTTCACTAATATTACTTGTTTAAATGGCATTGTGATTTTATGATCAGGGTCACTTAAAGTCTTCTCTCTACAGTACTTAAGCTTTTCACAAGTGATTTTCTCCTTTCCTTGCTTGCTAAATGGATTCATTTACCAACTATGGTGGTTATTCTTCTAACTTTTATTGCTAATGGGTTTTATTCCCTCTCCTCCAGCGACTCTTTGCAACTTCAAAATTCGATATTCTCCCTTGCAACATTTTTGTTGGCTATCCTTGGTAAATATAGTATCCATGCCACTATATTTTCATAATCCAGATGCATTCATGTTGTTTCTATGTTCGATGATTACCCTCACTGTGACAATTCCTCTGCGAACGGGTATATGGAATTCGATGGTCAGGACTGTATTAATATTTTGATTCCCATCCCATCGAAGTCGCACTGGGTAACTTTAAATTTTATTTGTTCAACATCACTTGGGTATCACTTGCTTCCCTCCTTCCTAAGCATATTAGCCGTAGAATAGACCTTTTATTTAAGTTCTCTATTGTTCTCCCTGGGGGTTTACTCAATTGTTTTCTTACCTGCAAACCTTCAGCATTCATCCCTACATCTAGGGGATCTCACTTCTATTGCTACACCTATAGTGGATTTTGAAAGTAGGGTTTACTGTATATACCCTATTGCACTACGATCCAGAAGTGGCTCACCAATTTAAGAGTATCAATGTGACTGTGGTCTAAATTCCTCTTTTCCCTTTTCGAGAACCTTCCTTACCATCTAGATTGGATTTCGTGGTCGAACTTCTCAAGGAATGTATTTTCCTTGGAAATTCCCAACCCTTTATACGACCAACTCATGCTTCCTTTGTTCATACGCATTATAATTGCTACATAATAATGTTACTCCTTATTTTTCGTTGATGCAAGGTTCCTACAGGAGGCCGAGAGTATACTCTTTACGAAATCTACCCCAACTTCCTTTACTTTGAAGTTCTATTATATGCCCGCTATTAACCTTTGTGGTCATTTCCTCAGTTTCATTTTGTTTATGGCAGACTTTTAGGCGCAAGCTCCTGGGTACCCTTCAATATGCAGGGTAATGTTCCTCCTTGCTTGGTCTTTTTTTTTTCCTATCAGGTACTAATATTTACCTTTGCTGATTCTTGTTGGTTTATTATTTGTCTATAGGTTTCCCCACTCGCCAGTTTCCAAATTCTTAATGGTTAACCTTCTTGTAAGGTGATTTGACATTGCTGACAATCTCCTCCATACCTGAATGCCTCCAAGTCAGTTTCTCTAGCCAACCGAAAGATGTTAAGTGTAAATACCTATAAAGGTTTCTACATACTCGCTTCATAATATTTGCAAAGTCCAAGGGTGTTAGAAGCATTGGAGAATTAGTCTCAGTTTCCCTTTCCAATGGTTTTGTTAATTACTTTGTTTCGTTTCCTTTTGGGATGCATATTCACTTTTAGTATATAGATTAACTTCAGCTTTATTCTATAGTGACCCCAGGGTTTTCATTCTATTTCTGTAATGTACAACCCTTGTATTAATACTTTTGGCTTATTACATTTAGTGTATTTTATTTGACCTCGGTTTATGGATCTATTGAGACTATTATAAAGATTTTATCTCTGTAACTCACCAAATTTTCTTATTGTGTTGCTAGATCTCAACTGTGCTCACACAATAGTGTAATATTTGAATTTTTGGATTCATGAGTTACTTAGTTTTCTTAATGCACATTTCAATTGTCACTGTAGCTTTGCAACCTATCCGAACTTTTCATTTATCAGGATTATATTGAGGGGTGCTCTAATATAATGGTCCCCACTATACCCCTTCTGGGTTATATCTCCCTACAACAATGTTCTTTAAAATTCTATAATTATATTATTGTCTTGAGATTAGGTAGCTTTACTATGTTGAATGTATCATTTCTAAGAAAGGTTCCATCAATTCATTTTTCAATATAGCTATATCTGCCTAAAAAATTTTCTGCCATGTTTATTCCTATATTAATCCAAATTTACATTTACCTCATTCTTAGTTAATCCTTAACTATACCCAAGCAACCTTTTCACAAGGTTTCTCATGAAGTAATGCAATAAATTTTTTTTTGCAACGTACTGTTCCTACTCAAACCTTCTTCTAAGACGATAATTTTGGTTGAATAAACTAATACATATCAGAGTCCCTATCGACCATTCTAACCGAAGGAAAGATAGGATTGTCTCATTCATTCTAGGTTGTGGTCAATTTGTGCATCTCGCAAATAATTTCTCTATCATCTTCCTAGTGCAATTAGAAGTTTTAATAGTTATGTTTATAAATTTATAACAAAACTAACTTATGTAGATCTATGTTTCTCCTAATGGTGTAATCCAACTTGAATTTACATGCATGCTGCTTGTATTCAACCCACTGAGGATAAATTTGTTAGTTATAATAGTTTAATTGAACATTTCTCATGGGAAACAAATCATTAATCTTGGTATCTAATCTGTACAAATTTCTCATCTTGTATTTCTACATTCGGTGTAACAAGACTTATATACAGATACATTCTATACTCATAATCCTGTACTGAATTGAGTTGTTTTCCTATCCCGCTCATAGGAAATGTAAACAAAGTATACTTGCCTATAGCTAATATTGTATAGAATATTAGTATCCATTTCTAGAAAACACAGTAGTATTGTCACTGAAACTCATAGCTTATGGTTGTCTCTTCCTAAGTTAGTATCATAACCTATTATGAATTTCCTTCCTAAAATAAAAATTCACAACACCAAGGCAATTTCAAATTGGATTATGAAGCTCAGCATAATAACTAATCACTTAGTCTCTATTATGCTCAAGTTAATAAATGTTAACATACTAATAACAATTCATCTATAGGGTAGCCATGCATTCGATTTCATCTATAAAAATAACTTGTGAGTTTATTCAAGTAATGAAGAGTTATTAACATAAGAGCAAATGAAACCCAAGAAACATGTAACACAATTAATTCAAACCAGCTTGACCAATATGTGGTCACTTGGAAATCGAACACCACCACCCAACCAAGAACTGATTTTCTCCAGTTCACCCATGAGCTGAGTCTGCTTGCCCAAGATTCAACAACCTCTGTGATTCCCTCAACAAATATTTAATACATGTCTTTCATGATAAATTTTCATTTTAGTGGTGTCCCGCTTGTGGATATTCTTATCCACTTGCCTAGGATTTAATTATAAAACCTCACATTTCTCTCCCGCGATGCTTTCATGTTTTTTCCAAGCTTAACATCTTTCTAGAGCTAAGCAACCTAATAGATATTTATCTCCCATACATTAAGCTTATTTAGAATTTAATCTAGAATTCTTATCATAAAGACTTATCCATTCGTGTTCACCAATGGAATTTTATTTGGCAAGAGTCTCAATTCTAGGTGTTTTGTTTCCAAGAACATAGATTCCACTTATTATTTATTATTCATTTACATAATGTTTTTCATGGTTTATGTTACCCAATGCAATTCAATCTTACCCAAACAAGATTCTAACAATGGAAAGATATTACACCTAATATTTATTTTGTTATGAATTAAATTTAAATATAGTAATAAAATCGGTATTTTAATTTATATAATAAAAAAAACTAATTTATAATTACTATTAATATATTATTTATTTTAATATTTTAATATTATTTATATATCATAATTTCTTTTATCTAAGTTTTTTTTATAATTTTATTTTTATATGAATTTAAAAAATATTTTAGAGTCTACCCATATACCTAAAGTCTACCTATATTGAGTTGTTTGATAGTGAACGATTTCAATGAAAGTCGCTTTGCATTTATTGAAATAAGGATAACCTTTTTCTACCTATACTGTTTTGGGTTGTTTGATAGTGAACAATTTCATTGAAAGTGGCTTTACACTTGTTGAAATAAGGATAACCTTTTCTTGTCCGTTCTTACTCTCCCTTTCTCTCACTGACTCCAAAAAGTTATCGTTTGCTTGCTGTAAGTTATCGTTTGTCCGTGATTTTAAAGAGAACAGAAAGCAATGTGCAAGTCAAACATTCATTAACGTCCTTCAACGTCAACTCTCCAACTTTGTGATTCATGTGGAAGACAACATCACTGTGAATTTTTGATTCATGTAGAAGATAACATCAATGCGAATTGGTGATTCATGTAGAAGACAATTTGGGGTTCAATGTAAAAATCACATTTAGAGGACCCTCCAATGAACCTAAGTCATACTGAATTTTATCATCTCGCGGTGAATGAATGGTGGCTTTGCTTATGAGGAGAGCCTTCATACATTTCCTTTAATTTCAGTCCGATAGACATCTCTTTCTGTCATTGTTTGCTGCTTCTTGTTATATTCATAAGCTGCCCTCCTGTATTTTTTTAATAATTCATGCTCTCTTCTAGTATACTCTAATTTCATCTGATATGAAGCTTTGATCTCACTTGCTGTTGCTCCAAGCAATGGATACTTTAACCGGAGCCGCAGGCAATACCATTGGCAGCGCTATGATTGTTCCGATCACCCAACTTATCCAAGAGATAGACGATATATTTCATTTGGAAGACAACCGTGAGCTTCTGGAAGAGCAGTTATATCGTATGAAGAGCCTCTTGCTTGATATTAGCTCTCAGTTCCAACATCAGCAGAGGGAGGCACCGGATTCTCTGAAGAATTGTTTGCTAAGGATGCAACGCAAAGTTGGAGAGGCCAGAGAGTTGATCCATCGCTCACAACGCCCCTGGCTACAGCAGTGTATTGACTGCCTCTTTTGCAAGCCCAAAGTCTTTAAGCAAATCCGAGAGTGGAACAGTACCATTCGTGACCTCCATGATCAGTTTCGGACCGATTTTTCCGTGTTTTGCAGTGCTCAACAGATTGTGTCCGCGGCACCACAACAGGCAGACGCACTACTTCAGGACGAACCTGACACCGGATTGGTCGGGTCGGAAATTAAATCTGCGGAGACTCAGCTACAGAGTTGGGTCTCAGAAGATCCAAATGTTGACGTAGTTGGTGTCTACGGTATGGGTGGTGTTGGAAAAACAACGTTGGTTAAAAAGGTCTACAACACCTACAAGGTTAGCAGTGTTTTTGATCATGTCATTTGGGCTACAGTTGCTCAATTTTCAATTCTGCAAATACAAAATGATATTGCTTCTGCAATTAATTTAGATCTGAGCAACTGTTCCGGTGATATGAGGAAGATGAAGTTGTGTGCATATTTGAAGACCAAGAAATTCTTTTTGGTTTTAGACGACATGTGGAGGGCACTCTCTCTGAAAGAATTGGGGGTGCAGTTTGGCAAGAACAAAGGGAGCAAACTTGTATTCACAACTCGAAATAGAGATATGATTCAAGAAATGAATGCAAAACAGGTCACGGAAATACAACCCTTACGAAGAGAGGAGGCCTGGGAGTTGTTTTTAAAAGTAGCTTTCGAAGACGGCCATGTTCCGAAGAATATAGAGAATATTGCGCGCCAGGTAGCCGAGGAGTGTAAAGGGTTGCCGTTGGCAATAAATGTAATAGCCTCAACAATGATACGCAACGCAGCTGTAGATGATTGGGAGCTTGCCTTAAATCAAATGCAAAAAGTGGATTTAAATTTTCCAATCACCCATCCTCGAATTAGTGGAGAATTGTATCAGCGATTGAGATGGAGTTACGACAGTCTGCCCGATGCTAACTTGAAAAACTGTTTCCTTCTCTTTGCCATGTTTACTGAAGATGCTGCTATACCAGTGGAAGCGATGGCGCAACTATGGATCGCAGAAGGCCTCGTTAAAACCAAAGAAGATTCCAACTATGGCTATGTCTTAAAGACGGCGGAGAGCTATGTAAAGTTACTTGCAAATCGCAGCTTGTTCCAGGTGGAAGAGGGTGTTATCAATGTCCATGATGTCCTCCATGACATGGCTATTTATATTGCAGAAAATGAGGAGAATTGTGTATTGAGGGCACGTCAAAGTCTTCAACATTTCCCTGACATCCCAGGTTCAGAAAATTGCAGGCGAATATCAGTTTTGGGCAATGATATTAAGTCTTTGCCAGCAAAGGAGTTGAGATGTCCCAAGCTAGTTTCTTTATACGTGGGAGAAAATGAGGGATTGAAAGAAATTCCAGAAGCATTTTTACTGAACCTCACCTCTTTGAGGGTATTAGACTTTCATGGCACGGCCATACGATCACTGCCAACATCATTGTGGCAATTGACACACCTCGAATTTCTGTTTTTGGGTTTCAGTGAGATTGAAGATATACCTGAAGAAATAGGTAATCTTTCACATCTTCAATTTTTGTATCTTAACTTCTGTAAAAATCTAAAATCGTTGCCTTCTAGACTAGGAGAACTTCAAAATCTGAAGTATCTAAATCTTCACGGTTGTAATTCGATAAAAATCCCTGATGAGATTAGAAAGCTTCCGCACTGTGAGATTGTGGTTAAAAACGAGGAAGAGAGGTAACTCACTCAGTGTAAGTTATAAATATGTTTTTATGAGATGAGTTTTCAATATTAAGATTTGTTTTTAATTCATAATTATGTAAATATGTAATATATGTAATGAATTTTAAATTGCACTTTATTTAAGTTTTTGCTTTTGCCATATTTTGTGTTTTGAAATTTTCATGATTAATTATACTAGTTGGTTTGAAACATATAAACTGAAATTTTTTTTTATTTTTTAAAAATTTTTAATTTGTAATTTAATTTAATATATAATATATAAAATTTTAAAATTTATTAATATTGTTTATAATGTTATTTAAAATTTTGAAAAGAAATGGTAAATATTTTGAAAATTCTAAACTTTCAAGTAAATATCACTTATATTGAAAAAAATGTTACAATACTTGAAATATCACTTATATTAAAAAAATTTGTTCCAATAAATATAAAAAATAATCATTGTGAATTTTTTATATTGTAAATTAAAAATAAATAAAATAAATAAAATAATTTAATAGTTTTTAAAATTAATGAAAACTATTTAATGTTAATGTGAAGTTTATGAAATATAAATACTTATAGTAAAAAAGTTCAAAAAAATATAAAAAAATAATCATTATATTGTAAAATAAAATAAATAAAATAATTTAATAATTATTTAAAATTAATGAAAATTATTTAATGTTAATGTGAAGTTTGTGAAATATAAATAATTAATTGATTATGAGAGGTATAAATTATATTTAAAAGTATAAAGAATAAAGTAAAGGTTGAATCAACAATTCAAATAATTAAAGATGGAACAAAAGAGAATGGTGATTTAAGGGAGAAAAATAGTGTCTGGAAGACCAATAATGATTAAACACAAAAAATAAAAAAGAGAATGGGTGATATGATGAAATTTTATGATTGGATAAATTTGTAATCATATTTACTATTATAATTATTAGGTGTTTTGTTTTTTTAGCTAATTATTAGGGTTTTTTACTTTTACAATTTGTAAAATTATATGTTAGGAGAGTTCACTTGTTGACTTAAAAATTTTGGTTTTCTCAAAGAAAATACAATGGCTAGATTATGTTAGTTATATGTTTTTTGAGATAGGTTTTGAACTAGTTATTAATTTGGCCTATGAATGATTTTCTATAGTAGTAAGGAATTTGATAAACTTCTTGGTCAACCATAATGCCACATAAGTGGAAAATATGTTTTAGCTTTAAAATGGAAACCTATATGGAAAGATTTATTAATTTAAGAGATTAGGTACCCACTAGCCATAAAGGTCTTTTTAAGGTATGTTCTTTTTATTTCGCAAGGAAATGAGAAGCTAAGATTCAAATAGGCCGAGTAAGTGGAGTTTTTAGAATAGTATTTTTTTTTTATCTAATGACAATGAGAATAAGCATGAAGGTATCATTTGGTATGGACAATTTTCTTATAAACTTGGTGGTGGATATGTTATCAGGAAGATTGGAGTTGACGACATCTAAAATGGGAAGAGATATTTTCTTTTGAATTTCTATAATAGATTAAATATCTAGAGAGATTCGCTAAGATGGTTAAAGACAAAGATCAAAGAGGGATGGCCATGAGGCCAAAATATGAAGGTGTCATTGATAAATAGAAACCAACATTTAGGCTTAACGAAAGTTTTTTAAGGCTAAAATATCAATATGTTTCATAAAAAATTTAGCAACAAGAGATAACAAAGAGTCGATGGTTGTACCTTTGGTTTGATCATTGCATATCCCTTTAAAGGTGAAGAGAAAGTGACACAAATAAAAAATAATTTATTTATTTTTGCAATATATTTTTTATCACATAATTATCAATTAACAAGGCCTTTAAGACTTATTTACACTACACCAACCCCTGCCCCTGTTAAATTTTCTTAGGGATATATTGTTCTCTGCTTTAGATAATTGCATTTCTTAAATTACATATTAAATTCACCCCAAATCATCATAACAATATTCATATTTACAACATTTTTCAACAACATATGCAATTATATAGAAAGAACATCATCATCATCATTGTTGGGAACACAAAGGAACAATAGAAGACAAGAATTCACATATAAAGACACCACAATTGATTGGAGACCAGCGAAAAACTCAATAGGGGAAAACCCTTTCAATTTTTTCTTCTTATAAGATTTTCATTGAATCATTAAGCAAGAGAGAGAGTACAATGATGCATATCTTCAACCATAATCCTATCTAGCAAAAAAAAAAAGAAGCTAAAGAATGAGTGAAGCCACTCTTGAAAATGATTTTATAATTCCTCGTAGGTATCGTACTATGGATGATATAATGGAAAGAACATTTTATTTTGATAGTTCATTATCTGAATATGCTCCTCATTAGCATAATTTTGTTGTTCGATGCTCTCTTGAAAATGTTCATAACATTGGGGAAACATCTTGCAATCGAGAAGAACATCATATCAATAACGAGGATGCAAATGTCCACACTAACCCTCTGGTGTGTCCAATTGCATGTTTTGACCAAGGCCAAAGGTTGCAAAAAATCCATGGTGGAGGTAATGATGACATTGTGTGTGATGATTTGGATGATAGTTTAACTGGCCATTTGTTAATTTGGAGCCAATTGCTCGAAAAATCAGATCTTCAAATCCCACTTCTCAAAGTAATGTGGTCCCACCAAGAGAATCAATTATCCCTTATAGTATTTTGCGTGGAATAATGGAGGTAACACAAATATATTTTTATTTTTGCTTCAATAGTGGTTGTTTTATTACATTACTCTATTTACAAAGTTTTGTTTACTAAACTTATAAGTTATTTTCTTTTCTTGGAATAGGATACAACTCGTTTTAATAGAGGTCTAGAAATTAATTCCCAAAGTGTTTCATCTACTAATATGAGAAGTGAAGATGAAGCATGTCATAACCTTCCTGTGCATTCTCCTTGACGATCAAATTGCCAAACTAATGTAAATTTTCAATGTTTTTTATTTTCTTTTCATTTTTTAAAATTTCTAGTTGGTTGGACATTGAATTTTATGGCATATTTTATTTTCTTTGAACATGACACAACTCATTTCAATAGAGGCATACAAATTAACTTCATAAATGTTCCATCTACTAATGTTAGAAGTGAAGATGAGCCATCTCATAGCATTCATCCACATTGCCAAACAAATGTAAATGTTGATTGCATTTGATATTTTTGTCATTTTTTCATTTACAGTTTGTTGGACATTGTATTTTATAACCTTTTATGGAGTAAACATGATTTCATCTCATTAGGTTGGAGATTTGGAATCCAAAAAATCAAATTGTAAAACTAATGTGGATGTTCACTGTATTTGATTTGTTTTCCATTTTTGAATCTTTATTTGTTGGACATTTAGTTTTATAACATATTTTATTTTTTTGAAACAAGAAACAACTCATTTGAATAAAGGCATAGAAACTAACTCCCAAAATATTCCATCCACTGATGTTAGAAGCGAAGAGAAACCATCTCATAACCCTCATCCACATCAAGAAACAAATGTAAATTTTGAATGCATTTGATTATTTTTTCATTTTTTTCATTTATAATTAGTTGGAAATTAAATTTTAAAATATTTTATGACAAAGAGACCTTTACATCCTCTCAGGTTCACGAAATGCAGACCATAAATTTGGAAAGACCCTGTCATAGATTCATTCCACATGCTTCAAATTTGGGAAGGGAATCTCATGTTCCTGAAGATGAAGTACATTTTAGAAGAAATTTTACTCTTCCAAATGGTTCTCAACATGGTTCGACCAATAGAGATCATATTCATTTTGATGAAAAAATGGTTGAAGTGCATAAAATATTTCGAGCAAAGATAGATAGCTTGCCAATTGTCCAAATGTGCCACATTAGCTAAGAATCATTACCCAGAATCCATGTTTTGAGACATTCTGAAGGAACTGTTTGTAGATGATGTAAGAGTGAAAGTGGAGCCCATCGTTTTTGTCGATATAATAACATGGTGTAGGAATTTATAGGGTAAGTTCCTTAGATAGAACACCAAAGGACACTGCCCACAAACAGATCACAAATCAATACACCCGTATTATTGACGTGGTTAAAACCCTCAAAGAGGGAAACAGTCCACAGCCTAAGCCAACGTGACCACTTCAAAAAAATTATTAATAAAATAAAGAAAATTTACGTAAGCTTCTCTCATGAATGATCACCCTACAAATGACCCTCCATGCTCTTTAAATAGAGATCATTAACCAATAGGGTGTTAAGCCACGAATCAAGTGTCGGTAATACCAAGGAGAGAATGAATTGTTGGATCACTTCATGTCTAGAACATATTGTGACCGTCAGATTGTAAGTTACAAATGTACATAGTAAAGAAATACACTTTACCTAACTCTACAATAGACCAAGTTATACTTAACTATTTCCTATGTGTTGGAATATCCTAACATCACCCCTTAAGAAAAACCTAGGATAGGATTGAAGGATGTACAAATATGACACAATAGGAGAAGGAAGGAGGCATTAGAGCCTATCCCCCCTTAATGACAACTTCCTAAACTCCAACCATAAATTGAAGTTTAGTAAACTTCGCCTCTGTGAGAGACTTTGTAAAGATGTTTGCAACTTGATCATCGATTGAACAATAATGCACTTCAAGAACATGGTCATGAATGAGATTTCTGATGAAGTTCATGTGTAGTTCAATGTGTTTGTTGTGCTGATGTTGGACTGCATCTTTGCATAGATGAATGGCACTTTGATTATCACACCAATGTGTAGTCAGATGCTGATACTGAAAGCCAGACTCTGATAGGATCTGACAAAGCCATAGAGCTTCCTTACTAGCTTCTACTGTACCATGATACTCTGCTTGTACTGAAGAAAGAGAAATGGCACTTTGTTTCTTGCAATACCATGTAATAGGTCCATAACCAAGAGTGAAGACATAACCTACAGTAGACTTTTGATCATCAGGGTCACCAACCCAATCATAATTAGTGAAACCAACCAATAGAGGAGATTCTTCTACACTGTAATGAATCCCAAACTGCACTGTACGTCGAACATAACAAAGTATTATTTTAGCTGCTTTCCAATGACTTTCATGTGGGTTTTTCATAAACTGAGTAATAAGGCCAACAACGAAGGAAAGGTTAGGACGGGTATGGGTCAGATACAAAATTTTTCCTACAAGTTGGAGGTATAAGGTAGCATCAACTTCAGGGGAAGTACAAGTGAATGAAAGTTTGGCTCTAGACTAAAAGGGAGAAGGGTTCGGCTTACAGTCTTCCATGTGAAAGTGGCGTAGAAGATCACAGGCATACTTGGACTGGGGAAGGGAAATACCTTCCTTGGATTGCAAGACTTGAAGACCAAGAAAATAATGCAAGTGTCCTAAGTCTGTCATTTCAAACTTCTTTTTAAGGCTGGACTTCACATGGTTTATAAGATTGGGATCACTACCAGTAAGGATAAGATCATCAACATAAGGAACAAGAATGATAAGAGACTTACCCACTTTCTTGGTGTAGACATTATTATCAGAATGAAACCTAGAAAAGCCAGTATCTAAAAAAAAGCTATCCATTTTGGCATACCAAGCCCGAGGGGCTTGCTTGAGAGCATAAAGGGATTTCTTAAGCCAACATACAAGGCAGGAATATGTTTGTATAAAGCCAGGAGGTTGTTCCATATAGATTTCTTCATGCAAGTCCTCATGCAAGAAGGTAGATTTAACATCCATTTGATGGACTTCCCATTTGAAAGAGGAAGCAAGGGAAAGAACAAGGTGGATAAAGTTCATTTTGGCAATAGGGGAGAAGGTTTTAGTATATTCAATGCCTTCAACTTGTGAAAAACCCTTATCAAAAAGACAAGCTTTATGTTTATCAACTTTTCCATCTAGTCCAAACTTGGTTCTATAAACCAATTTGCATCTAACAAGTTTTTGTCCCTTTGGAAGAGGAACAAGATCCCATGTATCATTTTCCAATAATGAACGATATTCTTCATTCATAGCTGCATCCCAATCTGGATGGCCTGAAGCTTCTGCAAAGGTGTTAAGATCATAATTCGCTAAAGCTTGAGCCAGTAGAGAAGATGCTCTATCAAACTGAGAACGTGTACGTCATTGATCTATAGGATCACCTGCAAGAGCACCTGCTGCATCCCGAGTAGCACGAACCCATTTTGGAAGCCAAGGAGCTAAAGGAGGATCCTGAGAAGGTGGGAAAGGATTGTCATCCTCACTGTCATCATCTAAAGAAGAAATATTTTCAGAAGTAGAAGGGATAGAGAAAGGTGGAATATTAGCCGAACTAGGCTCGTAGGCCGTTATATTTTTAGCAAACTTTACATCTCTTTTAATGATAACATTTTTTGACTTAAGTGTAATAAGTCTATATCCTTTGACGTCTTCATAATATCCAAAAAAATTACATTTTTCACTCTTAGGTTCTAAAGATTTATGTTTCTCATCTGGAATATGGGTCCATGCTTCACTTCCAAAAACATGAAAGTGACTTACATCTGGTTTAATTGAGCTCCATGCTTCTTCTAGAGTGATAATCTTTAAAACCTTAGTAGGAGTGTGATTTACTATGTAATTTGCACATTTAATTGCTTTTGCTAAAAAATTAAGGCTAAGTCCTTTAGATTGAAGCATACAAGTAGACATTTCCTTTAAGGTTCGATTCTTCCTTTTAGCTACATCATTTTGTTGTGGAGTATATGGAATAGTATGTTGCATTTGAATTCCATGCTCAGTGCAAAAGTTATTCTCCACCGTTATCAGATCTTAGATTAAGAATTTGATGTCCATATTGTTTCTCAACAAAGGCCTTAAAGACCAATAACATGTTAAATACTTCACTCTTGAGTTTTAAGAAGTATATTTGAGTGCATCTGGAGAACTCATTAATGAAAGTTAAGAAATGCTTGTAGCCAGATAATGAAAAAATTGGAAGTGGACCACATAAATCACTATGCACAAGCTATAAAGGGGTTGAGGTGTGTCAAGGGGCATGTTTTTCAAAACTATCCCAATGATGTTTTCCGAGTACACATCCGGAACAAACACCATCTCCGCAAGATACCATAGGAAGACCTGTCAACATATTTTCTTTACATAGATTTTGAAGGGAGCGATAGTTTAAGTGACCAAATTGATCATGCCAAAGTTTTCTCACTTCATCATTATGAGCAACAAATACTGAGGGAAGTGTTGATGACCCAAAGTTGTTAAACTTATATAACCTTGTAGAATCATCAACAATGCTAGTAGCTAAAATCTATCTAGGATATCTTAGGTCCTTAATTACAACATCATGAGGTGAGAATTCAACGATTTTACCTTCACCTGAATTAGTTATCTGATATACAGATAGAAGGTTGTAGGATAAGGTTGTAACACATAATACATCATTAAATTGACCACTGTCTAGATGAATAGTTCCAGTCCCTACAACACTAAGAGATCTATCATCACAACAATATATATTTTTGGTGTTAAAATAATTTAAAGAAGAAAACATGGCTTTGTTTTTGGCCATGTGATAAGAAGCTCCAGAATCAATGAGCCACTGATGAGAATGAGAAGAACAAGATACATTTAGTGTGTAACCAAACCGAGATGCTTGACAACCACATGCAGAAAGTGAAATTCCTGAAGATGAAGTTGAAGTTGAAGAGTGCTCCAAATGGATGTTATTCTTCTTCATTGTTGCTTCCAAGGCTTCCATCTTCTTAAAGCATTTGGATTCTAAGCAACCACCTCGATTACAAAAGTTGCAATGTCTATCAATCTTCTCCCCTTTGTTTTTATTTTCCCTATCATTTTGTTGAATTGATTTTTCATTTTGAGACAAAAATTGCTTAGGACCCTTGTTTGGTTTAGGATCAATCTTTTTAGGATACTGCTTCTTAGGATTCTTTGAATTTGGTTGCTGCTGGGCAGCTAAGGCTTTCTTAGAAGAGTTTCCAAGATTAAGAAGACCAAGATGAAAGAGTTTTTCTTGTTCTCTTATTAAAGAATCACAAAAGGAATCAAAAGAGGGGGACTTGTAGTCTTGTCCTTGAGAAATAAATGCTTCTCTAATAGAATGGAAGGTGGAAACAAGCATAGAGTAGGCTGGTCCCAACTTAGTAAGAATGGAATAGATAAGTCTACCATCTTCTTTCTTAACCTTAACATCTTCCAAGAGAAGTCTAAGTGTCTTGAACTTGGACAAAAAATCTTCAATGGAGGAAAAATTATTAGGGTCAAACATAAGAAACTCATTTTCGAGTTGATGGGCTCTAATTTCATTTTTAATTCCAAAAACTTTTAGCAAGTTGCTTCATTGCTTCATTAGGGGTATAAAGTTCTGCGATATGGAATCTAAGGTCTGGAGAAATAGACATCCCTATCAAACCGTGTGCTTGATCTTGCCTATTTTCCCATTTGGCTACCTTATCTTCATCTTTAGGTTTAGTTTCTTGTCCTGAGGCTATTTTGTAAAGACCTTTACTTCTAAGTAAATCCACAATGTAGGAACACCATTGGAAGTAGTTGGTGTTGTCTAGAATAACTTAGCACAGACATTTCATTTTAACAAAATATGAAGCTGCATATTCTAAAACTAAGTGTCCAATGAAAAGATCTCAAAAAATTAGTCTGATTAAAAATAATTGCTTTGAAAAAACTTCCAGATGAGGAATTTATGGCTTTTTGAAGAAAAGTCGTTGAAGATGCCGATGAAGTGCGCGAATTTACGGAAGTGAATGATAATGTTAGATTTAAAAAAAATGCCCCCACCCAAACCACCCTCCCCGCCCCTGCCCCCCCATCCCCTTCCAAACATAATCTAATTATCTCTCTTTAAAAAAACAATTTATGTGACCCACTTTTATAAATAAGCGAAAGTCACTTTTACAATTGTACTTTATGAGCTACCCACTAAATTGTAACTTAAATAAAAGATAAAGAGACTTTAGAATTATAAATGAATCACTTTTTTATAATGGGTGAGAACACTTTTACATAAATTAACTTTAAAATATAAGTTACATGTGCTTTTTGAAAAAGTAACTCAATAGAAAGAAAGACTTGAACTCAAGACCTCTATTCTCATAAAGTAACTTTGGACCAAGTGAGCTAGTTTAAAAGGTTAGTAATTTTTAGAAAAGAGGAAGGTTTTTTGTTTGTTTGTTTTTTTTTTTTTTTGTCACTGATGCTTTGGGGTGCGTGCTTACTCGAAAAAGCTTTTTTTTCCTGCAAAATAAAAAACAACACAACCCATCACGGACATACAAAATAAACCAAACCTTATGGCTTGAACATAGAAGTTAGCTTTCGTCGGGAACTAAATGTTTTCCTCAATGTTTCTAATTTTCCGAGATCACACTAAGGCGTGGTGGAAAAGAGCGTACACATGAGAAAAATCCTTCCTTTTTGTTTCTGATTTGCCTAAATCGCACAGAGTCACGAGGCAAAGAGCATACATAGAAATGAAAGGTATAGATCCAGTAATATAAAATAGAGAGATAAATAACTAAAACTACAAATAAAGACTGTATACCTCGAGATCTTAAAAATGACGTAGCTAGGGCTACCAGAAACCTTTTCGCATGAAACGAAAGCATTTCCTCACTAGAACAGATGCTTCTAACACAAAATAGTAGTCCTCTCTGCCCGAAAGTGGTCAGAAATAGTATATCTAGGAAATGATAGTCGGATGCAGTTGTACCGACTTCTGATTTGGATCACCAACGGATGCGGCCCTCAAATATCTCTTATACCATGTAGGGATTTACAGGGTAAGTTCATCAGATAGAACACCAAAGGACGCTGCTCACAAACAGATCATAAATCAATACACCAATATTCCTGACATGGTTAAAACCGTCAAAGAGGGAAACAGTCCACGGCCTGAGCCAACACGACCACTTCAGGAAATTTATTAATAAAAGAAAGAAAATTTACATAAGTTTCTATCATGAATGATCACCCTACAAATAGCCCTCCATGTTCTTTAAATAGATATCATAAACCAATTGGGTGTTAAGCCACGGATCAAGTGTCAGTAATACCGAAGAGAGAATGAACCTTCAAATCACTTCATGTCTAGAACATATCATGACTGTTAGATTGTAAGTTACAAATGTACATAGTAAAGAAACACACTTTACCTAACTCTACACTAGACCAAGTTATACTTAACCATTTCCTATGTGTCGGAATATCCCAACACATGGATCTAGGTGAGCAACCTCATATTTTAATATTTCTTACTCAAGTTGAAGAAATACTAATACCACGTGTGAATCCTATTTTTCAAGTGATACGTGCTCGAGGTGGGGAATATAAGTATAGCGGTCATACAATTAGTTTTCCTCAAGATATTTCTACAATTGTACAAAGTCTTCCCTGACATGTTGAAGATACTGACTTTCTGATTGTGAGGAGACATGTCGCTCAATCTAAATATTATAAATGTTATGTCAAAAGATCTCGAGTGATGGCTGCATTGCTTTTCAAAATCGAACATGATCAATATTATCGAGATGTTGTAATTGACTATGATTCAGTGAATGTTATGCCCGAAAGATCAACAAATGTCTCCTCTAGGCTTAAATTTGTTGATTGTGATATTGAAGAATATGAGATCAATGCAACTAACAATGGAGGGTCACTTGTTGAGCATTTTCTATCTCATCCTTCTTCGTTTGTTGCCCACTTGCTAAATGAACGAAGAGAATTGGAGGAAATTAAAGCATTTCTTGATAATGTTGATTCTTCACATGTTCAAGACATAGAATGGCTGAGTATTTGAACCTCTCCAGTGAATGAATATAATACAGAGGGGTTATTATATATGGAATTCCCAAAATTGTTCTGCACTGGTGATGCTTATTGGTTGCAACCATGTATTTGTAGTGCTGAACTTCATGAGTATGCATTGCACGTTCTTAGGTACTATGATTAGTGATTTGGAAAACATCCTCACTTTTGATATTACCTATTGAACATGATAATGTGGCATCGGAGCCAAGCAACTGCTGCAGTTTTTGTAAAGAAACATTTACATGATAACTCACCTACAAGAATTGAAGAGTTGCATCACCAATTGTTTGATTTACCATATAATAAGTTGGATGAGAATCTTATGCAATTTGGTTCTTCTTTGAGAGGTACAAGGGCATACTAGACTAAGTGTCGAGCTGGATTGACTAACATGATTACTCAGTTGGGATGTCCATCTTTGTTTTTTACTTTGAGTGTAGCTGACACAAAGTAGCCACAGTTGCATAAACTTATGCCCATACATTCACACTCTCATTCTTTAAATGAGCATCATATGAAGACTGAAAATGTTATCCAATACCCTCATATTGCTGCAACATTTATGCACCATAGATTCAATATTTTTCGAGAGGAAGTTGTCTAAAAATATCTTAAAGCTAAAGACTTCTGGTACAGGTTTGTGTGGTTGAATTTATTTTCTATACTTTGTCAACTTTTATTATGATTCTATTTATACTGTTTGTAGTAACTATATCTTCATTTTATTCATATATGAGTGGAAACATAGACGTTCAACACATATCCATGGTTTCCTGTGGTTGGGAGGTGCTCCTGACATGGAAAGACTTGGTTGGTCAAATGGTTCTGATGTACATCTTGCAAAGAGATTCTTTGAAAAATATGTAACTACATGGAATTGACGTGACATAAATCGTCGCAACATAATGGTTCCACGAAGCCTCAATGATGACCCTTTCCTATTGAATACTGGTCAGATTTTCTCTTGTAATCCTCATAATGACTATGAAGAATTTTTAAACCATGTCCAAAGGCACACAAAGTGTATTGTAGATTCTTGTTTGCGCAAAAAAATCACTATTCTAACATGTCGGTACAATGCTCCATGGGATCTTTGTGATGAATCAATATTTTTCATAGATGATGAAGGAAGAAAAAAATATGAGCCAGCAAGAAATGATGACAGGATTAATGTACATAACATTGACCTTCTAACAATGTGGCATGCAAATTTTGATTGTGAGCCAGTGCTTTCTCGCTATGCTGTCTTGAGATATATTGCTAAGTATGCATCAAAAGCAAAAAAAAGGTCTGAAAGTTATCATCATATGTTAACTCGAATTTCAAATTCTATTTGCTTTGAGGATCATGCTTTATGTGCATATATAAGGTTTCTTGCAGAAACGATTGTTGACCATGACATTGGAGCACAAGAAACATGCCATATGTTGCTTATGATACCTCTTGTTGCTTTTACTTAGAAATTTGTTTCCTTAAATGTTGGAAGAAAGGTTTTTAGGAAAATCTCATGGGATGGCTTGCAATGTTCATCTCAAAATACTTTTGTTCAACATTATCACAAGAAACCTTTTTTCCTTGAAAATCTATCTTTGATAGAAACAAAAATATCTTGGACATTTTATAGCAAGTGTAAACAAGATCCATGGAAGCCTAGAGATTTTCGTGCTATTGTTCAGGTTTGGCCTCAGTTTTATTCTATTCCTGGTGAGGCTTCAGATGAATTTGAAACCTTTTGCTAGATGCTCTTGTACAAGCCATTTCATGACATTACTGCAAAAATTGGCCTTTCAGCTGGAATTATTATTGAAAATTGGAGGAATTTCTGATATCAAGCATGGCATGTTGATCGAAATCCATTAATTGTCGACAATATTAAAGATGAAGAAGATGGTGATTTTTCTAACCAAGAAATGAACCTTGAAGATGATTTTCAAGAATGGAAGATTTTCTCTCGCTTGGTTCCACCAAATGATGTCAATGTTTCTGATCTTCACACCCTTTCTCGAAGGGACTTTGATATATCCTTTGACTGGGAAAGTACAATTATTTCTGATGATGTTGCAGAAGAAGCTATTCATTTTATAAGGAATGAAAAATCCAGGGGTGATATTTTTGACCTTTCAAATAGAACATTTTCATCTCCAGATTCATTGTCGGAAAAAAACAACTTCCTTTTGAAATTGTTTTAAGGCACTTTGCTGAATATGAGATTTGTGAAGCTCTTCTTATGATTGTTTAGGGCACTGCGGGTACTGGGAAGTCTTTCCTTATCCATTGTATTTTTGAAGCTCTTTCTAATTTTTCAAGTAATGGAAGAAGCCCTTTGCTTCTTCTTGCCCCAACATGAATAGCTTCTTTTAATATACATGAGAAAACAATACACTTAGCTCTAAAAATTCCAATTAAATATATGTAGCCACTACAGGGGAAGTCACTTGCCGTATTCCAAGAAGAAATGAGACATTTTTGATATATATTGATTGATGAAATGAGATTTCTAGGATGAAGGTTGTTTATGCAAATAGATTGAAGCATTTCTAGAGAAAAAGAATTTTCCTTTTGGTGGTAGATCCATCATCCTTGTGGGTGACCTTAGCCAGCCGCTTCCTATGAGAGCTAAGTCTTTGTATGTAAGTAATACAACAGGGAAAGTCTTGTGGAACAATTTCAAGATTTTTGTCACTCTTGACACAATATTTTGCCAACAAGGGAATAATGAGAAACAATCTTGTTTTTGTAGAGTCCTCAATAACATAAGAAATGTAGAACCTGTTCTTGAAGATTGGGAGTTTCTTATGTCAGGGGTTGATATGAGGTTGCATCCTAGAGAAAGAGATTTATTTAATGCAGAAGTTCACATCTTTCCAACAAATAATTTGGTCTCCTTCCATAATAGGCATATGTTAAAATCATTAAATTCTCCAATTCAACGATGTATTATTGATCATTCAAGAAATTCATGGATCATTGGTGTTGATGATGATCAATTGGATCGTGCAGTTTTGTTGTGTCATGTTCAGCGTGTTATGTTGACATGTAATTTGTGGGTTGAAGCTGGCTTGGTGAATGGTCCACTTGGTTATGTTAAGGATATATTTTATATGCCTACCTCTAAGCCATCTCAGCTTCCAATGTTCACAACTATTGTTTTTGATAAGTATGTTGGTGTTCCACTTGATGCAAGAAATCCAAACATTGTGTCTATCATAGCAATGATAAGAGGAAATCGAAAACAAATTCCTTTGAAGATGGCATGGGCTTTTACAATCCACAAGTCACAGGGATTGACTTTATAATGAGCGTCAGTTGATATCGAGAATAAAGAACAGAAAGGCCTTACCTTCACAGCCATATCAAGAGTGAAATCAATAGATGGTTTATGCATTGCACCCCCTTTCTATTTCCAACGTTATGCCAAGATGAAAGATAGTGCATATGTTACAATTAGGAAGAAAGAAGAGGAGTGCTCGAAGTCCATATTGCTATGACATACAACTAATAACATTGCGACCTTTTTTATAATATGTTTTTTGAATTTCATTTATTGTCCTCTTGATTTACTTTTAATAGAATAATCATTTTCATATATTTATGAGATTAATGCATTCATCATATTTATGATAATATTTGAGAAAGTTGTTTACATTTTTTTTCATGTTGTTTAATTTACTTATTTTTTTAAAGTGGTTATTATTATTTTATTTTCAATAGACCATTCAGACATAAACAACGAGTTATATCAACTAGTCATTCAAAATAAATTTTATAATTTCTTCATATTGATATTAATATTGTGGATTCATATTACATCATGAAATGCAAAAATGGAGGTTTTGAATACTGGCCATCACCATGGCTAATATTCATTTTTTGAATATGGCCATGGTTTTATTCTATTTCCACGGTTTTTTCTATCATATTGTGAAATGAGGCTTATATTTGTAGAAAATTTTATATCATTTGGTTCATGTAACACTAGATTGTTTTATTTCATGTAATATTATAAGATTAGGTTTTTTAACATAAATAAAAATGGGGTGTTATGTTTTATGTATATATATCTATATATGTGAATGCTTATTTATTTTTGCATGTCTTTATTGATTTTTCTTTTGTTTTTTCTGTCTTTCAAATGCAGATATGGACAATAATGATGTCATCTATTATTCCAGAATACTGCGCAATATTGCTGGAGCGATAATTTTTCTTTCGTATCTTCAGAACAAGTTTGATAGAAAACATGAGTTCCATCCTACTTTTTTTGGTGAGAATCTTCATGTGCTAGATGAAATGAAAACACATCTAAAATACTTGTTACATGTGCACCAGAGGGAGTTTGGGAGGAGAACAAGAAGGAATTCGTTGGAAATTGTTAAGTATTGTGATCAATATCCTGTTGATTTGAATTGGTGTTGCTTTTGTCATTAGTATAGTTGTGTTTTGGAAGAGGCTATTTGATATATGAATTTTGATGGAGTGTTCCAAGTTCAATTTTGTAGTGGAATTGTTTGATGTAAAGAAAACAAAAAATCTATGTTAAGAATCAATGTTTTTTCTGTGGTTGCAATGTTGGTGAAATTGAATTTTTTTTTCTCGTTGTTGTTGTTATGTAGAAAATTGTATATCTCTCGTCTTAAAATGTCCTATTATATTGTTCTTCTTTAAATCCAATGTGTGCAATTTAGATGTTCTTTTTTCATTTATGTTCCTTTGCTCCAATGGCAGTGTTACTATTTTATTTTTTTCTCTTTCATTTGTAATTGTTTTGGTCTTTTGTGTGGGTCCCTTCACTTTGTTCATGTCTTTCATAAATGAAAATATTGCTGACATTTATAATATTATTGTTGGGATTTCATGTTCTTGCTATTTATATCAATATTCTTAAGATTTATACTATTAATACGTTCATGTATTGATATTAATGTATTTATGGCTTAAAATTTATTTATTGTTTATAATGTACTAATATAAATGTGTTATTGTTGGATACCTAATCCTCTAAGGGTTAGTGTGGAAGTTGAACAACCAAAAGGAGTCCAAGGGACCACTTGGAATATGAATCCAAGGGTCACACCATGTACTATAAATGTATATCATTTGTTAATAATAAATGAACTCTCATGTTTATCTTTCATATTATGTTGCTGCCATATGTGTGTTTAACATGGTATCAGAGCAGGCAATCTCCTACCCTGCTCAACTGTGAGCCACTTGTTTTTATGGCCCTTCTGTGCATGCTTATCCTGCAACTTTTCCCATTTCCCTGATATAGAAAAATTGACATCTTTCCCTCATACCCAGGTGCACAGGTCTTAAATTAATTTTCTGTATTGTAACTCCCTTCTGCCATTGTTTTTAGAAATTTGTCCTGGACTTCTTGCAGTCTGCCATATTCTTGAGTTCTCTGCCCTCTAAGTGATAATATGGTGTAACGCCTGGTGTAATGCTTGGTATATTGGAGGAATCCAGTAGAATCATTAGTGCACACTCAAGGCATTTTTTGGGCCTTTCAGCGTTGTTGCCTATCTTCACTGTATTGCATCACTACCACAGCCAATCACCAGTTGGTATTAAATTTGATGGATTCACATCTAGTCGGTGGTAAATATAGGACTGCAAGTGCTCGCCCCTTTCAGAGATAACCTCCACTATATCTCTCTCATAAAGATCAGGAAAATATTCTCTTCATTCAAATTCATCCAACAACCTTGTTATACCCATAGAATCATTTGTAGAAACAACATGTCTAGACTCGTCCAATTTAACCGCAGCACGCCTGACACCTCCTATACCAAATGAATACAGGGGGCTGCCAAGTAGCCAGGCTCACTTGATCTACAACACTGGAAGGCTCTGTGTATTGTTGGGAGCATCAGGCCTTGAGTCTCCATATAGAAATATGTAATTGGGTGCTCGAGAAGAAGAATGGGAAGAATACACTCCATTGCTGCTATTACTATTGCCATTGACATTGGGACAGTGATCCCAATTTTCTCAAGCAACTCGAGCCATGGTAGCTTCCATTGCCATTGAGACAGTGATCCCAATTTTCTCAAGAAGCAAACCCAGATATCGGCCTTCCAGCTGATTTGATCCTATGACCAATATGCTACTTCATTGAGAAAAAAGAAATTTTGTTCACGTGAGGTATAGCGATTGAAGGCTGACTGTGGAGTGAAATGAGAAAGGTGATGGCATGATATGCATACACTGGTCCTCGGTCCATATGCTGCTCTCATACGCCCATGGTATGACATCCCATAGTCCTGTCGCTACTCCCATACGATTGCTCTTCGATACTTTGTCCATAATTTAACTAGTAAACCACCAGGAGACATGAGCTTTGAAACATAACCCCAATACATAATCCTTTTAACTGCACCATCAAGATGAAGTCCAGTTGCATCTAAAGTCCCATTATCATTGACAAGTCTAAACTGTCTCTATAATTTGGATTCCAATATATCATCTGCCAGGAGTTGATATTGGTAAATCCATCCTGAAAAACAAGATTTCTAACCAATTCCACAACCACTTCACTGTAATATGTTCCAGTCAAGTCTAAATATCCTTGCTTTGCAAGTGCATGAGGGAATAGTCCATTCCTGGTTCCAACATCAAGGACACATTGTATAACGTTGTCTCTGCTCCAAAATAGTGGCCTATGTTGGTATTGTTTCCCTTTTGATATCTGCTATCATAATTACACCCCCCCCCCAATAGTGCGTGTCACCAGAGCCGACATGAGAGGGATGTGCCAAAGGTGCGGAAGGATGTTTTCATTCCATGTGATCCATAGAAAAAGAATTCAACTATAAGGATTGGGAATTCAAACAGAGGCAAGGGGATGCAGCTATTAAGCACACTAGGGTGTTTATAAATAAATTATAAAAAAAAGGTGTAAGCAGGATGTGCTTACAAATTTCAGGATGTCCATTCAAATTCCACTGAGAATTTTATTCTCTACGCATTATATTGAATGTTTGTGTTGACTAATCTCCAGCAGCCTTTGCGCATTAAAAATCCTAGTTAACATCATTCACTGGACCCATGGAATAAACTTCTGGTAGTGCAATATATGGTGGCACACTGTCAGAGTACAACATACTGATCTTGGGATCAGCAGAAATAGTTATCCCATCAGCAGCTCCAAAAATATATGGTGTATCATCATACCAAGTTCTACTGAGATCTAAATCTTCAACTGGTGAAAGAGATTGTCCTCCATTAATATATGTGATTGTTGAATTCAGTGAAGCCTGTCACTTAAAACTGTTAGGAATGCCATAGAAAAGTATAAAGAGCACAGAAATCACAAATGTCGCTTTGCCCATTTCCATTGCATCGATGGAGGTTTTGAATCCATAGTTCGAAGCATTGTTCCATTTCTCTTTTTATCAGGCTTTATATATTAAGATATTTGTCTGTTAAAATCCTATGATTGTTGCTCATTCTGCATCAACATAATTGTGAAAAAATTGGGCTACACTGGGAAAGGATTGGTGCAACCAATATCTTGTGTGGTGAAATTTTTATTTATGAACATCATGTTTAGTTTAGCAGAAGAGTTATAGCATGTGGGGTTTTTGATATTTGAACTAATTTTGAGATTGGAGACTATTGAGAGCTTCTTTGTCTTGCCATTGTATTAGAGTTTGGAGTGCGTTGAGGTCCTCATTATTTTACTATATTTTTTTAGGTTAAAAATGGCTCCAATTGGTGCAATATTAGAGTTATTGGACAGTCTGATACTCTCTACTATGGATAATATAATCAAAATTAACAAGGATTTTGTCACTGATATTCACAGTTGTTTACAAGATGTACATGACAAGATTGAATTTTTGCAGCTTGAATCTCAGCTACAACAAGTAGAACTACAACAATGGAGTCATCATTCTGAAGTTGTTTTTGTTTAGAACATTGAAACAACAACCCATTAGTAGCAAGTCAATAATGTTACAGTTCATTCATATCTAGTACCCAATGAAGCAGTAGTTGTACATGCAGATGCAGAAATTCTGTCTGCACTTCCCAAGACCATCATCAAAACTTTGGAAGAGCTAGTCCACAACAAGCACAAAAATGGTCTTGGATATGACAAGGATGTGTCCTTTCATATTCCAGATTACTCAAAGCCCATTCAGTTTCAGAGTGTTGGATTCCTCCATGACAGTTCACCTTCAGTTGTTCCAGAATCTGTCCCTCTTCCACAACAATAGATTGTGAAATGCAACCATTGTGACTGAGTTGGCCATCTAGAAGATCATTGTTTTGATATTCATCCATGTAAGCATTGTCATAAAACCAGTCATTCTTCAAACAAATGCTTTAGAAACAAACCTCCTGCAAGAATAAAGATTCATCTTGGATGGATCGCTTCTTGGCAATGGGCATCAACAGCTAAGAGGATATTCCAGTCACATGTCAAAACTTGTTATAGAGTATTGAATAGTCTTGCAGTTGAGTTTTCTCCATCATCTCACCTTGTATATGACAGGGGGGGAAATGAGGGTTATCTACAAGCTTCAAGCCACATCAAGTGAGCTTGAGCCACAAATTGCCACACCAGTTTCAGAGTTGTAGCCAGAGACAAAGATTCCCCTGAGCATGCCTTGAGTTGCTAATGCCTCTTCAAAGAATTTGGGACACTTCCTCTAGTAGAAGAATTCAACTTCTTGCGAGTTTCAGAAGAGTTCTAGGAATTGCATTAAGAATTCCAGAGTTGAACTGGTAATCCTCTAACCATCACAAGTTGAAACCTCCCTTTTCAGGTTGAGATTCTCCCTTTTATGCGGGGTGAGACCTCCCTTTCATGGTTGAAGGTTTCCCTCTTCAAAAACATCAGAAGCACTTCCTCTAGCAGAAGACTTGAGCTTCATGCCAGACTTGGAAGAGTTCTGGGAACTACACTAAGTGTTCTAGTGTTGGTGGTCATCCTTAAACCACCGCCCTTTATACCAACATTTCAGAGAGCACATTCAGCCCAGTGCTGCCATGCATTTTTTGTGCATTTTTTATTACAGCTCTCTTCTTGGACTCATACATAACCCTTCAGATTAAGGGGGGGAATGTTGGACACCTAATCCTCTAAGGGTTGGTGTGGAAGCTCAACAGCCAAAAGGAGTCCAAGAGACCACTTGGAATATGAATCCAAGGGTCACACCATGTACTATAAATGTATATCATTTGTTAATAATAAATGAACTCTCCTGTTTATCTTTCATGTTATGTTGCTGCCATATGTGTGTTTAACAATTATTATTAATGTGATGATGATTTATCATGTTTTAATGCTTTATAGTGTATTATTTATTATTAATGTATTCATATTAATTTTATGTATTGATGTCTTAATGGTTTACAATGTGCTTCTTATATTGGTTGTGGTTTGTGTTTATTATTATTGTTTTGTGTTATAGCATTATTTACGTTTATAATATTGATGCCATGGATTTAGGGCTTAGGGGTTTTAAAATATTTAATATGACATATATTCTCTCATTTTCAAAACTAATCATCGTGAGAGTTGTCGAACGTTGTGTTATAACGAAGATTGTCTTGAGACGAAAACCATAATCAACCATGGTCCAACGTTGCATTGTAACAAAGATTGTCTCAATATGAAAATCAATGATGGTTAAGGATGGTCATTGATATTTATTTTTCGATTTATAATATTTATCGTGGGGTTTAAACAACTTGGATTTATAATATTAATCCATTGGGGTTAGAATATTAATCCTTTCTATTTTTAATATTGATCCCTTGCATTTTTTGATCCCTTAGGTTTATAATATTTTTCTCTTGGGTTTATAATATTAAACCCTTGGGTTTATTTGTTCTTTGAGTTTGTAATACTAATAATTCCTTTGGTCTATCATTTTATCCTTTGGGTTTATTAATCATTTAGGCTTTTAATATTAGTTTGTTGGGTTTATTTATTCCTTGGGTTTATTGATTTCTTGGATTTATTGATTATTTGTTTCTATAATATTAATGCCTTGGGCTTATAAAATTAAAAATTCATTGGGTTTATTCATCCCTTTCATTTATAATATTAATAATCCCTTGGATTTATAATAATAATTATCCCTTTGGTCTATTAAACCCCAATATTAAAGGTTTAATCATTTAGGTTTATAATGTTTATCTATTTAGTTTATTTATTCTTTGGGTTTATAACACTAACAATCTCTAAGTTTTGTTGATCGCTTGGGTTTATCATATTAATAGTTATGCGACTTTATCAATCCTTTGTTTTTAGAATATTAATTCCTAGGCTTTATGAATCTCTTGTGTTTGTAATATCGATCCCTTTTGCTTCTTGATCCCTTAGGTTTTTAATATTTATCCCTTGGGTTCACTAATTAATAGGGTTTATAATATTAAAAGGTTGGGTTTATAATATTAATAGTCCCTTTGGTTTATTAATCCCTTGAGTTTAAAATATTAATTCTTAAGTTTTATTAATCTCTTCGGTTTTGTATTGGTTTGTTGGGCTTATTAATTCCTCATGTTTATTAATTGTTTGGATTTATTAATCATTTTTGTTTAGATTACAATTTTGTTGGGTTTACTATTTCCCTTCAGTTTACTATTTCCTTAGGTTTATAATATTAAATGATTAGGTTTATTTGTTCTCTAAGTTTATAATATTAATAATTCCTTAGGTTTATCATTCAATCCCTCGGGTTTATTAATCCTCAATATTAAGGTTTAAATAATAGTCCTAAGGTTTAATATTAATCCCTTACATTTACAATGTTTATCCCTTCAATTTATTGACCTGTTGGTTTTATAATATTAACAATCCCTAGGGTTTATTGATCCCTTAGGTTTATAATATTCATAGTCATGTGGGTTGATCAATCCTTTGGGTTTAAAATATTAATTCCTAAGCTTTATTAATCCCTTATGTTCTTAATATTGATCCCTTGCAATTTTTTATCCCTTGGGTTTCTAATATTTTTCCTTGGGTTTATTAATTCCTTGGGTTTATAATATCAAATGCTTGGGTTTTTTCATTCTTCAAGTTATTAATATTAATAATTCCTTTGGTTTATCATTTAATCCCTTGGTTTTATTAATCACCTAAGCTTAAAATATTAATTCCTAAGGTTTATTAATCGTTTGGGTTTTTAATATTAGCTCGTTGTGTTTATTGATTCCTTGGGTATATTGATCCCTTGCAGTTATTAATCATTTATTTTATAATATTAATGCCTTGGGTTAGCAATATTAATAATGCCTTGGGTTTATTGATGTCCTGTATTTGTAATATTAATAATCCCTTGGTTTTATAAAACTCCAATATTAAGGGTTAAATATTTGTCCAACTATTTATGATCATGTCAATATCACAATAGATTAATCTAATATGGAAATCAACCATGGTCAACCATGTTTATTTTAGGGTTTATAATAGTCATGTTAAGGTTTATATGCATTGGGTTTATAATTTTTATCCCTTAGGTTTATTATTCCCATAGGTTTATACTATCAATCCCTTCGGTTTATTGATCTAACGGTTCATATTTGTAGGGTTTAATGTTATTCAACAATGGTCAACAATAAACAACCATATTCGACCATGATCAACCATTGTCTAACATCACATTGTGACAAGGATTGTCTCAATATGAAAATTGGCTGTGGTCAGCCATGTTTATTTTAGTATTTTTAATATTTATCTAAGGGTTTTTATACCTTGGGTTTATAATATTACTCCCTTGGGTTTAATATTATTCCCTTGTGTTCAAAATCCCTTGGGGTTTTAGTATTAATCCCTTCAGTTTATTATTCCTTTGTTTTTATAATATCAATCCCTTGGATTTATTATTCTCTTAGGTTTATAATGTTAATCACGGTCAACCATTGTCAATCATAGCCAACCATGATCAACCGTGGTTGAATGTCACATTGTGACAAGGATTGTTTCACCATGAAAATAAACAATGTTTATTTTGTCTCAATATGAAAATCAACAATTGTTAAGGATGGTTATTGATATTTATTTTTCGATTTGTAATATTTATCATGGGGTTTAAACAACTTGGATTTATAATATTAATCCATTGGGTTTAAAATGTCAATCCTTTCTATTTTTAATATTGATACCTTCCATTTTTTGGTCCCTTAGGTTTATAATTTTTCCCTATTGGGTTTATAATAATAAACAGTTGGGTTTATAATTTTAATAATCCCTTTGGTTTATTAATCCCTTGAGTTTAAAATATTAATTCTTAGGGTTTATTACTCTTTTCGATTTTTATATTGGTTTGTTGGGTTTATTGATTCCTCGGGTTTATTAACTGCTTGGATTTATTAATCCTTTGTGTTTATAATATTATTTTGTTGGGTTTACTATTTCCCTTGGGTTTATAATATTAAATTCTTTGGTTTATTTTTTCTTTAAGTTTATAATATTAATATTCCTTGGATTTATCATTTAATTCCTTGGGTTTATTAATCCCCAATATTAAGGTTTAAATAATACTCCTAAGGTGTAATATTAATCCCTTAGGTTTACAATGTTTATTCCTTAAGTTTATTAACCCGTTGGGTTTATAATATTAACTCTCCCTAGGGTTTATTGATCCCTTGGGTTTATAATATTCATAGTCATGTGGGTTTATCAATCCTTTGGGTTTAAAATATTAATTCATAAGCTTTGTTAATCCTTTATATTTTTAATATTGATCCCTTGCAATTTTTTATCCCTTGGGTTTCTAATATTTTTCCCTTGGGTTTATCCATTCCTTGGGTTTCTAATATCAAGTGGTTAGGTTTTCTCATTCTTCAGGTTTATAATTTAATCCCTTGGTTTTATTAATCCTCTCAACTTAAAATATTAATTCCTAAGGTTTAATAATCGTTTGGGTTTTTAATATTAGTTCGTTGGGTTTATTGATTCCTTGGGTATATTGATCCCTTGCATTTATTAATCATTTGGTTTTATAATATTAATGCCTTGGGTTTGTAATCCCTTGGTTTTATAAAACACCAATATTAAGGGTTAAATATTTGTCCAACTATTTATGATTATGCCAATATCACAATATATTAATCTAATATGGAAATCAACAATGATCAACCACAATTTTTTTAGGGTTTATAATAGTCATGTTAAGGTCTATATGCATTAGGTTTATAATTTTTATCCCTTAGGTTTATTATTCCCTTGAGTTTATAATATTAATCCTTTTGGTTTATTGATCTAAGGGTTCATATTCGTAGGGTTTAATATTATTCAACCATGGTCAACAATAAACAACCATGTTTGGCGATGATCAACCATGGTCCAACATCGCATTGTTACTAGGATTCTCTCAATATGAAAATCAATTGTGCTCAACCCTATTTATTTTACTATTTTTAATATTTATCTAAGGGTTTTTATACCTTGGGTTTATAATATTACTCCCTTGGGTTTAATATTATTCCCTTGGGTTCAAAATCCCTTAGGGTTTTAGTATCAATCCCTTGGGTTTATTATTCCTTTGGTTTTATAATATCAATCCCTTGGGTTTATTATTCTCTTAGGTTTATAATATCAATCATGGCCAACCATTGCCACTCATAGCCAACCATGTTAAACCATGTTTGAATATCGCATTGTGACAAGGATTGTCTCACCATGAAAATAAACCATGTTTATTTTAGTGTTTGTAATATTTTTATTAAGGTTTACCAATATTAGGTTTATAATATTAGTCCCTTGGGTTTAATATTATTGCCTTCAGTTCATAATCCATTGGGATTTTAGCATTGGTCCCCTTGGTTTATGTTTCCCTTAGGTTTATAATATCAATCATGGTTAACCATGGTCAACCATGGTCAATCATGCTCGGATCTCGCATTATGACAAAAATTGTCTCCATATAAAAGTCAAGGACAATAACTGACAATCATGGTCAACCATGATGAGCCATGGTTGATGATGGTCAAACATGTTTTATATAACAAACATGGTCAACCATGGTCAATTGTGGTCAAACATGTTTGAATGTTGCATTCTGACAAAAATTGTCTTGATATGAAAATCAACCATGATCAACCATGGTCCAATGTCGCATTATGACAAAGATTGTCTGGATATGAAAATTAACCATGGTCCAACATGGCATTGTGATAAGGATTGTCTCAATATGGAAATCAGACATGGTCAACCATGATCCAACATCGCATTGTGACAAAGCTTATCTGGACATGAAAATTAACCAGGTCAACCATGGTCCAACATGGCATTGTGATAAGGATTATCTCGATATGAAAATCAACCATGTTCAATAATGTTTATTTTAGATTTTATAATATTTATCTCAGGGTTTATATACATTGGGTTTATAATATTAGTCCCTTGGGTTTAATCTTATTCCCTTGGCTTCATAATCGCTTGGGACATTTATTATTAATCTCTTGGGTTTGTTATTCCCTTGGGTTCATAATATCAATCGATTGGGTTTATAAATATTAATCATGGTAAACCATGGTCCATCATAGCCAACCATGGTCAAACCATATGGATACGGAAATCAACCATGCTCAACCATGTTCCAATGTTGTGTCCTGACAAAGATTGTCTTGATATGAAAATCAGTCATGGTGAACCATGGTTAACCATGGTCCAACGTTGCACTGTGACAAGGATTATCTCTATATGGGAATCAACCCTTGGGATTTTAGTATTAATCCCTTGGGTTTGTAATATCAATTGTTTGGGTTTATTATTCCACGCTCAACCATGGTTTATTATGATGTCAACCATGGTCAACCATGGTCCAACATCAAATTATGATGAGGATTATCTCAATATGAAAATCAACAATGGTCAACCATGTTTATTTTAATGTTTATAATATTTATCTTAGCGTTTATATACATTGGGTTTATAATATTAGTCCCTTGGGTTTAATATTATTCCCTTGGGTTCATAATCCCTTGGGGTTTTAATATTAATCCTTGTAGGTTATAATATCAATGCATTGAGTTTATAATATTAATCATTTTCAACCATGGTCAATCATAACCAATCATGTTTAACCATGCCCAAACAAGGTTGGATATGGAAATCAACCATGGTCAACCATGGTTTAATGTTGTGTTCTAACAAAGATTGTCTCAATATGAAATTCAATCATGGTCAACCATGGTTAACCATGCTCCAATGGTCAACCATGTTTATTTTAGGGTTTATAATATTGATGTTAGGGTTTTATATCCATTGGGTTATAATTGTTATCCCTTAGGTTTATTATTCCCTTAGGTTTATTTATCATGGTCAACCATGTTTTATAGAATCAAACATGGTGAATCGTGGACAACCATAGTCAATTTTGAGTTTTTAGTATTAATCCAAATGGTTTCTTATTCCTTTGGGTCAAACATGGTGAATCATAGACAACCATGGTCAAGCATGCTCAAATGTTGCTTTGTGATAAAGGTTGTCTCCATATGAAATTCAAACATGGCCAACCATAATCAACCATGATCCAACATCACATTGTGGCAAAGAATAAATTATTATTATATAAAACTCAATTAATTATTATTATTATTATTATTATTTAATATTCATATTATTATTATTTACCAATATTTAAGTAAATAAATATTATTATTGTTTAATAATAATTAACTATTTTACTCTTATTTATTCATTTTTTTAGTATATTATTATTATTATTATACAATAAAATAAAATAAAATAAAAATATTTATATTTAAAAAAAAAAATAGTAAAATTGATTTATTTTTAATAGAATAAGTAGTTATTTCTTTAATAGTTATAATGAAAAACTGAGTAATAAATTATTATTAGTGTTATTGTATTTTTAATTATCTATTTATCAATAGTTTTTGCCATAAATAGAAATGAAGCCTTATAGGTATATCAACAACATTTGCTAAAATAATTATTGTTATTAAGATTATTATTGTTAATTAATATTATTATTATAATATCATAATTATTATATTATATTTTTATAATAACAATACAATATATATTATTATTATTATTATTATTATAATATTAAATAATAATCATAAATATATAAGGATATGGTTGTTACTATTTATATAGTCATTAATAATCATATATATATATATATATATATATATATATATTATTAATATGGTTGATATAAGCTTATAACATTCACTCTAGTGATAACTATTTCTAATGATATAAAAAATTTATGAATGTTATGTCAAAAAATCTAGAATAATACTTATTTATAATAATAATAATATTATTATCAATATAATTATTATTATATTATTATTATAATAATATAATAATTATTTAATATTATTATAGTTATTATTATTATTAATTAGTATTATTATATATTATTATTATAATACTAAATAATAATCATAAATATATAAGAATATCATTGTTATTAATTGTTATTATTTATATAGTTATTAATAATCATAAATAATTGGTTTTAAAAAAAATATATTTAATAATTATTAATATAGTTGATATAAGTTTATTAGTCAATATCAATTACATTGAAAAAAATAGTTGTATATATGATTCATATAAATGTATTAACTTTTACCAACCACATTAATAAATCTGATTATGTTAATATTAATATATAATATATTTTAATATTATGAATTTTTTTATCTAAAAAATTCATACATAAGAATTCTAAATATCTGCCTATACTGAATTTAGATATCTACCTATACTGAGTTGTTTGATAGTGAACAATTTCATTGAAAATCTCTTTACACTTATTGAAATAAAGATAACCTTTTCTACCTATTCTGGGTTGGGTTGGGTGGTTTGACGGTGAACGATTGCATTGAAAGTCGTTTTACACGGATAACCTTTTCTTGTGTGGTCTTACTCTCCCTTTCTCTCGCCGACTCTGAAAAGCTTTCGTTTACTTCAACGATGTGCAAAGCAAAGTAAATAATTGATTACTTCAACGATGTGCAAAGAAAAGTAAATAATTGATTTTGTTAATGAGTATTTGAATGAGACCAACCCACAATTTAATTAAAAATGGTCTCTGTCACTGTGTGATTGGATAATGGATAGTTGAAAGTAAAATAAATAATTGATTTTGTTAATGAACATTTGAATGAAACCCACACACAATCTAGTTAAAAATGGTCCTCTTTTAACTTTGTGATCCGTGTGGTAGACAATATCAATGTCAATTGGTGATCCAAAAAATGGTCCTCTTTTAACTTTGTGATCCGTGTGGTAGACAATATCAATGTCAATTGGTGATCCATGGCAATTTGTGATTCATGTAGAAGACAACGTCAATGTCATATTTGCATCTAACTCACAATGGCCATATTTGCATCCTCGCTATTATATGAATTTTAGCGTTTAGCATCACACGGTGAATGAATGGTGGCTTTGCTTCTGAGGAGAGCCTTCATACATTTCCTTCAATACCATTTCGATAGACATCTCTTTCTGTCATTGTTTGCTGCTTCTTGTTATATTCATAAGCTGCCCTCCTGTATTTTTTTAATAATTCATGCTCTCTTCTAGTATACTCTAATTTCATCTGATATGCTGCTTTGATCCCACTTGCTGTTGGTCCAAACAATGGATACTGTAACCGGAGCCGCAGGCAATGCCATTAGCAGCGCTATTCTTGTTCCAATCACCCAACAACTTATTCAACAGATAGACGATATATTTAATTTGGATGACAACCGTGAGCTTCTGGAAGAGCAGTTATATCGTATGAAGAGCCTCTTGCTTGATTTTAGCTTTCAGTTCCAACATCAGCAGAGGGAGGCACCGGATTCTCTCAAGAATTGTTTGCTAAGGATTCAACGCAAAGTTGGAGAGGCCAGAGAGTTGATCCATCGTTCACAACGCCCCTGGCTACAGCAGTGTATTGACTGCCTCTTTTGCATGCCCAAAGTCTTTAAGCAAATCCGAGAGTGGAACAGTACCATTCGTGACCTCCATGATCAGTTTCGAACCAATTTTTCCGTGTTTTGCAGGGCTCAACAGATTGTGTCCGCGGCACCACAACAGACAGACGCACCTGACACAGTTGGGTCTCAGAAGGTCCAAATGTTGGCGTAATTGGTGTCTACGGTATGGGTGGTGTTGGAAAAACAACGTTGCTTAAAAAGGTCTACAACACCTACAAGGTTAACGGTGTTTTTGATCATGTCATTTGGGCTACAGTTGCTGAATTTTCAATTTTGCAGATACAAAATGATATTGCTTCTGCAATTAATTTAGATCTGAGCAACTGTTCCGGTGATATGTGGAAGATGTAGTTGTGTGCATATTTGAAGACCAAGAAATTCTTTTTGGTTTTAGACGACATGTGGAGGGCACTCTCTCTGAAAGAATTGGGCGTGCAGTTTGGCAAGAACAAAGGGAGCAAACTTGTATTCACAACTCGAAATAGAGATCTGATTCAAGAAATGAATGCAAAACAGGGCACGGAAATACAACCCTTACGAAGAGACGAGGCCTGGGAGTTGTTTTTAAAAGTAGCTTTCGAAGATTGCCATGTTCCGAACAATGTAGAGAATATTGAGCGGCAGGTAGCCGAGGAGTGTAAAGGGTTACTGTTGGCAATAAATGTAATAGCCTCAACAATGATGGGCAACGCAGCTGTAGATGAGTGGAATCTTGCATTAAATCAAATGCAAAAAGTGGATTTAAATTTTCCAATCACCCATCCTCGAATTAATGGAGAATTGTATCAGCGATTGAGACGGAGTTACGACAGTCTGCCCGATGCTAACTTGAAAAACTGTTTTCTTCTCTTTGCCATGTTTACAGAAGATGCTGCTATACCAGTGGAAGCGATGGCGCAACTATGGATCGCAGAAGGCCTAGTTAAAACCAAAGAAGATGCCAACTATGACCATGTCTTAAAGACGGCGGAAAGCTATGTACGGTTACTTGTAAATCGCAGCTTGTTCCAGGTGGAAGACGGTGTTATCAATGTCCATGATGTCCTCCATGACATGGCTATTTATATTGCAGAAAATGAGGAGAATTGTGTCTTGAGGGCACGTCAAAGTCTTCAACATTTCCCTTGATATCCCAGGTTCAGAAAATTGCAGGCGAATATCAGTTTTGGGCAATGATATTAAGTCTTTGCCTGCAAAGGAGTTGAGATGCCCCAAACTAGTTTCTTTATACGTGGGAGAAAATGAGGGATTGAAAGAAATTCCAGAAGCATTTTTATTGAACCTCACCTCTTTGAGGGTATTAGACTTTCATGGCACGGCCATACGATCACTGCCAACATCATTGTGGCAATTGACACACCTCGAATTTCTGTTTATGGGTTTCAGTGAGATTGAAGATATACCTGAAGAAATAGGTAATCTTTCACATCTTCAATTTTTGTATCTTAACTTCTGTAAAAATCTAAAATCGTTGCCTTCTACACTAGAAGAACTTCAAAATCTGAAGTATCTAAATCTTCACGGTTGTTGATGAGCTAAGAAAGCTCCCGAACTGTGAGATTGTGCTTAAAAACGAGGAATAGAGGGAACCGACTCCTTGAAAGTTATAAATATGTTTTTATGAAATGAGTTTCAAATATTAAGATTGTTTTAATTCATAAACTATTTATTAGGTAATATATGGAATGAATTTAAGTTTTATTGTTTTTTGGATTTTTAGTTCGTAATTTATTTGTTTTTAATTCATAAACTATTTATTATGTAATATATGGAATGAATTTAAATTTTACTATTTTCTTGGGGTTTTAATTTGTGATTTATTTATGAGTTGATATACAAAATTTTAAATTTTATTAATGTGTTTTAGCATGTTATTTAAATTTTTGAATGGAAATTGTAAATATTTTGGAGAGTCTAAACATTCAAGTAAATATCACCTATATTAAAAAAAAATGTTAAAACAAATATAAAAAATAATCATTGTTAAATTTTTTATATTGTAAATTGAAATTAAATAAAATAATTTAATAAGTTTTTAAAATTAATGAAAATGATTTAATCTTAATGTAAAATATAAATATTTTATTGATTGTGAGAAATAAAAATTATATTTAAAAGTATAAAGAATAAAGTAAAGGATAAATCAATAAGAACAAAAGAGAATGATGAGTCAAGGGAGAAAAATAGTGTTTGGAAGACCAGCAATGATTAAATACGAAAAATAAAAAAAGATAATGTTTGATATCATGAAATTTTATGATTGGATAAGTTTGTAGTCATTTTTACCATTAATTAGGTGTTTTGTTTTTTCCTTAATTATTAAGGGTTTTTTATTTTTAAAATTTGTAAAATTATATGTTAGGAGAGTTCACTTGTTGACTTAAAAATTTTGGTTTTTTCAATGAAAATACAATGGCTAGATTATGTTAGTTATATGTTTTTTGAGATAAGTTTTGAATTAGTTATTAATTTGGCCTATGTATGATTTTTCATAGGAGTAAGGAATTTGATAAATGTTTTGGTCAAACATAATGCCACATAAGTGGAAAAAATGTTTTAGCTTTAAAATGGAAACCTAAGTGGAGGTATTTAATAATTTAAGAGATTAGGTACCCATTGGCCATAAGGGTCTTTTTAAGGTATGCTTTTTTTATTTTGCAAGGAAATGAGAAGCTAAGATTCAAATAGGTTGAGTAACTTGAGTTTTTAAAAAAGTTTCTTTGGATATGATGGTAGTGAGAATAAGCATGAAGGTGTCACTTCATATGGACATTTTTCTTATAAACTTGGCAGGTGGAGGTGTTATCGGGAAGATTGGAGTTGAGGACATTTAAAAGGGGAAGAGAGATTTTCTTTTGAATTTCTATAATAGATTAAATATCGAGAGAGATTCGCTAAGATGGTTAAAAACAAAGATCAAAGAGGGATGGCCATGAGGCCAAAATATTAAGGTATCATTGATAAATAGAAACCAACATTTAGGGTTAATGAAAGTTTTTTAAGGCTAAAATATCAATATGTTCCATAAAATTGTTAGCAACAAGAGATAACAAAGAGTCCATAGTTGTACCTTTGGTTTGGTCATTGCATATCCCTTTAAAGGTGAAGAAAAAGTAATGCTAATTAAAAATAATTTTATTTATTTTTGCAATAAAATTTTTATCACATAATTATCAATTAACAAGGCCTTTAAGACTTATTTACACTACATGAACCCCTACCCCAGTTAAATTTTCTTAGGGATATATTTTTCTCTGCTCTAGATAATTGCATTTCTTAAATTACATATTAAATTCACCCCACATCATCATAACAATATTCATATAGCAATATTCATATTTACAAAATTATTCAACAACATATGCAATTATATAGAAAAAGCATCATTATCATCATTGCAGGGAACACAAAGGAGCTATAAAAGACAATAATTCACATATAAATACACAAGGATTCGTTGGAGACTAGGGAAAAACCCACTACGGGGAAAATCCTTTCAATTTTTTCTTCTTATAAGATTGTCATTGAATGATTAAGCAAGAGAGAGAATACAACAATTCATATCTTCAACCATAATCCTATGTAGAAAAAAACCAGCTAAACAACATTCATGAGATGAACCCAACAATGCTAATAATCAAAACCTTGATCCAAAAGCTTATGGTCAAATGTCACAGTCCATGGTCAATTGTCAAACTTTGTGGTCAACTGCCAAACTTTGCGGTCAACTATTGAAATCTGCAATCAACTGTTAAAACCAAACACTAGGTCGCAATTGCATGGATGATGTGATGTGCATGTGGTTGAAATGCTTCAGTAGTATGGATGAGTCGACCTGCATGCGGTTGCAGCCAAAGATTGCTTGTGACAAGCCTGTGGTTAGAGACCAAAATCCTAGCACACATGCAAGCTTCAAACCCTACAATCTGGAACCCGTGTGAGAAAACTTCCATGAATCATCTCAAACATATGTGAGCCAAACTAAAGAAAGAAGAAGAAGAATGATCGTAATGATGATGTCCAAATGAGAGTCACTTGACTTCTATTTATAGCCACACATGGGTGTCCAATTTCTCTTTTGGGTCGACCTATCTTTTTGTGCACATGTGGGATTTAATTCAAAAATACACTTTCCCTTGTCCAAATTGAGTGTTTCAATACTCAAAATTGCTGCTCTCAAAAAGTGGAATCTCGTCCCATGGTTGGAATTTGTCATTGAGCTGTCAAATTAACACTGCTCTCAACTAGGGAGAAATTACAACTACATCATATAATCATGAAAGTATCTAGTCATCAAATTATATCATATCTCATCATTAAATGTCATCATTGTTCATCTTAGTTAATCTTTGCTTATTTCTTATTTTCTCTTGATTGTCCCTGATCATATGTTGAACATTTTTTAATCTAAAAGAAGAATAAATTGACATCAAAGGGGAGCCTAAGATACCACCCTCTATCCATCGGGGAGCTACTGCTACCACCCAGAATCATTGCGAGCGGGATCCTAATACTATGACCTTGGAAACATCAGAGAGATTATCATGAGGGACCCCTTCTCAACTTGGAACCACATCAGGGAGCTCAGTGTCGACCCAAAATAACAATGAAGAAGGTCCTAAAGGACACTCTCGCCTCATGTCTATAAATGTGGGGAAGGTCCTATTGGACACTCTCACTCCAATTCATCCCATAGGGGAGCAAACATCTTCCACGCTATGTCGAGAAATAAGAGTCATTGCATAGGGGAGCACATCTAAACTCATCCTATTTCCCACTAATGCTCCCAACAATCACCCTCAACATTCATGTGGTAGAACACCTACATCGTAATCATCTTGGGCTCTACACCTCCAAGCACTCCCTCACCTCATTGGTTTGATGGGGAGTGGTATTCCCAACAAGCCCTATTTGTGGGTATGATTCCAACTAGGGTATACTCTTCATAGACCAAGATAGGGGAGCTAACATCTCTTACCTTATGGGTTACATATAGGGGAGAAAAATCTATGACCCTACCATTTACAGATCCTTCAACCTAAGGAGCCCTCCATCTCAAATGCTCACGATGGAAGCTCAGATAGGGGGGAAGAGCTAGCTTAGTGTCCTTGATCAGTCCTATTCTCTATAGATGAGAAACATATCATCGTGCTCATATATGGTACTGGTTTAAACAACTCACTGAAGAGTTCATTCATAATGCCTCAATAGCAACAATCTCTTTTTCATGCAGAACGTCAAATCAAATATTATATTAGAATAAATATATATCACAAAATGGATAACTTATTCATTCTCCCTATCACATAAGTGACAACCATGACCCTAAGTTTGTTTCCTACAACAACACTATCTCAATATATGAATATATCTCAGTCTCATCTATATACATGATTCTTTGCTAATTAGATCCCACTCAATATCATCGTAATATATTTTTGTCATATCCAAAACATACTCAAAAAACTCTCCAAGGCTATTCTTCAATATGCCTCACAACTAGCCATGCCAACAACATCGTACTCAACCTCTGTTGTGCTTAAACCTATGGACTTCTCATCCAAGAATATCATGACAGATCTCATACTAAGTGTTGTCACTCATTACATTGTGGGTTTCAAATGGTCAAAGTTTCCCAAGAGCATTGAAATTTGGAGCCCCTTTCTTAGGTCACATGAGATCTCAGAGCTAAATGAGACCCTCTCCATTGCATAGTGCTCAGAAAGAGATTTCCAATGGTATATGGAAGTCCAAAAATGGACTCCTGGAGAAAAAGATAAAGCATGTTGAATGTCTACCTTAGAAAAGCCCAGCAAACCAAAAATCACTAAGTATGGAGGGAAAATCACAATTGGAGGTTCAGAGGGCCGACCGTAATCGCAAAACGACTATCGGTAGGATCCCAGGGCACATGCTTAATCCTAAACTTCAAAGCCTTGCGGGGGCTGATCTGTGATATAATGTTGTATTGTTGGGAAAGGGATGAAAATGTTAACAAAGGAAATGCTCAACAAAACCAAGGCGTGTGACCTAATTTCTCTCTCCTCCACATGGCATCAGTGATTAGCGATCGATGGATTAAAGGGGTTTCAACTAAAAATTACCTGCAAACAGTTAATATCACGATAAAGCGATGCATCGTCATGGGGTTGAGGAAACCAAATACAAAGGAAAAGCATGAAAAAACAGGGTCGGGCAAGACTTTTTCTCTCTCCTCTAGGGGGCCACGTGGCAAGCTCTGATCTGTTCTCAAAGCAAACATGGTAGCTAATGTCATCAATGATGTGGCAGTACAAATGACAAGTCACAGTACAGAGGACGCGTGGTAGTATGGATGCTGACATGGCAAGCAGACATGTGTCACTCAGTTTTGACATTTTCAGGGGTCTTATGGGGCCATTTCTAGGTGACACGTGTCACCACTCATAAGGTGACACATGGAAAATATGAAGTCATCTTGCATATCAATGATCACAACTGCCTAGTGGAAAAACATAAGGGCAAGTGTATTCAACATCAGATGCCGTATTGTGATTGCGATAAGAAAAAATCCCCACTGTATGCGATGTTCAATGGGTTGTATTTCATAAGGTTTTCCCATCCGGGATATTGTCCGATGTGGTGTAAGGGTTTATTAAAGGTTTTAAAAGTAACAAAGGAAAAGGCCTTCATGCGACAATTGAAAGCCTTAGCACCCAAAGGACTAAGCACTCGGTTCAAGCCGTCGATCACATAAAAGAAGAAGCAGAAGGGGGTTGTATTCCTAAGGGCATAAAGGGAAGTCAGGCTCGCCTGTTTCACAGTGTTCTTGTGTTAAAATGCCAGCGTTCGAAAGGCTCCTGGGTACTCCATGAAACACGACACCATATTTTTCAAGGCACCGATATTATCTAACAGAAAGTTAAAAGGGTGTATGAATTGGTAGTTGTGTCAGAGGCTATTAAAGACTGAGAGTGACCCAGAACTGACCGAGAGAGGATTAATGATGACTTAGCAGGAACACGCCAGGACCAAATGCTAGCAAAAAAGAGTGGCATGAAGATATTTCTAGAAACCATCATTTTAGTTGCGATGGATTAATTTCATTTTGTTGTTTTGATCACTGTATTGTTATTCTATTTTTCTTTCAAGAAAGGAATCTCCTTGTTGTAGTAGTTAGAGGATTTACGCTAAGATAGCCATTCATACAGACAACTGTAAATTTCCACCTGAATATATTTATTCACTTGATTTTCTTACCCTCCCTCATTATAAAAGGGAGGAAGAAACATTGAAGAAAGGTTCTGAATTTTACGAAAAAATTGCATGTGCTTCTAAAGTTGTATGGATTCTAGATCTACATCTTTCTGAATATGAATGAAACAGTGGTGACTCCCATATTCGATTATTACAATATGTTGTTTCTTTGTTAAACTTCCATTATTTTCGAACTTCCTCTCTGATTTCAAGCAATAGTATCTTCCATAAATATCTCTTATATTTTTAAAGATTCATTGGTGTTAACTTTTTAATACACATGCCTGTATGTTAGTATGAGATTATATCTTTAAATGTGTGCTTCCTGAAATCATAGAATTCACTCTTCTTACATCCACTTATCTATCTTTAGCTTAGATAAGTATAGAACTCTCTATGTTTAAAGCTCTATGAGATGAGTTATTATTCTCTTTCTCTTATTTCATTATTCTACAAAATCTGATTAAACTATAAGTACTTGATTACTTGACCTCCACTTTTCTTGCCTTATTACTGTGAGTTGTATACGTGAAAGGATACCAGAAATACATGGATTATATCCTTGGATGAGGGAACCAACCCATGTTGTTATGTTTATATTTGTATATTTGCAATTACTATGTCTGGAAGATGCATATGATGCCTTCATTTTCTTGAGGATCATATGAGATACATAGAATTTAGATGTGCCCAGGAACTAGTATTGTAAGCAATCCAAGGCTGCCTTTAGGAGAGACAACATATTTTGGCACCATTGTTGGCGAGCTTATTGAAGGATTTTTCCCTCAGGATACGACAAATTGAACACCCTTCGTGTAGGTGAGCAAAGTTTGTTCTGATTGCATTCATATCATCTTGGAGGCTCCACACACCCCTCATTATCATTGATAACCCTCGCTTTTAAAAGGCCTCATACTCGCTTAGATACATCCCAAAAGAAAGCCCCATTTGTATCTGATCTAGAAAAGTTAATTTCCAAGAAAATCAGGAAAGAGAAAACTCCCCCGCTTGTACTACCATCTAATCATCCTTCGCCACCTCCACCTCCAATTCTCAGCCCACTATTGCTCACTACTCAGGACTTACTCCTAAGGCCCTGACATACCCTACTTCTCCTCCAACCATTGTGGTCTTGACCCTAGTTCCTCAAGCAAATTTTAATCCCCCTCCACCAATCTAGATGGCTCTCCCAGTATTTTTTCTAAATAAGTATGCACCTCTTAATTTACTTCAGCCTCTGAGTGAAATTCCCTAGAACCACCTAAAGCAGCTACCTAGGTTCAATGGGGAAGATGATAACATGACAAAGAGTCACATTGAAGCCTTTAGTTCTTTTTCTCACATCCTAGATGTGGATCAACTGGATGTGGTCATGAGACTTTTTGTACAAAGTCTTGAGAGAGAAGCTAAAAAATGGTTTAAAGATCTACCCAATGCCTCCATCACTACCTGGGAAGAGCTGGAAAATGCTTTCATCCAGAAATGGGGAGAAAAGAGGAATCATGAGTACCTCCTCACTGAATTTAATGCCCTAAGAAAAAAATCGAAGGAGGATACTTCAAAATTTATCAAAAGATTCAATAAGTAGTACAATAACCTGCCTGCTCACATAAAACCTCCTCCAACTATGACTCGTGTGGTTTTTCTGGGAGCTTTTGAGTCCGACGTTGGTTTTTCCCTGAGAGAGAGGAAGTCTCTCACTCTAGACCAACCTTAGACTAATGCTCTTAAAGTGGAATCCAGTATGGTCTCGATAGGCAAGTCAAGGGTAAAGCAAGAAACTACTGAACCCAAAAGCTGGAAAGAGGAGGTATCCTCCTCTAGTCAAGATAAAGAATCATCAAACCTGAAGTGGGATGAGATGGAGAAACTCGTCAGTAGTTTAACATAAAACGTTGGAAAAATCGAGAACAAGAACCTTTCCAGACAGAACACTCAAGTCAACAATAGGGGCTATAACCCGCAATATAGAAGGCCTCAACTACAACTACTTCCAAGAGAAAGAAAGGAACATATTAATCAAATCCCTCATCTTTTATACTTGGAATATGGTCCTGATGAAAAATCATCGAATACACAAGAGATGCAAGGAAATATGTACTCTTCTTTTACCGAAGAATAATATGAGAATATGGCTCAACAGGAGGACAACCATGATAGAGAAGGAACAACAGAAGAGAAAGATATGGATTATTATTGCAAACATTTTGTAGAGTTCATGCAAGGAAAACCACAATGCAAGTATGATCATAACCATGACAGAACCAGAAAACAAGGGGAAGCTGCTCCCTAAGTTGTCCCCCGAGTACTGAATAAAGGGAACAGTAAGATGAATCTCGACCCTTCGAAGATAAAAGTCTCCTCTATTGAGGAAACAACTAGTTTAGAGGGACATATATAAAAAGATACACCTATTATGCTGAAAGCTTCTAGTGGCAAGGTAGAAGGAATAGAGCTAGAAGGTATAGAAAAAGTGAAACCTTCATTCAATCTCTAGAAGGAGCTTGAGAAGGTAAAAGTTCCTGTTCCCTTGACTGAGATTCTAAAGCAGCCTATTTATAAAGCTTAGGTCTCTCAATTTATGTATCGCTCTATCTCAGAACCAGCCCATGATAGTTTAAACCTCCAGAAGGAGAAGCCAATGGTCATTTTTGGGCCGCATGTGGAAGATTTGGATCCTTCTACCACACATTTTTATGTGAATTTTAGTGATACATGACCTTTTGTTGCATAATTTCATGCTAGATTTAGAAGCCACAAACAACCTCATGCCATTATTAGTAATGGAACAACTGGGCTTGGAAATCACTAGATCATACTCCTTTGACACCAAGAGAGTCAAGCTCTTAGGGATGATAAAGGATCTGGTGGTAAACTTGGCTCAGATCCTGGTGAAAGGTGTGGTAATGGATATAGTGGTGGCTGATATACCTCCTCATTTTGGAATGCTCTTATCCAGATCTTAGGGTTCAAAGGTAGGTGGCTCTATCAAGATGGATCTGACTTATGCCACCATTCCCACTTTTGGAGGTGAGGAAACAAGGTTGTATAGAATCCTGATTTGTGAAAACTGTGACCCCAACTAAAGGCTTAGAGAACTCCCTAGTACATGGGAAATATAGCGATATCTCATGTCTGTTCCTAGAAGAGGATGAGACCTTCCTAGAGGAAATATCAACACACCTAACAGGGCAATCACAACACTTGTGACCAAGTGAAAATATAATATGGAAATTATACTTCGATGGAGAAAACTCAAAATATGGAAACGGAGTTGGAATGTTGTTGGTATATCCGTAGGGTAGCCTGATACCCCTCTCGTTCAAACTGGAGTTTGAAGTGACCAACAGTGTGGCAGAATATGAAGCATTGATCCTTGGGATACAAACAACAAAAAAGATGAATATCGAATGCCTTACAGTCTACGGAGACTCTGAGTTGGTCATAAGGAAAATTCGAGATCAATGCCAGGCCAAACACCCCAGACTGAGGATGTATCAAAATGAATTATGGGACTTAATTGAAAATTTCTTCTTGGCCTTTAACATCCAGTTTCTACCCAGGGAAGAAAATAGGATGGCTGACTCTCTTGCGGTAGCTGCAAGCACTTTCAGGCCCCCATAGAATCCACTCCTCAGATATGAGATAGAAGTCAGACATAGGCCTTCAATACCTGATAATGTTATACACTGGCAGGTATTCGAAGATGATGAGAAGGTCAAAAGATTGATAGAAGTTGTTTGGGATTTTTCCCACTCCACCATCGAGTAAGAAGAAGAAGAAGCAGAACAAGAAGCCACTCCGTGGAAAGACGCAGTGGTTTAGAAAAAAAAAAATCAACTAAAAGGGAACACCATCCCTCATGGACTTGTTCAACTTGAAAGAATTTTCAATAAAGACAACATAGCATCCAAAAAATGGCTCGAGAGAAGGATGAGCAAGTAGAGGACTGCAACATCGGATCAAAGGAGTAACCCCAGACGATCAGGTTGTTCAAAGGAATCCCCTTGCAATACAGACAGAGGTATTTATATCTATTCAAAACGTACAAAGATGTATTTTCTTGGTATTATGATGATTTGAAATCATTTGATACAAATATTATTCAGCATAAGATTCCTTTGAAGAGTGGGATGAAGCGATGCAAATAGAAGCTCAGAAAAATAAACCCACTCTTACTCCCCTCCATTGAAAAGGGGTAAGGAAGCTACTGCAGGCCAAGATCATAGTCCCTTTAATAGACTCTGAGTGGGTAGCTAATTTGGTCCCTTCTCGTAAAAAGAGAGGAGAGATAAGGCTATGTGTGGACTTCCAGAATTTAAATAGGGTGTCTCTAAAAGACAACTACCCTCTACCCAAGATGGATGATATATTGCAGAAGGTAGTAGGTGCAACCAAAATGAGCATGATGGATGGATTCTCAGGATATAACCAAGTGGCGGTCCACTACGAAGACCAGAGGAACACTGCTTTCACCACCCCATGGGGAGCCTTTATGTACACACACATCTTGCCTGGGTTGATAAATGCAAGGGCCACATTTTATAGAGCAACGGACATATCTTTTGTGGGCGAGCAAGAGAAATTTGTGGCAGTCTATTTATAAGAGATCAAAGTCTTTCCTAAGGCTAATGAAGAGCATATCCTCCATTCAAAACTCACTTTTGAGAAGTGCAGAAGGTATGGCCTCTCTCTGAATCCAAAGAAATCTCAGTTTGCGCTGAGTGAAGGGAAGTTGCCTGGACACATAGTGGCACAGGAAGGAGTAAAGATTGATCCTACACAAGTCAAAGCCATCAACCTTATTTCCCTACCCAGAAACAAGAAATAAGTCCAAGCCTTTTTGGGAAGGATAAATTACTTAAGGCGATTCATACCCAACTATGTAGAGAGAGTTAAAGGTATCACAAATATACTCAAGAAGGAGAATGAAGTTAAGTGGAGCTCCATCCCACATGATTCTTTCACAAGGATCAAAGAAACTTTGGCTGAGGCCCCAGTGCTAGTCAGCCCTGATTATTCATTTCCCTTCTACATCTTTTCTTTCACCTCTCCACATACCATTGTTGATGTGTTGTTACAGAAAAATAAAGAAGGTTACGAGCAACCCATTGTCTTTTTTAGGGAAGTCCTAAGGGACGCTAAGCTTAAGTATGATATATTGGAGAAACAAGCTTATGCACTGGCAAAGGCACTGAAGTCGTTTCGTATGTATGTACTGCAATAAAAAATAACAATGTGTGTCCCAACGACTGCAGTCAAAGACATTCTGGTGCAGGGAGACAACAAAGGAAAGAGGGGAAGATGAATAGCTAAAATATAGGAATATGAGCTGAAAATAAGCCTACCAATCTCATGAAAGGCCAAGGGTTGGCCAAGATTTTTTCTGAATCCAACTGCCAAGCTCTAGGGATAAGCCTAATCACAGAGGAGGGCAGTCTAGTGGATGAACATAGCAGAATTAAAATCACTGAACAGAAGATTTATGCCCAGTATGAGGGATTGCCGAGGTATAAGAACATTGTTCATTACCTCTTGTTTCTAAGATGCCCGTTGGGACTAGATAGATCAAAATACCGGATTCTGAGATTGCAGGCACAGAAATACATTATATCCAACAGATTGCTCTACTGGAAGGACCCAGTGGGGGTATTACTGCTATATTTGGTTGAGGGAGAAACCCATGAAGTGATTGAGGATTTCCATTGGGGAGTCTATGGAGGACACTACAGTTCGAAGGAAAAAACATACAAACTCCTCAAGGCAAAATCCTTAAGGCAAGATTTTACGGGCCCATGTTGTTTGGAGGTGTTTATTATAAGGTCAAGTCATGCCAAAAATGCTAGTTGTTTGCTCAAAGATAGAATTTTTCTCCTCTCCTCATGATTCATGTCCATGTAGAGGAGCCATTTAGAGAGTGGGGATTTGACTTCATCAGGGAAATCAACCCACCTTCTAGTAGCCAACACAAATGGATTTTAATAGCCACTGACTATTTCACCATGAGGGTAGAGGCTATCCTATCTAGGAATGGTATTGATTTAGTGGTGATAAAATTCATGGAGAAGAACATATCGTCCTACTTTGGGTGCCCTTTTAAAATCATCATTGATAATGCACAGGTCTTCAAATATGTCAAGTTCACCAACTTCTGCCACAAATTCAACATCATTATTGGACAATCCATTGTACTACCTCAAGGGAATGGCTTGGCTAAGTCTTCTAATGAAATTGTGGTGAGAGCTCTAATGAAGACCATAACTGAAAATCAAAGGAACTAGGACTCTCAACTAAATTTTGCTCTATGGGTTAGCTATGTCACACCCAAAATATCCAGTGGGAAATTACCCTTTGAGCTAGTATATGGCAACATTGATGTCTTTCCTATCTAATTAGCAATGTCAGTAGCTAAGTTGCTACAAGAAGCCAAGGAAGAACTAAGCACCTTGACTAGAAAAATGAATCATCTGGTGGAGCTTCACAAGAATAGAGAGCAGGTGGGGACCAAACTATCAAACTACCAACAAAGGATGAAATCTCTGTTTGATACGAAGGCTAAGGACATACGTCTTCAACAAGGATATTTAGTTCTCAAATGGGATGTCAAGCGAGAAGACAAAGGAAAACATGGGAAGCTTGATCCACTATGGTTCGACCCTTTCAAGATTGAAGAAGAAAGGGGAAAAGAACACCTACATGCTTGAAAACTTGGTTGGTGAACTACTGGAACTGCCTGTAAATGGCCAGTTTCTAAAATTTTATTTTCAGAATTAGAGATATTTGTCTCTTACTCATTGTAAATATCCAGTGTGTATGTTGAGATTGTTACTTAAAATTTTCAGTCTATTTTGAGAAAAGTCCTTTTCACGGAATTTTATTTTGTTTAATAATAATTCCATGCCCAATGGAAGGAAAGACTATTGGCCTGCAGGTCCTCATCACCTTGCCAACAAGGCACTTTCCCTAGTTGGAGCCAATGTTGTCACTCACTGCATTGTGGGTTCCAAATCGTCAAAGTTGCCCAAGACCAGTGAAATTTGGAGACCCTTTCTCAGGCCACAGAAGATCTCAGAGCTAAATCAGACCCTCCCCATTGCGTAGTGCTCAGAAAGATCTTTCGAACGATTTATGGATCTCCAAAAATGGACTCCTCAAGCAAAAGATAAAGCATTTTGAAGGTCTACCTTGGAAAAGCCCAACAAACCAAAAATGTCTAAGTATGGAGGGAAAATCACAATTGGAGGTCCGGGGGTTGATCGCAAATCGTCTATCAGTGGGATACTAGGGCACATGCTTAATCCAAAACTTCAAAGACTTGCGGGCATCGATTTGCGATATAATGTTGCATCATCGAGAAAGGGATCAAAATATTAATAAAGGAAACACTTGACAAAACTAAGCCCGGCGGCCCACTTTCTCTCTCCTCCGCGTGGCATCGGTGATCGACAGGTCAGCTAGGTTTCAACTTAAAAATAATTGCAAATTACCGATATCACGATAAAGTGGTGCATCGTTTGGGGTGGCAAGAAAATCAAATACAAAGGAAAAGCATGAAAAAATAGGGTTGGGCAGGCCTTTTCCTCTCTCCTCCAGGGGGCCACATGGTGACCTCTGATTGGATCTGAGAGCAAACATGTCATCTGACATCACCAATGATGTGGAATTATAAATGATAAGTGGCAATACAGAGGGCACGTGGTAGTACAAATGCTGAGGTGGTAGGCAGACACGTGTCTCTAGGTTTTGATGTTTTCAGGGGTCCTATGGGGCCATTTCCAGGTCACACGTGTACCCACTCATAGGGTGACACGTGGCAAGGATGACTTCATCTTGCATATCAGCAATAGCAACGGATTAGAGGAAAAACTTAAGGGAAAGTGTATTCAGTGTTGGATGCGGGATTGCGACTGCGATAAGAAAAAGGCCCCTCTAGATGCGACGTTCCATAGGTTATATTTCATAAGGTTTTTGCATTCGGAATATCATCCAATGTGGTGTAAGGGTTTATTAAATTTTTGTCAGGTAACGAAGGAAGGGGCCGTTGTGTGACAATTGAAAGCCTTAGCGTCGAAAGGACTAAGTGTGCGGTTCAAGCCCTCGATCACATAACAAAAGAAGCAGAAGGGGGATATATTCCCAAGGGTGTAAAGGGTAGTCAGTCTCAACTATTTCATGGTGTTATTGTGTTAAAAGGCTAGTGTTCGACAGGCTCCTCGGTAATTCATGAAACATGACACTAGACTTTTCAGGGCACTAATATTATCTAACAAAAGTTAAAAGGGCGTATGAGTTGGCAATTGTGTCAGAGGCTGTTAAAGACTGAGAGTGACCTACAACCAGCTGAGAGAGGATTAGGCATGACTTAGTAGGAACACGCCAGGACCAAATGCCAGGAAAGAAGAGTGGGATGAATATATTTCCAGAAACCATCATTTCACTTGTGATGGATTAATTATGTTTTGTTGTTTTGATCACTGTATTGTTATTATGTTTTGATTTCAAGAAAGGAATCTCCCTACTATAGTAGTTACAGGATTTACGCTGAGACAACCATTCATACAGATGGCTATAAATTTCCACCTAAAGATATTTTTGTTTAATTGATTTTCTTACCCTCCCTCTCATTATAAAAGGGAGGAAGAAACATTAAAGAAAGGTTCTGAATTCTAGGAAAAACCACATGTTCTTCTGAAGTTGTATGGATTACAGATCTACATCTTTCTGAATATGAATGAAACAATGGTGATTATCATATTCCAATATTACAATATGTTGTTTCTTTGTTAAAATTCCATTATGTTCACACTTCCTCGTGATTTCAAGAAATTGTAGCTACCAAAAATATCTCTTTTATTCTTACAGATTCATTGGTGTTAACTAGTTAATACATTTTCCTATATGCTAGTATGAGATTATATCTTTAAATGTGTGCTTCCTAAAATCATAACATTCACTATTCTTACATCCACATGTTTATCTTTAGCTCAGATAAGTATAGAACTCTTGATGTTTCAAGCTATATGTGATGAGTTATTATTCTCTTTCTCTTCTTTCAATTATTCTACAAAATCTGATTAAACTGTAAATCCTTGATTACCCGGCCTCCACTTGTTTTTGACTTATTCTTGTGAGTTGTATATGTGAAAGGATACCAGAAATACATGGCTTATATCCTTAGATGAAGGAACCAACCCATTTTTTAATGTGTATATTTATGTATTTGTAATTACTACATGTGGAAGATGCATATCATGCCTTCAATTTCTTTAGGATCATATGAGATACATAGAATTTAGATGTGCTACGCATTGGCCTTGTAAGCAATCCAAGGTTGTCTCTAGGAGAGATAGCACTAAAGTAGCACCCAGATATGCTCATTTTATCAATAACGATCCCAAATGGCATCAGTACATCCATGCAGTCACATATCATAGGAAGAATATCCGAGATCAAAAATTGATCATCCCATGAAAATATCTTGAAGTGTGCTTGGCGGAAACCCAATGTGTATGGAGCGGCTCAATTATTATTTGACTCAGATTATTCTGTGCATATATATATATATATATATATATATATATATATATATATATATATATATATATATATATATATATATATATAGATAGATATATACAGATAGGTGTTCACACGCAACATCAATGCATAAATCAACTATCAGTTGTCAAGTCAAGCTCAAAAATATCTCTTCATAACTTCTTGAAATTCAATCGGGGTGTCCAAGGATTAAAATTTCCACTTTATTTAATAGCTTCATGATACAAATTTTCTTTTTGAAACTTCATAATGTAATTCATCATTCCATGATTCTTCATTTTGATCTTCAAAAGCCAACTCCATCTTACTTTGATCATTAGAGAATCATTACCTATCAATAATAGACCATCAGTGTATAGAAACAAAATCAAAGTCATACCTTGGACCGAATTTGAAGTTGAGGATTGGATTGGCACATCTTCCTTGTTTCACTAGGTAACTATTAATGCAGACATACCAGGCTTAGGAAGCTTTCTTCAAACCATACAATTTTATATACAAACATTATACTTATCAAACAAATATGTTGAGCCCCACAATAATCAACACTTTGCAATAAAATCAACTAAGTCATCTTATCAAGCCTTAGATGTCAAATCAAAACTAATATCAAAGTCATACAAATTTTCTACCAATATCACTGTGACAAACTTTTCAATCCAAGTCCCCACACGGAAGTCACATCCAAGAACCAGGTTACAAGCTTACCTATTTGACCTGTCAATAATTATCATTTATAGTATCAAGCCAGACTTCATTAGGTCATCTTTATGATCATCATTTCTGTCACTAATTATAAATGCATAAACCAAGGTCAAATCATATAAGTTTCTTCAATTCTTAAAAATCACCACATACTGAATCACAATAATTTATATTTCAACTAATGTGCCAAATCCAATGATGCCAATACATAATCACTATTGGATACCATTATTAGTCACTGAAAGTCATTGTTCCCACATAACACGATCATTAAGGAAAAAGATCAATTATAAAAAAAACCATAATTTGTTATCACAGTGAGTTCAATTAGTCCATAACCCAAAACATATCTATGAACTATCAAGTATCATGTCAAAGTTATAAGGCATCATCAAATATCCAAGCCCATATTTCTCATCTATGTTAAGTTAAGTCAATAACATAAATCTTGTCAAACCTTTGCAATCATATACTAGTTTCAATTATCAAATCAAAATGGCACACTAATATGCATATTTTGGTCCCATGTAGATACAAGTTTAGTCAAAACTTCCACTTTCTCTATAGTAAGTCAAACATTCAAACTTCCCTACTCTTATAACTTTCTATTGTTTGCTCCATCTCTATAGGATTGTCATACTCCTAGTGCACTCCTTATTTCTTACATAAAGCTTCATTGTTTGTGACCTACAACAACAATCACACCCATAAACCTTCCTCCGTGTGGTTGTGAGGCTTATCACCACACTAATAAGCCTGCTTCTGTGTGATTATATCTTAGACTAAGGGAAACCCTCTCAAATTGATCTATTTTTGTATGATTAGTCTTGTTGTGCTAATAATAATTACATATTTATAATTATGTGCTTGCTTCTTGCGTTTTGTGTTGAGGTTTCCTTAGCTGCTGGTGCTTACAAACAGTTAAATTTCCTTAAGTTAAACAAGACATTCATGAGAAAAATAGCTTCAGAAAGAAATACTAAACAAAAAACACGTACATTGCAGCAAACCATCAAATAGACACATTAACACAATGTTTTGATGAAGGATTTCACCCCTCCCGGGCTACATCTCTTTGGTCCAACTTCCATGGTTTGGACCTCTGTATTAGCTCAATGTGGAAAAAATTCTATTTACAAATATCTATGGCTCCTGATACCAAAACTAATGTGTTTATAATGTCCAAATTAGCCAAAAATGACGATTGGATCTCTGAAAACTTACTCTAGTTGCTTTGGGTATGACCCCCTTCCTTAGTGGCTCTAGGCTTCCCTCAACTTCCCTGTGGAAAAATCACCTGTAAAGTCTTCTATTTCATATGAAACATGTACCAATGTCTTCAGAAGAGCGAAATCATCCAAAATTGACTATTAATTTTCCAAAATTGGTTGGAAATTGAGCAAGATATGCTTCATTTAATTTTTCCCTAGGAAACCCCGCTAAATATGGAGGAGACTCCAGTTAGAACTGCTAAAACTAGTAGTTCCGCCGAATTTGGCACTCTCTCCAAAATCTCTGCCAACTTAATTTCCATTTAATTAATGTAAAACAGATTAATTATCTATTAAGTGGGATTAGGAGCACGCTTAGCGCTGGCCCCAACCCTCGATTCTAGCGCGTGGTCGCATGGGGTGCGGGCTGGCTCATAGGGTTGTCTCCCTTTGCTCCCGCCATCAGTGTTGTATGCATTAAATAAAAAATCATGGCAATAGTTTTCAATTTCCTTTGCTTTGGTCCGTTGGCATGGCATCGGATTTGGGAGGGGGAGGTCATGGGTTCAAACTTGCCTCTGCCCATCCCATATATATATTTCCATACACATTTAAATGCAGACTTTGATATAGTTCAAAAATTTGATATAATGCAGATTTGGACTTTGGATTAATTTAATATATATATATATATATATATATATATATATATATATATATATATATATATATATATAGATATATATTAATAAAAGAACTATATAATATAAATAATATGTGTGTGTATACTTTCAAATTTCCCCCTAAGACCACTTAAGAAATTTCACCCTCACATAACCAAACTGGCCAATCTAGAAGTGACACTTGTCATAGCCCCACTGGGAAAAAACTGAAGAAGATTCCCCTTGGTGACTGGACTGCCATGTCATCATTATGTCATGTTCTATAATTTTTTTAGTTATTTAGGAAAACAAACAACAGGTCTTTTCTCCTTCATTTGAAATCTATTTTCAATGAAACAAATTACGTTATGAACATCTTGACGAGACAGACACATTCATATAATTTTCGAGCTAATCTGAAAACTTTGAATTTTGAGCTAAATACTGAGCACTTGATCATTCCTCCCTAGTAGAAGCCTTTTGGACCCCAAAAGATACTATTATTTGACAAGTAGATGAGGGTATATCCCCCTCACCTTTCCAAGCTCGATCCAATTGTCTTTTCACAAATTTGTTTCCTTGAGCTCCTCTCTAAGGAAATCAACATTCAGTTGCCTTGAGGACCCCGTTCTATACCCGTACTTGTCTTTTCCATTTTCAATATGATATTGCACTATTTGTTGCACCATTTTCAGTCATTCATAGAAACTCATGGTTTTTTCCATGTTGCCATCAAAAGGAACATCCTTCTTACCAAGACAACATAACAAAATATAATGCAAATGGATGAAAAATTTCACTACTTGGTTTACATGACTCAAGCCCGATTTTACATCTTGGAAGTATGAAATTTTCTGAACATAACTTTCATGTAAAACATAATCACACGTAAATACAATAGTTACATAACCAATAGGCCTAAAAGGAATAACAATGAATTTGCAACTTATACCTCTTTTATACCTTCGAACCAAGTGAAAATTTTGACAAGTATTCATCCAATGAATGTGCATTGATTGCTACAACTTAAAATTTACACCATGGAAATCTTCTGAATGAAATAAGGTGGTGAAATTTCTTGCATAAGCCTGAAACTCAAATGAACCTTTCAAGTTTGAAAGAGCTTAAAAAATAATTGAACTGATTTTTTGGTTTGAAGCAACACATGCCTCTTACTGTTTTCCTCCCCAATGGAAGACTTTTCACACACATGAAAATTTATGCCAAGGAGTTTCGAAATAAGAAATGTCAACAATAGCTCTCCTCCAACATTGGGCTGCTCCCAACAAACCTCTTATCAAAATAACGATCATGGGCATTGACCAATCAAAAATGGCATCCAACTTGGAGAGGCTTGCCTTCACTCCAATATCATGGCCCAATTGCATCAAAGAAGTGAAACCCAACTTGTAATTTGATATCTTTAAAACATAAAACAATTTTCCTTCATAGATGACATGTGCATAAGAAAACTTTCTAAACATTTTTATGTCACCCAAGTGGACAATTTCTCCAAGAAATGACTCTTTTTTGCCATAATTCAAATACATGTATGTAATTGAAGTGCTACAAAGAACATACAACATTAAAATTCATACAAACCATTCTTGTTTGGTGTTATGTATATTCTTGCACTAACCTCTTTTTACACCTTTGCTTTGGCGAAAACTACTCATTTTTTCCTTTTTCTTGAAATACCTACTATTCCTCTTTGGTACCATAACCATCGGTGCACAACATGGCATTAGAGATGATTGAATGAGCCCACTATTCAACAAACCTTTTCATTTCATTGGTGTCTCTACAATTTGAAAATTTTGCAACCCTTGCATGCTAACATCACCAAGAGAAACCTCTTGCTACAAAGATATTTTATGTGAAGTTTCTTTCTCCTTGAAGGATGATTCTTTCACAACCTGAAATACTTTATCACTCTGATGAACTGAACCAACCAAATCAAAATTGAAACTTGCATTACATGCAACAACATTTTCATAAACAATATCATCATTTGGCTTCAACATGAGAAGTACAAACTTTTACTTGAATTCACTAGTCTTTTTTCCCATCCTGGATTAACCAAAGAAATATTCATCTTTTTGTGATGGGCTCTCACTATATACTCCACACCATCCTCAAACAAGTGATACTTGTTTTCATGGTGGTAAAAGACTACTTTCGGGTATTACAAATGTGGACCACCTTGTTAGGTTCCTATACCAATAGGAGTTATACTTTTGAATGACTTAAGGTTAAGCCTTGTAATATTGTACATACCTTTGCTTTCTGCAAATGTTTTCCATATTATAAAAATTAAAAAATGTAAGAGGGTATGTCCTAAAAGAAGAATCAAAGGACAAAAGAATAAGAGAAGGTAAAAAATGAAAATGAAAATATATGAAACCCGAAAACAAAAAGAGACCATGAAAGTGTGCAAGTCTAAATGCCACTACTATTTACTTTTGTGCATAATAATGATTATGTGAAACTTGTTATTCATGCCACAATCCATGGTAATCAAACTGTTTAATCTTGTTTATTTCATGCTTTGAATTTTATGTTTATAGTTATAGAATAAAATCTGACCAAGCAATTTTATCTTGGCAGATCATAGTTAGGTAGAGAAGATAAAAGGGGTTCATAAGCTTAATCTGAGCCCTTGGATGATATAAGGTTAGAAATAGATAGATTACTTTCCAAAAGAAAAATAGATGAATAAGGGTTTTCTAGCCTAAATGAACCCAAAGAAATGAATAAAATATGTTAGAGGTAAGAAATGGGTAAGTAGAAGAAAGGTTGTTGAACAACAAAGTTAATTGGATCTATGATTAACTCCCCCTCATTCACTTTTCCCCTTTACTTAATCATTTCCTATCTACAAGTATGTTTTAGTACTTTTAAATCCTATAAGTCAAAGAGGCTCAGAGAATTTCTCCGACTTTTGGTGGGAACGAACCCTCGACTTAATGACTTATGGACACAAGTGCTAGAATCCCCTTCATAAAATCAGTTCCCCTTCATACAATCCATTTCCCCTCGTCACCCTAAGAAAACCCATTTTTCCTAAGGTTAAACACCATTTGCCTAGGAAAAGTGAAAATCCCCCATGTAAATCCCTTTCACTCAAAAATCCAAAAAAAACCTTTTAACCTAAGTATAAAGCAAAGTGCGCGAAATGCATACATATACCATTTTACTTAGGAAAAACCCACTCCGCCCATCGCATTTCATATTAATTATTAAATTTATTATATAATTTCCGATATAACCCTTTTCCTATATATTAACTAAATCCCTATGTAAATACCCCCAACTCTTAGTTTTAATAGAAACTAATACATTTACCCCCTATCCCAACAAAGAAAATAAATCCCCCATTAACCCCAAATAAACCCAAATCACTTCTAATTAAAGCTTCGCCCCCCCCAAGCCTCTGTACATTTCCTCCGTGTTGTTTCACAACTTGACCACCATCCAAACAACTGCACCCTAATCCAATGATGCGCAGCCATATCAGCCTCACCCGACACCCGACCTTTACCCAAAGAGTTACTCCCTTATTAAGCCCCGCCTAATCATTGTTAACCCGTAATTAATTCTAAATAAACCGATACCGCCGAAGATTAAAGTGTTGTGCCCCTCCTAAACCCAAGCCTTTATAACCCACACATTTCCCTTGCCTGATTGTTGTCGGATCAACATCCGCTAAATCCAACACTCCACAGCCATATCGATCGCACCCGATGGTTGAACGTTACCTACCCGATAAAGCGGTTTTCCCCAACCCCCCAATGGCTACGTGTCATCTTCTAGAGTACATGAGGTGACCCCTCCTAAAAACCACCTTTGCCTCATAAGTGGTGTGACAACACTTAATGCCACCTCCCTGCCAACCCGATAAACCGCCTATGATTCGTAAATATGAAATTTCGTACCATATTAAAAAATGTGCCAGTTAAGCTTAAAACCCTAAAAACCTTCATTTTCATGCCTTCCCCCATTTCACAGTATAAAATTGTTAAACCCTTCAGCGCCACCCTGAACCTCTGCGATGCAACTGCACCTCCATTTACGTCCAAAACACTACCAAGACCCCTTCCCCAAGCATCCTTGTGCAAATAAAGCCATCAAGTGCCTTCCCAACCATTCAATGTTTTCTTAATTATTGTTGAGTTTTGTAGGTAATTAACCGAAGACCAGAGCTTGGATAAACAGTTCTGATACTAGTCGCAATACCTGTTTACTCCAAGACTCGACAAGAAACCTGTTAAAAGCCTATATTCAAAAGATGAATACAATTACACATAAAGTCGAGAAGAAAACACTTATACAGAGCATTGATAGTCAAAATAGAGGAACCAGACTGAAGATGCAGTTAGAATACAAACAAATGAAACATACAGAGACTTGATCAATATCCACTTCTCGATGCTGATACACATAAAAACAAAAGAGTTTACTGTTGAAATACACAGTAAAAGGATAAAAATGTAGAGTAAAAGGGAAAAACATAGTGAAGGATAAAGACAGGTCATCAGAGTGAAAGAGTATCAGTGACAGGAAGTATCAGATGAAAGCCTAAAGTAAATTAATCCTCTAGCGTAATGATCCAAACAACAAAGAGCATAAAGAGATAAAATCAAACCATAAAAACTAGTAGTACCACAATAAAAGGGACAACGTGAAAGCAGTTCACTAGTTGTCTCTATCTTCCTGCGAGAAGATATTCACATTTCCTAGATTAAATCTCAAGTCAATTTGAGATATTTGTAATAAAACCTTAGTATAAATACTTCACGATTTGAAGTATGTAGTGTGGATTCTTAAAGATTTCTATAGACTTCTTGATTGAAAGATGGTAAAGCCATTGGAGCATTGACTGAGCCAACAAGCTAGATTGATGAATAAAGGCCAGATATTTCAAAGTATTCATGTGTAGAGCAAAGTGCAGACAAGTATTTTCTCACGTTGCTGTTATATTTCTTAAAGTTTTTCCATAATTTTAATCAAAATTTGAATGCGATAACTAAAGTATAATCTTAGAATTTGTTTAATTACACTCTGTTATAACAATTAGGCAAATACATGTTTTCTACGCATAATCTAAGTTAAGGAATTCTTAATTGCTCCTTAGTTTAGGTTGTTTCTTTATAGTCTATAACAAAGTATTCTTAATTTCCCTTTGTTTCTGATTACCCTTTGTTCCTTGTTTCAATCTCGGTCTGAGAATTCTTAATTTCTCTCTCACCTTGGTTAAAACCTTTTCCACCCCTCTGGCCTAGAGCCCTGCACTCTACTCTGCTATCTTGCCCTTTGAACATTCCCTTTAGTGAGTTAATCTAGTCCAACTGCTCTTTTGTTGAATCCATATCCTAATGGACTAGAGACATCATCCTATCCATCTGTTTAAAGAATCCCACCACCCAATCTTCAATACAAATCAAAAACCCCCTGAACATTAAGAACTAGCCTATAATTCCATCAAACAAATCTAAATCATATATAGAGAGCCCTCTCTGAGCTTAGGTTGGCTAGAGTCTATGCCCAAAAGTTGGTTTGTGGTTACCTCAGTCATTTTCTTTCTTCTAGTAACTTCTAGAAAAAATTCTGAGTGATAACATAGTGGCGACTCCACTGGGGAACCAATAATTCCTCAGTCCTAACATAGTGGCAACTCCATTGGGGAACCAACAATTCCTCAGTGCTAACATAGTGGCAACTCCACTGGGGAACCAACAATTCCTCGGTCCTAATAAAGCTTTAAGAAAATTCTAATTTTATATTTTGAGGCTCTTAAAGTCATTTGTTAGAAGTTATATTGAAAAATCTCACAAAATCAATTAAAAATTTTGAAATTTTGGCTTCCAGGAAGACTCATTTTACTAGGGCTAATCCAAATCCCAACCCTCCCCTAGTAGTTGATAATCCCAACCTGATTTCAAGGAAATCTAAAAAAGAAGAAAGTTCAGGTAGTCAACTACCTTAGGTTAAAGCTAATTCATGTCCTAATGAGTGGTTATTTTTAGAAGATCTTCCCTTTGATTAGCAATTTGGTCTTTCATTATTTAAAACAAAATCTGAAAGTGCAATATATGAAACTGTTCTAGATCCTGATTTCATTGCAGACCTTGAAGTCCAACAGGCCAACAGATCAATTGATGAGTACATTCTGAAATCTCCACAATCATCCATTAATACTACTACTACCCCTAAGTTTTCTGAACAGTTCTCCACTACTTTGAATTCACCATTATTCCCTTCAACTGTAGTACCTTCTGAATTCCATTCTGCACCACCATTTATACCTTCACTCCCTCACCAACCTATCATTACTCATTCACCACCTACTAGTCCTGGTTCTTCATCCACTACTGCATTAATTCCAAGTATATCAACCCCACATCTTATCCCCTCCCAACTTATAGCAATGGAAACAGATATGCTCCTCTCATTTTACCTGACCAACTTCATGTTATGCCTGCAGATTATCAAAGTAAGATTCCCTTGTTTGATGCTACTCGTTAGTACATTTCCCAACAACATGTAAACAAGATGTCTGACTTTTTTGAACTACCTCTCATTTTACCTGCCCAACTTCATGCTATGCCTACAGATTATCAGAGTAAGATTCCCTTTTTTGATGCTACTGGTTAGTACATTGCCCATCAAGATGTAAACAAGATGTCTTACTTTTTTGAACTACATGAAATAGATGAAGCTGATGTCCAAATGAGACCCTTTGCCCAAACTTTGACTGGTGATGTCAAGAAGTGGTTTAAAGCCTTTCCTGCCAACCATATAACAGACCTAGCAAATTTCTAAAGGTTGTTTATTGATAGGTGGGAAAATAAAAAGAATCCCTTACAAATCCTTTCAGAATATGAGAATATTAGGAGAGGACCTAATGAAATTGTTTAAGATTACTGCACTAGATTCAATAACATATATAATGCAATCCCAATTAACCTTAGACCCCTACTTGACTTAGCATTAATAAAGTTCCCTAATGGTTTTGATACAGATATGACATACCAACTCACGGAAAGAAACCCCCCAACATTAGAAGAAATGCAAAGTGTAGTTGTTAGTGTAGAAGCTAACTAGTTAGCTATAAGGGCTAGAGTTAGAAATAAAAAGAGAACTGCTAAGGATGAAACTTCACCATCTCACATTAAAATAGATAACTTGGCCAAAAACATGGAAAGACTAATGGAGAGAATAGGTAACATGTAAAAGAAACCCCAATGGGATAACCAACAAGCACCTCCAATTAGAAACCCAAATTTCAAAAATAACCAAAACATGGGGAAAAATGGACCAAATCATAACATAAGGCCCCCTTTTCAAGAAAATTAAGCAGAGACATCTCAACCATAAAATCTAGAGCATGATACACAAATTAACCTAATGGGAATAAATGATGAGGAAATTGTTTTTCTAACCCAAGATGAGCAGGAACTGTATATGTTGCAACAATTATAGGTACAATATGGTGAATCATTTGATTGTAAACAAGGATATGACCCTGCTATCTTCGAATTCCATAAACAGTATAATCTAAGAAGAAAAAAGAATGTAGATGTCCCTGACAAAACTAAGAAAACAACACAAAATCAACCGAAGAAAATAAAATAAGCCCTTGTTTCAAAGATCCTACAAATTCTCCCTAGGTAGAACCCAAATCCTTCTAGCCCCACAATTGTAGATATAACCTGTGATCAACCTTCTGTTGATTAACCATCCAGTTCAATTCCACTTGAAAATCCACATAAGGAGATCCCCAATAAAGAAAAAGAAGACAACCCTACTGAAATCCCTGCTACAAAAACTCCAAACCTTTAAACGGAAAAAGCCCCTTTGCCATTCAATTTGGGAGCAAAGATAGCAAAGCTAAAGATTCCAGTCCCTTTAACAGAACTGATCAAGAATGAACCTTATAAAACATAGATAAACCAGACCTTAAACATTGCTGAAAATGAGGATTCAGTTAACTTGTTTGATGAACAACTAGAACTGATATTTGGTCCAGAAGTTAATGGCAAACCATTAGAAGGAAGAGTTCCACCTTTTTTCATTAGCCTTAGTGTTACACAAAAATATCGTCACCATGATTATTTGCAGTCATTATGAGTCTGTCATCACTTGTACTATCCTCCTAAGCAAGTCTCAGACCTCAGCTCTTCAAGTCAAGCTTTGAAAATGAGAGAAAGACATTAAAAATCAATAAGAGCTCTGGTTCCGCACTTTCTCTCACTGTCACCTGCGGTCCCGCACCTTCTGTTTGCAAAACCTGTGGACCTGCCCGCTCTGTCCCTAACGATGTAGGTGCGAACCCCTGTGAAAGTCAAAAGGCACAAGTTTTATCTTAAAAAACTCACTTTGGGTTAATTCTAGAGGATTCTAGAAGGAATTTTGACATGGATTGTTTGCTCTGAGGTGGTTCATGCATCCCAAAAGAGAGGGAGCTAATCCCTTGATGAGAGGAGCTATCCCTTTGAAGGAGGACCTAGTAACTTCCCTCCATTGCACTATAAATACAGGCATTGGGGTGAGGACTAGGGAGGTTAGAAGCTGAACATTTTGAGGGTAAATGCTGGTGAAATTAGGACTTCTTAGTTGAGCTTGAGAGGAGAGATCACACACCTCTTAGTTCCATTTGGAAGTGAGTGAAGCTTGTCAAAGTAGGGGAGAACTCTTGCTGGACCCTAGGAGGAGCTTGTACAGCGTCAAGGCACAGGTTGTAAAGTTCTTCTTCTTTTGAATTAATGCAATCAAACTCATTTTTCTCAACAAGTATCTCATGTTATTTGTTTCATGGACTCCTTGACTTTCATGTTAAATATGTTTTATGCTAGTGGCTTTTCAGGTGCTATTTAATTTGTTTGCCTTGTTTGTGTTTGCAGATTCGCAACAAAGGAGCTCATTTGGATCGAAGGAGCGAGGGCATCCACAAGCTTGCGATGGACCTAAGGTAGGCCCTAAAAACACTTGTTTGCCATTGTTTATTAAAGCATATTTAGAGAAAGATAGTGTCTGGTTGGTTTGCTTGTCATTAGGTCTTCTTTAGATTCTAGGAAGGTCTATCTTGTCCGCAAGATTGACTTATTCCGTGTGACAAAATGGCGACTCCACTGGGGACTTGATTGTTTTCCTTGTTTGTACTTTGACCTGAGAAACTACTTTTTTGTTTCTATTTTTGACTTGTTGTGTGTAAAATTGGGTAGAGTCTGTAGATCCAGGGTTATTTTTTGTTTTTCATAGCTTTGGGAGAGGACCGCACCCTAACCTTTTGACACAGTGCGTACTTATCCGCACTCTGGCTTTTAGCACAGAGCGGGACCGCACCTGTGTAAACTGTGGGCCTGCGGACCCTGTCAAAATTTTGAAAAACCTAAGATTTCCTCTGTTAGTCAACTTAGTTTTTATTTAGATGTTATTATCCCCTGCCCAGACCTGCATATAACCTGTCAGAAGCTTTTCTTAGGTTAATTCCACTGGCATTCTTGTTTTAAGCTTTTATCAATTGGGTGTTTTGAGTCTCCTTTTGAGAAATTCTTAATTTGATTTCCTTTGGTCATTACTTGGAGGTTTGTCTTAGTATTTTCACAATTTTGCATCTTTTTGCTTTTGTTTTTGAGGGGCTAAATTGTGTATGAGTGTTAATCGCCTTTGAGTGTTTTTATTTTTGATCTTTGGCACTCTCACCCGATTTTCTTGACTTGCACTTGATTGGTTATGAGATTACATTAGAATCATCTTGTGTTTGAGAATTCTCTTGCATAGATCACATTTGCATAATTAGAATTCTCATTTTCAGAATATGAATGAAAAATGTGCATAGATTACATTTGCATACTTTTCAAGTGAATTGTGCATAGATTACAATTGCATAGTTTACATTATGAAAAATCAATCGTAGATTTAGATCAGCTTTCTTTGATTTGAATTTACATGTTTTTATTCTTGTTTTAAACACACAAAAATAAAAATAAAAACTGTTTTGGAATTGATTTGCATTAGTTTTTCTTGATAAAATTACTGCATTAGAGAATTTCTTATATTTTCTCTTAGTGATCAATTTCTTGCATTGTTGGAAGTGAAAGGAAACTCTCTCCTTACTTTAGTTAGGATTCATTGAATTGAAAGGATTACATTATCATATTCGATTGCATTCAGTTTTGGGTTGGGTCATAACACCATTGGTTTCATATCTATTTACCCTTTTGAGTAATAATAGCCTAAATAACACAGCGCTTAATTAAAATTCATCTAGTAATTTTTACATTTTTAGGGCTCTTTCCACCAATCTAGCTTAGGCTAGTGTCTTGGAATAGGTTTTAGTTAACTCTCCAAGATAGTAAAACAAACAAGTAGTTGATCTTGCGGTAGGAAGAAAATCCAATTGTTGCATCTATGCTCTGGGAAAGCTCCTCTTAAAGGAGAAGCACGAGATCGTGTCCGAACCAGTGTGGGAATCAATCCTTCCTCATTGGGAACGACGCCAGATATTCACGTATTAAAAACGGTAAACCTCAGATTAACCATTGTCGAGGAACCTGGGGTCAATTGTTGGTAAACCTTGGATTATGTCAAGGAGCCTTCAAGGGGATTGAGCTTGTTACTCTGCCCTTGCGTGCGTATCGGATCGTAGACTGTTCCCCCAGGTATATTTGTTTCTGTTGGTAACCTTAGTGACCATATTCTATAGGATTCTTCCTAAGGTGACAGTGGTGGGAAGATCCCACTGTACCTGGAGCAGACGTCGGCTAGACTCACTTGGATTTTTTGGGGGGTTCTCTTCACTCGAGACGGTTTAGTGGAGAAACTTGTGCCAGTCTATTCATTAAGCAGGTTTCCGGGGTAACTGTTCCAACCGCTATTTCTGTATTGAATTCTGCGACGTTGGATTTCATCACCAACTAGTGTTTTTGGTACGGAAAGTTACTGTTTGTGTGTGGTTTGACTCCTAGATTTGATAGTGCGTGTTAATTTGTTTGTTTTTACTTTTAGAGACCATAGGTGTGAATTGTGAATTTTAATTGTTAGGTGTGAATTGTGAATTGTTAATTTTAGTTTTAAATTGTTAATAAAATTCATTGAAGTTGAATATAATGGCAACTGTTCCGGAATTTACCAACCACGGAACCCCTCTTAACGAGGATCCTAGTACTTTTCCTTTCTTTGGAAATGTTGGTCCTCCTTATATGGATACTTTGTCATTACCTGGATTTACAATAGGATTACCGATATGGTTATTTTCAACTTCATTGGACCCAAATACTCCAATTGTTCCACCTCAACCGAATGCTTCACCTTAACAGAGTTCACCATCTCAACATCACCAACCTTCTGTTGACCCTTTACCTTCTTCGCCTAATTTTTCTTCCTCCATTTCTTCCTCTTCGCTTGGTAAAAGCCTTGATGCTAGTAACCAAGTGGCTAAGAGGAAGAAGAAAAAGAAGAAGAAGAAGAAGAAGAAGCAAGATAAGAAAGAAGTCAACCAACCAACCATCGCTGTAAGTGTTAGTTGTGTTGAGGAAACCTCCAACATGCATCGTAAACCCAAATACCCTTGCAAGCTTTGTAAGGGTGATCACTTCCTTATCAATTGTCCTGGTATTCCAAAGGTTTTGGAAGTATGGTCAGAAAAATCTCATCAACTTTCCATTGATCCATCAACCAGTGATAGTCAGGTTCCTGGGAAAAAGGGTAAAGTTAGGTTTCCTTGTAAGTTATGCAAAGGGAGTCATCAAACTCACATTTGCCCTCACATGGATGAAGCCTCAAAATTGTTGGAAAAACTTACTGTTCCACAGCAAGAATTTCCAACTGGTTACCGTAAACTTTCTCCCAACCTACCGTCAACTAACGGAGTGATTGATCTAATTTCAAGTACAGTCGATCCCACTCTCCCATTGGAGAGTGAAACTCATATCACTCAGGTTGATGATCCATTAGTTGATCAAATGGTCGATTCAATTTCACATTCGGTCGATAACACTCTCCCTTTCGAGAGTGAATTTCATACCGCTGATGTTCTTCTTGTTACATCGGATTCTTCTATGCCGGGGGGCATTTCACCTGTTTTTACAGAACCCCCTCCAAGTACTGAGGTATTTTCCTTTGATTGGAATAGACTGACAGAACCTTGTCTTCCCTCCTCCATCCCTTTCCAAATCATTACCAAGGCTGATGGTAGGGACATTCACCGCACACAGGTAGATGAAGGTGCTTCTGTTAGTATTTTATCCTCAACTGCTTGGAAAGCTTTGGGTTCCCCTCAGCTTGCACCTATTACGCAGAATCTGAAAGCTTTTAACAGAACCATTAGTGAACCTTTAGGGATCCTTCCTAAGTTTTCTATTACCTTGGAAGGTAAAACTATCTGTATTGATCTTATCGTAGTTCGAGGTCCCTTGGATTTCAATTTACTCCTTGGGCGAGACTATGTTTATGCAATGAAAGTTGTCGTATCGACACTCTTTCGCGTGATGTCTTTCCCTCACAATGGCAGTACTGTGACTGTAGACCAGCTTTCGTTCCCTAGTCTTGTTTCAACTACCAATAATATGACACCCCTAAATGTTCCTGATTCTAAAGTGGTATCTACCCCGCCACGGGTTAATTATGTGGCAACTGGTCCCATGTTTTCAGTTACCGATGTACGTGAGCCTTCCACTATTTGCTCATCTTCCTTTGATTTAGATTCGGTAATTGACATGGAAAACTCTATGGGATTACTTGAACACAATGTTCTTATCCCTTTTGAGTCCCTTGACAAGTGTTCCTTCCAGAGAACTATTCTTCCTTCTGATGAAGATCTCTTGGAAGCCATGATCAAGGTGTGTCTATAATCAATTGTTGCGAGGATAGTTTTTTCCTGTATCAACCTCATTAAAAAATAAAACAGAAGTCTGCGAGGATAGTTTTTTCCTGTATCAACCTCGTTAAAAAATGAAATAGGCTGTCACGAGGATAGTTTTTTCCTGTATCAACCTCGTTAAAAAATGAAACAGAAGTCCGCGAGGATAGTTTTTTCCTATATCAACCTCGTTAAAAAATGAAACAGGCTGTCACGAGGATAGTTTTTTCCTGTATCAACCTCGTTAAAAAATGAAACAGAAGTCTGTGAGGATAGTTTTTTCCTGTATCAACCTCATTAAAAAATGAGACAGGATGTCATGAGGATAGTTCTTTTCCTGTGTCAACCTCTTTAAAAATGAATCAGTTAGTCTCGAGGAAAGTTCCTGTTACTGAGTCAACCTCGTTAAAAAATGAATCAAGTTCGAGGATAGTTCCTTGTCTTGTGTCAACCTCGTTAAAAAATGAAACAAGGATAGGTTATATAGGTAGATTGTAGAGAGTAGTTATGAGCATAGTTCCTTATCTTGTGTCAAGCTCATTTAAAAAATGAAACAAGGGTTTTGAGGATAGTTCTTTTCCTGTGTCAACCTCACTAAAAAAATGAAACAACTCCCACGAGTCTTTCCAAGATTTCGAAAGTAAACCTTCATTTCATCCACCTGGTTGAATGCAATGAAGCTTGGGGGGCATGTACCTTGATTTGTGTCATTATGCTGGGGGCATGCAAACTTATAACAAGCATAGTTTTTCGTTTCAAGCTTGCGTAAACATGAAACCGAATCCGAGCATAGTTCTTTTCTTGTGTCAAGCTCGTTGAAAAATGAAACAAATCCTCCTCTAATTGAGTCGAGAGTTTGACTAGATCTCATAAATATTAAGTTGTATATTTAGGTTAGTTATTTCAGTTTTTTGCATAATTTTCTTATAGTTTTAGGTCGAGTCTTTCAAATGATCTCGTAGCTGAACCTTCATTTCATCCAACTGGTTGAATGAAATGAAGCTGGGGGGCATGCGCTCTAGCAGTTATGCTTAGGGGGCATCAAGCACAGTTTTCTCTCTGTTTCAAGCTTGTGTAAAAATGAAACTACTATCAAGCACAGTTTTCTCTCTGTTTCAAGCTTGTGTAAAAATGAAACTACTCTGAAGCATAGTTTTTCTCTGTTTCAAGCTTTTGTAAAAATGAAACCTATCTTGAGTCAATTTCAGTTATTTTCAAGACTCGTTAAACTCATGAAAATCTTGAGATTATTTTGCTATTTTTCATTCTCGTAAAACAAATGAAAATGCCGAGTTCTTTTCGTCTTTTCCTGCTCGTAAATTAAATTGAAAGTCGGCCATGTGAGTACACTTTTATCATTTTTTCGAACTCATTTAAACTTATGGAAAAATGAAAACCATGAGTACATTTTTATCATTTTTTCGAACTCGTTAAAACTTACGAAAAAGTGAAACATTAGAGTCACCTTTAAGCTCTTTTCTGACTCCTAAAACATGAAAAGATCGTTGAGTTTTTCTTTTTAAACTCGTTAAAATGGAACTAAAAATACGGTCCACTTACAGCTCTTTTCTGACCATAAAAACATGAAAAGATTATTGGATTTTTGTCGTTTCAAATTCGATATTGGTTATAAAACGATGTGTCATTGATCGCTTTTTTACTTTTTCGGATCAGGGGCACTAATGACGAAAAGTACTCCTTGGTCGTAAAAGATCAAGCGGTTCTCTCAAGTATTATTTTATACTTTTTCGGGCTTGGGAGACACAAATTTACGAAAAAGGTCAACCCTGGAGTCTTCTTAATTTTTTTCAGACTCTCTAAAATTGAAAAACATCGAGTTTCTCCTATACTGGACTCGTTAAAACTTCACAGTAAAGGACCTGTTCAATTACAAACAGGAATGAACCACTCCTTCTTAGGGTTCAAATTTAAACTAAGTTGGACTCATCCAAAGGATGAGCTTATAATCAAGCAAATGTTATCCTCCTCAAGCTTGTTAAAAATAAAGATGTACTTGCCAGAAATGGTGGGGGAAAAGAGAGAAAAATGAGCCTGTTTGTCATACTTTGTAACCACTCTTGAACACGACACTTTCATTCACCTGGGTTGGGAAATCCTTTGCCTAATAGTTGATCAAACCACATTGAAAGTCTTCAGCCGGTTTCTGGGTATTAACTTTGGGTCAATTGTCACCAAACCATCTGTTGTGTCATTATGTGTTCAAGAGGTCACTGCCAATAAGCCATTCATCTGCAAAATATCTGTCATCCATTTTGACCATCCCTGAGTCAGTCCTTGCAACTAAATTTCTTCAACTTGATCTATGATTTCGTGTTGTGGGCTTGCCTACGACGGATCGCTTTCTATCGACTTCAGCTCATTATCTAGAAAGATGATCTAGAAATCGTCAGTACCTTGAGATCTGCATGCCTCAATGGCAGGTTTCTCGCCTTTGACGACAGTTCGCATCATTGACTTTCGATCAAAGGATTCCGTGAACGTTCGACATCAACACATCTATTCACATCTCGTGGATTGTACTGGGTACTTTGAGAGCCATTGACATCACTGGTGGTTTCTCTCACACTTGTTAACAGTTTACATCATTGACTGGTAATCAAGTGGTTTCTACCATGTTCGACTTCAGCACATTTATTCGCATGGATAGAATCGTACTATTTCGGGAAGTAGAAATGAAGACCCTGGATCTAGTTTCCGCCATCCAGGCTGTGAGGAATTTTGTATTCATTATATTGTGGACTATTCATAAACAGATGGCTGCGTCCATACTGTGTCTACATGTGTCTATACTTGTGATGTATTACAAGATCATTCCTGTATCAGAGCAGTAGTTAGTCTTCTAGTCAGTTTTGATCTGACTATGGGAATGCCTACCTCAGCGATGATATGATCTCATATATATTTCTTGCATTGAATGTTTTTACAGGTTCCGACCGGTCTCTCCACAAGATGATCCTCGAAATGATAAAGTACTTCACTCTTCTTAAATGATAAATGGAATCCTCATCTACTACAGAATTCGCACTTTAGGGGGCAATCTGTTACACAAAAATATCGTCACCATGATTATTTGCAGTCAGTATGAGTCTGTCATCACTTGTACTGTCCTCCTAAGCAAGTCTCAGACCTCAGCTCTTCAAGTCAAGCTTTGAAAATGAGAGAAAGACATTAAAAATCAATAAAAGCTCTAGTTCCACACATTCTCTCACTGTCACCTGCGGTCCCACACCTTCTGTTTGCAAAACCTATGGACCTGCCTACTCTGTCCCTAACGGTGTAGGTGCGGACCCCTGTGAAAGTCAAAAGGTGCAAGTTTTATCTTAAAAAACTCACTTTGGGTTAATTCTAGAGGATTCTAGAAGGAATTTTGACATGGATTGTTCGCTCTGAGGTGGTTCATGCATCCCAAAAGAGAGGGAGCTAATCCCTTGATGAGAGGAGCTATCCCTTTGAAGGAGGACCTAGTAACTTCCCTCCATTGCACTATAAATACAAGCATTAGGGTGAGGACTAGGGAGGTTAGAAGCTGAACATTTTGAGGGTAAATGCTGGTGAAATTAGGACTTCTTAGTTGAGCTTGAGAGGAGAGATCACACACCTCTTGGTTCCATTTAGAAGTGAGTGAAGCTTGTCAAAGTAGAGGAGAACTCTTGCTGGACCCTGGGAGGAGCTTGTACAGCGTCAAGGCACAGGTTGTAAAGTTCTTCTTCTTTTGAATTAATGCAATCAAACTCATTTTTCTCAACAAGTATCTCATGTTATTTGTTTCATGGACTCCTTGACTTTCATGTTAAATATGTTTTATGCTAGTGGCTTTTTAGGTGCTATTTAATTTGTTTGCCTTGTTTGTGTTTGCAGATTCGCGACAAAGGAGCTCATTTGGATCGAAGGAGCGAGGGCATCCACAAGCTTGCGTTGGACCTAAGGTAGGCCCTAAAAACACTTGTTTTCCAGTGTTTATTAAAGCATATTTAGAGAAAGATAGTGTCTGGTTGGTTTGCTTGTCATTAGGTCTTCTTTAGATTCTAGGAAGGTCTATCTTGTCCGCAAGATCGACTTATTCCGTGTGACACTTAGTATCCATGACAAAATTCTACACAATGCAATGTTGGATTTTGGGGCCTCTCACAATTTAATGCGCAAATCAGTAATGGAGAAATTAAACCTAGACATTACAAGGCCTTACAAAGACTTATTCTCATTTGACTCTACTCAAGTGAAGTGTCTAGGATTGATTAAAGACCTATTTGTTACTTTAGTTCAATATCCTGCCAAAAGCATCCTTATGGACATTGTAGTTGCTAACATCCCACCAAAGTATGGCATGCTATTATCGAGGTCATGGGGAGCCAAACTTCAGGGATCTTTACAACTAGATATGTCATATGCAACAATTTTTGTTTTTGGACAACCTAAGAAACTATACCGTGAAACCTTAATGAAATATATGGTAAGTAGCTAGGATTAGCCTAAAAAATTTCCCATCTACTCCATACACTCATATATTGATTCTTTTATCTTGTATAATGCTGATCAAACACAAGAAACACTTTTAGATAGTATTGATACAGAACCAAAAGAAATTGTAGTTTCTACACAAAATGAAACTAACCAGACTACAGAGCTATTCAATGAACAAGAAGGTCTAATTGTTGTGAATGATGAAAAGTTTGTTGCACCATATAGTGAAATTATGGTCATGAGATATTATGACATATAGAATTTGATGGATCAGTCAATAGGTTAGGAGCACGAGCAAGAGTGTGGATATATAATTTGGAGAACAATTACTCAGAAGGTCATGCATATAGATTGAATTTTAAATGTACAAATAATATAGCTAAATTTGAAGCATTAACTTTAGGTTTTAAGTTAGTTAGGAATCTAGGAGCTAAAAGAGTTTCTGTCATGGGAGACTCTGAACTAATTGTAAAATAGATTGATGTTGTATATATGAAAAAAGACCCTAGATTAAGTTGTTATAGAGACACTATTGTAGAGATACTTAACACTTTCCTAGAAACAAAGTTTGCAGTAATCCCTAGAAAACACAACATGCAAGCCCATAGTTTAGCAATGTTTGCCAGCACTTGTAAATTACCCTTCCAACCTAACTATTAGTACACTGGTGAAGTTAGGCACATACCTGCAATTCCAAATAATTTGAAGAATTGTAAAATATTTTCTAATGATAAACAGATAAATACCTTTTGACTTTTAGGAGAAGAATTTGTAAATAATAATATAGATACTGATACATCCATAGATACTGACACTAAGGATACGATAGAAATAAATGAGATAGAAGATGATGAAATAGATAGACTTAACCCAATGAATTTACCAAATAAGATGTAGATAACTTAGAGCTAATGGAGATTGATGAAATAATCAATGAAGAAACCGAAGTAATTAATCTCAAGGATAACTTCTTACCAAAGGGATTAACCCCTCTAGAAGATTTATTTGATTCAAATGATGTTCCTAGGAAACCTAAAATGGAACCATTAAGGTCTGATATAGAGGAATGTAATATAGGCACTGATGAAAATCCTAAACTGATCAAACTTTCAAAATCATTACCTTCGACTGAAAAAGTGAAATACATTGAGTTGTTGAAAGAATTTAGGGATGTTTTTTCTTGGAGTTACGAGGACCTTAAATCCTATGACACCAACATCATCCAGCACACAATTCCTATTAAAGAAAATCAAAAGCCTTTAAAACAAAAAATAAGAAGGATCAATCCTGTTTTATTACCTACAATTGAAAAATAAATTTAGAGGATGTATGATGCCAAAATAATTGCACCAATCAGATTTTCTGACTGGATCTCAAACTTGGTGCCAACTAGAAAGAAAACTAGTGAGATCAGACTCTGTGTGGATCTCAAAAACCTCAACAAAGTGTCACTTAAAGACAATTACCCTCTCCCCAAAATGGATCACATTTTACAGAGAGTAGTTGGATCAACCATAATCTTATTGTTGGATGGGTTTCTTGGTTATAATCAAATCTTAGTTCATCCAAATGACCAACCCAAAATTGCCTTTACTACTCCTTGGGTCACCTTTATGTATGTGAAAATTCCTTTTGGGCTAATGAATGCAGGAGCCACTTTCCAGAGGGCTATGGATATAGCCTTTGCTAAAGAAATTCATGATTTCCTTGTGAATTATCTAGATGATATTACTGTTTTTTCAAAGTTTGACAATCAACATTTGGATCATCTACGACGAGTTTTTATTAAATGTAGGAAGTTTGGAATCTCCTTGAACCCCAAAAAGTCCTTGTTTGGGTTAGAGGAAGGAAAATTGTTAGGTCACATAATTTCAAAAGATGGTATAAGAATAGACCCTGCAAGAATAGAAGCCATCTTACAAATAAGACACCCTAGGAACATTAGAGAATTACAAGCTTTCTTAGGAAAAATTAATTTTCTTAGAAGATTTATATCTAATCTAGCAGAATTAATTAGACCACTAAACAACATGCTGAAAAAGGACTCCACCATAAAATGGATTGTTGAGGCTAAGAAATCCTTTGGAGACATCAAACTAGCCTTAACTAAAACACCTATATTAATCAATCCTAAATTTGACAAAGATTTCGTCTTGTTTTCCTTTGCTTCTGAGCACACAATAGTTGTTGTCCTATTACAGAAAAATGACCAGGGCTATGAACAACCCATTTATTCCTTTAGTAAGGCCCTGAGAGATGCCCCCTTGAAATATAACATAATGGAAAAATAGGCCCTGGATTTGGTCAAAGCCATTAATGATTTTAGGGTATACATCTTATATTCTCACATAATAGCCTACGTTCCTAATTCAGTAGTAAAAGACATCCTGACTCAGGATGGTCCTGATGGAAAGAGGGGAAAGTAGATTGCTACTATTTTAGAGTATGATATAGAAATCAAACCTACAAAGTTAATCAAGGGCCAAGGTTTAGCCAAGCTCATGGCTGAATCGAATTGCAAGGCCTTGGATATAAACTTCATTGCAACAATAGATAATGAATAGGAGATGGCCACTCCACTAATCAGCCAGGCCTTTCTTGAATCACCTTGGTATGCTGATATTATTTATGTTTTACTAAATTTACAAGCTCCTCCTAAATTATCTAGGACTAAAAGCAGGTTTTTGAAGATGAAATCCTTAAGATTTTGTATATTAGACAATGTTTTGTTTTGGAGAGATGATGAAGGTACTCTTCTCAATTTCTTATTAAAAGAAGAATCTGACAAATTTTTAGAAGAGTTTCACGTAGGTGACTGTGGAGGACACCTTTAGTGGAAGACTACTATAGATAAAATCCTTATAGCTGGTTTCTACTGGCCTACCTTGTTTGTTGATGTCAAAAAATATGTGACCTCCTGTCAAAAATGTCAAATTTTTGAGGGGAAGAAAAAGCTCCTACCTTTACCCCTCAAGCCAATCTCTGCTGAAATACCTTTTCAACAATGGGGTCTAGACTTCATTGGTGAAATTTACACACCCTCCTCTGCCCAACACAAATGGATCCTCACAGCCACAGACTACTTTACAAAATGGATAGAGGCCATACCTTCAAGGAAAGCCATAGATACTATTATGATAACCCTCATAAAAACCAATATTCTATCAAGATTTGGATGTCCAACTAAGCTCATTACTAATAATGCAACAGCCTTTAAATCCAAAAGAATGATAAATTTCTACAATAAATACCATATCACCCTTGGCCATTCCACAACATATTACCCTCAAGGTAATGGATTGGTAGAATCTTCAAACAAAAGCCTAGTAAACATCATGAAGAAGTTACTAGAGGACAATAAGAAAACTTGGAATAAAAATCTAGTCAATGCCTTATGGGTAGACATATTGACTACTAAGAAATCAATTGGTACTTCTCCCTATCAACTAGTTTATGGAATTGAATTTTTATTTCCATCCTCTTTGGGAGTACCAGTAATGAATATGCTTCAAGAAATACATGTTGAACCAAATAGTATCCAAAGAAGAATCAACTAAACTATTCATCTACAACAAACAAGAGAAGAGGTCTATATCAAGTCTCAAGTTGTGCAAGAAAAGATTAAGAAGATTTTTGATAAGAGAACCAAGGCCGAAGATTTCTACATTGGTGAAAAATTGCTCAAGTGGGACTCAAGGAGGGAAGATAAACGAAAACATGGGAAATTTGATTTCTTATGGAAAGGTCCCTATGTCATTTATGCTTATAGAGGAAATAATGCTTTCTACTTGACAGAAATTGATGGTACAGATGCAGAAGGTGGGCCAGTGAACGTTCGAATGCTAAAACATTACTTTGAACCTAATTACTACTTTTCATTTGTACATATTCTATTTTAGAAAGTCTAGTTTGGATTGGATGGTGATATTTAAGGCCGAAGCCTTAAGGGAAGGCCCTAAGCTTTAAAAGATTCACTATCATAAGTATCAATAATGCAAATTCATAGAAGGACACTTTGGAAGGCAACATCAACAACAATTCAAAGGCTACTGATCTCTAAAGTTCTTGACATTTCACAAGGAAATGCCATCCCCAAGTGGAGCCATTGTTAGGTTCCTATACCAATAGGAGTCATAATTTTGAATGACTAAGGTTAAGCCTTGTAATATTGTACATACCTTTGCTTTCTGCAAATGTTTTCCATATTATAAAAATTAAAAAATGTAAAGAGGGTAAGACCTAAAAGAAAAATCCAAGGACAAAAGAATAAGAGAAGGTCAAAAAAATAATTGAAAATAAATGAACCCCAAAAACAAAAAGAGACCATGAAAGTGTGCAAGTCTAAATGCCAATACTATTTACTTTTATGCATAATAATGATTGTGTGCAACTTGCTATTGATGCCACAATCCATGGTAATCAAATTGTTTAATATTGGTCATTTCATGCTTTGAATTTTATGTTTATAGTTAGAGAATAAAATCTGACCAAACAATTTAATCTTGTCAGATCATAGTTAGGTAGAGAAAATAAAAGGAGCTCATAAGCTTAATTTGAGCCCTTGGATGATATAAGGTTAGAAATAGATAGATTACTTTTCAGAAGAAAAATAGATGAATAAGGGTTTGCTAGCCTAAATGCACCCAAAGAAATGAAGAAAATATGTTAGAGGTAAGAAATGGGTAAGTAGAAGAAAGGTTGCTGAACTATAAAGTTAATTGGATCGAAACACATACATCATGCTTATACGCATATTTCGACATGTATGGTCAACTATGGAAGCAAAGAAAAAGGTTTACAAGTTCCAATGATTAACTCCCCCTCATTCACTTTTCCCCTTTACTTACTAATTTCCTATCTACAAGTATGTTCTAAAACTTTTAAATCCTAGAAGTCAAAGAGTCTCAGAGCATTTCTCTGACTTTTTGTGGGAACAGGCCCTCGGCTTAATGACTTATGGACACAAGTACTAGAATCCCCTTCATAAAATCATTTCCCCTTCATACAATCCATTTCGCCTCGTCACCCTAAGAAAACCCCTTTTTGGTTTGTAGATTTCTGTGGTGTGGTTTTTGAGAGACTGAATTCGGATATTCCACAGTGCTCATCTTTTATTTGTCAACGTTTCGAGTCTAGACCAAGACTCATCATCAGGACCGATTTATAGAGAAGTGAAAAGTGTGTGATAAATATGGTGTAAGTGGGCTATTAAGTTGGTAGGCCAACCATCTGATTATTTTAATTAATTCTTGTAATATTATCAGATTATATTTATTGAATGTATTACTTTCTATGTGTTCTTAATTTTATTAAAGAGATACTTTTTAATTTACTGTATTCTAATTAAATATAATTATTTTTTCTATTAAATTTTTATTCTTAATTGTCAATTAATGTTTAACTTAATTAATTAATTTTTTAAGTTAATGTTTGTTGATTTTTAAGCTTTTGCAATGTTAATTAGGTTTAATTATTATAACTATACTAAGTTTTTTTATATTTTTTATTTATAATATTATTATGATAGTAATTACAAAGTTATGTATTGTTTTTCTTAATCTTGAATAATTGATTAAACTAGTTTAATTTTCGTTAATATACATTGGTTATAAGCTTATGTTCTCTTTAACCCTTTTCTATGCTAATTAGGTTTTATTATTATTAATATAATAAGTTTTTTATTATTTTTAATTTAACTATTAATTAAAAAAGTGAGATTAGTTTTATATTGTTTTATTTAATTAATTTAATTAATTTTAAGCTATATTTTAAACTAGATTCAAAATTCTTAAGAGTTTGAGTTAATGGATTATTGTTGATGTATTTTGAGTAGAGTTTTATTTTTATTAAAAAAGATATATTAATATGCAAATGCAATATTTCTTATAATTCTTTATGACGCTTTAGGTCAAGTGAGGGATTAGTTTTGACTGGGTAAGATGAGGGGAGGAAGGGGTATGTGAAAGGGTGGGATAATTTATTCATTGGGGGTAAGCAGAGAGTTCCAATTTTTACTAATTTCCAAGCCTCCATCCCTATTAAGGTTACATGGGTGTTTTATGATTTCAATAGCCTCACGAACTTTCCTCTTGAAATGGTGTTTTTCATTAGCAATGACTTTAGTGTCCTCAACGTATATATGATGGTTTGTTTTACCTGCATACTCAGCTAAAGCTGAGGAGCGTGTTCTTTCTTTACAAATATCTGCACTATGCTCTTTCAGCCTAATCCTGACTGACCTACCTGTTTCCCCTATATATTGTTCTCCACAAGAGCAGTTGATGATATAAACACCTTTCTGTTGTAGTTGTTCTTGGTTGTCCTTTACCGATTTCATTCTTTGTTTGATAGTTGTCAAGGGTTTGAATGAATTTTTTATATCTTTCTTTCTGAGAATTTTGGCTAGTTTTTCAGTGACACCTTGAATGTACAGAAGGTAGGCATTAGTAGTCTTGGGGTTGTTTCATTTGTTTATATTGTTTCCAGATTTGGCCTCTTGAATGGCCTTGAAGATGCTTTTATTATTGTATCCTAGGTTGGCAAATGTTCTTTTAAGTATGTAATCTCCTCTTCAGTGTGGTTTTCATCTAAAATTCTACATGCTCTAGTGAAGAGGGTTTGAAGTACACCCATCTTTTGAGTTGGGTGGTGATGTGAATAAGCATGGAGGTAGTTATCTGTATGAGCCTTCTTTCTGAACACTTTATGACCTATGGAACCATCTTTGTTTATTATGAGGAGGATGTCCATGAATGGTATGCAATTTTTCTCCTCCATCTCCATTGTAAACTTGATGTCATCAGATATGCTATTGAGATGGTTCAAAAAAATTTTAAGTTCATTTTTCCCATGAGGCTAATCAACACTCGTGTCATCCAAAAATCTGACCTAGAACTTATGTTTTAATGGGTATGTATTAAGAGCCTTCTTTTCAAATTTTTGCATGAAGAGATTGGCTACAATCGATGAAAGAGGTGATCCCATAGCAACACCCGAAGTTTGTTCAAATATTTCACCTTGGAAGGAGAAGAAAGTGCAACGTAGACAAATTTCAGCTAACTTTGCAGTTTGGGGGTCCGTGTTATGAAACTAGCTCATAAAAAGATATAAAAGATAGATTAATGCCTTAGAATTCAGTCTCTTTGAGGGGGCCACCTCCTTTACATTACATAAATGAACAATTCTTCGATGATACAAATGACAAGACCTCCTTTCTATATATAGGAGTCTAAGGAGTCATAATATAATTAGAGTTGACATAACAGTAATAATGTAAGGGCACAATAATAACAATAGTGGGCTTCTATGGGGCACAATAGTAACAATATGGGGACTACATGGGTAAAACAATATAATAAATGGGTTGTACTAATAACAACAAGGGGTTACACTAGTAGTTTAGGGGCCTAACATGCCCCTTTCCTTCAAAAGTGTTGTCCTCAACACTTGAGTAGTTATTGATGCTTCTGTAGAATATTCTTATCCTCCCATGTGGAATCTTCAGCAGGTAAGTTCTTCCACTTTATGAGATACTCTAAATTTGATCGATTTCGTAGCTGTCGGGTTCTTGTTTCTGTGACTGCTCCAGGTTCCAATATGATTTTCCCTTCCTCTTCAAGTTCTGGCATTACTGTTTGAATTGGGATCTTCTACAACTTTTGAATGAGTGGCCACACTTCTTCGTCCTTCTTCCATTCATCCCTTGCTTCGTTTATCCAATCTGGTTGGATAATAGAAATAGTGTAAAACAATGCTTCCACATCCTCATCCTTTCTTGAGAGTATATCTGCAACAAAATTTTGCTTCCCTTTCTTATAGATGATGTCAAACTCATAACCCAATATGTTTGTGACCCATTTTTTATGTTCCTATATAGATAATATTTGTTCTAAAAAGTATTTAAGACTATCATGATGCATTTTTACCTTGAAGTGTCTTCCCATTGGGTAAGGTTACCATTTCTTAAGTGCATGTAGTATTGCCAACATTTCCTTCTAATAAATAGCATGCTTGAGATGTAGCCGTAAAAATACCCAATCACCTACATCAAAATATTTTTCACTGTGATGTTGATCTACCAGTGGTTTCATTCGATTCTGCACCAAAGTGGCATTATCCTTTAAAAATTGGAGAACTTGTTGTTGATGCTCGATGTGATCTTTCACTGCTTGAACTTTTTTCTTCTTGATATGTCCTTCTAGCTTTAGGGTTTTAGGAGTGGTAATTCTTCCAATGCTTTACAAGATATGGTCGGATTCATTTCTTGATGCTCGATGTGATCTTTCACTTCTTGAACATTTTTCTTCTTGATATGTCCTTCTATCTTGATAATTTGAGGAGTGGTAATTCCGGTCAATGCATTACAAGATATGGTTCAATTCATTTCTTCTTTCAAGATGTGATCTTTCACTTCTTGAACCTTTTTCTTCTTGGTATGTCCTTCTATCTTGAGAGTTTGAGGAGTGGTAATTCTTGCCAATGCTTTACAAGATATGGTCAGATTCATTTCTTCTTTCTCTGGGGTTGGTTCCTGGTGACATACCCTTCTTTTGATGTTTCTTGATCCTTTTCTTCCTCCTCTTCATATTCTATGTAAAATAATTTCTTTTCAACACACTTATGACCTTTAGTGCATTTGCTATCACAATTGTAACAAAGCCCTTTTTCTTTGTTTTCTTCCAATCATTGTGGTGTCACCCTTGTAGGTTGTGGAAGGCTACGAGAAGAAAAAATTCCATAATTATAGTTGTGAGTGGTTGTATTCCTTGTTTCCATAATTTCACTTTCAATTTTTCTTGCCCACTTGAATGCCTTCTCCAATGAATCAGGTTCCCAAAGACGAAGCTCATGTTGAATGTTATCCTTTAAAGTGCCTATGAAGACATCAATACTTTGCTTCTCTGGAATATCATTTACCCTTATATTCAATTTTTGAAAGTCCTTAATGTTTTTTTCCATTGAACACTTTTGTTTGAGATTTATCAATTGGCTAAACAAGGTGTTTCTATTTGTATCCTCATAATGTGCTATCGTTTCCTCTGTGAAAATTGACCACGTAACAAGTGGTTTACAAGAACAAAACCCTTTATACCATAAAAATTGATCCGGTTCTAAATATAAAGATGCAATACATACCTTTTGTAACAGTGGTACACCATGTAGATCAAAATATTTCTCCATCTGTAGTATCCAATTTACCGGATCCTTGCCATCAAACTTCCTCATCTCGCTTTTTCTTGATTTTAGGAGCTCGATCTTGAAATGACTGTAACTCTGTAATTTTAGATCTTCCAATTCTGAAATTGTGGCTTGCAATAGCCCTCTGTGTCCTCTTTCCAATGCCACTAGTCTCATCCAAATTGGATTCACCAGGGAAGAATTATGCCAAATCTCCCACAGTGACCTAATTATAGACTAGTTCAGTAGAGCAAACTTGTACGACGTGCCACGAGTCATTGTTTCGACCTTTGGCTCTGAAAAATATATAAAAGAAACTAAATTCCATCCTCTTTTTGTAACTTCTTATGAAATTTCAATCTAATACTCAGAGAGAAAGTTATGACAATTTTCCCTAGGTCACCTATTTGGAATGTAATTCAGGAGTCTGCAAAAATGCCAAATTCCTCAGATCATATCTCTGCAAATATAGTGCGAAAAGCTCTGAAATTTGGACATGAGGTTCAGTGTGATTTCCTCTCAAATGAGTTTTTTTTTTATCTTCTGAAACGTCGCAAAACGAAAGTTATAGTGAAAATGCCACGGTGACCTATTTGGAGCAGCGAAACCCTAGAATCCAAAGCTCTCATACCAAATGTTATGAAACCAGCTCATAAAAAGATATAAAAGATAGATCAACACCTTAGAATTCAGCGTCTTTGAGGGGGCCACCTCCTTTACATTACATAAATGAACAACTCTTCGATGATACAAATGACAAGACCTCCTTTCTATATATAGGAGTCTAAGGAGTCATAATATAATTAAAGCTGACATAACAATAATAATGTAAGGGCACAATTATAACAATAGTGGGCTTCTATAGGGCACAATAGTAATAATATGGGGACTACATGGGTACAACAATATAATAATGGGGTTTTACTAATAACAACAAGGGGTTACACTAGTAGTATAGGGGCCTAACAGTTCGCCACTTCTTTAACCACTTCTATTGCTTCATCTAGGGGGATTTTGGTGAAGAGTTGGACCTCGTCAAAACTGACAATTTTATCTCTTGAATCTAATTTTGTATGTTTAATGAATTCAACATATTGATTGGAATCTTTATGTAAGAGTTGGTTTTGCCAACTAGAGGTGCTAAAATGCGTGTGACACATTTTGCTAATTTGTAAGTGGGTGATCCTATAGTGTCGACTATATGTCTTAAGGGTACCTCTTTTTTATGTATTTTGGGGGCTCCATAAATACGAGGAATAATTTCACTATCAGGGATAAGGTGCCTTTTTTGTTTTTTGTATAAATTGGCTTCTTTAATGGCTTTCTTTACCAGCCTTGTAATTTTGGAGATGGGGTTTTTCTCTAGTTTTTTGTAGCTTCCACTATTATATAAGTGGTCTTTCATCTTGTTTACATAATCCTCATGATTCATTATAACAGTAGTGCCTCCTTTGTCAGCTTGTAGAATGACAATGTCATTATTATTTCTCAGACTCCTTATGGCTTTAAGTTGTTCAAGGTTTAGATTTCTATTAGGTGGTTTAGCTTTCCTTAAGATGTTGACACATTCTTGCCTAACGAGTTCTTTGTCTTCATCACTGAGATTCTTGATTCCATCCTCTTAATTGCATATAATTTCTTCATTAGGGATTCTTTTAAGTGCTAAGGTGAAATTCAGACCTTTGTTAAGGACCTTAGCTTCTTCATTTTTTAGTTCATAAGGGGAGATATTTATCACTTTTTTGTTGATAGAGTTATTATGAGGCTTGGTTGTTCTAATATCTATGTTTTCAACTATGGTGTTAGTTTTTATTTTATTGTTATCTATCGTGTTATTCTTATTGCTATGTTCAGTCCTATTTAATGTATTATTGCTATTGTTATACTTATCTTCAATCCTAATTTTATTATTTGAATTATTAACTACTTTACTATTCCTTTTCATCGTGTTATTAACATCTAGATTTCTACGAATTATTTTGCCATTTGCTACGTACCTGTGATCTCTTGCATTCAACGTGTTCGATGCTTTAGTTTCTGCGTCCCTTTTATGGATGATATCATTTGATTCTGTTTCGGGGTTGTTCTCTTTATTCAAAGTTTTATTCGATGCTTCAATTCCAGTGTTTGATTCTGATACCTCTTTGGTCAAGTCACCATCGGAGCTCTTATTCTCGGGGCTGCGCAGTACAATTATGCTACGAGTTCTGGATGTGTTTGGACTTTCTGTACTTGTCTTGGACCATGCTCCTTCATTTTCTGGCTTTGTAATGTTGGTAACACTGCTGTTGATTATTGCTCTATGTGGATTTTTGCTGCTAATACTGTAATGTTGGTTGTGTAATCTGTAATCTGCTGCATTCAACATGTTCGATGCTTTAGTTCCTGCATCTCTTTTGTGGATGATATCATTTGATTCTTGTTTGGGGTTGTTCTCTTTATTCAATGTTTTATTCGATGCTTCAGTTCTAGCATTTGATTCCGGTGCCTCTTTGGTCAAGTCACCATTGAAGATGTTCTTATTCTGGGGGCTGTGCAGTAAATTATGCTACAGGTTCTGGATGCATTTGGACTTTCTACACTTGTCTTGGACCATGCTCCTACATTTTATGGCTTTGTAATGTTGGTAACACTGCTGCTGATTATCGTATCGTCCTCTTTTGACAGGTCTATCCTAGGGTCCATTCTGTGTGGAATTTTGCTGTTAATACTGCCTTTTTGGTACTGTTTAACACTAAGTGCCTCCCCTTTAGTTAAACACCATTTGCCTAGGAAAATTGAAAACCCCCCATTTAAATCCCTTTCGCTCAAAAACCCACAAAAAACCTCTTAACCTAACTATAAAGAAAAGTGCACGAAATGCATACATTATACCTTTTTGCTTAGGAAAAGCCCTCTCTGCCCATCTCATTTCATATTAATTATTTACTTTATTATATAATTCCCAATATAACCCTTTTCCCGTATATTAACTAAATCCCTATATAAATACCCCCAACCCTTAGTTTTAATAGAAACTAATACATTTACCCCTTATCCCAACAAAACAAATAAATCCCCCATTAACCCCAAATAAACCCAAATCACTTTTGATTAAAGCTTCGCCCCCCCCCCCCCAAGCCTCTGTACATTTCCTCTGTGCTATTTCATGACCTGAACACCATCTGATCAACTACGCCCTAATCCAATGATGCACAACTGTATCGGCCTCACCCGACGCCCGACCTTTACCCAAAGAGTTAAACTCCTTTATTAAGCACCGCCCGATTATCGTTAACCCATGATTAATTCCTAAATAAACTGATACCGCTGAAGATTAAAGTGTTGGGACCCTCCTAAACCCAAGCTTTTATAACCGCATGTTTCCCTTGCCCGATTGTTGTCCGATCAACATCCGCTAAATCCAACGCTCCATAGCCATATTGGCCACGCCCAATGGCTGAACGTTACCCACCGGATAAAGCCATTTTCCCCAACCCCCCAATGGATATGTGTCATGCTCTAGAGTACATCGCATGACCCCTCCTAAAAACTGCCTTCGCCTCATAAGTGGTGCGATGACCCTTAATACTGCCTCCTTGCCAACTCGATAAACTGCCTACAATTTGTAAATATGAAATTTCGCGCCATTTTTAAAAATGTGCCCGTTAAGCTTAAAACCCTAAAAATCTTTGTTTTCATGCCTTTCGCCTGTTTCATAGTATAAAATCGTTAAACCCTTCAGCGCCACCCTGAACCTCTATGATGCAAATTCAACATCCATTTACGTTTGAAACACTGCCATGACCCCTCCCCAGGTATCCCTGTGCAAATAAATACATCAAGTGCATTTCCAGCCGTTCGATGTTTTCTAAATTATTGTTGAGTTTTGTAGGTAATTAGTCGAAGACCAGAGCTTGGATAAATAGTTCTGATACTAGTCGCAGCACTTGTTTACTCCAAGAATTGACAAGAAACCTGTTAAAAGCATATATTCAAAAGATGAAGACCATTACACATAAAGCCGAGAAGAAAACACTTATACATAGCATTGCAAGTCAAAACAGAGGAACCAGACTGAGATGTAGTTAGAAGACAAACAAATGAAACATACAGAGACTTGACCAATATCCACTTCTCGATGTCGATACACATGCAAACAAAAGAATTTACTGTTGAAATACACAGTAAAAGGATAAAAATGTATAGTAAAAGGGAAAAACACGGTGAAGGATAAAGACAGGTTATCAGAGTGAAAGTGTTAAAATTGGTAACTAGGGCCAAACTCCATCTAGATCACCTTATTTGTGACTACTGATATTTTTCCTAGATTCCTCTCATCAAGAGGTGTAGGATTGATCTAAAGATCATCCGATTCTGATAAGTATTTATGGAGATATGAATTTATTTTGATTATGGAAAAATTATCAAAGTTGGCCAGCAACTTATGTAGGCTCAGAAGCCCAACAGTCATGTCTATTCAACCTCAATGTTTTACTATAAAAAGAAAATGTCTTCAAGTCATTTAGACACACATACTCTTCATGTGATCTCCTCCTCTCCACGCCTTTGGGTTTTGGTGGAAGAAAGACACTAAAAGTATACGCTGGCCTAAGTAAAGATGATGCCATAGCCACAATGAAGATGATGCCCTAGCCGCAGTAAGGATGATGCCCTAGCCGCAGCAATGAGGTTCTATATGCAACTAGAGGAAACTTATATCTGAAGCATTTATGGGTGCCCTAGCCGTAGCATTTAAATTTGCCCTTGACTGCAGTCAATGATGATCTGATGCAGCAAGGGGAGGCACTTATACACAGTCTAGAAGAGACTTAATTCCGTGGAGAAAGGAGGTTCTAAATGAAGCTATAAGATGACCTAAGTCACAGTTAAAGGGAGGCTCAATACATAGTCCATGAAGGTCCTTAATTACACAGTAATTAGATTCTCACATGCTATTTAAGGAGAGCTACAGTCCACTGTCCTAAGAAGGCTCCTATACTCAGTCCTAGAGGAGAGTAAGATTCAGTTATCTAAAGTTCACTAATCCGCTGTAAAGAAGAAGATAAATGCAGTTGAAGGAGATCCCTATCAATAATAAATCTAGTTGCAATGGTGGGGAAATCTGACCGCATTCAAAGGAGGCCTAAACGCAACAAAGAGAGGCAAGATCCATAGCCCAGAGGAGCTCCTATCTGCTATCTGAAAGAAGCTCTGATCCACAATCTATAGAGACCTAGCCACAAAAAAATAAAGACATGTAATCTACAACAAGAAGGAGCCTAGACAACGTGGGATTTGACTATGCTTAATAAGGCTGATCTAAGGTCTGGTGCAACCTCAAAGAGAAGGTCAAATAAGTCTTTTTAAAATGATCTCTCTGGATAAGATTGGAAGACACACTACTGTTCAAAGGTAGTAATATTTGGGTGTTGTGTGTAAACCTATCTTGTTGTTGAGCTAGGCTGCAGGCCATAGCCAGCAGCATAGAACTTTAAGGGCTGAACTAATCAGTGGTAGTGCTGGAACCTCTCTTGGTCTTTGAGTTGTTGACTGTTTCAAGGACTAACATGATGTAGGTGAGATCAATGATGTTGAGAATAGCTCAGTGATATTTGGGTGCAGCACCGATACGATGAAGTATAACATGATAGTGTGGTGCAACGTGATGATGAGTTGCAGCATGGTGATGGGAGCAACTCAGTGACTAGGTGCAGCACAGTGACGAGATGCAACACTATGATAGGTGAAGTAGTCACCTTGGAGAATTAGTTGAAGTAGCATGTCTTCAACTGATCTCATGTAGATATAGAAAGTCAAAGTGTTGACTTCTGTTGTTAATGTACTATGTCTATCTCTCTCTATCTGTTGAACTATTGAAGAACATAAAAGAAGAATTGATCAAGGGTTTCCCCACATTGGGGTTTTCCCCTAGCTAGTGCCACATCTTGTGTCCTCTTGTCTTGGCTTGTCTTCTGCGATTTATGTTTATGTTCTATCTGCACTTTACTTTAATGTTGATATGATTGCTAATCTTGAAAAGATATAGAGCTAACTGTGAAAATTGAAATAAATTGCTCTAAGCATAGAACATACCTGAAATTAACATGGTATCAGAGCTGAGGTGAAGACAATGCCCAAGCAAGAGTGAAAGAGAAATCACCAAAGACAGTTGGGAAAGGAAAAAAGGATCAGTGGATTCCTCATCCCTCTTCAGATTCAGCAAGGATGAAGTTGAAGCAGAGAATATTATCAGAATGGTGCAGCAGAATATGGCCTACCTAAAGATCACTTCATTGGAAGACTAGATCTTAGGGTGGAAGGAAAGGCAGATAACTAGTTTGGCCATTGTGTGAAGGAGTGTCTGAGTGGTAGGGACACATCACTTCATGATGATAACAATAGGGACATCTTCAATGATCAAAGGAATGATAGGTAATGCAGGTCATCAAGGAAATTGTTGGCTCTTCATAGAAAGCAAGGAACCCCATGTATGAAGAATCAAATGTTGTTTCTGATAAGATAAAGAAGTGTTATCTTGTATTGGCCCTCTCCTTCAGATTCTTTGGGAATTTGGCTTATATATTGTAGTGCTTTAAGGCACTTCATCAGATAGATGGGTGCAATGTCTAATTTGGTAAGATGGAAACAATCGTGGGATTATACTTGGAGCCGATGCCACCTATCTCGAAAAGGGTGTAGGGAATGTTAAATCTCAATTGAATGAGGGTAACTCGATTCATTTACAGAATCTCTTTTATGTACCTGATCACAAGAAGAACCTGGTGTCCATGGAAGTCAAAGGTTACAAGGTGGCACTCATCGATGGAAAGGTACGTGTTTGAAAATAGAATTTTCAAAGATGTTTTTGAGTTCAGGGTTGTATCAAGTTGCAGGAAGTCCACTGGGGACCATGTCCATTGACACATAGAATCAGAGGTATGTGAGTCAGATGGTGATAGGGATGCCTGAATTCAAAAGGAGCATGAGAATACATGTCTGAGATGTACCGAAGGAAAATCTTACAAGGGGACCATTCCCCTCATGTAGCAGGTCCGTCCGAACATACGTCTTGCAGTTAACATGGTCAACTCATATTTGGTTGAGCCTCACTGGATTGGTGCCAAGAATCTTCTGAGATATCTTCAAGGCACAATCTCTCATGGATTGAGATACATTGCAGGAAATATGAAACTGCATTATTATTCGAATGTTGAGTAGGCAGGCAGTGTGGAGGATCTCAAGAGCACTTTTGAGTAGTGATTCTCTTTGGATTCTACTTCGATATCATGGATGAGCAGGAAGCAGAAGTCTATTGCTATAAGCATCACTGAGACCGAATACATAGTGACAAGTATGATCTCATGTGAAGCTGCATGGTTGCGGAAGCTCTCAAGTGAGTTGTTTGTACACATGATGAATATCACTGTGATTCTCTGTGACAACTAGAGGGGGGATTCGATTATTGAGGAATTCCGTATTCGATGATCGCTCTAGCAGATAGACATCATATACTGCCTTATCTTTGATATGGTAAGTCTATGAGTGAGGAGGCTCCATCGCATTGAGACTGATGTATAGGTCACAGACATTTTGTCAAAGCCCTAGGGAAAGGTCAAATCTGTGACTTTCCCGAATGACTTCAAGTTGTTGAGATACCTTCTTATAAGGGTCCTGCATATTGCATGCATTGAGCTATGGGAACTCTCGGGAACTTATTGGAGCAAAATATGACCACAGGGCGACTCACCCTCACCTGGTGGTGCGCTATGAACAAGATGATTAGTTCTCCTATGGGCAAGGATGATTTGTTCTCTATGGCGACTATGGAACAGGATGATTAGTTCTCTTGTGGGCTAGGATGATTCGTTCTCAGTGGCGACTATGGAACAGGATGATTCGTTCTCCTGTGGGTTAGGATGATTCGTTCTCCATGGCATCCACTAATAGGATGACTCATTCTCCTGTGGACAGGATGATTCATTCTCATGTCCAGTGATCCAAGATGTTTTCGCTTATAGATGTATGGAAAGAATCACATGCAAAATTGCAGCTTAAAACAGAAATGTGCACATAAGAAAAGAAGAAGAAAACACATAAAAAGCACAAAAAGAAGACACCAAGGCTTGATAATGGAGTTCGTCCAATTTGGACTACATCTCTGGGCCCACCTCAACAATTGGGAGGCCTTTCTTATTAAATGGCATGAAAGAAAAGAGAATTACAATCATCAACTATCCACAAGAGGCGTATACCTTCAATATGCAAGATGGCTGTGAAATGGATGCCTGATGATGGAGAGGTAAACAACACTAATGTGTCTGCAGCAATGAAAGGGGTTGGAGTCATGTAAAACTGTCTAAACACAATGAAAGATGCTCTCTCAGCCTCCTGCCAATGAAACAATGTGCTACAACAAAAATGCCTCTTACCTGCTCTTTTCGTCCATCAGTTTTTTTTATAATGGGTTCTTTGGATAGAACCCCATTCAAATCAGGGCTTGCCCGGTTCATAATAGAAGCCGGTGGTATGGAAGGATCGGTGGGCATGTTAAGAAATTTACTACATAATATAAATAATTACTGAGAGGAACAAATATAAAAATAACCAGCAACAACCATAAACACATAAACACAAATGTTTATCCGGGAAAACCCCAAATCTGGGGAAAAACCCAACCTAGTAAGATCTTATTAGCATTGGCCAAAACCCTGGCCAATCCGACCAAGTGAGCCTTCACCGCTCACCTTCAGGTCTTGCCTTACAATGAATTCCTTCCAGCCTTTTATAAGCTCCATTACATATAATACCACGGGCAGAATACTATGGGTGCACAATACCATGTGCCCCAAAACCATCACTGTTTAACCTGGTCAACTTTGACTCTATCCCGATTTAAGTTTACCTAACAATTCCCCCCTTAAACGTAACTTGTGGTTTCTTGACTAACTCCAGCCAAACTTGTTAAGTGAGACAATCTCGCTCACTCTAGCTCTTACCCCTCTCAGAGTTTTTACCCGGGGTATTGTTAACCCGACATCCCCTCTATCACCTAGGTCTAACCTAGACTTTACCTGTGATGACCGAGGGGTACACATGCCTTACCAGGTCTTACAGTAGTATTCCCATTTACATGCAATAATTTTGACTTCATTAATTTTTTTTTTGTTTATTACTGCTGCGATTCTAATCCATCCTCTCTCAATTTGATTCGTGCAAAAACTTCTATCAAAATGCTCCAACTATGAGCCCGATGAGAACCTCGTAGATTCCAGCATTGGTGGCCTCACGTAGTAGAAAATGAACAATTTTCAAAGCCGTATGAACAATTTTCTTCTGATGACCTTCATTAAATAGTCGCATGAATCCCGAACAATTCGTCAGCATGTTCCAAACCGGTAAATATCGCAAATACACTGCGATCCCTGGTAGTTACGACACTATCTTCCGCACATTCTCCTCGGGGTTCTTTCGCGTACGATTGTTCCACCATTATTTTCAAGACCCAGATCTGTAAAAAAAGCTGCATTGATCTCATCAATCACTATAAACCCCTGGCATCAAAGAATCCCTTTGAAGCTAATATCTGGCTTTGATACCAATTGTTAAGAAATTTACTGCATAATATAAATAATTACTAAGAGGAATAAATATAAAAATAACCAGCAACAACCATAAACACATAAACACAAATGTTTATTCGGGAAAACCCCAAATCCGGGGAAAAACCCAACCTAATAAGATCTTATTAGCATTGGCCAAAACCCTAGCCAATCCGACCAAGTGAGCCTTCACCACTCGCCTTCAGGTCTTGCCTTACAATGAAGTCCTTCTAGCCTTTTATAAGCTCCATTACATATAATACCATGGGTAGAATACTATGGGTGCACAATACCATGTGCCCCAAAACTATCACTATTTAACCTGGTCAACTTTGACTCTATCCCAAATCAAGTTTACCTAACAAGGCATAACCCCCTCTTAAAATGGCCTTTTTATTGTTGAGGCAATAAGACCTTAAAATCCTAAAAACACTAAAAATCTGGCAAAATCTCTTTTACTTGGACATTAAAAAAAACATTAAATCGTGGGCATTTGCATATTGGGTTCGACCTGGGGTCGCAAATTGGCATATTGGCGTCTCTAAAGTCCTGTGACTGGGGATGCCTGTTTGTCGATCATCGATCGCTGATATTAGTGTCGGGTGATCACATTGGTGTCCTGATAATGATCCCACCGATTATTTGATCATCGATCGCTCTGCCCGTTTGCCGATATACATATATATATAAGACCTCCGATCTAGTTGCCCGCCGATCCGCCGATCCGATTTAATCGAAGATTGGCATTCGGGGGTTACACTACACTGCTCTTAAATCCACCTCCATAAGTCCTCCAATTGCGATTTTTCCTTTAAGGCTTAAGGCCCATTTTCAAAGGAAAAATCCTTATTTTCTTAAGGATCAAAGCAACCTTCCCTGTGCGATAACTTCATCATCCGGACTCAAATTGAAGTGCCATTTGCACCATTGGAATGAGGATGACGAGATCTACACTTTGGTCTAGAGTTTACTTCATTCCAATCACTTTGAGTTCTGAGCTTTTCCATGCCATTGTATCTGAAGATCCACCTAGATCAATCCTCCCCATTGAGGAGCCTTTGGACCGCCAAAAGCTTTTCATTAGTCAATTGGCAAGTGGCGGAATTGTTCCCTCACTTTCTATTTCTCCAGCCATTTGGCCTTGCTGGGGTGCATTCCCTTGAAACCAACTCGAAGGTACTCTACATCTCCTTGCCGTGAAGTCCTGGTTCTTATATCGAGGATGATGTCTTTGGGCAACTCATTGAGATATTCTAGTGCAAAGTCATCAACTGTAGGAATTGTTCCCACCTCGTCAGTGTCCATGATCAAAGGTGGTTCATACAACTTCAGGTTCTCCACATCCACTACTGAGTACATCTGCATATATACCGGCAAGTCAAGACAAAACACATTGTTCCCAATCTTCTCCAAAATAGTGAACGGTCCATACCGGATTGGTCGCAACTTCTTTCCTTCTCCCTTCATCGTGTCTTTGCTGATGTGGAACCACACTTTGTCACCCACTTGGAATTGATGGTCGACTCAGTGTTTATCATGTCAATCCTTATAACGGGCTTGACATTTTTCCAATTTCTCTTGCACTGCTTGGTGAATCAATTGGATTTGTTGAATGGACTGTTGAGCTTTGTCCCTATCATTACATCCACTGGAGCCATCTTCCCTTCCAAAGACCATATCAAAAGGGTCCTTTGGTAGGTAACTGAAACATGTCTCGAACGGTGAACGTTGCGTAGATGAATTCACTACTGGGTTGTAGGAATGCTATATATATGGGAGATGTTCATCCCACAACTTGGGATGTTTGCCACATAGCCTCGTAATAAGTGTACCATGGTACAGTTAACAACCTCTATCTGTCCGTCGGTCTGCGGATGAAATGTCATGCTTCTTTTCAATTTGGTGTCCATCATCCTCCACAAGCTGGTCCAAACTTCTCCAAGGAAGAAAGAGTCTCGATTCAACACAATTGATGTGGGTGATCCAAAGTGGACCCAAACATGTTGAAAGAAAAGATAAGCAGTTTTCTCTGCAGTAATCTACTTTTTACAAGGCATAAGAATACACATCTTGCTAAAATGGTCAACGACGACATACAAATAGTCATAACCCTTCCTAGACAAAGGTAAACCTCCTACAAAGTCCATTGACACACTTTCCCATGGACGACTCGGAATAGGGAGTGGTTTGTAGAGCCCAAGTTTTCTATTAGAGGGCTGTGAAACAGAACACATCACACAGCCCTTTACATAGCAAGTCACAATGTTTTTCATATGAGGCCAAAAACAAATCTTTTTACATTACATAAAGTCTTCTCGACACCAAAGTGTCCAGACACAAGAGAGGTGTGGGCCTCTCAAATTACATGTACTCTTTCTCCTGTGGGAATACACAATTTACCAAGGTGATATAACAATTTACCTTGCAAGTGATACCTGTCCACCTGTGAACCATGGGTTAGTTTTGCATAAACCTCCTTAAAGTCATCATCGTTAGCATATTGTTCAGCATAACTCTCAAAAGATAACGAATCATTATGCAAAATAACAAAAGCAGGAATAGGAGGGTGAGATAGCATACCGACCACTTTATTGCTAGCCCCCTTCTTATACTTTATTACCAGATGAAACTGTTGAAGAAAAACCATCCACTTGAAATGACGAGATCGCTGCAACTTGGTTTGTGACTGAAGGTACTACAAGGGCTGATGATCTGTATGGATGATGGTCTCCTTGCTGATCAGGTAGTGTTTCCACTTTTTCACACTGTGCACCAAGGCATAAAGCTCCTTGTCATAGGTGGGATAGTTTATCACAGCATGAGAAAACTTCTCAGAATGGTAACAAATCAGCTTCTTTTGCTACATCAGTACAACTCCCATGGCATAACCGCTGGCATCGGTTTTGATCTCAAATGGTTGTTGGAGATTGGGTAAGGCTAAGAATGGTGCGGTGCGAATTTTTTCCTTCAATGTTTCAAAGGACTTCTACTATCCTCCTCCCCATTGGAAGACGTGTTTCACACTTGTCAATGTGTGCAAAGGTGCTACAATAACAGAGAAATTAGCAATAAATCTCCTCCAATACTAGACTGCACCTAGAAAGCTATGGACCTCGGTTACACTAGTAGGCTTAGGCCAATTTACAATTGCTTCAACTTTAGAGGGATCAATTTTTAACTGACCATGACCAACAATATGACCTAGGTAACCCAAAGAGGTTTCCTTGAACTCACACTTTGACAATTTTACAAAGAGTTTTTCTTTTTTCGGCACATCAAGCACTTTCTTTACATGGTTCACATGTTCAAACCAACTCTTACTGAAAGATGAACCATCGTTCCTGGTTTGAAACATCGATCAAAAGAAACCTAATGCAATGAATCTGAAAGATTATCTACACAAATAGGATATCATCTAAATATACAAGAACAAAATCATCAATGAAAGGCTTAAATATATCATTAATAACCCGCATAAAGGTGGCTGGAGCGTTCCAAAGCCCAAATGGCATCACCATCGATTCGAACAACCCCTACTTGGTTTTGAAAGTGGTTTTCCACACATCCTGCTCTACAATTCTGACCTGGTGATAACCACTGCGCAAATCCAACTTTGTGAAATAAACAACACTTTTTAATTGGTCTAATAAATCATCTATATGTGGAAGGGGATAGCGATTTTTCACCGATATCTTGTTGAGTGCACGGTAGTCCACGCACATCCTCCAGTTGTCATCTTTCTTTTGCACTAGAACAATTAGCAAACTGCATGGAGAGGAGCTCAGCCTGATGACGCCTTGGTCCAGCAATTCCTGCACTTGCCTCTTAATCTCCTCCATTTCAATCGTTGACATCCTATACATGTCGATATTTGGCAGAGGGGCATCATGAAATAGATGGATTTCATGTTGGATTTCTCTCTTTGTAGGTAATCCCTTCGGCTCCTGAAACAATTCAGTATAATTAGAAATCAATTCCTGTTTAAGCTTCCCATCACAGCCCTAGAACGCATCAACAAAATTGGCCTCTTTCTCCCTTACAATCATAACCATGCATGTTTTACTGGAATTCACTAGTCTTTTCATTTGCCCAGTGCTTACTAGGCTGGCATTAATTTTATTTTGATGAGCCTGCACTATGTATTCTACCCCATCCTTGGTGATGTGATATTTATTCTCATGGCAGAAAAAGACTGCTTTTCTGTCATACAGGTATGGGCTCCCTAATACCATGCGACAGATATCCAGTGGTATTACATCCAACTCTACTTCATCTACTAGCTTAGACGCAATCACAAATTTGACCTTGAACTACTGGGTTACATTCAATTTCGCTTTATCATGTATCATCCCAATGGGTAAGGTTTTGGGTGTGGTTTTGTCTCTAAGCCAAGCTTCTTTACTAGGGATTCTAGAATTAATTTTTCTTGGGACCCAGTATCAAACAGAGTTTCGACTTTGGTATGATTTACTACAACCTTGATATGAAATAATTCAATTCTTTTTCAGTCATTCAAAAGGGATTCATCTACAGAACTAGTGCCTTCATGTGATTTAGAATTAACAGGAAGTCTAAGGGTACCTTTTGTTCCCGCTGTTGTGACCAACACTTCATCTCTCGAATCCGATCCAAGGTCTTATTGTGTCGCTGCCGCTGTTTTCTGCTTCGCTTTTCCTCCATACTTCTTTGGATGCCTTTCTGGGTGCTGCTTCCAACAGTGATTGTTATCGTGGCCTTCCTTCTTGCAGTGATTGCAATAAGGCCGCTCTCCTTGTTTGGCTACTATTGTTTTCTTCTCCTTCCATTTCCATTTCACTTTAGATTTTCCATTGGGAGGTTTGAACGGTGGCTTTCTGGACTGATCCTCTATTTCATTCTTGCCCCTGTTCTCAATATGAATTTCTTTTACACTAGCTGCGTCAATAGTGGTTGGATCAAACAATAACAATGAATGCCTAATATAAATATGCAGCGAGCCAATATACTTAGTTACAACTTTAGGTGCATCAAGCGCAATACCCAAATTCAGTGCTTTCTTCCTAAATTCTTCTGTAAAACTTTGAACATCCTGCCCTTTACCTTGCCTTAAATATTGCCAATTCATCAAAGCTTTCTGCTTGTATCCTAAGGGATAAAATTGTTCCTTTAACACAGAAGTGAAATCATACCATGAGGAAAAGAGCTTACCTGCATTATTACTGCTCTGCAATTTTCTCTCCCACCAAATGAGAGTTGTGCTGCTCAGCTGTAGAGAGGCCAGCTGGATCTTCGCCTTATCCTCTATGATTCACTGAATCGTGCAATAGACCTCGATCTACCTAATCCAGTTGTTAAGCTTCTCTGTGTTACGTTCACCATTAAACATAAGAATATCAAATTTAACATCTAGTTTAAAAAAAGGTTTCTTAGATGCATTCTTTGGATTCTCTCATTATGGTGGTGAGAGAAAGGAGAGCCTTCACTACCAGAAGGAGAAGGAGGGGGTTCTTCTCCACCATTCCCATGTGTTGAACCTTGTCCTTCTGGATTTCTCTCCTCTACCTTTTCATGTCTTAAAACCAGCTGACTGATATTTTCTACCATTGAACAAAAAGTCTTTCTGAAATTGTGCTCCTCTTCAATATGAGCTTCATCTTCAGCCATGTTTCTTCAATATGAGCTTCATCTTCAGCCATGCTTCTTCTCCGAGGTGCATGCCTTCCCTCTGGATCGAAAGGTTCTAGTTCCCCTTGGCCTCTTTGAAGCCTACCTCTTATTAGCACACAAACATGCAATTCACATTTAAAAAGCCCTTCTCTGATACCAGTTGATCTAGGATGTTTTCACTTATAGATGTATGGAAAGAATCACATGAAAAATTGCAGCTTAACACAGAAATGTGCACATAAGAAAAGAAGAAGCAAAAACATAAAAAGCACAAAAAGAAGACACCAAGGCTTGATAACGGAGTTCATCCAATTCGGACTACATCTCCGGGCCCAGCTCAACAATGGATAGGCATTTCTTATTAAATTGCATGAAAGAAAAGAGAATTACAGTCATCAACTGTCCACAAGAGGCTTATACCTCCAATCTACAAGATGGTTGTGAAATGGATGCCTGATAACGGAGAGGTAAACAACACCAATGCATCCACAGCAATGAAAGAGGTTGGAGTGATGTAAAACTATCTAAACACAGACAAATATGCTCTCTCAACCTCCTGCCAATGAAATAACATGCTACAACAAAAATGCCTCCTCCCTACTCTTTTTGTCAATCGGTTTCTTTTATAATGGGTTCTTTGGATAGAATCCCATTCAAATTGGGGCTTGCCTAGTTCATAATAGAGGCCAGTGGCATGGAAGGATCAGTGGGTGTAACCCCCTCTTAAAATGGCCTTTTTATCGTTGAGGTGATAAGACCTTAAAATCCTGAAAAGCACTGAAAATCTGGAAAAATCTCTTTTACATGGACTTCAAAAAAACATTAAATAGGGCACATTTGCATATTGGGTCTAACCTAAGGTCGCAAATCAGCATATCGGCATCTCTAAAGTCCTGTGACTAGGGATGCCCAACCGCCAATTTTCGATTGCCGATATCGGCGTCGGCCGATTGCATCGGCATCTCCATAATGATCTCGCCAGTTATTTGATCATCGATCGCTCTACCTGTTTGCCAATATACATATATATAAGACCTCCAATCCAGTTTCCCACCGATCCACCAATCCGATTTAATCGGAGATCAGTGATTAGGGGTTCCACTGCATCGCTCTTAAATCCACCTCCATTAGTCCTCTAATTGCGATTTTTCCTTTAAGGCTTAAGACCCATTTTCAAAGGAAAAATCCTTATTTTCTTAAGGATCAAAGAAACCTTCCCTGTGCGATAACTTCATGATCCAAACTTGGATTGAAGTGTCGTTCATGCCATTGGAATTAGGATGATGAGATCTACGCTCTAGTCTGGAGTTGACTACATTTCGATCACTTTGAATTCTGAGTTTTTCCATGCCATTGTATCTGAAGATCCACCTGGATCATTGAGCCATCCTACCCATTCAGTCTGGGACTCATGGGAAGTACCTCTCATATGATCAATGAGCATGGAAATGAGGATAGGGACCATAGTAGTACTATTGATGGATGCATCGCTGTATCTACTGTACTCCCTATGCTAGGATGACCTCCATTGATCTGGGATCAATAAAATTGATATGGGATCAGTATGAGTGTTTTGAGACACTCTCTTGTGATATTGATCTAGGATCAATAAAAATGACTTTGAGTCAGTAAGAGTGATGTGACAAACTCTCTTTAGATGAAACTGACATCGGTTCAATAAAGAATGGTATGAGACATTCTTGATCAATTCTTCTTCTTCATGGTTCAACAAAGCAGAGCAGAGCTCAGTAGATCAGAGTAGAGCAGTGAAGTGCATCGCACTGATGGCAGAGATAGTACAGTCAGACATATGGATCAACATATGGAGTTCTCCCTAGTTGAGAGGGAGTGTTAAAATTGGCAACTAGGGCCAAACTCCATGTGGATAACCTTATTTATGGCTACTGATATTTTTCCTAGATTCCTCTCATCAATAGGTGTAGGATTGATCTAAATATCATCCGATTCCGATAAGTATTTATGGAGATATGAATTTATTTTGATTATGGAAAAATTATCAAAGTCAGCTAGCAACTTATGTAGGCTTAGAAGCCTAATAGTCATGTCTATTAAACCTCAATGTTTTACTATAAAAGGAAAAGGTCTTCAAGTCATTTTGATCCGAATTGGATCCTCAAACACTCTTACAGTTTCCTAAACTCTGTAAAACTCATACCAAAGTTTCAAAGCACTATGGACATCGAAGCTTATAAAATTACCTTTGAATAATGGCAATCTGTGGCCAGCATGGAACAATGAGGACCCTCAGTCAAAGCACACAAACCATTGGCCCATGGTTACTGCATAATGGCACAAATTGGCAAATGGGAGGTCAGATCAAAAAATAGAGGCAGTTTCTGATACACGATTAACGCTAAAGCGCTAATCGCGTATCGCAGGGCATCCCTCTTAGTGAAGGAAAGCCCCGAGCACTCAGTCACGAGGAAAAGCATGAAACCATATGGAAATCACCAATTCTGTCAGAAGGCAGGTCCCATGCTAAAACCAGCAGGATATCGGGAGGAATTCAAGCGTTAAGCGGGTTTGACCAAGTCCCGCATGATGCCATACATTGGGGGAATGTGTCTAGCGGATGAGAGAGAAAACTGCTCCCATTGTGCAGTTAATGGTCATGCTACTTACCCGCGCGATATGGATGGATACTGTAGGATCTGGAGGCCTAGATCAGCAGCGGAGAAGCAATCCGATGGGTGGTCGGATTTGACAAGGAAATAGGTTGAGGCAGCTAAGATTTGAGATCCGGCATGACCGATGAGTTGGCAGAGGAATCAGTTTCATGGGAAATCTTGGAGCAATGAAAATAACAATCACTCAAAGAGAACTAACACTCAGTTCATGAGGAAACTGGTGGCCATCTCTCTATGAAGCATTACAGTGATGATGACGTAGAGCTGGGGAATTCCACCGGACAAAGGCAGGAGATCCAGAGAGTCGGGAAGCGGAAAAGAACAGTTAGGGAGCAAATTGGCTTTAAGCCATGAACAGACAGAGAAAGCAGAGGGGAGGCAGAGAAAGAGAAGAAGAAAGCCGAAAGGCAAGAGAGAAGTGAATTGCAGAGAACAGAGAAGCCGAGCTAACTTGCAGGTCAAAGGTAGCATCAAGCAGACAGAGACAGAGAGAGTCCGAGAGTCTGTAAACTCCAGAAGGATTGAGAGGTTCAAGCAACTACTCTGTGTATACTTGGTAGGTATTGAGTATCAAATTGGACTCATACCACTGAGACTAGTTGAGGTCAAGATTCAGTAAGGGGAGTCTATGTACTCTAGAGACTTGGGGGATCCAAGTACAATCCTACTGATCATTCTCTGTTAAGTGAGACTCAATTTGAGCTAACTATTGTAAAAACTCTACTTTAAGACACAATAGAAAGGCCACCACTAAAGATTGGACGAGCATACGTAGCCCAAGAGGATTGGGTGAACTCCTCATTAAATTTGTTGTGTTTTATGTGTTTGCTTTCTATGTTCTCTTACTATTTCATTCTTTGTGTATTTCGCAAACTTATCAATCCGTTGCATAAAATAAAATAGGCACACCCCAGCACATAAGTCTGTAATACCTTCATTAATTAATTGAGATCATTTAGGGGGTGATTTCAGATCAAGTGGTACCAGAGCATCTGGGTTGTTAAGGTTAGACAAAATTGTGCTGGATTTTGTTGTTGAATGCTAACTAGATCAAAGCTTAAATTAGGAGAAGGAGAGTTGGTTGAGACTAACTGGTGGGCTCTAATATTGCAGAAATGATGCTACAAGTCCTGGGACTCCCTTCTTTACTTTTATCAACCTGGTTGTTTGTAACAAACTTGGAAGCGACGGTGCTATATGCACAAGTACTAGCTCTTGCCGCAGGCTGTCACTTGATCAGCTGGCACAAGTTTGCTAGGAGCTTAAGCCAACTTCTATGAGCTTTTAGAAGAAGCTTTTAACTGTGATAGATGAAATCTAACTCAAAAGAGGCTAGTCTACTTGCAGAAAGACGCTGAAAGCTGAAAAGAAATGCAAACCCTAACAAACCCTAGTTTTACCAACTAGCCCTATTGGTGCAAGAAAAGAGATGAAAGTGGTGAAAATGGATTCCATTGAATTTTAGAAAGGTAAAATGCATGTGACTGAGCTACTTCTACAGTAAAATCTAGAAAAAACATCTTTTTGCATTTTTGAGTAATTTTGTAGAATTATTATGCATGTGCTTTAACTATTTTTGACTATGCAGAGGTTGATTGGCGAAAGGAAATTGGGTAGGCACTTGCAAGAGATTGGGAATGTGAGAAGAGGGCCTAAGGGGTCCCTGACACCCTTCCAAAGAGTTTCACAGTGATCGGATCTCGAAAAACCGCTCACATGAACTTCTATAGGAAGTCTGTAGGGGTTCTACAAGATGTTCTACAGGAAGATCCGAAAGGGGATTTTGGAGGGTTGATGGTGGAAAAATGGTGGAAACTGGAAATGGTGGATGGATGAGGATGAAAAGGGGTCTAGGACCTGGTAAATGAGGCTAAGGAGTGATTAAGGTGGTTAGATTCGTTCAAGGATGGAAGGAGCGATGCTGCACAAGAATGTAGGAATTAGGGCAAATTGAAAAAGTGTGGCAAATGAAGGGAAGGAATATTGGATTAGGGGTTGGAGTAGGTTGTTTGATGGAGGAAGGCTAGGCAGGGAGGTATTATAGTTGTTCTGCACACTATTTTCCAAAACTAATCGAACAAAGAGTAGGAAAACCAGAGATCCAACTATTTTGACCTAATCTGACCTAAAAACCAGAAACATGATGAATAGAAGTTTATACATAGGAAATCATGAAAGATAACTTTGGAAACTAAGCAAGAACAAATCTTAAACATGCAAGTACAACTAGTATCAACTTTTCCAACTAAAAATCTAACACTAGCAATTGCATGGAGAGGCAAAAACAGTGTTTTTGTGGCAGCAAGTATGCCTTGGTCTCAACTCATGGTCCCAAGGAGGGAGAGATGGATCAAAGATGGCTTGGTTGCATTTTTGCAGATATTTTCCTTTACCAAACTCTCAAATCAACCTGAAGTATGAAAAGCTATTTTAATCATAAAAAACAACCTAAGTAGCAAAGCAAGATTTTAACCTAAATAGCAGAAATTATTCTATGAATGCAGCAAAGACACATAAAGGTACACAAAGGAGGTATTGGCGCTTGGGTTGGGCCCAACTCCAAGAGCCACAACCTCCTAAGAAAGCTCAGAGCTGGTGCAAAGCAAAATTTATCTCCATTACTCAAAAAATAATCATGTCACAAAACTGTTTACAGAAAAAACTCGAAGATGAGCTGAAATGCAGAGCTGCACTAAAGTGCAAAAAACAATTGTTCTATGGCTAAAATACTAAGGCTTGAAGCCTTCCTACTTATGCGCTACGAAGGCTCCCCACAACCCTCCTTAACTTTAGGAGCTTGGGTGCTCAAAATTGCAGTTAACCAGCCACTTCATAAAATCTGCTCGGCTGCCCCTTGAAATAATCTTTGGTGGGCTGATGAACTCCGAGCTGATGGTGGAGAACTCGAGGAAGGGGTCATTTAGTGCTGGAGACACCCTTCCTATGAATCCTCAGCCTTTTTATTTCATATTTGGCTGTCAACTGGCTCATAAATGCTTGACCTTGGTCCAAAACATGTCCAAAAATCTACAATAAGCACGTATTAGACTTTGTGGTCACGTGACTATTTTCATTCATTCAATTAACATAAATATATTCAAAAGCATGCATAGAACTATGAAGAATGGTGGATTAATCGACAATAATAGGCAAAATGAGCCCAATAAGTTACCTATTTTTGGGGCTCATCATCACCCCCCTACTGAATGTGTTTCTCATCCTCTGAGCAACTAATCTAGCTCATCATCTTCGATTGCTTTGACTGCCTCTCTAATATCCCAGGCTTCTGAGGTGATGTCCTCTTCTCGGTCATGAAACCCTGCTTTTCTCTCTACCTCCTCCCACTGCCTATGTTCTTCTTCTTCTTTGAACCCTTCCAGTAGTCCCAAAAGCAATGGAGGACTGAACTTTAGGCCAATATAGCTGGCCTTCAGATTTTGCATTGACTATTTGTAGAGAGGTACTCTAGCCAAAGCCTCCTGCATCCTTGTTGGGGAGTGGTACTTCCTTATTTTCTGAGTGTGGGACAATGTGTTCCATCTCCTAGTGCAAGCATGGATGTAATTATTACCCAACAGTCTCTCCATGTCCTCAAAGTGTGCGATGGCTTGAGCTTGTCTTTCAATGTAGTGCGCGATGGTTCCTTTGATTATGGCTGGGGTTTGCCCATTTTGATCCATGTGCTCATCCTAGCTTTAAAGTACATCGAGGTTTTCCTCTTTCTCTTTTCTTTTTGTTTTGCAGGTGTGCTTAATGCAGCAAGCACAACTGCTGCCTCCCTTGCCAACGTTTCCAAGGATTTCTCTTCCTACTGGTCTCTTTCTTCGCTTCTTGTAGAAATCTCTATGTCCATTGTTTCTATTTGTGTGACTGATATCTCAGGGTGTGCCTTTTCCTTCTCTTTCTAGGTGCCTGCCTTAGCTGTGGCAGCCTTAATTTGGGCCTATTCGGCCTTTTCCTTTCTACTCTGTATCCTATTTTCCCTTGTTGTTTGTGCTGTTGTTTCTTCCTATGTTTAGGCTCAACAATCTTGCTAATTTCTTTCTGTTCTTCCTGTGTTTCCTCTGTTCTATCTTCTGCTTGGATGCCCTGTGTGCCCTCATCATTGTTTTTCTCCATTTCCTCAGTTTGCTCCCCCTCCTCACTGCTAGATGGAGTGATGTTTTCAGCCAAAGTCCTAATGTTATCATTTCTGGACATGTTTCTGAAGATTTCCCAAGATATGGTGACTATGTACCTGTGTAAAGCATCTTCCACCAATAGTTTGATGAGCCCATGGTGGGAAAACTAGTCTGGGATCCCTTCATTTAGCTTTGTACCACATTAAATTAAGGACTGAAGAAGGAAATATGGGATGCTTAGTTTCTTGGCAGGAGGCAAGTCAATCCCATGCCTTAATTCACATAACAACCTGAAATGGTATCCATAGATGATGCTAAACCTCCCTTCACATGTGATGTACTTTATAATTTGATAACTAACTTCACTCTAGAGAGAGGATGGGCTTGTCCTTCTAACTCCATTTTTGTCCTCTACAGGATGCTCCTCGGGAAGAAAAAATGTTTTCATAGCAATCTGGCCCAATGATCTCTCTACCTTGCTCCAAGGGAGCCCCAATGGTAGACTAGTAATTCTACTGATGAGCTCAGGGATGAGTTCTAGGGTCAAACCCCTAAAACTAACTATGGCATGTGTCCTTGAATGTGGTCTCAGGGATATTAAAAACTCTTCGGTTATCTCTTCATCATGACCCTGAATTTTGTCAAAGAAGGATATCCAATTTTCTCAGGTGAAAAGGTCCACCACCTCAGGGTGCTCGTACAACTTGCTGGAGTTTGAGGGTTCTTTCCTTATGAATCCTCCTGGCATGGTGTTGAGTGTTCTTCTTATGTATTAATCAGAAAATAAAATGCTCAGGAAAACAACAGTCAATCACTGAAACAAATGATAGCTGAATTTGGTGTCTTCTAAACCCAGGAAGGAGTTTCTCTTGTGTTCCTCACAATACCAGATAGCAATAATTCCCTTGTTTTTGTCACCCAGAATTCGACTGTTAGTTTATTGAAAGGAGGATGTTGTTTTTGTAGAACAGAGCATAAGGGCACAAATTATCTTCTCAACACATAGATAGATATGTAAATTCAGTTTTTCATACACACAGGGTGGCCTCTACTGCAGCATGTATCTTCCTTACAGGAGAATTTTAAAAATGATGAGGAGATTTCAGAGTGTAGAGAAAGAACTTAGGCAAATACAGTGAAATATGCAAGCAATCTTTCACGGTTTGTTGAATACATAGGCAGACTTTTATTTTTCAGACTGATGTTGTTCAATTCACCACCTTGCACCAACAAATCATGCACAGAGAAGTTCTCTCTGGCCTACCTCATTTGGAGCTTGAAATTCAACAAAAACTCTAGGTTTCCCTTTTGCTAAGCGGTTCTTTGACTTTCCTGTAGAACCCTTCCTGCAGAAGGCTTTTGGTTACTGTAGAATGGAATTGCGGTTTCGATAGAGCCTGATAAGCGGGAGATTTTTGAAAATAGGCTGAAAAACTGGTGGAGGACGACTGGTTAATTATTTTTGGAAGCAGTGGATATGTACTCTAGTCGAGAACGTCGTGAGCACATAATCAACAGAGGGTGGTGCATGTTTCAACTGAGCGTCTTTTAACTGCAGTGTGATTCATGGTGAGGGGATGAGGTGGCTGGACTAGACTGTTGATCCGAGGTCACAGCCATAATGTTTTTGCGTGTTTCTGACCGCCATCACCTCCAATCTCCCGTTATCTGCCGCCACCACTACCAGTCTCGACGATTTCTCTTTGAATGGACACTCCACACGTGATGGCTGCATATCTAATCGGCAATTTTGAATGTAACAAGGCTCATTTGGATTTCATGAGGATATGTAATTGGCCGAGGGTGGCCAATTGACTAGCCACCAATTTCACCCAATCTGAACGATTCCCATAGTCATGCAGCTTTTAAAATATGATTTATGCAATTGAAGAACGAGTTTAGGCACTTACCTGCGTGGTCGTGGCCGCGTTATGCAGATTTCATGTTCTAGAACCCATTCCTTCATTTGCTATTGCTGCATGCATACTGCATGCTTGGCCTCTATTGCTGTTGATGTTCTTATGTTTAAGAAGGGCTCCATGCATGTCTCTTCTGCCATTCTTTTCTGTCCCTGGATCTGGAGTATGTCTTTCAGCGGGATCAGCTGCTACAGGATTCCTGTAGGATGTCTTGTAGCTACTTCTCCTCCTGGAATGCAAGCTAGAATGAGCAGGGTTATACTGCTAATGAGGGTCCTGATGGATGAGGAATCTAGACAGAGGGTAACAGGTATGGTGAGTAAAAAATTGCTGCTTGATTTGTCATTAAGGAGTTCTTTGCTGGTAGTATGAAAAAAAACAGGGTTTATGTGTGTGACTATGCAGGAACATAAAAAAATGAGTGCAATGGAGGTGTACAGAGATGGAAAAAGGTGAAATATGGCGATGGATGGAAGTAGGGATGTTTATAGGCCTTATGGACAGGTTCCCAACCTTCAGGTCCTCTTCGGAGATCAATTTTGGCTTGTTTGCAGGCTCTACAGGAACTTCCTGTAGAAGACACAAAACTTCTTGTAGAAGACACAAAACTTCTAGTAGAAGACACAGAACTTCCTGTAGACGGTGAAATCTTAGTCCGAATGAGACCAAATCTTAGGAAAGGGTAGTGGTCATGGAGGAATGGATGGTGAGGGATGCTTGCAGCCTGGTGTTGACCTGTGTCTTTGTCTTGTGTGATCCTCCTAACTTGCAATGTCCTTCCTACAACCTACAATTATTCAGCAGAAATTAGGTTTATTTTTCTTTTTCTCTTTTCTTCTTTTTTTTTTTTTTTTTTTGACAGTTGGGGTGCCTCCAGGAGGTTTTCACCCTCACTGTTTGCCCTAGGCGCCTCCAAGAGGTTTTCACCCAAGGATCTTTTATTTTCTATATATATATATTTGTTCAAGGTGTGGGTGCAGTGGAGGCAGGGGCCTGCTCCACTACCAATACTGATTTACCCAGAGTTTTAATGAACTCCTGCTTAGAAAGGGGCTTCCTGTAGATTTTCAAATGATGCCCATTGACGAGCATGGGGATGGCTTCTTCATCAATGGTCCTGATAAGGACTAAACCATTGTCGTTGCATCTCTCCACTGTATATGGTCCCAACCATCTTGTCCTCAGCTTCCCTTTGAAATCATTGTATCTTGAATCATATAATAGCACCCAATCTCTTGGCTGAAACTGCTTTTCTTTAAGGTACCGATCATGCCATATCTTCCTCTGAAGTTGGACCGCCTCTGAGTGGAGAAGGGCCTGCATTCTCTATTCATCTAGTCCATTCAACTGAAGTAATATTTCTTGTTGTGCATGGCTGAGATCTAGGTCCAGCTGAGCTGCCAACCTCAATGTGTTATATTCAAATTCTATGGACATCAAAGCCTTCTTCCCATAGACCAGCTCATAAGGTGTGAAACCTGTTGTAGTTTTCCAAGTAGTGTTGTAGGCCCAGGTGGCCTCAACCAAGTGATCTGCCCAATCTTTTCTACTGCTGCTCACCACTTTAGTCAAAATCTCCTCCAAAGCTCTGTTAGTGACTTCCACCTGTCCATTTGCTTGCGGATGACAGGGGGTGGAATTTCCATGCTTGATCCTATGATGAGCGAGCAGGTCTTCAATCAGGTTAAGAGTAAACCGATTTCCTTGATCTGTGACTAACTCTCTTGGGTAGCCGAACTTGTATAAGATATTCTCCCTCAAAAACTCAGCCACTTTTTCTTCCGTTGCTGCCTTGATTGCCTTTGTTTCTGCCCACTTTGTTAGGTAGTCCATGCACACAATGATGTAAGACTTTTGGTTTAAAGGAGGGTTGATAGGACCCACAAAGTCCATGCCCCACTTCTCAAATGGCTCGAAAGTCACTTGAGGTTGGAGGGGCATTTCATCCCTAGGAGTCAGCTTTCCCATCCTTTGACATCGGTCACATTGGCCGATGTATCTCTTAACATCTTGATGAAGAGTGGGCCAATAGTAGCCTGCCTGTAGAATTTTGAAAGCAGTTCTTTTTGCTGCAAAGTGGCCTCCATAGGGCCCATCATGATAGGTGAGGAGGATGTCAAAAACTTCCTCCTCCCTGACACAATGCTTCAAAATCTAATCCGGGCCAAGTTTAAACAGATTACCCCCAATCCATGTGAATGGAGCACTTTTCCTCACGATCTTGCTCTTTTCTTTTGAGGATAGGTGTGGCGGGAACTGTGTCGAAACCAAGTAATTTGCTATATCAGCAAACAATGGAGAGAGTACTGAAATAGAAAATAGGTGTTCATCTGGCATTTGATCGTCCACCACCCCTTCTTCATCTGCAAACAAATCTAGTCTAGATAGAAAATCAGCAACAACATTTTCCTTATCTGGCTTATCAACAATGGTCAAATCAAATTTCTGCAATAAAAGTAACCATCTAATGATATGAGCATTTACATCAGGTTTATTCATTAAATATCTAATTACAGCATGATCAGTGTGTACGAATGTTTGATAACCAATGATGTAGTGTTTGAACTTGTTTAGGGAATGGACTACAGCTAAGAGCTTTTTCTCTGTTACGGTATAGTTTAACTTTGCCATGGACAGGTTTTTACTGACAAAATATATGGCATATGGTAGCTTCTCTTCAACTTGTCCTAAGGCTACTCCTATGGCTTTGTTCGAGGCATTTGTGTGAATGTGGAAAGGTAGGGCCTAGTTTGGACCTCTCAAGATTGGCGCAGTTATCAGCTTACCTTTCAACGCATCTAGAGCCTCTTGACAGTTGTAAGTCCATATGAACTCAACATCCTTCCCCAAAAGACCAAATAATGGAGAGGCTAGCTTGTTGAAATCCTTAATGAATATTTTATAGTATCTCGCTAAGCCTAGGAAACTCCGAACATCTCTTACCTTCTAAGGAGGTGGAACCCTTTGGATGATAGAAATCTTGTTGGGATCCACCTATAATCCTTGCTGAGAAATTGTATGACCTAGCACGGTCCCCTCAGTCATCAGAAATTCACATTTTTCTGAACTGAGGGATAGGTTCATTTCAATACACTTGGTTAAAACTTTTCCCAGATTAGTCAATGCTTCTTGGAAGTTGTACCCATAAGGAGTAAAGGCATCCATATAGATTTCCACCAAATCATGAACCAGTTCAGCAAAGATGCTCAGTACTGCTCCCTGAAAAGTGGTAGGAGCGTTGCATAACCCAAAGGGAAGGACCCGGTAGGCAAAGGTACCCTACGGACAAGTGAAAGTGGTCTTATCTTGGTCTTCCAGGCTGATTTGGATTTGATTATACCCGTTGAACCCATCTAGGAAGGAAAAGAACTTCTTCCCTGCCAACCCATCTAACACTTGATCTATGAAAGGTAAAGGGAAATGGTCCTTCTTGGTAGCTTTGTTAAGTTCTTGATAATCTACACAGATTCTCCACTTCCCGTTTTTCTTGGGCACAAGCACTAGAGGAGAAACCCACTTGCTGTCAGAGATGGGGTAGATGAATCTTTCATCTAGAAACTTTTGCAGTTCTTCTTTGAAAATGTCTTTAAGGGCTGGATTTATTCTCCTCTAAGGCTGCCTGACTGGTTTACAATCTTCTTTAATATAAATGTGATGGGTACAGACTGAAGGGTGGACTCCTTTCATCTCCTTATAGCTACAGGCAAAAGCATCCAAATGGCGGTTCAATAAGCTACATAGCTCCTTCTCCTGAGAGGGGGATAGGGACAAGTTGATCTTCAAGGTTCTTTCAGGCCCAAATTCCACATTCTTAAGTCGGGGGGATGTCAGATCAGCCACACAGAGATCCACTAAAGCACTGGCTTGGGTGTCTTCTACCAACTCTTCTAATGGTAGCACGCTGGGAGGTGGATTCTGAATCAAATTCTCAATAAGGTCATCCTCAGTTTGAGGACCTCCCCTGGTGGCTTCCACTGTGCACACTGGTGCAGAGTAGACCTCATCCTCATCTTCCTCCTCCAACTAGAGAGGTAAGTCATGTTCTAGCAGAGGTTGGGCAAGAGGATATAGGACTAGCTGCTTAGACATAGGCCCATTCTTGATGGTCATGCTCCTAGCTCGACAACTAATGTAAGCATCTGCAGTAGCTAACCAAGGCCTTCCCAAATTGAGGGGGTATCTAGTGAGTTCTGCCTTTGGCTAAAGGACCAAGAAGTCCGTAGGGTATTCCCAAGAATCAACAGAGACCATGACATCTTCCACAATCCCTTCGGGGGTCATGGTGGAGCGGTCTACTAACTGCAGTACTGTTGAGGTCTTTCTTAGGGAACTTTGAAGGTTGAGTTTGAGCCTAGTGTCCCTGGTCATTACATTAATGGCAGCCCCTAGATCAATCAGGGTGTGGGGGATTATGGTGCCATTGATGTGGACATCGACTACAGGACTCCTAGGGTCCAGATATTTTGGACAACTTACCTGTCCCAAAATTAGGTCGGATAGTTGTCCTATGACATTGATAGTTGGGGCATCTCTCTTGCGCCTGCCTGGGTGCCTGAAACACTTCTCTTTAATCAATTTGTTGTAGATTGGTACATCTTTTTTGACCCGGAGAAGTGGTATTTTCACACATAATTGTTAAAGCTCTCCCAGAAGTTCAGTCTCTTCTGGGTTTGGTTGTGTGGTTCCAGTTAGTCTCTCAGGAAAGGGTGGAATGGCTTTGGGTTCACTTTCCTGTTTCTCTTCCTCATTCTCCTTAGGAGGAGGTTGGCTATGTAGGAGGACCTTCCCAGATCGTAGGTTGATCTCCTGAATCTCCATAGCATAGGTAGGGCATGTTGTCTCTCCAGTATATACCTGTTGGGCCTGTCTGTTATTGGGGTTTGGGTTCGGTTGGGTAGGCATCTATGGTTGTCTCAGAGGAGCAGGAGGTAATGGTTGTGGTTTAGCAGGCGGTGGATGCAAAATGGTGGGAGGAGAGTTGTATTGGGGCCTCCACCCCTATTGAGATGCATTCCACTGAGGTTGGGATTGAACATGAGAATGAAACGAATGAGCAGCAAGTTGAGTATGGTATTGAGATGGATATGACCAAGGAGGGGGTGCGGACCAAGAAGGATGAGCAGGGGGACCCCAAGAAGGTATGTGAGTGGATTGGTTGGGGTTGTAATAAGTCTGGGATGCCCCTTGCATCCCCTGCTAGTAAGGTCAAGATCCATGTGGCCTCCTTTGGTTTAGGAAGTAGAGCGGTTCAGTGGCTCCTTCAGCCCCTTGGTACATAGCTTTAAGTCTGGGTAAGGTTGGGCACTGGTTTGTAGGGTGCTCTTCCTCACAAACAAAACATACCTCTGCTAAGTGCAATGGACACTCGTTTCGAGGGTGTTTCCTTGTACATCTAGGACAAAAGATGGTCAAAGCCCTCTCAGCTTCCTCTTTCTTCTGTTGGATTTGGAAAGTATCCAGTTGCATGGTAATGGTCTGTCTCATCTCACTTTTAAGGTCTTCCATCTGATTTGCAAACTCATGTTTGCAGAAGGTGGCGCTGGCTGAAAGTTGATTCCCCCTACCTCTTTTCCAGGCTGCCCTAGAATGGTTTCTAAACAAAGCCTTTATGTCATCATAAGGTAGTTGGTAGATGTCTCCTCTAGCTAGCAAATGGAGGGTATCTAGAAGGTCTTTAGGGATTCCTTGGAGCAGAACCAACTTCAGAGATTCAGAGTCAAGTGTACACCTGGCCCTTTTATAACTGAGTTGGAACCTTTCTTCGTAATCTTCTAAAGACTCATCGCTTCCCATGGTCATCCGAAAGATTTCTCCCTTCGTTTCCTTTGACCTATAGTAATCCCGGTATTTTTTGTTAAAGGCTTGCTGCATCTGAGCCCAAGTTGTGATACTGTTTCCAGGTAACCCCATGAACCAGCGTAGTGCTGCATCCTTGAGGGTAGAGGGAAAGAGTTTCAACCTCTGCTTCTCTTCTGCTTAGTCATAGGTTCGACAAAGGACAACAAACTCAAACAAGAAGTTATCAGGGCCTTCAGTGGTCAATCCATGGAAGTGAGGTAAGGCTGAGGGACTTATATTTTTCATTTTTGTGTTCCCATTGGTCTCTCGGATGGGAAAGGCACCTTCTATTCTCTCCTCATCACCTATGTCGTTCCTGTGTTTGGCCATGGTCTCAGGAGGAATTTTTTCTTTCTCTTCTTCTGTTAGAGGATCTTCATGTATCTCTGGAGGTTCACTACCACCGAAGAAGAGAGAAGGGTGACTTAGTGATGTGGTGGGGTTGTTGGGTAAGAATTTTCCTGAATTGTCTCTGTTCCTACGAGGCATGAAATGAAATATTTTTGGTTGATTTTTGTTTTTCTCTACTTGTACCTACAAAACTGAAATTGATTGAACAACAAATTGCAACTAACTAAAGTAAACTTTACTCAAATGAGAATTGCATAATTGAAATGAAAGCGGGAAATGACTAATCTATGCTGCTGAAATGAAATTGTAGAAATGAAATGATAAGCTATGCTTGCGGAATTAAAATTGTAGAATTGAAATGCTAATCTATGCTTGCAGAATTGAATGCTAGTCTAGGAAAGCAAAAAATGTCTAGTCTACTTTTGCGGAAATGAAATTGCAGAATGGAAATGAGACAACTACTCTACTCTTGCTGAAATAAACTACTTAGTAGAAGGTTGCAGTAGAAAATAGAAGAAAAGCAGCAATCACAAATACTCTGACGCTTCCCCGACAACGGCGCCAAAAAGATGGTGGGCTCCAGTAATGCAGCAGTGATGTTGCAACTCCTGGGACTCCCTTCTTTACTTTTATCAACCCGGTTGTTCGTAACAAACTTGGAAGCGACGGTGCTATATGCACAAGTACTAGCTCTTGCCGCAGGCTGTCACTTGATTAGCTGGCACAAGTCCACTAGGATCTTAAGCCAACTTCTATGAGCTTTTAGAAGAAGCTTTTAACTATGATGGAGGGAATCTAACTCAAAAGAGGCTAGTCTACTTGCAGAAAGAAGCTGAAAGCTGAAAAGAAACACAAACCCTAGCAAACCCTAGTTTTACCAACTAGCCCTATTGGTGCAAGAAAAGAGATGAAAGTGGTGAAAATGGATTCCATTTACTTTTAGAAAGGTAAAATGCATGTGACTGAGCTACTTCTGTAGTAAAATCTAGAAAAAAACATCTTTTTGCATTTTTGAATAATTTTGCAGAATTATTATGCATGTGCTTTAACTATTTTTGACTATGCAAAGGTTGATTGGTGAAAGGAAATGGGGTAGGAACTTGCAGGAGATTGGGGAGGTGAGAAGAGGGCCTAAGGGGTCCCTACCACCCTTCCAAAGAGTTTCACAGTGATCATATCTTGAAAAACCGCTCACGTGAACTTCTACAGGAAGTCTGCAGGGGTTCTACAGTATGTTCTACAGGAAGATCCGAAAGGAGATTTTGGAGGGTTGATGGTGGAAAAATGGTGGGAAAGTGGAAATGGTGGATGGATGAGGATGAAAAGGGGTCTAGGAACTGGTAAATGAGGCTAAGGAGTGATTAAGGTGGTTGGATTCGTTCAAGGATGGAAGGAGCGATGCTGCACAATAATGTAGGAATTAGGGAAAATTGAAAAAGTGTGGCAATTGAAGGGAAGGAATCTTGGATTAGGGGTTGGAGCAGGTTGTATGATGGAGGAAGGCTAGGCAAGGAGGTATTACTGGTGTTATGCACACTATTTTCCAAAACTGATAGAACAAAGACTAGGAAAACCAGAGATCTAGCTATTTTGACCTAATCTGACCTAAAAACCAGAAACAGGATGAACAGAAGCTTATACACAGGAAATCATGCAAGATAACTTTGGAAACTAAGCAAGAATAGATCTTAAACATGCAAGTACAACTGGTATCAAATTTTCCAACTAAAATTCTAACACTAGCAATTGCATGGAGAGGCAAAAACAGTGTTTTTGTGGCAACAAGTATGCCTTGATCTCAGCTCATGGTCCCAAGGAGGGAGAGATGGGATAAAGGATTGATTGATGGCATTTTTGTAGATCTTTTCCTTTACCAAACTGTCAAATCAACCTGAAGTATGAAAAGCTATTTTAATCATAAAAAACAACCTAAGTAGCAAAGCAATATTTTAACCTAAATAGCAGAAATTATTCTATGAATGCAGCAAAGACACATAAAGGTACACAAAGGAGGTACTGGCACTTGGTTTGGGCCCAACCCCAAGAGCCACAGCCTCCTAAGAAAGCTCAAAGCTAGTGCAATGTGAAATTTATCTCCATTACTCAAAAAATAATCATGTCACAAAACTGTTTACAACAAAAGCTCGAATATGAGTGAAATGCAGAGTTGCACTAAAGTGTGAAAAAAAATTGTCCAATGGATAAACTACTAAGGCTTGAAGCCTTCCTACTTATGCACTACGAGGGCTCCCAACAACACTCCTTAACTTTAGGAGTTTGGCTGCTCAAAACTGCAGTTAATCAGCCACTTCATAAAATCTGCTCGGCTGCCCCTTGAAATTATTTTTGGTGGGCTATTGAACTCCGAGTTGATGGTGGAGAACTCGAGGAAGGGGTCATTTAGTTCTTGAGACACCCTTTCTATGAATCCTCAGCCTTGTTCCTTCATATTTGGTTGTCAACCAGCTCATAAATGCTTGACCTTGGTCCAAAAGATGTCAAAAAATCTGCAATAAGCACGTATTAGACTTTGTGGTCAAGTGACTATTCTCATTCATTCAATTAACATAAATATATTCAAAAGCATGCATAGAACTATGAATAATGGTGGATTAATCGAGAATAATAGGAAAAATGAGCCCAATAAGTTACCCATTTTTGGGGCTCATCACTAACCCGGTGATTGGAAGAGTCTATTCTTAGAAGAGAATGTCAGAGGAAAGTCCCTTGGGGCCAGACCCTCAATTTATAGATAGTTTCTTGGCCATGAGGTCCATGGTAGAGGAAATGTATAGGGACTTTAGAAACATAAAGATGAAGATTCATCAGGCTCCAAACAAGATAAAGGAGAAGAAGAGTCTCTCCTCCATGACCACTCAAAAGGCAAAGGGAAAGAAGAAAAATTTCTCACACCTCCTAATAGCCCTAAACATAAAAGGAAGACATCTTTGATTAAATTAGATGTTAAATTTTATTTACCAATATATGATGGAGAGTTGAATGCAGAGAAGCTGGATAATTGGATCAGATAAATTGATGTCTATTGCAGAGTGTAGAGTATCGACTTAGACAAGAGTAAGATTCAGCTGGCCAGCCTATGCCTCGGAGGCACTGCGTTGGTATGGTGGGAAGGCAGGACACAATATGACATGAAGAAACATGGTAAGATTCTTTTTGTCTAGAGTGAATTTGTTTCTGCAATCAAAAAGCAATTATATCCACTAGCTTACATGCAACAAGCCATGATGAGCTAGCAAACTCTTCGCTAATTGAAAGGGCAAAGTGTACAAGGTTACACCCAAGAATTTAGGAAGAGCTTTGATTCTAGGAATTTCATTAGACTCACCTGAGACTCTGTTGAAGTACATAGTTGTTCTACATAGCTACATGAGGCACACTATCCTCATGTTTAACCCCACTAGTATAGATGAGGCATCTGTTCAAGCTACGCATCTAGAAGCTAGAGGAAAGAATGGGAACCCAGAAGTTGGGGGATCATCCAAACCCATTGCAAGAAAGAATAATTAGAAAAGAAAAGAGAAATGGAAAGAGAGGAAGGCCAACACTACATAGAAAAGAAAGTCTTCATGCACTCACTACAAGAAGGATGGGCATGACAATGAGCACTGTTGGATTCTGCATCAGGAGTTGAGACCTAAGAAGTTCGAGGGCAAGAAGAAGAAGACTGCTATAGCTATTCAGAAAGTTTTGGGGTCGGACTCAGGAGATGAAACAACCATTGCAGCCACAGGTATAAAAGGTAAAAATTCTAAAGCATCTACTAGTAATTCTGCACAATCTACTAATAATGAAGAAAATGAGAGAAAAAGACATGACCTTTTCCAAATTCAAGTTGTTTCCAAGCATCAAAAGATTGATACTTTTTTTGATAGTGGCTCACAAGTAAATTTAATTTCTCAAGCAATTGTAAAGAAGTTGGGATTACTAACTACACCTCACAAGAAACCATGCCCATTAGGTTGGTTAAGTGATAAAGCACAACTACAAGTGACTAGACAATGCAAACTTAAGTTTTCTTTTGGGTCAACATTTGTAGATGAGGTTGAGTTAGATATAGTTCCTTTGGATATATGTGGAATTGTTTTAGGATGAGGTTGAGTTAGATTCAAGAAGCACACACTTCTCTAATATTAGGTCACTTTGGGGTAAGTAAAACGGTTGCACAAGTACAAAAATTTTGTTATTGGCCAAAAATGAATAAGACAATTTCTAGATATGTAAGAGGGTGTACCATGTGTTCTAAAAGCAAGCCCAACAATATAAAACTAGGCTTGTACACTCCACTACCAGTTCCTTCTCATCCTTGCGAAAGTATTTCCATGGACTTTGTTGGAGGATTGCCTAAATCTAGGAAAGGTCATGACTATTTATATGTTGTTGTGGATAGGTTCAACAAAATGTGTGTTTTGATACCTTGTAACAAACATATTACAGTTGAACAAACTACAAAGTCGTTCTTTCAGCATGTATGGGTTCATTTTGGATTACCCACTTCCATTATATCTGATCGAGACACCTGATTTGTTGTGAAGTTTTGGTCGAGTCTGTGGGAACTGATGGACACCAAACTAAAGAAAATCCCAACCTTTCATCCACAAATAGATGGCCAGACAAAAGTAGTCAACAAGACAGTGATCTAGTTGCTTAGAGGCTATTGTAGAAAGCATCCCAAACATTGGGATGAACATTTGTGTTATGTGTAGCATGCTTACAACTGAGCAAAACATTCTTGTACACATAGATCTCCTTTTGAAACCTATTTTGGTTTCACACTAAGGTCTCCCTTGGATTTTGTCTTTGGTAAAGACAGAGCAGTTGATGGACACAGTGATGTGGACAAGGCAACCAAGTTCATTGAACAAATCCAAGAAATTCACCAGGCAGTACAGGAATAGCTAGAAAAGAGCCAAGCCAAATACAAGGCAAGGCATGACAAGCATCAGATGGAGCATAGTTTTCAAGTTGGTGATCAAGTCTAGCTATATATCAGTAAGGACAGAATGCAAGGTGAAGGTAAAAAGCTAAAGCCAATAAGGTATGGACCTTTCAAGATGTTAGAGTCGGTCCTTACAGCCCTCTGTCAGAGATCTGTTCACTTTTTGCGTATCATGCTTAGGTGTCTCGTTCATTCCACTTCGTTGCATTTCGCTAGGGGCATGCCATTGACTGATGAGAGGGTCTGGTCGTCTTGTCTTTCCTCATGCTTGTACCTGCAGGGCTAATTAAAATTCCTCAAAATTCATTGAAGTTTAGGTCACGTCATCATGGTCATAAATGATTATTTTCGTTAAAAAGAGTCTTTAGTCCTAGAGTCTAGGGTTTCAAATCTTTTGATACATGTGATAAAAGCTTGCAGGCCATGAGGTTGGTTTTGAGAGGTTCCCATTTCATATTTTTATTCTCAAAAACATTTGAAGACATTTTTAGTTCAAAACTCTGTTTTGAATTAGAAACTGTCAAATTTAGTTTTTGTAATATTGATGTATTTGTTTCACCATAAGAAGTTTCATAGCAAGCCTCTGATGTTTGCCAAAGCCAAATGCCAAAATCCCTGCAAAAAATCAAGACATTTCATCAGTCCAAGATTCAGAAAAAGAGTGAAAAGCCAAAGACAGAATTGCATTAAATGGTAAAGTTCCAAAAGCCAAACATTATAAAAGTGGGTTATGGTTTAATGAGATATTTTATAACCCATATAAAGCATGGAAAACAAATCATTTTCACAAGTTTCCCAAAGAAAAACCAAATCAGAGTGTTGAAGACAAAGTGGAAGCGTTTCAAGGTTGTGGAGTTGAAGTGGAAGTGCGCGCTACGCACAGAGTAGGCGCGCTACGCACAAGAAGCGCGCTACGCACTGGGCTTCACCGGCCTGTGCAAAATTGCATGCGCGCTACGCACATACTGCGCGCTACGCATTGGGTAAGTGCGCGATGCATACAAACTCAGAGCCAAAAATTTTTGCTCCTTCGTCCAGATTCATGCCAAATTGCCTCCAACTGCTTGCAAGTAGGTTCTTTATGTTTGCTCAGTGAATTTTAGACATGATTATGGTGTTTTGAATGTGGAGAAACAAGTGTGAAATGTAAAACCCTATGTTTATTTCCAAATTCACTTCTTAGGGTTTGAAACAAATATTAGGGACTGTGTGGGTTAATATATGCCTGTGTCATCTATTTTCAGTGGTGTTCATGCTCATTATTAACCTTAGCCTCACGCCCTCTCTTTGCCATTACATCACTGCTGTCATTATTATGGCCATTGTCATTTTCACACTGTTTTTTTTAGGCAAACTCATTTGACAAAACTATTCTCATTGTGGCTTTCCTATGATACTTTGATACACATGTGACACATTTGAGGAGTAAAGCATACACTAAAATTTTTGCCTTCACTATACCTATATCAGCATACATTTTGCAAACAGTCTGATTTCAGCACAATGTCAGAGATGGATTCCGTTTATGAACAGCAGTATGACAGTGATTCCACAGCAGAAATTAATGTACCACGGAGGTCTCATAAAAGTGGCAAAAGTGGTAAGCATCTCAAGGAGGAACCTACTTCTTTGGCTCAATTGCATGCTTGCTCGCTTGCAATGGATTTTTTTCGCTCTCAGTCATGTTACCACTATTGTGTGCTGATTTCACAAACTCAGCATCATCATGAGCTAGCTCATCTATTTGTTCTACACTTACATGATGGCCATGTAAATCTTGCCGGAGTAAATTTCATTTTGTCACCAGAGACCATTGCTCAGGCCACCGGAATACCAAATGTAGGAGAGGAATGGAGCAAAAGACATCAGCTAGATAAATTCTACTATGAGCCATACATCAAACCTGGGTTTATAAGGCAGCTAAGCAGGGTATTTCCATTCAGATTTCTAAAGGATGAGTTTGCACCCTTGATGAAGCTTATCATTCGATATTTCAGTTGTGAGGGCAGATTCTCGCGCCTCTATACGTACCATATTCGTTTGTTGATGCATTTCACGAGGGTACGTATGATGAGCATTCCATACTTCATGTATCACAATATAGAGAGGATGACATATCTTGTACAAAGGAGGACCCCAGCACAGCAGCATAGAAGTATATATCATTACGCGCTGATCAAAATCACTGTGGTACAACAGCTCACACATTAGGGCATTACTTGGGAGGATTTCATCTCCCATGATTTCTTCACAGTGCTACAGCCGCCTCCTGAGGTAGTTCATGATGAGGGAGAGCCTTCACATCAGTTTGACATTCCTGAGACCGAGCATATTAGTGCTCCAGTGTATGTGACATACCAGCGAGGCCACAAGGCCTTATTTGCAGCTACACAATGAGTACTATCTCCACATGGCATGGAAGGGGTCTCGCCTTCTTCTTCAGCACAGGTAAAGGTTCAGGACAGAGGTAAGAGGCCGATGCATGAGGAGAGCCCTTTAGGAGGCCATGATATTGATGTTACACTCAGTGATGTGGATGGGAGCTATCCTGGCTTGAAACTGAAAGAGATCATCCAAAATCAGAAGGCTGAGATTGACAGCTTGAAATAGAAGTTGCTGAAGGCAAAATGTCTGATCAAATATTTGGAGCAGCGCAATAAGCAGCTAGAGGACCAGCACACACTTATAGAGCTGCAACAAATCCGTGAAGACCGAAAGTTGGCCCGGAAAAGACCTGGCGATTTGACACCTTTTGAGCGGCAATTTTGGCTTGAGAAAATCAATCGAAATCTGGAGGAGTTGTTAGCGAAGGCCAATAGAGACAAAGACATGCTCCGTCATATGAAACATCACTATTGGGCTTGCATGCACGTCGGTAAAGCAAAAATAAAGATTTTGAAGAGGCTTTGGTGGCTGAGCATGATACATGATGGAGGGTCTTCGCTCCAAATTTGAGCAAATTCGGAGAAATTTTTGTCATTTTGAAATTTTTGGCTTGCAAAACAGATTTTTCAGCCCAACATGTAGCACGTTGACGCGTGCGCTTATGATTGGGACACTTGCTGGAGGAAAAGTTTATAGTTTTGGATTTGTCATGGTAAGTTATGCATGCTCTAGTATGGCCAAGGCATTTCATCAAGTTTTGGATGATCAAAAGGGTCAAAAACACCATTAAAATCACCTTTCTGCCACCTTTTGCATCAGCAGAAAGTACTTGTGGGAGAATGAAATTTTGAAGGGGCAAATGAGCTCCAAATTGGGAAATTCCACTTGGGCTGGATAGCAGACATCTAGGGCTTTCCAACCAGCTATCGTGAGCTTGATTTTGACGTCAGAAAGTGCCCCAAAAGTAGGCTGAAAGGTGCACGATGCATAGAGCTCAGGCACGCGATGCATAGAGCTCAGGCGCGCGGCGCATAGAAATTTTTGGTCAAATTTTCATCTTCCAACTCAGGAATTCGGCCAATTTTCACCAGTTTCACCTTCTGATCTAATATGTGACTTATCTTGATGTAATTTGATGTATATGATGTAACTTTGGCACTTATTTACCTATTCTAGATGATTCATTCACAAAATAGCAAAAATTTAATGTAATGAATCAATTTCCCTTCTTTTAGAGGTAGGTTGTTTGGATGCCTAGTTTTCAGCTCTATGTTTGGAATTAGTTCGAACTGCTCCTAGAAGGAGGAGCTCGACCCCTAGAGGCTAGGAGATAGGTTGGCATGGTCTATATTATGTAGATTTTCAGTCAGTAGCAAAGGTTGGACTATTGGGAAAGTTTTGGCACACTATTGTACATATCTTCTGCATTTTGGCTAAGGAAAGATCAGAGGTTTTGCAACACCTATTGGGATTCATGTGGTTTTCAGTTTTGATGGTGTGTTATCTCAGTTATTTGTAAGTTCTTTAACGTTTTAATGTATGTCATTCCCTTCTTTTGCTTCTGAAACTAAATGAATGAGTGAGTGAGGTAGAATCCATTGATTTTAGTGCTCTGCCTTTAAATTTGTTTAGTTTTATATGTTTTCACCAGTCTGGAGAGGACCCCTGTTTCCCCTTGCCCTTTTCAGCTCCTTTTCATTCTGATCCATCCATACACATGATCAAAAAGCATCAAAGCTACTACCTGCCTTGCCCCAACTTTAATTCCGCAAAGATCTGGTCTCATCCCCGAGCCCAAATTTGTTTTTTTCCTTTTCTCCAACAAAACCCCAAAAAAATTTAAATCAAACCTACCTATCCATTTACTAGCCTAAAATCAATATCCATTACAAGTCATCTCAGCTCCTTTGAAGACCTTTTGCCGAGATAGACCCGGAGAGAGCCCTCTCCTGTCCTCGTAGGGCTAGCTACGAGGCTGCGCTTGGTTTGATGTGGCCTTGAGGCTCGCCTTCCCTCAGCCTAAGGCATATTCCATTGCTAACACAAGATATTTGAGAAAATTGGAGAGAATGCTTTTCGCCTTAATTTACCAGCTTACATGCACATCTACTTAGTCGTTAATGCAAACATCTTGAGGCTATTTAAAAATTCATTAATTGAAGATCCCGAAGAGTAGAGTCAATTGCCTTCTATTGATGATCTGTTACCTAAATATCTCAATGAATTACAGAAAGACACAATTCTAGACAGGAAGGTGAGGATGACATGCAGGGGAGGATGTTGAGTACCTCAGGATTGGACTCAAGGGTTCAAAGCTAAGAAGTGCAAAATGGATGGAGATTGGACAAGTGAGACAGCTATACCATCACTTAATCGATGCTTGAAAACCAACTTTTGGTGGTCCAAAAGCTTTTTTAGTGGGAAGGCCATGATTCGAATTGGAGCCTCAACCACTCTTACAGTTTCCTGAACTCTGTAAAACTCATACCAAAGTTTCAAAGCACTATGGACGTCGAAGCTTATCAGAAATTAACTTTGAATCATGGAAATTTGTGGCCAGCATGGAACAATGAGGACCCTTGGTCAAAGCACGTAGACCATTGGCCCATGGTGACCGCACACTGGCACAAATTGGCAAACGAGAGGTCAGATCCAAAAACAGAGGTAGTTTTTGATACGCGATTAGTGTTGTAGGGCATCCCTCTCAGTGAAGGAAAGCCTCGAGCACTTGGGCATGAGGAAAAGCATGAAACCATACGGAAATCATTGATTCTGTTAGAAGGCAGGTCCCGTGTGAAAATCGGCAAGATATCGGAGGACTTCAAGAGGTAAGCGGTTTTGACCAAGTCACATGCAATGCCATACACTGGGGGACATGTGTCCAGTGGATGAGAGAGAAAACTGCTCCCATCGTGTGGTTAACGGTCATGCTACTTACCCATGCAATATGGATGGAGACCGTAGGATATGGAGGTCCCAAATCAATGGCAGAGAAGCAACCTGATGGGTGACCGGATTCGACAAGGAAATAGGTTGAGGCGGATAAGATTTGAGATCCGGCATGCTCAATGAGTTGGGAAAGGAATCAGTTTCGTGGGCAATCTTGGAGAAATGGGAAATAACAACCTTTCAAAGAGAACTAACACTCAGTTTGTGAGGAAATAGGTGGCCACCTCTTTGTGAAGCGTTACAATGATGATGACGTAGAGCAGGGGAATTCCAGTGGACAAAGGCAGGAGATCCAGAGAGCCGGGAAGCAGGAACAAATAGTCACGGAGAAAATTGGCTTTAAGCCACAAACAGATAGAGGAAGAAGAGGGGAGGCAAAGAAAGAGAAGAAGAAAGACGAAAGGCAAGAGTATAGTGAATTGAAGAGAATAGAGAAGCCGAGTTGACTTGCAGGGCAAAGGCAACATCGAGCAGACAGAGACAGAGAGAGTTCGAGAGTCTGTGAACTCCAGAAGGCTTGAGAGGTTCAAGCAACTCCTTTGTGTATACCTATCACGTATTGAGTACAAAATTAGATTCATACCACTGAGACCAGTTGAGGTCGAGATTTAGTAAGGGGAGTCTGTGTACTCTAGAGACTTGGGGGATCCAAGTACAATCCTACTGATCATTCTCTATTAAGTGAGACTCAATTTGAGCTCACTGTTCTAAAAACTCTGCTTTAAGACACAATAGAAAGGCCACCACTTAAGGCTGGACTAGGAGACATAGCCCAGGAGGATTGGGTGAACTCCTCATTAAATTTGTTGTGTGTTATGTGTTTGCTTATTGTGTTCTCTTACTGTTTCAGTGTCTGTGTATTTCATAATCTTATCGATCCATTGCATAAAATATCATAGGCACACCCCAACACATAAGTCTGTGATACCTTCATTAATTAACTAAGATCATTCAGGGGATGATTTCATATCACATTTAGATACACACACTCTTCATGTGATCTCCTCCTCTCCACATCTTTGAGTTTTGGTGGAAGAGGGACACTAAGAGTATACGCTGGCCTAAGTAAAGATGATCTCCTAGCCGCAGTAAAGATGATGCCCTAGCCATAGTAAGGATGTTTCCCTAGCCACAACAATGAGGGTTCTATATGCAACTAGAGGAAACTTCTATCTGAAGCATTTAAGGGTGCCCTAGCTGTAGCATTTAAAGGTGCCCTTGACCACAGTCAATGATGATCTGATGTAGCAAGGGGAGGCACTTATATGTAGTCTAGAAGAGACTTAATTCCATAAATAAAGGAGGTTTTAAATGCAGCTATAAGATGCCCCAAGTCACAATTAAAGGGAGGCTCAATACACAATCCATGAAGGTCCTTAATTACACAGTAATTAGATTCTCATACACTGTTTAAGGAGAGCTACAATCCACTGTCCTAAGAAGGCTCCTATACTCAGTCCTAGAGAAGAGTAAGATGCAATCATCTAAAGGTCACTAATCTGCTGTAAAGAAGAAGATAACTACAATTGAAGGAGAGCCCTATCAATAGTAAATCCAGCTGCAATGGTGGGGAAATCTAACTGCATTCAAAGGAGGCCTAAACGTAGCAAAGAGAGGCTAGATTCATAGCTTAGAGGAGCTCCTATCTACTATCTGAAAGAAGCTCTGATCCACAGTCTATAGAGACCTAGCCACAACAAAATAAAGACCTATAATATATAGCAAGAAGGATCCTAGACAATGTGGGATTTGACTGTGCTTAATAAGGCCGATCCAAGGTCTGGCACAACCTTAAAGAGAAGGTCAAACAAGTCTATCTAAAATGATATCTCTGGATAAGATTGGAAGACACATTACTGTTCCAAGGCAGTAATATTTGGGTGTTGTGTGTAAACCTATCTTGTTGCTAGGCTAGGCCGCAGGCCATAGCCAGCAGCATAGAACTTTAAGGGCTGAACTAATCAGTGACAGTGCTGGAACCTCTCTTGGTCTTTGAGTTGTTGACTGTTTCAAGGACTAACATGATGTAGGTGACATCAACGATGTTGAGAACAACTTAGTGATGTTTGGGTGTAGCACCGAGACGATGAAGTACAACATGATAGTGAGGTGTAGCATGATGATGAGTTGCAACATGGTGATGGGAGCAGCTCAGTGACTAGGTGCAGCACAGTGATGAGATGCAACACTATGATAGGTGAAGTAGTCACCTTGGAGAATCAGTTGAAGCAGCATGTCTTCAACTGATCTCATGTAGATATAGAAAGTCAAAGTGTTGACTTCTGTTGTTAATGTACTATCTCTATCTCTCTCTCTATCTGCTGAACTATTGAAGAACATAAAAGAAGAATTGATCAAGGGTTTCCCCACATTGGGGTTTGTCCCTGGCTAGTGCCACATCTTGTGTCCTCTTGTCTTGGCTTGTCTTCTGTGATTTATGTTTATGTTCTATCTGTAGTTTACTTCAATGCTAATATGATTGCTAATCTGGAAAAGATATTGAGCTAACTGTGAAAATTGAAATAAATTTCTCTAAACATAGAACATACCTAAAATTAACAGAAAGAGTATCAGTGATAGAGAGTATTAGATGAAATCCTGAAGTAAATTAAGCCTCCAGTGTAATGATCCAAATAGCGAAGAGCATAAAGAGCTAAAATCAAACCATAAAAGCCAGTAGTACCACAATAAAAGGGACAACATGAAAGTAGTTCACTAGCTGTCTCTATCTTCCTGCGAGAAGATATTCATATTTCTTAGATTAAATCCCAAGTCAGTTTGAGATATTTGTAATAAAACCTTAGTATAAATACTTCACAATTCGACGTATGTAGTGTGGATTCTTAAACATTTCTATAGACTTCTTGATCAAAAGACGATAAAGCCATTGGAGCATTGACTGAGCCAGCAAGCTGGATTGATGAATAAAGACCAGATATTTCAAAGGATTCATGTGTAGAGCGAAGTGCAGACAAGTATTTTCTCACGTTATTGTTATATTTCTTAAAGTTTTTCCATAATATTTATCAGAATCTGAATTCCATAACTGAAGTATTATCTCAGAATTTGTTTAATTACACTTTGTTATAACAGTTAGGCAAATGCATGTTTTCTACTAATAATATAAGTTAAGGAATTCTTAATTTCTCCTTAGTTTAGTTTGTTTCTTTATAATCTATAGCAAAGGATTCTTAATTTCCCTTTGTTTTCGATTACCCTTTGTTCCTCATTTCAATCCCGGTCTGAGAATTCTTAATTGCTCTCTCACCCTGGTTTAAACCTTTTCCACCCCTCTAGCCTAAAGACCTACACTCTACTCTGCTATCTTGCCCTTTTAACATTCCCTTTAGTGTGTTGATCCAATCCTTCTGCTCTTTTGTTGACTCCATAGCCCAATGGACTAGAGACATCATCCTATCCATCTGTTTAAAGACTCCCACCACCCAATCTTCAATACAAATCAAAAACCCCTTGAACATTAAGAACTAGCCTAAAATCCCATTAAACAAATATAAATCTGTTGGAAATAATACGGGGGGGGGGGTGTGAATCAGTATTATCAAATCAAACTTTTTTTCATTTTCATACTCAGATTCATATACGCTACTTAAGTTATGATACTCGTGTATATACGCAATTGTGTTTAATGCAACTAGCGTATATCCAGTACACTTATGATTTAGTTAATTGATCTTCATTGACTGCATCAAAACATTATTAACCATATGAATAGTAAATAGGTGCAGTAAAACAAAATAGATCATCACACATAAGAAGCACACATGAACACCATGATATAAGGTGGAAACCCAATGTGGGTGAAAACCACCTACTGCAATTGGTCTCTATCTTCTTTTAATAAGAAACATCTTTTTACAATATTTTTGTACTGGTGCAGTCTTATACCAGTACACAGGCTTCTACCTACAGAAGGCTACAACCTTCTCTCATTCTCCAGCTTCTCCTGGAAGGGAGCTACAACCCCCTAGCTTTTGTACTAGTGGATGTACTAGTACATATGTGCTGACCTACAAAAGGCTAAAACCTTCTCTTTTCTACTAGGGACCACGTTTCATAAATTTTCAGACTGGATCCATAGATACCAAGCAATCAAAACTACAATACAATTATTACCTCTGAATCACCCAACAACTGAATCACTGAAACCCTGTCATCAAAACACAGTCACCAGAAAATAGACCAGAGCCCAGAATTCTGCAGCAACCACTAGAACCAACAACAACCTGAAATATCAAATCTCATAATGTATACGCTACTTGACTGTGTCAAACCAGCGTGTATACGCCCTTTCACTAGGGAGAACCCGCGTACAGATCTGAAAATAATTACTTATACCTTCGCTACAATTTCCAACTTCAGATATACCCAGACCATAAGATATAAAGGATAAAACATGCGTCAGTATTTAGATCTATTCATGATCATACCATATAATTATAATACATTTTAGTCTTCAAGATCCTAGTCCATCAACATTTATCAACCATATAGGAGCCTCCTTGGTTCAGCTTGAGCAAAGCATTACAAACCCATAACCAGCATACTAGATCTCACCCTTGATTAGATATTCATCACTTGCACACTTGCACCCTCTTGGCCTAATGATATTCTCCTTATATAGGTTTAGGCTTCTCTCAATACCATGGTCCAAAACCATGTAGAACCAATACCTCGGACCCAATACCTGGGGTCAACACTTCGGACCAAATACCATGGACCAAATACCACAGACCAAATATCACGGACCAAAACTTAGTTTTCCAACATGTACGCACCTTTCCTTCTGTGAACCTGTGTGCGTACGTATATGCATCCTATGTTTTTCTCATTTGCGTGTATATGCACTTTCATCAAGGTTAACCTATGTATACCTCTCTCTTGACCTGTTGCACTATGATCCGTCATCTGAGTGAGTTGCCACCGAGGACAACACCTGTATCATACCTCTAAGTGAGTTGCCATCAAGGACAACACCTGTATCATAATGCCAACAAAATCATATAGAGAGAGCCCTCTCTGAGCTTAGGTTGGCTAGAGCATATGCCCAAAAGTTGGTTTGTTGTTACCTCGGTCATTTTCTTTCTTCTAATAACTTCTAGATAAAATTCTGAGTGATAACACACCCAACACCACACCTGAAAAATCAAGTGGTACCACATCTAACTCTACTTCGTCAACAAAATTTGCAATGATTGCAAACTTAAACAAACATTTTCTTCTAACTTGTAAACTGGTGTCTCTTGTTATCCATCCCAAAGGGTATGGTTTATGGTGAGGTACAGTTTCAAGATTCAATCTGTTGACTAAGTCTTTAGAGATTAGATTCACTTGTGACCCACTATTGAAGAGTGTGTCAATCTTGGTGTGTTTAGATATGACCCTAACATTAAATAACTCAATTCATCTCTTTTCATCTAGATTAGTAGTTGTGTTATAGTTTTGTGAACTAGTTCTTGCAATATCGTATTTACCTTTGATTCCCATGACAATGATTTTGTTTTCATCACCTGATTCAGAACCTAAATATTCTTGAGTGATATCAGTGTTTTTTTGTTTCCCTTTATTGTTGAACTTATTTGGTCTCATTTTTGGATGCAATTTCTAGCAGTGGGCATCATCATGCCCCTCTTTGGAAAATTTTTTGTATGTGATTTTCTCCCCTTCTTTCTTCACAATTGCATTCTTCTTTCCCTTCCATTTTACTCCTTTCTCTTTCTGCTTAACCTTAGGTGGCTCTTTTTACTACTCTCTTCATAAGCGCAATTTCCTCTAGATTCAAGATGCGTGGCTTGAACACATACCTCATCTAAATTGTTTGGATTGAACATAAGGATAGTATGTTTCAGATAGGAATGTAAACCCCCAATATGTTTCAGCAATGTATCTTGGGAATTCAAAGTCACTCCTATTAACAAAGCCCTTTTCCTAAACTCCTGTGTATAATATTGGATTGTTTGGCCTTTAAGCTACCTAAACTTCTGATAACTCATAATGGCTTTTGGCATATAGGCTAAGGGATAAAAATGCCTTTTAATTGTAGAAACAAATTCAACCCAAGTAATGGATATCTTACCGTAGATTCTCATTTCCTCTTGAGTCTTTTCTTCCCACCAAACTAATGTAGCTCCTTCTAGCCTTAGTGAAGCCAACTACATCATTATATTATCTTCTTCAAGGTTCTAAATTTTGTAGTATACCTCCAATTGTTGAATCCAATTGTCTAACTTTTCTGCATTCACCTCTCCGTTGTACATGGGAAGTTTGAATTTTATGTCCAATTTAAATAATGGAGTCAATCCTTTCGGGGTTCTGGAATCAGTATGGGAAGTTTCAGTGGTGGTAGTGGAAGATGATGAGGATGGTGGATATGGAGGTGGATTTCCACCATTCCCTTTGGAATCGTTCTTCTCATATTTTTTGTCCTCTAAGCTTCCTTCTCCATATGGAGGTTTAGAACTCTCTCCAACCATTCTGGTGTTCCTCTCTTCATAAAGGACTTTAACCATCTCAATCAAAGTATAGAAATATGTCTTGAATTCTTCCTCTTCTAAAGAGGGACCTTCAGGCTCTCTTTCTCTAGAATTAATGGCTATGGATTCAGGCTTAGAAATTTGTATTGATTGTACCTCTTTAATCTGAGTTGAAGACAAAACTTGAGGAGTTTCAAGTGGAACAAAAATTGGAACTTTGGGTGTTGGAAATTGTGGCCTTGTGGCTTTCCTTCTTCTGGGCATTACCTTAGGAGTTGCAACCAATAACTTCCCTTCTCCTCTTTGCAACTTTAACCTTGTAAGAATCATAATTTTGCAACATTCAAAAGCCTAATTGCACAAATTCAAGAAAACAAGAAATTCAACCGTTTCCTCTGATACCAACTTGATATGTTTTTGTATGATTATTTTTTTTGTGCTAATAACAATTACAGATTTATAAATATGTGCTTGCTTCTTTCGTTTTGTGTTGAGGTTTCCTTAGTTGTTGGTGCTTACAATGTAAAAATTCTCACTATAGATCACATGATAATGCAATATACTAAAGCAAAATACTTGATCTACTTCTACAAACAAACTTGCAGAAGCTTAATCGATTTTGAGAAAGATCAAATAGAACACATATAACATAGAATGAGAAATCAATCACACATGAACACAGAAGAATATTCTAGGGAAATCCTCAGCTAAGAAACCCGATCTCTGTATTATCATACAAGTGGAAATATGTCTGAATTACACAAAGATTTAGCTCACAAGCTATCCAACTCTTAGTACAATCCCTCAATGTTGCTCATAGACTGAATAGACACAACATATGCCTTCCCTCAGTCCTCCAAGCCTCCTATTTCCTTGTGCAGTTTCTCCCGGGTCCTTTGGTTGCTAGTTATGTGAATTAACCTCTCGCACAACTCACCAAACTCAAAAGTAGCTGTGCAATTTCCAAGGAATGAATTCCTTCTGCATGCAAGAGATATCCTTAATGGAATATTCCTGCAACTGATAGTACACTGTCCTATCATCTGATCTCAACTGGGTCTCTTACTGAACTGACATGCATGAGTTATTTATGAGGTGATATTCAGTTATCTGAAGTGCAATAGTTACATGCATGCATGCATTAACTAACTGAACTCACAATCAGTTCAACAAACTGTTGGAACTAATCTAACTAGACTTAACTCAGTTAACTGAGCTAACAAATTACAACTCAAAGTACAACTCATCCTAATCTCCTTAATCAAGGGATAACTTCCTCAATCAAAGGGGAAATTTTTGCATGTCTTCACGTAGACTTCATGTTTTATTTTCTCCAACTAATTAATTCAAGATGAAATAATTAATTATTTTACAAATAGCTGCTAAAATCAAATTCGAATTTTAATTCTCAATTTTAGTTCAGGGACTAACTAAAATTGGAATGTATCTTGAAATTTCTACTTATAGCAATGTTATTTTTAGCATTTCTATATTTAGCATTTCTTGTTGCTATTTTCAACACTCCCTCTCAACAAGAAAGGGATTATCTGTCACCCCAATCCTATCTCTATGGAACTCGAACTTGCTTTTTGACAATGCCTTAGTCAAAATATTTGCATCCCATTCCTCGGTCGAAACATACAACAACAACATTATCCTCTTCACCACACAGTCTCGAAGATGATGATACTGGATATCAAAGTGCTTGGACCTATCATGAAAGACTAGATTCTCAAAGAGTTTGATACAACTATGATTATTGCAATAGATCATAGTTGGATCCATCCTCTGACCAAACAATCCAACTAGAATTTTCCGCATCCAGATGGCCTCATGTGTTGCCTGACTGGCAGCCATGTATTCAACCTCTGCTGAGCTAAGTGCAACTGACCTTTGTTTCCTATTGTACCACAAAATTGTAGCTAAACCAAGGTTGAAAATTCCTCCTGAAGTGCTCCTCCAGTCTGATGGACTCGCTACTCAATCTACATTTGTGAAGCCCCAAAGCTTCACTCCCTCTATCCGTCTGCACCACAATCCATACTAAGATGTGCCTCTAAGGTATCTCAACACATGCTTCGTTGCCTTCCAAAATAGCTTGGTAGGCTAAACCATAGCTTGACTGAGCTGGTTCACCGCAAAGCACAAATCTAGTCATGTGTTCACTAGATACATCAATGAACCCACAAGATGCCGATAAACAATAGCAGCTACTACCTCACCTGAAGTAGCATCCTCCTTCCTCCAGTTATCAGCTGGAAGAGTCTGCATGGGCTTGCACTTCTCCATGTGGAATCGCCTAAGTATCTCATTGGCATACTTTCCTTGAGGCACAAACACTTCCCCATCCTTCTGCCACACTTCCATGCCTAGAAAGTAGTGCATAAAACCCATGTCTTTCATCTCGAACTCTCTTGCAAGGTCCTCCCTGCAAGACTGGATCAACTGACCATCACCTGTCAATATCAGATCATCAACATAAAGAACAATGATCAATGGCTTACCTTCTACCATGACGTGGTAAAGGTTCGCATCTACTTCACTCTTTGTGAAGCCCAACCTGGTGAAATAGTTGTCGATCCTGGTGTACCAAGCATGAGGTGCTTGCTTCAGCCCATACAAAGCTCTCTTGAGTCAGCACACATGTGACTCATGATCAAAGGTCTTAAAAACTTCCGGCTGCTCAATGTACACCTCTTCGTCAATCTTGCCATTGAGGAACATAGTCTTCACATCCATCTGATCGATCTTCCAACCCATCTGAGCTAATAGTGCCAACATCTATCTAATATATGAGTACCTTGCTATGGGAGAAGAAGTCTCATCATAGTCGATCCCCTTGACCTGTGAGAAACCATGAGCAACAAACCTTGCCTTATGTTTCTCAACACTCCCATCAACTACTTGCTTTACCTTTTAAATCCATCGGGAACTCACTACTAACTTGTCCTCTGGTCTTGGGATAACATCCCACACACTGTTCCGAATGATGGAGTTGTACTCCTCCACCATAGCATCAACCCAGACTGGTTGCTGCATTGCTTCCTCAAACGAAGAAGGTTCGGTCTCTACACACTCCCTGACCAAGGCCATGTAATTAGTGTACCACTTGGGTGACCTCCTCTATTTGTGCTGAGAAGATGGTTGTCCCACATTCTCTCTCGCATCCATTACCAATCTGTCAACTTCCCTTGAGCATTTCTGACCATCTCTAGAAGACTCTACATGAGTGGATGTCTCCACTCTCGGATCCTCTACATGCAGCTACTCCACATTAGTCTAAGGCTCCTCCTCCTTATGAACTAAAAGTTCCTCCTTTGCATGCAACTTGAGCTCCCTCTCAAGTGATACTCACATGGCTTTCTGTTCATCGAACTTCAAATCTCTGCGTACCATTGTCCTCTGACTGGTAGGCAAGAACACTCGATAGTTGTGGGGTGTGTCAGTGTACCCCACAAGTATCCCCAACTCAGCTGTTGGATCTAGCTTCTTTCGGGCATCTTGGGTCACATGGCAATAAACTGATGGTCCAAAGATATTGAAGTGACTCACTTCTAGTCTCTTCCCAAAAAAGGCCTCCATTGGTTTCTTCATTCCCAGTATACGATGCGGGCTTATATTCTGCAAGTATATTGTTGTATTGAATGCCTCAGCCCACAAATGAAGTGTTAGGCTTCTTTCATGCAGCATCGCCTGAGCTACTCCCATAATCGATCTATTCTTCCTTTAGGCCACCCCATTCTGTTGTGGTTTATGGGGTGTTGTTAACTCCCGTTTAATTTCTTCTGTTGCGCAAAAGTCCTTAAACTATTGGGAGACGTACTCTCCACCATTTTCACTTCGCAAGGCCCTTATTTTCTTTCCAGATTCTTTCTCTGCCAAGGCTTTGAACTCACAAAACCTTGAGAAGGTTTGATCCTTCTTCTGCATAAAGTAGTTCCAACATCTACGAGAAAAATCATCAATAAAAATAACATAGTACCTTTTTTTAGCGATGGAGGCTGTAGAGAATGGTCCACACACATCTGTATGAACTCACTCCAGGATTGCTCTAGCTCTATTGTGTTGATCCTGGAAAAAAGATTTTTCATACTTACCCAAGGTACAACCTTTGCATGTATCCATCTATTCTTATTTTCCCTTGGGAAGTCTGGTAGAAATCTGCTGCATGATCTTCAAGGCCCCATGGTGCAAATGGCCCAATATTTTATGCCATAGCTCGCCAATATTTTGGCTTTTCACCAACTTTGCTTTGGAACTCAATGCAGCATAGTCATCTACCTCCAGCTTTTAGAGATTCTTTACTCGAATCCCAATCCTCTTGGTCTGTCCAGTGTCGATATGCCTCATGAATGCCTTTCCTTTACTAAAGACTACATCATAGCCTTTGTCTTCTAGCATAGCGATGGACACAAGATTATTCTTCAGACTAGGCACATACTTTACATCAGTTAGGGTGCGAGGAGCTCCATGCTCCCTCTGAAACACAACCATACCTTCACCTGAAACACAGTACTTTCCATCATTGCCCATATCGATGCGCATCTGGAGGTCCTTCTCCTCCAAGGTACTGAAAAGATTCTTGTCATCGATCATGTGGAATGAAGTTCCATTGTCCAGGTACCAAACACACCCCACCATCGATGAATCCATACATGCGATGAGGGTGAAATCTAATTCGAACTGTGAGGCTAGTGCCTCACCATCTGATCCCTTCAAGGATCCCTTCTTGGATTTCTTCTATGGACAATTCATAGCATAATGGCCCACCTCATGACAATGAAAGCATCTCACTTTCGATTTGTCAATATTCTTCCCACCATGGGAAGAACTGGATTTGGAATGGGACATCTTCCCTTTCCCTTTCTTAGCCTTACTCGCTAAGGCTAGATTTTCTTCATCATCTTGCTTTGATGAAGATCCATCTCTGGTGCTTTTCCTTATCTCCTCCTGCATCATATCCGACCAAAGTCGTTCCTAATCTGGCAGTTTCTCTCTTCCATTTATTGAGTCTTGGTAACTATGCTAGCTCTTAGGAAGACCGAGGAGAGAAAAAATCACCATGTCATCATCGGTTGTCCTGATCCATACACTTCCAAGCTCATCCCTGTAGGTGGTGAGCTTGTTCAGATATGTAGAGATCGTGTTTCCCTTTTCACACTTGATTTTCCAAGGCCTTTCTTTCAGCACCAGCTTGCTCTGATTGCTACTATTCTAATATAGATCCTTCAATGTTTTCCACATTGAAAATGGTGTCTCCTTCCCATGGAGACTCGAGACTATATGGTCTCGAACTCCCTTCAGAATAATCCTCCTCGCTGTAGCCACACATTTCTTCCATTCTACCAATTCTTGGGCATCAACAGCTGCTGGCTTGGGGACTTATTGATCAATGAGGTCCTTCAAACCATTGTCCTCTAATACCACTTCCATGCAATCCTTCCAGGCTATATAATTCGAGTTTCCATCAAGGGAATACTCGAATCTCAAGTTGTTGAACGCCATAGGTGAAATTTGAGATGTGATAAGAATTTGAATTCTATAATCAGGAATTTTAAACTTTGAACTTCTCCCTTCTTTGTATATTATTCTTCACTTTGATCACCTTTTCTCTGATACTATGTAGAAATTCTCACTGCAGATCACCTGATAATGCAATATACTAAAGCAAAATACTTGATCTACTACTACAAACAAATTTGTGGAAGCTTAATCGATTTTGGGCAAGATCCAATAGAACACATATAACAGAGAATGAGAAATCAATCACACGTGAACATAGAAGAATACTCTGGGGAAAGCCTCAGCTAAAAACCTCTATCTTTGTATTATCATACAAGTTGAAATATGTCTGGATTACACAAAGTTTTAGCTCACAAGCTATCCAGCTCTTAGTACAATCCCTCAATGCTGCTCATAGACTGAGTAGACACAACATATGCCTTCCCTCAGTCCTCCAAGCCTCCTATTTCCTTGCGCAGTTTCTCCTGGGTCCTCTGGCTACCACCTGTGTGAATTAACCTCTCACACAACTCACCAAACTCAGAAGTAACTGCGTAATCTCCAAGGAATGAATTCCTTTTTCTTACAAGAGATATCCTTAATGGAATATTCCTGCAACTTATAGTACACTGTCCTATCACCTGATCTCAACTGGGTCTCTGACTGAACTAACATGCATGAGTTATTTATGAGAGAATATTTAGTTATCTGAAGTGCAGTCGTTACATGCATGCATGCATTAACTAACTGAACTCACAATCAGTTCAACAAACTATTGGAACTAATATAACTGGACTTAACTCAGTTAACTGAGCTAACTAATTACAACCCAAAGTACAACTCATCCTGATCTCCTTAATCAAGGGATAACTTCCTCAATCAAAGGGGAAATTGTTGCATGTCTTCACATAAACTTCATGTTTGATTTTATCCAACTAATTAACTCAAGATTAATTAATTAATTATTTTACAAACAACCGCTAAAATCAAATTCAAATTTTAATTCTCAATTTTAGTTCAGGGACTAACTAAAATTGGAATGTATCCCGAAATGCTATTTATAGCAATATTATTTTTAGCACTTCTATATTTAACATTTCTTGTTGCTATTTTCAACATACAAATAGGTAAATTTCCTTAAGTTAAACAAGACATTCTTGAGAAAAATAGCTTCAGAAAGAAATATTGAATAGAAAACATATACATTGCATAAAGCCATCAAAGAGACACATTAACATATTGTTTTGATGAAGGAGTTCAGCCCTCTTGGGCTACATCTCCTTGGCCCAACTTCCATGGCTTGGGCCTCTATATTAGCTCAATGTGGAAAAAAATTTGTTTACAAATCTCTATGGCTCTTGATACCCACACCAATGTGTTTAGAATGTCTAAATTAGTCAAAAATGACTATTGGATCTCTGAAAACTGACTCTGGCTGCTCTGGGTATGACCCCCTTCCCTAGTGGCTTTAGGCTTCCCTGAACTTCCCTGTGGTAAAATCACCTGTAGAAGTCTTCTATTACCTCTAAAACCTATACCAATGTCTTCAAAAAGATGAAATGATCCAAAATTGACTATTCATTTTCCAAAATTGGTCGAAAATTGAGCAAGATATGCTTCATTTAATTTTTCCCTAGGAAACCCCGCTAAATCTAGAGGAGACTCTAGTTAGCACCGCCAAAACTAGAAGTTTCACAGAATTTGGTGCTCTCTCTAAAATATCTGCCAACTTAATCTGCAGTTAATTAATGTAAAATGGGATTAATTATTTGTTAAGCAGGATTGGGGGCATGCTTAGCGCTAGCCCCAACCCTCGGTTCTGGCGCCTGGTCACATGGGGTGGGGGTTGGCCCATCGGGTTGGCTCCCTCCACCCTCATCGTTGGCACTGTATGCATTAAATATAAAATCGTGGCAATAGTTTTCAAGTTTAGTTGCTTTGGTCCATTGGTATGGCATCGGATTTGGGAGGGGGAGGTCATGGGTTCAAACCCGCCTCCGCCCATCCCATATATACTTTTCCATATACATTTAACTGTGGACTTTGATAAATTTTTACCATAAACATTTAAATGTGGACTTTGGTATAGTTTAGAAATTTGATATAATGCAGATTTGGACTTTGGATTAATTTAAATTATATATATCTATATATATATATATATATATATATATATATATATATATATATATATATATATATATATATATATATATAATTTGAAATTTCACCTTAAGACTACTTAAGCAACACCTTCACATAACCAAACTGGTGAATCTGGAGGTGACATTTGTCACAACCCCATTGGGCGAAAACCGAAGAAGATTCCGTTTGTTGACTAGACTACTGACTGGACTGCCATGTCATCATTCTATTCTATTCTATTCTACAATTTTTTTAGCTGTTTAGGAAAACAAACAACAGGCCTTCTCTCCATCATCCAGATTCCATTTTCAGTGAAACAAATTGCATTGTGATTGTCTTGACGAGACAGACACAGTCGTATAGTTTTCGATCTAGTCTAAGAACTCTGAATTTTGAGGTAAATACTGAGCACCTAATCACTTCTCAAACCAGAATTTGTTGCAGACCAAAAATATCATATATTTGTCTATTTATGTCAAAAATCTTATTTCAATAGTAAAGAATCTTCCATATATTTAATGTAAATGATAATAGGTGTAGGGATCGTATGGAGAGTTTCTTCCTCTAAATGGGAAGACACTTCAATCATCAACATTCAAAATGCCAATCTGTCTTTCATAATATTATCATGCATTATAAAAAGTGTTAGACCAGATTCTAAAACATATATCCATTATGGTCATAACATGTTAGCATCATGACATATGAACATGACATCAAATTTTCATCAAGATTTAGAGTCATATGATTAGGGAAAATGATAGGTGTATCATCATACTTTAGAGATTATAATCACTACATCACTTCTTTATCATATTACCCAACCCTCAGGTCAAGGCATCAATATTTATCAAATTCTCCATTTTACTGAGTTTTTCAAAACATAAACAAGGTCAACATGAAGAGCTCGAATATCAATCTTATTGTTACACTTCTATCATCATGATTATCGTGCTTATCACAAGCATTAACAATAGTATCAAGTCACCATATCAAAAATAATGTGTCTAGCTTGCTTTATAAAATCTAGAAATCCATCATGTCTAAAATGTAAGATACTTTTCCAAATATCAAGTATACCAATATATCAAAAATCAATGTTTCTAAGTAGCCTTACCATGAATTAAGATACTTGTCTAATACCAAGTGCATCATCTCATCATAGGTACCATGAATCAAACTTACTTTTGAAACAACACAACATGCATACCTTGTAGTATGTAGATACATGTGCACTTTCTTATTCAACATTGGTAGTTGGAGTACATTGTTAACCCTTCATTAGGTGCCTACTTTCCATCACTAGCTCTTCTCTTCCTGCATTAGCCATATTTTCTTGCACCTCTGATGATCCTCAAGAAGGATCCACTTATCACATCTTATCAAGAGGTTAGAAGTATCTAAATACTCAAATATACATGCAGGAAGCATAATCAACAATCAAATCAATAAATCTAAACAAAAGTAAAGACGTAAAGAAGTAACGTAAATTGAAAAAGTACTTATCTTCAATGCGAGGTTATCATATCCCTCTTGAACAAGCCTTCAAGAGTCATGATTGTCCATTGACCACATAACATTGTTTTTTTTTTTTTTTCGTATACTAGAGGAATCGGCAATGGTGGTGGTATCGTACTCACGTTACATGGGGTCGAGTCCCATCGGCTACCTCTATAACCTCTAGGAGGGTCCGCCTTGCCCGCCTAAACGTCCCCCGAGTACTCTTAGGGTTTGAACTCATGACCTGCATAGCTACACGAACGACTTAGCAAATCGTTCGCTTGCCATTAGACCAAACCCCTATGGGCAACCACATAACATTTTTGCCTTCAATATATTCATCAATTTCATTAATAACCAAGGCCTAATTGAGACTATGACATCTACGACTACATCAAATTTGTCACAAGTGCTTGAACATCTTCACATTGCATTAGGGGAATTTTGAGGTGTAAAATGGGCCTCGTAAGGAAATTATAAAATAATAGTGGAAATAATAAAATAAGATTAGATTACATCATCAAATTTTAGAGGGAAAAAAAGAAAAAAAAACTTTTTCAACTTGTATTTTTAGCTTATCTCCTTATGGGTTTACTCAAATTTCGAGCGGGAACACTCGTTGGATGAATAATTTGATTCCTCATCCAAGGAGTACCCATGTTGCATATACTTTGGATGGACCCTGCTACACAAAAAATCAGAAATACATGAAAAACATTATTGCAATCACATTTTTTCATGTATTTCTTATTTTTGGTGTAGCAGGGTCCATCAAAAGTATGCAACATGGGTACTCCTTGGATGATGAATTAAATTTTGTAGCTAATGAGTACTTCTGCTTGAAATTTGAGTAAAACCTTAATGAGATAAATTGAAAATACAAGTTGAAAAAGTAGTTTTATTATTTTATTATTTTATTAATTTTTAATCTTTTTACTTTTTTACCCAAAAAATGGTGAATCATCCCCCATGGTTGAAATTATCATCTTAAATATTATTAGTTCTTATAAAGTTTATTTTGGTTGTACTTCTTTCTTAGGATGCCCATTTTATACCTCAAAAATCCCCTAATGATCATTCTAGGGTTCGTAGATTGGATATATCAAACCTTTGCCATAATCCAAGGTTTCTTCCAAGCCCTAACCTCATATATCCATCAAACCCTCATAACCAAATTTCCTAGGGGTTCCTTTAGACCCTAGTATTATCTTAGGTCTCTTCCCTATTCTCTTGCTTCCATCAAAGGTGTCTTCATAAGGGTAATCTTCAACGCCTTTTCTTTAGCCCAACTTTGATACCATATTAAATTTTCTTAGGCTATATTGTTATTTGCTTTAGATAATTGTACTTCTTTAATTACACTTAATTTCACTGGAAAATATCATATCATTATTCATATTTACAACATATGAAATTATATAGAAAGAAAAACATAATCATCGTTGTACCAGAACATAAAGGAACAATAGAAGAAAAGCATTCACACAAAGAGACACCAGGATTGGTCAGAGACCAAGGTAGAACCCACTACGGGGAAAACCCTTTCAAATTATTCTTCTTATTATATTGGCATTGAATGATTCGACAAGATAGAGAGCAAAATGATCCATATCTTCAACCATAATTCTATCAAACAAAAAAAAAAATCAGCTAAATAACATTCATAAGATAAACCCAATAGTGTTAATAATCAAAACCCTAATTCAGAAGCCTATGGTCAACTAACAAAATCCACATTCAATTGATAAAACCATACCCTAGGTCCCAACCGCATAAATGATGTGATGTGCATGCATATAAAAGGCTTCAATCTCATGCATGAGTTGGTCCACATGTAGCAGCAATTGAAAATAGCATGTGACAAGCCTACAATCGAAAACCAAAACCCTATCACACATGTGAGCTTCGAACCCTGCTATCTCAAACCTATGCAAGCGAACTTCCACGAATCATCTCGGACCTGTGTGAGCCAAACCAAAGAAAGAAGAAGAATTATCATAATGATGACGTCCAAATTAGTGTCACTTGACTTGTATTTAATGCCATCCATGGGAATCCAATTTCTCTTTTGGGCCAACCTGTCTTTTTATGCACATGTGGCCTTTAACTCAAAAATATACTTTCCCATCCCATGGTTGGAATTTTTCACTAAGCTTCCAAATTAACAACTGCCTCTCTCACTAACCATATTGTATTATTCTTATGGATTTTACTTGATTATTCTCCCTTCACCTTTAGTATAATTCAACCATTCAAGTTTATCATTAGTTCAATGAACGATAATCAAACATCCTCAAAATAAGTCTACTTTTAATTTATGATACCTAAGGCCCAACTGATTGTATCTTTCACTTTACTAAAGCCATTTTGCCATACAATTGTGTTCCTTTCCCTAATTAATTCGTATATATCTCCCTCCTATGGCTAGAGAATGTCAACATAGTTCTTGGCTTGATTTAGATTATAAAATCCTTCATAGACTAACTAAGTACATTATGAATTATAAACCTTAACTAGTGTTATTTGAAGCCATAGCTTTTTTGAGAATCTTGTTTGTAGCTAAGAAACATTGTGTGCAATCTTTAAACCATTTATTTTTTTTCCTATTATTCTAGTTCATACAATGAAACTAACCAACCATGCATATAAGACAGCTTAAGACCCTCTCTTTGCCACTTCATACCTTGTCATTTGATCCCTTTTTATATCCTTAAGCTTCAACCTAATGATTCATGTGATGGATAGAACCTCTACATTGAATATTTCAAATATCGTCTTGAACTATTACCATCCTATTTTGTAGAATTATTAAAATACATTGTGTCCCATGGATTCCCACAATCCTGGACATGGCACATTGCCCATCCAATTTGATATCTTGTAGGGGGGAACCAAAATCAACAAAATGAGTTAATTCATGTTATGGAAAAGCATATAAAGTTAGACTATGTAAAAAAAACCAATAAATAAACATTCAACTAGAATTAATTGAAAGTAATGAACAATAATACCAATGAGATGATTATGTAATCAAAGAATTGATGGAAATGTACCAAAAGAGAAAATTTTCAATGTAATAATGAGTCACGTCAAAATGTTGATCTTATAATTTTATAAGAAGCACCCTAAACAAGGGTGTAAGTACTGGATAGACTTAATTGCATTGAGCAACGAAGGTAGGTCAAATTGATATGATAAAGTATAGAGAAACCATTCTACTAATGCTTATATACATTTATACATGCTTGAAGAACCATTTGGGTTTCTTATCTGCTATGTTATAGTTACAATATAGTTACATAACTAATCATAATACCTAAATACTGCTTGCTAGCTATCAACTAGAAGAATAAGAGGAAGAGACATGATGTCAAGTTGTTGTTACTTTCTTGGTGATTTTTGATTGTCCATGTTGTTTCCTAACATGTGCTAATTCATACTTTCTCCTAGGGATGTAGGATAATCAAGAATCCTTATTTAAGGATGCATTATGTGACCCAGTGAAGGAATATGTGAGTTAACTAAGTTAGGGATCAACTACAAGGAGTCAAGTGTAAGTTTTGACCAAAGATTTTAATGAGACTAGTGGATAGTCAACGAATGTTAGTTGAGTCTTGGAACATATAAAAATTACCCCCATTAGTTTGAAATTATCCCTATTCACTACTTATATAGATGACAAAACTTGTGTACCAACTCAATGTTATTGAACCAATTTCCTTATGATGGGGGTTGTTATTCTTTAGCAACATGAAGTAAGGGAATTGTTATCATCCTTGTATGAAATGCTTACTATCCAATTGTAGTGCCAACTGCAAGAGCATGCCAAACATGTAGGTGGATGTCTTTTGGATCCTTAGGATATAACTCGGTATATACTAGTAAGGGTAGAAAATAGGGTTGAAAAAAATCCACATTGAATATTGTATGAAAGCCTAGATATGAAAAAAAGCTAAACTTAAAGGAATTTTCATCAATTTTATCAAGCATGGTATAAGGATCATATCATGAAGGATTTATTTTCCTATACAAGCCACATAACCTTTCTTTCTTCATATGCAACTGGACTTGATCCCATTGGAATGACGGAAGAATATGGTGCTTGTCATGTCAATATTTAGCTTTTTCAGTATCTTGATGTGGCATCTCTTATGCTTGTATTTTAATCTCACAATACCTATATTTTAAATTGAATTCCTTCTCAATTTCTTATTATTCATGGCATATACCAAAATAAACGGTTAGTCGATTGGCTAAGTTGATAGGCAATGAAGACTAAAATCGAAAATGAATTTGAAATGGAATCTTGCTAATTGAATTTTATTGAACTCTATCATAGCTATGTTGGATATATGGAAGACTCTTATCACAATTTTTATGATGGTTGTGGTTGTACATATGAAGAAAATGTAGCACCATGTTATACACCACTTTAGTCTTTCCATATGTGTGATGATGCAACATTTCCAACATAGAATTGTGCATCAATTTGTTTCTTGGGTATTTTCCAAAAGATGTTGAAAAATATGGGGTCACTGTTGGTGATTATCAAAGTTAGTAAGTGATCATAGTGGCTCCAAACACACTGAGAGGTCAAAGAGGGTTTATAATAGCTCAAAATTCAAAGTTTCCAGATTGCTCTCATACTAGGACCAGATCGAAATGCACATTGCCCTCATTCCAACAATGTGTACGACATTCAAGTTCAAGTTCGTATGAAGAAGATAGAAATTGTCAAAGTTTTGGTCAGATTTGGGAAAATCACATGCTTAATGATCCTACAAATTGACCGAGACCCATCACATGGAATCCAGCCATCAAGTGGGTGAAATTGTTGCCTACTTAAATAATCTAGTGGCCTTTATTTTTGAAAAAAAATAAAAATGACCACATTGTTTTTGAAAGACAAAAAAATTAATTAAAAATGCAGGGCGGGCCATAATCCACTCCACCCCCATCGCATGTCGCAAATGGAGTCAAATTGGTGGCAGGTCATGACCCCCTGACACACCCCACAACACCACATAATGCCAACACTGGTGGGGTTTGAACCCACCTGGCCTGGTGGGGCAGGCCCGCCACTCGCGCGGTTCCACTATAAAAAATAGCATAACCAAAAACACATTAACCACCAAATGTTATTAACCGTTGACTAATTTATTTGTGACCACTAAACAAACTTCGCTCCAAAAGTTTTGGTTTGGACCCACGTTGAAACATTTGACCACACCATTTTTAAAATTATGCTTTAAAGAAACCATATGGTAATTTTAACGTCAGTCAAATCAATAATTCACCAAGGTTGGGGGTCAGCGGGGTTGGAACTCGCGACCTCCTCGCCTCTACCTCTCCGCCCTAACAAAAATTCCAAGGTGGGGCGCTTTGTAAATTCTGACACCTTTCAACCTTAAAAACATGCCTTTCTCATTTGCATGGGAAAGGGAACTGAACGGAGGATTGACAGAGCATAGAGAGAGAGATCAACAAAGCTCCAACTAATGAAAATTGGAGGAAAAAAACCATGAGCCGAATGGAACCATGACCAAGGTGGAATCTTGCCCAAGCAAAGACGGTGTGGAACCCTAAACTTGGTGAATATTCCTTGGCAGGTAAAATTTCACTTATCAGAATGATGTCAAGTTTATAGTCAAATTTCATGAAATTTTGCAGGGAATGCAATAGTGAAGTTAGATTTTCCATCTAAGCAATAGATTTTTTGTGCACCCCACAACATGGAATATTTGAAGAATATTGAGGAATCTAAAAGATTCCCTTGGAGGCTGAATTTCGCCAAAGTCATAATGCAGCTAACTTTATACTCAAAAGTCTTAGAATTCCGCAAAGATTGCAATGGTGAGATCAAATTCACCATTTAAGGAGAAAATGTCCAGTCAGCCCATGGAGAAGAATCTTTGGAGAATTATGGGGAATCTAAAATATTCCTGAAGGCCCAAATTTTGACAGTGTCAGAATTTGACAAATGGATAGTCAATTTTACCCTACTCGACACTAGAAATTCAGTGGTGCAGTCAGTTTCTGATCCTTTAATTTTTTGGCAATCTTTAGAATTGAAGGTACATGAAGCAGTCATGTTATGTTTTCTTTCATTATTGTTGATATGATGTATTATTCTTGAGAACCTTGTTTGATACTATGTTGAGGGATTGTTATTGCCACATTATGTGAGATTTCATTAGCTTTTCATGTTATGTATTGTTGTTGAGATCCCTATGTAACTATGTTTAGGGGATACTCATTGCCACATTATGTGAGATCTTTTTATTTTGTCATGCTAAAGGAAGCCCATTTTGAGTGAAAATTCTTGTAGGGAGAACGTCTCTGGGAGAGACAAACCACTCTTTTTGAGGGCATATGACCTTGTTATGACAAAAAATAGTCCATGTACATCATCATCATTTCCAAAAATATATGAAGTGGCCTCCACCATCTTGAAATCGGGCCTAGAGACATATCCCACACTAGGTGAACTTTGTTATCAAATGTGTCATTTTCATGATTTGCTTATCGTTGTCATGTTTCCTCTTGTTTAAGCATGCACATGTGGTTCTTTTATGCTCTCTTAAATGCAATTATAATGACATCATAGGAGTAAAATATCTTGGATAATTCTGGTAGCTGAAGGATCCCATATTAGTAAACCATATTTCTTCCAAGCATGCTCAAAGAAGTGTTGAGTTGTTTTCTAAGAATTTTTAGTTTCCTTGTAACTAGGTGTTTAGATAGCCTTTTAGGAAATTATTTGACCACTACTAGAATTGAATAATGATGGTGCTTGTTGGTGGGATATCTAGTTAATAAATCCATACAAATGAATTCATGTAGTTGATTTGGAATAGGAAAGGATGTATATAACAAAGTACTAGGAACATTTTTCAACCCAAAGGAATCACAAACTATTCATACAATCTATTATTATTTTTAAAGGCGAGTTTTCATTCATCTCCTTCTCTAACTCAAGTTTGATGATTCCTAGTTTTCAAATCTATTTTGGAGAAGCATTTGACACAACTTAAAAAATCTATTAAATCACTAATGTAAGATAATTAGATGTGTACCTGATTGTACTTCTATTTATATATCTGGAGTTAGAACAGATTCTCCATTCTCCATATTTATTTGGATTTAGCACTATAGGAACAACACGTAGACTTAAGCTTCCCTGGTGAGACCCTTGTCTAGCAACTCTTCCACTAAATTTTTAATTTCCTCATTCTCCTTTGAAGTCACCTTATGAGATGTTTTATTTGGGAGATTAGCACTTGGAATCAAGTCTACGTGATCAAAAATCATGGACCAGACTAGAGGAATAAGGAACCAATTCAACAATGGTTTTGAAAATAGTAGAAACACATTCAAATCTAGATCAAACAATTGGGATTTTATAAGGGGGAGTATGTTGTGGGGAAAAGTATCCGACTCGGATGACCCTATCCCTACTCTAAAGGTGACAGTCTTTAGCAACAACTGAAAGTAAAGCTTTAATGTTTTCCTTTATGAAAGTACAGAGATAAGGAAGAAAAGATTAACCAACCGGTGTCTTTCGCTTTTGTCGATCCTTATCCTCTCTCTTTGTCTCTTGTTCCCAGCTCCTTGCTCCCTTTGCCGGTCCAGCTACGCACAGATCCTGCACAACAGAGAGAAGAAAACTACAAGATACATGTACTCATAACTGATGCATGGATTAGAGTGAATCAAATATACAAGTAAATACAATACATCAATGCAATACAAGTATATAGGAGAACATTCAAAGCTTTATTGATAAAAGTAACAAGGTTCTGAGAAGGTTACAACCATCAATGGCTCCAATCCAGCAGCACCTCCCCAGCAGCAAGAAGTCTCCTCTTCACCTCTGGAAAAACAATCACCCAATAACTCTAACTGTAAACCAACAGCACTTCCTTACTTTGCACAAAATTCCAGCCTCCTTAGACCTCATAGAAGAGCTCTATATATAGGAGAGAAGAAGAGAGGATGAGTCAGCTTGAGGCTGGCATGAAGCTGACTAGTGTCCCCTCCCTCTTCAGTTAAACTTCAGTTCTTGAGTCCACTTGGAGATCCTTGCTTACACATGGAGATCAAGTACCTCTTACTCATCACAGGGCGAATCCCATGAACCAAGTGTCAGTTTGGAAGCTTCCTGGGCAATTGACACCTTGCAGAATGACTGTGCCACTTGGCCAATCTCGCCCAGCGCAGGTAGCCTTCATTAGATTTGACTTTCAGTGCAGGTACAAGGAGGAGCAGTTGCATTCCAGCGCAGATGCTCAATGGAGCAGCTGACATGATTCAAAAATAGCCTGTTTTTGAGTGTTTTCAGGTGGAGAACTGATGGGAAGTGTTGTGGTTTGCTGACCTTGTTCTTCTAGGGGTAAGAACAACATGTTTAGGGACTGAGGATCCCTGTAATTATCGACATTTCATGCTCCATGCTGCGAGGCACAAAAATGTCTATAACAGTTGCCCCCTAAAGTATGAGGCCGTTTATCGGGTGAAATGCTTTATCCAGAGGGTCCGAAGTTCATTCAAGTGCTGAGAGGTGCCCTGTAATACAATACAATACAATACATTATTTTTCATTCTGTTTTCATGATCTAGCTGAGGCGGGCATTCCCATGCTCAGCTTTATAAATACATTTTGGTACATAGAACAGACGATCGTCTGATGGTAGACTGATAATTTTCTGCTGAAATTATCATCCTTTGAGTAGGATGATCATCTGCTGCAATGATGTACATGACAAATGCTTTTATATTTCCTGAATATGTATCGCAGCCCGGATGGATGAAACTAGATCCGGGGTCTTCAAACTCGTTCGATCTTCACTCTAAGTACAAGTCGATCCATGTGAGAATTTCGTTGAAGTCGAACATGGAAAGACATCGCTTGATTACCGGTCAATGATGAAAACCGTTAACAAGTGCGAGAGGAATCACCGATAATGATAATGACCCTCAAGGTACTGCAGTAAAATTCACATGGCGTGAATAAAGGACTTGGCGTCGAACGCCACGCAAAATCTTCCGGTCGAAGGTCCTTGATGTATACCTGTCGCCGGAAGTGAGAAACTTGCCATTGAGGCATGCAAGCTTCAAAGTACTGATGGGGTTGTTCCTAGATCAACTTCTTGGATAATGAGCTGAAGTCGACAAGAAGCGATCTGTCAAAGGAGGGCCTTAATGAATCCCACATCAATGACACGGAACGGAGCTAATGATTTTAGTGGAGGTGAAAACAAACTGTGATATATGATTCAGGGTGGCGATCATGAATGGATGAAGGATAATGTATGGCAGTGGATGGGACACGGTTGACACTTTCAGAATGACCCCTCTTGAACATATAACGACACTGATGCGATGGATCGGTAGCATTACCCCAAATGTGGATGGTTTGGCAAGGACCATGGTGATGAGACCGGTGAATGAAGCAACCCAACCCGATGTGGTACGGAGGAAAAGTGTCATGTTCAAGAGTGACTTGCTACCATTAAGCTTTGATGTTCTCCCAATTTTTCCCCAGTCATTTCTGACCAGTACCTCTTTATTTTTGTCAAGCTTGAGGAGGATAACATATGCTTGTTCTATAACCTACCCTTCGGGCAAGCCCATCGCTATGATTTAACGAGCTTAGCGATAGGGAAACTCGTTCTCGTCTAAAGACAAGTTTGTCGCTATTTAATCATTTTAACGAGTCTAACGACAAAGAAAACTCGGCCCTTTTCATTTTTAGAGAGTCTGAAAAGGTACAGAAAGTTAACTCCATAATTCCTTTTTCGTCATCTAATCCCTTAAGTCCGAAAAAGTATAAAACAATACAGAAGGGATGAGTTTTCGATTGCTTTAACGAGCCGAACAAAACAAGCACTCGATCTTTTTGTGCAATAATCCCTCAGGTCCAAAAAAGATTAAAATCTAGAGGAGGGATAGCGTTCCGGTCGTTTAACGAGCTGGAAGGCCAAAACTCGGCAAACTTTTCATATTTTACGAGTCAGTGAAAAGAGCTCAAAGAAGACTCGTCTTTTGAGGAAACGAGTGATAAACAGGGATAGCAGCAGATTCCAGGTACAGGTTGGAATTTTCCAATCACGGCAGTGTCACAAGGATGGCTAGGTGAAATCACTCTTCGCAGTTGTTTCTCAAAAGAGGTAAACACACAAATGGAGGTGAATGATCGGCCAAATGAACAGTGGAGGTGACGGTGCACAAACACGACCAAGGCTTTTATGGCTGATGAATTTACGATCTCAAAAGGTTATTTACCGGTTCGTTTTTTCTGAATGAGCTTGAACTCTGAAGGAAAGCCTGCTCATAAACTTATGTTTATTTTTTAACGAGCATGAACTATGTGCTAAAACTGCTCGGATCTTGCGTTTATTTTTTAACGAGCATGAACTATGTGCTAAAACTGCTCGATATGCCCCCAGCATAATAATGCAACGGAGGCACATGCCCCCTAGTCTTTATAGGGTCATTTCATTTTTTAACAAGGTTGACACAGTAAAGAACTATCCTTATTTCATTTTTTAACGAGGTTGACCTGAGATAGGAACTATCCTCGAAACTTTAGATCCATTAGAAACAGAAAGTTTCATACTCCACTGTAGCCATTTCTGCCAGATTACTTGGAGGCGGTAAGGCGAAAGTACCCATCAATGGAGGGTTCTTTAGGAAGATGAATCCGATATTTTGGAGAGAACAATTGTTCCTATGGATTATTGGAATGCTTCCCATGATGCGAGGTTGCACAACTTCTGCCGAAGTTGTCGTCGAACTGCTTGGTTGATCATTCCCTTTGTTGTTCGATGACTGCGGATCCTCACAATCTTTTCTTTTTGTCGAAATCAAAGCATCGTCTTGCTGCTTAGAAGTCGACAACATTAGTACTTCGCATCTAGAAGCATCCCTACTATCAACCAGATTTTGACATGGATTTGGAAACGGATCATTTAACACAGCTGGGGTTTGCGAATTCTTTACGAATTTTTTAAACTCAGCTTTGAATGGACAATCTTTCGTCCAATGATCCTCTTCACATATCTGACACCCTGACGGGGGTGGTTTCCTCTTTCCTGGAGAGCCTGAAGAAGTTTTCTGAGGGGATGACCCACCCTGTTTCTTCTTCCCTTTGTTTTGTTTCTTCTTGCTTCCTGGTTGATTGGAGTTTTTGCCTTTATCCGTAGATACAGCATTTACCTCCGAAGCAAGAACCTCTTGATTTGCTTTTTGATTCGAAGTCTTACGGGTTTTCTTATTTGAATCCCTTGTCGACTTAGCGTTCGCAGTTCCAATCACGCCATCACCGGCATGAGAGTCACTATTCGATCCGGGAGGAGGAGGGATTGAAAATTCCGGTCTGGGGGCGTCGGGTATCTTATCATAGAGCGTGCCCGACTGAGTATATACTAAGTCCAAATATTGAGCACGAGCAATAACCTACTCCTCTGTTACGACGCCTCCCTTGGCCACATCTTCTGTTATAGCAGGAAGAAGCGACTTTATAAACCACTCAGCTAATAGCTGATCTGGAACATAGGTCTTTACCATTCTGTGACGACGACGCCACTCATGTATATGATCTAATATATGTGTGGCTGTTGTCTGCTTGAAATTGGTCAAGATCTCTGTTCCAGTTTCGTACCTTATAGGTAACTGAAAGTGTGTTAAGAAAGTCGTGGCTAGGGAACTAAAATTGTCGAAAGAGGCTCTAGGTAATTCAATATACCATTTAGTTGCCGGACCAGTCAATGTCCTCTGGAAAAGGCGAAGCCTTATCGAATCATCATTCAAGGTATTCGACGAACACCACAGATGGAATGTCATCACATGATTCGACGGATCTTCACCAGGATTTCCATTGAATTTAGGAATGTCCGAAGGAAGTTTGTGAGGAATCGCTGGCCACCAATGGGCATAGGCGATTGGATCGGTCGTCAATCGATGTAAATCGGGTAATTCTAGAGTCGCCACGAATGGTAACTGCTGATTCAGGTTTGGCGAGGCGTATCCAGGATACGATGGAATCGCCTGAGCAGTAGGTCTTTGCATACCAGCATAGTGCAACTGATGTTGATATGACTGATACGGCTGGTGGGCTTGGCCACTGTAAAGTGGTTGATTTAACCCGTTCTGAATATAGGGTTGCCCACTATTCGCAAAGATCTGTTGCTCAGATCCCTGGTACACCTGTTGAAACTGAGGTTGTTGGTATTGCACCATCCATGGTTGTGAAGCCATGTTTTGCTGTGCGACACTAACCGACGGACCAAGATGTGGGGTTATGGTTCCCGTTTGTATCTGTGTCGTCCCGGCAGTTGGCGATTGTGGTTGTGTTGCAGGGTCAATGGGCTGTTGCATTACAACTTGGGGTTGACATACAACAGGCATCGATTGAACTTGCGACACGGTTACAACTGCTGGCGTCGTTGGGATACTAGACATAGGTACACACTGTTGCATGGAATATACAACTCTTGGTTGTTGGGGTAACATAGGTACCCAACCACTCGTCGTTACTTCAGTCAAACCTGAATGTTGTTGAAAACTGCCGTATGGGTATCCCCCCGGAAGGGGAAGTGAAAGGGCATATTGCCCCCCATACGGTAACAATCCGGAGCTCAAGGGTATAGATTGCCTTTGAGGACTGGATGGCCCAAACTGATTTCCAAAGGGATCAATTTGTCTAGTTTCAACATAAGAATTACCGGGTGTTATACCGGAAGAACAAACTGGAACAGACCAAGTTGTTGTAATAGTCCCTGGGTGGACTCCTTCTAGCTGATGAGGGCTAGTCGGGACAGCTGGTATGCCGGCAAACATCGTTGGATTGACAGCAGGAGCTTCTGCTGTCGCTGTGTCATTTGGCACAGTCCTAGATGTCGACGGTTGCTCAGACATTTTAAGTCTATCCAATAAACTGCCTAACGATTCTACAGGAACTTCCTGTGGCGATGGACAAACTTCTGATGCAGAAGGAAAAAGAGTGGTGCCTACTCCAAAATGAGTTGGAGTATTTGCTTGCTGGTCCTCTACGATTTCCTCTATTGTGATCAGACCAGGAGGAAGAGGAAGACCGTCAGGTCCGTAAAAGATTTCCGGTGCCGAAGAAGGGGTTGCTTCGACAGCGACAGTTGTTTGAACAACAAGACTCTGTGGACCGGTTTCAGATAGAACTGGTTCAGTTATGCAAGTACTTGTCTTCAGACTAGGATCAGTACAACTGTCCCTCTGTTGCTGTTGAACTTCTTCAATAGAGGCAGGGATTCCAGAAATATTAGGAGTGACCAGAATCTCAGATGTTGTCGGAACTGTTGTTCTAACTTTAATGGGAGATTTCGACCTGGTCAAGCGAGTTCGCTTTGTCCGTACTACTCTCGATTCCGGAGACAAAGACGGTTGACTCGCGAGTCTCCTCGAACAACGGAGTTTTAATTGACTTTCCTCCACGGTTGCGGATTACTTGATCAACTAAAATACAAAAAGGGGAATTATGTTTCCGTATTGAATGAATTTTATTAGACGCTTTTAGACACAACTTTGCTTTTTCATGTTTTAAGAGTCGAGAAAAAGCTAAAGATGACTCTAGTCGCCTTCGATGTATTAACGAGCCCGAAGTGACAAATGCTCGGTTGGACCTTTTCAGTTATAGAGTTTGAAAAGGGCCAAAAGAAACTGCTCTGGAGATCTAGGCAGAGGGTGTGCCAAACCTCTCGCGAAACCACAGAATACGTTTTACGGTACGGGTGGTCGATCTTCGTGAATGCTGTGTTCACTGCATCGCGATTAGTAGGGCGGCCGACACGGCTTCCTAAGGATAAAGGATAAATGCCTATAGGGGTCTCCCAATATACGCGACGGTACGCGGGAGCACAAGTCCGTATTAGTGCCACCGACTCTCAGGAGGAATCACCCACCTTCGTAGAGATCGACAGTCACTACGTTTAACGACGCCGGAACACGTCTCTACCTAGACCTCTATTGTGAGCGTTATGTTACAATGCGTTTTTAGATTCATTCAATATATTTTAAGTTGATCTTGTTTAGCAGTTTGTCTTTCAGGATCACCACGAGATGTATTGGTACAAATTCCTAAATGCAGCTAAAATGATAAGCAAGCTTTATAATTTTTTTAGCTTTGAAAATCCTAACTACTGAGGGGAGAGAAAAACATTATCTTTCCACACAGAGCACCAAGCACAAACTAATGCACTTTCTCCTAGATCAGTCATGCAAACTTATCAAAAAATGCAAATGCAAGATGCATGTATTTCTTTTCTTTATCCTTAATGTTGATGTAAGACAGAAAGGAAACTGTTGTATAATTTCGAATCTAATTTCAAGCGAAAATAAACAAGATTTGTCTAAAATGAAAAGACGCTTTACAAGCACTTGTTTTGACACTAAAAATGTATGAATTCAAACCATTAAAATGAAAAACAAACAAACTCAAACAGCCATGAACAGTAATAAAACTAGCTCTTAAGATCACAAAGACACTTTTACAGTTCAGGATTTAAGAGGTCACAGCTATACTGGTTTGCTTTTCACAATGGGAAACTGTAACTGAAACAAGAAATACTGAAAGAACAATCACAGTTTCATCACACAACTGAGGCGGAATAATGTCAAGGAAAGTTGGTTTACAGCAAGTACAATGACAAGCAATCAGCAGCAAAATAACAGTGAAAACAGGGCTAAGACACAGTGGGAAACCTCAGGAAGACATAGCCTAACTGGATCAGCGCAGGCTCTGGTCTGTCAAATTGACTCTCAGCGCAGTTCCCGAAGGGAGTACCTGCGCTGGAATGCAGACTGCCTGTGGACAGCCTGCACTGAGACACGAGAGTTGCGTTTACAAGGATTTTCGGGTCATAAAAAGCTCAAAAATGCACTGTTTTTGCTGAAATAAAAAGCTATAGGTCAAGTACAAGCTAAGGGATGATCAAGAGGATGAAAAGCTATCACAAAGAGTACAAGAGTCTTTTGTAGATCAGCTCTTCAAATCATGAATCTGCTCAAAAATGAGCAAGAGTAGCAGCCCCTCTACTTCGCTTTTGATATAGTCAAAAGCTTTTCGATTTGGTACTCTTTGGTTCAAGAAATGAATAGCAAAGATACTACAAACACCAACAAGATACTAGGCTCCCCAGTGGAGTCGCCAGTTTGTTGTGGGGAAAAGTATCCGACTCGGATGACCCTATCCCTACTCTAAAGGTGACAGTCTTTAGCAACAACTGAAAGTAAAGCTTTAATGTTTTCCTTTATGAAAGTACAGAGATAAGGAAGAAAAGATTAACCAACCGGTGTCTTTCGCTTTTGTCGATCCTTATCCTCTCTCTTTGTCTCTTGTTCCCAGCTCCTTGCTCCCTTTGCCGGTCCAGCTACGCACAGATCCTGCACAACAGAGAGAAGAAAACTACAAGATACATGTACTCATAACTGATGCATGGATTAGAGTGAATCAAATATACAAGTAAATACAATACATCAATGCAATACAAGTATATAGGAGAACATTCAAAGCTTTATTGATAAAAGTAACAGGGTTCTGAGAAGGTTACAACCATCAATGGCTCCAATCCAGCAGCACCTCCCCAGCAGCAAGAAGTCTCCTCTTCACCTCTGGAAAAACAATCACCCAATAACTCTAACTGTAAACCAACAGCACTTCCTTACTTTGCACAAAATTCCAGCCTCCTTAGACCTCATAGAAGAGCTCTATATATAGGAGAGAAGAAGAGAGGATGAGTCAGCTTGAGGCTGGCATGAAGCTGACTAGTGTCCCCTCCCTCTTCAGTTAAACTTCAGTTCTTGAGTCCACTTGGAGATCCTTGCTTACACATGGAGATCAAGTACCTCTTACTCATCACAGGGCGAATCCCATGAACCAAGTGTCAGTTTGGAAGCTTCCTGGGCAATTGACACCTTGCAGAATGACTGTGCCACTTGGCCAATCTCGCCCAGCGCAGGTAGCCTTCATTAGATTTGACTTTCAGCGCAGGTACAAGGAGGAGCAGTTTCATTCCAGCGCAGATGCTCAATGGAGCAGCTGACATGATTCAAAAATAGCCTGTTTTTGAGTGTTTTCAGGTGGAGAACTGATGGGAAGTGCTGTGGTTTGCTGACCTTGTTCTTCTAGGGGTAAGAACAACATGTTTAGGGACTGAGGATCCCTGTAATTATCGACATTTCATGCTCCATGCTGCGAGGCACAAAAATGTCTATAACAGAGTAAAATCACAAATCAAATTTTCTCGTAATTGATAATGTAAATTTAATTATTTATCATTCACATGATGTCCACAAGAAACAAAAAGGGGAAAGTAGGGAAATATTATGAGTAGTACTCAAGGATGACTTAGGCTCCCCATTTCCAAAAAGATCAGACCCTACATCCACTCAAATAGAAGCACACCCATGTTTATGCTGCATAGAAATCCCAAACTACTAGATATAATCATAAACCTCATGGCATTGAGGACACTTCGAAAGTACATGACCCGTTTGGTGGAAACCCAATCATCGAAAAGGAATGCCCCAACAATCAATTCTCTGGTGAAAATAAGACATTCTCCATAATAAATCCAATTCAGCCGATAGTCCACCAAAGAAATTTAGTTTCACCAAGACCCAAGAAACACACTTATCCATACCACTTAAACCTTTATCGTCAAGGAATATAAATTTTCCTATTATGTTACCAATCACATAAATGACCTCGTGCATCCACAACTCTAGAGGTAAACCCGAAAGTTTAACCTAAACCATACATCGACTTGGAAACTCATTTAGTGGGTTAAAACCCACATAACAATGATCTAAATTGAAGAAACTATGGCCACATACCCAATGAGTCAGCATAATCTTATTGGCATCCTCCTAGTGCAAAAAATGAAAAACAAAACCACATGTTCATGTGCAAGCTACTCTTAGGTTTATATTTTAAAATTTATATCCAATTTGATTCCGTCCAAGTTTGCATCCTTTCCCCATCCATCTGCGTGAATTCCCAATGACCAATGAGTGCCCACTTTTGGATCCCCATGATCCTATCTTAGTAAATATCATAATCAAAATGAAGTTCCTTTAATTTAGAGGAAACCTTTACAACTTTCATTTTCCTTCCATGATGGACCAAACCCTGTATTTTGAAACCCTCCTCTTGTGAACAAAATTCATAAACAATAGGAACAAGCTGAGTAGGAAAACCTCCTGCATTTTCCGAAAAAGGCACATGGTTATAGTGATTGATTGCCCGAAAGAACACCCACATGCATTGATTCAGTGGCCATAGTATCACCTATCAACACCTCTAGATTTCGGGATCCATTTGATTTGAAATGGAGTAGATTAGTAATTCTGTTCTAATTCCCCATTCAGAATAAAACCCGAGATTATTATCATTTTCTTATCAAGTGCTTAAGGATTCACCATTTCTTCTAAATTAATTGATTCCCATGAGAGTTTCTTATGTAAATGTTATAAGCAATTTAACATAAAACATATGTTGAACAACAACAAAGAACATAAAAATACAACACACAACACATATATTTGATGAGGAGTTCACCCCTCCTGGGCTATGTATCCTTGGTCTAGCTTTCAATGTTTGGGCCTCTCTATTATGCTCAAAATTACAATAAAAGTGTGTTTACAATGCTCAAATGCCTTTGAAACCTGTCCCAATGAGTTCAGAATGGCCAAAACTATTATAATTGACTCTTTTGGCACCTAATTTGGATAAAAATTTGAAGAAGTTATGACCTCTCCTAGTTCTCCCAGAGTTTTCTCAACAAATTACTCTTTTCCGGCCACTAACCATCAAATTAGCCCCAAAATCCGCTAACTAGGCGAGAATTTCGTCACACGATGAGCCATACTCTATCAACCGAATCAGAAATCGTAATCAGCGAAGTCTGGCAAGCTTAAGGTCTGTAAACATAGTAGCCGATGTAAAACTGTGATATCAGTAGAGCTGATGGGAGTATTAAATGGAATCCATAAAAAAATCACATCTAAGAACTTATCGCATTTCGCAATCAGCGGATAACCAAGGGTCTTAGATATGCGAGACTTGTGTGTGATTGTGATCTCCGATATCGCATCACAAACTAAACTTTTTGGGGCCAACTCTATAGCGTCGATATGCTTCTCCATTGTGATGTGTGATATGCGATTTATTGCATCGCAACCCTGATTTGTTAGGGTCGATTCTATAACTCCTTTTTGCCTATGACTTGAAATTTGCGATATGCTAGGAGCAATTTCTAATGCCGACCTGATTGCAATTGTGATTTGCGATATGCAGGGGCTAATGGAAGCTTTCCACTTGGCACCTGCTCATTCACTGAAGGAACTTGCCACATTATTCAATCTTGCCATGTGGGCAAGTCAAACTTGAACTTTGGCTTGGTCTAACTTATGCATGCGAGCTCGGATTTGAGTGTCGTATGAGCTCAGATTTGAGTGTAGTTCACACCATTGGATTCATAATGACGAGCTCTTCGATCTGAAGCTAAGTTTAACAAAATTCTAAAACTTTGATTTTTGAGCACCTGATCACTCCTCCCCATTGGAAGCCTTTTGGATCCCAAAATATCACTTTCAATTGACCAGTAGGTGAGGGTACAGTTCCCACACATTTCCAACCTCCATCCATTTGGCTTTTGAAGATTTATACCCTTGAGCCCCACTCAAATATAATCAATACTTGCTCTTTTTGATGTCCTTTTTTCTATCAAGTATAGTGTCTTGCTAAAGCACATCAAGGAATTCTGGAGAAAAGTATTCAATTGATGGAATATGCATATTCTCTCCTTGATATTCAATCAAATGAGTCTCATACAACATTAAATTCTCAACATTAACAATGGAATAAATTTTCATATATGAAGGCAAATCAAGCTCGAAAGCATTATTACCAATCCTTTCCAGAATTTTAAATGGATCATAATGGATTGGTTTCAAGTTTTTACCTTCACCTTGAAGCCTTTCCTTGCTAATATAAATCCAAACTTCATCACCTACCTGAAATTAATGATCCACACAATGCTTATCATGCCTTGCCTTATACTTGCCTTGGCTCTTTTCTAGTTGTTCTTGAACTGTTTGGTGAATCACTATGTCCATCTACAGCTACATCTTTCTCAAAGATGAAATCCAAAGGCGATTTAGGAAAATAACCAAGACATGCCTCAAAAGGTGAAGTTAGATTAGAAGATTGTTTTTCTCAATTGTAAACATGTTGAATATAATGCAACTATTCATCCAACAACTTAGGATGTTTGCTGCAATATCCTCTTACCAAATGAATAACTGTCCTGTTAAGAATTTCAGATTGACCATCTATTTGCAGATGGAAGGCTATACTTTTCTTCAACTTGGTGTCCATCAAGTTCCATAAATTTGACCAAAAAATCCAACAAATCGGGAATTACGATCACTTAAAATAGAAGTAGGTAATCCAAAATGAACCCATACATTTTTAAATAAAAGTCGAGGTGTTTGTTTAGCTGTAATTTGTTTTTTACAAGGCATTAATATGCACATATTGTTGAACCTATCCAAAAATACGTACAAATAATCATGACCTTTTCTTGTTAAAGGAAGACCTCCCACAAAATCCATAGAAACACTCTCCCATGGAGGTAAAGTCACTAGAAGTCATGTGTACAATCCTAGTTTCCTATTACTACGCTTACTAACTGGACATAATGAACAACCTCTCATAAAATGTGACACACTTTTAAGTATATGAGGCAAGTAAAAATACCTCTGAAGATTTGCCACTATTTTACTTACACCAAAATGTCCAGCAATAAGAGGAGTGCGCACTTCCCTTGTGAAATTTTCTCTCTCTCCCTGTGGAACACAATTTTTTCTCAAATGATACAACAGATTATCATGTACATGGTAGTCTAATTCCTCAACTTGGTGGCCTTGACTCAAGTTTGAATATACCTCTTGAAAGTCAGCAACATGTGCATATTGCTCAACATAACTGTCAGGAAAAATAGAATGATTCTTGAGTAAAATGGCTACATTAACAATCAGTCTAGAAAGCATATCAACAACTCTATTGTAAATACATTTCTTGTACCTAATTACCAAGTGGAATTTCTATAATAATCCCATCCAACGAAAGTTCCTTGATTTCTGCAATTTTGTTTAAGATTGCAAATATTGCAAAGGTTAATGATCGATGTGAATAATAGTTTTTTTTCCCATTAAGTAATGCTTCCATTTCTTCACACTTTGCATGAATGCGTAAATCTCTTTATCATATGTAGGATAGTTAATAACAACACCATTAAAAATCTCATAATGAAATGAAATGGGTTTACCATGTTATAAAGTAACTACACCCATGGTGATCCGGATCTTGGGGGGAGGCCCCCAAGATCTAAAAGATTGGAATGGATCTTGTAGGGGAGGCCCCCAAGATTTGAAGAATTCTAATGCTAGAAAGAAAATAATAGAAAACATAGTAAATAAAACCACAAAGAAACTTTTTATTAAAACCTATAATAACTATAAAGGCTACATTGTGGTAGACAATATACCCTTTTACAAAATGTGACTTGTTACTTATAGTCATTTTCAATTACAATACCACGGGTCAATTCCATGGGTGAATGAATACCATGGGTGGATGTCACAATACCACAAGTCAATTCCATGGGTGAAAGAATACCATGGGTGGATGTCACACTACCACAAGTCAATTCCATGGGTGACTGAATACCATGGGTGGATGTCACTTACAATACCATGGGTAAATTCCATGGGTGGATGAATACCATGGGTTGATACCATTTTCTATTTGGATCATTCCTCTCTCCTTAAGAAACAATGGTCCCCATTGTGTGAAGTTCCCTCCCGCGAAGCCTTTCTTGAATATGAAGGGCCAATGAAGAGAAGGGTTTTATGTGTTTAACCCATAACCATGATGAACGAAGATCTCAGGATAGATATACCTTGTAATTCTTGTGGCCAACTATGATGCTCACAGTGTGCAGCCTAGAAAATGGACTTCGATGAAGTGCGGGTTTATGGATGACCCATAACCATGATGAACGAAGATCCGAGGATAGAGATACCCTGTAATGCTTGTGACCAACTGTGATACTAACAGTGTGCAGCCTAGCAAGTCGAATTCGATGAAGCACAAGTTTTTGGATGACCCATAACCATGACAAATGAAGATATGAGGAGAGAGATACCCTATAATGCTTCTGACCAACGGTGATGCTAACATTGTGCGGCCTAGCAAATGGACTTTGATGACAAGGATTTCGTGCGGTTGACCCATAACCGTGATGTTAGTTGTTGATGAAGTAGCAAGTGCCTACATAGCCTGGGGAGGGAGGGCACATCTCCAAAGAACTCAAGCCGAATGTTGTTATGTTGAAATTGATGAATGTGAAGCAGGTGCATACTAAAGCGGGGTGGGAGGGCACATCTCCAAAGGGAACCCGCTCCGAATGTTGCTCTAAAAATAAAATAGACATAACTCGGTCAATATAACTCAAAATATTTATTATAACCTGTTCTTGGAAACAGAAGGACCATTTTTCATCTTCCCATGTGTTGTAAATCCTTATCTATACACTTTAGAATCTCATCTGTAAATCCTTATCTGTACACTTTAGAAAATTCCTTAGTGTATTTGGGCCCTTTTACAAAATGTGACTTGTTACTTATAGTCTTTTTCAGTTACAATACCACGGGTCAATGCAATGGGTGAATGAATACCATGGATGGATGCCACAATACCATGGATCAATTCCATGGGTGAATGAATACCATGGGTGGATGTCACTTACAATACCATGGGTAAATTCCATAGGTGGATGTCACTTACAATACCATGGGTAAATTCCATGGGTGGATGAATACCACGGGTTGATGCCATTTTCTATTCGGATCACATGGTGTAGTCACTTGCATATGTTTGTATTTCAAATGGTTGTTTCAAATCTAGAAATGCTAAAACTAGGGCTGAACTGATCTTTTGTTTTAAAGCATTGAATGCTTTTTGTTGTTTGCCTCCCCATTGGAAGACAACCTTCACGCTGGTTAAAGCATGTAGTGGAGCTTCTATGGAAGAGAAATTGGCAATGAACATCCTGCAGTACTGCGATGCTCACAGAAAACTCCTTACTTCTGTGACTAGTTTGGGTATTGGCCAATTCACAATGATCGAAACTTTAGAGGGGTCAATCTTCAACTCACCTCCTCCAACTATGTGGCCCAAATACACTAAGGAATTTTCCCCGAATTCACATTTAGACATCTTCAGAAATTATTGTTCTTTTGTTAAGACATCCAACACTTTCCTCACTTTCTTAACATGCTCTTCTCGTGATTTGTTGAATATCAAAATATCATCTAAATATACAATTACAAACTCATCAAGAAAGGATTTTAAAACATCATTCATAACTCTCATCAATGTAGCTAGAGCATTGCAAAGACTGAAAGGCATAACCAACCAATCAAACAATACCTGTTTGGTTTTAAAAGCAGTTTGCCAAATATACTTGTCATCTATTTTAACTTGATGATATCCACTTCTCAAATCTAATTTAGTGAAATATTTTCCATTCTTCAACTGATCTAGCAAATCATCTATTCTAGGTAGTGGGTATCAATTCTTTATGGTAATTTTATTCAAAGCTCGATAATCAACACACATGCACCAGGTTCCATCTTTCTTGGCTACCACAACAATTGTTGAACCACATGGAGAAGTAGAGGGACGAATTACACCTTTGTCTAACAATTCCTGGACTTGTTTCTTAATTTCTAAACTTTCCAGAATTAGCATTTGATACATACCAATATTTGGGAGTGGACAGTCTTGCTGTAGTTGAATTTCATGATGAATTCCCCTTTTTGGTGGCAATCCCTTTGGTTCTTGAAACACATCTCCATATTGATTGACCACATCAACCAATTTAGCTTTCAGCGTCACATCACAGCCTGCAAAGGATTCACACTCCGTGTCATTCTTATGCTTCATCATAAGGAGCATGAAATTCTTGTTATAATTGACCAGTTAAGCTTTCTATGATGGGATCTCATAATATATTCCACTCTATCTTTGAAAAAATGATATTTTTTCTCAAATCTATGGAAAACAACTTTCCGGTCATATAGATATGAACTTACCAACACAATTCCAGAAATATCCAGTAGCACTACATCTAATTCAACTTCATCAACGAAATTGGCAGTAATAGAAACCTGAAACACATTTCCTTGTGACCTGAATATTTTAATCCTTGGTTATTCAACCCAACAGCTACGATGATGATGAGGCACAATTTCTAGATTAAAATTCTTGACCAAGTCTATAGAAATTAAATTTGCCTGCGATCCACTATCAAATAATGTATCAATCTTGGTGTTTTGGAAATGACTCTGATATGGAACAACTCAATTATGTTTTCTTCATTTGAAGTGTTGTTGGAGTTAATTGTTGCGCTAATGCTTGCCACAGCTTCCTCTTTACTTGTTTTTTCCATGACTTTTCCTTTAGTGACTGTGGTTGCAATATTTGTTTCATCACCTGAGTTAGAACCCAAGTATTGTTGTACAACAACATTTTTCTTTTGTTTCCCTTTATTGCTAAATTTCTCCGGCCTTAATATAGGATGAAGCTTCCAGCAATGCACTTCATCATGGCCCTATTTGAAACTATTCTTGCACATGGGTTTCTCTCCTTCTTTCTTAACAAAATGATTTTTCTTTTGCTTTCCTTTAGATTTCTTTCCTTTTTCATGACTCTGGAATGGCTTCTTCTTACCTTCTTCTTGTACATTTTTCCCTCTTACTTCTAGGGGTGTAGTTGAACATAAACCTCATCAAGATTCAATGGTGTATCGAAGACAGCTATGAAAACTTCCTATGTATTTCAGCAAAGTGTCTTGCGACTACAAGTCTACTCCTAGTATAAGAGCACCTCTCCTAAACTCCCGAGTATACTCTTACACATTTTCACCTTTTAACTATCTAAAATTTTTCCAATTCATGATAACCTTTTCCATATGAGCTAAAGGGTAGAATTGTATTTTTATAGAAACAATGAAATTATACCAACTAATAGGGATCTTACCATGTTTTTTTATCTTGTCTTGAGTCCTTTCTTACCACCAAATGAGTGCTGCACCCTCCATTCTCAATGAAGCCAAATGAATTTTGATATCATCCTCTTGAAGGTTCTGAATCCCGTAATAAACCTCTAGCTGACAAATTGAATTATCAAGCTTCTCTACATTCACTTCACCATTATACATGGGTGACTCAAATTTAACATCAAGTTTTAGAAAAAGTGATTTACTAGTTCCTTTTGAAGAATGATGATAAGTATGAGTAAGGGTTGTATTAGTGGAAGAGTGTGAAGATGCTTGCAAAGAAGAATACGAAGAATATGGTGGAGAGGGTGGAGGTTTGTCTCCATTCCCATTACCTCCTTTTCTATTACCTCTTTTTCCATTACCTTCTCTTGAAGAACCTTCTCCATTGGGAGGTTTGGAACTTTCTCCTTGCAATCTGATATTTCTCTTGTCATAGAGGACCTTAACCATCTCAGTCATATCAAAAAAATCCATTCTAAATGCTCTTTCATCATGGGTCATGGTAGGTTCTCCTCCATGAGACATGGTCTTTGAAGACTCAACTGTAACATCTACAGCTTGAGGATGTACTAGTGTAGAAGACTTTGGCAACCTTTCTCCTCTTCCACTTGAGCCAACTATAGGGCTTTCTACTAGCTTCCCTTCTCCTCTTTTGAATTAACCTCGTTAGCATGACACAAAACTAGCAAACAATACTCCTTCTTTGTGCAAGAAAATATAGTAAGAAAAAACTAGTTCTCTCATGCCAACTTGATCTGAAATGTAGCAAATTAGTAATGTTGTGCTAATTCCCCATTCAGAATAAAACCCAATATTCTTATCATTTTCTTATCAGGTGCTTAAGAATTCACCATCTTTGCTAAATTAATTGATTCCTATGAGAGTTTCTTACGTAGATGTTATAAACAATTTAACATAAAACATATGTTGAACAATAGAAAAATAACATCAAAGAACATCAAAATACAACACACAACACAAAGATTTGATGAGAAGTCCACCCCTCCTGGGTTACATCTCCTTGGTCCAGCTTCCAATGCTTGGGCCTCTCTATTATGCTCAAAATTACAACAAAAGTGTGTTTACAATGCTCAAATGCCTCTGAAACCTATCTCAATGAGCTCAAAATTGCAAAAACTTCTAGAATTGACTCTTTTTGCACTTAATTTGGATAAGAATTGAAGAAGTTATGACCTCTTTGAGTTCTCCCACAATTTTCTCAACGAATTCCCCTTTTCTGGCCACTAACCATCAAATTAGCCCCAAAATCTGGTAACTAGGGGAAAATTTCATTGCACGATGGGCCATATTCTGTCGGCCGAATCACAAATCATAATTAGTGAAGTCTAGTAGGCCTAAGGTCTATAAACATAGCGATTGATGTGTGACTACGATATCAGAAGACCCAATGGGAGTATTAACCGGAAACCATAAACAAATCACATCCGAGAACTTATCGCATTTCACAATCGGTGGATAACTAAGGGTCTTGGATATGTGAGAATTGTGTGTGATTGTGATCTGCGATATCGCATCACAATTAGAACCTGCCAGGGCCGATTCTATAACGCCGATATGCTTCTCTATTGCAATGTACAATACGGGATTTATTGCATCACAACCCTGATTTTTCGGGGCCTATTCTGCAATGCCTTTCTGTGTGCTACTTGCGATTTGCGATATGCAGGAGCCAATTTCTATTGCCGACCTACCTGCGATTGTGACTTGCGACATGCAAGGGCCAATGGCGTCTTGCCACTTGGTGCCTTTGCATTCGCTGAAGGAACTTGCCACGTCATCCAATATTGTTGTGTGGACAAGTTAAACTTGAACTTTGAATTGCTCTAACTTCCACATACGAGCTCAGATTTGAGTGTCGTTCACACAGATGGATTTAGAATGACGAGCTCTTCAATGTGAACTAAGTTTAACATAATTCTGACACTTTGATTTTTGAGCATGATTTTGAGCACTTGATCATTATCCTATGCATATCCATGCCACATGTTGATTAGATCTAAAAGCCACAATCGACACCTAACCTGTCCACCTAAAAAGAAGAATTGAGTAATTGTTAATTCTGATGGGTATTTATCGAAAAAGTCAAAACATATAATACACGCTATAAAGAATTTAAGGGAAATTAAAAAAAAACAACCCCATGAATGTAGCCAGTGATAAGAATAAGGATTTTGTTAAAATTGAGGCCCATCAATCCAAATAACTCCAAAATATCGATGTTGTCTATCGAGGCCACAATTTCGCCAGGAAATTTATTTTTTGCTAGAATCCGACCTTTTTTTCTCAAAAAATCTGACCATAAGAATCTTTATATCATTTTTTTGATGGTGGAAATGAATTCAGCACCATCAGAAAACATTGGGGCACCCAAAATCCTTATGCTTGACTGCTCTCTAAATAACTCTTGAAGCTTGACTACTTTCCAAATAACTCGAGAGCAGATGCACCTATGTCTCAAAAATAGTTGCCATGTATGTAACCAACTTGGTGTGGAGGATAGTTGTCATGTACCTATTAAGATATGTGAAAATCCATCAAACATTAATAAACCAACGAACTTCAAGGCAGCTTGAAATCATCCCATTAATAGCTCCAAATATGATCATTCGACCAACTTCAAGGCAGTTTGAAATATCCCATTAATAGCTCCAAATATGACCATTCGACCAACAAAGAAACTTAGAAAATATCTAAAATCAGGATGCCAACCCTGAAAGACCAAATGTAATAGAAATATACATCTCGTGATCCACCATGTATCAAAACGAGGAATAGATTCAAGGATTCAAATACCACCTATGAAGAGTCCCATCAGATACAAGAGAAATAGGTCACACCACCCGATTCATGCATGTGGATTGGAACATAAAGTAATCCTACATATATCATCACAAATCGAAACCTCTTTTGCAGGTAATAATAATTTTCACACTCATAAAGAAAATGACAATTGCCCATGATAACCATTAAAGGATCAGAGACTATTATTGTTGGGTTGTGTTATATTCTTTCCACGACTAGCTTCCCTAGCTAACTGGGGGGTTAAAGGGGGGTGGAGCCCCCCCTTTGTTGCACCGATTGCACAATAGGGAGGTCACAGGGGCTTTGAGGGGGGTGGTTAGCCCCCCTATACGGGGTCTAGTGCAACGCCCCATGGAAATTTTTTTGGGACCCTATCTTGGGTGGGAAGACCTACCTATGGTTTTGTGCATAGTTTTCGCACATGGTTTTGGGCGCGATGGTTTTCGGTCCATGATATTGGATGCTTCGGCATGTATATATATGTATTGTAACATCGAAAGGAACACAATGAAAAATCAAGTTGGTAGTCCTGATTTTGGGATCTAGGGGAAAATTTCTATGTATATGTGTTTTATGTGCTGTGCTCTCACATTGTTTATTTTTTGTTCTTAAAATTCATATGCAGGTAATTTCTATACAGGGTTAAAATGTACATTTGGTATTGCAACTATTTTGGCTTCAAGGGGAAGCCTTTGTTACTAAGGGGTTTCGCTCGGGCCTATGGTAGACCCTGTTCAATGGGAGATCCATGGGATCGATTCTAGTGGTGAAAGAATGTGGCGAGCAGTGGAAAGATAGAGATCGATAAATTTAATGGTCAGAGTTTTGAGCTATGGAAACTCAAGATGGAGGATTTGTTGGTAGATAAAGATCAATGGATCACAATAAATCCAGGTACTAAACCAACGGGAGTGTTCAATGAAGAATGGAAGAAATTGGATCAGAAGGCAAAGAGCACAATACGATTGTGTGTTTCAGATTCAGTATTACTGAATGTACCAGGGGAAGCTATGGCTAAGGATTTGTGGGACAAGTTAGGGACTTTGTACCAATCCAAGTCTCTGGTAAATAAAATGTTCCTATGGAGAAGGTTGTATAACCTGAGGATGAAATATGGAGACTCAGTGGCAGAGCATCTGAATGCATTTAATACTATGGTAAGTTAGTTATTATCTATTGATATTAAAATTTCAGATGAAGATAAGTGCATCAGTTTGTTGTGTTCCCTACCAGATTCGTGGGATAGTCTGGTTACTGCAATAGGTAGCAATGCAACTGCCTTGCAGTTTGATGAAATAGTCTCATCTTTACTGATGAAGGAGACAAGATGGAAAAATATGGAGAGCCAGAATGGTGATGCCTTTGTTGGAAATAATACTGAGAGGGGGGGGGGTGAATCAGTATTATCACATCAATAAAACTTTTTCATTTCCATATTCAGATTCATATATGCTACTTCCACAACTTCTTATGATTCAGTTAGTTGATCCTTAATGAGTGCATTAGAACATTATCAACCATATTAACAGTAAATAGGTGCAGTAAAATAGAACAGATCATCACACATAAGCCACACACATGAACACCATGATATAAGGTGGAAACCCAATGTGGGAGAAAACCACCTACTGCAAGTCATCTCCATCTTCTTCTTGATAAGAAAATCCTTTTACAATATTTCTGTACTGGTGCAGTCTTATACCAGTACGCAGGTTTTTACCTGCAGAGAGCTACAACCCCCATAGTTCTTGTACTAGCCGATCCATTTACTAGTACGCAGGCTGCTACCTGCTACAATGCTCCAAAGTTTTGAACTGCTACTGGAAGGGAGCTACCACCCCCTTAGCTCTTGTACTAGCCAAGATACTAGTACGTAGGCACCAGCCTACAATATTCTCTCCTCCGGGTACCACATTTCATACATTTTCAGACTGGATACACCTGAAGCACAACACATAATCTGAAAGGCCACGTTTCATCCAATTTTCATATTGGACCCATAAATATCATTGAAGCACATAATCAATCAATCTTTTGAATCACCCAATCACCAGATCAATACATATACAAGGATAATATGTGTGTTAGCAATCAGATCTAGTCCATCAGATCATATAAGGATAAGTCATTATGAACCTGATCCATTCATCCATCAATACTGAAGCTAAACATAATCATTCAATCAATCACTTCTCAGAATGCTGTTATCAGAACATAATACCAGTAACCAGACATCACTTCAAAACCCAGAACTCTTTAGTAAACAACAGAAGCAGCTAAAACATATTTTAAGAAAAGTACACAACTTCTTCAATGGAAACCTGTGGGTATCCGCTCCTGCACCATCTATTGATCCGCGGGTATCTGCACCTGAATAGGCTTCTCACCTACGAGTGTCCACAGCTGCGTAGTCTTCTTCTCGGCGAGCATCCACACCTACGGCTCTGGATTCCCTGTGTACTTACGCACAGCACCCATCTCTGGCCTACGATCCTCTGCACCTACACTGATCTCTGACCTACGAACCTCCGCACCTTTTCCTTGATCTACCTATGGATCTTCGCGCTTTCTCCTTCACTGGACTGCAGATGTTCGCACCTGAAACGTGTCGCACCTGCGGTCCTGCAGTTATAGAGTTTTTCAGTCTTCAAATATGCCACAGACTATCAGATCTACAGATCTGATCATGCACAAAGGAGATCTCGACCCATCAGTAGATCCGCCTTATTTAGATCTAGATCTGCATCATAACCCAAATACCGTATTCCAAATCTATCACTTTATCAGATGTTCAATTAATTAGAAGATGCCTTGCCAAATGATCTCCTTCCTCTTTTATAGCCTGAGGCCTTTCACAATACCATGGTCCAAAACCATAATAACACAATACCATGGTCCAAAACCATAATAACACAATACCATGGACCCAATACTTGGGATCAACACTTTTGGATGTAATACCACAGACCAAAACCATAGGATCAAAAACTGTTGGACTAATACCATGAACCAACCATGAAAGTGCGTGAACTTTTCTCTTGCATGAAGGGAACTTTTCTTTGCATGAAAGTGCGTGAACTTTTCTCTATATGAAAGAAACTTTTCTCTGCATGAAAGTGTGTGAACTTTTCTCTACATGAAAGAAACTTTTCTCTGCATGAAAGTGCGTGAACTTTTCTCTACATGAAAGAAACTTTTATCTTCATGAAAGTGCATGAACTTTTCACCATATGAAAGAAACTTTTCTCTGCATGAAAGTGCGTGAACTTGAAAATAACTTTGCTGCACTATAATTTATCATCTGTGTGATTTGCCATCAAAGACAAAACTTGTCTCATAATGCCAACAATCTCCCCCTTTGGACTTGATGGCAAAGCTAACCTGAGAACTGTCATCTGATCCCTTTGAGTTGTCCGGCATCCCATGCACTCTGTCACATCTGATATCTCTTCTGTAGATTCATCTAGATATATATAAGTGAGTTGATCTTCTACGAGTTGGTTGCCATCAAGTACAACACATGCATCATAATGTCAACAATCTCCCACTTTGGACTTGATGGCAACAATACCAAATCACTCTCCCCCTTTGACATCAAGGGCAAACGGCAGACCAAGATATTCTCTTCCTTTGCTATCCATACTCCCCCTGAGTACCTACTGAAATCTCTGAATGAGCTCCCCCTTTGTATATGCCATGGTGCACCAATCTATCCATGCTCTTTCTGAGAACATGCTGAAATATTTGCTTTGCTGAAATATGTTGTTCATGCTCCCCCTGACTATTAAGCAAGGTCTGTAAAAAGATGTTCTACAAGATGTACATGACTCTATACATCATAAATGACCTTCCTATCACCAAAGACTCATACATACATCTATCTCCCATCACAATGGTGATATACCAAAAGTTTACAGATAAAATAAGAGAATAACATCATTCATCCCAGGCATAGTGGGGAAACCAACATAGGCCGTTACATGACCTGAAGAGATCTCATCAAATGACTACAAAAGATAGAGACACACTATTACATCATGAGTCTCGATATGACCTTTACATCGAATGATATACATGACATTTATATAGAGACAAAAAACCTAAATAAGATCATGATAAACATCAGCAACGACACTGTATGATCTGCTCCATAGTATCTGTCAACAGCAACTAGACCAACAACTTGTATTAGTGCATGAATCATCAAGGTATGTCCATATCAGCTAACAGAATTCTGTATATACAGAAACATTCACATTCTATCATATGATAGAAACACCATAGCCATCCAGATCTGCATGAACCAAGTATCATCAATTGGGAATATAACAACCTATCATCATATAGGTAAGAACTCATCATCATCATGTCTCCAACAATGCAACATTGAATAATCATCCATGTATCCAGCCAACAATCCTCATCCATATATGTGCCAAGAACAATAGGAATCCGGCATCATAACTGTAATATATGATCTTTATGCATATGACGACAACAACATATGAGTGACTCATCATCAAATAAAGAAGATGTGAATTCAAGCTATGTACTTCTCCTTATCCTTATGAAGATCACCATGTAAGCACCATTAGAGAATCAACCACAAATCTGATCTAAATATCAACTAAGAATCATATGAGATTTTATCATGGACAACTCATAACCACATCATATCAAGATATATCATTTAGCCATATAAGCATCATCACCAAGGACTATTAACCATAATGCCAACAATGCATTATTAGCATATGCTCCCCCTAAACCTGTGCCATCTTGGTTATTGTCAGATCTGATCATGCATATTAGCAAGAAGTATCAAGACATCATCATTATCAAGTTAGAAACAAAAAAACTTCTAACCATCAAGTCATTTCCACACATCATCATCAAATTGTAACCATTATCAAACAGCGCAAACCGAATCATAACTGATCCTTTTCTTGAACCTGTCCCTACTGCCTTTCCTCAAACATTCATATACGCGACTATGCCATAACCAGCTCGCGTATATACGTGACTTCTCTTTAAGAAACTTGCGTATGAGATTTAGGACAATGAAGTTTTACACTTCCAGCTCCCTCTGATTCTGTTATGTCTGTATGTTGTGCTGTGCCGCCTCTTTCTGACCGTACTTCTTTCTTCTTCCACATCTTCAACTGTGATGATGATGTTTTCTCCTTTTGGTATGGTGCCCATACTTTGTTCTTGCATTCCTTAGCTATATGTCCAAGCTTGTTATATGTGTAACATCTTACATGTCTCATACTTCTTCTATAGCAATCAACAACTCTGTGACCAAACATATTGCAAGCAAAGCAATATCCATTAAAGTACCTTGAATGTGATGATCTTTCTGCATGATGATCTTGAACCCTTCTTCTTCTACATCTGGCTGCAACATGTCCAAGATTATGACATACAAAACATTCAACATTATTCATAGGAGGAGTAAAGGATTTTCTTTGAAGAATTTCTTTCCTTGGTTGATGATGAGATTGACCTTTCATTTCCTTATTGAGTATTTGAAATTTTGCAGTAGAGTCCCTTGTCTTACTTTGTGAACTAGATTCACCTTCAATAGATTCATGAAAACCAAGACCCGTTTTGATAGCAGGAGACCTTTGACTATTAATAATATCATCCAACACTTTAGTACTATCTTGAAAACGTAAGAGCTTATCTTTTTCTTCTAATTTACCTTTCAAGATATTTACCTCAACCTGAAGTTGTTCTTCCTTTTCCAGACATTGCTTCTTCACGTTTTCTTCAGCATTTCTTTCTTCTTTCAACTGACGTCTTAGTTCAAGAACTTCATTTTCATGAGCTTGGAGTAGTTCTTTATTCTGCTTCTTTGATTCTTCAAGATCTTCTTTTAGTGAGCGGATCGTGGCTTCAAGACTTTCATAGTAACTAAATCTATCTCTAAGTTTCTTGATGGTTGTGCTTCTTTCATTGACTTCATCTCTTAGTGATGTTACTTCATCCTGCAACTTTTGATATTTTTCCTTGAATAACTTCCTTACCTTGTTTCCTTCCTCTAGTTGAGCTTTTAGTTTAGTAGCTTCTTCTTTGAAGACACATTTCCTTTTGTTCAATAGATCTTGTTGATCTCTAGTTTTGTCTGTAAGCCTTTTAGCTTCTGCCTCTATTTGATATCTTTCTTGCTCACCCATAAATGAAAATTCAGTTGTTTCGTTATCACTTTCATCTTTTCCAAAAGGATAGATAGCTGGAACATTAGAGGATAACAAATTCATACCTGATAGTTCATCTTCATTCTGAAATGATTCTAAAGTGCTTCTTCCACATAATCCCCAATCTATTCTCCCACTGGCATATTTCTTCTGAGATGTCTTCTTTTGCTTAGGCGCTTTCTTCTTAAGCTTCTTTCCCATTGTTCCACGAATCTTCTTCAAGCGATCAAGCTTCTACAAAAGGATCTGCTCTAATACCAATTGTTGGAAATAATACCGAGAGGGGGGGTGAATCAGTATGTTGGGTCCCTATAATACTAGTGATTACCCCATTACTATTGTAGTTATACCCCTTATTTATATTGTTGTGCCCCTATTACCCCCCATATTGTTATTTCTGTGCCCCATAGAATCCCCCTATTGTTATTTGTGTGGCTTTATATTATTATTGTTAGGTCGGCTGGATTATATTGTGACTCCTTAGACTCCTATATATAGAAAGGAGGTTTTGTCATTTGTATCATCCAAGAATTGTTCATTTATGTAATGTAAAGGAGGTTGCCCCCTCGAAGAGGCTGAATTCTAAGGCGTTGATCTATCTTTTCTATCTTTTCTTGAGCTGGTTTCATAACATTTGGTATCAGAGCTTTGGATTCTAGGGTTTCGCTGCTCCAAACAGGTCATCGTGGTATTTTCGCTATAACTTTTTTTCTGTGACGTTTCAGAAGTCGCAAAAAGAACCCATTTGAGAAGAACTGGCGCTGAACCTTGGGTCCGAATTTCAGAGCTTTTCGCGCGATATTTTCGGAGATATGATCTGAGGAAGTTGGCCTTTCTGCAGACTCCTGAATTACATTCAAAACAGGTGACCTGGGGAAAATCGTCATAACTCTCTCTCTGAGGATCGGATTGAAATTTCGTAAAAAGGTACAGAAAGAGTACGGACTGTAGTTTCTTGTATGTGTGTTTCAGATTCAAAGGTTGAAACAGTGACTCGTGGCACGTCATACAAGTTCGCTCTACTGAACTAGTCTAAAAGCAAGTCACTGTGGGAGATTTCACATAACTCTTACTTGGAGAATCCAATTTGGCTCAGACTTGTGGCATTGGAAAGAGGACACAGAAGGCTACTACAGGTAGCAATTTCAGAACTGGATGATCCAAAATTACAGAGATACATCAGATTCAATATCAGGCTTCTATAAAGTGAAAAAAGGTGTGTAATTTTTTTTTAAAATTTTTATGTAAGCTTGGTTTAACGGAATTCAAAGGGCATAGTAAAGCATTATTATCGGTAACTGATGCCCCGAGGAAAGAAAATGCAAACACCTAGTAAGGAACCTGAAAGCTCTAGCATGACTCATGAAGAAGAGGAAGAAATGCTACATGATATATCAAAATTACAAGAACAAGTGCAACAAATGTCACGCTCACAAAAGCTAACAGAAGCTAAGATAAGTGGCTTGGAATCTAAGATAAATGGCGTGGAATCTAAGATAAATGGTGTGGAATCTAAGATAAAGGGCATGGAAACTAAGGTGGAGGATTCGATGGTAAATTTGAAGATAGATTTGAAGACAGACATGGAAGAATTGAAGAACTTGCTACAAGAAAGGGTCACTAATGGTGAAAAGGTAGTAAAGGAAACTCATGATGAGAACAAAAGAAATGTTAATCATGATTCCATAGACTCTAATGTTGGATCGAAGACTCACCATGTTCCAAAAATCGATATGAGGAAGTTTGATGGCAAGGATCCCGCCACATGGATATTACAGATGGAGCAATTCTTCGATCTCAATAATGTGCAAAACACACAAAAGGTACGTATGGCAACTTTATATTTGGAACCAAATCAGTTTGTATGGTATCAATGGCTTTGTTCTCGTAAACAATTTATCACTTGGGCAATTTTTACGGAAGAATTGATAGCACATTATGAGGATACAAAAAGCAACACTTTTTTTAGCCAATTGATAAGTCTCAAACAAAAGGGTTCAATAATGGAGCACATTGAGGAGTTCCAAAAATTGAACATAAGGGTAAAAGATATTCCAGAGGAGCATAGGATTGATGTGTTCATAGGGTCTTTAAAGGATAATATCCAACATGATGTGCGCCTTTGGGAACCTGATTCATTAGAGAAGGCATTCAGGTTAGCAAGAAAAATGGAAAGCAAAATTATGGCAACTAGGAAGCATACCATTCACAACTATAAAGATGGAAGTGTTGTTGCCCATAGTCTTCCACAACCTACAAGGTTGACACCACAACAATTGGAAGAAAAAAGAGCAAAAGGGCTTTGTTACAATTGTGATAGCAAATATACAAAAGGTCATAAGTGTGCTGAGAAGAAATTATTCTACATAGATTGTGAAGAGGAAGAAGAAAAGGAGCAAGAAAGGTCAAAAGAAGAGGATATATTCCAGGAACAAAGCCTAGATGAAGAACAAATAAATCCGACCATATCTTGTAATGCATTGGCGGGAATTACCACTCCTCAAACCATCAAGATAGAAGGACAAATCAAGAAGAAAAAGGTAATAGTGTTGATTGATTCAGGAAGCACCCACAATTTTATTCATTGTAGGGTAGCAAAAGAATTGAATTGCTTCCTATATCCAGCACCAGAGTGTCAAGTGATGATTGCAAATGGAGGAACAATAAATTGCTCTGGAAAGTGCCATAATATCAAGCTATCCATGGGAGAATATGTATTGACTAGCCCAATGCTTTCCATTCCAATGGGAGGTGTGATGTTGTACTAGGAGTCCAATGGCTACAATCCTTGGGTACAATAGCTTTTAATTTTCAAGAACTTTTCATCAAATTTTCTTCGGAAGGAAAGGAAGTTGAATTAAGGGGTATTGCAGGGAAACCAGGAAAGATAATCAGCTCTAATGGTATGACAAAGCTTCTAAAAAAGGAGCAAAGAGGTGTAATTGCACAATTATGTTCGCTAGATGTTTCCACATTGGAATCATCTATTTCTCCAGATCTCCAAAAAGTCTTGGACAATCATTCCAAGGTATTTGAGACTCCCAAAGGTCTCCCACCTATGCGTGATCATGATCATGCTATTCATCTGATTCCAGGAAGTGTTCCTCCAAACATCAGGCCGTACAGATATCCCTATGTCCAAAAAAGTGAAATTGAACGTATGGTTGCAGAAATGCTAGAGGCTGGTATAATTCAACCGAGTCAAAGTTCTTTCTCAGCTCCAGTAGTATTGGTGCACAAGAAGGATGGATCATGGCGCATGTGTCCAGATTATAGGGAGCTCAACAAGCTCACTATTAAAGATAAGTTCCCCATTCCTGTTATTGATGAATTACTGGATGAATTGCATGGATCAATTTACTTCACCAAGTTGGATCTTCGTTCGGGATATCATCAAATCAGAATGAAGATTGAAGACATTCCAAAAACGGCATTTAGAACTCATGAGGGTCATTATGAATTTTTGGTCATGCCTTTTGGCCTTACCAATGCACCTTCAACATTTCAAGGTTTGATGAATTCAATTTTCAAACCATTCCTTAGAAAATTTGTGTTAGTATTTTTTGATGATATACTAATCTACAGCAAGTCTTGGAAGGATCATGTTGAACATGTTGACAGGGTGCTACAACTATTGGAGGAGAAACAATTATATGCAAAAAGATCCAAATGTTTCTTTGGAGTCCAGGAGGTGGAATATTTGGGTCATATTGTATCTCATGAAGGAGTTAAGGTAGACCCTAGCAAAATTAAAGCCATTAAGGAATGGAAAATCCCCACATCCATAAAGCATCTGCGAGGATTTCTTGGGTTGACAGGGTATTATCGCAAGTTTGTTAAGAATTATGGGAGAATAGCAGCACCTCTAACAACATTATTGAAGAAAGATTCATTTTCATGGACTCCGGAAGCAACAAAGGCCTTTGAACATCTTAAAGAGGCAATGTGCCAAGCACCGGTCTTAGCTACACCGGACTTCACAAAAACCTTTATTGTGGAATGTGATGCTTCAGGAAATGGAATTGGTGCTGTTCTAATGCAAGATGAAAGACCCATTGCTTTTGAAAGTCGTCCAATCAAGGGAAAGTTTTTAAGCAAAGCTATTTATGAGAAGGAAATGTTGGCAATACTCCATGCACTTAAGAAATGGCGACCCTACCTAATGGGAAGACACTTCAAGGTAAAAACGGATCATGATAGCCTTAAATACTTTTTAGAACAAAGATTATCCTCTGAAGAGCAACAAAAGTGGGTCACAAAGATGTTGGGTTATGACTTTGAAATCATCTACAAAAAAGGGAAGCAAAATGTGGTGGCAGATGCACTCTCAAGAAAGGATGAGGATGTGGAAGCATTGTTGTGTGCCATTTCTATTATCCAACCAGATTGGATAAACGAAGCAAGGGAGGAATGGAAGAATGACGAAGAAGTGTGGGCACTTATTCGAAAGCTACAACAAGATTCCAGTACTTCTGATACATTTAGCTGGCAAAATGATTCGTTATGGTACAAAGATCGCTTATACCTCTGTAAGAATTCCCAGCTAAAACAAAAGATTCTTATGGAATTGCACACTTCTCCCTTAGGAGGGCACTCAGGATTTTTAAAAACTTACCACAGGGTTAAGAAGGAATTTTTTTGGGATGGCCTTAAATCAGATATTCAAAAGTTTGTGGCGGAATGTTTGGTTTGCCAGCAAAATAAAGTTGAAACAATTAAGACACCGGGTCTATTACAACCTTTATCCATTCCAAGCCAACGTTGGGAGGAGGTTTCAATGGATTTTATCACAGGTTTACCCAAGTCTGAGGGAAAGAGTGTCATCATGGTGGTAGTTGACAGACTTACCAAGTATGCACACTTTTGTGCATTATCACATCCATTTAAAGCCAGTACAGTTTCTACTGCATTTATGGAAACAGTTCAAAAGCTACATGGAAACCCAAAGATTATTGTAAGTGACAGAGATCCCATTTTCACTGGAAATTTTTGGACAAAATTATTTTCTTGTCTTGGTACTCAGTTAGCTCATAGCTCATCTTATCATCCTCAATCTGATGGGCAAACTGAGATAGTAAACAAATGTTTGGAAGGATATCTTCGTTGCTTTGTATCTGATAAACAGACACAATGGGTCAAATGGTTGCCTCTGGCTGAATGGTGGTATAACACTTCCTTCCATACAGCAACAAAAATGACCCCATTTATGGCACTTTATGGGTATCAACCACCATCCATCACATCATATTTAAGAGAAAATTCTAAGGTTCAGGCAGTGGAACATCACATCGAACATCAACAACAAGTCCTCCAACTCTTAAAGGATAACCTCGTGTTGGCACAAAATAGAATGAAACAACAGGCAGATCAACATCGCAGTGAAAGAAGTTTTGATGTAGGTGATTGGGTATTCCTACGGCTACAACCATATAAGCAAATGTCCCTAAAGCAAGCTAAGAAGGATAATAAATTATCACCAAAGTATTATGGTCCATACAAGGTGTTGCAAAAGATTGGTACTATGGCATACAAATTGGAGCTTCCTGCAGCTTCTCGATTGCACCCAGTTTTCCATGTTTCATGTTTAAAGAAGGTTATAGGTGACAAGCTCCCAATTCAAACAATATTGCCAGAACTTGATGAGGAAGGAAAAATTATATTGGAACCGGAAGCAGTCATAGAAACAAGAACTCGACAGCTACGAAATCGATCAATTTCAGAGTATCTTATCAAGTGGAAGAACTTATCCGCTGAAGATTCCACATGGGAGGATGAGAATTTTATGCAGAAGTATCCAGAACTACTCAAGCGTTGAGGACAACACTTTTTTGAAGGAGAGGGGCATGTTGGGTCCCTATAATACTAGTGATTACCCCATTACTATTGTAGTTATACCCCTTATTTATATTGTTGTGCCCCTATTACCCCCCATATTGTTATTTTTGTGCCCCATAGAATGCCCCTATTGTTATTTGTGTGGCTTTATATTATTATTGTTAGGTCGGCTGGATTATATTGTGACTCCTTAGACTCCTATATATAGAAAGCAGGTTTTGTCATTTGTATCATCCAAGAATTGTTCATTTATGTAATGTAAAGGAGCTTGCCCCCTCGAAGAGGCTGAATTCTAAGGCGTTGATCTATCTTTTCTATCTTTTCTTGAGCTGGTTTCATAACACAGTATTATCACATCAATAAAACGTTTTCATTTCCATATTCAAATTCATATATGCTACTTCCAACACTTCTTATGATTCAGTTAGTTGATTCTTAATGAGTGCATTAGAACATTATCAACCATATTAACAGTAAATAGGTGCAGTAAAATAGAACAGATCATCACACATAAGCCACACACATGAACACCATGATATAAGGTGGAAACCCAATGGGGGAGAAAACTACCTGCTGCAAGTCATCTCAATCTTCTTCTTAATAAGAAAATCCTTTTACAATATTTCTGTACTGGTGTAGTCTTATACCAGTACGCAGGCTTCTACCTGTAGAGAGCTACAACCCCCATAGTTCTTGTACTAGCCGATCCATTTACTAGTACGCAGGCTGCTACCTACTACAATGCTCCAAAGTTTTCAACTGCTACTGGAAGGGAGCTACCACCCCCTTAACTCTTGCACTAGCTAAGATACTAGTACGTAGGCGCTGGCCTACAATATTCTCTCCTCCGGATACCACATTTCATGCATTTTCAGACTGGATACACCTGAAGCACAACACATAATCTGAAAGGCCACGTTTCATCCAATTTTCATACTGGACCCATAAATATCATTGAAGCACATAATCAATCAATCTTTTGAATCACCCAATCAATAGATCAATACATATACAAGGATAATATGTGTGTCAGCAATCAGATCTAGTCCATCAGATCATATAAGGATAAGTCATTATGAACCTGATCCATTCATCCATCAATACTAAAGCTAAACATAATCATTCAATCAATCACTTCTCAGAATGTTGTTATCAGAACATAATACCAGTAACCAAACATCACTTCAAAACCGAGAACTCTTTAGTAAACAACAGAAGTAGCTAAAACATATTTTAAGAAAAGTACGCAGCTTCTTCAATGGAAACCTGCGGGTATCCGCTCCTGCACCATCTATTGATTCGTGGGTATCTGCACCTGAATGGGCTTTTGACCTACGAGTGTCCACAACTGCGCAGTCTTCTTCTCGGCGGGCATCCACACCTACGGCTGTGGGTTGCCTGTGTACTTATGCATAGCACCCATCTCTGGCTTGCGATCCTCCACACCTACATCGATCTCTGACCTATGAACCTCTGCACCTTTTCCTTGATCTACCTGGGGATCTCCGCACTTTCTCCTTCACTGGCCTGCGGATCTCTGCACCTGAAACGTGTCGCACCTGCGGTCCTGTAGTTATATAGTTTTTCAGTCTTCAAATATGCCATAGACTATTAGATCTACAGATCTGATCACGCACAAAGGAGATCTCGACCGATCAGTAGATCCGCCTTATTCAGATCTAGATCTGCATCATAACCCAAACACTGTATTCCAGATCTAGCACTTTATCAGATGTTCAATTAATCAGAAGATGCCTTGCCAAATGATCTCCTTCCTCTTTTATAGCCTTAGGCCTTTCACAATACCACGGTCCAAAACCATAATAACACAATACTACGGACCCAATACTTGGGATCAACACTTTTGGATGCAATACCACGGACCAAAACCATAGGATCAAAAACTGTCGGATTAATACCATGAACCAACCATGAAAGTGCGTGAACTTTTCTCTTGCATGAAGGGAACTTTTCTCTGCATGAGAGTGCGTGAACTTTTCTCTATATGAAAGAAACTTTTCTTTGCATGAAAGTGCGTGAACTTTTCTCTACATGAAAGAAACTTTTCTCTGCATGAAAGTGCATGAACTTTTCTCTACATGAAAGAAACTTTTATCTTCATGAAAGTGCGTGAACTTTTCACCATATGAAAGAAACTTTTCTCTGCATGAAAGTGCGTGAACTTGAAAATAACTTTGCTGCACTATAATTTATCATCTGTGTGATTTTCCATCGAAGACAACACTTGTCTTATAATGCCAACAGCCTTGTCTATACAAGGAAGGTCCCAGAATAGAAACAAAAATAAGTCATCGAGTGGGAGATCTAAATCTCCAGGAAAACCTATAAAGGTGTGCTGGAAATGCGGAAAGGAAGGGCACTACAAAAGGGACTATAAATCTAAATCTCATGACAAATGAAAGGGATCTGATGATGCTCCTTTTGCAGAGGTAAAAACCACCTCAGATGAAGGTGGGGATGTGTACCTGGCTTCTTCAAGTACACATGTATATCATGAGGCATGGTTTATTAACTCAGGTGTATCCTTTCACTTCACTCCCCATAGAGAGTGGTTCTTTGAGTATGAGAAATATGATGGTGGTGATGTCTTCTTAGGGGATGATAGGAAGGGTAAAATTGTTGGTCATGGAAAAGCTAAGTTTAATTTGCAAGGTGGAAGGATTAGAACACTTCTGGGTGTTCTACATATTCGTACATTGGCTAGAAATCTAATTTTTGTAAGCAAACTGGATGATGTAGGTGTAAAAACAGTGTTCGAGAAGGAGATGGTTCAGGGAGCACTAGTATTGATGTGGGGAGTTTGGATTGGAATTCTATACAAGCTGCAAGGTAGAATTGTTATTGATGGGTGCAACAGTTCTGTGGTTCCTGAAAGTGGAGAAGAAAATATAGTGGTCTCTGGAGAAAAGACCATGCTATGGCATCAAACGCTTGGACATATTGGAGAGAAGGGCCTTCTAATACTTCATGGTAAAGGTATGGTAGAAGGTATGACTAATAGCTCATTGGATTTTGATTTCTATGAAAATTGTGTATATGGGAAGCAGAATCGGGTGATTTTCCCCTCTGGTGGTAAGAGGGCGAAACAAATATTAGAGCTTGTGCATAGTGATGTGTTTGGACCTGTGAAGGTTCCATCACTAGGTAAGTCTATGTAATATGTATCATTTATAGATGACTTCTCAAGGAATACGTGGATATATTTCCTTAAGAAGAAAGCTGAATTCTTTAATAGGTTTAAAGAATTTAAGGCTCTGGTGGAAATCTAGATAGAGAAGAAGATAAAGGTGCTGAGGAAAGATGACTGTGTAGAGTTTTGCAAGAAGGAATTTGAATAATTTTGTAAGAAGTGTGGTATAGCACGACATAATACTACTCCATACACACCTGAGAAAAATGGAGTTGCAGAAAGAATGAACAAGACATTGATGGAAAGGGCAAGAAGCATGCTCAGTGGTGCCGGGTTAGAACAAGAATTTTGGGCAGAGGAAGTGGAGACAACATGTTACCTGGTCAACAGATCACCTTCATCTGTGTTGGAGGATAAGACTCCACAAGAGGTATGGTCTAGTAAGAAACCCTCTCTTTCAAATCTAAGGGCATTTGGATGTGATGCATATGTACGTGTTCTAAAGGAGAAAAGAACAAAGTTGGATAGTAAATCTAAAAAGTGCATCCTTATTGGGTTTAAGGATGGCTTAAAGGCTATAAGATTTGGAACCCAGACACAGGGAAGGTTGTGTACAGCCGAGATGTGGTGTTTAGAAAGGTGAAACATGTTATTAAACATGAATTCCCATCAAAGGAACCTAAGGAGATAGAGTTTGAGCTAAAGGAGGAAGAATCAAACTATACAGCAAAAGAGGAATCAAAAGATGAAGAGCCACAAACTTTGGTTATGAGAAGTTCAGTTCGAGAAAGAAGGCAGCGAGAAAGGTATAGTTCCATCTGCTTTCTATTCAAATTTTTCTTTATCTATTACTGATGATGATCCCAGAATTGTGAAGGAATCATTAGATTCAGAGGATGGAAAACTCTGGAAAGAGGCCATGGTTGATGAAATGGAATCTTTGCACAAAAATGAGGCTTGGGATCTAGTGGAGTTGCAGGCTAGAAGGAAACCCATTGGTAGAAAATGGGTGTTCAAGAAGAATACAAATGCAGAAGGAAAGGTGGAGAAATACAAATCTCGGTTGGTAGCAAAAGATTATTCCTAGGTGTTGGGAATTGATTTTGGTGATATTTTTTCTCTTGTTGCCAAGGTAGATTCTATTAGATTACTTTTATCTGTTGTTGTTGCTTTTGATTTTGAGGTAGAATAGATGGATGTGAAGAAAACATTTCTTCATGGGGATCTGGAAGAAGAGATCTACATGAAACAACTAGAAGGCTTTGCGGTGAAAGGTAAGAAATAACTGGTATGTAAGTTAAAGAAGTCTCTGTATGGGTTAAAACAATCACCAAGGATGTGGTATCAAAAATTTGATACATTTATATGGGGACTTGGCTTCACCCGAAGAAAAGCAGATCACTGTGTGTATTTTAAATTAATTGGTGACTGTGTTATTTATTTGGTCTTGTATGTGGATGATATGTTGCTGGTTGGAAATGACAATGAAATTATCCAAGATTTGAAGACCCAATTGTCCTCCAAATTCGACATGAATGATATTGGTGCTACAAACTATATTTTGGGCATGCAAATTAAAAGAGATCAGGCAAAGAGGAAGCTCTGGTTAAACCAAAGGAAGTATGTCGAGACAATACTGCAGAGGTTTAATATGCAGGATAGTAAACCGGTGAAGGTTCCTATTCTTGTAGGTGTGAAGTTATCTACTAAATAGTGTCCCAAGACACAAGAAGATGAAGAGGACATGTCCCATGTTCCATATGCAAGTGCAGTCGATAGCTTGATGTATGCGATGGTATGTACTAGACTGGACATTACACATGAAGTGGTAGTAATGAACACGTTTATGTCAAAACCAGGGAAGGAGCACTGGACAGCAGTGAAGCGGGTTTTTAGGTATTAGCGTGGCACTAGTGATTATGGTTTGTGCTACCAAGGAAGACCAAGATTGGACAGAGTATTCGATATTTATGGCTTTGTTTATGCAGACTGGGTTGGAGATATGGATCATAGAAGATCTACAAGTGGGTATGTGTTTAACCTATTTAGAAGTGCAATCAGTTGGATGAATAAGAAATAATCTGTAGTGGCATTATCAACTACAGAGATAGAATACATCGTAGCCACTCATGCAAGCAAGGAAGCAATTTGGTTGTAGAGATTGTGTTCAAGTATGGAGTTAGTACAGGGAGCTATAAGGATAGACTGTGATAGCGAAAGTTCAATTTTCTTAGAAAAGAATCCTGCTTACCATTCAAAGACAAAGCATATTGATGTTCAATATCACTTTGTGAGGGATATGATAGAAGGAAAAAAGGTGTTGCTGGTAAAGGTGGACATTTTGAAGAATATTGCAGATGCATTAACAAAATCTGTGAGCTATGAGAAGTTGTCTTGGTGTGGAGAAACAATGGGCATTGTAGGGATGGATAAATGAGTAAGTTTTCCTATGCCCCCCTATGGAAAGAAAAAAACAAGTAGGATAATGTTGGGTTGTGTTATATTCTTTCCATGACTAACTGGCCTAGTTAACCGAGGGGTTAGAGGGGTGGCGGAGCCCCCCCTTTGTTGTGCCGATTGTGTAATGGGGACTGGAAATCCCCCATGTACAAGGGGGTTTGAGGGGGGTGGTTATCCCCCCTCTACGGGGTTCGGGATAGCACCTCAAGGAAATTTTTTTGGGACCCTATATTAGGTGGACGAACCTACCTATGGTTTTGTGCATGGTTTTCGCACATGGTTTTGGGCGCAATGGTTTTTGGTCCATGGTATTGGATGCTTCGGCATGGATATATATGTATTGCAACATTGAAAGGAACATAATGAAAATTCAAGCTGGTAGTCCCGGTTTTGGGATCTAGGGGAAAAACGATGGGTATATGTGTTTTATGTGTTACGCTCTCGCATTGTTTTTTTTTTGGTTCTTAGAATTTGTATGCAAGTAATTTCTGTACGAGGTTAAAAGCTACATTTCTTATATATCATCTACCATCAAACATCAAAACATGATCATATCAAATAAAATAATCAATAGGACTGAAAGAGGAGTCAGTTCCACCCATCCAACGAAGAAAACAAAGAGTAGAGAAATTGATAAAAAACCGAAAAGAGCAAGCAACTTGGGCCCCTAGCCTGAAAAATAGTTATTTAGCGTCCAATCCACAATGAAACCACATAGATTCATGCAAGGAAATATTCAGCCATGGACACTGAGCTTAAGTATATTTTGAATTTTTGGCATATTCTGGATCCAATGGATATGACCAAGGTCAACTATTCGCCAAATTCTGAAAATATGGAATCGAATTAAAGATGTCGAGCAATGAAAAGGTCATGAAAAAAAGCATAAGTGAGGAGTCTCAAAACCTTCTCATTCACAGTCATGACCCAGCATCATTTATATGTGTCTCTGTAAACAAGAATGACCACAAAAACCATAGGATATATAGACCCCCATGCATAGCAACAATACAAACTCTTAACGATTCTGACTCTTTGTTAGGATCCAACCCTAACCCCTCTATTTATGTAATAGGGTCGAGTCATAGTTATAGTTAGTCAAAGATTCAATAAAGCCCGTACTAATAATTGTAAGTGGTTGACCCACATTTAAGAAAGGGACCACAGTTAGTTGAAAACAGGCCATGGTATTAGATAGATGGTATTGAGAGAACCATGGTAATGACCCATGGTATTGTATGTAAGAACCCTATATAAAGGATAGAGACTCCCCATTGGGAGATATGGAGTCTTATTTTGTAATCAAGCTCTGCTCTGCTAGAGGTTTCCCCCTCGAAGAGGTAAGTGAACATTTCTTTCATCTCTGAATAATAAAATACTTACTTTTTTTCTTGTTTTGTTTTGTGTTCTGGGTTGTATTTCTTCGCATATTTGGTATTCTGGAATTTCTCATAGATCAAGAGCATAACAAGTGGTATCATAACAATTTCCAAGGCCAGTGGATACCTCCATTTTTGGTTGAACTTTTTTTAGCCTAGAGACATGTTTCGATGTCTTTAAACCATGGGATTTGTTGTTGAGCACATAAACCTGTGGATTTGGGGAGGCATGCACGGAGGAAATACAAGAGGTGGTCATGCTTGTTGGACTCCCTTGTAACCCATGTGGGTACCCCTTCGAGTAGTAGCACATTAGACAGAACCGCGCAAGGACTGCCTTCCACGTACCCTATGGGTATTTTAGAAGCCCCTATGCTCACCTGAAACCTCGCCTTAGATAAGCCATCAGCCATCTTGCTTGTAGGTTTTTACCCCATACATAAATTACCTACATACGAATTCTAAAACACAGAAAAATAAAAAATGCGAGAGAATAACACATAAAACACATATATATAGAGATTTTCCCATTGGATCCCAAAACTGGGATTACCAGCTTGATTTTTTAATTATTGTCCTTTCAATGTTACAATACATATTTATACATGCCAAAGCATCCAATACCACGAACCAAAAACCATCGCGTCCAATACCATGGACCGAAAACCATTGCGTCCAAAAAACATGTGCGAAAATCATGCACAAAACCATAGGTGGGTCTGCCCAACCTAACATAGGGTCCAAACCCAAAATTTTCTAGGGCGCTGCCTCGGACCCCATAATGTGGGGTTACCAGTGCCCTTCAAACCCCCTGTGAACTACATGGAAAGAATATAACACAACCCAACATTCTCCCACTTGTTGTTTTCTTTCCATAGGGGGCCACAAGAGATCTTAGTCATTTTCCCAGCCCTGAAATGCCCATTGTCTCTCTACACCAAGAGAACTTCTCAGAGCTCACAGATTTTGTCAATGCATCTGTAGTATTCTTCAAAGTGTCCACCTTTACCAGCAACACCCTTTTTTCTTCTATCATATCCCTCACAAAGTGATACTGAACATCAATGTGCTTTGTCTTTGACTGATATGCAGGGTTCTTTGCCAAGAAAATTGCACTTTGGTTGTCATAGTCTATCCTTATAGCTTCATGTACTAACCCCATACTTGAACACAATCTCTGCAACCAAACTACTTCCTTACTTGCATGAGTGGCTGCCATGTATTCTGCCTCTGTAGTTGATAGTGCCACTACAAATTGCTTCTTACTCATCCAACTGACTGCACCTCCAAATAGGTTAAACACATACGCACTTGTAGATCTTCTCTGATCCAGATCTCCAGCCCAGTCTGCATCAACAAAGCCATGAATATCCAACACTCTGTCCAATCCTGGTCTTCCTTGGTAGCACAGACCACAATCACTAGTGGCACGCAAATACCTGAAAACCAGCTTCACTGTTGTCCAATGCTCCTTTCCTAGTTTTTACATAAACCTGCTCAATACTCCCACTGCACGTGAAATGTCTAGTCTAGTACAGACCATTGCATACATCAGGCTACCAACTGCACTTGCATATGGAACACGGGACATATCTTCTTCCTCTTCTTGTGTCTTGGGACATTGTTCAGTAGATAACCTCACACCTACAGGGATAGTAACCTTCACCGGTTTACTATCTTGCATATTAAACCTCTGCAATATTGTCTTGACATACTTCCTATGCTTTAACCAGAGCTTCCTCTTTGCCTGATCTCTTTTAATTTCCATGCCCAAAATATAGTTTGCAGCACCAAGATCTTTCATGTCGAATTTGGAGGACAATTGGGTCTTCAAATCCTGGATAATTTCTTTGTCATTTTCAACCAACAACATATCATCTACATACAAGACCAGATAAATAACATGGTCACCAATTAATTTAAAATACACACAGTGATCTACTTTGCTTCTATTGAAGCCAAGTCCCCATATAAATGTATCAAATTTCTGATACCACATCCTTGGTGACTGTTTTAACCCATATAGAGACTTCTTTAACTTGCATACCAGTTCTTTCTTACCCTTTGCCACAAAGCCTTCAGGTTGCTTCATGTAGATTTCCTCTTCCAGATCCCCATGAAGAAATGTTGTCTTCACATCTATCTGTTCTACCTCAAAATCAAAAGCAGCAACAACAAATAAAAGTAATCTAATAAAAGTTACCTCGGCAATAGGAGAAAAAATATCACCAAAATCAATTCTCGACACCTAGGAATAACCTTTTGCTACCAACCAAGCTTTGTATTTCTCCATTTTTCCTTTTACATTTGTCTTCTTTTTGAACACCCATTTGCTTCCAATGGGTTTCCTTCCAGCCGACAACTCCACCAGATCCCAAGCCTCATTTTTGTGCAAAGATGCCATTTCATCAATCATGGCCTATTTCCAGAGTTTTCCATCCTCTGAATCTATTGCTTCCTTCACAGTTCTGGGATCATTGTCAGTAATAGATAAAGCAAAATTTGAACAAAAAGTAGATGGAGTATACCTTTCAGGCTGCCTTCTTTCTCGAATTGATCTTCTCACAGCCAGAGTTTGTGGCTCTTCATCTTTTGATTCCTCCTCTGTTGTAGAGTCTGATTCTTCCTCCTTTAGCTCAAACTCTATCTTCTCAAGTTTCTTTCGTTGGACTTCATGTTTAATAACATCTTTCACCTCTTTGAACACCACATCTCGGCTGTACACAACCTTCCATGTGACTGGTTTCCAAAGCTTATAACCCTTTAAACCATCCTTATACCCAATAAAGATGCACTTTTCAGATTTACTATCCAACTTGGTTCATTTCTCCTTTGGAACATGTACATATGCATCACATCCAAATACCCTCAGATGTAAAAGAGAGGGTTTCTTACCAGTCCATACCTCTTGTGGAGTCTTATCCTCCAACACTGATGAAGGTGACCTGTTGACCAGGTAACATGCAGTATCCACCGCCTCTGCCTTGAATTCCTGTCCTAACCTGGCACCACTAAGCATGATTCTTGCGCTTTCCATCAATGTCTTATCCATTCTTTCTATAACTCCATTTTGTTGAGGTGTATATGGAGTAGTCTTCTGCCGTGCTATACCACACTTCTTATATAATTCTTCAAATTCCTTACTGCAAAACACTCCACCATTATCTGTCCTCAGCACCTTTATCTTCTTCTCTGTCTAGTTTTCCACCAGAGCTTTAAATTCTTTAAACCTGTCAAAGACTTCAGATTTCTTCTTAAGGAAATATATCCATGTATTCCTTGAGAAGTCGTTTATAAATGATACATAGTACATAGACTTACCTAATGATGGAACCTTCACAGGTCCAAACACATCATTGTGCACAAGTTATAATATCTGTTTCACCCTCTTACTACCAGAGGGGAAACTCACTCAATTTTGCTTCCCATATACACAATTTTCACAGAAATGAAAATCTAGAGAGCTATTACTCATACCTTCTACCATACCTTTACCATGAAGTATCCGAAGGCCCTTTTCTCCAATATGTCCAAGCCTTTGATGCCACAGCATGGTCCTCTCTCTAGAGACGACTAGATTTTCTGCTCCACTTTTAGGAACCATAGAATTGTTGCACCCATCAACAACAATGCTACCTTGCAGCCTGTACAGAGTTCCAGTCCGAACTCCTCGAATCAATACCAGTGCTCCCTGAACCATCTTGCAGGTATCCTTCTCGAACACTGTTTTTACACCTGCATCATCCAACTTGCTAACAGAAATCTAATTTTTGGCTAATGCAGGAATATATAGAACACCTGGAAGTGTTCTAACCCTTCCACCTTGCAACTTCAACTTTACTTTTCCATGACCAATGATTCTAGCCTTCCTGTGATCCCCCAAGAAGACATCACCACCATCATATTTCTCATACTTGTAGAACCACTCTCTATGGGGAGTGAAGTGAAAGGATGCACTTGAGTCATTCAACCATGCCTCATGATCTACATGTGTACTTGAAGAAGCCAAGTACACATCCCCACCTTCATCTGAGGTGGTTTTCGCCTCTATAGAAGGAGCATCATCAGATCCATTTCCTTTATCAGGAGCTTTAGATTTACAGTCCCTTTTGAATTTCCCTTCCTTTCCACATTTCTAGCACACCACCTTTACAGGATTTCCTGGAGATTTAGATCTCCCTCTAGATTTAGATATCCCACTCAATGACTTATTTTTGTTTCTATTCTGGGACCATCCTCATACAGACAAGGCATCACCATTCTGGCTCTCCATATTTTTCCGTCTCATCTCCTCCGTCAGCAAGGATGAGACTATTTCATCAAAATGCAAGGCAGTTGCATTGTTACCTATTGCAATAACCAGACTATCCCACGAATCTGGTAGAGAACACAACAAACTGATGTACTTATCTTCATCTGAAATTTTAATATCAACAGATGGTAACTGAATTACCATAGTATTAAACACATTCAGATGCTTTGTCACCAAGTCTCCATCTTTCATCTTCAGGTTATACAACTTTTTCCGCAGGAACAGTTTATTCACCAGAGACTTAGATTGGTACGAAGTCCCTAACTTGTCCCACAAAGCCTTTATCGTAGCTTCCCTTGATACATTCAGCAATATTAAATCTGAGACACACAATCGTATTGTGCTCTTTGCCTTCCGTTCCAACTTCTTCCATTCTTCATCGGTCACTCTTGTTGGTTTAGTACCTGGATCTACCGTGATCTACTGATCTTTATCCACCAACAAATCCTCCATCTTGAGTTTCCACGACTCAAAACTCTGACCATTAAATTTCTCGATCTCTATCTTCCCACCACTCGCCATCTTCTTTCACCACCAGAATTGATCTCGCAGACCTCCCATTGAACAGGGTCTACCATAGGCCCCAGCGAAACCCCTCAGTAACAAAGGCGTCCCCTTGAAGCCAAAAATAGCTCTGATACCAAATGTAGGTTTTTATCCCGTACAGAAATTACTTGCATACGAATTCTAAAACACAGAAAAATAAACAATGTGAGAGCATAACACATAAAACACATATACACAGAGATTTTCCCACTAGATCCCAAAACTGGGACTACTAGCTTGATTTTTTCATTATTGTCCTTTCAATGTTACAATACATATTTATACATGTCGAAGCATCTAATACCATGGACCGAAAACCATTGCATCCAATACCATGGACTGAAAACCATCGCGTCCAAAAAACATGTGCGAAAACCATGCACAAAACCATAGGTGGGTTCACCCAACCTAACATAGGGTCCAAAACCAAAATTTTCTGGGGCGCTGCCCCAGACCCCAGAAAGTGGGGTTACGGGTGCCCTTCAAACCCCCTGTTAACTATGTGGAAAGAATATAACACAATCCAACATTGCTGCTACAATACACTGAGAACAACACTTGGGGAAATTACTCGCGCATATGATAGGGTAGTCGGGTAGTACGGCTAAGGGTACAGTTGATCCTCCTTAGTTAGTGCCCTGAAATATTGGGCTGAGTACTATTATTGGACACTTATGTATATTGCGATCTATAGCACCTGACACTCCTTTGTGACCATAGTTCCCTTGACTCTCTAAGGATCACCCATTATCTTATTTGCCATATCAGATCGACCAGTGGGGTTCTACTTCTGAAGTACGATTCAGATCTAGTAGTTGGGGTTTTGTCACCGCCACAACAATCAGATCCACCAGTTGAGGTTTTACAGCCACATTAACATTCAGATCTAGCAGTTGGGGTTCTGTAGCCATCACAGTCCAACTCACATTCAGCCATTGGGGTTTCGTAGGAAGATCTGACCATCTGTGTAGTGAGTCTTGTGGCTCATATAGTTTGGGCTGATTTTCGCAGGACATTGGGCAGGATCAAGTTTTCTGGAATTTGGCCACTGTAGTATTGATCAATGGGGAGGGACGCTTAGAAGAGATTTAGCCCATACGATTCAGGATGACGCACTGATCGCAGTGGTACCATTCACTTTTCAGCTTCAATTTTTGCGTAGTCCCAATTTTTTTCAAAGTGACAACAATTAACCAAGATATGTGTATGGTAGAAACTAGAGCTCAAGCCATGGCCAATGAGAAGATCAAGCGCCTTGAAAAATAGTTGGATTCTTTGAAGGACCTAGCGGACCAGATACAAAAATTCATGGATCAATTCAAAGTGGGCATGTCGGCGTTGCATCTAGAGGCACATGGTCTTAATAAAGAACTTGAAGGAGAATCTAGCCATCATATTCACTTCCATGGAAATCACCAACATTCCCACCCTCGGCCTCCCAAGCTGGACATGTATAAATTTGATGGCTCTAATCCGACAGTATGGGTAGCACAAATGGAACAATATTTCCTTTTGAATGATATCCAAGATGATCAAACTAAACTATGTGTGGGAGCCCTTTACTTGGACCAAGAGAGATGGCAACGGTGGCAGTGGCATCGGAAATTCTATCTCGGGAACATAACTTGGTAGGTGTTCTCAAAATCTCTTTGTGACCGCTTTGACAGAGACAATAATTTTTTGGGTCGTCTTACTAAGCTCCGACAGACAGGAATAGTAAAAAAATACATTGCAACCTTTGAGACATTGGCCATCTACATAGAAGGTCTAGGAGATTAATTCTACTTGGAATGTTTATAAGTAGTCTCAAAGAATCCATTCGAGCACATGTCCTAATGCACCACAAACCTACATGGATAGATGCTTGCAACAAGGCTATTGAAGTGGAATGTGCTTTAGTTGTCCAGTATTCTCATCCAAATTTCATAGCCAAGGGACGCACCACCCAGGCTCAAGGCCTTACACAAACACTTAAGGTTCAAAATATGTCTCCAATAGAAATGGCTGAAAGAAGAAAACAAAGATTGTGCTACTATTGTGATGACAAATACTCCCTGGGGCATAAATGAAAGGAACTCAAATTCTTTCAAATTGATGTTACCGATCACAACTCATCTGAGGAAGCCCCACCCCTTGAGGGACCAGAGGACAAAATTGAGAAAAGCCAGCAAGAAAATGAGCTCCCAGCTATGCCAGAGTAATCAATTATCTCACTACATGCTTTGGCGGGCATTTCTGTGCCCAAAACTCTCAAATTCAAAGGCTTTGTTAAACATTTCCATGTAATAGTATTGATTGATAGTGGCAGCACTCATAATTTTATCTATCAGTGAATCGTCGAAGCCATCATTGTTTTGTCATGGCAGTCTCTAAGTGCCAGGTCTAGATTGCTGATGGGGGGACAATGAAATGTGAAGGCCGCTGTGAAAATAACAAAATACAGATGGGAGACTACCACCTAAAGACCCACATGTTTGTGATTAACAAGGGTGGTTATGACATTGTCTTGGGTGCTGAATGGCTTCTCACACTAGGCCCAATCACAATGGATTTCCAGGAGTTATATATCAGCGTTAAGCAGAATGACCACATGCATATGCTCCGTGGACTCTAGGCAAGTGCTCTTTTTATCATTATCTCGCATCAAATGGACAAATTGTAAAAAAAGAGCCATCATGGAGTTGCACCTAGTTTAATGCCATCCAAGAGATAGAGCCAACTACTCCTCATATTCATCCTGAGATGCAATAGGCCTTAAACAACCACCAGCAAGTATTTGAAAAACCTAAATAACTTCCACCCTCTAGAGGGGAACATGATCATAGAATTACTTTGGTCCCAGGGGCACAACCACCGAATGTGCACCCATATCGATATCATTTCGCCAAAAAGAATGAAATTGAAAAAATCATCAAGGAACTCCTTGAAGTCGATGTTATTCCTCCTAGCATCAGTCCTTATTCATCACAAGTGGTCATGGTGGTCAACAAAGATGGGGAATGACACGTGTCTAGACTTCCAGGCCCTCAACAAGCTCACTGTCAAAGACAAATTCCCTATCTCGGTTGTTGACGAGTTGCTTGATGAACTACATGGTGCCCAATTCTTTACTAAGCTAGATCTTAACTCGGGCTATCACCAAATATGCATGAAAGAAGTAAACATTCCCAAGACTTCTTTCCGAACTCATGACAGCCACTATGAATTATTGGTCATGCCATTTGGTCTCTATAATGCCCCATCCACTTTCTAAAGCCTCATGAATCACCTACTGAAACCATATCTCAGAAAATTTGTCCCCGTTTTCTTTGATGACATTCTCATCTACAACTTAACTTGGGAAAACATCTTAAGCATGTAGACCTTCTCTTGCAACTGCTCCAAACTCACAATTTATTTGTCAAATTGTCTAAGTGCTCTTTTAGCATGAAATAAGTCGAGTATTTGGAACACATTGTGAGTCGTAAAGGTGTTCGGGTGGATCCCAAAAAGATACAGGAAATGCAAGATTGGCCCCAACTAGAAACATTAAAGAGTTTGAGGGGATTCTTGGATCTCACTGGCTACTATCGCAAATTTGTCTGCAACTATGGTCACATTACTAGACCCCTCACTAACCTTCTCAAGAAAAATTCATTCCTCTAGACTAATATAGCACAACATGCGTTTATGGCTCTCAAATAGGCCATGTGTTCCACTCCTGTATTGGCACTGCCCGACTTCACAAAATATTTTGTGATTCAATGTGATGCTTTAGGTACTGGTATTGGTGATGTTTTAATGTAGGAAGGTCGACCCTTGGCTTTCACTAGCCAACAACTAAGTGGGAAACATCTGGGACACTCTACCTATGAGAAGGAGGTGATGGCCATCTTACATGTAGTAGATATCTGGCGACCATACTTATTGGGGCGTCATTTCCAAATCCACACAGACCATCAAAGCCTCAAATATTTTTTGGAGCAACGTCTATCCTCACCCCAACAAAATAATTGGCTAGCCAAAATGTTGGGATATGATTATGAGATAATTTACAAAAAAGGGCATGACAATGTAGTAGCGGATACTTTATCATGCCAATTTGAGGATAAAAGCACCTTGCTATCAATTTCTTTTCCCATACCATATTGGATTGAAGAAGCCTTCAATGAATTGTTTTCACACCCCTCTTTCTCCCAACTCATTAATAACTTAAGAGCAAATCCTAATACCTCAGTTGGCTACTCTTGGAAGGATGAGATTCTTTGCTACAAGGATAGAGTAGTTATATTGCCGACATCCAACCTCAAAACATGCATCTTGGTAGAGTTACACTCATCTCCCATTTCAGGCCATGCAAGCTTTCAGAAGATTTATGCTCACACTTGTCGTTCTTTCTTTTGGACTAGCATGAAAAATAATATTCTTACTTTTGTAGCTGAATGTGATGTGTGTCAATGCCACAAAGGAGAAACAATCAAGTTACCAAGCACCTTACAGCCATTTCCAATCCTTGCCTCCATCTGGATGGATGTTTCTATGGATTTCATTACAGGTCTCCCGAAGTCAGGTAACAAATTAGTCATCATGGTGGTTGTGGACATAATTTCTAAATATGCTCATTTTTGCTCTCTACACGACCCATTTACCCCCACTATGGTGGCTCAAGCTTCCATGGAATAGATCTTCAAACTGCATGGCATGTTCACTTCCATTGTGTCTGATCATGACCTGACTTTTGCTTGTAACTTTTGGCAAGAACTTTTCAAGCTGCAAGGCACCCAACTCCAACTAAGTACTTCCTATCATCCCCAAACTGATGGTCAAACTGAAGCAGTCAACAAATGTTTGGAGACATACCTAAGGTGTTTCACTTCAGAAAAGAAACATCAATGGGTACAATGGCTACCTTTAGCTGAATGGTGGTATAAAACTAACTATCATGAAGCCACCAAGATGACTCCATATGAAGCAGTGTATGGGAAACTCCTGCCTTCACCTATTTCTTATATCCCTGGATGCTCTAAGGTGCAAGAAGTGGATCAACTCCTACAGAACCTTGTAGCCATGCTAGCCCATCTCAAAGATAATCTCCATCAAGCTTAGAATCGAATGAAGCAACTTGCATACCAACATCATTCGGAGCACACATTTTAAGAATGGGATCAGGTATTCCTGCAATTACAACCATATAAGAAAACATCGCTGAAAGAAAAAGGCTGCCAAAAATTAGCTCCAAAATTCTATGGACCTTATCAAATACTTCAGCGCATTGGAGCAATAGCCTACAAGTTGGCCTTGCCACCAACTTCAAAAATCCATCCAGTCTTCCATGTATCATGCCTCAAGAAAGTGGTGGGGAACAATTGCAGAATTCAAACCAGTCTACCTAAATTGGATGAAGAAGGTTCACTCTGGCTCCAACCTGAACATGTCCTCGATACGTGATAATAACATCTGCGCAGCCGCATGATTAAGGAAGTCCTTCAAGTCAAAAGCCACCTCTCCAGAAGATGTGACCTGAGAACTGACCACTACTCTTCAGCAGCTTCAGCATTGAGGACAAGGTTGCTTTTGATGGGGTAGGGCATGTTAGGGTCCAGCTCTAACCTCTCTATTTATGTAATAGGGTCAAGTTATGGTTATAGTTAGTCAAAGAGTCAATAAAGCACGTATTAATAATTGTAAGTGGTTGACCCACATTTAAGAAAGGGACCATAATTAGTTGCAAACGGGTTATGGTATTAGATAGATGGTATTGAGAGAACCATGGTAATGACCCATGGTATTGTATGTATGAATCCTATATAAAGGATAGAGACTCCCCATTGAGAGATATCGAGTCTTATTTTGTAATCGACCTCTGCTTTATTAGAGGTTGCCCCCTCGAAAAGGCAGCTGAACATTGCTTTCATCTCTAAATAATAAAATACTTGTTGGTTTCTCATTTTGTTTTGTTTTCTAGGTTGTATTTCTTTGCATATTTGGTATTCTAGAATTTCTCGCAGGTCAAGAGCATAACATTCTCACTTACTCTTTATTTTCAAACTAGAATAACAATCAATTTCATTTATGGTCGCTTTATGCTTATTGAAATCATGATAACTCTTTCTTGTCCAATCTTATTCTCCCTTTTATTTTCAACTCTCATCGGCTTTCAAAATAACTTTTTTGGCTTTTCAGATGACTACGAAATAACTTTCGAAATAGCTTAAAAGTGAAACGTTTCATTTTCTTGTTGTATCATTGACCAGAGGATACCTGTTATTTTAAAGAGAATAGAAAGTATGCACAAATGAAGAATTCATTAACTACCTTCTACCACTCGCAAATGTTGTACACATCAAACATGTGCAAGTGAATTTCTACTTTGCTGTGTTCAAAGGCCCTTGTTGATCAATCGCTCACAACCCCTGTGGCTACAACAATGTATTGAAAACCTCCTTTGCAAGCCCAAAGCCTTTAAGAAAATCCGAGAGTGGAACACAACTCTTTGTGACATCCATGATCAACTTCGAACCGACTTCTATATATTTTGGTGCTCAACGGATTTTGTCCATGACATCACAACAGGCATGTGCATTACTTCAGGACAAACCTGACACTGGATTGATCGGGTTGGAAATTAAATTCGTCGAGACACAACTACTGAGTTGGGTTTCAGAACATCCCAATGTTCACGTAGTTGGTGAGTGCAGTATGGGAAAAACAACGTTGCTTAAAAAAGTCTACAACACCTACAAGGTTAGTAATGTTTTTTATCATGCGATTTGGGTTACAATTGCTCAATTTCCAATTTTGCAAATACAAAATGATATTTCTTTTGCAATTAATTTTGATGTGAACACTTGTTCCATTGATATGGGGAAGATGAAATTGCGTGCATATCTAAAGACCAAGAAATTCCTTCTGGTTTTAGACATATGGAGGGCACTCTCTCTGAAAGAATTATTGGAAAGGCAGAGAAGACAAAACATAAATTTCCTAAAACACATGAGCTGCATCTCTTCTATTGATCACATAAAACTTGATTCCTACAATAAACGTAGTGAAGGGTATTTAACCTTTTCGACTAGCGAATTGCCTAAAGTATATTGACATGCAACCACACACTAAAAGTCGTCTATCACTTAACTCGACTTGACTCAACACTCCAACAGTCAACCCTCAACACTTAGTTAAATGACTCTAATTTTAGCTAACTCCACACGTGGGAGTAATTACAATTTCTAACACTTGCCCTTAATTACGACGTATGAATCAACATGACTCAACTATGCTTGCTAGGCTTACAATAGAAATTGACTCAATTATCACTGAAACATGCCTGTTGATCTATGTCTCAGCTAGGTTTAGAATGAATCAAGAATTTCACAATTTTGAATTTTCTTTTTCTCTTCTTCCAAATTTTAAATCCTCGAAATTGCTTCATTCTTTGTTGCATTTTCTTGTTGTAGGCTGCATATTCCATTACTTGTAGTTGTTGCAATTTTTCTTTGAATTTTCTTGAATTTGTGTTGAAACACAATTTGATCTTGTCTACTACATCTTTCTCTTCAAATATTCATTCAACCATGGACTGCTACCACAACATTGCATCTTCAAACTGTCTTATTTTCTCTCCTTCTTGTGCTTATATTGCTGGCTTTCTTTCTGACATATTTCTGGATAGTTGAATCTTATCTCTTCTTGACTCCATTACTGAAAAATGGTTTCAATGCACCCATCTTTGTCTTCAGAAACATCCATATCATTCTTTTCACTTTCATCATCAGGTACTATTGTTTTTTTTCTATAATCTGCACACTCAAGAGCATCATTATAAAAATATTTAATTAGAAAACATTTCAAATTTTCTTCACGTCAAATGAACTTCTCATATGAACCTTGACGTCATATTAAACTTGACTTAATAACTTACTCCTTTGAAATGTTAACACATTCATCACACTAACACATGCTTTTGATTAATACAAATGCGTTCTAACACCCCTCACGAAAGAAAAGTCCCGTGTTAGTCTTGTAACATCGTGTAGTTACCTTTGATCTGCGTGCATGCAAAAGCGAGAAGTCTGTGATTATTAACGCAGTTATCTGCTGAGACCTTGTGCGTTTTAACTCCTTGTATACAACCTACCAGGTGCATTATAGCATTCACGACGAGAAAAAATATATTTCTCTCCTCTAGCACGGACGGATGCTAATCCGTTCTCCGTGGTATTTTGTAACCTCGCTTTGATACCAATTTGTTGGACAGGTAGAGGAGACAAAACATAAATTTCCTAAAACACGAGCTGCAGCTCTTCTATTGATCACGCAAAACTTGATTAATACAATGAACCCAGTGAAAGATATTTAACATTTTCAACTAGTGACTCGCCTAAAATATCTTGACATGCAACCACACACTAAAAGTCGTCTATCACTTAACTCAACGTAATTAAATACTCCAACACTCAACCCTTAACACTTAGTTAACTGGCTCTCTAATTTTAGCTAACTTCACATGCGGGAGTCATTACAATTACAAACACTTCTCCTTGATTACCACTGTATGAATCAACATGATTCAACTATGTCTACTATGATTACAATAGAAATTGACTCAATTATCACTGAAACATACCTGCTGGTCTATGTCTCAGCTAGGTTTACAACGACTCAAGACTTTCACAATTTTGCATTTTCTTTTTCTCTTTTTCCAAATTTTACATCTTCGAAACTGCTTCATTTTCTGTTGTGTTTTTTTGTTGTAGGCTCCATATTCCTTTACTTGTAGTTGCTGCAATTTTTCTTTGCATTTTCTTGAATTTGTGATGAAACACAATTTGATTTTGTCTACTACATCTTCCTCTTCAAATATTCGTTCAACCATGGACAGCTGCCACAACATTGCAATTTCAAAATGTCTTATTTTCTCTCTTCCTGCTTCATATTCCTCACTTTCTTTCTGTCATATGTGTGGGTAGTTGAATCATATCTCTTTTTGACTCTCTTCTTGACTCCATTGCTCAAAAATAATTTCAATGCACTCATCTTTGTATTCAGAAACATCCATGTCATTCTTTTCACTCTCATATATTGTTGTTTTTTTCTACAATCTACACACTCAAGATCATCATTATAAAAATATTTAATTAAATAACTTTTCAAATTTTCTTCATGTTATATGAACTTCTCATATGAACCTTCACGTCATATGAAACTTGACTTAATAACTTATTCCTTTGAAATGTTAACAAATTGTTCACACTAACGCGTGCTTTTGATTAATACCAATGCGTGCTAACGCCCCTCACGAAGGCAAAGTCCCGCGTTAGTCTTGTAACGTTGTGTAGTTACCTTTGATCTGCGTGCAATGCAAAAGCAGGAAGTCTGTGATTGTTAACGCGGTTATCTGCTAAGCCCTTGTGCGTTTTAACACCTTGTATACAACCTACAAGGTGCGTTATAGCATTAAACACGAGAAAAAATATATTTCTCTCCTCTCACACGGACTGCTGCTAATCTATTCTTAGTAGCTTTTTGTAACTTCGCTCTGATACCAATTTGTTGGAAAGATAGAGGAGACAAAACATAAATTTCGCAAAATACTAGCTGCAGCTCTTCTATTGATCACACAATGAACTTGGTGAAGGGTATTTAACATTTTCGACTAGCCACTCGCCTAAAATATCTTAACATGCACACTAAAAATTCTATCACTTACCTCGACTTGACTAAACACTCCAACCTTTTAACACTTAGTTAACTATCTTTCTAATTTTAGCTAAGTTAACTATCTTTCTAATTTTAGCTAACTCCGTATATAAGAGTAATTACAATTTCTAACGAGAATTGGACATGCAGTTTGGTAGAAACAAAGAGAGCAAACTTGCATTCATAACTTCAAATAGAGATCTGATTCGATAAATGAATGCAAAAAAAATTCAGGGCAATACTACCCTTACGAAGAGAGGAGGCGTGAGAGTTGTTACTAAAAGTAGCCTTCGAAGACGGCCATGTTCCAGGGAATATAGAGAATATTGCGGGAGAGGTGGCCAAGGAGTGTAAAGGATTGCCATTGGCACTAAAGGTAATAGGCTCAACAATTATGGGCACGCAACTGTGGATGAGTGGAAGCTTGCTTTAAAGCAATTGCAAAACGTGGATTTAAATTTTCCAATAACCCATCCTCGAATTAATGGAGAATTGTATCAGCGATTGAGATGGAGTTACGACAGTGTGCCCGATGCTAACGTGAAACTATTTTCTTTACCGCGCCATGTTTACTGAAGATGCTACTATACCAGTGGAAGCGATGGCGCAAATATGGATCACAGAAGGCCTAGTTAAAACCAAAGAAGATGCAGACTATGACTATGTCTTAAAGACGGGGGAGAGCTCTACAAAGCTACTTGTAATTCGCTGCTTATTCCACTTGGAACTTGAAGAGGGTGTTATCAGTGTCCATGATGTTCTCCATAATGAGGAGAATTGTGTATTGAGGGCACGTGAAAGTCTTCAACGTTTCCCTGACATCCCAGGTTCAGTAAATTGCAAGTGAATATCAGTTTTGGGAAATGATATTAAGTCTCTCCGCGCAAAGGAATTGAGATGTCCCAATCTGGTTTCTTTATACGTGGGAGAAATGAAGGATTGCAAGAAATTCCAGAAACATTTTTACTCAACCTCACCCCTTTGAGGGTATTAGACTTTCGTGGCACGACCATACGATCATAGTCGACATCATTGTGGCAATTGACACAGCTTGAATTTCTGCTTTTTTGGTTTCATTGAGATTGAACATATACCGGAAGAAATAGGTAATCTTTCATATCTTCAATTTTTGTATCTTAATTTCTGTAAAAATTTAAAATTGTTGCCTCCTAGAATAGGAGAACTTAAAAATATGAAGTATCTAAATCTTCACGGTTGTAATTCGACAGAAATCCCTGATGAGATTAGAAAGCTTCCGAATGATCTGATCGTGCGTGAAAACATCGATCAGAGGGAAGCGATTTGTGCCATTGAAAGTTATAAATATGTTTTTATCAAATGTGTTTTGGAACAGAGGGAAGCGTTGTGCCATTGAAAGTTATAAATATGTTTTTATCAAATGTGTTTCGAATATTAAGATCTCTTTCTTAAATTCATAAATTATTTATTAGGTAATATATGAATTTAAATTACTAGGTATTATTTATAATAACTCAGTGATCAAATCAGTAGTGAGGAAAATCATTTCTCACTGTTATGAGTGAATGCAGACTGAATCATCACTGTTATTCAAGGAAAACTATGCCACCTGAAATAACCCTTGGTGGTTTGTAATTGGGCAGACTTTCACTCTTGCAAGATACCCTCTAGATCTTGACCTTGAGCTTTTACCCAAACAAAAACAATTTTAAAGCATACTCTAGGCCGATTAAATTACTTATTATATGATACATATAATTTTTTTAATAATATATGTTTTTAAATTTTTGAAAAAAAATATAAGTACTTTTAAATGGCTAACCTTTGAGATAAAAAAATTGTGAAATGTTAAAATAAATATTAAAAATTAATCTTCGTGATTTTTTTTTAATAAAAATAAATAAAGTTATTCAAGAACCATTTAGAATTAATTAAAATTATTTAATTTTAATATAAAGCTTCTGAAATATAAACATTTTATTATTTTTTAAAGAGATAAATTATATTAAAATTATAAAGAATAAAGTAAAGATTAATTAAACCATCCAAATTATCAAAGAGAGAACAAAAAAGACGATTTAAAGGAGGAAAAAAAATTGATGAACTAAAGGAGAAAAAATAGTGGTGTTTGGGAAAATAATAATAAAAATGAGAGAATGCTTAATATGATGGGAGTTTATATAACCAAAAAAATGATGATATAAAGGATAAAAAAAATGATTTAAAGGAGAAAAATTAGTGATGTTTGGGAAAATAATAATAAAAAAATAAAAATAAAAATGAGAATGAGAATGTTTAATATGATGGGAGTTCATGAAGTTTGTATTCATGATTTTTTTTTAAAGCTTTTTTAATTTTTAAAATTTTTCATATTAGAGTTCATGTGTTGAGGTAAAAATGTTGGGTTTTTCAAGAAAATTAAATGTTTAAATTATGTTAGTTATATGTTGTTTTTCGTGACAAACTTTGAATGAGTTATTGGTTTGGTTTATGTGGGATTTGCCATAGAAGTAAGGAATTTGATAAAATTTTTGGTTAGATATATGCCAAATTTGTTTTCTTAGGATTCCAATAATTGTCTAATGGTTTTATAGCGTTTAAAAATATTATGATATTCCGTTGGGTCGAAATTTTAGAAATATGATGAGTAGTGTCGTAGATGTAGAGAAGAGAAATGAAAGCTAAATGTACATAAGAGGGAAAATGTTTTACTTTTAAAATGGAAACTTGAGTGGAACGAATTTTGAGAGGTTAGATACCTATTGGCCATTATGGTGTTTTTAAGGCATGTTTTTTTCTTTCTAAGGAAATGAGGTGTTGATATTCAAATCGACTAAGTGAGGCATGTTTTTTTCTTTCTAAGGAAATGAGGTGTTCATATTCAAATCGACTAAGTGACTGGATTTTTTAGAATAATATATTTTTTGGGTCTAGTGATAGTGAAAATCGGCATGAAGGTATGAATTGGTATGAATCTTTTTCTTATAAATTTGGTGCGTGGAGGTGCTATCAGGAAGATGGAATATTAGAACATCTAAAAGGGTAACACAATTTTTTGTTTTTCTTTTGAATTTCAATAATAGATTAAATATCGGGAGAAATGCACTAAGATGGTTAAACAAAGAAATCGAAGAAGGATGGCCATGAGGCCAAAAGATGAAGGTATCATAGATAAATTGAAATCAACATTTAGGCTTAATGAATGTTGTTTAAGGCTAAAATCTCAAAATGTTCCATAAAAATATTAGCAACGACAAGGGATAAACAAGGGTCCATGGTTATACCATTTGTTTGGTCATTGCATATCCCTTTAAAGGTAAAGAAAAGGTGAGACAAATAACAAATAAATAATTTATTTCTACAAAAAAAAATTATAATATGATTTTCAATTTACAAGGCCTTTAAGACTTATGTACACTCCACGAACCCCCCACACCCTCTCTCACTAAACATATTATCTTTTTCTTATGGATTTTACTTGATTTTTCTCCCTTCACCTTTAATATAATTGAACCATTCAAGCCTTATCTTTAGTTCAATGAATGATAATCAAACATCCTCAAAGCAAGGCTACTTTTAATTTATGATACTCAAGGCCCAATTGGATGTACCTTTCACTTTGCTAAAGTTGTTTTGTCTTATGATTGCATGTCTTTCCCTAATTCATTCATATATATCTCCCTCCTAGGACTAGACAATGTCAACATAGTTCTTGGTTTGATTTAGATTATAAAAAGTCTTCATAAACTAAGTACCATATGAAGTACACAACCCTAACTAGTGTTATTTTAATCCAATTTTTTTTTTAGAATATTTCTCCTAGCTAAGAAACATTTTGTGCAATCTTTAATCCCTTTATTTTGTTTTCTTATTATTCTAGTTCACACAATGCACCTAACCAACCATGCATTCAAGATAGTTTAAGACCCTCTCTTTGCCACTTCTTACCTTAACATTTAATCCTTTATTCCATCCTTAAGCTTCAATCTAATTATTCATGTGATGGATTGAACCTCTATGTTGAATTTCTTGAATATCATCTTGAAGTATTACCATCTCATGTGGTAGACTTATTAAAATACATCGTTTCGCATGGAACCCAAAATCTTGGACATGCCACATTGTCCATCCAATTCGATATCTTGTAGGGAGACGCCACAATCATCTAAATGTGTCAATTCATGTTATACAAAAAATATATAAAGTTAGATTATTTAAGAAGATGAAGAAGTAAACATTCCTCTTGAATTGATTAAAGTAATGAACAATAATACCAACAACATAAAGATGTAATCAAAGAATTGATGGAAATGTAACAAAAGAGAAAAAAATCAATGTATTGATGAGTCACTTCAGAATTTTTGATCTTCTAACTCTCTAAGAAACACCTTGAAAAATGGTGTAATGATTGGATAGGCTTAATTGCATTGAGAACTAGAGGTAGATCAAATTTTTATAATCTAGAGAGCCCCTTCTACTGATTCTCACATACATTTATACATTCTTTAAGAACATTTGGGTGTCTTATCTACCATGTTTAGTAACAATATCGTTACATAATTGATTAGAAAACCTAAATACTTCTTGTTAGCTATCAACCAGAGGAATAAGAGGAAGAGACATGTGATGTCAAGTTGATGATGCTTTCTTGGTGTTTGTTGACTCTCCATGTTGTTTCCCAACATTTGTTAATTCATAATTGTTATTAGGCATGTAGGATAATCAAGAATCCTTATTGAAGGATGAATTATGTGATCGATTCAAGGAATGTGTGAATTAACTAAGTTAGGGATCAACTAGAAGGAATCAATGGTAAGTTTTGACCAAAGAGTTTACTAAGACTAAGTGATAGTTAAAGGATCCTAGTTGGGTCTTGGAACATATCAAACTTTTCCCTTAGTTCAAAATGGTCCCCATTTCCTACTTATACAGATGAGGAAAATTCCGTGCCAACTCAATGTTATTGTACCACTTTCCTTGGGATGGTAGTTGCTCTTATTGAGCCACATGGGATAGGGGAATCGTTATCATCCTCATATGGCACGCTTACTATCCAATTTTGTTTTGAATTGTAAGTTTATGCCAAACATGTATGTGGATGTATTTTTAATCTTTAGGAATATATAACTTGGTCTATTATAGCAAGGGTAGAAAATAGGGTCGAAGAAAATCCACATTGAGTATTGTATGGAAACGTAGGTATGGAAAAATGCTAAGCTTAAAGGAATTTTCCTCAAATTTCTCAAGAATGGTATAAGGATCATATCATAAAGGATTTAGTTTCCTATACAAGCCAGATAAACTTTCTTTATTCATATGTAATCTCGTTTGAATGAAGGAACAATATGGAGCTTGTCATGTCAAGCTATATATTTTTCACTATCTTGATGTGACATCTCTTATGCTTGTTTTTTAATATCACAATCCCTTTCTTTGAAATTGAGTGCCTTGTCAATTTATTATTTTTCATAGCCTATACCAAAAGAAATAGTTAGTCAATTGGCTAATTTGACAGAAAATGAAGGCTAAAATCCAAAATGAATTTGAAATTAAATATTGCTAATTGAATTGTATTGAACTCTATCATAGCTATGTTGGATACGTGGAGACTCTCATAAAAAGTTATATGATGTTTGTGGTTGTACATATGAAGAAAATGTACCATGATGTGATTCACCACTTTAGTCTTTCCATATGTGTGAGGCTGGAACACTGTCAACATAACATCAACTTGTTGCTAGAGTCTTCTCCAAAATATGTTGTAAAATATGGAGTCATGATTGCTGATTATAAAATTTAGTAAACCATATTTATTCCAAACATGCTCAAAGAAGAGTTGAGTTATTTTATAAGAAATTGTAGTTTTCCTGTAACTAGGTGTTAGGATAGACTTTTTAGGAAATTATTTGACCATTAGTATGAGTGAATAATGATGGTGCTTGGTGTTAGGATATATAGTCAATAAATCCATAAAAATGGATTCACATGTAGTTGATCTAGAATAGGAAAGGGTGTATACAAACCATCTTGGTGGTTTCATGGCTTGCTGATGGCACAAACCAGACATAAATTGATATAGATATCAACATAGAACTTGAGAGAAGCCTATTAGAACTAGTTATATAGTACCATAAAAGTCTTCAATATTCTTTTGTTTTATTGTGCATCATAGATAATCTTATGTCAATACTCACCTAAAGTTACATAAACCTGTATTATATTGCAAAGAAAGTTGTCCTTCAAGTGGTAGTGGATGTCAATCAACTAACCTATCTAGATTTGTTGACACGTTGTTGATAACTAAGAAGAAATAAATGTTATATTCATTCAACTAAGGCCAGCTGATGGATTCATATCCATGCATACTTAACACTTTGAGAAGGAAATTTACTGGTGGTTGAGCAAGGAAATGAATTGGCTCATTGTATTTTCCTCTCCAATGCTTAATTACCAACTAAAATAGTTGTAGGTAACTAATTCATTTGATTTTTCATGTATTTTATAACTTAGACAATGAGTAAGTGAATTGTAGAGGTTTTGGGTTTGTATGCATGACCATTTTTTTCCCTGAAAGTAACATATACATTGTATAAGTTCTTATCTAATGGAATGAAATTTTGTTTCATAATTCAAGTACTTATGAAAAATATCACTAAAAGTTTTTGAACATAATTGTTTGAATGCATTGGACAAAATATTATCATGAGATGTATTTTACCAATATGATACACATAAATGCACTATCTATGACCTTTATATTCATCTTTCACAAGGCCTATTGGATTTCCAATGTGTGTTCCTATTCACTTTGACTTCTCATGTTCCTTTTCAAATTAATAATACAAAATTTCACAACCATGATAGATTAGGCTTCCAAAACTACCCCCCTACCCTTCATATAAAGGGGTTTATCTGCATCCAAGAAAAGAGATAGAATATGGAAGTGGACATCTATTAATGGATAACAGTGATAACTGAATCTAGTGATATTGGGATGACCACATACCAAATGGCTAGCAAAAGTTGGCATCTTCTACTAAATGGTGTTTTAAGGATGACCACAATTTTCAGAACTTGTCTCTAAGGCCCAACAATTCACTCTAGAAAATATTTTTTTAGGATGATCACAAACTCTGAAAATCGGCTCTAAGGCTTAGCAACTCCTAGAAAATTTCCTAATTTAGCTAGAAGTTGATTTGTTTTGCTAATTAGAATTTCTCTCAAATGGTGGCCTAAAGATGACTTCAATTTGGTTTCTATAAAAATATATACTTTACTAAATAGTGGTTTAAGGGCGACCAAAAGTCAAATCACACATGATGTATGACTCTAAATCTACCTTGAGGTTGTAGCCTCTAGTGTGGTTGAGGCTCACTTGTTCCTGCTTCATTGATAGAATTTTGAAACTTGAAACCTGAGTATCAATCGTTTACATTATTCCCTATTGTTAGAAACAAGGTGAGTCTTGGCTCGAAAGAGTCATCAGGGAAAAGAACTTGGGTTCAAGCACAGGAGGCCAACATTGGTCCGTTGTAATCGCATTTTCACCTCATCCCGAAGGGCAAGGAGTCTCACCTGAAGTGTGCTACGACCAAAAGGGACAAGGGTTCAACATGGGACCAAGATAATTTCAATCGTGCACAGAAGATAATACACATATGCATCCATAATACATGAAACAAAGATAACAGTACCTGTAACTCATACACATGGATCCATCATAAACAACACATAACTAGTAGCATCCTAGTATCAGTCTATGAATCACCATCTACATGCAACAAGTAGACTATTTAAAAATTTAATAGGCCCATAAAACACGATGTCTAATACATTAGACGTCTCGACAACCATCCACTCTAGTTATATTAAATCAACAGGACTGAATACATCATAACTCGGCATCTCGCCATAAACAATACATAGAATACCCGACTCAGTAGCTCGGGTCAAATCAGCTCTGCAACCTAGTTCCTCAGCTCCTAGCTCTTTCTGCTTTAGCTTCTGCCCCTGCGGACCTCCTCGGCAACTGACTCCTCCTGTGTTTGGCGGGTTTAACAACAACCTTCTTCCTTTTTGTTCTTCCCCTTTTATATCCTTCCCGGCTACTTAGACTTCCAGTTCTCACTCGACTGCTTGCTCCCTTGGCTGCTTCTGCTCCTTCCCATATCCTCAGTTGCCTTTGCCTTCCGCTGCCACCTTGCCATCACTCCTCTGCAACTGCCCGTTCCACCACCCAACTGTTGTTGCCATTTGTCCTTCCTTGCCCTTCGGTCAGTCAAAACTGGTCAAAATCATTCAAAATTAACGAAGGCTCCAACAGGCCCCAACCACAATTTCTTGACTCGTCCCCAAGTCAAGTCATTTAGACCTCTTATAGTTCTGTTGCTACTTCCATGTGCTCTACGGGTGGTGGTTGTGTTGCTACCGACGCTATTTCCACTGTTTATTATGACGACACCTCTACTACTTCGATACTTGCTTGTGGAGTAGGCATCTCTTCCATCTCAATCCTAATTTGTGGCATGGAATTTATTTTTGTGGCCCTTTCTTGACCTTGTGGCTCCTCCGCTCTAAACGAAGGCTCCAACTTTGGCACTGTGGTAGTTGTTTGCTTCTTGAACTTGTTGTACCGCTGAATTTCCAGGTCCTAGTTGGTGAGGATTGTGTTGGCACCTTGCGTGAATGCCTCTGCCGGTTGTGATGTTAAAGTGGTTGGCCGTTATCTCTACAGGTCGATCGCATTGTATCTGGTTCTAGGAATTGTTGTTGTAGGGGTAGGCCGCTTGCAATGGACTTATCAGAATGGGAGGCAAGTGAATGTTCTTGCTGGGCTGGTGGAGTGAACTGTGGGATGGCTGGAGTGATGTTAGGGTTTGGAGGGACTGTGATCTTTATAGGGAGGGAAAGCAAGTACGAGGCAATCCTTTCTCCCTGCCAACTGGTATCCATGCGTCTCCCAACTAGTAGGTCCAACCCAAGCATCGGTGTTGTACTATCTGTGGGTGGCATCCCTATGGTTGTGGTGGTGCCTTCTGTCCAATCGTCCAACTGGACTTCTATTTCCACAGTAGTCTGTCGGTGGCCAAATGGGAGGATCTCAGACAAGGTTGCGAAGGTGGAGGTGATTTGTGGGGATGACTCCCGCGACAGTTGTACTGCAGTGGATGTGGTGGTAGAGATCTCCTCGACTATAATAGTTGTAGGAATTGGGTGTTCAACCTCAACAGTAAGGTCGACAACTGAAGCTTGGGGATTAACTTTCGGCTTTTTGGCAACCAACTTTTTGACTTGGGGGGTGCGGATAACTCGCTTCTTTTGTGGCTTGGGTACTAGCATCGGAGAGGGAGCCTGGGCTATGCTCGCGGGAGGTGCCACTGAGAGAGGTGGCATTACAATGCCGAATAGCATGGTGGAACCTTGAAAATGCTTGGGATAGTCACTCTCACCTGGATCGAAGCTTGAGATTGTCCTTCTTATTTCGAACATTTTCTCTTCCATTTGCAGCAACATCGGTTGGAGTACTTCATTTGTTGTTGTCTTCTTGCTACTTTTTGCCCCATCTCCCTCTTGGTTATGTGGCATCAGAGCCCCGAACAGGTACTTGGGCTTCCCTTCAGTCACGTCGCAGGCCACTCCCAGCGAGGACTCCACTTCTCTATGTAGGGCTTCCTCCACCAGGTTAAACCTCTGCGACCTTAATTTGAAAGTGGTGGGGTTGACACACCACTGTCTTAGATAAGTGTATGTGTGGGAGGCCCCGAAACAGAGCTCGCCTGAGAACTCATTCAAGAGAGTCTTGGGTATTCTCTTTGTGGACTAAATGGCGTCCACCATCTGTGCGTACCAGCTCTTAAAAGATCATTCATTTATCTCCTTTATGTTGGGATCCCCCGATGCCCTCCATGGTTGATACTTGAGCACAATTGGTTGGCCTTCAACAATAGTTGCTATCTGCCTCTCGAGTGGTGGCCTCCATTTCCACATTCCCATCGCCATTTCCAAGTATCCAAACAGAAAGCCAGTTCTCCTTCGGTTGACATTCTCACATGCCTCAAAAAGTTCGTTGAGCATGAAAGTTGACCAGTTGAGTATCGCTCCCTAGCAGTAGTGTTCTGTTATTGAAGCGGTGTCCAGGGTGCACTCATTCCTCGTGAAGTGCCTCATTTTCTTGCTTGCAATAAGGTAGCAGGTGAACCAGATGTTATCTTTGTTGGTCTTGTCTAGCTTCGCGCCCTTCCCCCCTCACCCTGACCCATAGCGGGCATAGATGTTGTCTTCTATTTGTTTCTTCCCCTGCTTGGCCCCAGCCTGGAATGCTATGCTGACTACATTCCATTTTTGCCAACCTACTTAATCGATAGATATCTTCATGAATAGGGTATTCCCTGTCCAACCATAGCAAACCTCCATGCATCCTGCTTGCCAGTAATTTGGTGCACTGCATGGTAGCAAATTGGGTGTTGAATACAGGTAGATTTTACAGGTTGAATAGCCTGGACCTCTATATCTCTCTTAAGTCCTCTATGATTCTAGAGGTTTTGGTGCCATCCTCTCTTTGAAATTCTTCCCTGTATACTTCCCTTTTCATCACTAGAAACTGGAATCCGTCTATGAAGTCGTTTTGGATGAGATTTGACTTGTCATACTTCCAGTATAGATCGTCCACCACTTCAATTCTTGAATCCAGAGCGGTTTGTGGGATTGATATGACTCTTTTTGCCATTGTTCCTCTTCTGCTGTAAACAATTTGTACTGGTGGTCTCCTGCTTCTTTTAACTGTTGTCCTATATGCCCACAAAGTTGGTGGAATTATTTCATCCCAGTCATCCCAGTTGGCTGATATGACTTTTGTTAACCCCCTTTCCAGTATCTTGTTAAATGCCTCTACTGCACCATTGGTTTGTGGATGATAAGGACTACTCTTGTTATGTTGTACCATAAATGTTGTTAACAGAACTTCAATTGTTTCGTTCAGAAAGTGAGTTCCTTGGTCACTTGTGAGGCTCCTTGGGCATCCGAACCTTGAAATGATATTTTCAAAAATGAATCTTGCCATTGTTTTTGTTGTGCAGTCTTTCACTGGCACCGCCTCTGCCCATCTTGTGAGGTATTCTGTTTCCGTGACTATGTATCGGGCTTGGGAGTGTCTTGCTAGTGGGGAAATTGGCCCAATGAAATCTACTGCCCACTTATCAAATATTTGCATCGTATGGACCGGGTGTAGTGGTAGCTCATCATGTCGAGAAGGCTTACCAACCCTCTAATAGACATCGCATTCTTTGGAAAACGCCTTTGAATCCTTATGGATAGTGGGCCACAATAATCCTGCATGTAGCATCTTCCTCAAAGTAGCTTTTCTTCCAACATGTCCTCCCGCGACCCCTGCGTGGCCCTCCCATAGGACGACTTCTCTTTCGTGCTGTAAGACACAACATCTGAGTATTTGGTCCAAGCCCATTTTCTAGAGGTGTCCCACTATGAGCTGGTAATCTGTTGCTCTGACTACTAAGTGCCTCCTCTATGTTTCCATGTATCCCTATGGGAAACTTCCTGTTGTTAGTAAAGTAGCAATCTCCTCTAGGTGATCGGGTATGGCTTCTATCCTGAACAGGTTGGCATCAGGCAACCGATCGTCTATTGCGCCATCATTTTCCCCTGTTTCCAAGTGAGACAGGTGATCTGGGCCTACATTCAGTCCGCGTGGCTTAACAACCACTTCAAACGTGAATTCTTGAAATAGTAACAACCACCTACATATTCTTCCTTCTAGTACTGGGTTTTTTACTAGGTACTTCAGTGCAAAATGGTCTGTGAAGAATTTTAATGGCGTGCCTAGCAGGTAGTGCCTGAACTTTTGGAGAGAGTAGACCATTGCTAGAGCTTCTCATTCTTTTGTTGTGTAGTTCTCTTCTGCCGTGGCTTGCGTAATATACTGGATGGTCCATCTTCTCTCTCAGTTCAGCTAAGACTGCTCCTAGCACTATTCCAGACACATCGATGTGTACATGGAACATTTTGTTCAAGTCGGGGTACACTAATATGGGGGCACTTACTAACCTTTCTTTCAATTTGTTCAGTATTGCTTGACAATCTATTGTCCAGATGAATTCCTCCATCTTCCTTAGCAATTTCTCCATTGGGGCTGTTATGGATTCATGGTTTCTTGTGAACCTTCTATAGTACCCCGTATGGCCTAGAATTTCTCTTAGTTGCTTCACGTTGTAGGGTGGTTCCATGTGAACAATTGTTGCTATTTTGGCAGGGTCCACATAGACTCCATATTTGCAGACAATATGGCCCATTAGAGTTCCAAAGGGAATTGCGAAAATGCATTTTTTCAAATTTAAAGAGATCTGCAACTATCTACATCTTTCAAACATCACTCTCAGTGGGTTGTATATTGTCTAGTCGTCCATATAAAATTCTAGAAACTTATGAATGTAATCTCGGAATGCGGCTATTACAATCCTTGAAAAAACTGCTAGTGTATTTTTTAATCTGAATGGCATTACATTGTATGCTTACGACCCCCACTCCATCGTGAAAGTTGTTTTCCTTTTACCTTCTTCAGCTCTTTGGACCTGGTGGTAGCCAGAGAACCCATTTGTGAATGAGTATGTCTTGTTCCCCTCGACATTGTCTAGGACTTCGTCGTTGAAAGGCATGGGGCACGGGTCATGCACACATGCATTTTTTTAGGCTTCTGTAGTCGACGCATACCCTAATCTCAGTCACATCCTTCTTGTTTTGAATAATTGTAGGGCTTACCCAGTCAACTTCATCGACCAGAAATATGATTCCTACATCCAACATTTTGTCAATCTCCCTTTTATCTTTCTCTTTGACCCTTCGGTTCAGTCGGTATGGTCTATGCTTTACTGGTTTGACACCTGGTTTCAAGGCAATTTTCATCTCTCCCAGGTTACTTTTTATACCCTTGAGTTCTACCACCGCAGCTGGGAACAGGTCTTGGTATTCTTGTAATAAATCAAAAATTTCTTTAGTGGTTTGTTCGTGCCAATAGTTCCCCACTGATGCTATCTTGGGCTTATCTTCCGTCCCTACATTTTGTTTTCTCAGCTTCACTAGTAGGAGATGGGTGCCTTCTATCAAGGGATTCTCCCAAATTCCTCTTTCTCCCTCCATTTCTTCAAAGGCTAGGTGTCTAAGCCCCTCCAACCCATCCTCTTCTGGTTCTGCATCAATTTTGTCACAGGTCACAAATCTTGGCGATTCCATATCATACAACCATTGAAGAAAGTTGTCTTCATGCTTCCCTTCAACTAGCATATTTGGGGTGAACATAACTCTCTTTACTGCTTGAAGTACTTCTGTCATTTCTGCTTCACTACTTTTGAATCAAAAATCGCTGACAAATTGTGCTTCCAATCCATCCCAACTAGTCGTTTGTCATCATAGTTCCTCTTGAATATACCAAGCATGGGGAATGGTACTGAGGGTGTGTATAAAAGCATGCACCCATAGGTTCTTTGGCAGTCCCCGACTTTCCCAGTTGGTCGTGCAATCTTTGATGTGCTCCTCGGGACTTGAATTCCCCATGTATTCCTTTCCATCTTGTGGTCAATCTTCTTTCTTGCTAAACCTCTCCTTCATTTCTCGCTTAGCATCCTTCCAATATTTTAGTACTTGGTAGTGCGCTTTCCACCACCTTGCTGGCATTGCCATGAGTGCAATGTCTAGGAAGGGAATTCTCTGGTCTTCAGGTACATCCTAGTCCATCTTGTCCAGGAACCGATCTATCAGCTCAAGGCCATAGTACTTCGAGTTGTTGCCCCTTCCCATGTATCCCCAGTTTACTTAGCTTAACATTGCACATCGTCGGGTTGTCAGTTCTTATCCACCTTGCTACCATGCATCCCATGCAGCTTCCGAACCAGCTTCTGAGCTCTGAATGCTTCTCCAGCTAACTGATCCTCTAGCTGTAGGGTTTATGTAGTCCTCCCTTTTCCCTACCGTGAGTGTATACAACTGATCTAACACCCCTATTTCCCCCTTGTCATCCATTGGCTCTGTAAACCTGGGTCCTCGGTAAGGGTCCAAAGGCTGGATCACCCTTAGCTCTTCTGCTTCAAAAATCATCAGTTCCTTCTTCAAGTCTATGACAACATAGTTTTCGTATGCACAGTCTATCCCCAAGAGTGCTGGATATGGGTCTTTATCCCCCATAATATCTATTACTTCAAACTTAGTGTGCGTTTTCACCCCTGCCACATCAACCTCTATGTTTTCAAATCTCCTGATAGGCAGTATGTAATACTGATTTGCAATTCTTAATTGAATTGGCGAGTACTTCAGTTGTGGCTTCCCCATTTCCTCCCAGTTCTTCAGGGGTAGGATGTTTACATCCGATCCTAAGTCTAGCATGGTGTCCCTTATCTAGAATCCTGCCACCTGCGCATTGATTTAAAACTCCTTTCCACTTATTTTCTTATTCCGCTTCACTCTCTTGGAGGCTTTCTATGACGAGGTTTCGCATGGTTGTCCTGTGTCCTCTTTTTCTATGGATACTGCGGCCTTTAAGATTTTTTTCAATTCCTTTAGCATGGCCTCATCTTGAATAATTTTTAAGAACAATTTAAACCATTCCCCAATGGGTTAGGCAAGAGTAGGCACATGGACTTGCGGTCTTCGGGTGTCCCTTTCTTCAGTCATCCCGTAGAACAATTTAGTTGCTTCTTGATAATATTACTTTTGGCACTCGAGCTAATATGCCCCTTGTGGTGATGCTGCTTTAACAATCACGGAGGATTCCTCGACATGGCGATCCTCCCTTGTTTTCTTCCCTCCTCAAGTGACTATATTAATATTCGTTGTGAGGAAACCCTCCTTTAGTCCGAGGCTCAGCATTCACTAGGTTGGCCCCTCACTGTCTGGTTCTCTCTTCCCATTTTGTAATAAGCTCTGGGCAGTCCTCCATTGCATGGGTGTTAACTCTACATTGGGAACACCATGGTCTTCTCGGGAGTGGGTATTCCCTTGCGACATGTCCTTCCTAATCACATTTGTAACACCTTAAGGGTCCTCTGCCTCCCGTTCTTCCTCCATGTCCATTTCCTCCTTGCCCTCCTCAACTCACTTCATTGACCCTGAACGTGGATCTATCCAGCCTTTCTGCTAGAGCATCCAACGCTCGGCACTTATCGGTGTGATGAGTGGTCGATGCGTAGAATGTTAGAAAATTATATATTACAGAGCAATAAAAACACAAAAAATGCATAAAACCAGAGAGACACAGATATACGTGGTTCACCCAGTTTGGGCTACGTCCACCCCAAACAGCTAGTCCTTCCTTTCTATTATCCAGCAAAATGAAGAGACACTACCTACAACAAATCCACTGTAATATCCTCTATTTTCTCTCACAGTCTCACCTCTTTGTTTCTCGCTCGGAGAATACACATCTATTACACAGCCTCAATACAATGCCCTCATACAAAGAGAGGGGTTTCCTTCTAGGAAAAAAAACCCTAAACTAAACATAAGTTCTACCATCAGATCATCTGCCTAATGAATGGCCTAGATTGACTAGAAATTACTATACATTTACAAGGCAATTTTCCATCTATTTTTAGCTTCAGGGACGCTGCCCCCGAAACCCCTGCCAGGGGACCGCTGGCCCCTGGACACCCCAGCCGGGGGGGATCGGCCCCTCGAACCCCCGTGGGGGGGACAAGTCCCCTCCACACCCCCTCCCCCCCCCATGTGGAGGGGTGTACAAACTTCTTGGGGTATACATCCGGCTGAAACAAAGACCTCTAAATAATCATGCTCCACACCCAACATAGAACTTGCAGTAGTTTTTATTGGGGACATTCGAGTACTTTTACAGAATTGGACACATTTGTGGCAGGTGTCCATATGTTCTACAAATCTCACAGAATTCTGCGTTATTCCTTCCTGGGAAGGGTTCTTGCGCTCCTACAGCTGCAATTCTTGCGGCAAGAGGGGTTCCTGATGACCCACCATCCCCCCGTTTGGTTAAGACCCCGTAATCGTCGGCACTCCATCGCAACATGCCCTTCCACTAGGAAGTGGGTGTACCAAACATTAGGCCTGGCTAGTCATACAGGCTAGAGATCTCTTAGCTTCTTGATCAAATTCACAATCTAGATTTGCTAGCACGTGATCGCCAGATATTGCATACTCATGTCTCCCTTGTATTCATTGGGATATCCTACCATTGCTTCTATCCGAGAGGCTTTCTCTAATGTATCCTACAGGGTTCCTATCTTCTGTTGTGTCAGCATTGTTCTGGTTAGGGGCAAGAGTGCCTTGATGAACCAATCTGATTGCTGGTTCGGGTCCACGGTGTAACTTAGCTTGGAAATGGCATCCTTAAACCTTTGCATGAGCTCCCAATCTATCTCACCCTCCCTCTTCTTAATTTCCCACAGTTCTGATAACCCCTGTTGATCTGTCTGTGGTACCTTAAACTCCTGCACAAATCCCCTCTTAATATCATCTATGGTTGGCTTTTGGTTCTACTCTGCCCACTTCATGAATTAGCGTAGAGCTCGTTCTCTTAGTGTGGTCTAGAATTCCACTGCCTGAACGTTGTCTGGAGTCTGACGGGCCCTCCAGATGGCTTCACAGAGGTCCCGGTGTTTCTCCACATCCTCATTCCCCTTCCCTGCAAATTTGGGTATCTAGTAAATGATCCCGCCATACTGCTCTGAGTATTAGCTAATAGCACAAAACCTTGGATTCCTGGCTGTAGGGATCCCTGTAGTCCCAAGTTACTGCTATAGTCAGTTCTTGTATTACTTCCAATATTGAGACCGACCCTATATTTCTCCCACACACTATATACTCGCGCCACTTTGGCTAAGTTAATGACGAATTCTTCTGATTTGTGATAGGATACCAGGGGAAGGTCGGTGAAGCTGCCACTTATGCCTCAGGGTTGGGGCTGCTGAATTTTGATGGATGCTTGTTCCTTGTCAAACAACCTCCTCATTCCATCACCCATGTTGTCTTCATCTTCATGCCAACATGGGTGTTGCTCTTGCGATCCTAATTCCGCAACCTTCAGGGAGGATTCCCCGTTCATCCCTTGTTACGATTCCAATTCCACAACACCTCGAGATGGTCCTACTACGGTTTCCTGTTGTGATCGTATTTCTGCAAATTGCAGGGAATGTCATTCTTCCTCTTATTGACTCCAACATACCTTCTTCCTGCATTCAGGTTGCTTAGCACCATCTTCTCCTTTCATCTCAACTCAAGGTTTTCCCATCACCACTCCTATTTGGCGGGACCCTCTCCTTCTTTTCTCTAGGGCCTGGGCTGATCTTTCCTGCCACTTGTCTGCTAGAAGGGCCCTCCTCTGTGCTCTAACATCCCTATCTCTCTTCAATCCTTTTTCATCTATCCCCTCGCAACACCCCTATCCCCTTGCAGGCAACATTTCCCCCTTTAATTCCTTCCCCCGATACTGGGGTTTTAAGCTTCCATCCTGGCAGTGGGTAAAGATAGTAGTCCTTCTTCTACCAAAAACATCTTAGTCCACATTGGGAATTCCCCTATTAATTCCCCCCTTAGCTCGGAGTTAAACACTGCCTTTGTCTTTGAGTAGGACTAATAGCTTTCTACAACAAACACGACTACATATCCCTCAATCATAGTCTTCACCCAAAAATCAACTTCTCTCGTCCACTTGTTATCCAGTTGTTGTAATAATGAAGTGTCGGATGAAGTCCAACTATGGTGGACTGTCAGTGATCCACTTGATGGAATTTTCTGCTTCAGCTCCCTCAACCAGTTGTATAGGTCCTCAGGGAAATTTCACTAGAAAATTTCATATCGGTCATCTGAGCTATCAGCGTACAAAATACCCTCACGTACTTTGCCAATCGGTTGATTCCTGTGGCCAGCTTTCTATGCCACAAATCGATCTACTTTGAGTTTCCACTAGTCTCTGATCTCTTTTTTAAACACCCTTGACACCATATTATGAACCAGTCCTCCTAACTTCAGGTCTCAGCAAGGGAACAATTTTTTGGCTTGAAAGAGTCATCAGGGAAAAGACCCTGGGTTCAAGCACAGAAGGCCAACAGTGGTTTGATGTAGTCTAGGACAATGCTGGCATTTTCACCTCACCCCGAAGGGAAAGGAGTCTCACCCAAAGCGCGCCGCGACTAAAAGGGAGAAGGGTTTAGCATGGGATCGAGAGAATGTCAATTGAGCATAGGCGATAATACACATATGCATCCATAATACATAAAACAAAGATAACAGTACCTATAACTCATACCCATGGATCCATCATAAACAACACAGAACTAACAACATCCTAGTATCGATCTATGAATCACCATCTACATGCAACAGGTAGACTATTTAAAAATTTAATAGGCCCATAAAACACGATGCAGAATACATTAGAAGTCTCGACAACCATCCACTCTAGTTGTATTAAATCAACAAAACAGAATACATCATAACTCGGCATCTTGCCATAAATAATAGATAGAATACCCAGCTCAGTAGCTCCGGTCATATCAGCTCCACAACCCAATTTCTCGGCTCCTAGCTCTTTCTGCTTCAGCTTCTGCCCCTGCGGACCTCCTCGGCAACCAAATCCTCCCATGTCTAGCGGGTTCAACAACAACCTTATTCCTTTCTGTTCTTCCTCTTTTACATCCTTTCTAGCTACCTGGACTACCAGTTTTCGCTCGGCTGCTTGATCCCTTGGCTGCTTCTGCGCCTTCCCATCTCCTCAGCTGCCTTTGCCTTACGCTGCCACCTTGCCATCACTCCTCTACAACTACCCGTTCCACTATGAAACCATTGCTTCCATTTGTTCTTCCCTGCCCTTCAGTCAGTCAAAACTGGTAAAAATCATTCAAAATTAACAAAGGCTCCAACAATGAGAAGATGAAATATTTACAATAAAAGACATGCTAATACTTGATAATCAATTCTTCAATATGATTGGCATATCTCCTTGGTTATCGATTTTTATTTCAGGAAGTGATCCATCCATAATGAAACTTTAATCTTGTGGGTTTCTTATTCTTTGGGCATCTATCTAAACTTGGATTATTATTCTTTCCAATGTTGATAAGTATGAAGATAAAAAAAATGATCCTCCGTCTAGTGAACTTAATGAAAATGATGGAATTGAGGAATTTGATCTCGAATTGGAGTAGGTGAGTATGAATTTTCTTGGAGGAATTTGTTATGCAACCAGCTCACAAAATGAAATAAAATATAGATCAACGACTTCAAAATCTGCCTCTTGGAGGGGGCAACCTCCTTTACATTACACAAATGAACAATTATTGGATGATACAAATGACAAGACCTTATTTCTATATATAGGAGTCTAAGGGGTCACAATATAGACAAAGACGACATAACAATAATAATGTAAGGGCACAACAATAACAATAGTGGGCTTCTATGGAGCACAATAATAACAATATGGGTACAACATGGGCACAACAATAACAATAAGGGGATACAATGAAAATAGTAATAAGGGAATACACTAGTATTATAAGGACCTAACATAACCCTCTCCTTCAGGAAAGTGTTGTCCTCAATGCTTGAATAGTTCTGAATGCTTCTGTGTAAAATTCTCATCCTCCCATGTGGAATCTTCAGCGAGTAAGTTCTTCTAGTTGATGAGATACTCTGAAATTTATCGATTTCGTAGTTTTCAAGTTCTTGTTTCTGTGACTGCTTCAGGTTCCAAAATGATTTTTCCTTCCTTGTCAAGTTATGGCAATATTGTTTGAACTAGGATCTTGTCACCTATAACCTTTTTTAAGCATGAAACATGGAAAACTGGGTACACTCGGGAAGTTGTAGGAAGCTCCAATTTGTATGCCATGGTACCAATATTTTGTAATACCTTGTATGGACCATAATACTTTGGTGATAATTTATTATCCTTCTTAGCTTGCTTGAGGGACATTTGTTTGTATGGTTGCAGCCGTAGAATTTAATACCCAGTCACCTACATGAAAAATTATTTCCATGGGATGTTGATCTGCCTATTGTTTCATTCTATTCTGCGCCAAAGTGAGGTTATCCTTTAAGAGTTGGAGAACTTGTTGTTGATGCTCGATGTGATCTTCCACGACTTGAACCTTAGAATTCTCTCTTAAATATGATGTGATGGATGGTGGATGACATCCATAAAGTGCCATAAATGGGGTCATTTTTGTTGTAGTATGGAAGGAAGTGTTATACCACCATTCAGCCAGAGGCAACCATTTGACCAATTGTGTCTGTTTATCAGATATAAAGCAACCAAGATATCCTTCCAAACATTTGTTCACTATCTTAGTTTTCCCATTATATTGAGGATGATAAGATGAGCTATGAGCTAACTGAGTACCTAGACAAGAAAATAATTTTGTCCAAATATTTCTAGTGAAAATGGGATCTCTATCACTTACAATAATCTTTGGGTTTCCATGTATCTTTTGAATTGTTTCCATAAATGCAGTAGCAACTGTATTGGATTTAAAGGGATGAGATAATGCACAAAGGTTTGCATACTTGGTAATTCTATCAACTACCACCATGGTGACACTCTTTCCTTCGGACTTGGGTAAACCCGTGTTAAAATCCATTGAAACCTCCTCCCAATGTTGACTTGGAATGGATAAAGGTTGTAATAGACCTGGGGTCTTAATTGTTTCAACTTTATTTTGTTGGCAAACCAAACATAATGCCACAAAATTTTGAATATCAAATTTAATGCCATCCCAAAAAAATCCTTCTTAACCCTATGGTAAGTCTTTGAAGATCTTGATTTCCCTCCTAAGGGAGAGGTGTGCAATTCCATAAGAATATTTTGTTTGAATTGGGAATTCTTACAGAGGTATAAGCGATATTTGTACCATAATGAATCGTTTTTCCAGCTAAATGAATCAGATGTAATAAGGTATTGTTGTAACTTTTGAATGAGTTCCTGCACTTCTTCGTCATTCTTCCATTCATCTCTTGCTTTGTTTATCCAATCTGGATGGATAATAGAAATGGTGCAAAGTAATTTTTCCACGTCCTCATCCTTTCTTGAGAGTGCATCTGCAACAACATTTTTCTTCCCTTTTTGTAGATGATCTCAAAGTCATAACTCAACATATTTGTGCCCCATTTTTGATGCTCTTATGAAGATAATCTTTGTTCTAAAACATATTTAAGACTATCATGGTATTTTTTTACCTTGAAGTGTCTTCCCATTAGGTAAGGTCATCATTTATTAAGTGCATGCAGTATTGCCAACATTTCCTTCTCATAATAGCTTTGTGTAAATACTTTCCTTTGATTGAATGACTTTGAAAAGAAACGAGTCTTTCTTCTTGCATTAAAACAACACCAATTCCATTTCTTGAGGCATCACACTCCACAATAAAGGTTTTTGTGAAGTCTAGTGTAGCTAAGATGGATGCTTGGCACATTGCCTCTTTAAGATGTTCAAAGGCTTTCATTGCTTCTGGAGTCCAAGAAAATGCATCTTTCTTCAGTAATGTTGTTATAGGTGTTGCTATTCTCCCATAATTCTTAACAAACTTGTGATAATACCATGACAACCTGAGAAATCCTTGTAGATGATTTATGGATGTGGGGATTTTCCATTCCTTAATGGATTTAATTTTTCTAGGGTCTACCTTAACACCTTCATGAGATACAATATGACCCAAATATTCCACCTCTTTTACTCCAAAGAAACATTTGGAGGTTTTTGCATATAATTGTTTCTGCTCCAATAGTTTGAGCACTCTATCAACATGTTGAAAATGATCCTTCCAAGACTTGTTGTAGATTAGTATATCATCGAAAAATACTAACACAAATTTTCTAAGGAAGGGTTTGAAAATGGAATTCATCAAACCTTGAAATGTAGAAGGTGCATTGGTAAGGCCAAAAGGCATGACCAAAAATTCATAATTACCCTCATAAGTTCTAAAATGTTGTTTTTAGAATGTCTTCAGTCTGCATTCTGATTTGATGATATCCTGAACGATGGTTCATCTTGGTGAAGTAAATTTCTTCATGCAATTCATCCAATAATTCACCAATGAGAGGAATGAGAAATTTATCTTTAATAGTGAGCTTGTTGAGCTCCCTATAATCTGGTCACATGCACCATGATCCATCCTTCTTGTGCACCAATACTATTGGAGCATAGAAATAACTTTGACTAGGTTGAGTTATACCATCCTCTAGCATTTCTGCAACCATACGCTCAATTTCACTCTTTTGGGCATATGGATATTTGTAAGGCCTTATGTTTGGAGGAGCACTTCCTGGAATCAAATGAATAGCATGATCATGATCACGAATAGGTGGGAGGCCTTTGGGAGTCTCAAATACCTTGGAATGATTGTCCAATACTTTTTGGAGAACTGGAGAAATAGATGATTTTGATGTGGGAACCTCTAGGGAACATAACTACACAATTATGCCACATTGTTCTTTCTTTAGAAGCTTTGTCATGCCATTAGAGCTACTTATATTTCTCGGTTTCCCTGCGATACCCCTTAATTCAACTTCCTTTCCTTCTGATTTTTTTAAAGAAAAGTTCTTGAAAATTAAAATCTATTGTACCCAAAGGTTGTATCCATTGGACTCCTAGTACAACATTAGCACCACCCATTGGAATGGAAAGAATTAGACTATTCAAAACATATTCTCCCATAGATAGCTTGATATTATGGCACTTTCTAGAGCAATTTATGGTTCTTCCATTTGCAACCATCACTTGACAATCTAGTGTTGGATATAGGAATCAATTCAATTCCTTCGCTATCTTACAATGAATAAAATTATGGGTACTTCTTGAATCAATCAAGACTATTACCTTTTTCTTACTGATATGTCCTTCTATCTTGATAGTTTGAGGAGTGGTTATTCTGACCAATGCATTACAAGATATGGTTGAATTCATTTCTTCTTTCTCTAGGATTTTTTATTGGTGTGTATCCTTTCTTTTGATGTTTCTTGTTCCTTTCCTTCTTCCTCTTCACAATCTATGTAAAATAATTTCTTCTCTGCACACTTATGACCTTTAGTGTTTGTTATCACAACTGTAAGAAAGCCCTTTTGCTCTCTTTTCTTCCAATTTTTGTGGTGTCAACCTTGTAGGTTCTGGAGCCTACAAGCAACAACACGTCCATCTTTATAGTTTTGATTGGTAGGATTCCTTGTTTCCATAATTTTTCTTTCAATTTTTCTTGCCAACCTAAATGCCTTCTCCAATGAATTAGATTCCCAAAGGTGAAACTCATGTCGGCTCTTATATTTTAATGTCCCTATGAACACATCAATCCTATGCTCCTATGAAATATCTTTTACCTTATATTCAATTTTTGGAAGTCCTCAATGTGCTCCACCATTGAACCTTTTTGTTAGAGATTTATCAATTGGCTAAAAAAGGTGTTGCTTTTTGTATCCTCATAATTTTCTATCATTTCTTCCGTAAAAATTACCCAAGTGACAATTTGTTTACGAGATCAAAGCCATCAATACCATATAAACTGATTGGGTTCCAAATATAAAGTCACACTGCATACCTTTTGTGTGTTTTGCACATTATGGAGATCAAAATATTGCTCCATCTGTAGTATCCATGTTATGGCAACCTTTCCATCAAACTTCCTCATATCGATCTTTGGAACATGGTGGGTCTTCAATCCAATGTTAGAGTATATGAAATCATGACTAACATTTCTTTTGTTCTCATCATGAGTTTCCTCTGCTACATTTTCGCCATTAGGAAACATTTCTTGTAGCAAATTTTCCAAACCTCCTTTCAAACCTTCCATGTCTTTCTTCAATATTCAATTTTTACTTCTAAACCATGCATCTTAACTTCCACGCCATTCTTTAAACCATCCATCTTAGCTTCCACGCCTTTCTTTAAACCATCCATCTTAGTTTCTACCACTTTTTGTGAGAGTGAAATTTGTTGCACTTGGTCTCATAATTTTGATATATCATGTTGCATTTCTTCCTCTTCTCCATGAGTCATGCTATAGCTTTCAAGTTTCTTACTAGGTATTTCCATTTCTTTCTTAGGGGCATAAATTAATGATAATTATGCATCACTATTTCCTTTTAATTGCTTCAAACTAATTTTTCAAACCAAACTTATGCAAAATTTTGGAAAGACTACACACATTTTTTGGCTTTGTAGGAGCTCGATATTGAATCTATTGTATATATGTAATTTTAGATCTCTAAGATCTGAAATTTCATCTTGCGGTAGCCCACTGAGGCCTCAGTCCAACCCCATAAGTCTGATCAATATTGGATTCTCCAAGAAAGTGTTATTCCAAATCTCCCACGATGACTTGATTATAGACTAGTTCAGTAGAGAAAACTTGTATGAAGTTCCATGTGTCCTTGTTTTGACCTTCAGACCTAAAACAGATAAAAAGAAAACTACATTCCATCCTATTTCTGTACCTTTTTACAAAATTTCAATCTGATGCTCAGAGAGAAAGTATGACAACTTTTCTCAAGTCACCTGTTTGAGATATAATTCGGGAGCCTGCAAAAACCCTAAATTCCTTAGATCGCATCTCTGAAAATATAGTGAGACAAGATCTGAAATTCATACCCGAGGTTCATAAAGATTTTGTCTCAAATGGGTTTTAGTTTTAGCATCTAAAACGTTGTAGAAAAACAGTTATAGGGAAAATTCCACAATGACCTGTTTGAAGTAGCGAAACCCTAGAATCCAAAGCTTTGATACCAATTGTTATGCAACCAGCTCACAAAATAGAAGAAAAGATAGATCAACGACTTCAAAATCAGCCTCTTCGAGGGGAAAACCTCTTTTACATTACACAATTGAACAATTCTTGGATGATACAAATGACAACACCTCCTTTCTATATATAGGTGTCTAAGGGATCAAAATATAGTCAAATCCGACATAACAATAATAATGTAAGGGGACAACAATGACAATAGTGGTCTTCTATGGGGTACAATAATAACAATATGGGTACAACATGGGCACAACAATAACAATAATGGAATACAATGAAAATAATAATAAGGAAATACAGTAGTATTATAGGGACCTAGCAATATGATTGACATATACTTGAGAATCAATTCTTCAATATGATTGACATATCTCCTCAACTATCGATGTTGATTTCCAAGAAGGGATCCATCCATAGTGAAACTTTAATCTTGTGGGTTTCTTATTCTTGGGACATCTATCCAAAGGATTATTATTCTTTCCAATGTTGATAAGTATGAAGATAAAAAAAATGATCCTCCATCTAGAGAACTTAATGACAATGATGGAATTGAGGAATTTGATCTCGAATTGGAGTAGGTGAATGAGAATTTTCTTGTAGGAATCTAGTGCTATGCAATTTAGGTCTAGTTTTGAATAATATAAAATATGAAAGATTGCTTCCTTTTTGTCCTTAAGACTAGTTTTCACTTGTTTATGATTTCTTCCCAAGGTCTATTGATATGATTGAAAAGTGCAAACATAACTTGTTTATGACAAATTTCATATTTATTTTATTTTTCTTCTAAATTTTCACCACTCATTTGATCATGTGTTGGCTACTAATAATAATCATTCTCAAATTCAAAATGATATTTGTTGTGAAAAAGGACTAATTTAGAATGTCAAAGTTTTTTTTCGTATTTTATATTATTGGGGTTGTGATTCAAGATAGAGAAATATGATTATGTATCGCAAATCATGTGAATAATTTTAAACATTATTGAGAGTTTCTTCCTTAATTATGATTGTATTGTCAATAATAGAGAGTACTAGATTATTTAGTAGCAATACTAATTCATTAATTCGAGCCATTTGAAGACTAACTTAGATCTCAAAGGGTTTCTTGCAACTCCAACCTTTAACAAGCAGACTCAGCAATTCAAACTCAAGAAATCGAGGGTATCAACTTTTATAGAATATGAACACATTTACAATGAGATTTAACTTAATTTCAAAAAATCACAGGGAAACTTACAAAAATATTCTTTACAAGTTATAATTAATTTATATTATAGAGTTGAATCGATCTTCAAGGTTGAATGTGCCATTAATGCTTTGATTCATTTTGATTACTATCTTAATTATTCTTTGCAGATGTCAATGCATGGTTATTCACAAATATCCTTCATTTCATGCATTTAGTTGGACAAGAATGACCTTCTTTCCACAATGAATGAAATTAAGGAGAATAAACCACTTGGTCTCAACAAACGCAATAGTGAGAAATGACACCTTAAGATTTTGAAATGATTTGGCTAATATCAAATTATATAATATCAAAGATTTCTCTATTAAAAACATAGGATGTATGAATATGAGTTTGAAAACCATACAACTAGCTTCAAATTTGTGATAAACTACAAAATACAAAAATTTTATGAGCCTTTTCCATTGATTCATCACATTTCACTTCAAATTAAAAAATTTCTTTCTTTTTTACATTGTTTTCTTAGATCATTGGAAAGTCCACCATAACAAATTCCAATGAAAATTCATCCCATCATAATGCAAGTAAACATATCTGGCTTTAATAACCCACATAAAGTAAATTTTAAACAAAAAGCAAGTCAAATTCAATTGTAAGTAAAAATGAAAACCCTAACACATAAAATCCAATATAATAGAGTAATGGAAAATAAGAACTCCATGTCCAATAAATCCCCTTCGAGAATGATTTTAGAAGATGAAGAGAATTTCCAAAGAAAGAGGAACGTTGATCATAACATGCATTAAAATAAACCTCCAGTAGACATGTATGGTCATGTAGGAACAAGTGTATGTGAATGGCATCCAACAGATAATTCTAATAAGAATGAATTTGATTGACTAGATGGAAGGACATATGGGCCATATCTAAGGAAAATAAACTAAGCTACGAGGAATTCAACCTTGTGGTTTGCATGGCCAAAGGATGAAAAAATCTATCCAACAAGTAAAATGTGACAAGACACAAAATAAAGTTAGCCAACAAAGTAATAGATTCATCATAGCAAGGAGGAATTCACCTTGGCTATGTAAGGAAGAGCACCCAACTCAAGGAAGACCAAAAACCCATGGCTCTAACACCATTGTTAGAATACGCTAGAATGAAGATTAGTATGAGATGCATTTTATTAATATGATATAAATATAAATACATGATCTGTGACATTTGGATTCATCTTCCAAGAGCTCTCTTAGACTCTTGATGATTATTACTATTCATTTGTTGCTTTTCATAATCCTTCTTAAATGAATAGTAGAAAATATCATAACCCTAATGGATTATGTTCCAATAAGAATGTTATTCGATGACTTTCGTGAGTGAACATTATGCCCATAGCATATATGATGTGTTGAACTGAGGCTCAAATGGCTAATGTAAATTAGGTAGCATGAATAGTGAATCTATACCAAGCTTGTGCTTAATCTCTTCAAAATATTGCTATCATGCTTGTCTTTCCACCTCCTTTTTTCAAGTGATTCACTAATCATGCAATGTGATTGAATTCTAACTTAAATCTATGATAAAAAATTTATTTACTCATGAAATTGCTTGATTCAAAAATGTTTGTTAGATCATGCCAATTCTTGATCACTTGAATTTTTTCTAGGTTGACTAAAACACCTTTAGAGTTTATCAATTATCCCAACACTAATAGGCATGGGTGGAAAATTTGATGCAAAATCCAACAAAATGGATACAAGTAGAAAAATGGTCAAAAGTTAAATGTATTTTTTATTTTTATTTTATAAATCTCGACAGTCGTCGAATATCTGACGGAGTGGCTATACCGTGGAATATCTGACGTTTGGTCCAATATCAAACAAATGCCAAGGAATCGTTGTATAATGACCAATTCCACCATTAATGGCTTCTTTCTGTTGGACGACATCTAATTTATGACCATTTTAGGTTGAGTTTAAATAATTATAATAAATATAGGATTAATATTGCAAGTATATATAATAATATTAAAATATAGTTAACCTATTTTAATATTAATATTATAATATATTTATTAATATATATATATATATATATATATATATATATATATATATATATATATATATATATATATATATATATATATATATATATATATATATATATATATATATAAGTGCTATATTACTTGTGATTATTTTGAAAGGTTGTAGGCCTATTTTGAGGTTAAAGTTTGAGGAAAAACATCACTCAAAGTTTGGTGAGGAAAAAAGTCAATGAACATTCCTCAAAGAGGCTAATGAGATGTGAGATTGACAAAGGGGGCTTCGAATGATCGAAAATGTTATTTCCCTTGTAGAAATTGTAAGGGTTTGAAGACAAGGAGAATTCTAATAAAAAAACGAAAAGGCATTGCAGAGACTATGGACATGCTGAAGGTGGGCATGAATATCATCCATTAGTAGGTTATTCATTATATGGCTTTGTATTGTAGATTGTTATTGTAAATGTTTATATGTGTATTGTATTTTAGATTGTATTTATTTATATTGTAAATTGTATTATCTTTCTATTATAAATGTTTATATTCTTTTGGGAGATATTTGACCTATGTTATCATTTTGATGTGGAGAAATATTATTTAATTATTATGGTTAGGGTTGATTAAGGGGTTAGGTTTAGTTAGGGGTTAATTAGTTTATGGGCTTAGGGATAAGGGGTTATTTTTTAAGGGTTTAGGGGTTATGGGTTAAGGGATTAAGGGTTAGGGGTTTAAGGGCTTAGGGGAATGGGGTTAAGGTGTTTCAGCGTTAATGTATGTTTAGGGGGTTAATTAGGACCCAAAGGATTTAGAGGTTAATGAGTTTTTAGGGAGAATTTTTGATAATTTTATAAAGTATATTATGAACATTTAAAAGATGGACATTCAAAATGATATGTTCCTAACCACAATGTATTTCACTCATAAAAGAGACTCTTTCTCATTTTTTAAGGAAAAAAGTATGGGACACAAGCCTTGCACTTGGTGTTTCAAAATGTTTTACTATGCGACAATGAGCTTTCTAAGACCAAGTGATATAGACTGAATAATTCTCTATATAAAGTCTCTTTCTTTGACAAGTAAAGGATCTCATTTGTTATAAATTGTGATAAAATTTGAAGTTATATCAAAGCTATAAGAGTTCTAGGAAAATGGTAGATTAATGAAATATTTGATAAATCATTAATTGTTATTTTTTCCAAAATTATGTTACTTATTATCACTCATGCAAGGTAGAACATTCCATTTTGAATGTCCTTTGAAGTAGGCATGATTTTTTTATTCTATATACAACATTCACTTACGACTAAGTGAAAATGAGTGAATTTTTTACATTTTGGTCAAATCAACTAAGTATTCAAAAAGAAAGACTACACCATTTTATGTAGAATGAGAGATTGATGCCTTTCCTTAGTTAAAAAATGTTTCCTATGAAAATTAATGTCTTTAGTGGGTTCCCTACCACTTGTCTAAAGAAAAAAGGGGATCCTATCTAATTTTCTTACATAGGTTATTGATTTCAAAGTTTATAAGTGAAAACATACGATGAAAATACAAAAATATAAATATGCAACTAATAAGTTAGATCAACAAACACATTGTTTCCTTGATTTTGATAAGCTAAACTGGACAATATGTGACCTACCTATTTAGAAGCAATGATGCAAAAGATAGGAAATTAAGAATAAAAGGGTATAGAAAGAATAATTAGAGACAAATAAAAGATAAAATAGTAAAGAATAAGAAAGACTTATCTTCCTCTTATACATTATTAGACCCATCTAGCCATCAACTAATTTTGGTAGTAACTTTCATTGTGAGAATACCTTTCATGTAAGATTAAAAGTCCACATCCTCTTTAGAAATAATTGTTTTGACTAAGAATTGATTAAAAAAGATAATATAAGATCCACGCTCCACTTGTCATAATCAAATATTTGAGAGGATCTAGCGATAAAATACATTTTGTGTCCTTTCCCCTCTTATCCTCTTGTCTTATGGAAGCCATTATGAACAATATTGTAGCATTTACCTTGAGGTTTTCCTACTTAAGCTTAATTGGTATTTCTTGGATTCATTGGTATTATTGTCTAAGTCATGTACTTTGAGTACATTTTTAAATTTGATGGAATGAAAAGGGTTTGATGATTATTAGGTTATTGTTCCTAATTTTTTTCAACATAATCTTAAACATCTTGTTAAATTGCACAAGCTCTATGATTGCATTGGTTTGTTTTATTTTTTTCTTGCTCTCACCTGGAAATCTCATGATTGCTCACCCATCCTCTTAAAACTTTTGGTCTCTGTTGAAGCCCCGAGAATCGGGTCTACAACAAGGGGGATACCCACCCGGTCCGGACCTTGGTTAGCAGCACCTTTTCTGTTTGGTATAGTGGGTCCGACTGGGGATATGGGACCGGTTTCCCAATTTATGTGTGTGTGTGTTGAGAATTGATATTTCCTTTCTAATAATTTCTAAGTAAAATGTTTTTATTCTAAATATAATTTATCAACATGCAATTGTATTCTAATAAATAGAAATATCTAATTCTAAAACTAACCCGGGATTTAATCTTTCAGTTATGCAATCTAAAATAATTTCAAATGGAAATTGGTAATAAAGATCATTCAACTGCTATGAGAAAATAATTCAATAAAGATAAATCATTTCGTATAAAAAGTTAGATGAAACAATTGTGAAAAACATATCGCATAATAAGTTACTCATATATTAAGCATAAATAGAATAGCTATCACCGTACAGAAGTGCCAAATGATAACTCAAGCATTCATATATAAATAACTGAACTTGAATATCACCTCAACGCATAAGCAGAAAGTGTTAAGAGATAAAAGTACCATTTATAACAAGTTCTACTCATAAGCTTCAGCAATAATGATCTATCTCTTCTTAGTCCAACATCCACTAAGAGTACAAAAGTGCAATTTCAGTAGTAGATATTAAACACAGATATCAATAAATCTTGTTCTATTCATTCATCAAAACCTCCTCGAAGGTTGCAAAAGTGCATGTTTTGAGGACAAGTTTTTGATAAATTTTAGGACCCTTCTCTAAATGCATGAGAAGGGTTTAAATACTACTAGCTAAATCTAAAAATAGTTTATTACAAAAATGTAGGAAGCGATTTAAATGACTGTCCTCATTTCAGGAAAAAATAAAGCAAACTAAAACTAAAACTGAATCTAAAACAAAAACTGACAATTAACTATCTATGTATCTGTTCCTTGCAGTCGCAAGCATTCAGCATTTGCTTGAGGAGAGTTGGTTGGCCGACCTCCGACTTTAGCTATCTTGTGAAAATGGAATCGACAAGTGTTGGCGCCATCTTCTCGATAGAGTTAATGATACATTTGAGAGTCATGCACTGGCTGTGTAGTTTTACCAAGTACGTCCAGTAAGAATCCCAATTCAACTTGGTTAACCTTTTTATGGACTCTGCTATTTCTTTAGCCTTCTGCCTCCAGCTTGTCTGTAGATGTTTTACATTTGGTAAATATCCTGGAGTGGTCTCTAATATGAGATTTTCCCTGTGTCAATTTTCATTGATGCAGTCAATGACGTTATTTGCTGTTGTGGCTACTTCTTCTACCGCTTGTTCTGCTTTCCTGATCTGTGCATGCTTTCCCAAGTAGTAACATCGGCATCTTTGTTGCAAGTGGTGTCTGTGTACAAGGGCGTCATTTCTTTATCTTCAGAACTCGAAGCTTTACCCTTCTTTCCCATAATATTTTGAACACTGCTATGTATACCTCTCTGCTTTTCTCTCCTGCAATTTACAAATGAGGCAAGAGTAATGATAAGAAAAAGGTGACGGGAAAGCTTTAAATGTTGAAATCTTATAAAATATATCACCCTACGTGAAATGGCCTTTCGATCAGATCAAAACCCTATTTCATTAATGATTACCAACTAACTCATTGATTAACATTAACGTGCATAACTGGGCATCGGTTTATGGGAAAAACTTTTCGAATGACGAGCCCTGAAGATCTGCGATAAGGCGATTTTGTGATTTTCTTCACAATATTGCAGATTACAATATCGCTAATCCGTTGTGTGTGGCAATCATCCATTACCATGTGTTTTCTGCGATATGCGATTTGCGAGATGCGCCATCGCATATCGACGATTTGAGGCATTTCACCTTAAGTGATATTTGAGGCATGTGATGCGATGAGTGTCTTTAGTGTGAGATTTCGCATCGCGATTTTGCAATCTTAGGATTCCTTTTGTAGGATGGCATCCATTACCTTTCTGCGATGCGACGCTTTTTATTGAGAGAATGGTTTTGTTTGAACTTATCATAAAACTTAAGTCCTTTTTTTATTTTTCGAGTATTCTCCTAAGTTTATGATAGTAAGATTTATTTAAAAAAAGGAATACAAGTACTAATTTATTTTTTTTAATTTTTTTGGATAAAGGGTCCCCACTTATTTAGTATTAGTAATAAAACTAAATAAGAGGGGGGTTGTTGCTGGCCACAACAATTGGTGATTCACTTGGAAGAACCAGTTATCTCTGTTTTTCTTTTGATTTTCTAAACTTCCAAAACAGAAAACTTTTCGAGAAAATCAAATTTTATTATAGAAAGATAAAGTACATCATGCTTTTAGCTGTCAACAATAATTTGTTTCTTCTATGTTAACTTTGACTTTTTTAACTTCCTAGACCTAGTCATTGTATTTACATCAGTCACTACTTGGTTTGTAAAGATAAAAACAAAGTTCTCTCTGTAAATCAGTTTTAAATATTCTCATTTGTTGTAGGTAGAGCATCTGTTTCCAGCAGGTGTTTATAGCCTCGACAGGGTTACCTGTTACCCAGTAATGATCCTGTATCCTACTTGGAGAAGTATATGATTTTCAAAGGGAAATCCATATCCACACTTATTGCTTTTATTTTCTTTTAATTCTTAAAGAACAATGCCTTGGTTTGGTAGCGAAATTATGACAATGCCATTCACTTGATTTATAACTTCGCTGAACAAGCTGGCTCGTGATGAGACCCCTTGTCTTTTGATTGCAACAATCTTGAGTCATTGCCCTGTTGTGGTATGCAGTTTTGGCAAAGTCAGCAAGCTATAATATCTTATGATCATGATAAGTCGGCTCGTGATGAGACCTCTTATTCTTTAAGTTAAAGTGTATCGCTGGATTTTTCCTTGAAGCTCATAATTCCCTAAGTGGGGAGGAAGTCATTGTTTCCTTAAGAATAGCTCTGGACGACAATTGTAGAGTTTTTGGAAAGAGCTTTTCTACAAAGAATCTTTTTTTTGTTTGTGATACCTTTCATTTGACTGATATAAAACAAATTCCCACTAAAGGTATCTTTTTATCAAAATTTACAAGGTTGAAACTAGTATCATTTTCAAATTTATACTCTTTGACTGTACCTTTCAATAATAATGACCAATTTTCCAAATCAATTCTCTTTATACAAGCGAAAAACAAAATGTAAAAGAAATGCTTATCTTTTTCGTGAATTCCAAATGCAACCATTTACAACTGGTTTTATTATCAAAAATAAAGGAAAGACTAATTTACAAAAAATAGAAGAATGATCTCCTATGGAAAGTATTTTTTGAGGATCTGCCCATTAACAGGTAAAGATTATCTTTTTCCTATTAAATCCTGTAACATAAAAGTAGATGGACCTATGTTTTCTGCAATTTGGAAAGGGCCAAGCCACATTCATTGGAATTTTGTATGTTTGCCCTTTTCCTCATGAGCCTTATCCCATTTTAAGACTAAATCTCCAATTTGAAAGTCCTTTCTGGATATCATGTTTGAATCAAAAGAAGCTTTTACTAATGCTTGGTGATGAGCATGAGTTATTTTGGCCTGTTCTCGTCGCTCTTCTAGCTTAAGGATTTGCAGTTGCCTTAGTTGTAAGGAAGAAGTGGGTGTTTCATCGATAAATTGAACTAAGGCCAAAGAGGGAATTGCTAGATGAGTTGGAAGGACTACTTCTTTCCCATAAACTAAATTAAAGGGAGAAGTACCAATGGAGGCTTTCTGTGTTATTCGATCTGCCCATAGAGCATATATTAAAGATTTGTGCCAATTCTTATGATTTTGATCGATGGTTCGCTTAATGATTCTGATTAAGTTTTTATTTGTTGATTTAGCTAATCCATTCCCCTGTGGGTAATAATTGGCAGAGTATTTAAGTTTAAAACCTCTTTTGAGTGAAAATTCAGTCATAGCATTGCCAGAGAAATATGATGCATTATCAAACATTAAAGCAGAGGGTAAACCAAACCTGGTGATTATGAACTGATCTATGAAATCAATGATATGTTTAGCATTAGCTGTCTTGAGAGGAATTGCTTCTACCCATTTAGTGAAGTAATCTGTAGCTGTAAGCATATACCTATGTTGTTTATAAGAGTGAGAAACAATCTTACCTATTATATCCAATCCCCATTGATCAAAAGGTTGCTCGATGTTGACTAGTTGCAAAGGCGATGATGGTTTCTTTTGTCTTCCTGCAGCAATTTGACAAACTTGACATTTTCTTACATAGCTATGTGCATCTTTGAATAGTGTAGGCCAATAATAGCCCGCGCGTAGGATTTTATGTGTTGTAGCATCTCCAGCATAATGTCCACCCACTTGTCCATCGTGGAGTTCCTACAACACCTTTTCAGCTTTAGATTTCTCAAGACATCTAAGGAGGACAAAATCATAATTTATCCTAAAAAGTACATCGTTCACGAGATCATATTGCTTGGCCTTCAATCTTAGAGCTCTTTTCTTTGTATAATCTAGATTTGAAGGAGCATATCTATTCCTTAGATAAAACATGATCTCAGCGTATAGTGATTCAATATCGTTTAGGCTTACCTCATACATTTGTACTTCTGCAGATCGTGTTTCAAAAATAAACGATGCTCCAGCCACCATTTCACAAAAGCCTTGACCTTTTACAATATTTGTTGGTTTAATTTCAGCGTCGTATTCTTGTAAGGCAGTAATCCAATTGGCTCTTTTCTCACCCACGTCTTTTTGTACTAAAAGATTTCTTACTGCTGGAAATGGTACTATGATTTTTGTATGGGTTTTAAGCAGAAAGGGTCTAAAATATTTGATCGCTTTGAAAACAACATAAGCTTGTTTCTCAATGTCTGAGTAATTTAATTCAGCCCCTTGTAGATTTGAACTGAAAAAGGAAATTGGGGCTTCTGCCTTGTCTTGATTTGCTTGAGTGAGTATCGCAGCATATGATCTATCAGAGGCAAATGTATACAAAATGAAAGGATCGGAAAAATTTGGAGTTGCTAAAGATGGAGCGTTTACAATTGCTTGTTTAATCAGATTGAATGCTTCATATTCATCTTGGCCCCATTTGAAGATTGAATTCTTTTTAATCATTGCTTGTAAGGGAGATACGATTCTTGAAAAGTCGGGAACAAATCTCTTTACAAAATTAATCTGGCCAAGGAAAGATTGCATAGTTTTCTTGTTGTGAGGTAAGGGTATTTCAGAAATCTCCTTGATTCTGTCAGGATCAGTATGGATTCTAGATTTTGACACTATAAATCCAAGAATTTTTCCTTCACTTAATGCAAAAAAGGAATTTTTTGGATTAAGTGAAATTCCATACCTTTGGCAACATTGGAAGATCTGTTTTAAGTCTCTGAGGTGATTTCCTCGTTTTTTTGGAATATACAGTTATATCATCCAAGTAGATTACTACTGATTTGTTTACTAATCCCTTATATGCAATGTCTATGGCCCTTTGAAATGTGGCGCCAGCATTGATCAGGCCGAAAGGCATCTTTTGATATGCATAAGTACCCCATTTTGTTCTAAATGTGGTCTTTAATTGATCATCGGGATGGACCAAAACTTGGTTATAGCCAGAGAAACCATCCAAGAAGGAAATTAATTTTGATCCTGCAACTTCCTGTAATATTTGCTCCATGGGAGGCAAAGGAAAATTATCCTTTTGGCAGGCTTTGTTAAGATTTTGAAAGTCAATGCAAATTCTAATGTCTCTGTTTTTCTTTCTAACGAGAACCATATTGGACACCCATTTAGAATGTCGAACAAGAAAAATGATTTTGGCTTTCAATAATTTGTTGAGTTCAAATTTGATCTGGTTCTCTATATTAGGATGGATCTTTCTCAGGTTTTGCTAGACAAGTTTTTCATCATTTATCATTGGGATAGTATGTTGAATGATAGAAGTGTTGAAAGTCTTAAGTTCATCATAGTTCCAAGCAAGACACCTTTCTATTGTTTTAGGAGACGAACTTACGCTAATCTTTCTTCAGGGGTTAGGCCAAGACCTAGGTTGATATTCTGCGGCTTGGTATCAGTTCCTAGATTTACTAATTCATAGTTCAGAGTTGAACTTTGAAGTTTTGAATCGGTAGATCTTTTGAATCGATCTTTCAAATCATATAGGTCTTCTAATTTGACTACTGATTTTGGCATAGTATTATTAGTGCTATCTTGTTGCAATTGTTTATCATGTTGGTCTTCATCAATTATCTGATTGGTGTAAGATCCCTCTGATGTGAGGAAGCTTACAATATCAGGATCATCGTTGAAAATTATCCAATTGGTAATGCTATCAGGAATCAAGGGTTTAAAGATTAATTCAATTGAAAATCTGTCTAGGCTATAGTCTTATGAGGGAATGAGCTTGGAAGCTATTTTTTCCAAGAGGTCAGCACTGGAATTTTGGAGTCTGGGGATTGATGAAATATTGAATGCTATAAAATGTTCAGTCAGAGCTTGTACTAAATATTGATAATTCTTTAAATGACCTAATAGACAATGTATAGTATTTCGTACCTGTCTGATAACAATTTCTGAATCTCCGAAAACTTGTAGATACTTGATATCTAATTTGATTGCTTTGTATAATCCTTGGACTAAGGGTTCATACTCCGCAGTATTATTAGTGCAATCGAACTCGAGTCTACAAGCTAGCATAGTTTTGTTTCCCTCTGGACTGATTAATACGCATCCTGCTCCTGCTCCCTCGTTAGACTTAGAACCATCGAAAAATAACTTCCAAAATAAATATTTATTTGCAGGACTATCTATAAAATTAACACATTTAGAACTATCTGTTTGAGAAAAATTTTCTACTTGAGATAAAATAGAATGTTCTAAGTAAGGTGAATTATGAGCATTAAAATTTCCTAAAAAGAGTCAACAGAATAATTGCCAGTTATATTGTTTTTGTATGCTACAGGTTCATTTTCTCCTTCCAATTCTGTTACTTTGTATTTTTGATGTCTTTCTTGCTCAACCTTTATCTAATTTGGTTTACCATTGCAAGGGAGCCAAATATGCGACCAGTCAGTTGCAAAATATCCATGAAGCTTTTTAGACCAATCTCTGCTAAGAATTAGCCCATAAAATTCTGGAATGTCTGCAACTAAAATATCGATAACTTGACATACCTTTGGGTTTGATGACATCCTTATGGTAACCTGATTTAGTTCACCAATCACTTCAACCTGCGACCGGTCCAGTTGAACTATGCGTACAACAGATTTTTGGGGTTGGACATTCAACTTTGCACATATCGATTTAGGTAAGATATTAGATGAAGCTCCTGGATCTACTAAACAATTAGGCAAATTTTTATTGAAAACTTCATAAGAAGAAATGGGGGAGTATGAGATCCTGACCTTCCTCCAATTAGAGCGATATCGTTTGGATCAACTTTATTAGTCACATTAGTTGGAGGTCTTCCCATCTTGTGAGAAGCTTGTGAGATTACAGCAGCGGGCAAAGGCGCAATAGGTATTGCATGTAACTCTTTCAAAAGTATCTTTTGTTGATGTTTTAACTTGCTCAATTCATAAAAAGTAATGTTATCCCTAGTCTTATTCATGTCTTCTATGATATTATACTCCATTTCATCAGAAATAATCAATGTTTTAGATGGAGTTGGTGATTTTTTTTGGACTGGGCTTGTTTGAGTTGCTTTGGGTGACGTTTTCTTAGCTGCGACTTTATCCTTAGACATTGAGCTTGCACTCTTCGGCTTCAGAGTAGGTTGTGGAGGATCGAGTTGATTTCTACTTCTAGTACTGATTGGTGATGCCTCTTGATCCTCTTCATCTAGGAGGATGAAATCCCACATACCCCGTACTTCTACAACTTCTTCCTCATTAGTATGCTCTTCGTTAGAAACTTCCTCTTCTTCTTCTTTTGATTCAGCATTTGTGATAACGTTGGGAGGCTTTGAATCAGTTGAAGGATTTCTTCTATAAGGCTTGTAAGGTTTTTTAGAAGAAGTCTCTGCTACTTGTTTCTTAAAGTCAACCATTTCGTTAGACATGGTTTTCAAAACTTTCTACAATTGAATGGGTCTTTCGATTGTTTTTTCTTTGGATCTTCTTTAAAAGTAACCTTCTTATATTTTCATTCATCAATGACGTTTTTCTTTTCTAAGGCTATGATATGTTTCTCTATCGCTATTTCTTCCTTCATATTGTCGGCTAAAGTTGTTTGTTAGCCCTATCAATGAACATTGCTATGTTTGATGATAGAGCAGAGATGTACCATTCAGTTCAAACTTCTTTGCTAGGCTTGGGAGCAGTAGGAATTTTGTTCAATAGTTTATTGAAACACGAGTTAAAATCTTTGATAGGTTCCCTTGATTTAGCCCTAAGATTAGACAGGTTGTTGATCAGTGTCGCAGTAGACCTGTCATCCCCGAACTTAGTCAAGATTTGTTCTTGGAAAATATCCCAGCTAGTGATAGATCTGGATGGTAATGAGAAATACCATGATGCGGCTGCTCCTTACAATATGTAAGGAAAGAGCCAGACAACGGCGTCTTCCTTAGTAACCCCATTGAGATTTATAGACAACATAAAGTTATTTATATGTTCTTCTGCTAGCATACCTATTTCAGGATTGAACTTAGGCAACCATTTTTTAGGATGGGCCGGTATTTGACTCAAGGACGTAGGCATTAAGATTGCCCCTAGGTTATTCCATGGAGTTTGGGCCATCATTGAACTACTAACAGAGGAAAGCACAGACGATGTTCCTTGCAGTTGGGAAGATGAGGATATTATAGTTCCAGATGATTGAGAAGGAGATGTTGAAGTTCCAGTGGTCTGGTGGACAATAATTTGAAGTGGAGGGGTGGATGGTTGACTTCGCGTTGGGGATTTTGAGATGGATGATGATGAAAAAGGAGTCTCGCTATCAGACCCTTTAAGTGATTTCCTTGCTCTCTTCCTTGTCGGTAGAGGTAACTAAGTTGGTTCGATACCAAACTTTTCACTCTTCAATCTGGTAAGAGGATGAGAAGGGTTATATTGCGAAGTCACACTACCTTGATATTTTTCAGATTTTTGGGGTGATATAGAAAATCGCTGAAGTTTATGAATCAAAGATTCAACTTCAGGAGGTTCAATAGTAGATTTCTCTGAAATGTTTGGGTTTGGGGAAATGGTTTTTGTTTTATTGACTTCTTACTCAAGGTTTAAAGATTCTGAATGCGATGGAGAAGTCTAGGGAGATGGTGAGGGCGATTTACTCTCAGAATTGTATTTAGATTTAGATTTACTTGCCATTCACAGTTCGAGGCCCTCCTTCTAGGGCCAAATATGTTGAAGCCCTGAGAATCAGGTCTACAACAAGGGGGATACCCACCTGGTCCAGACCTTGGTTAGAAGCTCCTTTTCCATTTGGTATAGTGGGTCCGACTGGGGATATGGGACCAGTTTCCCAATTTATGTGTGTGTGTGTTGAGAATTGATATTTGCTTTTTAATAATTTCTAAGTAAAATGTTTTTATTCTAAATCTAATTTATCAACATGCAATTGTATTCTAATGATTAGACATATCTAATTCTAAAACTAACCCGGGATTTAATCTTTCAGTTATGCGATCTAAAATAATTTCAAATGGAAATTGGTAATAAAGATCATTCAACTTCTATGAGAAAAGAATTCAATAAAGATAAATCATTTCGTATAAAAAGTTAGACGAAACAATTGTGAAAAACATATCGCATAACAAGTTACTCATATATTAAGCATAAATAGAATAGCTATCATTGTACAAAAGTGCCAAATGATAACTCAAGTATTCAAGCATTCATTTATAAATAGCTGAACTTGAATATCACCTCAACACATAAGCAGAAAGTGTTAAGAGATAAAAGTACCATTTATAACAAGTTCTACTCATAAGCTTCAGTAATAATGATCTATATCTTCTTAGTCCAACATCCACTAAGAGTACAAAAGTGCAATTTCAGTAGTAGATATTAAACACAGATATCAATAAATCTTGTTCCATTCATTCATCAAAACCTCCTTGAAAGGTGAAAAAGTGCATGTTCTAAGGACAAGTTATTAAAAAATTTCAGGACCCTTCTCTAAATGCATGAGAAGGGTTTAAATACTACTAGCTAAATCTAAAAATAGTTTATTACAAAAATGTAGGAAGTGGTTTAAATGACTGTCCTCATTTCAGGCAAAAATAAAGCAAACTAAAACTAAAACTGAATCTAAAACAAAAATTGGCAATTAACTATCTATGTATCTGTTCCTTGTAGTTGCAAGCGTTTAGCATTTGCTTGAGGAGAGTTGGCTGGCCGACCTCCGACTTTAGCCGTCCTGTGAAAACGGAATCGGAAAGTGTTGGCGCCATCTTCTTGATAGAGTTAATGATACATTTGAGAGTCATGCACTGGCTGTGTGGTTTTACCAAGTACGTCCAATAAGAATCCCAATTCAACTTGGTTAACCTTTTGATGGACTCTGCTCTTTCTTGAGCCTTCTACCTCCAGCTTGTCTGTAGATGCTGTACATTTGGTAAATATCCTAGAGTGGTCTCTGATATGAGATTTGACCTGTGTAAATTTTCATTGATGCAGTCAATGACGTTATTTGCTGTTGTGGCTGCTTCATCTGCCACTTGTTTTGCTTTCCTAATCTATACATGCTTTCCCAAGTAGTAACACCGGCATCTCTATTGCAGGTGGTGTTTTTCTACAAGAGCATCATTTCTTTATCTTCAGAACTCAGAGCTTTACCCTTCTTTCCCATAATATTCTGAACACTGCTATGTATACCTCTCTGCTTTTCGCTCTTGCAATTTATAAATGAGGCAAGAGTAATGATAAGAAAAAATTGACGGGAAATATTTAAATGTTGAAATCTTATCAAATATCTCACCCTACGTGAAATGGCCTTTCGATTAGATCAAAACCCTATTTCATTAATGATTACCAACTAACTCATTGATTAACATTAACGCGCATAACTGGGCATCAGTTTATGGGAAAAACTTTTTCAAATGACGAGCCCTGAAGATCTGCAATAAGGCGATTTTGCGATTTGCTTCGCAACATCACAGATCGCAATATCGCTAATCGCAATATCACTGATCCGTTGCATGTGGCAATCATCCATTACCATGTTTTTTCTACGATATGCGATTTGTGAGACGTGCCATCGCATATCAACGATTTGAGGCATTTCAACTTAAGTGATATTTGAGGCATGCAATGTGATGAGTGTCTTTAGTGCAAGATTTCGCATCGCGATTTCGCAATCTTAGGATTCCATTTGTAGGATGGCATTCATTACCTTTCTGCGATGCGACGCTTTTTATTGAGAGAATGGTTTTGTTTGAACTTATCATAAAACTAAAGTCCTTTTTTTATTTTTTGGGTATTCTCCTAGGTTTATGATAGTAAGGTTTATTTAAAAAAAGGAATACAAGTACTAATTTATTTTTTTAATTTTTTTTGGATAAAGGGTCCCCACTTATTTAGTATTAGTAATAAAACTAAATAAGAGGGGGGTTGTTGCTGGCCACAACAGTCTCTACGTGAAATCAAGAAAGAATATGACATTATTATGATGAATGAAAAATAACATCAATATGTTTTTTATTATGGTTGTGTCTATATATCTCAGAAAGTGTTTGTCTTCCTACATGCCAATAAAAATAACATCTTTCCTAGAGTTTTCAAGATATTCTTAAATATAATCTTGATAAATTATACAAGCATCATCATTGATTTATTGCCTTTGTTTCTCGCTATCACCTAAGTTGTCTTTGTATTTGTCTTTGTTGTAATTTTTTTCCTATATTATATTTGTAAACATTTGTATCAATGTTTAAATATTTGTTATATTTACTAATATTACCTTATTGATTGTAATTGTATAGTATGCCCCCCTAGGGAAATTCTCGACAAGGAAGAGGTGTTTGTAGTACAAGTGCATGTTCAAGAACATGGAACAAATATTGAGGTCCAAGTTAATGATCTTATGGAAGAAGATAATGATGTTGATAACACAATTGAAGAAGATGGGACAAATAGATAGATCTAGGAGACAATTAATAATGTTGAAATGAATGATGATGGCAACCAGTATGATGGTCATGCTTTCCATAGGCATGTACTTGGGAGAGATATTGAACCTCTTTATGAATGATCAAAAACATATCTTCTCTTTGTTGTATTATTTCCAGTCACTTGGAAGTGGTGAATGGTTTTTCAAACACATGTGTGACACAACTCCTAAGGTATGTAATATATTTTGTGACATTATTTAGTACTATATACATGATAAAGCAATAATTGTTTCCTTTGTTTTTAATGTAATTAGTACGTTGATCATCATTTAATTAATTTGTAACATTTGGATGTAATATGTACAATTAATATTGTTTAATACATTAACAAGAAGTACTTATTTTTATGTTTTATAATGTTAGGTGAATTTACGTTACCACCATCACATGTTTTACCTCGTGTGTATTGAGATTTACATTCCATTATGAAAGATATTGGAATGGAGTATCAAGTTATGCATGCATGTCCTAATGATGATATTCTCTATTATAAAGAACATGCAAACTATGATGAGAGTAGATATCAAACCAATAAAGTAACAAAAAAGGTGCCTCACGAGGTTCTTCGTTATATTTCCATAATTCCACTTTTGCAACAATTATTCAGGTGTGAACGCATAGAACAACTTATGGATTACCATGTAACAAATAGAAGTGAAGATGGTGTTCTTCGAATGCCTTCAGATGGATCTGAATTTAGCAATATAAAGTAAAAGTGGCGAAAGTTTAAAACAAAACCTCATAATCTTAGTCTTTCATTAGCAGCTGATGGTGTCAATCCATTTGTAGAGCTTAGATATACTTACTCGGTGTAGCCTTTTTTTGTTATCAAAAATAAATTCCTTCATGGAAGTCAATAAAGAGGGAGCACATAATGTTGAATATAATTGTTCTAGGTATTAATTTGTTTATAATATTTCTTTTAACACATGAATATATTGTTCGAGATATTAATTTTTTTACTCATATATTTTCAATTATGTCTTATAATTTTTTTTTACTCATATATGTATTAATTATGTATTGTATGTTAAATCAATTAAGTAAGTACCAGGGCAAAGATATGAATTTATATATCAAGCCTCTTATTGATGAGTTAGTGGAGTTATGGAATAGCATCACTATATATGATATCTCTAGACCAGTAGATGCACAAAGGGAATTTGAACTCCATGCAATGCTTGTATGGATAATTCACGATGCCCTAGGGCCAACACATTTATGTGGTATGCTATAATATTACATTGCACTTTAATAATGTTTAATTTTATGAACTTCATTTCATGTGCACTTTTTAAATAGCCCCTTCATTGTACATACTTAAAATAATTGATATAAAAATTATTCCATCTCTTGCAGGTCATCAAACAAGGGGTAAATTTTCTTTTCCAGTTTGTGGTTCTAATATTAAATATCTTCATTTAAGAATCTTAGGAAAGGAGGTGTTTGATGAGTATAGGCACTTCCTTTCAAAGAACCATAGGTACCGAAGTACTGAAAAAACATTTTTTCAATGGAAAAGAAAATACTAAATTAAGACCATGGAGAATAACACCTCATGCATGGAAGTTGCAATATAATAGAGTCTCTCAAGGTATGGATCAAATTGTCTATGCATCAATATACATGGTATGTTTGTATTATTTTATATTTTTATGTAATTTTCTTCACTGTACTAACTAATTGGTTATACTTTTTGTTATAATATATTTAACTATGATTCACCTCATAGGTCATCAAGGCATTAATAACATGGCACTTCCATGAGGAATGAAAAGTTATCCTGAGCAATTCAATAGACTCCCCTACTATGAGAACCTAGAAAATGTTCATTTTTTCATGCATTACACATTAGAATCAAGAAGATACATAGACCTTATGGTGAATCTTAGATGGAAGGAGAGATAAAGAAAAAATTGTTCAGATTTGTAATGACATTAAGGAGGACAATCATTCAATTCAAAGTGTGATTCATTGAAATAGCGATGGAGACGACTAAAATATAAGCGCCCTTCCATGGTTATTGACAGAGAAACAAAGCAAGGATATTAAAGAGGTTATTGAAAAAATTGAATTTCCAAATGGATTTTGTTCAAACATAAAGAATATCCTAACAAAGAAAGGTTAATTAGGTGGGGTAAAAACTCATGATTGACATATGTTCATTAAGGTATTTATTTTGGTGTATATTTTTGTACATTGGTGAAACATCTTCTAAGTGTCCTTTTTTTCTACTAATTTGGGAATAAATAGTGATTGATCATTATTTTTGTTATAGTATGTTCTACCTCTATCTCTCCCATAAAAATTTGACAACAATGTCAAATAAGCTATATATATGATCTCAGAAAATACATGAGGTAAGTGGAGATGTATGTGCAAAGTGTAATATATTCAATAATTTCTTTTGCAACTTATATTTTCCTGCATGTATTTTACTTGTCATCATATACCATATACTTTTTTGTTGAAACCTATGATTTTCTTGCTTCATTTGTAGATGGTTGTCATCTAAAGAAATCAATAAAGAAGATATAAAGTATTGGAAGAAACAAATTCCTCGTCTAATGTGTGAAATGCAAAAGTATCTACCTCCAACATTTTTCAATACATAAGAACACTACCTCATACAACAAGTTGAGGAGATTGAAAAGCGTGGAATTTCACACACAATGTCCATGGAAAATTTTAGGGGCTAATGTTCACCCAGTGGGCTAATTTTCCATGATTTTTCCACAAAAAAGATTCACCAATTTCCAATTTTATTAAAGACGATTCACCCAAATTTTAGAATATAAACTTATTTTACCTTAAAAATTGCCAACATTATATAGAGACTATATATAAAATCATTATAACTTTGAATAATTTTACAAATATATCAATAAACATTTTATATTTTTCATATTAGGGATTAGTGAGATTCGCCAATGTGGATGGTTGAAAGGGACTTGAAATGACCTAAGGCTTTGGTCAAACAAAGAGCATGTCATGAGGGTTCTATGGTATAGGGATATATGGTATGTCAAAACATGGTTTATATTCATGAATATAGTCTTGCAATAGGAAAAAAAATTAATGTATTGGATCACATTTGAGATGTCAACTCCATGGAAAAATTTGAAGGGGACCCCTTATTGTGGAAAGGTAGAATGAGGACAGTGAGATGTAAGTAGATAGTGGAGATTTATACTACATTTGAGTTTTTTTATTTTTATGTATATTATACTTATTTATTTTTTATTATTCTTTCATAATCCATTATTATGAAGGTATAACATGGTAACTAATTATATATATGTGAATTTTTGTATTTTAATACATCTAGTCGAGAGTGGGATGCAATACATTTATACATTGCAAACAATATTAATTAGATGAAGGTATGGATTGAACGATGCAAACAAGGTAATAATGGTAAGTTATCATGGTGTTGTGTGTCTACATTGGTCAAATATGCTCCATGTAGTGGAGATACCAATATTTCACAAAGGGAAATTGATTTAGCATATGGTTTAAAACATTATCAAGCAAGCATATTCACCCATACAACTTAGTTTTTTTACAATTATATTGATGCATATGGTGTGTTTTTTCTTAATTTGCAAATTTTCCAAGTATAAATATATTTATCAATTGACAATGCATTTTTTATGTGTTTGACAAATTGTAGTTGAAACAACACAACAAAATGTGGTTCGACAGATGCAAATTTCACATCAAAAGGTTGGATGAAAAGACGAAAATGTTTGATTGTGGGATAATTATAGTAATTCAAGTTATCAATGTTTCCTCTATAGGTGGACTACATCCAGAAGTGTCTGACAATCGATAAGATGGGTATCTGCTTGAGTGTGACTTGAATCTTTCAAAATAATCTTGTTTGATGTCAAGTGGTTTAGGCTATGAATCCATGAACATAACCCTCATAGAACTATTATTGAGCATGCTAATGGATTTACCATGGTTGATACAAGGAATCTTGAGCTAGGATCATAGCCCTATGTTCTTCCAAGCTAGAGTTAACATGTATTTTATGTAGAGGTTCCAGGTAAATCAGGTTGGTCATATGTTATTAAATGTGATCCAAGAGTAAGGTCGATAAAGTATAATGTAGCAAAAGAACTAAATGAAATTGAATAAGATGATGATGTGGAGGAGCAGGAGGTTCATGTGTCATATGAAGACATCAAATAAGTTCAAGTATATGTTAATATATACAACGCTAATTTGGATGAACTAGATGATATATCTAACGTTGTTCCAAGCGAATAACTTGAAGAGTCGAACCAAATGTAGAAGAGCATATTACAGATGATGATATAGATGATGATGATGATGATGATGATGTGGTGAATCCTTTGAACATGAACTCTAAAGTGGATGATACAGATGTTGAGTTGGATGAGGAAGAAGATCAATGATATCAAAATGTTGAAATGTATAAGGTGTGTATTTATATGATTTAAGTTGGTTTGTTCTCTTCCGTTCACCTTAAATTGTTATTTTCCTATTTTTTATGTCTGATTGTTACTGTCTTTCTTTCAATTATATTATAGTAGATAGAATGGGTATTGGGGAATTGAGAGTGATGTAACGGGGGGGAGGGGCCATATGAGATTCCACCTTCACGTAGTTGACCTTGTTCAATAGAGAATATATTATTCTTGAAACAAAGAGAATATCATTTAGGTTTATACCATCGCCTCCAATGTTAACTTTGTTCATCTAATAATTTTTTAAGGTTTTCATCTAGAGTGACCTATGAATGGAGCCAAAGATAAACCTAGGTTCAAATGACTAATTCGTAGAGTTCATAAATGACAAACCTAGGTTCGAATTAATGTCGTCGTCACCAAGATCAACATCATCATCATCACCATCAATGTCATTATCATCGTCATCGTAGTCATCATCATCATCATCATCATTATAATCATCATTATAATCATCATCATCATTTTCATCATCATCAACATTTGCACGTGTTATTATTCCAAAGACAAAAATTGATAAATAATTTGAAAACAAAGGGATAACAATCATAAAAATTGGAACCATATCATCATTCTTATTATCGTGAAGTTTATAACAAAGAAAATGCAACACAACATATTCAGTTCTACAACAATGATGATGAATGAATGTATTTCACTAATGCATAATCCTTACTTATAGGTAGAGGACATGCTGATAAAATGAACCTTGATCATTAGATGAGAAACTACTGGACATAGTTAAACATTATCCCTCTTTCTATGTTAATTTAACCAAAGTTGCATTCATTTAAAGTAAGGTGGGTAAGCATGTCAGTAGAAGCCAGTAGGTTTAGGAAAACAACAATTTTAGTAGAATCAATGATCACCATCTCCAAATACTTGATAACCTAATAATGTTATAAAAGGAATCCAAAAAATGCACTCATATTGAAAGAAATATGTGATAATGAATATTGCTCAAACATAAACCCCAATGGTCTTATCTATATATATATATATATATATATATATATATATATATGGTATAATGTCATGGAGTAATTTATTATTAGAGTATTAATTGAGAATGATTCAGTATATCTAATCGAGCAAGGCCTTTAAACAAGGGAACGAGGGAAAAAGGGAATTCGAGCAGGTGGTGGCATGTTTTGGCAGTGGCGGCATGTGTGAGAAGGTGTTGGAAGTGGTGGAAGCTGTGGGTAGGTGGTGGCACATAGGGGCAACAAATATGTAGGTAAGAAGCTAATTTGATTATTCTTTTTCTGTGGTATCACATTGGTTTAGACCTTTATGGAAGCTAATGTCTCTTAGCCAAGGGCTCAAGAAAGTCGTATTTCACTCTCATATCTAAAACCTTTATTTCTTAGAGAATGAAACCTTTAATAGTCCAGGGCTTAGAATTTTTGCAGGTTAATTATAAAAACTTAATTAAAATTTTTGAGCCTATCTTCTCTATAAGGCTGTGAATTTTCAAAGGTCACATTTCATTTTCTAAGGGGGATATAAGATGTATTTGAAGGACAAGAATGAATCTCCTTGGTGGCCATTGTTATAGGAATATTTGGGCACATCAACCCCAAACTTATATATCGATGTATTAGGGCTCATCAACCCCTAAAAGAGTTGTTTCATACCCTAAAAGAACACTGTCATCTGAATACATCATTCCCCAAAAGTTCCATCTGAGAAACCATCCAGAAATTGCCTAAATTGAACCATACTGACTGCTCCACTGGCAAAGTGCGATGCATACTGAGTGGTACACTGCTAGGGTGTGATGTATACTTTTTAGGACTTCTATAGGGTGTGATGGGTGAGGATGGACAAATGTTCGGGACAGTTTGTTAGTTGGTTGCTCATGGAATCTTCTAGAAACTTCTCTTGTGCCACTTACGTCTCTGAATTCACCCAAAGATGAATAAGGGATCTACGAAATGTCAAATCCCTTCTCTTGTGGAACCATTTGTAACAAGTAGGATGATACTAATCAAATCCCATGGATGACTCACACCCGGGCAAACATCTATAAATGGATCTCCAATCCAAGAGATTAGGGGGCTGGAATATTGTGAATTGCAAGGAAGTTCTGATAGTTTGTAATTGAGGAGAGAGCATTGTATTCTTATTGGTGTGATCTTGCTATTTCATGAGGTGAATAAGGATTGAAGATGGGAGGATGATGCTGGATCAGACAACTGGGTTGTAATTCTCCTTTCTATTAATAAAGCTCTTCAAGTTTTCTCCCATATGATTGTGCAATTGTGAATGCTATCATTTGTTCATTATATATCTGATTCTATAATGTTAATGTTGTAATAGATCACAATGCTTTGATGGTTCTTTGTTGTTGTACTTGTGCAGGTACTCTCCAAGCGTGTTAAGTACAGGGAGGAGTTGCAGGATCTGCCAAAGGAGAGAGAGATCAAGCAAGGGATTAAGCGGAAGTTCCAGGTTGGTTCTATTATCTTTATCTTATCTGTTACACATAGAAGAAATCATTGAATTTCTTTAAACTGATGTTTCTAGGGTAGCTGCCAAACCTAGAGGGCTAGCATTCTTTAGGAATACTAGTTTTCCCAGAAGAAAATTGGTGACTCCACTGGGGAATGAAAAGATGTTAGTTTGTTGTTATTATTTGTTCTATGTTTAATTTGATAAACTATAGATGGAGTCTGAAGTTAGCCAAGTAGCCTTCAAACTGCTCTTGCTCTGCAATTGCATAGTAGATGAATGCCGCTTCAGTCAATCTCTGGTTTAGTTTATGAATTAAACATTTGACTTGCAAGAACATCTAGATTCCCTTTTGGTAGCTCAGTAACCTCTCAAGACATTCCATCATACTTTGCTCATCATTTTTCTTCAAAACCCGACTTAATCCATTGAAAACAGCTCCACATTTAAGCCAAAACCCATTTCAGTTGTGCTCCCTGGACCATCACACTGTCTTCCACTCTGACTTAGTATGCATAGAACCTCCTGAGTGCAGTAAGTGTGATGCATCTAAATTTCTATGAAGCCTAGGTGCGATGATTGACTGAACTCTTTTTCCATCTAGAAATTGAGGGTTTTTGACATGTTTTCTGTTTTGTTTGGTTGTTTTGCTACAAATGAACAGTGCCTCTTTACGGAAGCTTACTTGCATCACTTAGATCAGCCTCAATTACATTAGGATTAGTGAATGTTTTTGTGTATTTTTTCCTCATTTACAATCCTTTTTTGAAAAGTTGTTTTAGTCGATTTGTCGCTTTGGTACAAAAAGTGTTGTAATTATTGTTTTTTGTCAAAAAGAGAAGTGTCGTAAATTCTTCCTTCCCTTGATAATCGATTGAACTTTTCTTGATGCATTTGATTTGATTTGTTTACATTCAAAGTTTCGAAATCATTTTTGTTCAAAATTGAAAGTGTCATTTTTTGAGTCTTCCTTTCTCTTTTGAAGAAGAAATTGTCGAAAATGTCATTTTGAGTGAAATATTTCAGATCTTTGCTGCATTTAGTTTTCCTTTTGGCATCTTTCACATTAAGGAAAGAGAAAACAAATACATGCATTTGCATTTAGCATTTTTTGATTTGTGTGTGAAAAGATGATTTAGGGAAATGCACTAGTGTGTGCTCTTTGCTCTTTGCTTAAAAGCACTATTATCTTCTTTCCCTAGTAGCTAGGATTTTCATTGCTCAAATAAACAAAGATTGTTTATCATTGTAGATTTCATCTTAGGAATTTCAGATCATCATTACGCTGTGAACCATTGAAAGGAAAACTCTAAACAAGATCAACTTTAAAATAAATTTCAATGAACCTGACAATGCTTTGGAACTTAACGCAACATATCTAGAGGTCTAGGCTAGTGACGTGTTTCGACATCATTAAAACTAGTGACTATCGTTTTCATTGAAGGTTGGGTGATTCCTCCTCCTTGATATGACAAGTGCTAGCATGGACTTGTGCTCCCCGTACCATCGCATATATATTGGGAGACCACAATAGGATAATATCCTTTATCCATAGGAACTGAGTCTGTCGCCTTATTGATCGCAATGCACTGAACATAACATTCCGGAAGATTGACTTCTGTACGTAAGTCCTTGGTAATTTCTCTTTAATTTACCACCAAGGTGTATATTGTAGTTTTGTGATTGGTTTGGTAAACCCTTTTTCTACATTTTCCAGAGTAGTCACTTTTGTTCCTTTTTGACTCTCTAAAAGAAAAGGTCCATCTAAGCACTTGTCTTTTCAGACTCATTAAAAATCGAAGGCGACTAGAGTCATCTTTAGCTTTTTCTCGACTCTTTAAAACTGAAAAAGCAAAGTTGTGTCCAAAGTGTCATTAAAACAAATTTATCATGAATAACATCCCTATTCCTTAGTTGATCTTAGGTTGAAACATATGGCGACAAATTAAGAGTCCACCGATCAAGGAATTCCTTTTGATTGGAATCCTAGTCCTTCTCCTTCTTTCGGAAATATTGGTGCTCCTTATATAGCTACATTGTCCCTTCTGGGATTTACCATTGGCTTGCCAATATGGTTGTTTTCAACCTCTTTGGTTCAAAATGTCATGATTTCTCCGCAATCGAGTACACCTCCAACTGGACAAAATCAACCTCCAGTTGATCCTAAAGTTAACCCTTTGCCTTCCACTTAGTTTGTTTCTTCCTCCCCTTCTTCCTCTTCGCCTGGTGAAAGTGTTGGTACTAGTAACCAGGTGGCTAAGAAGAAGAAGAAAGGGAAGAAGAAGAAGAAGAAGAAACAAATTCAGTAGAGGGGCAACCAAGCAATCATTGCTCTGAATGAAACTTCTGATGAAAAGCCATTCATTAAGCCTCACAAAGTCAAATATCCATGCATAATTTGTGCGGGAGACCATTTTCATCGAAATTGTCCTTACTTTCCTGGGATCTTGAAAGAATGGTCTTCCCGTTCACATCATCCTGTGTCATCAACCTCTGGAGATTATGTAGGTAACACACCATCACCTAGTGATAGTAAAGTTCATGGATAGAAAGGAAAAGTAAACTTTCCATGTAGGTTATGTGAAGGTAATCACTCCTTTCACCTTTGGCCCTATTTGACGAAGCCAAAAGAGTGTTGGATAACCATCCTGCTTCACTGCAATGACTTCCATCTAGTTACAGGAAACTCTCCCTAAATCCTTCACTAGTTGATGAACCGACTGACCAAAATCAACTGTCGGTCAAAGCCTTTCTCTCTGAAAGTGAATCCTATGAGTCTATACCCGACCAAAGTCAACAAGTCGAGGTAACAGTTGACCCGATTTCACCTTCAGCTAATCGTACCTTTCCCGAAGAGAGTGAAAATCATACCGCTCAAGTTCTTTTTGTTTCCTCAGATTCAAATGAGCTTGGGGGCAATCCACCTGTTCCATCAAGACAGGAGGAAAATCCTCCAATTCTCATAACTCAAGGGGTTAATTCTCCCATTTCTATGGTACACCCTCCAAGTAGTCTAGTCACTTCCTTTGATTGGAATCGACTAGCAGGATCCCTCCTTCCTTCTTATGTGCCTTTCCAGATCATAGTACAAGTTTGTAAAATGATTGTATCTGGAACTATCATAAATGAAGGTGCATCAGTGAGTATCCTTTCCTCAATTGCTTGGAAAGTGCTTGGTTAGCCACCACTTTTGCCTGTTACACAGAATTTGTTGGGTTTCAACAGAGGAACCAGTCGACCATTAGGGATCCTCCCTCAGTTACCTATCACTTTTGGAGGAAAAACTATTTATCTGAACATGATGGTAGTCCCAGGACCTTTATATTACAATTTACTTCTTGAGCGTGACTATGTTTATCACATGGCAGCTATTGTTTCAACACTCTTTCGAGTGATTTGTTTCCCACATGAAGGCAAGATTGTCACCGTTGACCAACTTTCATTTCCCGGTCCAAATATAGCTCCTAGTCAACCATCATCCCTAAATGGTCGATTTATACCAATAGTATCATCCTCGCCATGGGTTAATTATGTGGCAACCTATTCCATACCTACATTGATTGACAATCAATTCAATGATGTTGTACATTATGTACTAGAGGCATTGGAACCAGATCTCTCCTTCATGACCACTTATGAGTTTTGAACAGAGGAGTATGAGGATAGTTCGTTGTCTTGTGTCAACCTCATTAAAACATGAAACCAAGGGTCTCTGAGGATAGTTTGTTGTCTTGTGTCAACCTCATTAAAAAATGAAACCAAGGGTCTCCGAGGATAGTTCGTTGTCTTGTGTCAACCTTGTTAAAAAATGAAACCAAGGGTCTTCGAGGATAGTTCATTGTCTTGTGTCAACCTCATTAAAAAATGAAACCCAGGGTCTCCGAGGATAGTTCGTTGTCTTGTGTCAACCTCGTTAAACAATGAAACAAGGGGGCTCCGAGGATAGTTCGTTGTCTTGTGTCAACCTCGTTAAAAAATGAAACCAAGGGTCTCCGAGGATAGTTCGTTGTCTTGTGTCAACCTCATTAAAAAATGAAACCAAGGGTCTTTGAGGATAGTTCTTTTACTGTGTCAACCTCGTTAAAAAATGAAACAATAGTGGTAAAGATAATTTTCCCTGTAGGTTATGTGATTGGTCTATCACACCATTCACCTTTGTCTATCTAGACAAAGCCAAAGAGATGTTGGATAATCGTCCTGCTTCATCGCAGTGACTTCCATCTGGTTACAGGAGACTCTCCCTTTCATCAAGCTGGGGGCATGCAAACCAACTCAAGCATAATTTTTCATTTCAAGCTTGTGTAAACATGAAATTGAATCCAAGCATAGTTCCCTATGGTTCAAGCTTGTCTAAAAATGAACCCATTTTCAATTTTTAACCCTCGTGATTGCCATTCTATCAGCCTTTTCTATCATATGAGCCTTGGTTGTTTTCATCCCATCGCCACCATCTCTTTGGCCGATCATATGCTTTCACTTGGTTATTCTACCCTTTTTGAGGAACAGTTGCAATGAGTGGTCTTATTAGCCAGCCTCTTCACATAAATCAACATGTTTTGAGAAGTTTCAACATCACTGGAGCCAATTGCTACCCTAGACACCACTCGTTCCTCAAAATAGAGTCCTGTTTAAACACTTTTCAGACTCTTTAAACATGAAAAGATTATCGAGTGCTTGTCCTTTCTAGCTCGTTAAAGTATTGGAAATGTCATCCCTCTTGTATTATTTTATCCTTTTTTAGACCTGAGGGATTATTTTATGAAAAAGAACTTATGGAGTTTTATTTTCATCCCTTTTAAAACTCTCTAAACATGAAAAGGACCGAGTTATCCTTGTCGTTAAACTCATTAAAAGAATAGCGACAAACTTGTCCATCTAGATGAGACCAAGTTTCACTATCGCTAGACTCATTAAAAATTTAAATAGCGATAGGTTTGCCCGAAGGGCGAATTATAGAACAAGCATATGTTATCCTCCTCAAGCTTGACAAAAATAAAGAGGTACTGGTCAGCAATGACTGGGGAAAAAGGGAAAATACTTGAAGAATTTATGGTAGCAAGTTGCTCTTGAACATGACACTTTCACTTCATCTCCATTATTGAGTTGGGTTGGGTTATTTTGTTCACCGGTCATCACACCATTGGTCTTTCATACTATCCATCTTTTGGGGTTAACGCTACCAATTCATCTCAGTGTCACCAAAATGTTCAAGAGAAGTTATTCAGTTGAGAAATCACCATCCAGTTAATGTCTCACACACTGCAATACCTCCTACCTTCATTTTTTCATGACCACCATTCCTAAACCTTGTGTCGTCAGTACATTTTCACCTCCAGAAATCATTTGCTTCATTTCCTGTTGTAGATGTGGGATACATCAAGGCCCTCCTACGATGAGTCGCTTCTTGTCGACATCAGCTCATTATCCAAGAAGTTGACTTAGAAACAACCCTTTCAGTGCTTTGAAGCTTGCATACATCAATGGTAGGTTTCTCACTTCCGACGACAGGTTGACATCAATGGCCTTCGATCGAAAGATTTTGAGTGGTCTTTGACATCGGATCATGTATTCATACCACATGAATTGTACTGTAGTACCTTGAGGATCATTATCATTATCGGTGATCCCTCTCGCGTCTATTAACAACTCACATCATTAGCTGGTAATGAGGCGATGTGTTTCCATGTTCAACTTCAGAACATCTTTTCACATGGTTTGAATTGTACATTGAGTGAAGATTGAATGAGGTTGAAGACCCCGGATCTAGTTTCATCCATCCAGGCTGCGATATATTCAGGGATATAAAAACATCAAATGTACAAAGGCTCTACACAGATGGTCATCCTAATCATGTATTGCGACTCTATATCTGTAGAATCACGAGTCTGTATCTGCAAACGACTATCTGATCTATGTACATGAAATGAAATTTATAAAGTTGAGCATGGGAGTGCCTTCCTCTGCTGGATCATGAAAATCATATTATGATGATGTATTATATTGTAACTTATGCAGGTCACCTTCCAGTTTGAAACTTCGGATCCTCATGATAAAGCATTTCACCCAACATGAATATTTACGACCTCATGCTTTAGGGGGCAACTGTTATAGGCATATTTGGGCACATCAAACCCAAACTTATATGTCAATGTATTAGGGCTCATCAACCCATAAAATATTTGTTTCATACCCTAAAAGAACATACTCATCTGAATACATCATTCCCCAAACGTTCCATCTGAGAAACCATCCCGAAATTGCCTAAATTGAACCATACTGACTACTCCACTAGCAAAGTGCAATGCATACTGAGTGGTACACTGCCACGGTGCAATGCATACTATTTAGGCCTTCTATAGGGTGTGATGGGCAAGGATGGACAAATGTCCGGGACAGTTTGTTAGTTGGTTGCTCATGGAATCTTCTAGAAACTTCTCCTGTGCCACTTACCTCCCTGAATTCACCCAAAGATGAATAAGGGATATAGGAAATCTCCAATCCCTTCTCTTGTGGAACCAATTGTAACAAGTGGAATGACACTAATCAAACCCCATGGATGACACACACCCTGGCAAGCATCTATAAATGGATCTCCAATCCAAGAGATCAGGGGGCTAGAATATTGTGAATTGCAAGGAAGTGATGATAGTTTGTAATTGAGGAGAGAGCATTGTATTCTTGTTGGTGTGATCTTGCTATTTCATGAGGTGAAGAAGGATTGAAGTTGGGAGGATGACGCTAGATGAGACAACTGGGTTGTAATTCTCCTTTCTATTAATAAAGCTCTTCAAGTTTTCTCCCATATGATTGTGCAATTGTGAATGTTATCATTTGTGAATGCTATCATTTGTTCATTATATATCTGATTCTATAATGTTTATGTTGTAATAGATCACGATGCTTTGACAGTTCTTTGTTGCTGTACTTGTGCAGGTACTCTCCAAGCGTGTTAAGTATGGGGAGGAGTTGCAGGATCTGCCAAAGGAGAGAGAGATCAAGAAAGGGATTAAGCGGAACTTCCAAGTTGCTTCTATTATCTTGCTCTTATCTGTTACACATAGAAGAAATCATTGAATTGCTCTAAACTATTGTTTCTAGGGTAGCTGCCAAACCTAGAGGGCTAGCATTATTTAGGAATACTAGTTTTCCCATAAACAGGCATCTGTAATTATTTTTAAAGTTAAAAAAAATAATGTATTTCCTTGTCCCCTAAGCATAAGGAAACTTAAAAATATTCCTTTGCAAGGTTTAATCAAAGGTCAATTTCTCAGCCGACCTTTCACCTAAGCAACACAAAACTAAGGCCTCGGCTCTAAGATCACATATTCTTAAAAGAACTATAGACCTTTTTGGAAGAAAATGTCTCTTAGTCAAGGGCTTAAGAAATCCATCCTTTAGTGTCAAATCTGAAACATTTCTTGCTTGGATAGTTATCAAAATCTTTAAGAGTCTGGTGCTTAGAATTTTTGTAGGTTAATTATAAAAATTTCATTAAATTTTTTTAGCCTATCTTCTCTACAAGGCATTGAATTTTTAGAGGTCATATTTAATTTTTTGAGGGGTTCATTACATTTATTTGAAGGATAAGACCGAGTCTCCTTGGTGGCCATCTGCAAAAAAATTAAAGTTAAAACAAATCGTGTATTTCCTTCTCCCCTGAGCATAAGGTAACTTGAACGCATTAATTTGAACAGTGTTTGAAATGAAGAGGGAATTAATTGAAAGCCATTAATCAAATTTTTGGAGATTCATCTACATTTCTGAGTTATTTCCCTTTCTACCACATTCAAAAGTGAAATCCATCCTTTTTCCATAAGCGAAGATCCCTCCTGTAAAGAAAGGAAAAATAAATTATGAGGGAGAATTTATCGGGCCCAGTAATTGTATTCCTCCCAAGTATCCCAGGGCGTATATTCCTCCTTCGATTTAGATTATGGACAATTTAACCTTTTTTATTTATGTGTGACAAATTTTATTAATTTTAGGCCTATGATTATTAGGTTTCAATGGGATTATCCTAAGTATGCAACATTTTAGATCTAATATGATAGGACAGTTTGTAATAGGTGACAGTTAGAGAAGAATCAAGGACACAAGGCTTTGCAACCTCACTATAAGGGCTAGGATGCCTAGTTAAGTGCTTAAATGATAATGTTTTACCATCAAACATGAAATGTAATTGCTCCACTAGGCAATGCTGGCCTAGAATAAACCACAGTTAGGTTGTTAACTAAATACAAAGCCTTTCAATGAAGTAATGACAACTTTCCTAGTTAAAAGAATGATAAATGCTTGCAATAATTTTGATCGGGCCTACAAAATAATTGGATTAGTATGAGAATCAAATGCCATAATTTTGCGAGCCCTCCAAGGCCTGTAATAAAGGCTAGAGATAACCTCCAAGTGATCTAATCCAATACCAAAGCAAGAAACCCTTGTAATGATGGATGGAGGATTGTAAAAACCATATTTTTAGCTCTTAAATCACCTGCAACATTAGTAAAACCCTCACTCGGTCTACGACCAAGGAAGATAGGCCTATTTGGGCCTGTGGCCAAGTCAAAACATGTTGTACAAAAGCCTTTAAAGACCTGTGGCTAGGGCTCCAATGGATTAGACCCTGCAACTTGGAACAAGGTTATGAAGAGACAATCTTAAGCTAATGGAAGAGGTTAATTATTACAAAAATACGTGTAGATAACCTCAAAAACCAAGAATCATAGTAAAAAGGGTCTAAGAACAATCTGTTGGATTTTTCTAGCTTCACTTGTGAGTAAGAAGAGAAACTTATTCCTAACCTCAAGGATTTCTACACACCCTTGTATCCATTATCTTAGAGATCAATAAATAGTTAGAATAGTGGGTAGCATAAATGGAGAAGAAGAAGACAAAATTACATGAATTCATTGAAGGGATAGAATACTCCAAAACCCTCCCCAACAATTTCCATCCATTATATTCAAGTGAAATAAATTGTAATTTAGCAAGCATCTGCCACATTAGCAACAATGAGGGACACTTGTACAAGACATCAATTCCTTGCATATATATATATATATATATATATATATATATATATATATATATATATATATATATATATAAAGGTATGGGTGTGATTAGCATTATAAATATATGGTTTGAAGGCCAAAACCTTTTACATCTTGTGCCACAAAATCTCCATTTGTCCAAAATTCTCACCCCTCTACATAATATATTTCTAATTTATTATTTAATACTATTCTAAAAACACTTCTCCCATATACCCTCTAAAATATTCCATTATAATGTAGGTATCGACAGTACATATATCCATACTAAAATTAGAGATAAACATTACAGCTCCTCCCTCATTAGAGCTACTTGATCTTCCTTGAAGCCCTCTACAAGATGCTCTTGACTCTTTCTGATGTTGTTCATGATTTCATCATCATTATCCATGAACTCCCCATTCACTATGTCCTCAATATGATTGAAGAAAGATTGATTGTGTGTTGGTCCAGTCTCATCCCCTATTTTTCCAATATTACCAACTCTAAACTCTAGCATATCAATAGTTAACTGCAGACGCTCCATTTTAAGCTCTAATAGCCCTAACCATCATGACAATAGTTCCTTACAGGTGCATGTCTTCACCAATTGCATCTTAGCAGTACTGAATATCAAGGTGGTCATGAATTCCACCATTCCTTCGAGCCTAGCTACAATGGTCCCGAGCTCCTCACCTAATTCCCCCTCATTGCACTCCATTTCCACCTGAATTCCTTGAATTTGTTGGCTTAGCACAACTAAAATTTGAATTACCTTTGTAATTCAATCTTGTACTGCCCTACGCTCTATATGTAATGATATCATTCCATTCCTTTCCAAATTTCAAAGGCCTGCTACATTGAAGGATGATGCTTTTTACAGAAGCACTTGTGTTGTATCCATTACATTTTCAGCTCTAAACCTTTTGTTTTCCAAACACTACTTACCACCAAACTGATACTCTAGATTAGTGGATATGGGCTCAAACATTTGATACACCCTACTATTAAATTCACAGCTTTTCCATCTGTCCTTTGTTGAATTTATACTTGCATTGCTAGTACAGGTGGCCGAGAGGGTCGAATACTCTACAGTAATGGAATGTGTGTTGTATGTATACCATATTTAATAAGGTTCTTAACTTAGAGGTGTTTGGCATGATTATTATAATGAAATTTCTATTCCCAATTTTAATAATCTTTGAGGCTCAAGAAATTCCCATCTGACAGTACATTATGGTGGAGTTTTGATGATTATATCCTCACTATTTATCCTTAATTCCCCACACTTTAATAATATACCCCGATTTACCATAAGGTTATCTTCAACATTCATATTTCGTTTAATATGGTGAAATTATATATTAAAAAAATGATTAATCAACAAATTAATTCGATGAAATATGGGAGGAAGCCAAGGATCATCATTCTCATGATTTATTAACACTTGTTGAATGATGATATTAGAATATCCAAAGACCTTTAGGGACCAGAAATTATTAGCGAGAGCCAATTCCAAACCTTTCCAAAGTGCATATTACTTTATCTAGTTATTGGTCGACACCCCTAAGCCCCAAGAAAATTTATCTCTCGTTCTTTATCGAGGTGAGAAAGAACCCCTCTTGCTCCATCCTCCCTAAACATTGATTGATATTTAAATCAGGCTCGAGTTGACTAAAATTATCGGACTATCTTTTATTTTGGAGTTGGGTCCAATTAGCTTTCAAAATATATAATTTTTATTTATTGAAAATTTGTATAGCTATGAAAAATAAATCTAAAAAATTCATGTTGCTTCTCCTCTACATTTTATTGCATATATTTGCATTAAGATGTTAGTTTAGTACCTAAATGTCAAAATTTCTTTTAACAATTTTCTTAGTTGTGATAAGAATAATTTCCTATGCACCACCACATTTTGGATTCTTTTAATACTAATTTTATATTTTAAAAAATAATAATAAAATTAGTGAAGCTTTTAAATTGTGATGTCAAGCACTAAGATTGGCTTTGAGGGTCCTACCATAATCAATTGTTTTCTCTTACTGTGTAGGTCTTAGTCAACTCTTGTGTATGAAATCCAAATATAGAGCTTTATAAGTGTGTAGTTTCATTAATCATGAATATGTGGACCATATTAGGAATCTCGTCAAAAACAAAGATAATATTAGGTGGCTAGAAAAACCATTATGTTCTTGTTTATGAAGCCAACTCAACCACCATGTTATGGAAAAGAGAGAATCCCACATATCTTTTTGAATTCATAGGAATGCACACACATTAATAGCATGTATGCATTATTGTTACATAAAATAAAAAAAATGGTAAAACTCCCTCCCATTGACATGTTTCAAAAAGAAATCTTTAGCACTAAAACCTTCTTCTAGGGGAAAATAACCTTTTTTCCTCTCCAAAACATAGTCAAGGCCCCTCTACTCATCCTCTTTGTGAAAAACCACCAAATGAATCTTGGAATATCACTTGGAGGTGAAACATCTCAGATAGAGGAAATGATGTGACATGGTTGTAGGCCTTGTTCATAGTGCTTAAGGCCTAGAAGGTTAATTTTATCCCATAAGGCCATTGTTTTCCTTTTCAACAATGATCTAAACCTCAAAACTTTTTATTATTTCCTAAAACCAATAAATGGTTTCCATATTTCATTTGAAGGCCAATAATTCCATATAAAGGTCCTATGTGGTGCCTTAATGCATCTTTCAAAATGATTCAACTAGGAAGCTTTATTAAATTCCCAAGGTCTTTGTTATCCTTCCTTGATCATTGTTAAGACCAAAAGGCCAATTAATGTTATTGATAATGTCATAATGTCCCCTAATAAAACACTCATAATTGGAAATTACCAAAGGGAGGGAATGTTTTGTGGATTGGATGTGTTTTTAATGGTGATTGAACCTAAGAAGCACCATTTAGTGCATAATGCCCTTATTTTCCTCCCCTAACCTTGGTTATACTTTGAGGCCCATTCTTGGTTAAAAATTATCCTTGTCATGGCACCCATAGTGCTATTGAAGGTGATCGATAACCAAAAAAGCTTTAGCAAACTTCTTCCTCAATATTTTTAGGGATTCTCCCTCTTTCGTTGGGCTACTATATTATCCTTAGACCATCACATGGGTTCTCGCAAGCAACGATAATTATTCTCAGACTCTTCTCCTTTGTTGTAAAAACATCAGACCCTTAGGTGACAAGTCAAAACACACAACAATGATGATTGCTATGCTACCTCACACATTCATTATGCTCCACTTAACTTTAGTCTTCATTTTTTCTTGCTAGCGGTCCATTTGACTGGTTAAAATCATTAAAACATGTGGCTTTTATTTTGGTAGCGAAACCTATTGAACAATATGTATTGTGAGGTGTATGTTGATTTGGAAGCGCTTCTGCTTTCATCAGGGGTACCATTCACCACCTTTTGATTTGGCAGTGCCTTCTTCTTATATCATTAAAATGAGCACTTCCAAATTAAAAGGTAGTGCCAACTTCTTATATCATTAAAATGAGTGTTTCTAAATTAAAAGGCAACACCAACTTAGACCAACAAAATGATGTTATTTCAAGACCCCAATCTTACTCTCAACATGGAAAGGGCTAATTACAAAGAGTAGTTTTATGTGCCAACGCATTTGTTAGTTAAATAATAAATCCAACCATTAGCAATGGACCATCTCATCTCACATGTAAGTAAAACCTAAAAGTTAATAAAAAAAATAATGTTTTTCCTTTGGTGAGTTATTCTAGTATCTCGTGCTTTATGAAAGATATCTTCACAGATTAGCTTGGTATTAAATCCAATATTCAAGTTTATATTCTTTTGCTAATGATTTCCTTACATATTAGCTTGATATTAGAACCAAGAATCAAATTCCCAGTTAGGGCATCGAAAACCAAAAACGAGATCCTTTTAGACACCCTTACTGCTTGAGAAAATCAAGGGGTGCAGATGTGTCTCTCAAGGATATTTTTGAAAGTTTCAAGTTTCCCATTTGCATATATTTGTGGCTTTTTAGAAGCGTTTTTAACATTTAACTGCTGTAAATTCATGGATTTTGTGGAAAACATTTTTGGCAAACATTTCAAACAATTCGTGGATTGACTGAGATATATTTTGAAACATTTGGACTGTAATTTTTGCACTCGTTGCAGACATTTACTACTAACTCGCTTGGAACTTCCTTGTAACTCACTTGTACTATTATAATGTTCTTCTAGTTTCATCAAGATGTTTCTCAACATCCCTTATGAAACTTGCTAATAGTTTCTCTCATTTGATGGAGTGTTACAGGAATTTAAAAAAAGAAGGTATTTGTCAAATATATCTTCATCAAGTGACAAAAGTTTAGGTAGGATAGAATAAATTGACCAAACATCTACTACATCATTTAGCAGGCGAAGATCAACTAGAGGTGAAAACATTAGAATAAAACTCCATAGATGCATGGAATTTTTTCTCGCTAAAGGGGGGTCATGTTCTTATGATAATGAGAACATAGATGACATGGAGGTTCCCTTGAGGTACAAACATCTAGTGAAACAATGGGTAACCAAGGATCTTCGTAAAATAAGAACTAATTTTTCTATCAATGAAAGGATATACTACAAAGCCCCATCGCCATTACATGGTTTGAGGCTATTTTACATGGATGGCATAGAGGTATGTGTTACAGTGGATTAACTGAATTGATGGAATATGTAGGACCCTATTACTTCTACAATGATTGGGTATGGCTAGTCCAATATACCAAAAGTAGGTGAACATATGGTGTGTCCGCAAATTATATACAACTAAAAGACAATGATCAAAAGAAAGATACAAGTATGTATATTTATTGAAGGCCAAAATAAATAGGGAACATTGCATGGTTTATAAATAATACACGGCCCGTGACAAAAAATAAGCAACCTAATTGCATATTCGAGGGCTGTGAAGGAAATTGTGTATTTATATGTGCCATAAAATCAATAGTTGCAGGGGAAGAGTTGCTCATTGATTACTTTGAATTGAATATATACAAACATATCTATTACAGGGGCGATATGTATTCTATTTTATCCAACTTGTACGCAATGTCTATTATATGTTATTATTATCATTTAATACAATATATCGTCACTCATCTTATAAGTTAAGGAAACATTTTAATATGTCATGGCTATAATATTCTGGTAGGTTGATCAAGGTCAAATAACACTGACCTTGTAGCAAGTAAAGATTAATGTAATTGTACGTAAAATAATATAACCATGAGATTTATTCTAGCGAGAAAGTATTAGCATTTTATCAATTCTAGAGTAAGTCAAATTCATCTTTTGAGGAATCATATAACTAAATGAAAGATTCTCTATGCATATGACCAACCTTCCTTACATGATTGTATGAATGTTATATTCCAAAGGTTACTTTGAACATGCATTCTTAATCTTTCACACAATCATTTAATCAGTCGTATCCTACAACGAGCTTGCAACTTGACTGAATGCATTCCTTCATCCTTTTAAAAGTATTGATTATATACAATATGGAATATATATTGATCATGTCATATTACCTCTTCCAAGAGACTTCCAAGATGATGAATCTTACCGGATCACGATGATCCATATTAGGAAAAATACTTCCTCTAACATAATGATAAACAATGATGGACAAATATTTATGCAAAATGGTCCCTAAGCTTTTTATTTTTAAAAGACTAGGCGATTGTAAGAAACTCAACCAAGTAGATTTTTAAACATGCTACTATCATATGCTTATATCCATGATGCCATACTAAATCAAGATGTTTCATGCATTTTAGGTCTCTTCTATCCTTTGTCCTTTCCAAGAAAACTGGAAGCACTTACTGCAATTTGGGACCTCAGGTAGCACTAGATTTCCATATAAAAATATTTTTTCTTTCTTTGATACAAATTCCCAAGATATAACATGAAGTTTCTATATAAATTTAGACATATGTTAGTAGTGGTTTTCTTATTAATATAATGATGAAAACTTGCGGATGAATTTCCTGATTTTTTTTTAATGTGTCATAATGAACATTCAAGATATCATAATATTTATGAGCAAGTATTTAAATAGCTAAACTTCCCCTCTTATGTTAAAAATGGAAATTTTTATTGATCTAAAATGTATCATCAAATTTAAATATTTGAATGTTTATAGTTGAGGATGGTGGAATAAAATTAAAAATTACACTTATTTGATAAATAGAGTGACAAGGGGAAGGAAACATCCTTAGAGTAGTCCACTGATGCTCTTGAGGAAGTGCTTAGTGATGAAGCATTTTTTTTTGTCTAACGATCCAATCCAAATAATAAAGAAGCTTCAAATGAAATTAAACAAGAAACTCAGTTCTTTAATTATGATTGAGCCGAAGAAAGATGAGATAAGAGGCTAAATAAAAACCCTGATGGGCCAAATTCATCACTATGGGGTGAGGAACTCATTTAATTATCCCATTTATTTATTTATGATTTTAATTATCTCCTCCTTTATATTATAATACTAATAATAATAATAAAACTCTTTATTTTACAGGAGTTTTTGATGGAGTACAATCCTCATGCTATGACTATGGGGGGTGACGTTGGTAGTAGTGTCAATGCTCCACCTATGAGTGATCCACCAATCAGTGAGACCAGTACACCTGCTGAACCACACACACGCCAGGATTTTCACATGATGTTGTGGATGCACAACGTGATCCCATTCCACAATTTGAAGCGAGCTTTCCTGGATCTTCATGTGGTACTAGCATGGGACACTACTGATTACGTTTTTGGTAGATGATGACCGTGTCCCCAAGAAATTAGAGAAACTTTCAAGTACTTCAGAAGTGTTTTAAATATTAAGTACAATATAATTGAAATTAGCATATAGTCTGTGATTATTTTAAACTAATGATAATATCATTTTGTAGGAAATAATGTCTTTTATAGGAATTTTTATTTCCTAATATTTGAAATATTTAGGCCCACCATTCGCACAAACTGGAAATATAAAAGTTCCAAGTTTAAGGATGAACTTATGAACAAGATGGTTGGCCATTTCAATGAGGGTACCTTCAACAAAACTAGAGTTACCGCGAAGGTAGGCTTATATTTAAAACGTCTACGGGACCAATATATGGTTAATTTCAATAAGAAACCTAAGTATGAGTTTCCTCCAATAGTTCTAGAGAGGGAGTGGAGATTCCTCGTGGAAGATGAAAAGGAGAAGGGGCTCTAAAAACAAGGGAAGACACCACCTAGACCAGGATGGTATGAGGCACTTTTAATAATGTAATCATGGTGCTTTATCATCATTGCGACATCCAATTAAGTTTTCCAATATTGTCAATATAGGATCCTAGATACAATCAATTTCATGATGGCTAGAATAGCTAAACATGGGAAACATCATCTTGTCTCGAGTGGTTCCTCAAAACTAGCCACAAAAATTGTAAGTATAAAAAAAAAAATTGCATCCAAATTATAAATTCTTAACAATTTTAATTTAATATCACAGAAGAAGAAAATTTCATGTTCTCATGCAAAATTGGAGGGATCACAATTAAATGAAACTACCATAGAGGAAGACTTCAATCTTTCTTACAAGGACGACCATCAATTTGTGGTTGAATGTAGGACAACCATGGTGTATTTTCCTCTGTCACCCAACCTAACACTTAGGTAAATAAAATCAATGAAGAGATTTTATAAATTATTACTTTTACAATCTATTGGTTATTATTTTTGGCTCTAAAATATTGTGCTTGATTGTAAAAATAAGGCAAGAAATGTTGATACAACACATAAGCCTAATGATGGTGGAGTGCCTTTTGAAACTGATGTTCAACTCAGTATTATTTCATGTGTTATAAAAAAATTTAGTATGGATTACAATTAAAAATATTTAAATGGAAATGGTGTATTAATTATAACCTTTCTTGTTTCTACTCTAAAGAATATACATGATGAGGCTAGAGAAGTGGAGGAACATATGGCCATGTTTTAAAGTATTATGTGTCCCTCTAGTACAAAAATATGTAAATAAAATTCTATTATTAAATAATTATTATTTTAAGTAACTAAGATCTATTAATTAATTAAACTATTAATAAAAATCTATAATAATAATTACTATTTTAAATTATTAATATTAATTATTAAGATTATTATTAATCAATAATAAGATTTAGTTATATTACTATTAAGGATTAGTATTTGATCAAGATTAAGGATTAAGTATTTATTAAATATTCCATTAATAATTGGATTTAATAATAATAATTAATAAATTAACTCATTATTCAAAAAATTACTAAAAATTACAATAAAAACTTAGAAAAGATAATAATAAATATTATTAATCAAGCCAACCTTCATCTCATACTTAAATCAACTTACCTCATAACTATTTAAATATCTTAGTTAAGCTCTTCTACTATCAACATTCAAGAAGTCCTGATGATGGATCCCTACTGGAATATGAAACGTTGACAAAAATGGTTTTTACTCTGGGTTCTCTAGTAACTAAGTCAAAACACTCTATTAATTTTTTTTATTAATAAAACACTTGTAATAATAATAATTATTAATATTAATTTAACATTTATTTATTATTGCAATTGATGCTTCGCCCTCCTTGGAGCAACATAAACGTATGACTAGGTCAGGAGAAAGGCATACAAATCCCATAAAAGCTGAAAGGAAAGATCAAGACGTCCTTGCGAAATACCCAAAAAAAGAGAAAGAGACCGACTAATAAATGATTGTACTTGTTTATTTAGAGCCTGGTTTTTTTAGTATAACATTGTTTTACCGACAAGTTGAATTCCTCATGGCATGTGCACATGTAAATTTTTACTATCTTAATCAAAAGTTATGACTTTTCCATTGGAAAAAATTAGAACGACCTTTTTTGTGTTCTTATCATCAAATAAATGCCAAAATAGAAGTGCTTCAAGCATTAAAATTATTTATAATTTTATATTATGCATCAAAGAACTTTTGCATCGTTTGCATAAAATGTTTTCTTTCACTGAAGATATATTTTAGAAATATTGGTAACATTTGAAAAGAAGGTAGGATATTATTTATTTAAATATTTGGAATAACTTAATTTGATATTGATTATTTGTTTAAATAATTGAAAAAAAAACTTTTATTGAAATGTGTAGTTTGGTGTGACATGATGACAGTGATCCTAATTGGTTTCATGATGATGGGTTGTTCATTTCTCCTGACCCAATCATAAGAGTCAATAAACTTGTGGTTATAACGAACAAAGGACTCATTTGTTTGACTCATATTAGAAATAAAAGTCTTGACATTAAAGATAGGTCGATCAACATATTCAACCAACATCTTCATATATATCAGGTAATAAACATATTTTAAATTGACTTTTTTTATGTCATAAGTTCAATTATGAATGTTTGTTTTTTAACTTTTACATTATCTAATCAAAAAAACATTTTCTTTGTTACATAGGATTTTTTGGTATGGATCACACCACAACATATAGACACCACGTGCTGACTTTCAATGGAAAAGAGTGTCATAGATGAGGATCTTGTACCAGAAGAGGAGCACAAAGAATCCATTCCAACAATGTCGACTAGTGCACGAGGTAAAAAAAAATATAATGCTCTTTTTATTAAGGAATATGTGTAATAATAATAATAACAAAAAATATCAATTTAACGTTTCTTTCTTGTTACAGCTGATGGTCCACCCCTCTTGCTGCAGCCTTGATGACATCTTGAGTACACTACTAGGCCATCAAAAAAAATAAAAAATAAAAATAAATGGGTGTACTAGCTATATCATTAGAAACATCACATACCATATTATGAAAACATATTTTTTATGATAAAATTTATTGATATGAAGTATTTTTTCTATAATGAATAAATGAATGTTATATGTTAATGAATAATTGTTATATGTTTCTCTCCATAGATGACCTTGTTTCATATTATGTAAACATAGTTTTTATGATAAAATTTATTGAGATGAAATATTTTGTGCATCTATGAATGAATGAATGTTTACTACTTTTTTTTTATGTATCTTAATTTCTTTCTTTCAACTATTTCCTATGTAGTAGATAGATTGGTTACTCGGGAATTGAGAGTGATGTAAGGGGGATGAGAGGGGCCATGAGAGCTTCCAACTTCACATGGTTGGCTCTGTCAGTATAAAGTAAATTAGGATTGGATAATATTGGAGAAAAACACCCTCGATAAGTCAAGAACAAAGTCAATGGTGACTTCACTGCTACTTCTTCGAGTGGAGGAAGGTTTTCTCCAAGATTAAACTAATCCAATAATTTATCCTTGAAACCAAGAGGAGAACATTCTGGTATTCATGAATTCAAGTCATGTTAATTATTATTTATTCATGCAATTGAATTTAATATTTGGTTAAGTTTAATCTAAGTTTTCCTCATTCATCTCATGAATTTGTGTAGGAAAACTAGTATCAATTTGGATGTTGAAGTGGAACAACTATCGAAAGAAAATAGATTAAAATGGTAAAATTACATTTAGAATTCAAGGTAAGTTACTTTCAAGTTGATTCATTTTTTCTTTTGCATGATTCACTGCACTAGTTACTGTATTTATAGTCATATAAGTGGTAGATCTTTGAGTTAGTGTCTTAAGATTTCTTCTATATTATAAAGGGACTTGTTGTACAACTTGGTAATCCCAACTTAGAAATTTCTTTAGATTGGCAAGAACATATTGACACAGATGGAATAAGGTATGAGGAATGATAATTCAAAGGTTTATTATTTGTTTTTATTTGTCACTATCTAATCAAATAATGGAACAGGGTTGATATCATGAATAGCAAGATGAGGGATACATGTAATCGTGATCTTATGGTGTTTCCCATTCCTTACATGTTCAATTTATATTCAGTTAATACCTTCAAAATAAATAATACAAACATTAAAATCATTTACAATTTTATATTGCACAAAAAATAACTTTTCTATCTAATACACTGGAAGCTTTTTGAACTTGCTTTCTCTAGGAAGAAATTTAAATTGTACATTCTAGTACCTACTAATTATAGGTTTTACAATACCTAAATTGAAATGGAACTTTTGAGTGAATTGCAATCTTATGATCTTATGTAGATATTAATTTAATAGGAAGACAACGGAGTCAAGTCAGGGGAATCTTTTGGAATTGATGACACCAATTTAGGTGAGAAAACGTTATTTTTCCATCACTGTATGCTTTGGTTAGTTATCTTAATATATGATAACTATGTTAAAAAGATGTTGTATTTGTGAGATCTAGTGCACTTATTTACCTCTGATTTCTTGTTTATAAAGAAAAAATGATTCATGCTTTCACCAACCTTGGTTCGCATTATAAATATCCTCCCATACCCTTAACCCTTTAGATGTCTTTGCCTTAATACATCCATAGGAAGGGAATTATTCATGGCTTATACCCACTCCATCGTCATACTAGATCTCACCTTTGGACAGTTGTAGGTACCTTCACTTGAGGAAATAGAGGCAATAATAGACAAAATTCTTGTTACCTAGCATAATCAAGATCTCTCCAAATGGGAAAGAAATAATTGATGAGTTATCTTGGTAGACTTATGGCCATTACTCACATCCTTTTCCTAAGCTCCCTATGTTTAGAGATGCCCTTGTGGGTTATCGTGCAAACCTAACTATACCACCTATCACACCTGCATTAAAACCTAGACTTGCCTTCTCCCTATAGCGGTTAATCAAGGATGGTGGCAAGGAAAAAGGGAAAAATTCCATGGCATCATCAGCCAACTATTACTTTGTTAGCAGTGAATCATTTTCAGAAGTAGATGAAAAAATTACATACATTTTGTTTAACAAATCTATCCATCAAGCACAATGTCTATTTATGCATGTACATATTGTTTCTTGTTTAAATAATTACATAGAATGGTTTACTTTTATTATTTCAAAGACCATTCCATTTGGAGGTGATATCTTAGATGTAAATTTTATCCATGTGGAAGATAATACCGTGTTTGGATGAGAATAAAAAGGAGGTTTATGACTTGATTGGATAGCTTATAATACATATTGATGGCACTAGATTTATATATGATATTTGACTTCACAATGTTTAAAAAATGTATTTTAAGGAAAACACTTAAGTAATCAGATTCCAAAGGCCTGCCCCTTGCTCATTCAATGTCATATTTTATATAATGGTTGTACATTCAAAGGAAAATTTCTTGTTAATAGAAGATTGCCATGTAAAATGATCCATTTTCAAGAGTCGATGATCGAAGTTGAAAGAGATGAAAATTATGTTCGTTACCAAAGTATCAAATCCTTGGAAATATGCGGAAGCAACTATAAGTTGAGCAAAATATCCATTTGAAGGCATTTTATCGCATTTATTACTTATGGTGGGGTTCCAAAATATTTTTTCATTGAGATTGTAATGAAGGTTTTAGAAAAAAATCAGAATGAACTTAAGGATGAAACAAAAGCTTTGAAAGTTGTAAGGCAATATAGAGCTTTAGATTATGACCACGTATGTCAAATAATGTTATCATGTAGAATTTATTTGCATGAATGAATTCTTATTGGATTGAAAGGAACCACCCCTAGGGTACCATGAATGAAATGTGAAGAAACGACCTCAAAATAGGTATCTAGCATAAGAAAATTCTCCTAGGGGTGATGCACAGGAAACATTATGGCTAGTTATAGACATAGAGTCAATTGGAGTTTACCCATAACCAAGTTGTTAGTTAGTCCCTTGATGTTGATATGAAAGAGAGAGGAAAAGTGTATAAGCCCACCAACTAGCGAAAGATTCACATGCTAACGGTAAAATACACATTTGTGGTACCTTTATGTGTTCAATTTCACATGGTATTCAAAAATTTATGATCATTTGATGTCCAGAACTTGTATCCATTTCACTTGAATGAATCAACTTATCTATGTGAATTTGTTTCTGGATTTTGATCCCTGTTGACTCAATCATAAAATACAAGCTCCTAGGTACCTCTTGATCAACTCGGAGATTTATTGAAGTTTTTATTCTCTAATTTCCATTATTGAAATAGTGTTTATGTTTGATTAGTCATAGTTAATATTTAAAGTATGGCTTCACACTTTAAATTTTGTTATGTGTCTTAATGTCCTATTTTCAACTATTTCCTATATAGTAGATAGGTTGGGTACTAGAGAATTGAAAGTGATGTGAGGGGGGGAGGAGGGGCCATGAGATATTCTACCTTCATGTGGTTGGCCCTGTTTAGTAGAGAATAAATTAGGATTCGGATAATATTGGATAAAAAAACCCTCGATCCAACAGAGCAACAACAAATTCAATGTTGACTTCATCGTTGCTTTGTCAAGTGGAGGGAGGTTTCCTCCAAGATTAAACTACTCCAATAATTTATTCTCGAAACCGGGAGGATATCATTTAGGTATTTATGCACTCAATTCTTTTTAATTATTATTTATTCATGAAAATAAATTTAATATTTCGCCAAATTTAATTTAAGTTTGCCTCATTGGTCTCATGAAGATGTCTAGGACAACTAGTATCAATTTGGATGTTGAAGTGGAAAAATTATCTGAAGAAAATAGCTCAAAATGGTAACATTACACTTAACATTCAAGGTAAGTTACTTGTAAGTTGATACCTTTCTACTTTTGCATAATGTATTGCACTACTTATTGTATTTGTAGTCATATGAATTGTAGATCTTTTAACTGACTTGAAATTTCTTTTGTATTTTAAAGGGAGTTGTTGTACAACCTACTAATTCCAACTTACAAATTTCTTCAGACTGGAAAGAACATACTATAATGGATGGAAGAAGGTATGAGCAATAGTAAATCAAAGGTGTATTATTTGTTTTTATTCACCACTATCTAGTTAGAAGTGATGGAATTTGGTTGATATCTTGAGTAACAAGATGAGGGATAGATGTAGTCCCGATATTCTTGTGTTGCCCATTTCTTACATGTTCACTTTCTATTTAGTTAATACCTTTAATAGAAATACTACAATACTTAAAATCATTTACAATTGTATATTATGCAACAAATAACTTTTGTATCTAATACATTGGAAGCTTTATGAACTTTCTTTCTCTAGGAAAAAATTTAATTTGTACATTCTAGTACCCACTAATTCTAAATTTTACAATACCCGAATTGAAATGGAAATTTTGAGTGAATTGCAATGTTTTGATCTTGTGTAGATATTAATTTAACAAGAAGATAAGGTAGTCAAGTTGGGAGAAGTGTTTAGAATTGATGAAACCAATTTAGGTAATATAACACTAGATTATATCACTATATTATTTGGTAAGTTATCTTAATATATGACGCCATTCTTTACAGATTCAACATATATAAATATTCTTCACATTTCTAGAAGTAATCTCTTGTTTCCGCAACTTCTCAAAAAATTTCTTCTCAAGAAGTATTCCTTTTGGAATTTTTCATGTTGGGAAAAATAAATATGAGAAGCATGATTTTAATCCCATGTGATTGTAACACATAGATCTAGGCACATTCTAGGCTCATGTCCAATCTAGGTACCATCGAGCTACGACAAAGGTATTGATCCACTAGGGTACCATCCAAGTAATCTGCCAAGGTACCCACTCAACTCGTCAACGATCCAAGTGTCACTTCTATATATGTTCACATGAATGCAAATATATATGTACAAGAGAATGAGATTGAATTTATAAAACAAGGGTTATCATGTAATCACAAGGATAGAATATAGCATTATCAAAACCTTAAATAACAAATTAAACTTTAGATATTCAAGACCTAGTTAGGTTCACGGTCATAGCATAAGAAATCAAATTGGGTTACACTTTCAGGCCCTAGACACTTACAACAACCTTTGCTAGGTATTTGTTACAAACCTTATATATTATAATCGAAATTTTAATATTAAACTTTAGATATCCAACAACTAAGCCATGTTAGGGTTTCAACCATAATGGAAGCATCTATCATTTTTTTCTAAAGTCCTAGAATCTTATTTCAGCTTTCACTGGGGCATTTATCATAAACTGTAGATAATATCATCAAATCCTAACCAGTTAGGTTTTTATTGTATGACCAACAACAAAACCTAAAAATTAGGGTTTCCCCAAAATGAATAAATAGCAACATGTAGTTATTACAAGGGTTGATTTAATCTAAAGATCAAACACCTTATCAATATAAGAATCTTTATGATTATATCGAGAAACCTTAGAGATGAGATAGTAATTTCCATAAATAGATTTTAAAGACAAAATGATCATACATGCTCATATGATGGGGACCTACTACAAAACTTAGAATTTTAAACTTAGTTTGAGTTGCTTCTTCTACAAACTTTGATAGGAGTCCCTCTTGAAGGGCCCAAAAATATTCTTCATGCTCATATCTGAAGGTTAATGTATTTATATTTCCTTTCGGATAGGTTTGAAACCCATAGTATTCTAAACAATAGTTATACTTTCATTGTCTATTCCATTGACCTTAGCTCTAATGCCATGTTCATAAATCATTAGGGAAACATTAGGTTATTTGTTAAATTGATTTATCTTGACATGAAAATTCCTATTCCTTGTGATATAGTTCAAAATCTAAACCACTATCTTCATCGAGTTTGGAATCGAAGGTGAGGAACCTTTTTTTTGAAATAAAACAAGATTGCTTTCCTTCAAATTATCATGGTGATAGATAAAATTGAAGGAAGAGTTTCTCATTCTAGGAGAACCCTCAAATTTAACTATGTCACTCTATTCTTCTTGGCCATCCAAAAAACTTACCTTTGTATACTTTTACCTTTCCCTTTCATGGTATTTTAAGTGTTTTACAAAATCTATGACTATGGACAAAAGCATCTTCCCTAGACCTAGTGGCATGGTCTAGAACAACATAAAGAAAAGCATATAAAGTTCTCCTGAGAAAAATTTGAGAATGGAAAGGTGCTTACTTGTGATTTGTCGCAAGCTCTTCTCTCCTCTTGGATTGTAAGATCTAACCATAGCTCCAATAGATATAATTACAACCTCTACAAGAAATCAACACAAGCCAAAGATCTATGGCAACTATGTAGCATTATCCAATCACTCTATTCAATGGATCAACATAACATTGAAAAATACGAATGTAAACATAACATAACACATATAGGAAAATAGTTTACTTTTTGTATAAATATAAAAGGGGAGTGTTACACTAAAAAATGTCACCATGACTATTTACAGTTAGTATGGCTCAATCAACAGTCATGCTACCCTCTTAGGCAAGTCTTACGCCTCTGCTATCCATCTCAAACTCAAAGAAGAGAGAAAGTCTTGTAAAAAATGTGTTTATCTCTGGGGACGCAGGTTCTCTCAAGCCTTACCTGCGGGGACGCTCACAATGTTCACAAAGGCTGCGTCCTTGGACGCTCTGTATGTTAAGGGACAGGTGTGTCCTTCTGTAAAAGGAAAAATGCGCAAGTTTCATCTTAAAAAAGTTACTTGTGGTTACTTCTAGAACTTTCTAGAGGTCGGTTTGATGAAATGGATGCGCCTCCAGTTGGTTCATGTATCCCTATTAAGGAGGAACTTATCCCATCAATAAGGGAGCTATCCCACCCAAAGAGGGGGATTATCCCATTGATGGTGGACCTGAATAACCTCTTTACAGCACTATAAATAAAGGCATTGAGCCAGAGGGAGGGGGGGTTGAAGCTATACATTTTCTTTGGGTAAATGCTGCAGGAATTAGGACTCCCATTTAGAACCTTGTAAGGAGAGATTGTCTTTGCTTGATTCTACTTGGAAGTGGGTGAGCTTTGTCAAAGTAGAGGAAAACCCTTGATGGACCCTGGGAGGAACTTGCACAACACCAAGGCCAGGTTGTAAGAGTTTCTTTGTTTCGTTATTAATACAAACTGGTTTATTTTTCTCAATAGCTTGTGTTAATGAGTTATTTCATGTGTTCCTTGGTCTGCATGTTGAATATATGTTTTATTATATGAAATGCAAGTGCTTGGTAATTGTTTGATTGTTTGTGGTTGCAGGAATTGACGTGAAGGAGGAGCTCATCCGGATCGGCAAGGACGGACTACAACAACAGCGTTTTGGAATAAGGTAAGCCTAAACACTTGTAGTTTTCATGTTTTAAAAGGTATATTTAGAGAAAGATCACTCCATTTTGTCTTGTTTGTCGCTAGAGAGTTTAGACTCCTAGGGAGGTCAGTTGTGTCCGCACAAACGACTTTTTCCGCCTCGACAAATTGGCGACTCCGCTGGGGAATCCATTAATGTGAAAGTCTTTTCCTTTGTGTGAACTTTGCTCTGAGAAAATCATTTTTATTTTCTGGTTTTTGACTGTGAGAATTAGTATTTGGGTGGCTTAGCTTTAGATTTAGTTAGATTTGGTTTTTCTTAACTTTTCCAGAAGGACGCACCCTCTGAGTACTGCACAGTGCGTCTTTGGACACGCTGTTGCCGTTTGCACAGAGCGGGCCCGCGCCTGTTCTAACGGGTTGCCTGCGTCTTCCTGTAAAAATTTAGGAAAACTCCATTTTTGCTTTAATTGCTTTTAGATTTTGGTTTTTCTTAGTGTTTTCTGCCCAGATCCTTTAGTACCCTGTCAAAAATTTTCACCTGAACTTGTTTCATTAGCATTCCTGCTTTTAGCTTTCATCAATTGGGTGTTTTGAGTCTCTTTTTTGAGAAATTCTTAATTTGATTTCCTTTGGTCATTACTTGGAGGTTTCTCTCAGTCTTTTCACAATTTTGCATCTTTTTGCTTTTGTTTTTGCAAAATTGTGTATGAGTGTTAATCGCCTTTGAGTGTTTTTATGTTTTGATCTTTGGAACTCTCACCCAATTTTCTCGACTTGCACTTGATCAGTTCTTAGATCACATTAGAATCGTCTTGTGTCTGAGAATTCTCTTGCATAGATCACATTTGCATAATTAGAATTCTCCTTTTCGGAATATGAATGAAAAATGTGCATAGATTACATTTGCATACTTTTCGAGTGAATTGTGCATAGATTACAATTGCATAGTTTACATTCTGGAAAATCAATCGTAGATTTAGATCAGTTTTCTTTGATTTGAATTTACACAAAAATAAAAATAAAAAAAAAATGGTTTGGAATTGATTTGCATTAGTTTTTCTTGATAAAATTAGTGCATTAGAGAATTTGTTATATTTTCTCTTAATGATCAATTTTTTGCATTGTTGGAAGTGAATGGAAACTCTCTCCTTACTCTAGTTAGGATTCATCGAATTGAAAGGATTGCATTATCATATTCGATTGCATTCAGTTGAGTCGGGTCATAACACCATTGGTTTCATCTCCATTTACCCATTTGAGTAATAACAGCCTTAATAACACAACGCTTAATTAAAATTCATCTAGTAATTTTTACATTTCTAGGGCTCTAAAACACCAACATAGCTTAGGCTAGGGTCTTGGAGTAGGTGAGTACTTAACTCTCCAAGACTACAAAACCAAACAGATAGTTTATCTTGAGTAGAATAAATCAAATTGTTTCAATTGCACTCTGGGAAAGCTCCTCTTAAAGGAGAAGCACGAGCTCGTGTCCGAACCAGTGAGGGGATCATTCCCCCCTCGTTGGGAACGACGCCAGATAGTACGTATTACAAACGGTAAACCTCGGATTAACCATTGTCGAGGAGCCAGGGGTCACTTATCGGTAAACCTTGGATTGTTGTCAAGAAGCCGGTAAGGGGATTGAGCTTGCTACTCTGCCCTTGCGTGCTGTCGGAGTTTAGACTGTTCCCCCAGGTGTATTTGTTACTGTTGGTGACCTTAGTGACCATAATATTTAGGGTTCTACCGAGGTGACGGTGGAGGGAAGGTCCCACTGTACCTGGAGCAGACGTCGGTTATACTCACTTGGATTTTCCGAGGGGTTCACTTCACTTCGAGATGGTTAAAGTGGAGGAACTTGTGCCGGTCTATTCATTAAGCAGGTTGTCGGGGTAACTGTTCCACCCGCCATTTCTGTACTGAATTCTACGAGGTTGGGCTTCATCACCAACTAGTGTTTTCGGTCCGGAGAGCTTACTGTTTGTGTATGGTTTGACTCCTAGATTTGATAGCACGTGTTAATTTGTTTGTTTTTACTTTTAGAGACCATAGGTGTGATTTGTGAATTTTAATTGTTAGGTGTGAATTGTGAATTGTTAATTTTAGTTATAAATTGTTAGTAAAATTCACTGAAGTTGAATATAATGGCCAATGCTCCGGAATTTATCAACCTAGGAACCCCTCCTAACGAGAATCCTAGTACTTTTCCTTACTTTGGAAATGTTGGTCCTCCTTATATGGCTACTTTGTCATTACCTGGATTTACAATAGGATTACCGATATGGTTATTTTCAACTTCGTTGGCCCAAAGTACTCCAATTGTTCCATCTCAACCAGATGCTTCACTTCAACAGAGTTCACCATCTCAACATCACCAACCTTTTGTTGACCCTTTACCTTCTTCGCCTAATTTTTCTTCCTCCATTTCTTCCTCTTCGCCTGGTAAAAGCCTTGATGCTAGTAACCAGGAGGCTAAGAAGAAGAAGAAAGGGAAGAAGAAGAAGAAGAAGAAGAAGCAAGATAAGAAAGAAGTCAACCAACCAACCATGGCTGTAAGTGTTAGTTGTGTTGAGGAAAATTCCGACATGCATCGTAAACCCAAATACCCTTGCAGGCTTTGTAAGGGTGACCACTTCCTTGTCAATTGCCCTGGTATTCCAAAGGTCTTGGAAGTATGGTCAGAAAAATCTCATCAACTTTCCGTTGATCCATCAACCAGTGATAGTCAGGTTCCTGGGAAAAAGGGTAAAGTTAGGTTTCCTTGTAAGTTATGCAAAGGGAGTCATCAAACTCACATTTGCCCTCACATGGATGAAGCCTCAACATTGTTGGAAAAACTTACTGTTCCACAGCAAGAATTTCCAACTGGTTACCGTAAAATTTCTCCCAACCTACCGTCAACTGACGGAGTGATTGATCTAAATTCAAGTACAGTCGATCACACTCTCCCATTGGAGAGTGAAACTCATGTCACTCAGGTTGATGATCCATTAGTTGATCAAGTGGTCGATTCAATTTCACATTCGGTCGATCACACTCTCCTTTTCGAGAGTAAATTTCATACCGCTGATGTTCTTCTTGTTACATCGAATTCTTCTATGCCGGGGGGCATTTCACCTGTTTCTACAGAACCCCCTCCAAGCACTGAGGTCTTTTCCTTTGATTGGAATAGACTGACAGAACCTCGTCTTCCTTCCTCCATCCCTTTCCAAATCATTGTTAAGGCTGGTGGTAGGGACATACATCGTACTCAGGTAGATGAGGGTGCTTCTGTTAGTATTTTATCCTCAACTGTTTGGAAAGCTTTGGGTTCCCCTCAGCTTGCGCCTATTACGCAGAATCTGAAAGCTTTTAACAGAACAATTAGTGAACCTTTAGGGATCCTTCCTAAGTTTTCTATTACCTTGGAAGGTAAAACTGTTTGTGTTGATCTTATGGTAGTTCGAGGTCCCTTGGATTTCAATTTACTCGTTGGGCGAGACTATGTTTATGCAATGAAAGCTGTCGTATCGACACTCTTTCGCGTGATGTCTTTCCCTCACAATGGCAGTATTGTGACTGTAGACCAGCTTTCATTCCCTAGTCTTTTTTCAACTACCAATAATATGACACCCCTAAATGTTCCTGATTCTAAAGTGGTATCTACCCTGCCACGGGTTAATTATGTGGCAACTGGTCCCATGTTTTCAGTTACCGATGTAAGTGAGCCTCTCACTGTTTGCTCATCTTCCTTTGATTTAGATCCGGTAATTGACATGGAAAAATCTATGGGATTACTTGAACACGATGTTCTTATCCCTTTTGAGTCCCTTGACATGTGTTCCTTCCAGAGAACTATTCTTCCTTCGGATGAAGACCTCTTGGAAGCCATGATCAAGGTGTGTCCATTGACATGTCTTTCTTCCAGTTGGAAGCCATGATCAAGGGACGAGGATAGTTTTTTCCTGTATCAACCTCGTTAAAAAATGAAACAGGCTAGCGTGAGGATAGTTTCTTCTAGTCTCAACCTCATTAAAAAATGAAACTGGAAGTCATGAGCATAGTTTCTTGTCTTGTGTCAAGCTCATTAAAAAATGAAACAAGGAGTTCCGAGGAAAGTTCCTTTTACTGTGTCAACCTCGTTAAAAAATGAATCAGTTAGTTCGAGGATAGTTCCTTGTCTTGTGTCAACCTCGTTAAAACAATGAAACAAGGATAGGTTATATAGGAAAGTAGGATTAGAGAGGAAAGTTCCTTTTACTGTGTCGACCTCGTTAAAAAATGAATCAGTGTGTCCGAGGAAAGTTCCTTTTACTGTGTCGACCTCGTTAAAAAATGAATCAGTGAGTACGAGGAAAGTTCCTTTTACTGTGTCGACCTTGTTAAAAAATGAATCAGTGTGGGAGAGGATAGTTTGTTCCCGTCTCAACCTCGGTTAAAAAATGAAACTGGATGTATTGAGGAAAGTTCCTTTTACTGTGTCAACCTCGTTAAAAAATGAATCAGTGTGTGCGAGGATAGTTTTTTCCTGTATCAACCTCGTTAAAAAATGAAATAGGTTGTCGCGAGGATAGTTTTTTCTTGTATCAACCTCGTTAAAAAATGAAACTGGAAGTCATGAGCATAGTTCCTTGTCTTGTGTCAAGCTCATTAAAAAATGAAACAAGGAGTCACGAGGAAAGTTCCTTTTACTGTGTCAACCTCGTTAAAAAATGAATCAGTGTGTACGAGGATAGTTTGTTCCCGTCTCAACCTCGTTAAAAAATGAAACTGGATGTAGTGAGGAAAGTTCCTTTTACTGTGTCAACCTCGTTAAAAAATGAATCAGTGTGTACGAGGATAGTTTGTTCCTCTCTCAACCTCGTTAAAAAATGAAATTGGATGTAGTGAGGAAAGTTCCTTTTACTGTGTCAACCTCGTTAAACAATGAATCAGTGTGTACGAGGAAAGTTCCTTTTACTGTGTCGACCTCGTTAAAAAATGAATCAGTGAGTACGAGGAAAGTTCCTTTTACTGTGTCGACCTCGTTAAAAAATGAATCAGTGAGCATGAGGATAGTTCTTTTACTGAGTCAACCTCATTAAAAAATGAATCAGCTAGATTTTAGGTTATTTAGGTAAATTGTAGAAAGTAGGGTTTTGAGGATAGTTCCTGTTACTGAGTCAACCTCCTTTAAAAAATGAATCAGGTATGAGGACAGTTCCTGTTACTGAGTCAACCTCGTTAAAAAATGAATCAGGTATGAGGATAGTTCTTTTCTTGTGTCAACCTCCTTAAAAATGAAACAACTCCATTTTCAAGTTAAATATTGAAAGTAAACCTTCATTTCATCCAGCCGGTTGAATGCAATGAAGCCTGAGGGGCATGTACCTCGCTTTGCATCATTATGCTGGGGGCATGCGAACTTCTTGAGCATAGTTCCTTATCTTGTGTCAAGCTCGTTAAAAAATGAAATAAGGGTAGGTTAAGTAGGTAGATTGTAGAGCGTAGTCATGAGCATAGTTCCTTGTCTTGTGTCAAGCTCATTAAAAAATGAATCAAGGTTTTTAGAGCACAGTTCCTTGTCTTGTGTCAAGCTCGTTAAAAAATGAATCAAGGTTTTTTAGAGTATAGTTTTTTGTTAGGTAGATTGTAGAAAGTAGTTATGAGCATAGTTCCTTGTCTTGTGTCAAGCTCACTAAAAAATGAAACAACTCCCACGAGTCTTTCCAAGATTTTGAAAGTAAAGCTTCATTCCATCCACCTCATTGAATGCAATGAAGCTTGGGGGGCATGTACCTTGATTTGCATCATTATGCCGGGGGCATGTGAACTTGTAACAAGCATAGTTTTTCATTTCAAGCTTGTGTAAACATGAAACCGAATCCGAGCATAGTTCTTTTCCTGTGTCAAGCTCGTTAAAAAATGAAACAAATCCTCCTCTACTTGAGTCGAGAGATTGACTAGATCTCATAGATGTTAAGTATTTAGGTTAGTTATTTCAGTTTTTGTATAATTTTCTTACAGTTTTAGGTCGGGTCTTTCAAACGATCTTGTTCATGAACCTTCATTCCATCCAGCTTGTACTTGGTTGAATGAAATGAAGCTGGGGGGCATGCGCTCTAGCAGTTATGCTTAGAGGGCATCAAGCACAGTTTTCTTTCTGTTTCAAGCTTGTGAAAAAATGAAACTATTTTGAAGCATAGTTTTTCTCTGTTTCAAGCTTTTGTAAAAATGAAACCTATCTCGAGTCAATTTCAGTTATTTTCAAGACTCGTTAAAACTCATGAAAATACTGAGATTATTTTGCTATCTTTCATTCTCGTAAAACAAATGAAAACGCCGAGTTCTTTCCGTCCTTTCCTGCTCGTAAATGAAATTGAAAGTCGGCCATATGAGTACATTTTTATCCCTTTTTCGAACTCATTAAAATTTACGAAAAAGTGAAACCTTGGAGTTCTCTTTTAAGCCCTTTTCAGACTCTTAAAACATGAAAAGATTGCCGAGCATTTCTTTTACACTCGTTAAAACGGAATTAAAAGACGGTCCCCTTATAGCTCTTTTCTGACCGTAGAATCAGGAAAAGATTGCCGGGTTTTTGTCGTTTCAAACTCGATACGGAAATAAAACGACGTGTCCTTGATCGCTTTTTACTTTTCAGGTCAGTGGCACTAATTATGAAAGTACTCCTTGGTCGCAAGATCAAGCGGTTCCCCCAGGTATTATTTTATACTTTTTCGGGCTTGAGGGACACAAATCTACGAAAAAGTTCAACTTGGAGTCTTCTTAAGTTTTTTCAGACTCTCTAAAATTGAAAAACACCGAGTTTCTCCTATACTGGGCTCGTTAAACATTTCACAGTAAAGGACCTGTTCACTTACAAACAGGAACGAACCACTCCTTCCTAGGGTTCGAATCAAAACTAGGTTGGACTCATCCGAAGGATGAGCTTATAATCAAGCATATGTTATCCTCCTCAAGCTTGTTAAAAATAAAGAGGTACTTGCCAAAAATGGTGGGGGAAAAGAGAGAAGAATGAACCTGTTTGTTACCTTTTGTCTCAAAAGAAACTTTATTACCACTCTTGAACACGACACTTTTCATTCACCTGGGTTGGGAAATCTTTTACCTCACAGTTGATCAAACCACTTTGAAAGTCTTTAACCGGGTTCCGGGGATTAACTTTGAGTTATTCGTCACCAAGCCATCTGTCGTGTCGTTATGTGTTCAAGAGGTCTGCAAGCAAAACTTTCATCTGCAAAATACTTGTCATCCATTTGACCATCCCTGAGTCAGTCCTTACAGCAACATTTCTTCAACTTGAACAATGATTTCGTGTTGCGGGCTTGCCTGCAACGGGTCGCTTTCTATCGACATCGACACATTATCTAGAAAGATGACTTAGGAATCGACAGTACCTTGAAGTCTGCATGCATCAATGGCAGGTTTCTCGCCTTTGACGTCAGTTTACATCATTGACTTTCGATCAAAGGATTTCGTGAAGTGTTCGACATCAAAACATCTATTCACATTTCACGGGTTGTGCTTGGTACTTTGAGAACCATTGACATTACTGGTGGTCTCTCTCACACTTGTTAACAGTTTACATCATCAACTGGTAATCAAGTGGTTTCTAACATGTTCGACATCAAATCATTTAATCACATGGCTAGAATCGTACCAATTCGGGAAGTAGAAGTGAAGACCCTGGATCTAGTTTCTACCATCCAGGCTGTGAGGAGTTTTGTATTCATTATCTATGTAGACTAATCATAAACAGATGGCTGCGTCCATACTGTGTCTACAAAAGTCTATAAAAATGATATACTGCAAGATCATTCCTGTATCAGAGTAGTTAGTCCATTAGTTAAAGTTTTGAATCTGAGTATGGGAATGCCTACCTCAGTGATGATATAATATTATACATGTATTTTGTGTTGAAAATTGCAGGTTCCAACCAGGTCATCCACAAGACAATCCTTGAAATGATAAAGTGCTTCACCCTTCCTAGAATTACAAAACCCTAATCTATTCCAGGCTTCGCACTTTAGGGGGCAATCTGTTACACTAAAAAATGTCACCATGACTATTTACAGTTAGTATGGCTCAATCAACAGTCATGCTACCCTCTTAGGCAAGTCTTACGCCTCTGCTATCCATCTCAAACTCAAAGAAGAGAGAAAGTCTTGTAAAAAATGTGTTTATCTCTGGGGACGCAGGTTCTCTCAAGCCTTACCTGCGGGGACGCTCACAATGTTCACAAAGGCTGCGTCCTTGGACGCTCTGTATGTTAAGGGACAGGTGCATCCTTCTGTAAAAGGCAAAATGCGCAAGTTTCATCTTAAAAAAGTTACTTGTGGTTACTTCTAGAACTTTCTAGAGGTCGGTTTGATGAAATGGATGCGCCTCCAGTTGGTTCATGTATCCCTATTAAGGAGGAACTTATCCCATCAATAAGGGAGCTATCCCACCCAAAGAGGGGGATTATCCCATTGATGGTGGACCTGAATAACCTCTTTACAGCACTATAAATAAAGGCATTGAGCCAGAGGGAGGGGGGGTTGAAGCTATACATTTTCTTTGGGTAAATGCTGCAGGAATTAGGACTCCCATTTAGAACCTTGTAAGGAGAGATTGTCTTTGCTTGATTCTACTTGGAAGTGGGTGAGCTTTGTCAAAGTAGAGGAAAACCCTTGATGGACCCTGGGAGGAACTTGCACAACACCAAGGCCAGGTTGTAAGAGTTTCTTTGTTTCGTTATTAATACAAACTGGTTTATTTTTCTCAATAGCTTGTGTTAATGAGTTATTTCATGTGTTCCTTGGTCTGCATGTTGAATATATGTTTTATTATATGAAATGCAAGTGCTTGGTAATTGTTTGATTGTTTGTGGTTGCAGGAATTGACGTGAAGGAGGAGCTCATCCGGATCGGCAAGGACGGACTACAACAACAGCGTTTTGGAATAAGGTAAGCCTAAACACTTGTAGTTTTCATGTTTTAAAAGGTATATTTAGAGAAAGATCACTCCATTTTGTCTTGTTTGTCGCTAGAGAGTTTAGACTCCTAGGGAGGTCAGTTGTGTCCGCACAAACGACTTTTTCCGCCTCGACAGGGAGAGTTTACAACCAAAAGTGAAAGTTGATCCTATAGAGATCTCCCCAAGTTGACTTGCCTTTCCTTGTCACAATGTCCACCTAGAAATCACCCTAGTGCATGGGAATGATAACTCTCTTATGATTAAAGAAGCAACATAATGGTATGATTAGTCTCCAAAATCCAACCTCTAGCTTCTGAATGGAAGCAAATATATAGGAGGGGATGGTATTTTAGGAATTATTACCCATTTAACAATCTAGGCTTCAGATCCACTCTTAATGGGAGGATGAGCTTAAGGGATAAGAGGTGAAATTGAAAAGGTAAGATCAATTAGGATTCGAAGTTCTTATCCAAGCTAAATGGTTGTAACAACTCTTGGAAGCTTCTGGAAGAGGAATCTTCAGGATTATTTTTATTTTTCCCGAATTTATAGAATTAGTGCACTCCTCGCAAGGGAAAACCTACTTTGATCAGAGCAAGTGCAGAACTAAGAAATATGTTACTGAACGCATGTCCCTATAGGGCCATGGTACATTGGGCATTAGAAGCACTAGAATAAAGAAGTCAAGGTTATAAACTCAAGGATTTGAGAGATTCATGCTTATGGATTTCTATAGAGGAAATGAAAAGGTCTTCATGGATGTTGATTGATCCAGTTTGTAGGCCTATTGACCAGATGTGACAAAATGTCCTATAACAGATTTCCCCCTAAAGTGAAAATTCATAAACAAAAATTAATGAATGAATTACTTTACCTTGTGACAAGTTCGGATCATCATCTATTACAATACATTTTCATCATGATATATTTGTTGAGGGAGGTATACCCGTGCTCAAGACATAAGATAACATTACATGTACAATAATCAAGGAGACACATCCACTAACGACAAAAGGTGGACTGATGATTGGATGACTATATGTATGATCATAGGCATAATGCTTTGTAATCTCGCATTAATCCTGAAATCCTAGCCCATATGAATGAACCTAGATTTGCGGTCTTCTATCTTATTCACTTGGCCATCCAATGTACAAGTCTAACCATGTGAATAAAGGAGCTAAAGTTGAACATGGAAGAAACCATCTAATTACCAACCAATGATGTAATTCATTAATAGACATGAGAGAAACGAATGATGATGTTAATGGCTCTCAAGGTACTATAGTACAACTCATATCGCGTGAATGAATGAGTTTAAGTCGAAAAACACACAGAATCTGTTGGTCGAAGGCCAATGATGGAAACCTATCACTAAGAGCGAGGAATATTACCATTGATGTATGCAAGCCCTGAGGTACTGAAGGAAGAGTTTCTAAGTCAACTTCTTGGATAATGAATTAATCTCGACAAGAAGCGACCCCTCACAATAGGACCTTGATGTATCCCCCATCAATGACATAAAATGAGTATCATGATTAAAGAAATAATGAAATCAATGTGGAACTGGTTCAGGAATGTCAAACATGGAATGAACGCTTAAGAGTATCGTAGAAGATATCAACTGAATGAATTATGTTGAACACATCAGTGACATTGAATGGAGTTGGTAGCATTTACCCAAAACCAAAAATGAAGGCTTTGAAATGTTGTGGAGAACCAAAAGACAAACATATTTCCTAACCCAACAGCTACAAAGATGAAGTGGAAGAGTGTCGTGTTTAAGAGTGACTTGCTGCCATAATAAGTGGGGTACCCCATTTTCCAAATTTCCCAAACACTGTTGGTCAATATTTTTTTATTTTTTAACAATCTTGAGGAGGATAACATATGCTTGATATATAAGTTCATCCTTTGGATCAATCCCTATGAGTATATTTAACAAACCTTGAGAAGGAGTAGTTTGGTCCCATCACGTTCGATGATTCCATCGTTGTTTGATGTTTTTACGAGTTCAGCGAAGCTGTACCTTGGCATATTTTTCATGTTTAGAGAGTTTGAAAAAGAGTTGAAAAAGAAAACTCCAAAGTTTCCTTTTCGTAAATAGTCTCTTGAGTCCAAAAGGTAGAAAACAATATTTAGGAGAACCTCTTAGTCACATTCAACTAAGGTATTCCTTTTTCATAATTATTCTATCTCAGTCTGGAAAAGGGTTAAACTTATACATATTAAACGTCTTTTCATTTACTTTAATTTGTTCGTAACAACAAGTTCTTGGCAATCTTTTCATATTAAGGGAGTCTAGAAAGAGCTAAAAGAGGATCCCCCTGGAGGAAAGAGTGCTATAAATAGTAGCAACTGGTTTCGATCATGATGGAACTTCTCAAAACACATAGAGGTCAAGAGATTGGCTTAAAATACTACTCATCATAGCGTTCCTCAGGAAAGGGTAAAACAACCAAGTGAATACATATGATCGTCCAAGAAGATGATGATGATGGAATGAGAAAACCAAGCCTCATATGGCATAACCAAACTGATAGAAATTGCAATCATGAGAGGTAGGATAAAAATGGTTTCACTTTTACACAATCTTGAAACATGTGGAAACTATGCTTGAGAATACTTGAAGATGGTTTTATTTTTTCACAAGCTTGAAACATGAGAAAAACTATGTTTGAGAGTGGTTTCATTTTTATACAGGATTGAAACAGAGAAAAAATATGCTTGAAATAAGTTTGCATGCCCCAATATAATGACTCAATTCTAGGCACATTACCCCAAAGCTCTATTTCATTCACCTAAGTAGATTACCATTTACTAATAGGTGGACAGAATGAAGGTCCATTTACGAGATCAAGTGAAAGACTCGACTAGGAATTTACTAGGTCTAATCAAAGACTCAAATTGAAAGGGAATTTGTTTCGTTTTTTAATGAGCTTGAAATAGGGAAACAACTATTCTCTAAGGAAATTGTTTCATTTTTTAATGAGCTTGACACAAGAAAAGGAACTCTTCTCCGAGGAACTTGTTTCATTTTTTAATGAGCTTAACACAAGAAAAGGAACTCTACTCCGGGAACCTTGATTCATTTTTAAAGGAGATTGACACAAGAAAATGAACTCTACTCCAGGAACCTCGTTTCATTTTTTAAGGAGCTTTACACAAGACAAGGAACTCTGCTCTGGGAACCTTATTTCATTTTTTAAGGAGCTTAACACAGGAAAAGGAACTCTGCTCTGAGAACCTTGATCATGAACTCTAGGAGGACATGGCTTCCAAGAAACTCTCATCATATGGGAGAAAAATGCTCTAGAAGGGATACATATCAAGGGATCTAAAGAAAATATCAAGCTCCAATGCCCCCAGTACATGATGCATGGCATCACCTACTATATCATCAGTAGACGTGGGCATGGAACATGTTTCCACATAATTAATTTGTGGTGGGGGAGATACCACTTGAATATAAGGACCATTTATGGAAGTTGGTTGATTGGGAGTCAAATTAGGACTAATGAGTTAAATCTAGTCAATGGTCACGATTCTTCCTTCATCCGAGAAACACATCACATGAAAGATTGAAGAGACAAGAACTCTCATGTCATAAACATAGTCCTACCAAAGGAGTAAATTAAAATCCAAAGGGCCTTGGACTACCATCACATATTTATAGATGGTATTTCCTCCCAAAGTAATAGGAAACTGAGGAAGGATATGTAATGGTTGACTAGTTCCTCTGTTAAAAGCTAACAGATTTTGGGTAACGGGAACAAGGTGTCAAGAAATGAAAGATTTCCATGTAGTTGAGAAAATAATACTTACAAACATGCCTTCATTTATGACTGTGTCAGGTACATGAATATTATAAGCCTGTACCACAATCTAGAAGGGCACGTAAGGAGGAAGATGATATCCTTCCAATCAACTCCAATCAAAATAAGTAACCATACTGCTTGGAGGGGATGTCGTGGGAATGAGAGAAATTCCCCCTTGTGCTATGGGAACTAGAGAAATTCTCCCCTGTACTATTGGAATGGGAATATTTCTCCATTGTAACATGGGAATGGGAGGATTGTCCCCATGTATCATTGGAATGGGAGTATTTCCCCTGAGTTCATTCGAGTTTGAAGAAACGAGAAGAACCTGAGCATTATGAAGTTCACTCTCTATGGGAAAGGTATGATTAACTGAAGGTGGAGTTGATTCAACAATTTTCTCAACCAATGGTTGGTCAGGAATGGGCTCATGGGATTCATGTTCAAAGAGAGTAGGATTGACTGGATTCAAATTTTGGTCTATCACTTCATCAACTATTAGAGAATTGGTAGAAACACTTTGATAACCAAACGGAAGATGAGGTTGAGAAATTGTAAGGTTTTCCAACACTTTTGAGGCTTCATCTATATAAGGACAAAGGTGAATAGGATGATTTCCTTCACATAACCTACAGGGGAAATTGACTTTCCCCTTATTCCCATGGACCTTGCTATCACTAGTTGATGGTTCATCACCAACATGATATCCATATCTTGAGAACATGGGTTGATGTGATACTTTGGACTACACTTATAATACCTGTGGAATACTAGGACAATCTCTAAGAAGTTGATCACCCTAACATAACTTGCAAGGGAATTTAACTTTGTGGGGTTGATTGGAAGTTTTATCCATTCTAGTTGCATAGATAACAATGGTTGCTTGGTTGCCCCCCTGATTAGTTTACTTCTTCTTCTTATTCTTCTTCCCTTTCTTCTTCTTCTTCTTCTTAGCTTCCTAGTTACTACAATCAATACTTTCACCAGGCAAGGAGGAAGAAAGGGATTAAGAAATAATTGGTGAAGAAGGAAAAGGGTCGAAAAAAAATTTAGGTTGATATTGTTCAAGTGGAGGAAAACTTGTTTGAGGAGAAGTTTGGAAACTCATAACCATAGTGGTTAAAAAAAACTAAACTAGCAAACTAACGGTAAATCCGGGAAGGGAAAATGTTGCCATATAAGGAGCACCAATATTTCCAAGATAATGAAAAAGACTAGGATTCCCAATTAGATGGGTTTCCTTTATTTTTAGACTCGGGAATTATTTCCATTAGTCTCAAACTAAGATTCACTAAGGAGTTTCTCCTCGAGGTGGAGGTTGTTCCGCAATCAATTAATTGATTTTAGAAATTAAAGACAAAAAATAGAGATAAGAAGGGGTGAACTAGGAAAAAAGGATTAGCAAGTCACCATGAACTACAATATACCACCTTGGTAAACCAAGGATTTATGTATGTGCAGGAAATATCCCCGAATGTTGTGTTCGGTGTATCATAGTGTACAAGGAGGTCGACTCAGTTACCTTTGGTGAAGATAGAAACCTATGGTGGACTTCCAAAATATACGTAACGGTATGTGGAATTGTAACCTATGGTAGTGTTATCTAATGTGTAACCATTCAATGAGAGTTTCCATATACTTATCATTTGTGGAGCACCATCCGATATACCCTAAGGTACATGGAGAATGGTATAATACACTTACCTACATGGAATGAGATATCACCCCTGGAATGCAATGCTAGAAAAAAACAATAGATCCTAGATTTAAAGATGTCTCTAGCCTAGACCTCTATGTGTATCACTAAGTTTCAAATTCTCCATAAGTTAATTGAGTGAATTTTAGATTTTATCTTGAATTATGTTTCGATTTCAAGGCTCAAAACTCGATGGCACTTGAATACACATATGATGCAACTAATATGATAAAAATAACTCTTTTGATTTTCCTTTTAACAATGAAAGTCCTAACTAAGTATGGTAAGAAGAAATCAATCAACAATGCAAAAAACAAGTAACAATTGATCTGCTCATCATCAATATTCCAATCGAAATCAAATCCTTATATGCAATTCAAAGATATTTTTCTTTTCAATTCCACTTAATTTTAAAAAAGACATAAAAACTAATATCTATGCTTAATCAATGATAAAATAAACTATTCAAAATGATAACTAGAACACAAATTCCTTCCAGTACTCAATGATCAAACAATTTTTTTTCTAATGAACTGATGACAAGATAAAAGAAAAATCCAAAGAAATTCTCATTGAAGGCTATAAAAACCAAAAGAAAAACAAGTGAAGGCTATTGAGATACCAAAACACACTCAGGTACATAAGGATAACCAGTTAGAACAAAGATAACCAAAGAGAAAGGCAACAAAAGGAAAATTTTTGCATGCAATAGGGATCAACGCAAGTGCTTAAAACCAGTGCTCTACAGAGAAGGTGGAGAAAGGGATAGGGTGTTATGCAGTGCAGGTAAAGAGGAATCCGAGAAGGTGCCTCACAAGAGAAGGTTCTCTACATTGTAGGTACAAAGAAGTCTAGGGTTCTTTGCAATGCTCTGTCAACAGGCCAAGGGGTGTGCTAATAAAGGAAAAGCCACTTTTTGATACAAAAAACCAAATAAAAATCAATGAAAAGTATTCCTACAGTTAATTCAAACAGAGTGAGGAACTGAGGGTTTGTTCAAGAGGTATAAAAAAGGCTAAAGTCAAGTAAACCACTAAGGGAATGAATCGATCCCCAGTGGAGTCACCAATTTATTATACAGGTTGTACGACTGCGGATAGAAGTATCTTCCCTAGACCTAGTGGCTTGGTCTAGAAAAAGAGAAATAAAAGACTATAAAGTTATCCTTAGATAAAAGTGAGAACAGAAGGATGCTTACATTTTGATCTGTCGCAAGTTCTTCTCTCCTCTTAGCTTGTAAGCTCGAACCGTAGCTCTGATAGTTATAATTAGAACTTGCACAAATAATCAACAGAAGACAAATATCTACTACATCTATGTAGGATTATCCAATCACTCTATTCAATGGATCAACATAACATAGAAATATACGAATGTAAACATAACATAATACATATAGGAAAACAATATACTCATTGTATTAATATAAAAAGGAGAGAGTTTACAACCAAAAGTTAAATTTGATCTTGTAGAGATCTTCCTAAGTTGACTTGTCCTTCCTTGTCGCAAGATCCGCCTCAAGATCACCCTAATGCATGGGAATGATAACTCTTTTATAATCAAAGAAGTAGCATAAGGGCATTCTTACTCTCTAAAATCAATCCTCTAGCTCGTGGATACCAGTAAATATATAGAAGAGGATGGTAGCTTATGAATTCTTATCCATTTAGCAAGGTAGGATTGAGATCCACTCTTGATGGGAGGATAAGCTTAAGGGATAAGAGGTGAAATCTCCAAGGTAGAATCAAATAGGATTTGAAGTTGTTATACAAGATAAATGGTTGTAACAACTCTTGGAAGCTTCTAGAAGAGGAAGCTTTGAGATTCTTTTTATTTTTCCTCAATTTCTAGAATCAATGCACCCCCAACAAGGGACAACCTGTTTTGATCAGAGCAGGTGTAGAACTAAGAAACCTGTTGCTGAATGTGGGTCCCTAAAGGACCAAGTTTGGTTGGGCCTTAGAAGCACTAGTATGAAGGAGTCAAGGTTAGAAACTCAGGATTTGAGAGAGTCATTCTTAGGGATTTGTGTAAGGATTATGACAAGGTGTTCATGGATGTTGAATGATCCATTTTTAGGCCTATTGACTAAATGTGACAAAATGGCCTAGTAAGGTAATGTGAAGGCCTCTTCCTTTCTTTCACACTACAATTTATGGTTGTCCATAAATCTGTCATGGTGAGTTCCTATTTAGGAAATGATCAATTTAGGGTTCTTTTTTAATTCTATAGTTGATTATTTACCATTTCCTTTTCATCTTCAAGAAAAGCATTAGCAATAGTAGTAGTAGAATCATCTTCTTCAAAAGTGAATCTATGAGCTTCTCCCTTAAAATCTAGGTTGGAAACTACTTGAATATAGGTTTCATCATATTTAAGAGCTGGTCCTAGACCTTTTTCAATTATCTTTTGTTCATCCAAAAATTTCCAGATCTCTTGAATAATGGGAAGGCATTGTTTAGGAACACAACCCCAATGTGTGTAGAATTCTTGAATAAAATATGCAAAATATGAAATCATTTCTTTTCCATGGCTACTGGATCAATTCCTTGCATTTCCCTTTAGACCTATTGCAAAAAAAAATCGTTAAAATATATTCATCAAATATTTTGTCATTGTTGTTAAATTCCATAAATGCAAAGAGATGCTATGTGACTGAATCATTTTACCCATGGACTCTTCGAAATTCCTCTATATATATCCCAGGATATTCATGAGGAAAGTATTGAGTCTTTGAGACATCAATCAGTGTACCATCGTCGTATCCATCGGAGTAATTCCATTGTGGAAGATAATAATGAATGATCAATCATTACCCAATCAGGATTAATAATAAATTCAATGTGTACAATAAGGGGCTACAATGGAAGACAATCCTTCACCCTCTAAAGCCAACTATAACTTGATAAAATTACTTAATACTTCAACCAAGGAAGGATGAGGAAAATAAAATCATGGTATCAAATACACACCAAATCAACAAAGGAAGAATGAGGAGAAACCCTAAGATTCTCCCTTCCATGTGATATTTTCTATCCCTCAATGGATCAATTTGAAAGGCTTGTAAATAACTTGAACATTCCACTATTTATGTTTATGCACCAAAATAAAAATAATTAACACAAGCTTTAGAACTTGACACATTCACCAAAAAGAAAGAACATTTAACACCATAGATGTTGCAAGAAACATATATTGAATGGGATCCAAAAAGGGACAAGTTTAAAGTACCTAACCATAAGTTTAAATGAAAAGGTGAAACTCATCATATAAATTATGCATCTCTTCCTTTCACAATAAAACACATTTTTTTATGTGATTCATTAGACCTAGCCTAGGAAAAGTAACTCAAAAATTGTAAAAAAACATTAAAGAAAAGTGGTCAAGCCACATCTACAATGAATAGGATGAAGTAAATGAGAGGTCCCCTCCTCCAAATACGGGTGAATGATGCCCGTCCAGGCTCTAAACTATCTCCAACTTTTGTATATGCTTCATGAATATCTCTAATTTTAAAAACGATCCTTCTAAGATACCTCTAAAGTGGTTAAATGTGCTTCCAAGGTCAAAATAAATACCTCCAAATAGGGAAACTCCATGAAAACAACTCCATAAATTGTTCAATATAATTCTCCAATAGCTCCAAACAATGTTTAATACCCAAGGTCATATCTTGGGTTAAGGGACCTCCATGAAGCATGGGAGTAACTTCCCAAGCTCAAAAATAAGTCATAAACCCCTGAAGGCCCACACTGACATTAAAATAGATGGGGTTGACCCCTCAAGTTAGCTAAGTAACCTCCATATCTCTGAACTTGTATGTTCTGTCGAATTCACATGAGGTTCTAGTGAACAGACGGGGTAAAAAATGTCCCTCTCTATATCCATTAGTGGAATGTGTGCAGTTGACATAGACAAAGCAACTTTCTTAGCCATTTTAGCAGCTATCCTTTTAATTAAAAGTAGAGGAGATGGAGAATGTTATTACTTGGACGATTTGGAGGAGGATGTTTCAATTTTGAGCTAAGAGAAAGAGTGAAGTGCATCTGGAGTGATAAGGATATAATGGAGCGGAGTAGAGTGGTGTTTAATAGTAAAGTGGGAGAATGAAAATGATGAGGATACAGAGGAAATAGTAAAAAAGGATTGTGGCGGAAGGCGATGTGGAAGTGGAGGATGAATTGAGGTGGGTGTTATGTAACCATATCACAAAACAGAAGAAAAGAAAGATCAACAACTTAAAAATTAACCTCTTAGAGGGAGAAACCTCCTTTGACATTACATAAATGGACAATTCTTGGATGATACAAATGACAATAACTACTTTACATATATAGGAGTCTAAGGGATTACAATATAATTAGAGTCTACATAACAATAATAATGTAAGGGCAAGCCCCAAGGGTTAGCTCAACTGGTCAAATAAGTGCCTCTTCGTTTGGGAGGTCACAGGGTCGATTCTCCCCGAAGCCCTTGGGGTTAGGCCTAGCTATTAGCCGCGGGCTTGATACCCTTGATCAATATCAAATATTTCCGTGGAATTAGCGGCCACCCAGTGATCATGGATGTCTGTGAACCACACGTGAGAAAAAGAAAAAGAAAAAGAAAATAATGTAAGGGCACAACAATAACAATAATAGGATTCTATGGGGCACAATAATATGGGGGCTACATTAACAATAACAATAAGGGGACTACACTATTATTATAGGGACCTAACAGCCCCTCTCCTTTAAAAAGGTGTTGTTCTCAATGCTTGAGTAGTTATGGATGCTTCTGTATAAAATTTTCATCCTCCCATGTAGAATCTTTAGCTAGTAAGTTCTTCCACTTAATGAGATACTCTGAAAATGATCGATTTCATAGTTGTCAGGTTCTTGTTTCCATCACCGCTTCAGGCTCCAATATGATTTTTCCTTCTTCGTCAATTTCTTGCAATATTGTTTGAAATGGAATCGTATCATCGATAACCTTATTTAAGCGTGAAACATGGAAAACTGGGTGTATTTGAGAAGATGCAAGAAGCTCCAATTTGTATGCCATAGTACCGATCTTTTACAACACCTTGTAAGGACCATAGTACTTGGGTGATAATTTATTATCCTTCTTAGCTTGCTTGAGGGAAATTTTTTTGTATGGCTATATCCGTAAGAATACCCAGTCACCTATGTCAAAACTTCTTTCACTGCGATGCTGATTTTTTTTTTTTGTTTCATTTGATTCTGTGCCAAAGTGAGGTTAACCTTTAAGAGTTGGAGAACTTGTTGTTGATGCTCGATTTGATCTTCCACTACTTGAACCTTAGAATTTTCTCTTAAAGATGATGTAATGGATGGTGGGTGATATCCATAAAGTGCCATAAATGGGGTCATTTTTTTTGCAATATGGAAGGAAGTTTTATACCACCATTGAGCCAATGGTAACCACTTGACCCATAGTGTTTGTTTATAAAATACAAATAAATGCAGATATCCTTCCAAACATTTGTTCACTATCTCCTTTTTCCCATCAGATTGAGGATGATAAGATGAGCTATGAGCTAATTGAGTATCAAGACAAGAAAATATTTTTTTCCATGCGCGGCGCTTACAGACTTGAGCCCGAAATTGGTTTGAAAAGTCATCCAATCGCCCAAATTTTGCACCAATTTGCCAGGTAGGCTCATATCCATTGCTTTTGCTTTGATTTTGATGGTGAAATGTGAATGGTTCATGGTTAATGTCCGTCGAAAAAAGACTTTGAAAGCATCCCTTTGCCAATAAGAAATATTGTTGTAGGTTTTGAAAACAGTTTTTCACCAAGGTTTGTTCTTTTCCCCATTTCCCTTTGTTCCTCATTCCCAAAATCCACTCATCAATCCTACACTACAATCCCTAAACCCCTAATCCCTTACCCTTATAAAAAACTCCTTAACCCTGTTCAATATCCCAAACCCTATTTCCATATATACATTTCCCTTCCCATCCCCAATTACATTTTATTTCAAAATTCCCTAATTCCCTGATATTTTCCCCTTCCTAATATTCCCTTGTACATTTGTTTCCCCTTGGTCATAGCATTGTTAGATCAAAAGAGCAGTTCATATTCAGTTGTATACAGTAGTTTCACATATCAGCATTCATTCAAGGCAGTTTGCATATCAGCAGTGATGTCATCTGGTCACTCTTCTGAATATGAGGCAGAAACCCAAAGTAATTCTCCCTTTGGTGAACAGGAACCCCGGAGGCCTCGTAAAAGTGGCAAACATGTCAGGGAAGAACCAGTCAACCTCATAGAATTGCATGCCTATCCTCTTGCTATGCAGTGTTTTGAGCATCAATCATGCTATGAGTTTTGTCAAAAGGTGGCTGAGGTCCGATTTCATTATGAGTTGGCTCGTCTTTTTGTCTTGCACTTGCACGAAGATCAAGCTATCTTGGCTGGTGTCACCTTTACACTTACACCAGAGACTGTTTCATTAGCAACAGGTATTCCGAACATTGGTGAACTATGCCACAAAAAACAACAGATTGATCAGCACCATTATGAGCCATACATAAAAACCAATTTCTTGAGGCAGCTCAAAAAAGTGTTCCCATTCCGATACCTGAAAGATGAATATGCTCCACTCATGAGACTGATCATGAAATATTTCAGCTATGAGGGATGGTTCTCTCGTCTTTATGCTTATCACATCAGGTTACTCATGCATTTCACCAGGGTGCGGATGATGAATATTCCATATTTCATCTACCGGAATATAGAGAGGATGACCACCTTTATACAGCATAGAACCCCTCAGCAGCAACTTAACAGTGTCTATCATTTTTCTCTTATAAAGATTTTGGTGGTTCATCAGCTTGGATTGTAGGGCATCACTTGGGATGACTTCATCTCTCGTGATTTCTTCAGAGCTTCATGAAGAGTATCAGAGGTGAAACATGAGGGTGAACCTTCTCAGTAGTATGAGCGTCATGAGACCAGGCCTATTTTCATTACGTATCAGAAAGGCTATCCGAAAGGCACCAGACCTTTGTTTGCAGCAGCAAAGCGAGTGTTATCTCCACCTGGTGTGGAAGGGGCCTCGCTTCCGACATCAGCACCATAGGCACAGGTACAGGTACAGGACAAGGGCAAGAAGCCCAAGCATGAGAAGAGGCCTTCAGGTGAGCCATCAAGTTTCGTTCTCGTTCATGAGGATGAGACAGATTCATATTTAGAGAATGCCAAACATAGAAGGACTATCGAGGAGCAAGACACAGACATTCAAGCCTTGGAAATCCAGTTGGATATGGCCAAATGGAGCATCAGGTATCTAGAGTAGAGGAACAAACAGATGGAATACCAACATGCGATCATGGAGCTGCAGCGCATCCGTGAGAATCGCCAAGCTGCCCGACATAGGAGGATTGACTTCACTTTCCTAGAGCGAGAGATCAATGAGGATCGAGAGTCTAATCTTGAGAAAGCCAACATTCACTTAGAGAAGCTGCTGAAAAAGGCCAATAGGGATAATGCATTGTTGAGACACATGGCTGTCCACTACAGGGCACGGAACCAAATTTGCGAGGCTCGGATAAGGAATCTAAAGGCGAATTTGAAGAAGGCAATCAAGAAGCAAAAGAAGCAAAGGGAGCTCGATCGTCTTCAGATTTTGGCCAAGGCCTCTTTAGCTCAGCATCATACTTGATAAGGAAGCTCCAGCCCAAATTTCATGAGATTTGAGGCATTTTTGGTCATTTTGGAAATTTTTGTGTAAAAAACAAGCTTTTTCCCTATATGCGCCGCGCACCTTGCACGGCGCATAGGATTGGGAGCTCCAAATTGAAAATGGCTTGCAGTTTTGGATTTGTCATGAGAAATCATGAATTTTGGTACTTGGACAAGAAATTTTGGTGAGTTATGGGTCTCGAAAAGGTCAAAAAACATGCAAAAAATGACCTCACTGCCTCTATTTTGACACACAGGAAGCAGTCTTGGGAGAATGCAGTTTTGGAGGGGCAAATGGACACAAAATTGGAAAATTCCACTTGGGTTGGAAAGTCGACAGGCAGGGCTTTCCAACAAGCCAACCTGAGCTCAATTTGGACTTCAGAAAGTGCCTCAAAAACAGCAGCAAAATAGTGTGGCGCATATAGCAGTCAGTGCAGCGCATATAGATTTTTTGCCCAATTTTTCTTCTTTCAGCTCAGGAATTCGGCCAGTTTGACTAGTTTTTCTTTGTGATGTAATTTTTGAATTTTCTTGATGTAATTGATTGAAAATGATGTAATTTTGACACTTAGTTACTTGTTCTAGAAGATTCATTCACCAAAGAGTGAAAATTCAATGAATGAATCAGTTTCCTACCTTATAGAGGCAAGTTGTTTTGACTGCCTAGATTTTAGTGCTTTGTTTAGAATTGGTTGAAACAACTCCTAGAATGATGAGATCGACACCTAGAGGCAAGGGAAGAGGTTGGCTTGCCTATATTATGTAATTTCTAAGTCATTTTCAGGGTTGGACTCTTGGGAAAAGATTGACACTCTATTGTACATTCACTTCTACATTTTTGGAAAAGGAAAGACCAGGGTTTTGCAGCACTGTTTGGGATCCATGTGGTTTTATGTGTTGATGGTGTGCTTCTTTCAATAATTGTAAGTTTGTTATGTGTATCATTTTCCTTCTCTCATTTTCTGCAATTGAACAAATGAAGTGTTAAGGTAGAATCCATAGATTGTTATGCTCTGCCTTTGAAATTTGTTTGATTTTCCATGTTTTCATCTGTTTAAGGAGAACCCTTGAAAGCTTCTTGCTCTCCTTAGCTTCTCACAAGTCAGATCTAGCCATTCATTCTCTTTAAAAGCATCAAGACGATCGCCTACCTTGCCCCAAGTAGACCTCTGCAAAAACTGTGTCTCATCCCCGCACCCAAAATTGCCTTTCCCTTTGATTCAACAAAAACCTCAAAAATCAACCTCAAACTCCTTGTACTTCATACCTAGCCTAAGATCAATTTCAAATTTAGTCATCTCGAGCCTCATCGATTAACTTTTGCCGAGATTGACCCGGAGAGAGCCCTCTCCTATCCTCGTAGGGCTAGCTACGAGGCTAAGCGTGGTTTGATGTGGACCTAGAACCTTGTCTTTTCAGCCTGAGACAAATCTAGGCTCTAATAGTTGATGCTCAATTTGATCTTCCACTACTTGAACCTTAGGATTTTCTCTTAAAGATGATGTAATGGATGGTGGGTGATATCCATAAAGTGCCATAAATGGGGTCATTTTTGTTGCAATATGGAAGGAAGTTTTATACCACCATTGAGCCAATGGTAACCACTTGACCCATAGTGTTTGTTTATCAAATACAAATAAATGCAGATATCCTTCCAAACATTTGTTCACTATCTCCTTTTTCCCATCAGATTGAGGATGATAAGATGAGCTATGAGCTAATTGAGTATCAAGACAAGAAAATATTTTTTTCCAAAAATTTCTATTGAAAATGGGATCTCTTTCACTTACAATAATCTTTGGGTTTCCATGCAACTTTTGAATTGTTTCCATAAATGCAGTAAAAATTGTACTAGCTTTAAAAGGATGAGATACTGCCAAAAAGTGTGCATACTTGGTGATTCTATCAATTACCACCATGATGACACTCGTTCCTTCAGAATTGGGTAAACCTGTGATAAAATCCATTGAGATCTCATCCCAATGCTAACTTGGAATGGCTAAATATTGTAATAGACCCGAGGTATTAATTATCTCAACTTTATTTTGTTGGCAAACCAAACACTCTGCCACAAACTTCTAAATATCAAATTTAAGGCCCTCTCAAAAGAATTACTTCTTGATCCTATGATAAGTCTTTAGAAATCCTGAGTGCCCTCCTAAGGGGGAGGTGTGCAACTCCAAAATAATATTTTTTTTTTGAGTTGGGAATTCTTACAAAGATATAAGCAATATTTGTACCATAATGAATCATTTTTCTAGCTAAATGTATCAAATGTGTTGGGGTCTTTCTGCAAATTTTGAATGAGTTTCCACACCTCTTCATCATTCTTCCAATCATCCCTTCCTTTAGTTATCCAATCGAGTTGAATAATAGAAATGGCATAAAGAAATGTTTCCACATCCTCATCCTTTCTTGAGAGTGCATATGCAACAACATTTATCTTCCCTTTTTTGTATATGATTTCAATTTCATAACCCAACCTCTTTGTGAACCATTTTTGCTTCTCTTCTAGAGATAATTTTTGTTCCAAAAAGTATTTAAGACTATCATGATATGTTTTTACTTTGAACTATCTTCCCATTCGGTAAGGTCACCATTGCTTTAGTGCATGTCGTATTTCCAACATTTCCTTCTCATAAATAGGTTTGTGTAAATACTTTCCTCCGATTGGACAAATTTCAAAAGAAATGGATCTTCCTTCTTGCATTAAGAAAGAACCAATTCCATTTCTCGAGGCATGTCATTCCACAATAAATGTTTTTTTGAAGTCTAGCCTAACTAATACCATTGCTTGGCACATTGCCACTTTAAGATGTTAAAAGGCCTTAGTTTCTTATGGAGTCTAAGAAAATGGATCTTTCTTTAGTAATGTTGTTAGAGGTGTTGTTATTTTCCCACAATTATTATCAAACTTGTGATAATATCTTGTCAACCCAAGAAATCCTCGAAGATGATTTATTGTTGTGGGTATTGTCCATTCCTTAATGACTTTAATTTTGTTAGGGTCTACCTTAATACCCTAATGAGATACAATATGACCCAAATTTTCCACCTCCTATACTCCAAAGAAACATTTGGGTGTTTTTTCATATAATTGTTTCTCCTCCAATAGTTTGAACAACATGTCAACATGATGAACATGATCCTTCCAAGACTTGATTTATATTAGTATATCATCAAAAAATACTAACACAAATTTTCTAAGGGTTTGAAAATGGAATTCATCAAACCTTGAAATTTGGAAGGTGAATTCGTAAGGCCAAAAGGCATGACCAAAAATTCATAATGACCCTCACGAGTTTTAAATGTTGTTTTTAGAATGTCTTCAGTCCTAATTATAATTTGATGATATCCTGAATGAGTATCTAGCTTGGTGACAGAAATTTCTCCATGTAATTCATCGAACAAATTGTCAATGAATGGAATGGGTAATTTATCTTTAATAGTGAGCTTGTTGATTTCCCTATAATCCAGTCACATATGCCATGATCCATCCTTCTTGTGCACCAATACTACTGGAGTAGAGAAAGAAATTTGACTAGGTTGAATTATACAGCCCCTAGAATTTCTGCAACAATACATTCAATTTCACTCTTTTGGTCATAGGGATATCTGTAAGGCCTGATGTTTCAAGGATATTTCCTTGAATCAAATTAATAGCATGAGCATGATCACAGATAGGTGGGAGGCCTTTAGGAGTCTCAAATACCTCAGAATTATTATCTAATATTGTTTGGAGATATGGAGAAATAGATGATTTTGATGTTTGAATCTTTAGTGAGCATAATTATGCAATTACGCCACATTGTTCTTTCTTTAGAAGATTTATCATGCGATTAGAGCTCATTATATTTCTTGGTTTCCCTATGATACCCCTTAATTCAACTTCCTTTCCTTCCCAAAAAAAATCAAGAAAAGTTCTTGAAAATTAAAAGCTATTGTCCCCAAAGATTGTAACTGTTCGTCTCCTAGTACAACATCAGTACCAACACTTGGATTGGAAATAATTATGCTATTCAATACATATTCCCCCATGGTTAGCTTGATACTATGGCACTTTCTAGAGAAATTTATAGTTCTTCAATTTGCAACCATCACTTGACACTTTGTTATTGGATATAATAAGCAATTCAATTCCTTAGCTATCTAAAAATGAATAAAATTATGGGTACTACCTGAATCTATCAACACTATTACCTTTTTCTTCTTGATATATCCTCTATCTTGAGTTTCAGGACTGGTAATTCCTACCAATCCAATACAATATATGGTCAGATTCATTTATTCTTTCTCTTGACTTGATTCTTGGTGTATATCCTCCTCTTTTGATGTTTCTTGTTCCTTCTCTTCCACTTCATCACAATATATGTAAATAATTTTGTCTCAACACACTTATGACATTTAGCATATTTTCTATCACAACTATAACAAAGCCCTTTTGCTCTTTTTTCTTCCAATTATTGTGGTGTCAAACTTGTAGGTTGTGGAATTCTAGGAGCAACAACAATTCCATCTTTATAGTTGTGAGTCATAAACTTCCTTGTTGCCATAATTTTCCTTTCAAATTTTCTTGCCACCTTGAATGCCTTCTCCAATGAATTAGGTTCCCAAAGACAAACCTCATGTTGGATGTTATCCTTTAAAGTCCCTATAAAGATGTCAATCCTATGCTCCTCTGGAATATCGATTACCCTCATATTCAATTTTTTGAATTCCTCAATGTGCTCCACCATTGAACCCTTTTGTTTGAGATTTATCAATTGGCTAAAGAATGTGTTTCTCTTTGTATTTTCATAATGTGCTACCATTTCCTCCATAAAAATTGACCACGTGACAAGTGGTTTATGAGAAAAAATCCATTGATACCATACAAATTGATTAGGTTCTAAATATAAATATGCAATGTGTACCTTTTGTAAGTGTTTCACATCATGTATATCAAAATATGCTCCATCTATAGTATCCATGTTACCGGATCCTTGACATCAAACTTCCTCATATCTATATTTGGAATGTGGTGTTTCTTAAACCCCACATTGGAGTCTCTAAAATCATAATTTATATTCCTTTTATCCTCATCATCATTTTCATGGAGTACCTTGTCACCACTAGGAAGCATTTCTTGTAACAACTTTGTCAAACCTTCCTTCAAACCTTCCATGTCCTCTTTTAAACCATTCTTCAAACCATCCATCCTAGCTTCCATGTCTTCTTTTAAATCATCCTTCAAACCGTCCATGTTGCATTTTATTTTTGTCTCTAAACCATCCATATTATCTTCCAATTCATTTTTGGTTACTCTTTGCGAGAGCAAAATTTGCTGCACTTGGTCTCATAATTTTGGTATATCATGTTGCAATTCTTCCTCTTCTTCATGCATCATAGTAGAGATTTCTAGTTGCTTACCAGGTGTATCCATTTTTTTGTTTTGAGACATTTTGGAATCAAACAATGATGTCTATTGTCGACTATTCCCTTTGAATCACTTCAAACCAATTTCTTAAAAAAAAATTATGCAAAACAATTTTAAAATACAAACTTTTTTCCTTGTTTTTTGGAGCTAGATATTGAAATAGTTGTGTCTTTGTAATTGCGGATCTCTAAGATATGGAATTCAGTCTTGTGGTATCCCTTTATTCATTCCAATGCCACAAGTCGGACCAAAATTGGATTCTTCAAGGTAAATCTATTTCCAATCTACCATGATGACCTGATTATGGACTGGTTCAGTAGAGAAAGCTTGTATGGATTTCCACATCTCATTGTTTCGATCTTCAACCCTGAAAATCATACAAGAAAAACTATAGTCCATTTAATTTTGGTCACTTTTTATGAAATTATAATACGATGCTCAGAGAGACAATTCTGATGATTTTTCCTTGGTCACTTGTTTGAGATTGAATTTTGGAGCCTGCAAAATCCCAAACTTCTTCATACCATATCTCTTAGATTATAGTGAACCGAGATCTGAAATTCCTATACGAAGTTCACCAATATTTTGGCTCCACATGGTTTCCATTTCAGCTTTTGAAGCTTCATAGAAAAAGAAATATAGTGAAAATTGCAAATGTACTGTTTGTAGTAGCGAAACACTATAATAAAAAGCTCTGATACCAAATGTTTTGCGACCAGCTCAGAAAACCAAAGAAAAGGTAGATCAACGACTTAAAAATTATCCTCTTCGAGGGGGAAACCTCATTTACATTACATAAATGAATAATTCATGTATGCTACAAATGATAAGACCTCCTTTTTATATATAGGAGTCTAAGGGATCACATTATAATCAGGGCCTACATAACAATAATAATGTAAGGGCACACAATAACAATATGGGGGCTACATTAACAATAAAAATAAGGGAAAAACACAATTATCATAGGGACCTAAGAGTGGGTGAGTTTGCTTACTTTCATATCATCACAAATGGTTTCGACATAAACCCTTTTCCATTCCTAGAGCTTTTGTGCTAGTAAGTAGTTTTCCCTTGAGTGTTAGTGAGGAATATTTGATGCGTAGATATCTCAAACAATTTTTTTGGGAGACCATCTCTCAGGGGCTCCTCCGCGCATAAAATTTGATTTCTTTATATCATTAAGTTTGGATATGGAAACATTTGAGTCCAAAATCATGGTGATGCGTTTGATACATGCACACTTTTTAATCCTCCACTGGTTTGGGGTGGCACACCCTTCAATTTTTTCATAGAACAATGCTCCACTTTATAGTCCTGAAATGTTAGGCTACTGTGAATATATAGAATAAAAATGATGTGAAGGATTTCAACGATAGTTTGGCTATATGAGCCCCTATACAACCCTTTTTTGTTTACATATATATATTGTATTTTTCTTTTTGAAAGGCAAGTTGAAAAGTGGCTACAACACAACCCATGCATGGATTAACACTATTAGATCACAGTTTTTTTTTGTTTTGTTTAAAGGAAACAATTATATTATATTCATTCATCTATAGAATGAGCAAGAACCCTTACATATAGAGATAATTCTTCTTCTACCAAAGAACAAGAGTACACAAAAATCATTCTAATTCTACCTAGTCTTATTTATGCAAGGATTCTTACATTATTTATCTTATATGTTCACCAAAAAATCCACAAAATTCAGCAAAAAATAAAATAAAATTGAACTAATCTATATTTTCTAGTCACTTGCTTCATTTTTCACTTTTTCTCTAGTTTATTTCTCATTCTCTGCCACTTCATCCTTTTTCTTAGCAGAATCTCCCATAATTTGATCATGGGGGTCACCAATCTACAATCCTTCACTAATGTTTCTGTTGAGTGTGGAGCATGATTGTTCGGAGGTCTTTGTTTAAGCCGTATGTATACCCCACGAAGTTTGTACACCCCTCCACGTGGGGGAGGGGGGGAATTGTCCCCCCCACCGGGGTTCGGGGGGGCTGATCCCCCCCGGCTGGGGGGTCCAGGGGCCAGCGGTCCCCCAGTAAAAATAGATATAAAATTGCCTTGTAAAAATATAGTAATTTCTAGTCAATCTGGGCCGTTCATTAGGCAGATGATCTGAGGGTAGAACTTATGTTTAGTTTAGGGTTTCTTTCCCTAGAAGGCAACCCATCTTTTTGTATGAGGGCATTGTATTTGAGGCTGTGTAATAGATGTGTATTCTATGAGCGAGAAATAGAGAGGTGAGACTGTGAGAGAAAACAGAGGATATTAGAGTGGATTTGCTGTACGTTGTGTCTCTTCATTTTGTTGGATAATAGAAAGGAAGGACTGGCTGTTTGGGGTGGACGTAGCCAAAATTGGGTGAACCACGTATATCTGTGTCTCTCTGGTTTTATGCATTTTCTATGTTTATATTTCTGCAATATTCTATGTGTTCCATTGCTCTGTAATATATAATTTTCAAACAACCGGTATCAGAGCCGAAGGTCTATTTGGCTGATAAACTCGCAGGAAATAAGGGTTCCTCGTTCGAGTAGCAGCAATGGCGGAAGATGGTAAGTTTAGGGTCGAGAAATTTAACGGCCAAAACTTCTCACTGTGGAAGATGCAAATGGAAGATTATTTGTATCAGAAAGATCTATACCTACCATTGGGCAGAAAAAAAAAGATGCCGATGGGTATGAAAGATGAAGAATGGAACCTTCTCGATAGTAATGCACTCAGAACAGTACGGTTGTGCCTCGCAGTGTCGGTTGCCTTCAACATTTTGAAGGAAACAACGACAGAGGGTTTGATTAAAGCGTTGGAGAAACTATATGAAAAACCCTCGGCCTCAAACAAGGTATTTCTTATGAAACGGTTATTTAATATGAAGATGTCAAAAGGTGGATCTGTTGCAGACCATTTAAATGATTTTAATATTGTTACAAGTCAGTTATGTTCTGTAGGGGTAAACTTTGATGATGAAGTTAGAGCTCTGTTATTCTTGTGCTCATTGCCAGAAAGTCAGAATGGTTTAGTAATGGCCATCAGTAACTCTATTTCTAGATCTAGTACTTTAAAGTTTGATGACGTTGTCGGTGCTATCCTTAGCGAGGAAATGTGACGGAAAAGCTCCGGTGAGACATCAGGTAATGCTTTGAGTGCAGAGTCTAGGGGAAGAAAAATGGAAAGAGGAAAGAGCTCAGGATATCACAGTAAATCAAGGAATGTCAGATCCAAGTTCAGATGGGGGATAGTGTGGTGGAAATGCGGAAAGAAAAGACACCTAAAGAAAGATTGTAGATCTCGGAAAGGAAAAGAAGGAGATGCACAAAAAGAAAAAAATCATGAAGCAAATGTGATAGGTGAGGTGTTACAAGATGCTTTGATTCTTTCTTTTGACAATATTACTGATTCCTGGGTGGTAGATTCAGGGACCTCATTCCATGCCACACCTGATAAGAAATACTTTCATGACTATGTTCATGGAGATTTTGGACAAGTTCATTTGGGTGATGATAAACCCTGTAAAATTGTTGGAATGGTTAAGGTTCTTGTAAAACAGCAAAATGGAAACCAATGGCTACTAAAGGAGGTAAGGCATGTTCCAGATCTAAAGAAAAATCTGATTTCAATGGGGTAGTTAGGTGGTGAAGGTTGTGTGACAACTTTCATAGATAAAGCTTGGAAGGTCACCAAAGGAGCCCTGGTAATACCAAAAGGTGAAAAGGTTGGTACATTGTATTTATGCAATGGCATTTCTAACTCTGTTAATGCTTTAACTTCCAAAGGAGCAGATGCAGCATTATGGCATCATAGGCTCGGACACATGAGTGAAAAGGGGATGAAGATTCTTCACTCAAGGAATTTGTTGCTAGGTTTAAAGAATGTTGATTTGGACTTCTGTGAGAATTGCATTTATGGAAAATAGAAGAGAGTCAGATTTCTCAGAGTTGGGAAAGAAAGGAAGAGCGAAAAATTAGAGCTTGTGCATACAGATGTATGGGGACCTGCTCAGGTATCATCTCTCGGTGGCTCTCGTTATTATGTTACTTTTATTGATGATGCAACTAGAAAAACTTAGACTTATTGTATTAAGAATAAATCTGATGTATTTGATACTTTCAAGAAATGGAAAGCTTTGGTTGAGATTGAGACAGGAAAGAAATTGAAGTGTCTTAGATCAGACAATGGAGATGAATATTGTAGCAAAGAGTTTGATAGGTACTATTTAGAGCATGGAATTCATAGAGAGAAGACAGTTGCAAGAACACCACAAGAAAATGGTGTGTCAGAAAGGATGAACAGAACAATCATGGAGCGTGCAAGGTGCATGAGATTGCATCCAGGATTGCCTTTACAGTTTTGGGCAGATGTTGTAGATACTACTGTTTATCTAATAAACAGAGGGCATTCAAGTTCCTTGGATGGTGGTGTTCCAGAGGAAGCATGGACAGGTAAAAAGGTAAACTACTCTTTCTTAAAGCCTTTTGGTTGTGAGGCCTTTGTCCATATTGATAAAGAAAATAGAACAAAGCTTGAGGCAAAGTCAAAGAAATGTACCTTTATTGGATATGGTGTTAATGATTTTGGTTATCGCTTATATGATTACAAAAATCACAAAATCATTAGGAGCAGAGATGTAATATTCAACAAAAAGGTCTTGTATAAGAATCAGTTGCAGGAAAAGAAACAAGAAAAAGAAAACAAGGAATACGCACTTCTTGATGAAATCACTGAAAAAGTAAAGGTGCCTAAAAATAATAATAATAATCAACAACAGCAACCACCACAACAACAATAGGCACCCCAAACACTTGAAAGTGGTGTTAGAAGATCTACCAGGATAAGTAGACCCCTTGAACGATACTCTCCTTCATTATATTATTTATTGTTCACTGATTCTGGTGAACCCGAATGTTATGAAGAAGCAATGCAGGTTGAAAGCAAGAAGAAATGGGAGGTAGCCATGGAAGAAGAGATGGACTCCTTAATGCATAACCAGACTTGGGACTTAGTCAGGTTGCCTGCAGGAAAAAGTACATTGAAGAATAAATGGGTTTACAAGTTGAAGGAAGAAGATGGAGGAAAACAGAGGCACAAAGCTAGACTTTTGGTGAAGGGGTTTGCACAGAAGAAAGGTATTGATTTTGATGAAATATTTTCTCCTATTGTTAAAATGACTTCAACCAGAACTACTTTAAGTCTAGTAGCAGTTGAAGATTTTCATCTTGAGCAGTTAGATGTAAAGACAGCCTTTCTCCATGGGGATTTAGAGGAAGAGATATATATGTAGTAGCCACAAGGATATGAAGTGAAAGGGAAGGAGAAACTAGTGTGCAGGTTGAAGAAGAGCTTGTATGGCTTAAAATAGGCTCCAAGGCATTGGTATCTAAAATTTGACAAGTTTATGTCTGAACAAGGTTATACTAGATGTCACTCTAATCATTATGTTTATCTGAAAAAGCAAAATGATGGCAGCTATATTATATTGTTATTGTATGTAGATGACATGCTTGTTGTAGGGTCTAACATGCAGGAAATAAATGTGCTCAAAAGAAAATTGGAAAATTCATGTGCAATGAAGGATTTGGGAGCTGTAAAACAAATCCTTGGTATGAGAATAACTAGAGACAGGAAAAATCGCAAATTAACATTGTCTCAGAATGAGTACATACAAAAGGTGTTGAAAAGATTTAATATGCACAATGAAAAACCAATTAGTACACCTTTTGCTAGCCATTTCAAACTTAGTAAGGAAATGTGCCCAAAGACCCAAGAAGACATGGATTATATGTCTAAAGTTCCATATGCATCAACGGTTGGAAGCTTAATGTATGCAATGGTTTGCACAAGGCCTGATATTGCACATGTAGTGGGAGTTGTAAGCAAGTACATGAACATTCCAGGAAAGGAACATTGGATGGTAGTGAAATGGATTCTCAGATATTTGAAAGGTACCACAAATCAAGCATTATGCTTTGGTGGTTCAAACATTTCTCTACAGGGATATGTTGATGCAGATATGGCAGGTGATAGAGATAACAGGAGGAGCACTATAGGATATGTATTTACTGTAGATGGAACAACTGTCAGTTGGGTTTCAAAAATCCAAAGTGTTGTTGCACTTTCAACAATAGAAATAGAGTATGTTGCTGCTACAGAGGCTAGTAAAGAAATGATTTGGTTACAAAGGTTTATGGGTGAATTGGGTAAGAAGCATGATATGGGCACGTTATACAGTGATAGCCAAAGTGCCATTCATCTTGCAAAGAACTTAGCATTTCATTCCAAGACTAAACACATACAACTCAAGTACCATTTCATACGATTAGTGTTGGAAAATGGAGAGTTGAAGCTGGAAAAGATACACACTAGCTAGAATCTTGCAGATATGCTAAGAAAAGTTGTAACCAAGGAGAAACTAAGAATATGCTCAGTTTCAATTGGTCTTCAAGGATGACGATGAAGATGAGAAACAGCCAGGTCCAAAGAGGAGTCATTATCCAGCAAATGAACCAGCGGTGGATTTGCTACAATCATTCTCCAAGTGGGAGATTGTTGAGTGTGGAGCATGATTGTATAGAGGTCTTTATTTTACTTGGATGTATACCCCAAGAAGTTTGTACACCCCTCCACGCGTGGGGGGGGGTGCGGGGCGACTTGTCCCCCTTGCGAGGGTTTGGGGGGGCCGATCCCCCCCCGACTAGGGGGTCCGGGGGCCAGCGGTCCCCCAACGGGAGTTTCTAGGGAAGCGCCCCCGAAGCTAAAAACAGATGTAAAATTGCCTTGTAAAAGTATAGTAATTTCTAGTCAATCTGGGCTGTTCATTAGGCGGATGATCTGACGGTAGAACTTATGTTTAGTTTAGGTCTTTTTGCCCTAGAAGGCAACCCCTCTCTTTGTATGAGGGCATTGTATTTTAGGCTGTGTAATAGATGTGTATTCTCTGAGCGAGAAATAGAGAGGTGAGGCTGTGGGAGAAAACAAAGGATATTACAGTGGATATGTTGTAGGTTGTGTCTCTTCATTTTGCTGGATAATAGAAAGGAAGGATTGGTTGTTCGGGGTGGACATAGCCCAAACTGGGTGAACCACGTATATCTGTGTCTCTCTGGTTTTAGGCGTTTTCTATGTTTATATTTCTGCAATATTCTGTGTTCCATTGCTCTGTAATATATAATTTTCGAACAGTTTCCAGGGGGGTCACCAAGTCCATAGAGTTCTTTTAAAACACAAATAATTTCCATCTTTGATTTAATTTCAATTCCATCCACCTTAAGCTTGAATGTGTCCACTTTCTTTGTTGGTTTTGTCACCATGATTTGGAGGCATTCCATTTCCTTACACAAATCCTCCATCTGCCGATTAAGCAGTGAGAAATGTGAATGGGATTCCAAGGTGATTTTCTCCCCAAAATTCATATTTGAACTTGAAATTTCCTCATATTCTTTTTATAGATGAACTAAACTACAAATCCCACTACTCTCTGCCCTTGGGCGGGCCATACTGCCAAACAATGATATTTTCACATAAACTATTGCATATTTTATGAGATTAATGCATATTTTATAGTGCCCAATTCCTTCTCGAGTTGCCCCTTTAGACATTGCCTTCAATTTAATATCTTTGGAAATTGTTTTCAATGATAAACCACCAAATCTTCGCACTATATCCCTCACCCTACTCCCCACTTCACTCGTATAGAAATGAATTGATGTTGAAGGTGCACCAACTTGCAATTCCAATGTTGTAAATTTAATAGGGACACAAATTAATCTCTAGTTTTTCTCCCACAAGTGTATTATAATATATTTAAGGTTTATTACATTAATTAATATTCTAGTGCTTCGAACAATCCATCTGCTCAGTCTCTTAAATGCTTTTGGACATCAAACTGATGTTGACTTAAATATCATGGGACATGACATATGGAGGGAGAGTCTTCATCAACAAAATGTATCCCCCCATCCGAGGTTGATCCTTTATTATCCTCTTCGTCAATAATTGAAATATTTTTCCTTTTTATGTGGTAAAGGATAATAGAATTAAATTTTCCCATCTTCATTCAAATTCGTGCCTCAAGAGGGTTTTGATCTTTCTCTAGATATTTCTTGGAATGGTAAATTTTTTTATTATGATAATGGAGTCTCAAAATATTACAAGCCATCGTATTCCATTTGACATAGCTATTCTCATTCCTTGCCATAATGTTAGGTCCTCCACTTGGTTATTTGTTGTCCATCCTAATCCCCAAGAGAATTTTTTCATTGTTTCTCGTTCAAGGTTTATTATAACCCCTCCCACTCCTATCTCCCCCAACACTATTTAATCACAATTTCACTTTGTTATCAGATGGAAATATTTCATAAAATTAGCTCTCTCGTGGGATCCTAAATTTTAGATTCTAACAAATTTAATTTCCACTCCCTTTTGATTTGGCAATGCTCATTGTAGTGATATAAGTAGAGTGCATTGACAAATCAAAAGGTAGCAAATAGCCAATACAACAAAGAAAGACGAATTCCTCCCCAATCAATCAGTCCCTACATCAAATTTTATTTTTTTAAGTGTTATGGCACCCATTGGATATTCAACGTTAAGCTAAATCGTTAACTATCTTATGCCATTCCGACAGAACATACCATTGGATATTCAAATTTATACTGACAGATGAATGAGTCAGTTCCAAAACACTCTTGTCACATTAAACTATTACAATGTCATTTATTTTTCACCACACCATCAGAAATTATACTCCACTCTAATGGAAAACATTGTCAAATCCGTCGAACTTGAATAATACAGTGTCAAATATCTGACATCCAAACGTCAGATGTTTGGCCTCTATGGCGGTGGATATATGAGGTTTAACCCCTTTATTAAACTCATTATGATGTAGATTATCTAACGCTACAACATCAAACATCTAACCCCATACCAATGGAAAAAACCATTGTATCGCATCAAACTAAAATAATATGTCATCACATTTTTTACGTCCAAGCATTGAATCTTTTGGCCCCTATGGAAAAAAATATCTGACATTTATCCCATCACAAATCTGACATATGTTGGCATCTCCAATCTGACCGCAAAGCGTGGGACAATCAAAGACATTTTTGGCCTACTTTGGTGTCAGATATTCGACATTTTTCTTGTTAAATATCCGACACTAAACAAAGTGTTGCCTATTTGACACAATCCCACCGACGAAAATTATATCTCCAATGTGTCAGATATCCGATTACTATGATTCAAATAACTAATAAATATACATTTGATTTTTCCCCATTTGTACTAATGTAGGTATCTGATGCTCTTCATTGTAAAAAAAACACTTTTACAACTGTATGCAAAGTTTATGCTATATGAGAGTGTTAAGAACTTGTTGAAGGTGCTACAAATGCCGACAATTTGCAAAAAACATTAATGTCATTTAAGAAAAAATGACGCATGTACCTACAAAAGGTCCAAGAGTGTCATTCATATACCTCACAAAAGTTGTAGATGCAATGCAAAACCCAAAATGCATGATTTTGAAGCTAAACAAGCCTCCTTTGGTTTTGAAAGTAGTTTTCCATACATCCAAGAGATATATGGATATTTGATGATATATTTACCTAAGTTTGGATTTGGTAAAGAATTTAACATATTTCAAATAATTAAGTACATTGTTTTTTCTAGGAAAAGGATAATGCATGATTTTCAAGTTAAACAGCCTCCTTTGGTTTTGAGAGTAGTTTTCCATACATCTAAGAGATCTATGGATATTTGATGATATACTTACCTAATTTTGGGTTTGGTAAAGAATTTAACATATTTCAAATAATTAAGTACATTGTTTTTCTAGGAAAAGGGTATTTATTCTTTATTGATATTTTATAGAGTTCCTTTTTATTAATGCACATGCACAATGTTCCATATTTCTTAATATGCAATATCACTAGTCTTCCACAAGGATAGGAACTAGGTCAAATATTCCTTGAAAAATTATCAATTCTTGAATTTTTCTACAAATTTGTTCATTCTTCAAAATAAACCAATTGTAGATATATGTATTGGGTAATGAAAAATCAAGATAAATATCTATGGAGTGTTTTACTTGGGAATGTAATGGTACTCCAGCTAGATATTTGAAGATTTCCTTGTATTTTTCAACTACTCTATTGAATTGTTGCTCTTATCACAAGTTTGGTTCATGGAGACTTGGCTAGTTACTAATATCTTGGAACACTAAGGTTTAGGCATCATCAACATGCATTTATATGTATGGTTGATAATGCTTTTGACTTGTTCTATTGAAACCATAGAGACTATCAACTTAGATAGAAATTTTGGAATTCCATACCATTGATATTTGATATTAAAAGTCACTTTCTATGGTCTAGATTGATAACTACCATGTCTATCCCATAAGTATGGTTTTCCAAATAGTACATCAACTATTGAGAGTGGTGTTATGTCACAATCACTCCATCCTTAAATGGATTGATAAGGTAAAAATGATAACATTGTTTGGTGATTCTAAGTTATTTTCCATATATCATCTAATTGATGTTGGGATGGTAAGGATATTGTGAATGTGGAGTAGTAAAAAATCAAATTTCTTCATAATATCTTTGGGCAAATAGTTATTTTGACTAATTTTTTCTACAATTAGATGTAGTGGGTTGTATTTCACCCAAGTTCATGTATGGAATGGTTATTTAGTTTCCTCTTTATTGACCATGGTAAAATTATATAGGGTTGTAAAATTCAATTCCAATAGAATCAATAATTCTAGAACAAATTAAATGATAGCTTTATCCATATTTATCATATATGGATGTATGTTGGACATAGACATCTGTGTTAGGAATTCCAAGATGAAATATGATACTCAAATAATATTCCTATAGGAGGTTGGCTAATGCATATTCCTACCCTGAAGAACTTCTTTCTACCTTGTTTATATGACATAGTTTGAACTTTCTAAAGTGAACATTCACTTGAATTTTCATGTTGATAGGTCAACCAATGAATTTAATCAAGCAATGTCCTTTTAACTTTATCTTTTCCTCAATATTGATAGCATAATGGTATGCTTTTACAACAGTTCCAATAGTGAGGAATTCCATTCATTTTCAATATAAAGAGTTAATCCACTAATAGACTTCAAAACAAGTGGCTTATCTTCTTCCTTAACACCAATTGAAGCCATTATTTGGTAGAATTCATTAGTATAATTATGCGTAATTGGATGTTACCATCAACTTTGTTTATTCTAGCTAATACTATTATTCATGAAATTTGGGTGGTGATGGATGCTTTAGCTTTGTCCTTCCTTTTCAAGAGATTTCATCCTCACCGGTGTACATAAGTCAACATATTAAAAGTTATGATGGTGAATTTGTTACCCTAAAAAGGGTTATTGATAGATAAGTCAGACTGTAGTTGATGTACATAGTTTTTTAAAAATTTGGCATTAATATTTCCTTCTAAGCAAGGTATATATAGATTCATTTGTACCTTAAAGGGGATAAACCTAATGAAGAAAAGTCTCATCAAGTCATGACTGAAAGTCAAGCCCAAGGTGAGTTGTGTGAGTATCAAATTAATATTACCATACATTTCTTCTCTTTGGCAAGTCAATCTTGGTCAAGTTTCGTCACAGTAGGAGGATTTTGATTTTCACTTTCACCTACAATATTATGTCTAGGATATCAAGTAGATAAATACTCATAGGTTGAAGAGAGGGGAAGATTAAATAATTACGTCTTATAATGAGTCTAAATAAATATAGCTTGGTTGTAGCACTTTAGTAAGGCTAGAGCATTATAGTATAATAAAAATCATTCTTAGAAATGATGCATTGATACCAAGGATCCATTATGCCCAAGGAAAACATAGATGGGACAAGAAAATTGATTGGGTGAGTAAATATTTATGATGATAGAACCATATAAAGAAAGATTATTTAAGAAAACTAGGAAATAAACAATCAAACAATGATGTATAGAAGTAGTGAACAATAATGCCAATCACATGAATATGCAAACCAAGACTTGAGGATGAAAATACCAAAGGGAAAAAATATAGTGTATTGATTAATCATTTTAGAATGTTATATTCTACATCTGTATGAAATACCCTAAACATAGAAGTAATAAGTTAATGAACTCAACTCTGATGATAAGATGAGGTACCTCAAAATGAGAAAAGCTAGAGAACCCTTTCTATCTCATTATTATTATTATTATTATATATCTATGTATATTCTTGAAGAACATTTTGGTGCTTTACCATTTTTGTTTTGGTTACAAGATGGTTACATAATTGATTAGTAGACCAAATGTCTTCTTGCTAGTGGTCGATTAGAGGAAGAAAATGAGAAGATATGTGTTGAATCATCCTTATCACTAGAATTGTAGGATAAGTGACAATCATTTTTGAAGGATGCATAAGTTGGTTGAGTGGAGGATAGTGTGATTCAACTATGTTGAGGATCAATTACAAGGAGTCAATTGTAAGTTTGGACTAAATATCCAATTAATTATATTCATTATTTGATAGATGTTAGTTTTGGTATTAGAACAAACTAAACCTTCCCCCTTAATTACAAACTATCCCCATTGCCCACTTATGAAAATGAGAAGAATTACACTCCAAATCATTAGTAGTGTGCCACTTTCCTTATGCTCAAAATTATCCTTCTTTCTCTACATGAATAAAGGGGATCTTTTGCATCCTTACCTTGTGTGCTTGTTATCCAATGATTGTGTCAAGTTGGTCTTGAACTTGTGGGTAGAGCTCTTCAAGACATTTAGGCTATAACTCAATCTATTACAACAAGGGTAGAAATAGGGTCAACGGAAATCCACATTGAATAATGAATACCAAACCAAATATAGTGGAATGATGATCTTACTAAGGCAATTTCCATAGTTTCATTGAGTATGGTATAAGTACCATATTGCAAATGCTTCATCTTCATATACAAGTCACTAAATATTTATTACTATAGAGTAACCAAATTTGATCCCCAATTTGGAGTGAATGAGGAATATGATCCTTGTGGTGTCAAGCTTTAGCTTTTTCACTAACCTGATATAGCATTTCTTGTGTGTCTTTATAAATATTACAAACCTTATATTTTGAACTTGATTTCCTTGTCCATTTCTTGTTGTCCATATTTTCTGTTAGAATAAATGGTCGATTGAATAGATAAGTTGATACATGCTAAGGGATGGGATCGTGTTGACGATGCTGGACCCACTAACATTCAAGGGATCTCCCCGGTATGAAGTCCCAACTAGACCTCACACCGTTTGGTGTAGGAGTCCAATCCAGTACGATGGCCCGGTTGCCATTGTCTTAAAGGTTTGCCTTAGCTCTTGCTTGTCAACACATGAGAGTGGTTTTCTTTGTCTTCAACCAACAAGGTTTGTGTGCTCGCTGAGTGCTTAGTTTTACTTGTTTCAAGGTTCTTTCACTCCAGAGGGAGAGGGTGAGAGTGATTCTCAAGTCGAAAGGGAATAGTCCCAACTCTGTTAGAGACACACAACACAACAGGACATGCATAGCTTCCGACTGAGTAGTCCACATGAATGCAGTAGTCACAAATACACAATGAATGGATAGGACATACAACACCCAGCGGAATAGTCCACATGATTGCAACAGTCGTTATAACAATTTTATGAGAATGGTTTTGTCGAGTGTCTGGTGTAATATTCCAAATGGGCAAGACAATGTTAACAACATACACAACACATTTTTGAAGGTGTATGTATTAAAACAACAAAAATAGTTAAATTGTCTTGATACAGGTTAAAGAAACATGCATTACAAGCATCCAAAGAATAGTCTTACAAACAAATACAATACATGTGTGAAAACGTGATGGCCTATTATCAGGTTTCTGAATTAAGTGAAAGTTCCAAGACACATCGATACACCATTACATCACTAACCCTGATAGCGAGGTGTTGGAGCCACTGCTCGCTCCTCCAAGAAAATACTACAGACTCTCAAGGCTATGTGGGGGGAGCCAAGGTGAAAAGTTCCTTGACATGTACAAATGAGGGGTATATATAGCCAATGGTGAAACTGACCCTTGTGACTGTTCGACGTCCCTCATGACTATTTGATTTACATGACTCTTCAAATTTACTTGTGGGTCTCTTGGACTTCCATGTTACATTACATTGATTACAACAGTATGGCCCATAGTAGTGATGTGGCCGAGATGACTCATGACATGACTTGACATGACAAAGATGTTATGTTCATGTTGCTAGTGGTGTCCATGTCGACTTGCAGTGCTACTGAGTGATGAATGTGCTCTTGGTGTCTCATGGCTTCACCTTCACATGGAAAGGTGTGAAGAGTCTTCGATGGTCTTGGTGTTCACTTGATGTTGCATGTGCATGTCTCTCCTTCACTTGTACTTTCCATGCTTCATGTGTTCATCCGTTTCCAAAGATGTCTCCTAGAATATGCTCCTTGTTCATCCCATTCATCATTGTGCCATGTCTCATCCATGTATCTGTATTTGCAATCACTCATGATGAGACAACATCAAATCCAGAAATATCCTAGTCTACCATGATGCATCATATTATGTTTTCAGGTGCAGGTGACCGAAAGAGAGGACAAGGCTCTGAAACTGTGCTGAGTAGATTTTAGGTTGGGATGCGGGCTCTGGGCATTATCAAGGAAAATTGTGCAGAGGTCACTGGGAGGCTAGTATGGGCAGTCCGGATCAACAGTGATTGTCTATAGTATCTGGTTCGAATGAAGGGTAGATTTGCACAAATTTTTCAGGGATGCAGTACAGACAGTAGGGAGCACAGTTCTAGTGAAAATTGTGCAGATTCTCAGGGGAGGCTAGTAGTGGGCTACAGGAGCTTGCTGGCCAAAACTGGGCAAAACTAGGAGGCTATCCTTTAGGACATGTTTACATAGTTTTTGGGTTGAGTGGGGTCTCAGGCAGCTAGAAGACAACCCATGAAAACTATGTAGTTTTCATGAGGAGCAGCAAGTCCACTATTAGGATGACTGGTAGACAAAACTATGCAAATTTCGAGGACAGTGGAGTGACAGGAAGTGGGTGTTTGTCCTTCATATTTGCGCAATTTCTTCAGTCAGTGGAGGCCGCCATGCTGGAAGCTTCTGCGTAATTTTTTGGAGGAGTGAAGCCCAGGGTCACTACCCGGTCAAACTGTCCAGTTGAGCAGCGGGAAGCTTGATAGATTTGCTTGCAAACAGTGCAGATTGAGATGGCTTGCTGAGAAACTTCTGTGTTGTTCTAGGTGACAGTTAGTCGGGTTGATTCCAGGATTGCGCAGTGAAGACTGCTTGGGAGGTAGCCTCAATCTCTATGCAATTATGGGTAGCAGTACATGATCATTTAGGGATGAGATTGCGCAATGCAGCTCAGCGGAGGTCCAGCTATTGCAGGGTGGTCCGGTCGACAGAGTTTCAGCAAAATGGCTAAGTGTGTGAGCAAGTGGACTTGTGCATATATGACCTTCCGAACACATGCTCAACACAACTCGACAACAAGACACTTTGAACCGACAAGGCAACATGCTCAGTGTGACTAACCAATGGGTGCGGCGACAAGTCTGCCACTTGTGATAGATCATTGAAAGACCTTGATGACACTTGCACGACATTGCATACAACTTCGTGTGTAAGTGCAATAAATTCTTTCATAGTGAATACAAATTGTACACACGAAGACGGACTTTGTGCATAGCCAGAACACAATTGCAAGCATGACATTGTGACCAACATGCTAAAATATTTCCAGTGAACATTCAAGCGAGGAGGGTGAAAAAAACTCAACACGAGCTCATGGGATAAGCCTGAGTGCTTTCAAAAATCAAAGAAAAACCGAAGAAAGGCTCTGAAATTAGATGTAGGCCAAAATTTTGGAGGGTGTTGTAGCCGCTACAACACTTGGTGACACACCAGTTGAATACCGACTTCTCTGTTTTGGTCCATTGAGAGCATGGGGCCTTGGTCTATCAAGGAGTATTGAATCATTGTTCAGGTTACTTTGGCTTCCCCACTTATCCCATGGACAAACATGGTTCACCTTTCGCCAACTCAGTCAAACAAAATAACAAGTTTTAGCTTGATCACAGTGTTTTGAAATTGGGAAGGGTAATTTGCCTCGCGAGTTAAAAATTTTCAGAATATAAGTTTTCATCTGTGGTGCTGCTTTGCTACTAGGAGGCATGGATACTACCCTAAAAAAGTCATGCAGGAACACATGCATTGCTCCACTTCCAATGATCCTAGTCAGTACCTCGGTAGAGTTACATGCTTCACCTCTATGCGCAGGAATCCTTTCTCTTCTTTCGCCTTTGTATTTTTTTAAGAGGACTGTGCATAGGCACTTATTTATTTTTGGGGCAGGAGAGGGATCCAAACTTATTGAGAGAAGAAGTGGTTGTTCCTTCATAGAAGAATCTAGGAACTCTGACATAGGTTTGGTCTTTTAAATTTTCCCCTTCTCAGTCTCTACTAGTTGGATGAGCTTGAACACACAGAGTAGAAGACTAAGTACATGCATGGGGTTTTCTAGTGTGGACACAGGTTCATGGTTGGAACAAAGCTTCCCTTGAAGATGGCTCATATTTTCCGTCAAGACCTCCTTGACCAAAGGTTATAACCAAGCATAGAGAAGATAGACGTATGACTGGCCAAGTGTTGTAGTGTCACAAGACTCTTTGTATCTCATCCACATACTCATTCAAAAGCTAGAACTCAGTAGAGGACAACACTTATTTACAAAGACAAAAATAGCATGATACTAAGAAAACAAAATAAAACAAAATAAAAATAGTAAGAAAAGTGAAAAAACAACAAGCTGTAGACAAACTATGTACATGGCACAGAGCGCAACCTCGACTTACTGAAAATAGTGTTTGAGATATTAGTCATTGACAGGAAGGTTATCAATCCTCCCATCAAGTGACTACAAATGGCACTTGTGTGGGCCAAGCTTCTCATAGACAGTGTACGGACCAATCCATAGGGATTGAAACTTCATATGTTTGCCTTTGTCTTCATGCGGTCTGTCCCATCTCAAGACTAAGTCACCCACATTGATGTTAGTGTTCCCTCCAGACTTCTTATCGAACCATCTCTTGATACAGTTCTAGTGGAGTGTGAATTTTTCTTTTTCTTTCATCCTTTCTTCCTACATCTTGTGAAGTGTATCCATCCCACGTTGAACTAGCAGACAAGGCTTGCCTTGGGATTCTTGGGACAATTGGAGCGCATGCAAGTAGATGTTTGGCGAAAGGATGGATTCTTTCCCATAAACAAGGAAGTATGGTGAAGTGTTCAGAGAGGGTTTGGTGGTTACACGGTCAGACCATAAGGCATTTGTCAAAGTAGAGTGTTAGTTACACTGTTCAGAGTAAATGGTCTTCTTGATAATGTAGATAATATTTTTATTCATCGATTCTGCGAGACCATTTCTCTATAGGTAGTAGTTAGATGAGTGTTTCAAGACAATACCATACTGTAATGAAAAATCATGAAGCGTCAAATATGAAAAGTAATTTTCATTATCAAACATAAGGGATACCGAAATGACAAAGGGTGAGATGATGTTCTGTTGGAGAGATATGATGACTTCCTGGTCATTCACTTGCTTAAGTGGAACTGCTTCTGTCCACCACGTGAAGTAATCAATAGCTGTCAGGATGTAGCGATTTGTTTTTGAAGAATGTGGGAAAATTTCCCTAATGATGTCCAGGCCCCATTGTTAGAATGGTTCAGTCACTGGAACAGGGTACAACAGGGTTGCTGACCTTCGTGTTGTTCTGCCGCATCGCTGATAGACTGGGCACTTTCAGGCATAAGCGTGTGCATCCTTCAACAATGTGGGCTAGTAAAAACCAGCTCACATAACTTTTTATTTAGTGGTATTTCCCGCAAAGTGGCCCCTGACTAGTCTGCCATGCAGATCATGCAAGACCTTCTCTGAATCATTTGCCTCCAGGAACCTGAGCACGATTCTATTACTGTGCTTTCTATAAAGCACTCTGTGCACCAATTGATAGGATAAATATTTGATGCGAAGTTCCCCCTTCTATCTCATGGAGAAGTGGAGGGTATGGTGCCTTGCTCAAGGTACTGGCACACATCTTCATACCAAGAGTTTCCTCATGCAGTGGGTGGTTCTCACTCTACATCATACATCTCAATTTCTTGTTCCCATGCAGCGATCTCCTCTTCTTCCTCCTGTGCATGGAGTGCTTCAGCGGCGAGTCTGCAGAGTCCATGACCCTTTACGGTGTGAAATGGCTTTATGTCTAGATCATATTATTACAAGCCTATCATCCAGTTCGCACATCGCTCACCCAGCTCTTGTTGTACAAGTAGTGAGCAGACTGTTGGGTGAGGCACATAGACTATGCAATGGTTCTTCAGCAGGTAGGGTCTGAAGTGTTTCACCACCTTGTATACTACGTATGCTTATTTTTCAATGGTAGGTTAGTTGAGTTCAGGTCCCTGCATGCTTACGCTCATGAGGGAGATGGGATGTTCATCATTCAGTTCATCTTTCAAAGTGACTACTGAAGCAAGCGAGTTGTTGGAGGAGAAGGTGTATAGCAAGAATTTTTTGTTGAAATATGGGTTAGAGTGCATGCAGCACATCTACTATAGCCTTCTTGCTATGGATGAATGCATTCTTTTCCCTCTTTCCCCAACTGTAGATTACATCCTTCTTGATCATGTCTTGCATCAATTTCACTATTTGTGCATAGTCTGAGATGAACTTTTGGAGGAAGATTATCTTTCCCAAGAAAGACTGCATTGCTTTCTTGTTGGCTATGTGAGGGATTTGTGTAATGGTCTGGACTTAGTCCGGATCAACCTTGATCCCACTTCTGGTAACGATGTGCCCAAGGAGGTTCCCATCAGACACTAAAAATACAATGTTTTTGGGATTCAAGGAAATCCCATATTTCGAGCATCATTCGAATATCTACTTCAGATGGCGTATGCGGCCGGACCACTTTATTGAAAAAATAGTCAGATCATCAAGTTACACCACTACACTCTGTCCAATGAGTCCATGGAAGGAAATGTCCATGGTGCACTGAAAGGTTGTGCTTGCATTCACGAACCCATATGGCATTCTCCTGTATGCGAATGTACCCCACTTGGTACAGAAGGTAGTTTTTAGTTGATCAAGTCCCACTACCAGAACCTGGTTATATCTAGAAAACCCATCAAGTAAGGAAAACATCCCTGCCCCAGATACATTATGTAAAATATTTCCCACTGACAGCACGGGGTAGTTGTCTTTGTCCGAGGTGCGGTTCAAGTTTCAGAAATAAACACACAAATGGATATCTTAGGACTTCTTACGTACAGGAACATGGTTGGAAACCCATGTGGAATGACGAACTTTGTATATGATCCATGCATCCAACAGCTTGGTCAATGCTTTTTGTATGAGGGGTTCAAATGATGGATGTACTTTTCTCAGCTTCAGCTGAAATAGATTGACCCATTCTTTGATTGGAATCACATGTTGGATTATTTGTGTGTCGTATGCTTTCATATCATCATATGTCCATACAAACACATCTCGGTATTGTTTGAAAAAACAGATAAAGGCTTGCCACTCCTGCTGTGTGAAACATGTACCGAGATGGACAAACTTTGGATCTTGTTCTATTCCTAGGTTTATTTGTTCATGCATCATTGTGGAGTTGTTGGTTTTGCTGTTCCTTAGCCCCTGAAAGTGGCTATGCATATCACAGAGATTTTCTAGAGATACCACACCCTTGGGGATGAGGTTTCCTTTTTTGTCATCAACCCCAGCTTGCAGAGACTGCTCGTGCTCGTCTTCATCATTTGTTGCATCCTTGAAGACATCAGTGTTGGCCATGAAGTGAAGTATATGTTGATCATCATAAAAAATGCATAGATTAGTTATGTTATCAAGGGTAGAAGGATTATGCAAAATTTCAACAATAAATCTATCCCTAAGTGGTGACATCCTAGACATTGCGTTTGCAAAGGCATTGGCAGTTGCATTACACATTCTTGGCACAACCGTGATATTGAATGCTTGGAAGTTAGAGAGTAGTCATCATAACTCTTGATGGTAAATTTTGAGATGAGGTGACTGTGTATGGTGTTCCGTACTTGTCATACCACAATTTATGAATCACCTAGCACTTTGAGCGCAACAACATTGAGGTTGATGGACTTTTGCAAGGCCAACAAGAGTGCTTTGTATTCAGAAATGTTATTCGTGCACTCAAACTCCAAACGGCTCGAGATCAAATGTTTATTGTGCTTTGGGTCAATTAAGGCACACCCGGCCCTAGAGCCATCCCATGTCTTTGATCTGTCAAAATAAATGGTCCACAAATTATTTGTACACAAACCATTTGACATGCTTTTACTAGTGTTACAATGTACTGTACAAGTTTCATTTCCATCAACTGGGCAAGGAAGGAGACACAACTGCATGTCTGGTGGGGTTGGAGCTGGCTGTGTAAGATAACACCTCAGCATTGTTTCCAAGAGGGAGATGTCAAACATGAGCTTCACGAAATCCAATGGTTCGTTCTCATCATTGATGGGAGTGATATTGTGTCTCATGTATCTCTCAGATAACACCCTGATCTAATTGCTTTTTCCCTGGTACAGAAGCCATAAGTGTGACTAGTCTATAGCAAAGTACCCATTCAGCTTGTTGGAATAGTATTTGTTAAGCAATAAAACATATGCCTCCAGTATGTCCACAAGGACAATGTTGATGCACTGGTGAAATCAGTTGTCATGAGATAATCAGATGATCATATCCCGAAGTTTAGCAATTGCTGGTATGCATGTCCGAACAAGTTGGATGATATGTACATATGTCTTTCTCCATTGCGCATTGATCTTCTTGGAAATGGAGAGTGGAATGAAGTTGGCTGATGCACCAGAATCAACCAAACAGTTGTGAACATTGTAGTTAAAGATTTCAAAATGAAAGCAAGAATGGAGGGCAAACAAAATTTTCTTCTTCCATCAAGAGTGTGTTGAGCACTAGTGTGAGTGAACCGAGAGATGTGCCTACTCCCTTGCTAGTAGAGGTCGCACTGTCTACAGATATTTTCCCCAATGCATGCAATAGAATATCCCATTGACTTTGAATCTTAGCTAACTCGAACAAAGATATGTTTACATAAGTTTTCTTCATTCCTTCCACAATGTTGTAATCAAGAGTGGGTAGACTCACCGAGATGTCTAAGGTTGGACTCGTGTTCGTACTATCTGGCAGAGTGTTTTTCAGTTTATTTCTCATGGACATACTCTTGTTCATTGTTGTCTTCCCAATCTTGTTTTCTGCTTTCTTCTTTTGGACAGATGGTGGATCAACCCTCCTCAATAGTTCAATATTTTCTCGCATTTCCCCAAATGTAGGGGAAGCCCCTTGAATTCTGAGATTGTATCGACCATTTTGCTTTGGGAGCTACTTCTCGATGTTCATTTTCTACACTTCTGACAAGCACTAATACATGTTGATCGACTGCCTAGTGTTGGGTGCCTCATCAGGTGAAACATCTTCATCATCATCTACGTCTCTCAGGTTGTAATGTGCATTGTTTACTACGTTTAGTGCACGGTTTCACACTGAGTCTGCAACTCGTTTCCATTCTAAACAAGTCCCTTTCGGGGGATCGTCTTCATCAAATGAGAAAAAATCATCATTCGTGCATAGTTTTGAGTGGAACATTGAGTTGGAGCTCTATACAATTTTAGTTGAGAAGCGGTTACTACCTGATGACATGCTTCCTTTCTGTTGTTTGGGGGGTTGGCTATTCGCATATGTTTCTATCATTCGATGTTTTAGCTCAAACAACTTTGTTATCAAGTTCTTGACAAGATGAGTAAGGGTTTCAATGTCACTTGCTTCCTTGTCTTCAACCTTGCTCATCGCAGCCTGGGGCTTCCTACTCACATATCTGGAGTCCATTGTTGGTTAATCATCCTTGATGAATCTAATCATGCATGGGTATTTCTCCAAAGTGATTGCCTCATCGCAATTCTCTAATAATGTTGGCTTCACAACTCGTTTCATGAACTGTGCAATACTTGTTGGGAGTGCAAACATATAGTAATTGACAGTGATGTAGTCATGAGGTTTCATGTTTGCTATAAACTTGTTCAATATGTGCAAAAACCTCTGATTGAAATCTTTTACATTTTCTTTGGATTCCGTCTTCAGACTACCCAACTCTTTGAGCAACATGGCTAGGGTCTTGTCATCAATTTTTTTTTCCAAAAACATTCGTTTGAACATACCCCAGTTATGGATGGAGTTGACAAGAAGGTTGTGATACCATACCACTGCATGACCATCCAAGGTACATAGAAACAATCTGCACGCAATTTTGTCATACGGTACCTTGAGTGTCTACACCTGTAGGTAGAATTTGTCCAAGTAATCTTATGGCTTCACTGTTCTGTCAGGGTCATAATTTGTGAGCATTCTCTCCAAATGCTTTGGAATCCTATGCAAATCACCCAGGAGAGCTAATGGTCCCTGAGTCATCCATTCCAAGTTTTGGTTAGTCATTTCTTCTTCTTCTTCCTCCTCCTCCTTTTCTTCAGATATGATGGTTTTGGCTCTAATTCTGTTGGTTCGTCTCTTCCTCCACGTCCTCTGTTGCCTTCCCCTCTGCCTCATGTACCAGAGTATGATCCCAAGATCATGAGGGTGTATCATTCTCCCTATTGTAAGACTGGAGGTTCCTCTCCATTCTCAATAGCTTCTTCTAGACCTTCAAGCGTGGAAAGAACTACTTCTTCCACCGATGATACAAAAACTCCTATGGGAGTGGTTTTTTCCTTCTTTGATGTGTATGGACGATCTTGTATTCCTGGGATTAGTTCGACTGCTTTGGAAAATTGACAAGTGATGGGGCAGACATAGTGTAGGTGTTGATATGAAATTTCGTGTGTGTTCACATCTCAGAGGTGAGGAGTAAACAACTTCAGAGTTGTGCGTAGGTGAGAGGGAGTGTGACTTACTGCTTGACCAGATGATTTATGAACCAGGCTAAGAGGACATTCATCCACAAACAGTTGGTGGCCCTCCTTCTAGCGCCAGAAATGTTGACGTTCTAGACCCACCAACATTCAGGGGATTTCCCTCGTATGAAGTCCCAGCTAGACCTGACAGTGTTTGGTGTACGAGTCCCATAGTGTATGATGGCCCGGTTTGCATTGTATTAAAGGTTTTCCTTACCTCTCACTTTTCAACATATGAGAGTGGTTTTCTTTGTCTTCAAACAGGGAGATTCGCATCCCTGGTGAGTGCTTAGTGTTACTTGTGTCAAGGTTCTTTCACTGCAGAGGGAGAGGGTGAGAGTGAGTCTCAAGTTGAAAAGGAATAGTCCCATTTCTGTTAGAGACACACAACAAAATAGGACGTTCGCAACTTCTGGCAGAGTAGTTATTGTGGTAAAACATTTTTATGTATTCAAATAATGGGGACCATTTTTATAAATTTTTGGCTAAGAATCTTTTTTTATTTTCATTTAAGATTGCCTTACAATTTTATCAATTTTTTTTTTTTTTGTTAGATTTATGTTTTGATTATTTCATTGAATCTGACTTTTCACAAGCTTTCCAACGATACTTGTTTCGCTCCATTTGATCAACCGGTTTGTAAATGACACTCTTTTGGAGTTCGATCATTTTTGTCGCTTGGGTTAGAAAATGTATAAAATGTACCAATATTTTAATTCTTGTAGTTAAAATAGTCATTTTTCACTAAAGGTCCTACAAAATGACCCAGCTAAATTGCACAATGGACGGAAACACGTTTCACAATCTTGGTAATTTACTTCAATTTATTATTTTAAAACAAATTGCCAAGATCAGAATCTAAAAATTGTAAAATAGTTGAAGTCCAATTTGTAGGAATATTAATTCATGCGGGCCCCACTCATATTTGTTAATATAATAGCCCCCGAGACTCAGAACACAAAAAACTTATAAAACAAAAACAATTTCTCACAAAACTTTTCTCGCAAAATCTTATCGCAAAAACCTAAACATTAACATTGAACATGCGATATTGCGATACATCGCAAATCGCATATCGCAAAATTTTTTTTTTTTTTTATGCAACGTATTAAAATCCCAATACAAAATTTTTATTTTTTATGCAACGTATTAAAATCCCAATACAAAATTTTTAACTTTATACGATAGGTAACAAATTTTTAATATAATATTTTTTTAGCACCTTATGACTCCCATCACCATAACCTCACCACTCCTTATCCCTCCGTCCTTATCACTCCAAAATCTCCCTTATTACTCCATACCCAAGCTCATATACCTTCCTCACCTTCCACCCTCACAACCTCACGTGACTTATAAAAATTTGTAATTTAAAATTTGTTTTAATATAATATAATATTATTATTATAATAGTTATATATTAATAATAATTTTTATATAATACAATTATAATATTAATATAATAGTATTTTAATAAATTATTAAATTATATTTTTATATATCAATTAATTTTTGTAAATAATTAATAATTAATTTGGTTTAAGTTTTCATTTTAATTAAATGGTATATTTAATTAATAAAACAATCAATTCACAGTTAAATTAGAATTAGATTTTAATTAGGTTTTTTAATTAAATTTGCAAATTAATATTAAAAATTAATTAACATTAATTAGATAAATAACTATAATTTAATTAAGGATTATAATTTACTTTAAAATAATGTTTTTTAGGTAAGGTAACAGAATTTCCAAAATTTTGCTAGATTTGACTCATCAACTTTGGAGATTCATAGAGGGAGTTTTACTTAGCCAAATGAAGCCCAAGACGGCTCATTGCAAAGATAAAACCATGGAGAACATTTTTGAAAGGGTTTAATTAATGGATTTTTGTCATTTATTGGGTCTGAAATACAGCATAAGGTCAAGCTCCGAATTTTTAATAAAACTAATTTTCCTAAGTTGTATTTTCTGCATTTTCATTTACCCAAGCCTCTTCTAAATGCATATCCATTCGTCAATGATATCCTTGGCCAATTAAACCATCACAAACATTAAGAGAAAGCTTCGATACCCTTTTTAATTATTTATTTAATCAAATTCGATTAAATTTGTTTTAATTCTAGATTTGGCATTGTCATTTTATTTTTACATTTGAATTTTGTTTTGATTTGTTTTTACAAGAAAACAGTTGAAAGGATGAGGAGAAAAAGATCTCAATCAATGAGAATGCTCCAGCAATTGAAGAATGGAATTTTGAGCATATGAAAATTGATTGAGAAAATCTCTTCTTCAACAAACTTTCTTGTTAAGAATCCCCTTGCAAATATTATAAATAGCAGATTGGAAAATGTAATAAGGGTTTCTCTCCTCTGCAATTCTAGAATTCTAAAAGAACTTATGTAATAGGGATTTAGAGTTGTAAGTGGGAGGAGAGGAATCTCAGATCTAGAGATTATTGAGGTTTTTCTTTTACATTCTGAGTTATGTATAATGAACAAAGTTTGCACTATTGTATCTCTGTTTTTGAAAGCACAAGCTTAGGCACTATAAAAGACTGTTGGAGACTGGAGCTAGAGAATGGATTCAATAAAATTGGTATTTTGAATAATATTATTTTAAATACTTGTTTCATTTTATGATGACAGAAATGTGTCAATTTACTTCCATGATTGTGCATTTTTGTCGATATGGGTAATTTGTCTCAGTTTTATGTTATTATGTATCTCTACTCTTATGGATTAAATTCTGATTTCTGAGTAACTATTTACTCAGAAATCTATCTTATAAAACTGATTTATTGAATAGCGATATGTTGTGAACTTCTTCCGCATACTATTATTTAATTATTCAAGTTACTGATTAAATGATCAAGATTATTTTGCGAACTTCTTCTTGAGTGTTGTTGATTGATTATTTTAGTTAAGAGGTTTCAATAGGATGTGTTTCGGTATTCATAATGTCAGTTAATTGAACTACTTCATTAACTTGATATTCATTATAAACCAGACATATTTAAGTCCCAATTATTTAAAATTATCTTGCTCTTAATTGGGTTAGATCTATATCTGCCTAATTGAGATAGGATTAAGATAGTTCCTTTTGCTTGCATCTTAGAATAAATTTGCATATATATTAATTTCTACATTCTAATAAGTCCTCTTCCCGAAGAGGAAAACTTTAGTAGTGGCTTGGCTGGGCCCCAAATTAGCTTAAGGATCAATTTCTTGCCCGATCAGCAAGAGGGTTGATCTGATGTCTCTTCTCCATTGATGAATGAAAGTCATATTTTAAATCCATTGGAGATTGAGAGAAAGTAACTAGACCTAGTTGAACCAGTCGAAACCACCATTTCAAATGGAAAAGGAGCTTCTTTATGGTCCAGATCAGGTGGTCATCCCCATGTTGTTGCAACGAATTTCGACATCCAAGAAATCATTCCAATTTATGATTATATCATGATCAAGCTCTCATTCCTATTCATGGTCAAAATTCTCTTTCTAATTCACAAGTTGGAAATGGCAATCATTCAAATTCCATTATTCTAGCCAGTCCTTGTAAAAAATAAATTATTTCAAAACAATCCCAATTGTGTTGTAACATTAATTTACCATTAGTGATTTTATTTTATTTTTGTTTCTTCACTTATTTTGTTTAAAATCAGATTTAACTTCTAGTTTTGTTTTTCAAATTTTTGATACTTTACGCTGGAATATTGAATATTGCACTATCAAACACTCAATTGATGCATTGCCCTATTGGGAAATTGAAATTTCATATTATAATCATGAACATCAAAAGCTATCAATATTCAAATTTAAATTGATGCTAATTTTTTATCAAAAGCTTATATCTTCTCAAAGGTAGTATCAACAAGAGAGTGTATTTTTACAATCTAACCAGCAATCTAATTCAATTAATAATTTTCCATTGTATCTAATAGATTTCCATCCATTTTTCATTAACTCGTTTGAAAAATATTTGGAAAGTTTTCCTTCATGGAGGATTGTTAGTAGTTTAACGATTACACATAACACTAACAATTTGAACTGTACATATATGCAGGAATTAAAATGAGAGAGTGGTTATGTTGGAAATATGACTATACCTAGTCATTTTTATGTATATAGTTAGGATAGGAGTAGAATTAATGTAGTTAGTTTTCTTATATAGTTAATTTTTTTTTTTAAATTGTGCAGACAAAAATAAAGCAAGCAATCAACCATTCTCATATCATATACATGTTCATAGAAATATCTTCCTCTCATCATAAACTTTTTTATTTTTGCTTCCCATCTATAAATCAAAAATTTATTGCAGCAATACTTCTACCTATGACTACATCTCTGTCTATTTCGAATCATGTCTTGAGCATGCACTTGGCACACATCACATCAAAGCCACTTTTCTTTATTTTGACATTTCTTTCTAAGATTTTCTTCTTAGATTGTTATGTTGAAAATTTTGATGATGCAAAAGCTTCCTAATATCATTGTCCCATAAAATATATGACTATCTAAGCTCGCAAGCTTAATGACAATTTGATTATTATTAATTAGTCTTACTTTTTGTTGTAAACACATGAAGTTCATGTTATCTTCCTCAGAATTTGTTAAAATGACCTTAAGAGTGTCCATTTCGTTGTGTACACACATTTGAATCTGTGTTGATATTCTTTCATAATCAGTGACTTTATCCTATTCTGATCTTTAATGTATTATTTGAAGCTGTAATATGCACCATATTTATTGACTAACGACATTATTGAACAACCACCTTAACAATACAAACTTTGGTTAAGTTAATTCAAAATGAGAAAAGGTAATAATTACACTTGCAATTCAAAGGGGAGCATATTTTCATTTACATTTCTGGTGAATTCTATGAATTTCAGATTTCCTGAACATGAATAACTGATTTTATTTAAGCTGATTGCACACTCTAATTTAAAAAAAATAATGAGATGATTTGGAAAAAAACCCAAATTTTGAGAAATCAATGGAAAAAATTGAAGATTCATGAGATAAAATTTACAGACAATTTTCTTCCAGGTATGCATTATTCAGTTCATTTTCATCTATTGTTGGTTTTTTCATTTTCCTTAGTTTATTTCTTATTCTTGTTCTGTTTCATTTGCAGGTTTTCATTCATTTTCGAAACTTGAAGTAAGTAGAAAACCCATTTCAAATCCGCAAAAGGCTCAGGGAAATTTTATTTGTTGTTCATTAGAATTTAAGCATTCTTTAATTTTGCTTTCATTCATTAGAAAACCCAATAGGCCTTTAAAACATTATCACAAAATTCATATCAGAATATTTCAACTTGAATTTCATATCACTAATACTACGATAAATATACATTTGTGATATTCCCTTCCCACTAATCTTCATCAATTCTTTCCTTTAAATATTACATCATTGATATCACAACTATTTGTATCACAATATTCTATCGGAAGTGACTCTTAGCGTTTACTGATAAAAAAAAGTTGATACAAGACCTTTGATGTTCTTTTACACTCATTCTCTAGCAACATTCCACATTTATCATATCGTATATTGCATTTCGCATTTCGCATATCTGATAGTTGACTTTGGCAATATTTCTATGTTCACACAATTCTAGACTCGATATAAAATTTAAATCAAGTTCATTAAAAATATCACGTCTATTCAATCGCAATAATGGTAGGGTCATAGGTTTAAAAGTCCCGATGTTTCGGATCCGATACGATATTAAATTCACATAATAAATTTATTGGGTCCGTTCTTCATCGCACATAGGTGTACCAACAATGTTACATCATGTACTTAAATTTGTCGATCACCAATTTCTTTTGAGATCCAAAGCCGATCCCACCAATTTTCTACGTCATCCATCACATCCCCGCAGTCGTAAAATAATATCATCATTTCCAACATGACTATTTCTCAATGTCCCAATATGCAGATATCGAAATCGCTTCATCGTAATTTTTATTATATATGCTTATATCACAATTCTGAATCTATGATGTGTGATGTGCAAAGTGTGATGTGTGATGTGACTATTCCCTGATATAACGATTCTTCGATATTGTTATCACCCCATCGCATCGCATATTTTCACATAGCATATGTCAATATCACAAATTTCCCATTGCAACAAATATATCGCATCACAAAACTCAAATTAAGCCTTATCTTAAGATTTTCTGATGTGATAAACTCTGATACATGCCCCTTTTCCATTAACATTCAATTGTTATATCCCATATCAGCAAAGGTAAAAATCGCAGATTGAAATTTAAGTATGCCGAAGAAACTTGCGATATGAAACATTTGTTGACGCATTGTGTTGTATAAAATATTTTAAGGCAATCTTGGGTAATCACTATGGTATTAACGCAATTGATAGGAAATTTGCAACAAGGTTAGATCATTTCGATTTCTCTTATATTTCAGTTTTAGATATTCCACTCCATATTTAATACGAAATTTAAGACCTTCCCATCTATACATATAAATTTCATTATCTCGGATTTGGTCTTAATTCTGGACAATTTATGGAAATGGAGTCGATATGAAACTTATAATATTATGAGAACATTCATCGTTGCACTTCATTAAGAAGCATAATTTCATTCTCATTTCTTATGGATTTGTTTTACTTTCGATTCCCTGAACACAAAGCATTATCTCCTTATATTTTACTGCTTTCTTTGGTTTAATAAAACAAATAATTGTTTTGGGTTATAAGGTTATGGTTAGTTCAACTTTTTCATGCTTTTGATTTTAATTAAAAGAAAAAGTTAGCTAGAATTGGAGAAGATGAAACCTTACAGGTAATATTAAATGCAATTCTTCAATGGTAAGTTTCATATACCCACTTTCATTTATTTTCATTACTTTACTTTAGTTTCATTTTTGTTTTTAAATTCTACTGATATAAAAATATGTTCTGCAGCTTTTCATAAAAGCTTTCAATCCTCTACCATATTAGATTTTGAAACCTATACTCTTTTTCTTGTTTTCTTTCAAGAAGCAGCGATAATCTTCATCGAAACAATTACACTAGGAAGTTTTTGAACCTTTAGTTTGTTTCTTTAAGCATTCCTTTTATTAGAAAATGATTAAGATGATGCTTTAGAACAAAAAGATTGACACCAGACAAAAAAAAATTCATTGTGGCTGAATTTTATCATCACTGCTATCTGAAGCGTAAAATGCTCATAACCCCGCAAGGTAAAATTCATCTGAATCTCGACATAAGAAGGAATGGTTACATGATTATTTTCTTTTACTTCATTTTGTTGAGACATTGGTATAAACATTCTTATTGGAGTTTATCTTTTAAAAACTTGGATTTTCCTTTCTGCTCTTATCTTTTTTATTTTTATTTTTGTTTGTTGATTTCTTTTATTAATTCAGGTTAAGAATTCTTTTCCTTTTATTTTTCATTTTTGATTTTGGTGACTCTGCCATAATTTATACGAAAGACCTTTTTGTTACCTAATGATTATTGGCATACACAGAAAAAGAATGTTAAGAATCTATTATTATATTTTTCTTAAATCTCTTAATAAAGTTTGTTTTTCTTATTATAAAGGTAGACATACTTAGGGAATAGATTATAAAACAAGAGAAGCTGACAAAGTATCATAAAATCTGAGAAATTTCTTTTTTCATCAAAATTGTAATTATTTTGAGATTTCAATATTTTATTAAGGTCTTTCAAAATTCTATTATCAGTCAAGAAAATTTATTTTTAACCATGTAAAGAAACTTACAACGAACCACCTTTAACTCTGAAATTGTCATTCTTAACTCTTAAGGAGTCAATAATTCTCCCTGTCCAAAAAGTCTTGTTTTTCTAGAGTGTAATCCAAAAATATATTTAAGCTTAAAATATATGAGGTGTCATCATAAGCCTGCTTACCATGATCATAGGAGAAAAATAAGATGAAATTACCAGCATTGCTAAACAAACCAGGGTAATGGCTTATGATTGTAAACAATTATAAAACAAGGGGTCTCATCACGAGCCAGCTTGTTAGTCCAATTATAACCAATGAAAGGCATTGTCAACTATCTAGCTACCAAACGAGGACAATGGCTTTAAAGAACTAAATATATATATATATATACAAGAAAATAAACATGTATAGATGGATTTATCTCTAGGTCAATAATTCTTAAATAGATGGGATTCTAAATCATTGATGATTAAAAGGGAACCCTGTCGAGACTATAGATGTTTGTTGGCAGCAGTGGCTCTACCTGTGACAAATGAGTATATTTTAAAAGCTACGCTGTAAAGTGACCCCTGCTTTATCTCTACAACTAATTAAAGACTAATATAGAGTTATGATATATTTTGATTCATGAGGAGTTTTAAGAAAAACTACAGTTAGATGATTCTTGTTTTTATTCGGACCAATGAACCTAGTCAAACATTTCAAAAATAATTCTCTCTTCTTTAATTATTTTTACTTTAATTTTAGGAAAATATCATTCATATAAAACAGAGATAACTAGTTCTTCTCCCGTGTGTCGCCATTATTGTGGTAAAACAAAATCCCTGCCTATTTTTTATTTTATTTTTATGTACTCAAATAATGGGGACCCTTTTTATAAATTTTTGGCTAGAAATCTTTTTTGATTTTCATTTAAGATTGCCTTACAATTTTATAATTTTCTTTTATTTTCATTAGATTTATGTTTTGATTGTTTCATTGAATCTGACTTTTCACAATCTTTCCAACGATACTTGTTTCGCTCCATTTGGTCAACCGTTTTGTAAATGACACTCTTTTGGAGTTTGATCATTTTTGTCGCCTAGGTTAGAAAATGTATAAAATGTAACAATATTTTAATTCTCGTAGTTAAAATAGTCATTCATTGTAAATAATAACACTTAGTTCATTTTTACTATTTCTTTCATTTTTCAGTAAAGTTCCTACAAAATGACCCAACTAAATTGCACAATAAACGGAAACATGTTTCACAATCTTGGTAATTTACTCCAATTTATTATTTTAAAATAAATTTCCAAGACCAAAATCTCAAAATTGTAAAATAGTTGAAGTCCAATTTGTAGGATTATTAATTCACGCGGGGCCCACTCATCTTTATTAATATAATAGCCCCTGAGACCCAGATCACAAAAAACTTATAAAACAAAATCATATCTCGGAAAATTTCTCGTAAAATATTATTGCAAAAACCTAAACATTAACATTGAACATGTTATATTGCGATACATCGCAAATCGCATATCACAATTTTTTTTTTTTTTTATGCAACGTATTAAAATCCCGATACGCAATTTTTAGTTTTATGCGATGAGTAACAAATTTTTAATATAAAGCTTTTTTAGCACCTTATGACTCCTATCACCCTTAACTCACCCAACCTCCACCTCACTCTCCACTCCTTATCCCTCCGTCCTTATCACTCCAAACTCTCCCTTATTACTCCATTACCCAAGCTCATATACCTTCCTCACCTTCCACCCTCACACCCTCACGTGACTTATAAAAATTCGTAATTTAAAATTTGTTTTAATATAATATTATGTTATTATTATAATATTTACATATTAATTATAATTTTTATATAATACTATTATAATATTAATATAATAGTATTTTAATAAATTATTTAATTATATTTTTATATATCAATTAATTTATGTAAATAATTAATAATTAGTTTAGTTTAATTTTTTATTTTAAATAAATTGTATATTTAACTAATAAAAAAATCAATTAACAGTTAAATTAGAATTAGATTTTAATTATGTTTTTTAATTAAATCTATAAAATAATTTAGATTATCATTATTAAAATTAATTAACATTAATTAGATAAATAACTATAATCTAATTCAGGATTAGAATTTACTTAAAAATTCTGTTTCTTAGTCCAGGCAACAGAATTTCCAGAATTCTGCCAAATTTGACTCATCAACTTTGGAGATTGATAGATGGAGTTTTACTTAGCCAAATGAGACGCAATATGGCTCATTGGAAAGATAAAATCATGGAGAACATTTCTAAGGATGTTTTATTAACAGATTTTTATCATTTATTGGGTCTAAAATCTAGCAGAAGATCAAGCTCCAAATTTTTAATAAAACTAATTTTCCTGAGTTTTGTTTTCTACATTTTCATTTGCCCAAGCCTCTTCTGAGTGAAAATCCATTCATTAATGATACCCTTGGCCAATTAAATCATCACAGACATTAATAGAAAGCTTGAATTTCCTTTCTAATTATTTATTTAATCGAATTTGATTAGTTTTTTTTTAATTCCAGATTTGGCATTGTGATTTTATTTTTACATTTTAATTTTTTTTTTATTTGTTTTTACAGAAAAACGGTTGAAAATACGATGAGAAAAAGATCTCAATCAATGAAAATGCTTTGGCAATTGAAAAATGGAATTTTGAGCAAATGAAAATTGATTGAGCAAATCTCTTCTTTAACAAACTTTCTTGTTAAGAATTCCCTTACAAATATTATAAATAGCAGATTGCAAAATGTAATAAGGGCTTCTCTCCTCTGCAATTCTGGAATTGTAAAAGCACTTCTGTAATAGGGATTTAGAGTTGTAGGTGGGAGGAGAGGAATCTCAAGTCTAGAGATTATTGAGGTTTTTCTTTTACATTCTAAGTTATGTATAATGAACAGAGTTTGCACTATTGTAGCTCTACTTTTTAAAGCAGAAGCTCAGGCACTATAAAAGGCTGTTGGAGACTGGAGCTAGAGAATGGATTCAATAAATTTGGTATTTTGAATAATATTATTTTAAATACTTGTTTTATTTTCTGATGATAGGAATGTGTCAATTTACTTCCATGTTTGTGCACTTTTGTCGATATGGGTAATTTGTCTCAATTTTATGTTATTATGTATCTCTACTCTTATGGATTGAATTTTGATTTCTGAGTAACTATTTACTCAGAAATCTGTCTTATAAAACTGATTTATTGAATAGTAATATTTTGTGAACTTTTTCCGCATATTATTATTTAATTATTCAAGTTACTGATCAAATGATCAATATCATTTTGCAAACTTCTTCCTGAGTGTTGTTGATTGATTATTTCAGTTAAGAGGTCTCAATAGGATGTGTTTCGGTATTCATAATGTCAGTTAATTGGACTACTTCATTAACTTGATATTCATTATAAACCAGACATATTTAAGTCCCAATTATTTAAAATTGTCTTGCTCTTAATTGGGTTAGATCTATATTTACCTAATTGTGATAGGATTAAGATAGTTCTATTTGCTTGCATCATAGAATAAGTTTTCATATATATTAATTTCTACATTCTAATAAGTCCTCTTCCCAAAGAGGAAAACTTTAGTAGTGGATTGGCTGAGCCCCAAATTAGCTTAAGGATCAATTTCTTGCCCGACCAGCAAGAGCGTTAATCTGATGTCTCTTCTCCATTTATGAATGAAATTCATATTTTAAATCCATTGGAGATTGAGAAATGGTAATTGGACCTAGTTGAACTAGTCAGAACCACCATTCCAAATGGAAAAGGAGCTGCTTTAAGGTTTGTTTTCGAGAAAACTAGTGTCTTTTCAATCTACTAGCCCTCTAGGATTAGCAACTATCCTAGAAACAAACAATCAAAGTAATTTGGGATTTCCTCTATGTATGATAGATAAGAGAGAGGCAAAGGAACCAACCTGAATCCTCCGCTTGACTCCTTGCTTGATTTCTCTCCCCCTTGATAGAGCTTGCGACTCTTCTCCTACTTATCCCGCTTAAAGAATATCTGTAGAGGCAAAGTAACGAAACACCATCAAAGCATCTTGATCTATTATATCATAAGCATTGCGCAATCAGAAATACAATGAACATACAATGGCATTCACAAATAAAAACATTCACAAATACACGATTGTTTGGAAGAAAACTCAAAGAACGTTATTAAAATAGAAGGGAGAATTACAACCCAGCTGTCTGATCCATCATCATCCTCCCAGCATCAAAGCCCTCTTCACCTCATGTAAAGCAAGATCACCCAACAATACAATGCTCCTTCTCAAAGAAAAACTATCAGCACTTCCTTACAAATTACAAAATTCCAGCCTCTAGATCTCTTAGATGAGGGATCCATTTATAGATGTCTGCAAGGGTGTGAGTCATCTCTGGGTTTTTGATTAGTGTCATTCCACTTGTTTTTCTTGGTTCCACTTGGAGATTTCTTGGATCTCTTACTCATCCTTGGGTGAATTCAGAGAGGCAAGTGTCATAGGAGAAGTTTCTAGAAGATTCCATGAGAATCCACCTAGCAAACTATCTCGGACATTTGTCCATTCTTGCTCATCACACCACATAGAAGGTCTCTTCAGTATGCATCACACCTGGCTAGTGTAGGGGTCAGTATGCATTGTACCCTGATAGTGGAGCAGTCAGTATGGTCCAGTTTTGGGCAGTTCTGAGTGGTTTTTTTGGTGGAACTTCTGGGGAATGATGTAATCCGTTGACCATGATTCTTTAGGGTGTGAAACAACACTTTTAGGGGTTAAAGAGCCCTTGGTTTATCAACATATAAGATTTGGGTTATAGTGCCCAAATATGTCTATAATAAGGTTCGGACCGGGTGGTCATCCCTGATGTTGTTGCAACGAATTTCGAGGATTCAACAATAGTCCACACGAATGCGCTAGTCACCAAAACATAGTGAATGGATAGCATATACAACACCCAGGGGAATAGTCCACACAAGTGCGACAATCATTATGACAAGTTTATCAGAATGGTTTTGTCGAGTGTTCGACGGAATAGTCCACATGGGAGAGACATCATTAACAACTTATACAACACATTTTTGAAAATGTATGTATTAAAACAACCAAAATAGTTCAATTGTCTTGATACAGGTTAAAGTAACATGCATTACAAGCGTCCAAAGAATAGTCTTACAAAACGAATACAACACATGTGTGAAAACGTGACGGCCTATTATCAGGTTTCTGAATTAAGTGAAAGTTTCAAGACACGTCGGTACACTGTTACATCACTAACCCCAATAGCAAGGCATTGGAGCCATTGCTTACTCCTCAAATAAAATATTACAGACTCTCAAGGCTATGTGGGGGAAGCCAAGGTGAAAAATTCCTTTGCATGTACAAATGAGGGGTATATATAGCCAATGGTGAAACTAACCCTTGTGACTATTCAACTTCCCTCATGACTGTTTGACTTACAATATGAGTCTTCAACTTTACATGTGGGTCTCTTGGACTTCCATGTTACATTAGATTGATTACAACAATTTGGCCCACAATAGTGATATGGCCGAGATGACTCATGACATGAATCGACATGTTAGAGCTTGTGTGTTCATGTTGTTGGTGGTGTCCATGTCGAGATGTAGTGCTATTTAGTGATGAATGTGATCTTGGTGTATCATGGCTTCACCTCCGCATGGTAAGGTGTGTGGAGTCTTCGATGGTCTTGGTGTTCACTTCATATTGCACGTGCATGTATCTCCTTTGCTTGTAATTGGCATGCTTCATGTGTTCATCCATTCGCAAACAAGTATCCTAGAATGCACTCCTTATTCATCTCGTTCGTCCCTGTGCCATGTATCATCCATGTACCTGTATCACCAATCACTCATGACGAGATGACATCAAATCCAGAAATCTCCTAGTCTACCATGATGCATCACCTTCCATTTTCGGGTGTAGGTGATCAAGAGAGAGGACAAGGATCTGAAACTGCACTAAGTAGATTTCAGGCTGGGATGTGGGCTCCGAGCACTGTTAAGGAAAACTATGTAGAGGTCACTGAGAGGGTGGTTATAATCACTAGTAGGTTAAAATTCCTTAAAATGCTTTTAAAATACTTTAAAACAAATTTAAAATGCTTTAAAAACAATTGTTTTAAAATTATTTAAAAATATCTTAAAATGCTTTAAAAACAATTTAAGATGCTTTAAAAAACTTTTCAAATGCTTTAAAAACCTTTTAAATGCTTTAAAATGCTTCAAAAACAATTTAAAATGCTTTAAAAACAATTTAAAATGCTTGAAAATACTTTAAAATACTTTAAATGCTTTAAAAACAATTTAAGATGCTAAGATTGATGAACTATTTCATTGCTTAGATATGGACATTTTTTAAGGAGTGTTGTTATTCTTTTACGATTTTTGTTTTTTTTGTGAACTAATTTCCAAGTAAATCAACAAGTCTTCCTCTTCCACTCGTAGGTATTTCTGAGGAAAGTACTATTACTTCCCTAAGTTGAGGCTTGTTTCACTTTACTAGCCATCGAAATTCCTTATGCATTCTACATTTGGATTCATTTATTTTTTTCATTTATCATACTAGTTTTAGGACATTCTCCAAAACCAAAAAATATTTTCAATTTATCTATTCCTAATACAATATAAATTTACTTACAATGAAAAATATTGTAAATTTCGTGATGATGACAGTTTAGTTTAGTTTTTAAAATTGAGGGTCGTAATGAAAAATATTGTAAATTTTGTGAAGATAATATTTTTATTTTTACCTAGAAAATTGCAAAATAAAATTTGAGCCGATTGTGTTGCCAACGACTCTAAATCAAAATCTGAACCTAAAATCAATAACATGATCAACTTCTTTCACATATATTTTAAGCAATTAAACATGGAAAACATCATGGACTTTCGCTTTGGAAGGCAATGCAAGTTAATAGGGCAGTGGTCTAATCCTCTCAAGGATCTCAAAAAGTATGTAATAGAGAGGTTCTAGCTTCACACATGACCAAATCCTCAAGGAGATATTTTTGGGCTTGATGCCGAAGTACACATGTTCCCAAACTTGAAACTCGTAGACAACCTTTGTTGATATGAATAATGTTTGTTCATGTCTTTTGCTACCTATAGATTCTTCTTGATTACCTACATTTCCTATTCCATCTATACCAGCATGTCCGGTCCTATCAATACCCTGTTCATTGGATCACTCCAACTGATGGGAGTATTACAACTCCACCCTTAGGGTGCCTGAAACAAACTCATCCTCAGTGACTCTTGATACCCATTGTTGTAAGAAAACTCTACCAGTGGAAGATATTCTTCCCACTTTCGTTGTTGATGCATCACATACATCCCCAACATGTTCTCCAGAATTTTGTTGATCCTCTCTGTCTGTCCATCTAACTTGATGTTGGAAATTTGATTTTCCATCCTATTAATTTTTTGGCCCATCCTCTTGAGTTTCCTATGGATCTCATCTAGTTTGAATTAGGTCTCCTATTGTGCATCAAAATTTTCCTGTAAGACTCTACGCATAACTATATTGATCTTCCAATAAACATTTACAACTCATATATATATATATATATATATATATATATATATATATATATATATATATATATATATATATATATATGATCTCCTTTATGTTTCCTCCTATTTAACTATTTTCACATATGGTTTTACGAAGTAAATATATCAAATCATGTACCCATATATATATAAGGGTACATGATTTGATATATTTACTTCATTGATGTTTTCAGAAGTGCATGAAAACAAAATGTAAAACTGTATGTGAAAACACTTAAATAGGAGGAAACATAAAGGATATCATAAAGACATGCACTCCAAATTTTGATAATGGAGTTTGTCTAGTGTGGACTACGTTTTCAGGCCTTGCCTCTATAGTGGGGAGGCCTTTTCATTCATCTTAACAAAAACAAGAAGAAATACATGGAAAAATGCATCATTATACCTCCAATCCTAGAAGTGACCTGAAAATGGGCTTCTCATATTCAAAGATAGACTGCACTAGCGAAATCGCCTCGAAATTCTAAGTAATTATAGTTTAAAGTTTACTATATTTTGTCACTTGTAACTTTGGCCTCTCGGAGAATCTAAAATATTCTACAATAGATTCCTTCACAAGAACATTCCTAGAATATTCTAGGGAATATTCTCCTAGAATATTCCCTATCTCAAATTATGTGTTGCGTGGTTCTGCCTCTCAATTCATGTTCTTTCTCGTGGTTCCAAATTTTGGCTTCCTGCGGCCCCCGTGTCGACATCCTCCCCCTCCAAAATGAAATCGCTCATTTTAAATAACGTGGGTCGGGAAGACTTTACAAATCCCCACCTGGTGGCCCATTTGAAAGTGTTGTGCATTTGTTAGCAATGACCAAGGGTTAAACCCTAATGTCATTTGTTTTTGTTACATATGGTGTATACGTTGTAATCCATCATGCATTGACTTGACTATTGGCTTTTCCATTTTAGGTGGGGGGTCGGTGGTTATAATCACTGGTAGGTTCGACTCTCGCCAACCCAACAATAACACTTCCACTAAAGAAAAACCATCAGTTGTCAAACAAGTTAGGGGTTCTACCAAGCTTAGACACCCACTTGACCCTTTGTTAGTTGGTATTTCCAAATTTAGCTAAGGTGTGATTGACCAACTATGGGGTGCCACATGGTGCTCAAATATTGGGTCATGTGGTGCCCTAAGATTGGGCCAATCTGAATATCACCTTGCCACATGATCCAATCTGAACCTAACATGTTGCATTACCATATTGGTTCGTACCATCCACCAAGATGTTTAATAGGCTTCCACATGGTAGCCTAATGTTCATCTAAAATTTTTTTGTTGTTTTTTGATAATAACTTCAGATGGTCCTAACTTTTGCATATGGTGACAAATTGACGTGTTATTCATGTCATTGGATTCAGAACGATGAACTCCTTGATTTTTTCTAGGTTTAGTTGAGATTTGAGGACTTCAATTTTTTGGGCCTTTAGGATGCTCCTGGATCATTCTTCCCCACAGAGAAGCTTTTGGGCCTCCAAAAGTCTTATCAATCAACTAGAAGTTGAGGGAATTTCTACCTCACTTTCTCCTTTTTAATCCACCATGCCTTATTAGGATGCATGCCCTTGAAACCCACTCAAAGGTACTCCACATCTTCCCAGCATGAAGTCTTGGTCCTCTTGTATATAGTGGTATCTTCAAGTAGCTTTCCCAAGTACTCTAGTGCATAATCATCTATTAAATGAACCTGTCCACTCTCCTCTAGATCCATGATCATAGGTGGTTTGTATAGTTTCAAGTTTTCAACATTAACCACATAATACATCTGCATGTATGCTGGAAGATCAAGGTGATAAGAATTTTTTCTGATCTTGTCCAAGATAGTGAAAGTACAATATCTAGATGGTCTCAATTTCTTGCCTCCTCTCTTCATCCTATCCTTCAAAATATGGAGGCATACCCTATCTATAACCTAGAGTAGATGATCAACTCAGTGTTTGTCATGCCAAACTTTGTATCAATCCTGACTCTTTTCCAAGTCCTTTTGCACTACTTGATGAATCATTTTTATATGTTGAATGAACTTGTGTGCTTTGTCTTCATCACTTCGTTTGTTGGAATTATCATGCTTCCGAAAGGAAAAATATAAGGGATGTTTTAAAAGGTTACTTGAGCATATCTCAAATGGTGAGCTCTGAGTAGATGAGCGCAAGGCCTTATTGTATGCATGTTGCACATAATGGATCTTCTCATCCCACAACTCGGGATGTTTCTTGCAATAGCCTCAAAGCAAGTGAACCATTGTTATGTTGACAACCTCTAGCTTTCTCTCAGTTTTTTGAAGGAATAGTGTGCTCCTATTTAGCTTGGTTTCCATCATCTTCCACAAGCATGTCTAAAACCATCCAAGAATTTAAGGGTCTCGATCAGATACAATTGACATGGACAACCCAAAATGGACCCATATATGCTGAAAGAAGAGTTGAGTAGTCTTCTCTATAGTAATATGCTTCTTACATGGCATTAAGATTCACATCTTACTAAACCTATCCACCATGACATAAAAATAGTCATGGCCCTTTCTTGACAAGGGAAGATCTCCTACAGAGTCCATGGAGACACTCTCCCAAGGTTGAAAAGGAATAAGGAGTGGTGTGTATAAAAAAATCACATCACACACCCCTTTACATATTTAGTTACAATTTATTTTATACAAGGCCAATAGAAAAACCTATGCAAGTAAGGCATAGTTTTTCCTACACCAAAATGAATAGACACAAGAGACGTGTGAGGTTCTCGTACTGCATGCACTCTATCATTGGTAGGAATACATAGTTTTCCAAAGTGGTAAAGCTGTTTGCCCTGCAAATGATAGTTTTCTACCTGCATTCCATGGGTTAGCTTCTCATAAATCTCTTTGAAATCTTCATCAACAACATATTGCTAAACATATATTTCATGAGATAAAGAGGCATTTTTCAAAATAATAGATGCAAAAATAGGAGGTCTAGCGAGCATATTTTCTACTTTGTTGCTTGTACCCTTTTTGTACTTGATCACCAAGTGAAACTGTTGGAGGAATCCCATCCACCTCAAGTTACGAGCCTGGTGCCATTTGGGTTGTGACTTGAGGTACTGTAAAGGCCGGTGTTCTTTATGAATGATAGTCTCCTTCCCAATCAAGTATTATTTCCATTTCTTGATTCTTTTCCCCAAAGAATACAACTCCTTGTCATAAGTAGGATAGTTCTCAATAGCTTGAGGGAAACTCTCTGAATGGTAGAAAATAGGTTTCAACTACTACATAAACATTGCACGCATGGCATAGCCACCAGCATCTATCTCAATTTAAAATGCATAATGGAGATCGGGAAAGGATAGTACTAGTGTGGTACTAATCTCTTCCTTTAGGGTGTTGAAAGACATTTTTTGTTTTACTCCCCACTTAAAAGTCTACTTTGTTAGAAAATGTAACTAGGTTCGGTCTTCATTAAATATATTTGAGTCATCATGTAATGTACTTGTCAAAATAATAATGAAAATAATTATTATTATCATTATTATTACTTATTAAAGCAAGGGTTTCGTGATTGGTTCATCATGTTTTAGGTCAAACTCCCCATTCAGGGTTTCTAGAATTGATTATAAATTAATAGAGTCATTGTACTTTTAAAGAGACCCTTCTTGGGATTTTTAATCATGTAAAAAGGTTAAGTATAAAGTAAAATATGAATTATGTAGCCTCCATACCAAGTTAGCCTCAAATATGGCTATTCAACCTCACCAAAGGACTATAAATGAAGCAATTCGAAATTCCATTTGGAGCATTCTCTCACAAGCAAGTTTGATATCTCCTGAACTTGGGAAAAAGTGTGAAATAGAGGAAGGAAGGAAAAAGGAGTGCGAGTTTGGTCTAGGAGAAGGAACAGAGAAAAATCAGAATTTTGGTGCTTCTATCTCTCTCTCTCATGCCTTGGTTGGATGATCGAAGTTACCTTGTTGATGTCATAGCTAGTTGCCATATGTTGCTGCTTCCATATCAAAGTATAGGTCGAAGTTTTTATTTTTGGATGTTGTTACCTCTAGAAGTTGTAGTGGGCCAAGATCGGAGTTTCTATGAGAAGATATAAGTATTCCAGTGAAGATCGAAGTCTCCAACGAAAAAATGAATTTGTTGGGTCAAAGAAAGTGATGCCACTACTACTATTGTTGCCAAGTCAAGTAGGATCATCTGCAAGAGTAGAGGAAGGATGACTTGGTGTGAAGGAAAATTTTTGTCAAGGTCTATAGACTTGGAATATATCCAAAAAACTATTGAAGGAAGAATTACCGACTCGATTTTCCCCTAGAGAGGGGTTTTTCCCTGGCTGTGAGCCTACATTTGGTGTCCATTGTTTTTATGTTCTACTGCTTTGGTAATTGCTTAATGAACTAAAAGAAACAAGAAATAAAGAAACCTAATAAGAATTCAAGAACATCAGAAGTAATTATCAAGTATAAGAAAATGTTTCTACCTTTCTGATTTTCTAACATGCTTCACGCTGGTTAAGGCATGAAAAGGAGATGTAATGATGGATAAGTTGGTAATGAACCTCTTCTAATATTGTACTTCCCCCAAAAATCTTCTTACTTATGTTACATTTGTAGGCTTAGGCCATTTAAAAATTACATCAACCTTTGAAGGATCAATTTTCAATTTACATCCTCTAACAATATTACCTAAATAAACCAAAGAATTTTTTCCAAATTCACATTTGTACATTTTTGCATACAATTTCTCCTTTTATAGAATATCAAGCACCTTTTTAACATGTTTTACATGATCATCCCAATTTCTACTGAAAACAAGTATATCATCAATATGCACAAGCCCAAAATCATCTAGAAAAGGTCTAAATACATCATTCATCACCCTCATAAATGTGGTTGGGTCATTGCAAATCCCAAATGGCATCACCAACCACTCGAACAACCCATGCTTGGTGATGAACGTAATTTTATGCACATCATGTTCTGCAAATTTTGATTTGGTGGTAGCCACTACACAAATTCAACTTAGTGAAATAAACAACATTTTTCAACTGATCAAGTAAATCATTTATGAGAAGGAGAGGGTAGAGTTTTTCACCATGAGCTTGATGAGTGCCCGATAATCCATGCACATCCTCCATGTTCTGTCTTTCAGTAGCACCAATATGATGGGTGAATCACATGGAAAAGAGATAGGTATGGTGACTCCTTGGTTCAAAAAGTCATACACCTGCTTCTGCTGGAAATAATACTGAGAGGGGGGTGAATCAGTATTATCAGACCAATTAGTTTATTTCCCAAACAGATTTATATACACTACTTCAGTGAAGTGAACTAGCATGTACACGCGATTGTACTTAAGGGAACCTACATATATGCAGAGAACTTTGTGATTTAGACAGTTTATCATGTGTTGAGCTTAAACTAGTATATCAGAGATTTATTAGATGGTGCAATAAAAGCAGAATAAAGCATCACACATAAGAAACACACATGAACACCAATATTTAAGGTGGAAACCCAATGTGGGTGAAAACCACCTCTTGTTGTCATCTTTGTCTTCTTTTAATGATAAGAAAATCTATTTACAACATTGTACTGGTGCAGACTCATACCAATACGCAGGCTTCTACCTACAAAAAGTTACAACCTTCTCTCGTTCTCCAACTTCTACTGGAAGGGAGCTACAACCACCTAGCTCTTGTACTAGCCGATGTGTTTACTAGTACGTAGGCGCCAACCTACAGAAAGCTATGACCTTCTTTCTTCCTCTAGGGACCACGTTTCATGAATTTTCAGACTAGATACTCTTGGAACACAACACCACAATCTGAAGGCCACATTTCATCCAATTTTCATATTGGACCTATCAACAACATTGAAACTCAGAAAATCATAACTAAAATACAACCATCAAATACATATGCATCAACCAATCACTGAAACTCAATCATCACTTTCTGAATCAACCACAACAGATTCAATCAATCACTGACAACCCATCACCACTGAAGCAAATCACAATCAATCAATCTGATCATTTAAAACACTGTCACCAAAACACAAAGCAGAACCCAGAACTCTGTAACAGCAAACAGAAATAGCTGAAACTTTAAACATCATGCTTCATAAGGTATACGCTACTTCCATGTGTCGAACCAACGTGTACATGCACTTTTACCGAAGGGAACTAGTGTACAGATCTACAAATTCCAATTTATGATGTATACACTACTTTGATATGCTAAACCAGTGTGTATACACTCTTTTACTAAAGCGAACCTGCGTACAGATCTGTAAATGCTAACTTAAAACATCAAAACTATTCCAAACTTCAGTCATACCTAGATCATCACATTTACAAAATAAAACACACGTCAATATTTAAATCTAGACTATTGAAGATCAAACCACATAATGATAATACTTTTAAGCCTTTATGACCTTGGTCCATCAACCTTCATCAGCCATAAAGGTGCCTCCTTAGATCAAATCAAGCAAACCATCAAAAGATCATTAACCTGCATATATGATCCAACACCTCATAGGATATTCAAATGCTTGCACACGGCCTAATGATCTTCTCCTCCTTATATAGTTTTAGGCCTTTCTCAATACCATGGACCAAAACTACTTAGGACCAATACCTTGGACCAAGAAATACCTTGGACCAAAAACTTTGTTTTTCCAAGGTATACGTGCTTTTCCTTTTGTGAAAGTGTATGTGTATGTATACACTCCTTTTGTTCAGTAAAACTGCGTGTATACGCAACTTGGACAAGGTGAACCTGCGTATACCTCTCTTCATTCTTTGTAGTCTGATCTATAATTCTTTGTTGTTGACCTATTGCACTGTGAGCTTTCATCTGAGTGAGTTGCCATCAAGTACAATACCTATATCAGAATGCCAACAATCTCCCCCTTTGGACTTGATGGCAACAATAACACCAATACACTCTCCCCCTTTGACATCAAGGGCAAAGGGCAGACCAAGATATTCTCTCCCTCATGCTATTCATGCTCCCCCTAAGTACATGTTGAATTGTCTGAGTGAGCTCCCCTTTGTACATGCTTTGATGTACTAAAACCATCCATGCTCCCCCTGAGCACAAGCAGAGTCTGCAAAAATATTCTCCAAAGGAATAACATGACTCTATAACTCAACTATATGAGTATGACCTTCCTATCACCAATGACTCATACATACATCCATCTCCCAACCAAGTGGGGATATACAAAATTTGACTCATCTACCCAACCAAGTGGGATATACCAATTGTTTATACATGACATAAATATAATTACATCATCCATCCCATGCAAAGTGGTGATAAAAATTACATCATTTGTCCAATAGGACTCATTCAAATGTATGAGAAGACATATCACACCCTAGACTTTTACATGACTTAAGCAACAAAAGGTATAAATATCTGAAGTCATAGCTGGACTCAGCAACCATAATTCCAACAATACAGAATGCGAGTGAAGGCTAATGCTCCCCCTGAACCTGTGCTACCTGTGCATTGTTAACAAGTCAATGATCAAGGCATCTTTGTCAGTTCAATAAAAATTAATGAACAGAGCATAGCAATATACTGTAATCATCAACATTAGACAAAGCACCCATATCAGGGCCTACCCCACTCTTTTTCTTGTCTGAAAAACATATACGCTCCTTGACCCACAAAAACCCACATGTGTACGCGACTATACTTCATGAAACACGCGTATAATAACCTTTCTCTGAAAAATTGGATTTAACAGTAGGAAGATGTAGCAACTACTCCCAGCTTTTGTCTTAGATACTCAAATGTTTCTCTAGGTAGTGGTTTAGTGAATATATTAGCAATTTGTTCTTTGGAGGGAACATACTCCAATTTTACCTTTTGTTCAAGCACTTGTTCACGTAGAAAATGGTGTTTGATGGGTATGTGCTTGGTCTTGCAGTGCATAACTGGATTCTTTGAAATAATGATGGCACTTGTATTATCACATAAAATGGAGATGGGTGGAGTACATGTGATCTGAATGTCTTGAAAGGTTTGCATCATCCAAAGTAGTTGTGTGCAGCAAGATGCAACAACCACATACTCTGCTTCAGCTGTAGATAAAGCAATTGAACTTTGTTTCTTCTTGAACCAAGACACTAACCTGGAACCCATATAGAATGCACCACCACTAGTGATTTTTTGTCATCAAAACTTCCTACCCAATCTGCATCTGTATATGCAGGAAGAGTAAGATCTGCATCTCTAGGATACCATAAACCAAAGTCCCGAGTTCCTTGAAGATATTTGAAAATTCTTTTGACTGCTTGAAGGTGTGATTCCTTTGGATTTGCTTGGAATCTTCCAAATATTCCTACTGCATGCATGATGTCAGGTCGGGTACCTGTTAGATAAAGCAGACTGCCAATCATGGATCTGTAAGTCGGTTGATGTATTGTTTCTAATTCATCATTTGAGCTAAGACTACATCCTGTTATCATTGGGGTACATACAGGTTTAGAATCTTTCATTCTGTACTTTTTCAAGATCTATTTGAGATATTTGGTTTGTGAAAGAAAAATACCATCTTTATTTTGTTGAACTTGTAGACCAATAAAATAGCTAAGATCACCAAGCAAGGACATTTCATATTCTTATTGCATTACTGAAGAAAAATTCGGACTCATGGATTCTTCATTACTGCCAAAAATGATATCATCAACATAAACAATGATAATTAGCAATTTATTGGTTTCAATCTTTGTATATAGATTGCTATCTGTTGAACCTTTTGTAAAACCTTGTTGATGTAGATATTTGTCAAGGTGGTAATACCAGGCCCTTGGAGCCTATTTCAGATCATAGAGAGCCTTTTGAGTCTACATACAAGTTTTGCATCATTTCCAAGAATGAAACCTTTTGGTTGTTCAATATAAACTTCTTCTTCTAAATCTCCATTAAGGAAAGAAGATTTTACATCCATTTGGTATACTTTGAACTTCTGAAAGCTAGAGAGAGCAAGAAACATCCATATGGCTTGAAGTCTAGCAATGAGTGCAAAATTTTCTTCAAAATCTATACCTTCTTGTTGAGCATATCCTTTACAAACAAGTCTGGCCTTGTTTCTAATGACTTCTCCATTTTCATTCAGCTTGTTTTTGAATATCCATTTAGTTCCTATAATATTTTTATCATGAGGTCTAGGAACTAATTCCCAAGTATTATTCTTTTCAATTTTCTCAAGTTCTTCATTCATGGCCTTGACCCAACATTCATCTTTGCATGCTTCATTTACATTTTGAGGTTCGATGGAGGATAGTAACGCTAGATAACTTGAGGTCTCTGTAATAGTTCTTCTTGTCTATACACCTGCCTCTTTTTCCCCTAAAATTTGAGTTTCTAGATGATTTTTCTGAACATACCTGGACAAAGTCTTTTCTTCTACCGTTATCTCTTCTTCTGGTGCTTCATTGGTTTCTTCTTCAATATGATTTTGATTTGATGTGGGAAAATAATCCCCATCTTCTTCATTGTTATAATCTTCTGTGTTTATCTGTTTTGGATTTTTGCATGCTTCATCAACTACAACATCAATACTTTCAACGATTTTCCCAAGTCTTTTATTATAACATTTATATCCTTTACTTCTAGAAGAGTAACCAAGAAGAATACCTTCATCTTCTTTGGGCTCAAACTTACCAAGTTTTTCATCAGTCCTTTTGATATAACATTTTCTTCCAAAAACTTTAAAGTATTTTATAGGAGGAGTCTTACCATACCAAATTTCATGTGGAGTTTGAGTGCTATTTACCTGAACATTTGCTTAGTTGAGAATAGTTATGGCAGCGAATGTAGCTTCGCCCTAGATGGTTGCAGGAGTTCCAGATTCATCTAGCATAGCTCGAGCCATTTGTTGAATAGTTCTGTTCATTCTTTCTACCACTACATTTTGTTGAGGAGTCCTTACGGTGGAGAATTGCCTTTTTATTCCATGTTGTTTACAAAATTCAAAGAATTCATCTAAGGTAAATTCCCTTCCTCGATCAAATCTGAGGCATTTGATTTTTCGATCTGATTCATTTTCAACCAAAGCTTTTAAGGCTTGGAACTTTTCAAATGCTTCATCTTTATGCTTTAGAAGACCTATCCAACAAATTCTGGAAAAATTATCAATGAACAAATTAAAGTATTCTTCTCCAAGAGGTGACTTTTTCCTTGATGGTCCACATAAATCAGTATGGACAAGTTCAAGAGGCTTACTAGCTGACCCTTCTTTTTCCATGAAGTGAGCTCTGGTTTGCTTACCGATTTGACATGGTTTGCATATTGTATTTTCTAGGATGCTGATATCTGGAAGATCATGAAAAACCTTGTATCTGCATGTTTTTCTTATTTGAGAGAAGCTTAGATGTCCTAATCTCCTATGCCACAGCTAGTTTTCATCATTTTTTCTTAGATAGCATTGTTGTTGTCCTCCCTTGAGTATATATAAGTTGTTTGGAGTTCTTGTACCTTTGATTGCGGTCTCTCCTGTATCAAGCTCATGAATAGCACATCCATTTGATCGAAACACAACTTCATTTCCTTGATCACACATTTGACTGACACTCAACAGGTTACGCTTTAAACCATCAACATATATAACATTTCCAACTTTAACCTTTTCTTTCAAGAAAACATAGCCTTTACCTTTTATGACAGTAAGAGTGTCATTTCTAAATGAGACATTATTTTCTTTTTCTAAGGCATTATATGAGTGAAGTTTTACTTTGTCACCTGTCATGTGTTTTGAGCATCCACTGTCGATGTACCACTGATTTTCTTGTCCTTTTGCATACAAGGCTATACCACATATTTCTATTTGAGATTCTTTCTTTTTCAATACCTTGGGATTTAATGGCCTTTTCTCCTTTTGAGATGTTTGCTGAAATTTTCTCCTGCATTCAGATTCTTCATGATCAAAGTTGTTATAGATTGAGCATTCTATTTCATTTTCAATAGGAGAAAAGTTATTATAGGAAGTTCTCTTGATCCCTATTACATTCCTTTGATTTTGTTCTTCTCTAGTCATGATGGTTTTGTAAGAAACGCATTGAGCAGCTTTGTGCCCAAAATTATGACGTGAAAAACATTGCCCATTAAAGAAATTCTTGTGACTATTGAATCTATTAACCTGGTGATTGAAGTTTCTATTGATATTAATCTTTGGAGCAAATTGAGTATGATTTTCCTGAGGTTGGTTGTGGCTTCTATTCATCCTTGGAGTAAATTGAGTATGATTTACCTAGTGATCTGCTTTATGCCTTTGTTGATGATTTTCATATTGTTCACTGGTCTTTGCTACATCAAGATAGCTTTTGGTGGAGGTTGATGGCTTTTGTGATTGAGATGCTTCTTCAGTATATCCAAGACCTGTCTTTATCAGAGGAGAACACTGAATTTTGATAATTTCATTTAAAGTTTCTAATCCTTTAGCAAATCTAAGATTGAGAGATTTCATTTTCTCAAGATCCTTTCTTAGACCCACAATTTCACATTCTAGTTTTTCATTGTGTTTTTCCTTTTCAGCAAGTTGGTATGTCAAGGTATCTATAATCATATTCTTTTCTTCCAAACAGATTTTGAGTTTAGGTATTTCTTCATGAAGGTCTTCCTCTTCTAAAGCATCCCAAAAATTATCATTGACATAAGCCAGAGAAGTCTATAATCATCACTATTAGATAAACCATCACTGTCTTCTTCTAAACTATCCCAAAAACCATTGCCATCATAAGCCATGAGAAGTCTGTAATTTTCTCCAGTTTCATCTTCATCACTATTAGATAAATCATCACTATCTTCATGAGTATAGTAAGTCCTCTTATTCACAACTTGTTTTCTATTCCCTTTTGCATATTCCTTTCATTTTTCATATTTATGTTTATGAAGACATTTGGCAGCATAATGACCGACTCTGCCACAAGAAAAGCATTTGAAGGGTAACTTACCTCTAAACCTTCCAGAACCCCATTGAAGCTTTTTGACAAATTTTACCTCATCTTCTTCTTCTGACATATGTCCTGATTCATTGTGTTCTTTCTTTCCTTTTGTTGAAGCTTTGAATGTAGCTTCTCTCATATCTGATGGTCCTCCTTTTCTCATCTCAAAGGTAGCTAAGATTCCGTGAAGCTGTGTCATAGTGATATTCTACAGATCCTGTTTTTCTTCTATGGCAGACACTTTGGATTCAAATTTAGCAGACAAGGATCTCAAAACTTTCTCAACTAAGGTAACTTCCTTAATTTCTTCCCCCAGATTCTTCATATAGTTGACAACCTCATCTATACGTAGGAAGTAACTAGCTATGCTTTCATCACTATGCATCTTAAGAGTTTCATACTGAATTCTGAGAGTTTGAAGCTTAGCACGTTTTACCTGAGAGTCTCCTTCGTAGCTCAGAACAATTTTGTCCCATATTTCTTTGGCTGATTTGAGCTACATGACTTTGACAAACTCTGATGGTGACAGACTTCCCAATAAAGTATTGATAGCTTGGCATTGGTTTCATATTGCTTCTTACCTGTTGTTTCTATAGGAATGGCTGTTGGAAATGTATATCCTCCTTCCACAATTTCCCAGACATCCATTCCAAGCGATTGTAGATAGGTTGTGGTTCTTATTTTGCAATAAACAAAGTTGCTCCCATCGAAGATTGGCTTTCTGATGGATCCCATGCTTTCTTGATTATTCATGATGATGGATCTCCCTTCAAGCGATCAAGCTTCTTCAGAAGGACCAGCTCTGATACCAATTGTTGGAAATAATACTAGGAGGGGGGTGAATCAGTATTATCAGATCAATTGCTTTATTTCCCAAACAGATTTATGTACGCTAATTCAGTGAAGTGAACTAGCATGTACACGCAATTGTGCTTAAGGAAACCAGTGTATATGCAGAGAACTTTGTGATTTAGACAGTTTATCATGTGTTGAGCTTAAACCAATATATCAAAGATTTATTAGATAGTGTAGTAAAAGTAGAATAAAGCATCACACATAAGCAACACACATGAACACCAAGATTTAAGGTGGAAACCCAATGTGGGTGAAAATCACCTGCTGTTGTCATCTTTGTCTTCTTTTAATGATAAGAAAATCTGTTTACAAAATTGTACTGGTGCAGACTCATACCATTACGTAGGCTTCTACCTGTAGAAGGTTACAACCTTCTCTCGTTCTCCAGCTTCTACTGGAAGGGAGCTACAACACCCTAGCTCTTGTATTAGCCAATGTGTTTACTAGTACGTAGGCGTCGACTTACAGAAGGCTACAACCTTCTTTCTTCCTCCAGGGACCACGTTTCATCAATTTTCAGACTAGATATCCTGGGGCACAACATCACAATCTGAAGGCCATGTTTCATCAAATTCTCATATTGGACCCATCAACAACATTGAAACTCAGAAAATCATAACTACAATACAACCATCAAATACATCTGCATCAACCAATCACTAAAACTCAATCATCACTTTCTGAATCAACCACAACTGGTTCAATCAATCACTGACAACCCATCATCACTGAAGAAAATCACAATCAATCAATCTAATCATTCAGAACACTGTCACCAAAATACAGTCGCCAGAACACAAAGTAGAACCCAGAACTCTGTAACAGCAAACAGAAACAGCTGAAACTTTAAACATCATGCTTCATAAGGTATACGCTACTTCCTTGTGTTGAACCATCATGTATACACACTTTTACCGAAGGAACCAGTGTACAGATCTGTAAATTCCAATTTATGATGTATACACTACTTTAATATGCTGAACCAACATGTATACGCTCTTTTACTAAAGCGAACCTGCGTACAGATCTGTAAATGCTAACTTAAAACATCACAACTCTTCCAGACTTCAATCATACCCATATCATCACATTTACAAAATAAAACATGCGTCAGTATTTAGATCTAGACCGTTCAAGATCAAACCACATAATGATAATACTTTTAAGCCTTTTATGATCTTGGTCCATCAACCTTCATCAGCCATAAAGGTGCCAACTTAGATCAGATCAAGAAAACCATTAGAAGCTCATTAACCTGCATATATGATCCAACACCTCATAATATATTCAAATGCTTGCACACTTGGCCTAATGATCTTCTCCTCTTTATATAGTTTTAGGCCTTTCTCAATACCATGGACCAAAACTAATTAGGACCAATACTTTGGACCAAATACGTCGGACCAATTACCTTGGGTCAAATACCTTGGACCAAAAACTTTGTTTTTCCAAGATATATGCGCTTTTCCTTTTGTGAAATTGCATGTGTATGTATACACTCCTTTTGTTCATTAAACCTACGTGTATACGCAGCTTGGATAAGGTGAACCTACGTATACCTCTCTTTCTTCATTCTTTGTAGTCTAATCTGTAATTCTTTGCTCTTGACCTGTTGCACTATGAGCTTTCATCTAAGTGAGTTTCCATCAAGGACAATACCTATATCATAATGCCAATAGCTTCTTGATATCTTCCATTTCAATAGGTGACAACTTCTACATGCCCACATTTGGAAAAAGGGAATTTTGTTGGAGATGAAATTCATGATGGATCTCCCTTTTAGGAGGAAACCCACGTGGCTCCTAAAAAATATCACCATAATGAGAAAAAACATCATATAATTATTTCTTTTTGGAGGGATCATAATATTTGAAAGAATCATATGCTTCAACATCTTTTGTCATCACAACCATGAGCATGCAATTTTTGCTGGAGTTAATGATACTTTTCATCTGTCTTGCACTAACAAGGTTTGCATTGATCTTCACACGATGGGATTTGACAATATATTCCACCCCATTCTTGGTGATGTGGTACTTGTTCTCAAGTCAGAATAATACTACTTTCCTATCACACAAATACGGACTTCCCAAAACTATGCCACATATATCTAGTGGGAAAACATCGAGAGAAACCTCAACTACTAGTTTTGATGCAATGACGAACCTAACCCTATATTTCTTGGTTACATGGAGCTTCGTATTGTCACATACCAAACCAAGAGGGTAGGGTTCTAGATGAGGTTTGGTTTCAATTCCCAACTTCTTAATAATTGATTCTGAAATTAGATTGACTTGAGAGATTTTGTCAAACAATGTAACAATCTTGGTATGTTTAGACACAGCCCAAACATGAAACAATTCACTCATTTTCCATTCATCAACATGAGATTCATTTGTAGAACTTGAACTAGCATGAATTTCAGAGCTTAAATTAACATGAAGAGAGTTTTTACTTTGTATGCCCACAACTATAACTCATATCTCATCACTGGAACCAAATCCAAAGTCCTGTTGCATAGTTGCAACTATCTTCTCCTTCCATTTTCCAACATATTTCTTTGGCTTAAATTATGGATGCATATTCCAACAATGTTATTCATCATGCCCTTGTTTCTTGCAATGTGTCCAAGTTGGCTTCCCTTCTTCTTTCTTGGTTGTGGTTGTCTTCTTGTACTTTCCCTTTCCTTTTCCTTTGAATTTATTATTCTGAGGTTTGGATGATGACTTCCTTGGATGATATTCCTTCTCAAGTTTACCCTTGCTTTCAACATGGATATATTTCACACTATTTGCATCGATATTAGTGGTTTCAAATAACAATAAAGAATATCATAGATAACTATGTAAAGCACCAATATATTTCAACATTGTCTCAGGTGAATCTAAAGGAATTCCCAATTCTAATGCTTTCTTCCTAGATTCCTCTGTGAAGATTTAAACATTTTGGGCTTTGCTTTGTCTGAAATATTTCCATTCCATCATGGCCTTTGTCCAATAGTGTAAAGTATATAATTTTCTCTCAATGTAGAAACAATTTAACATTAGAAATATAGGATTATACCTAAATGTTTGCTACATTTTTGAATTTTTCTCTCCCACCACATGAGGTTGGTGCATCCAAGTTGAAGAGATGCTAACTGGATATTGGCCATGTCTTTTTCAACTTGTTGTATTTTGAAATACACTTCAATGTATCTAATCCAATTATTTAACATTTCTTCGTTACATTCTTCGTTAAACATGGGAAAATCAAAATTTACATCCAACTTAAAAAAGGATTTTTAGAACCTCTTCTAGGCTAGTTATAGAATGATGAGAAGAAGATGAACAAGTATAACATTCACTAGAAGATGGAGATGGAGGTTCTCCTCCGTGTTCCTGATTTATCAAAGCATTGTGTTCTACTTTCTCTTCCTTCTTCTTTTCCTTCTTTACCAATTTCCTCTCATAATATTCAAGCAATTTGTCTACCTTACTTGCGATGGTGTAGAAAACTTTGTGGAAAACTTGCTCCTCCTCAGTACAAGCATCATCATATATCATTTTCCTTCTTCGTGTTGCACATCTAATCTTAGGGAAAGATACTTAAGTTTTCCTTCACCCTTTTCTAAGCTTGGCCCTGGTTATCACTCACACTTGCAATTCACATCAACAAGAAGACCACTTTGGCATCAAACATGATCTGGGATCTTTACTTCATTGATGTTTTCAAAATTTCATGAAAGAGCATGTAAACCCATATGTGAAAACACTTAAATAAGAGGAAACATAAAGGAGACCATAAAGACAATGTACACGGAAATTTGATAACGAATTTCATCTAGTGTGGACTACATCTTCAGACCCTGCTTCTATACTGGGGAGGCCTATTCATTAATTTCAGCAAAAAATAAGGAGTACATGGAAAAATACATCATTGTATATCTAATCCTGGGAGTGACATGAAAATGGGTTGCTTAGATCTAGAAATAGACTACACTAGTGAATTTGCCTTGAAATTTTGAGTAATTTGATTATAAACTTGACTATATTCTATCACCTGCAACTTTGGCCCCTTAGAGAATCTAATAGATTCCACGTCAGATTCCTCCACAAGAATATTCTTGGAATATTCTAAGGAATATGTTCTTGGAATATTCCCTATCTCAAATTATGCACCACATGGTTCTGCCTCTTCATTCCCATTTATGCATGTGGTTCCAAAGTTAGGGTTCACATGGCCCCCTCATCAACGTCCTCCCTCTCTGAAATGCAATGGATCAATTAAATAACGCGGGTCAGAAAAACTTTACAAAGCCACACCTAGTTTCCCATTGGAAAGTGGTATGTGTTTTTTAATGGTGACCCGAGTTCAAACCCCACAATCATTTGTTTTTTGTTACATATGGTGTATACATTGTAATATGTTGTGTGTTGAATTGAATGTTGGCTCTGTTGTTTTCAGTTGGGTTTCGACGGTTATAACCATTGGTGGGTTTGACTCCAGCCAGCCCAGCAGTAATTGTTCTGCCAAAAAGAAACCACCAACCATCAAACAAGTTAGGGGTTTGGCTAATTTTGACTGCCTACTTGACCCTTCGCTATTTGGTCTTGGTAAGTTTCGATAGGATATGACCAACCAACCACGGGATTCCAGATGGTGCCCAATGATTCAGTCACATGGTTCCCTAGGATTGGGCCATTCCAACCATCACCTTGAGCAACAATCCAATTTGAACCTAACATGTGGTGTCATTGGATTGGTTTATACCATCCACCAAGGTGTTGACTAGATTGCCACGTGGCATCCTAATGTTCACCTAAAAAAGTTTTTTTTTGTTTGACGACAACTTTATATGGTCATAAAATTCATATATGGTGTTGGATTGAGGTGTCATCGATGTCATTAGATTATGAATGACAAGCTCTTCAATTTGGTCTAGGTTTTGCTGAGATTTGATGACTCCAAATATTTGGCCAGTTGGATCATTCTGGATTAGTATAGATGCAACTAGGTTAGACATCTAGTTCCAAACTTGGTACACTAAGTCAACATCTAATATGTATCTATTCCTGAGACAAGGTTCCTCCTTTATACCGAAATGCCAAAGCATGAAACGATGTTCTGTTGGAGGAAGATGATGACTTCCTGGTCCTTTACTTGCTTAAGTGGAACTGCTTCTGTCCACCGCGTGAATTAATTAGTAGTTGTCAAGATGTATTAGTTTTGTTTTGACGAATGTTGGAAACTTTCCCTAATGATGCCCAAGCCCCATTATTGGAATGGTTCAGTCAATGTAATAGGGTACATTGGGGTGGCTGACCTTCGTGTTATTCCGGCACATCGCTGATAGGCTAGGCACTTTCATGCGTAAGCATGTGCATCCTTCAACAATGTGGGCCAGTAAAAACCATCTCGCATAAATTTATGCATAGTGGTATTTCTCTCAAAGTGGCCCCCAACTGGTCTGTCATGTAGATCATGCAAGACCTTCTCTGAATCATGTGCCTCCAGGCACCTGATCAAGATTTCATTATTGTGATTTCTGTAAAGCACTCCGTGCACCAACTGATAGGATAAAACATTGAGGTGAAGTGCCCTCTTCTATCTCATGGAGAATTCATAGGGTATGGTGCCTTACTCAAGGTACTGGCACACATCTTCATATGAAGACCTTTTGCATGTAGTGGGTGGTTCTCACTCTACATCATACATCTCGATTTCTTATTCCCAACCAGCAATCTCTTCTTCTTCCTCCTGCGCATGGACTACTTTAGCTGCGAGTCTGCAGAGAACATGACCCTTTACGGTGTGAACTAGCTTGATTTTGAGATCATGCTATTACAAGGCTTTCATCCAGTTCACATGTCGTTCACCTAGCTCTTGTTGTACAAGTAGTGAGCGGACTGCTGGTGAGGTACATAGACTATACAATGGTTCTTCAATAAGTAGGGTTTGAAGTGTTTCACCACCTTGTATATTGTGTATGCTTATTTTTCAATGGTATGGTAGTTGAGATCGGGTGCCTACATGCTTACACTCATGAAGGAGATGGGACATTCATCATTCAGCTCATCGTTCAAAGTGAGTACTGCACCAAGCGACTTATTGGAGGTGAAGGTGTGTAGCAAGAAATATTTGTTGAAATCTAGGTTGTAAAGTGCATGTGAATCTATTATAGCCTACTTGCTATGGGTGAATGCATTCTTTTTGCTCTTGCCCCAACTATAGACTACATCCTTCCTGATCATGTCTTACATCGGTTTCACTATTTGCGCATAGTCCAAGATGAACTTTTAGAGGAAGTTTATCTTTGCCAAGAATGACTGCATTGCTTTCTTATTGGCTAGATGAGGGATCTTTGTAATGGTATGGTCTCAGTCTGGATCAACCTTGATTCCGCTTCTGGCAATGATGTCCCCAAGGAGGTTCCCATTAGATACTGCAAATACACTATTTTTGGGATTCGAGGAAATCTCGTATTTCCATCATCACTCGAATATCTTCTTTAGATGGCGTATGTGATCTGACCATTTTATTGAAAAAAAAGTCACATCATCAAGGTACGCCACTATGCTCTGTCCGATGAGTCCACGGAAGGTGATGTCCATGGCAAGCTGAAAGGTTGCGCTTTTATTCACGAGCCCAAATGGAATTATCCTATATGTGAATGTACCCCACTTGGTATGGAAGGTAGTTCTTATTCGATTAGGTTCCACTACCAAAACCTGATATTATCCTGAAAACCCGTCAAGTGAGGAAAACATCCCTACCCCAGATATTTGTAAAATATGCTCCATTGACGGCACCGGGTAGTTGTCTTTGTCCAAGGTGCGGTTCAAGTTTCAGAAATCAACAAAAAAGTGGATCTCCCTAGTCTTCTTATGTATAGGAACATGTGGAATGACAAACTCTGTATATGATCCATGCATCCAACAGCTTGGTCATTGCTTTCTATATGAGGGGTTCAAGTGATGGATGTACTTTTCTCAACTTCTGCTGAAATGGATTGACCCCTTCTTTGATTGGAATCACATGTTGAATTATTCATGTTTCATATGTTTACAGATCATCATATGTCCATGCAAACACATCTTGGTATTGATTGAATAAGCGGAAAAAGGCTTGTTGCTCCTGTTGTGTGCAACATGTATCGAGATTGACGAACTTTGGATGTTGTTCTATTCCTAGGTTTATTTGTTCATGCATCATGGTAGAGTTGTGAGTTTTGTTGTTCCTTAGCCCCTGAAAGAGGTTCTGCAAGTCATAGATATTTTCTAGAGATACCACACCCTTGGGGATGAGGTTTCCTTTCTTGTCATCAGCCCCAGCCTGCAAAGACTGCTCGTGCTTGTCTTCATCAATCATTGTGTCCTTGAATACATCAGCATTGTCCATGAAGTGTAGTACATGTTGATCATTGTCAAAAACACATAGTTTAGTTATGTTATCAAGGATAGAAGGATTATACAAAATTTCAATAATAAATCTATCCCTAAGTGGTGACATCCTAGAAGTTACATTACATGTTCTTGGCACAGCGGTGATATTGAATGCTTGGAAGCTAGAGATTAGTTTTCATAACTCTTGCTAGTAACTTTTGAGATGAGGTGACTATGTATGGTGTTATGTAACTTACATACCAAGATTTATGAGTCACCTGCCACTTTGAGCGCAACAACATTGAGCTTGATGGACTTTTGCAAGGCCAACATGAGTGCTTTGTATTCAGCAATGTTGTTGGTGCACTCAAACTCCAAGTGGATCGAGATCAAATTTTTCTTGTGGTTTCGGTCAATCAAGACACACCTAGCCCCAAAGCCATCCTATGTCTTTGATCCATCAAAATACATTGTCCAAAAATTATCTATACACGGACCGTTTGACATGCCTTTACTACTGCTACTGCTACTGATACTGCTACTAGTGTTATAATGTACTGTGCAAGTTTCATTTCCATCAGTTGGGCAAGGAAGGAGACCCAACTATGTGTCTAGTGGGGTTGGAGCTAGCTGTTTGAGATAACACCCCAGCATTATTTCCAAGAGGGAGTTTCCGAACATGAGCTCCACGAAATCCAATGGTTCATTTTCACCATTAATGGGAGTGATATTATGTCTCATGTATCTCTCAGATAACACCCTGATCTGATTGATTTTTCCCTGGTATAGAAGTCATAAGTGTGACCAGTTTGTAGCAAATTACCCATTCAACTTTCTAGACCAGTATTTTCTAAGCTGTAAACCATATACTTTTGGTATGTCCACAACGACAATGTTGATGCACTGGTGAACTCGGTCATCATGAGATAATCAGATGATCATATCCTGAAGTTCACCAATGGTTTGTACACATGTTTGATCGAGTTGGATGATCTGTGTAGATGTCTTTGTCCATTGCGAATTGATCTTCTTGGCAATGGAGAGTGGCATGAAGTTGGTTGATGCACCAGAATCAATCAAATAATTGTGAACATTGCAATTAAAAATTTCAAAATGAAAGAAAGAATGGAGGGTAGAGAGAAATTCCTTCTTCCATCTAGAGTGTGTTGAGCACATATGTGATTGAACTGAGAGATGTGCTTGCTCCTTTGCTAGTAGAGGTCGTGTTGTCTGCAAATATTTTCCTCAGTGCACATAGCAAAATATCCCATTGACTTTGAATCTTAGCTAACTCAAACAAAGAGATGTTTGTGTGAGTTTTGTTCATACCTTCCACAATGTTTTAATCAAGAGTGGGTAGACTCATCAAGATGTCTAGGGTTGGACTCATGTTCGTACTGTCCGGCGGAGAGTTTTGCAGTTTACTTCTCATGGACGTACTCTTGTTCGTTGCTGTCTTCCTAGGCTTGTTTTCTACTTTCTTCTTTTGGACGGCTTGTGGATCAACCCTCCTCAACAGTTCAATCTTTTCTCGAATTTCCCCAAACCTAAGGGTAGCCCCTTGAATTCTGAGATTGTATCGACCATTTTTCTTTTGGGGCTTCTTCTTGGTGTTCATTTTCTACACTGCTTGCAAGCACTAATACATGTTCATCACCTGCCCAGTGTTGGATGCCTCATGAGGTGCAACATCTTCATCATCGTCTATGTCTCTCGGTTGGAAATGTGCATTGTTTACTAGATTTAGTGCACGGTTGCATACTAAGTCCGCAATTCGTTTCCATTCCGAACAAGTCCCTTCCAGGTGATCATTTTCATGAAATGAGGAAAAATCATTGTTTGCACACAGTTGTGAGTGGAACACTAAGTTGGAGCTCTGCACAGTTTTAGCTGAGAAGCGGTTGCTACCTGATGACATGCTTCCTTTCTGTTGTCTGCGAGGTCGGCTTCTCGCAGATGTGTCTATCGTTCGATGTTTTAGCTCAGACAACTTTGTTGTCAATTTCTTGACAAGACAAGTAAGGGTTTCAATGTCACTTGCTTCCTTGTCTTTACCCTTGCTCACTGCAGCATGTGGCTTCCTGCTTGCATATCTAGAGTCCTTTTCTGGTTAATCATCCTTGATGAATCCAATCACGCGCAAGTCTTTCTCCACATTGATTTCCTCCTCGCAGTTCTCTAATAATGTTAGCTTCACAGCTCACTTCATGAACTGTGCAATACTTGTTGGTAGTGCAGACATATAGTAGTTGACAGTGATGGAGTCATGAGGTTTTGTTGTCTGCTGCAAACTTGTTCAATATGTGCAAAAACCTCTTATTGAAAATTTTACCTTTTCTTTCGACTCTATCTTTAGATTGCCCAACTCTTTGAGCAAATGGTCGGGGTCTTGTCATCAAATTTTTTTTTAAAAACATTCGTTTGAACATACCCCAATTATGGATGGAGTTGATAGGAAGGTTGTGATACCATGCCGCTGCACGACCATACAAGGTACACAGAAACAATATGCATGCAACGTCGTCGTACCATGCCTCGAGTGTCTACAACTACAGGTAGAAGTTGTCTAAGTGATCTTATGCCTTCACTATTCTGTCAGGGTCATCCTTTATGAGCATTCTCTCCGAACGCTTTGGAATCTTGTGAAAATAACCCAGGAGAGCTAATGGTCCTTGAGTCATCCGTTCAAGTTTTGGTCAGTCATGTCTTCTTCTTCTTCTTCTTATTCCTCCTCCTCTTCTTCAAAATTTGATGGTTCCGGCTCAAATTCTATTGGTTTGTCTCTGCCTCCACATCCTCTGTTTCCTTCCCCTCTGCCTCCTATACCGGAGTATGAGCCCAAGATCACGAGGGTGTCTCATTCGCCCTGTTGGAAGACTGAAGGTTCCTCACCATTCTCAACAGCTTCTGCTAGACCTTCGAGCATGAAAAGAACTGCTTCTTCCACCGATGATACAAAAACTCCTATGGGAGTGGTCTTTGGCTTCTTTGGTGTGTATGGAAGATCTTGTATTCCTGGGATCAGTCCGACTACTTTGGAAAACTGACAAGTGATGGGGAAAACATATTGTAGGTGTTGATATGAAATTTCTGTGTGTGTTCACATCTAGGAGGTTAGGAGTAACCAACTTCAGAGTTGTGCGTAGGTGAGAGGGAGTGCGAATTACTGCTTGACCAGATGATTGATGAGCGGGGGTGAGAAGACATTCATCCATAAGCAACTGGGTGCCCTCCTTCTAGTGCCATAAATGTTGACGATGCTAGACTCACCAACATTCAAGGGATCTCCCTAGTATGAAGTCCCAACTAGACCTGACACCGTTTGGTGTACGAGTCCCATATGATATGATGGCCTAGTTCCCATTGTATTAAAGGTTTTCCTCACCTCTCACTTGTCAACACATGAGAGTGGTTTGCTTTGTCTTCGAATAGCGAGGTACACATGCCTGGTGAGTGCTTAGTGTTACTTGTGTCAAGGTTCTTTCACTGTAGAGGTAGAGGGTGAGAGTGAGTCTCAAGTCGAAAGGGAATAGTCCCAACTCTATTAGAGACACACAACACAACAAGACATGTTCAGCTTCCAGCAGAGTATTCCACATGAATGCAGTAGTCACCAACACATAGTGAACGGATAACACATACAACACCCAGCAACATAGTCCACATGAGTGTGACAGTCGTTATAACAAGTTTATGAGAATGGTTTTGTCGAGTGTCCGATGGAATAGTCCACATGGGCAAGACAACGTTAACAACTTATACAACACATTTTTGAAACTGTATGTATTAAAAGAACCAAAATAGTTCAACTATCTTAATATAGGTAAAGAAACATGCATTACAAGCATCCAAAGAATAGTCATACAAACGAATACAATACATGTGTGAAAACGTGATGTCCTGTTATCAGGTTTATGAACTAAGCAAAAGTTCCAAGACACATTGGTACACCATTACATCACTAACCCCAATAGTGGGGTGTTGGAGCCACTACTCACTCCTCAAAGAAAATACTACAGACTCTCAAGGCTCTATGGGGGGAGCCAAGGTGAAAAATTCCTTTGCATGTACAAATGAGGGGTATATATAGCCAAGGGTGAAACTGACCCTTGTGACTGTTCGACTTCCCTCATGACTGTTTGACTTACAATATGACTCTTAAACTTTACATGTGGGTCTCTTGGACTTCCATGTTACATTACATTGATTACAACAGTCTAGCCCACAGTAGTGATGTGGCCAAGATGACTCATGACATGAATCGACATGACAAAGCTAGTATGTTCATGTTGTTGGTGGCGTCCATGTCGAGATGTAGTGCTACTGAGTGATGAATGTGCTCTTGGTTTATCATAGCTTCACCTCCACATGAAAAGGTGTGTAGATTATTCGATGGTCTTGGTGTTTGCTTGATATTACACATGCATTTCTCTCCTTCGCTTGTACTTGGCATGCTTCATGTGTTCATCCATTTGCGAAAATGTCTCCTAGTATGCACTCCTTGTTCATCTCGTTTGTCATCGCACCATGTCTCATCCATGTACCTGTATCACCAATCACTCATGATGAGATGACATCAAATCCAAAAATCTCCTAGTCTACCATGATGCATCATCTTTCATTTTCAGGTGCAGGTTATTGAGAGACAAGACAAGGCTCATAAACTACGCTGAGCACATTTCAGGCCAGGATGTGGGCTCTGGGTACTGTCAAGGAAAATTGTGTAGTGGTCACTGAGAGGCTGGTTATAATCACAAGTAGGTTAAAATGCTTTTAAATGCTTTTAAATACTTTTAAAAGAATTCAAATGCTTCAAAAACAATTTAAAATGTTTTAAAAACAATACAAAATGCTTTAAAAGCAATTTAAAATGCTTTAAAAAAAAATTAAATGCATTGAAAATAATTTAAAATGCTTTTAAAACATTTTCAAAATGCTTTAAAACAATTTAAAATGCTTTAAAAACAATTTAAAATCCTTTAAAAACATCTTAAAATGCTTTAAAAATAATTTAAAAACAATTTAAAATGCTTTAAGAAACAGTTAAAATGCTTTAAAAACCTTTAAAATCCTTTAAAAACAATTTAAAATTCTTTAAAAAATATTTAAAATGCTTGAAAATACTTTAAAAATAATTTAAAGTACTTTAAAATACTTTAAAATGCTTTAAAAACAATTTAAGATGCTAAGATTAATTAACTATTTCATTGCTTAGATATGGACATTTCTGAAGGAGTGTTGTTAGTGTTTTATGATTGTTGTTTATTTTGTGAACTAATTTCCAAGTAAATCAACAAGTCTTTCTCTTCTGCTTGCAAGTCTTTCTTAGGAAAGTACTATTAATTCCCTAAGTTGAGGCTTGTTTCACTTTACTGGCCATCGAAATTCCTTATGCATTCTACATTTGGAGTCATTTATTTTTTTCATTTATCATACTAGTTTTAAGACATTCCCCAAAACCAAAAAATATTTACAACTTATCTATTCCTAATACAATATAAATTTACTTACAATGAAAAATATTGTAAATTTCATAATGATGACAATTTAGTTTAGTTTCTAAAATTGAGGGTCGTAATGAAAAATATTGTAAATTTTGTGAAGATAATATTTTTATTTTTAACTAGAAAATTGTAATATAATATTTGAGCCGACCAGTTGCCAAGGGCCCAAAGTCAAAATGTGAACCTAAAATCAATAACATGATCAACATCTTTCACATATATTTTAAGCAATTAAACATGGAAAACATCATGGACTTTCACTTTCAGAGGCAGTGCAAGTCAATAGGCCACTCGTCGAGTCCTCTCAAGGATCTCGAAAAGTCTGCAATAGAGAGCTTCTAGCTTCAGACATGACCCAATCCTCAAGGAGCTCTTCTTGGGCTTGATGCCCAAGTACACATGTTCCCAAACTTGAAACTCCTTATACAACCTGTGTTGATTTGCATAATGTTTCTTCCTGTCTTGTGCTACCTTTAGATTCTTCTTGATTACCTGCATTTCCTATTCCATATATACCAATATGTACGGTCCTATCAATATCTTGTTCATTGGATCACTCCAACTAATGGGAGTATTACAACTCCGCCCATAGAGTGCCTCAAACATACTCATCCTCAGTGACTCTTGATACCCATTGTTGTAAGAAAACTCTACCAGTGGAAAATACTCTTCCCACTTTCATTGTTGATCCATCACATACATCCTCAACGTGTCCTCCAAAATTTTGCTGACCCTCTTTGTCTGTCCATCTAACTTGATGTTGGAAATTTTATTTTCCATAATGTTATTTTTTTGGCCCATCCTCTTGAGTTTCCTATGGATCTCATCTAGTTTGAATTGGGTCTCCTGTTGTGCATCAAAAATTTCTTGTAAGACTCTACGCATAACTATATTGATCTGCCAATAAACATTTACAACTCATATATATACATACACACACACGCACACACACACACATACATATATATGGGTACAAGATTTGATATATTTACTTCATTGATGTTTTTCAGAAGTGCATGAAAACATAATGTAAAACCATATGTGAAAACATTTAAATAGGAGGAAACATAAAGGAGATCATAAAGACAATTCACTCCAAAATTTGATAATGGAGTTCATCTAGTGTGGACTACATTTTTAGGCCTTGCTTCAATAGTGGGGAGACCTTTTCATTCATCTTAACAAAAATAAGAAGGAATACATGGAAGAATGCATCATTATACCTCCAATCCTAGAAGTGACCTAAAAATGAGCTTCTCATATCCCAGGATAGACTGCACTAGTGAAATCACCTCGAAATTCTAATTAGTTATAGTTTAAACTTGACTATATTTTGTCACCTGTAACTTTGGCCTCTCAGAGATCTAAAATATTCCACAATAGATTCCTTCCCAAGAACATTCCTATAATATTCCAGGGAATATTCCCTATCTCGAATTATGTGTTGTGCAGTTCCACCTCTCAATTCCTATTCTTGCACATGGTTCCAAAGTTTGGGTTCCTGCGGCCTGCATGTCGACATCCTCCCCCGCCAAAATGCAACAACTCATTTTAAATAATGTGGGTTGGGCATACTTTACAAATCCCCACCTAGTGGTCCATTTGAAAGTGGTGTGCATTTGTTAGCAATGACCCAAGGTCAAACCCTTATGTCATTTGTTTTTTGTTATATATGGTGTATACGTTGTAATCCATCATGCATTGACTTGACTACTGGACATTCCATTTTAGGTTGGGAGTCGGTGGTTATAATCATTGGTAGGTTTGACTCTTGCCAACCCAACAATAACACTTCCACTAAAGAAAAACCATAATTAGTTGTCAAACAAGTTAAGGGTTCTACCAAGTTTAGCCACTCACTTGACCCTTCGCTAGTTGGTATTTCCAAGTTTAGCTAAGGTGTGACCCACCAACCATGGGGTGCTACATGGTGCTCAACTATTGGGTTATGTGGTGCCCTAAGATAGGGCCACTCTGACTATCACCTTGCCACATAATCCAATCTGAACCTAACATGTGGCATCACCATATTGGTTCATACAATCCACCAAGGTGTTGACTAGGCTTCCACATGGTAGCCTAATGTTCATCTGCAAAAATTTTGTTGTTGTTTGACAACAACTTCAGATGGTCATAAATTTTTCATATGGTGACGGATTGAGGTGTTGTTCATGTCGTTGGATTCAGAATGATGAACTCGATTTTTTCTAGGTTTAGCTGAGATTTGAGGACTTCAATTTTTTGGCCCTTTAGGATCCTCCTGGATCATTCTTCCCCAGAGTGAATCTTTTGGCCCTCCAAAAGCCTCATCAATCAACTAGAAGTTTAGGGAATTTCTACCTCACTTTCTCCCTTTAAATACATCATGCCTTATTAGGATGCATGCCCTTGAAACCCACTCGAAGGTACTCCACATCTTCCCATCGTGAAGTCTTGGTCCGATTGTATAAAATGATATCTTCAAGTAGCTTGTCCAAGTACTCTGGTGCAAAATCATCTATGAAATTAACCTGTACACTCTCCTCTAGATCCATGATCATAGGTGGTTTGTATAGTTTCAAGTTTTCAACATTAACCATGGAATACATCTTCATATATGTTGGAAGATCAAGGTGATAAGAATTGTTTCTCATCTTCTCCAAGATGGTGGAAGTACCATATCTAATTAGTCTCAATTTATTGTCACCTCTCTTCATCCTATCCTTCCAAATATGGAGGCATACCCTGTCTCTAACTTAGAGTAGATGACCAACTCAGTGTTTGTCATGCCAAAATTTGTATCGAGATTGACTCTTTTCCAAATCTTTTTGCACTACTTGATGAATCATTTGGATCTATGAATGAACTTTGTGTGCTTTGTCTTTATCACATAGTTTGTTGGAATTCCCATCCTTTTTAAAGGAAAAATATAAGGGATGTTTCAAAAGGTTACTAGAACATATCTCAAATGGTGAGCTTTGAGTAGACGAGTGCAAGGCCTTATTGTATGCATGTTGCACGTAATGGATCTGCTCATCCCACAACTTAGGATGTTTCCTGCAATAGCCTTGAAGAAAGTGAACCATTGTTATGTTGACAACCTCTATCTTTTCGTTGGTTTGTAGAAGAAATATTTTGCTCCTATTTAGCTTGGTTTCCATCATCTTCCACAAGCATGTCCAAAACTATCCAAGAAATTAACGGTCTCGATCAGATACAATTGATGTGGACAACCCAAAATGGACCCATACATGTTGAAAGAAGAGTTGAGTAGTCTTCTCTATAGTAATATGCTTCTTACATGGAATTAAGATACACATCTTACTACAGCTATCCACCATGACATAAAAATAGTCATGGCCCTTTCTTGACAAAGGAATGCCTCCTACAAATTCCATGGAGACACTCTCCCAAGGATGAGAAGGAACAAGGAGGGATGTGTATAAAAAAATCACATCACACACCCCTTTACATATTTAGTTACAATTTATTTTATACGACGCCAATAACAAAACCTATGCAAATAAGACAGTTTTTCCTACACCAAAATAACCAAACACAAGAGAAGTGACAGCTTCTCATATTGCATGGACTCTTTCATTGGTAGGAATACATAGTTTTCCAATGTGGTAAAGTTGTTTGGCCTGCAAATGGTAGTTGTCTACCTGTGTTCCATGGGTTAGCTTCTCATAAATCTCTTTGAAATTTTCATCAACAACATATTGCTCAACATAGATTTCATGATATAAAGAGGCATTTTTCAAAATAGCAGATGCAAAAATAGGAGGTCTAGCGAGCATATTTTCTACTTTGTTGCTTGTACCCTTTTTTTACTTGATTACCATGTGAAACTGTTGGAGGAATCCCATCCACCTGAAGTTACGAGCTTGGTGCCATTTTGTTTGTGACTCAAAGTACTGTAAAGGCGAGTGTTCTTTATGAATGATATTTTCCTTCCCAATCAAGTAATATTTCCATTTCTTGATGCTTTTCCCGAAAGAATACAACTCCTTGTCATAAGTAGGATAGTTCACAATAGCTTGAGAGAAACTCTCTGAATGGTTGAAAATAGGTTTCAGCTACTACATAGACACTGCACCCATGGCATATCCACTAGCACCTATCTTAATTTCAAATTATTTTTGGAGATCGGGAAAGGCTAGCACTAGTGCGGTACTAATCTCTTCCTTTAGGGTGTTGGAAGCCTTTTGTTATTTTCTTCCCACTTAAAAGTCTACTTTGTTAGAAAATCTAACTAGGTTCGGTCTTCATTAGATATATTTGAGTCATCATGTAATGTACTTGTCAAAATAATAAAGAAAATAATTATTATTATCATTATTATGGCGTAATAAAGCATGGGTTTCGTGATTGGGTCATCATGTTTTAGGTCAAAGTCCCCATTGAGGATTTCTAGTATTGATTCTAGACTAATAGAGTCATTGTACTTTTAAAGAGACCCTTCTTGGGATTTTTAATCATGTAAAATGGTTAAGTATAAAGTCAAATATGAATTATGTAGCCTCCACACCAAGTCAGCCTCAAATAATGCTATTCAACCTCACCAAAGGACTATAAATGAAGCAATTCGAAATTCCATTTGGAGCATTCTCTCACAAGAAAGTTCGATATCTCTTGAACCTGGGAAAAAATGTGAAATAGAGGAAGGAAGGCAAAAGGAGTGTGAGTTTGTTCTAGTAGAAGGAATAGATAAAAATCGAAATTTTGGTGCTTCTATCTTTCTCTCTCCTGCCCCGGTTTGGAAGATCGAAGTTATCTTGTTGATGTCATAGCTAGTTGCCACATATTGTTGCTTCCATATCAGAGTATAGGTCGAAGTTGTTGTTGTTGGATGTTGTTGCCTCTAGAAGTTGTAGTGGGCCAAGATCAAAGTTTCTACAAGAAGATATAAGTATTCCAGTGAAGATCAAAGTCTCCAATGAAAGAACAAAGTTGTTGGATTGAAGAAAGTGATGCCACTACTACTACTGCTGCCAGGTCAAGTAGGATCGTCTGCAAGAGTAGATGAAGGCTGACTTGGTGTGGAGGAAAGTTTGTGTCAAGGTTTATAGTCTTGGAATATCTCCAGAAAACTATTGAAGGAAGAATTACTGACTCGGTTTTCCCCTAGAGAGGGGTTTTTCCCTGGCTATGATCCTATATCTGGTGTCCATTGTTTTTATGTGCTACTGCTTTGGTAATTTCTTGATGAACTAAAATAAAGAAGAAATAAATAAACCTAATAAGAATTCAAGAACGTCAGAAGTAATTACCAAGTATAAGAAAATCTTTCTGCCTTTTTGATGTTCTAACATGCTTCACACTGGTTAAGGCATGCAAAGGATATGTAATGATGGATAAGTTGGTAATGAACCTCTTCTAATATTGTACTTCCCCCAAAAAGCTTATTACTTATGTTACATTGGTAGACTTAGGGCATTTAAAAATTACATCAACCTTTGAAGGATCAATTTTAAATTTACATCCTCTAACAATATTACCTAAATAAACCAAAGAATTTTTTCCAAATTCACATTTCTACATTTTTGCATACAATTTCTCATTTTATAGAATATCAAGAACATTTTTAACATGTTTCACATTATCATCCCAATTCCTACTAAAAACAAGTATATAATCAAGATACAAAAGCACAAAATCATCTAGAAAAGGTCTAAATACATCACTCATCACCCTCATAAATGTGGTTGGGGAATTGCAGATCCCAAGTGGCATCACCAACCACTTGAACAACCCATGCTTGGTGATGAACGTGATTTTATGCACATCATGTTCTACAAATTCTGATTTGGTGGTAACCACTACACAAATCCAACTTATTGAAATAAAAAACATTTTTCAAGTGATCAAGTAAATCATGTATGAGAAGGAGAGTGTAGTGGTTTTTCACCGTGAGCTTGATGAGTGTCCGATAGTCCATGCACATCCTCCATGTGCCATCTTTCATTGGTACCAATACAATGGGTGAATCACATGGAAAAGAGATAGGTATGATGACTCCTTGGTTCAACAAGTCATGCACCTTCTTCTTGATATCTTCCATTTCAACAGCTAACAACCTCTACATGCCCACATTTGGAAAAAGGGAATCTTGTTGGAGATGAATTTCATGATGGAACTCCCATTTAGGAGGAAACACACTTGGTTCCTAAAAATTATGACGATAATGGGAAACAACATCATATAATTATTTCTTGTTGGAGGGATCACAAGATTTGAAAGCATCATATGCTTCAACATCTTTTGTTGTCACAACCATGAGCATGCAACTTTTGCTGGAGTTAATGATACTTTTCATCTGTCTTGCACTAACAAGGTTTGCATTGACCTTCACACGATGGGGTTTGAAAATATATTACATACATTCTTGGTGAGATGTTATTTGTTCTCAAGTAAGAAGAATACTACTTTCCTATCACAAAAATACAGACTTCCCAAAACTATGCCACATATATCTAGTGGGAAAACATCGAGAGCAACCTCAGCTACTAGTTTTGATGCAATGACAAACCTAACACTATATTTCTTAGTTACATGGAGTTTCGTATTGTCACATACCAAACTAAGAGGGTAAGGTTCTAGATGAGGTTTGTTTCTAATTCCCAACTACTTAATAATTGATTTTGAAACTAGATTGACTTGAGAGCTTGGGTCAAACCATGTAACAATCTTGATATGTTTAGACACAACCCAGATATGGAATAATTCACTCATTTTCCATTCATCAGCGTGAGATTCATTTGTATAACTTGAACTAGCATTAATTTCAAAGCTTGGATTAACATGAAGAGAGTTGTTACTTTGTATGCCCACAACTATAATTCATATCTCATCACTGGAACCAAATCCAAGGTCCTGTTGCACAATTGCAACTATCTTCTACTTTAAGTTTCCACCATATTTCTTTGGCTTAAATTATGGATGCATATTCCAACAATGTTATTCATCATGCCCTTCTTTCTTGAAATGTGTCCAAGTTGGCTTCCCTTCTTCTTTCTTGGTTGTGGTTGTCTTCTAGTCCTTTCCCTTTCCCTTTCCTTTTCCTTTGAACTTATTATTCTGAGGTTTGATTGATGACTTTTTTGGATGATCTTCCTTGTCAAGTTTACCCTTGCGTTCAAGATGGATATATTTCACATTAATTGCATCGATTTTAGTGGATCCAAACAACAATAAAGAATATTAGAGATAACTATGTAAATCACCAATATATTTCAACACAATCTCATGTGAATCTAAAGGAATTCCCAATGCAAATGATTTCCTTCTAAATTCCTCTATGAAGCTTTTAAAATTTTGGCCTTTGCTTTGTCTCAAATCCTTCCATTCCATCATGGACTTTGTCCAATAGCCCAAAGTATATAATTTTTCTCTCAATGTAAAAACAAATTAAGAGTATAAAGAAAGGATTATAGCTAAATGTTTCCTACCTTTTTGAAGTTTTCTCTCCCACCACATGAGGGTGGTGCATCCCAGTTGAAGAGATGCTAACTGGATCTTGGCCTCGTCTTTTTCAACCTTTTGTATTTGGAAATACACTCCAATCTATCTAATCCAATTATTTAACATTTCTTCATTACATTCTTCGTTAAACATGGGAAAATCAAAATTTAGATCCAACTTTAAAAAGGAGATTTAGAACCTCTTCTAGGCTGATTGTAGAATGATGAGAAGAAGATGAACAAGTAGAACAATCACTGAAAGATGGAGATGGAAGTTCTCCTCCATTTTTCTGATTTATCAAAGCATTGTCTTCTACTTTCTCTTCCTTAATTGAGATGGTGTAGAAATATTTGTGGAAAGATTTCTCCTCCTCGATACAAGCATTGTCATATGTCATTTTCCTTCTTTGTGTTGCACATCTAATATTAGGGAAAGATACTTAAGTTTTCCTTCACCCTTTTTTGAGCTTGGCCCTGGTTATCATTCACACTGTCTATTCACATCAACAAGAAGATCACTCTGACACCAAACATGATCTGGGATCTTTACTTCATTGATGTTTTCAGAATTGCATGAAAAGAGCATGTAAACCCATATGTGAAAACACTTAAAGAATAGGAAACATGAAGGAGACCATAAAGACAATGCACACCAAAATTTGATAACAAAGTTCATCCATTGTGGACTACATCTTCAAAACCTGCTTCTATAGTGGGGAGGCCTCTTCATTCATTTAAGAAAAAATAAGGAGTACATGGAAAAATACATCATTGTATATCTAATCCTAGGAGTGACATGAAAAGGGGTTGCTTGGATCTAGAAACAGACTACACCAGTGAACTCCCCTTGAAATTATGAGTAATTTGAGAATAAACTTGACTATATTCTATCACTTGCAACTCTGGCCCCTTAGAGAATCTAATAGATTCCACATCAGATTCCTCCACAAGAATATTCTTGGAATATTCTAAGGAATATGTTCTTGGAATATTCCCTATCTCAAATTATGGACCACATGGTTCTGCCTCTCTATTCCCATTTATCCATGTGGTTCCAAAGTTAGGGTTCCCGTGGCCCCCTCGTCAGCCTCCTCCCTCACCAAAATGTAATGGATCAGTTTAAATAACGTGGGTCAGACAAACTTTACAAAGCCACACCTAGTTTCCTATTGTCAAGTGGTATGTGTTTGTTAATGGTGACCTAGGTTCAAACCCCACAGTCATTTGTTTTGTGTTACATATGGTGTATACATTGTAATATGTTATGTGTTGAATTGAACATTGGCTTTGTCATTTTCAGTTGGGTTTCGATGGTTATAACCATTGGTGGGTTTGACTCTAGCCAACCCAGCAACAACAGTTCTACCAAAAAAAAACCGCCAACCATCAAACAAGTTAGGGATTCAGCTAATTTTGACTACCTGCTTGACCCTTCGCTAGTTGGTCCTATTAAGTTTCAATAAGATATGACTGGCTAACTACGGGGTGCCACATAGTACCCAATGATTCGGTCACATGGTTCCCTAGGATTGGGTCATTCTAACCATCACCTTGAGCAACAATCCAATTTGAACCTAACATGTGATGTCATCGGATTGGTTTATGCCATCCACCAAGGTGTTGACTAGGTTACCGTGTGGCATCCTAATGTTCACCTAAAAAAGTTTTTTTTTTTTTTGACAATAACTTTATATGGTCATAACATTCGTATATAGAGTTGGATTGAGCTGTCATCCACGTCATTGGAGTTTGAATGATGAGCTCTTCGATTTGGTCTAGGTTTTTCTAAGATTTGAGGACTCCAAATACTTGGCCTTTTGGATACTCCTGGATTAGTATAGGTGCAACTAGGTTAGACATCTAGTTCCCAACTTGGTACATTAAGTCAACATCTAATCTATATCTATGCCTGAGACAAGCTTCCTCCTTTATAGTAGCAATTTTTTTTGAACTTCGGGAGGAGTGCAACTAAAGAACCTAATTGTGGCCTTATAAAAAGCTAGTTGTGCATGATAAACTAAAGGTTGTTCAATACTATGCCTACCCCTACAACCCTATTATACAAAATTTATACCTACGGATAAGTATATCTTCCCTAACTGGGCAGTTATGCTTGGAACAGCTGAAGTAAAGATGTTTAACCTTTTCCTACAATAAACAGATAAGATAAAAGAACCTACTTGTGATCCTTCGCTTCCTTTGATCTCCTTTGAGTTGCTCCTGTCGCTGCCGCTCAAACTGAATTTACTCAATTGGTGCCTGCCAACATAAATAGAAGACAACAACAATCAAAGCATATGATCTATTTATTGTAAACAAATGGAATTGACAACATTTGAACATACATTCATCATAGATATAGACAAAAGTATTGGAAAAGGAACAAACAACTTTATTGATTGATAGAAGGAGAAGTTACACCCAATGTGGTTCGATCTTGCATCACTCATCCAGCTTAGGCCAAAGCCTCATCACACCAATAGAAACATCAATCCAGCAGCATAACATTGCTTGACAATGATTTCAAGTCTCTAAACCAACAATATTTCTCTACAATATCCAAGCCCCTTGGCTGTATGATGGGAGGCCAATTTATAGATGAATGCAAGTGGTTTTGTCATTAATATGGCATTGAATGGATTTCCATAATTGGATGATTATTTTCCATGTTCAAAGGTATGAGAGGATAGAGGATTATATGATCCAAAGCTATCCTAATTCGAGCTCATCTTGATAGGATAGGAGCTAGGTTCCTTCTAGAAGGATCTAGAAAGGAGAAATATACTTAGGATCCATTGAACATTTTGAGGATTCTCACCTAGCGCAGGCTTGGGTGGGCTTAGGTTCTCTGCAACGCAACCTTGAATGGGGCTACCTGCTCTGCAGAGCACTTACCCCTGACCAAGGGTGCGCTAGTGACCCAAGGAAGCACTTCAACAGGGTTTGAAGTCAGGAAACTATCATGGATGAAAGCACTCAATGAGGTGGCATGTCTAGGGAATGTAGCAACTAAATTAGGGTTTGATAGACCCTATTTATGTAGGTTTTAACCCCGTACAGAAATTACCTGCATACGAATTCTAGAACACATAAAATAAACAATGTGAGAGCATAACACATAAAACACATATACACAGAGATTTTCCCCTGGATCCGAAAACCGAGACTACCAGCTTAAGTTTTCACTATATTACTTTCAATGTTACAATACATATTTATACATGCCGAAGCATCCAATACCATGGAACGAAAACCATCGTGTCCAAAACCATGGACCAAAAACCATCACATCCATAACCATGTGCAAAAAACCATGCACAAAACCATAGGTAGGTCTGCCCAACCTAATATAGAGTCCAAAAAAGAAATTTCCGGGGCGCTTCCCCAGACCCCATAGAGTGGGGTTACCTGCACCCCTCAAACCCCCTTTGAATCCCATGCTACGCAATTGGTGCAACAAAGGGGGGTCTCCACCCCCCTTCTAACCTCTCGGTTAACTACGTGGGCTAGTCATGGAAAGAATATAACACAACCCAACATTCTCCCACCTGTTTTTTTCTTTCCATAGGGAGCCACAAGAGAGCTTAGTCATTTATCCAACCCTGAAACACCCATTGTTTCTCTACACCAAGAGAACTTCTCAGAGCTCACAGATTTTGTCAATGCATCTACAAGTATTCTTCAAAGTGTCCACCTTTACCAACAACACCTTTTTGTATTCTATCATATCCCTCACAAAGTGTTACTGAACATCAATGTGCTTTGTCTTTGAATGATATGTAGGGTTCTTTGCCAAGAAAATTGTACTTTGGCTGTCACAATCTATCCTTATAGCTCCATGTCCCAACCCCATACTTGAACACAATCTCTACAACCAACCTGCTTCCTTTCTTGCATGAGTGGCTGCCATGTATTCTGCCTCTGTAGTTGATAGTGCCACTACAGATTGTTTCTTACTCATCCAATTGACTACACCTCCAAATAGGTTAAACACATACCCACTTGTAGATCTTCTCTGATCCAAATCTCCAGCCCAATCCACATCAACAAAGCCATGGATATCCAAAACTCTATCCAATCCTAGTCTTCCTTGGTAGCACAAACCATAATCACTATTGACACGCAAATACCTGAAAACTCGCTTCACTGTTGTCCAATGCTCCTTCCTTGGTTTTGACATAAACATGCTCAATACTCCAACTGCGTGTGCAATGTCTGGTCTAGTATAGACCATCGCATACATCAAGCTACTGACTACAGTTGCATATGGAACACGGGACATGTCCTCTTCCTCTTCTTGTGTCTTGGGACACTGTTCAACAGATAAATTTACACCTACAGGAATAGGAACCTTCACTGGTTTACTATCCTGCATATTAAACCTCTGCAATATTTTCTCGGCATACTTCCTCTTATTTAACTAGAGTTTCCTCTTTGTCCGATCTCTTTTAATTTCCATGCCCAAAATATAGTTTGCAGCACCAAGATATTTCATGTCGAATTTGGAGGACAAATGGGTCTTCAAATCCTGGATAATTTCTTTGTCATTTCCAACCAGCAACATATCATCCACATACAAGATCAAATAAATAACAGGGTCACCAATTAATTTAAAATACACACAGTAATCTGCTTTGCTTCTGGTGAAGCCAAGTCCTCGTATAAACATATCAAATTTCTAATACCACATTCTTGGTGAGTGTTTTAACCCATACATAGACTTATTTAACTTGCATACCAATTCTTTCTTACCTTTCACTACAAAGCCTTTAGGTTGCTTCATGTAGATCTCCTCTTCCAAATCCCCATGAAGAAATGTTGTCTTCACATGCATCTATTCTACCTCAAAATCAAAAGCATTAGCAATAGATAAAAGTAATCTAATGGAAGTTACCTTGGCAACAAAATAAAAAATATCACCAAAATCAATTCCCAGCACCTGGGAATAACCTTTTTCTACCAACATAGCTTTGTATATCTCCACCTTTCCTTCTGCATTTGTCTTCTTCTTGAACACCCATTTGCTGCCAATGGGTTTCCTTCTAGCCGGAAACTCCACCAGATCCCAAGCCTCATTTTTGTGCAAAGATGCCATTTCATCAATCATGGCCTCTTTCCAGAGTTTTCCATCCTCTGAATCTACTGCTTCCTTCACAATTCTTGGATCATCATCAGTAATAGATAAAGAAAAATTTGAACAGAAAGTAGATGGACTATAGCTTTATAGCTGCCTTCTTTCTCGAATTAACATTCTCACACCTAGAGTTTGTGGCTCTTCAGCTTTTGATTCCTCCTTTGCTGTAGAGTCTGATTCTTCCTCCTTTAGCTCAAACTCTATCTTCTCAGGTTCCTTTGGTTAGACTTCATGTTTAATAACATCTTTCACCTCTCTGAACACCACATCTTGGCTGTACACAACCTTCCTTGTTATTCGGTTCCAAAGCTTATAACCCTTTAAACCATCCTTATACCCAATAAAGATGCACTTTTCAGATTTAATATCCAACTTGGTTCTTTTCTCCTTTGGAACATGTACATGTGCATCACATCCAAATACCCTCAGATGTGAAAGAGAGGGTTTCTTATGAGTCCATACCTCTTGTGGAGTCTTATCCTCCAATGCTAATGAAGGTGATATGTTGACCAGGTAACATATTGTCTCCACCGCCTCTGCCCAGAATTCCTGTCCTAACCCAACACCACTGAGCATGCTTCTTGCCCTTTCTATCAACGTCTTGTTCATTCTCTCTGCAACTCCATTTTGATGAGGTGTATATGGAGTAGTCTTCTACCGTTCTATACCACACTTCTTACATAATTCTTCAAATTCCTTACTGCAAAACTCTCCACCGTTATTTATCATTAGCACCTCTATCTTCTTCTTTGTCTAGTTTTCCACCAAAGGCTTAATTTCTTTAAACCTATCAAAGACTTCAAATTTCTTCTTAAGGAAATATATCCATGTACTCCTTGAGAAGTCATCTATAAATGATACATTGTACACAGACTTACCCAGTGATGGAACCTTCACAGGTCCAAACACATCACTGTGCACAAGCTCTAATATCTATTTCACCTTCTTTCCACCAAAGGGGAAACTCACCCGATTTTGCTTCCCATATACACAATTTTCACAGAAATCAAAATCCAGAGAGCTATTACTCATACCTTCTACCATACCTTTACCATGACGTATTTGAATTCCCTTCTCTCCAATATGTCCAAGCCTTTGATGCCACAGCATGGTCTTCTCTCCAGAGACCACTAGATTTTCTACTCCACTTTTAGGAACCACAGAACTGTTGCACCCATCAACAACAGTGCTACCTTGCAGCGTGTACAGAGTTCCAATTCAATCTCCCTGCATCAATACCAGTGCCCCCTAAACCATCTCGCAGGTATCCTTCTCGAACATTGTTTTTACACCTGCATCATCTAGCTTGCTCACATAAATCAAATTTATGGCTAATGCAGGAATATGTAGAACACCCAGAAGTGTTCTAACCCTTCCACCTTGCAACTTAAACTTTACTTTTCCACGACCAACGATTTTAGCCTTCCTATCATCCCTAAGAAGACATCACCACCATCGTATTTCTCATACTCGCAGAACCACTCTCTATGGGGAGTGAAATGAAAGGATGCACCTGAGTCAATCAACCATGGCTCATGATCTACATGTGTACCTGAAGAAACCAAGTACACATCCCCACCTTCATCTGATGTGGTTTTCACCTCTGCAGAAGGAGCATCATCAAATCCCTTTCCTTTGTCAGGAGCCTTAGATTTACAGTCCCTTTTGTAGTTCCCTTCCTTTCCGCATTTCCAGCATACCACCTTTACAAGTTTTCATAGAGATTTAGATCTCCCACTTGATGACTTATTTTTGTTTCTGTTTTGGGACCATCCTTGTATAGACAAGGCATCACCATTCTGGCTCTCCATATTTTTCCATCTCATCTCCTCCATCAGCAAGGATGAGACTATTTCATCAAATTGCAAGGCAATTGCATTGCTACCTATTGCAATAACCAGTCTATCCCACGGATCTAGTAGAGAACACAAAAAACTAATGCACTTATCTTCATCTGAAATTTTTATATCAATAGACGATAACTGACTTACCACAGTATTAAAAGAAATTCAGATGCTCTGTCACCAAGTCTCCATCTTTCATCCTCAGGTTATACAACTTTTTTTGTAGGAACAGTTTATTCACCAGAGACTTAGATTGGTACAAAGTCCCTAACTTGTCCCACAAAGCCTTCGGGATAGCTTCCCCTAATACATTCAACAATACTGAATTTGAGACACACAATCGTATTATGCTCTTTTCCTTTTGATCCAACTTCTTCCATTCTTCATCGAACACTCCCGTTGGTTTAGTACCCAGATCTACCGCTATCCACTGATCTTTATCCACCAACAGATCCTCCATCTTGAGTTTCCACAACTCAAAACTTTGACCATTAAATTTCTCGATCTCTATCTTTCCACTACTCGCCATCTTCTTTCACCACTAGAATCAATCTCGTAGATCTCCCATTGAACATGGTCTACCACAGGCCCAAGCGAAACCCCTCAGCGACAATGGCATCCACTTGAAGCCAAAATAACTCTGATACCAAATGTAGGTTTTAACCCCGTACATAAATTACCTACATATGAATTCTAGAACACAGAAAATAAGCAATGTGAGAGAATAACACATAAGCCACATATACATAGAGATTTTCCCCTGGATCCTAAAATCGGGACTACCAGCTTTACTTTCCATTATATTCCTTTCAATGTTACAATACATATTTATACATGTCGAAGCATCCAATACCATGGACCAAAAACCATCGCATCCAAAACCATGGACCAAAAACCATCACGTTTAAAACCATGGACCAAAAATCATCGCGTCCAAAACCATGGACCAAAAATCATCGCATCCAAAACCATGTGCGAAATATCATGCACAAAACCATAGGTAGGTCTGCCCAACCTAATATAGAGTCCAAAAACAAAATTTTCCGATGCATTGTCCCGGACCCCATAGAGTGGGGTTACCTGCACCCCTCAAACCCCCTGTGACTCCACCCTGCTATGCAATTGATACAATGAAGGGGGGGCTCCGCCCCGCTTCTAACCCCCTGGTTAAATATGTGGGCTAGTCATGGAAAGAATATAACACAACCCAACAATTTACACTAATCTGATTGTCGGGAGTGATGTGCCCTAATAGACCTGTAACAACTTCCCCCTAAAGCATGAAGTCAAAAATGATAATGTTGAGTGATATGCTTTATGATGTGATGAGGAGAATATGAAGCAGACGGTGACCTGCATCAATTCCAATACATAATATCATGATATCTTTGAATTTTCATGAATTGTTGAGGGAAGGTATACCCATGCTCAGCATATAAATTTTCATTACATGTACATAAATCATATAGTCATCCACAGATATAGACCCATGATAAGATGACCATCTGTGTAAAGCCATCGTACAGATGATTTAGTACTCTCCTGAAATTGCAGCCTGGAAGGATGAAACTAGATTCGGTGTCTTATATCTCATCCAATCGTTTGCTCAAGTATGAGTCTAACCATGTGAAAATGTGATTTGAAGTTGAACATGGGAAGAAACCATCTGATTACCAGCCAATGATGTAAGTTGTTCATAGACGCGAGAGAAATCACCAATAATGATAATGATTCTCAAGGTACTACAGTACATTCTGCATGATGTGAATAGAGGTTTTGATGTCGAACACCATACAAAGTCTTTCGGTCGAAGGCCTGTGATGTCAACCTTTCACTGGAAGTGAGAAACTTGCCATTGATGTATGCAAGCCTCAAGGTACTGGAAGGGTGTTTCTAAGTCAACTTCCTAGATAATGTGTTGATGTCGACAAGAAGCGACTCATCAAAGGAGGGCCTTTATGTATCCCCCACCAACAACACGAAACGAGTGTAATGATTTTGAAGACAGAATGTGACTGATGACACAATGTTCAAGAATGGTGGTCATGAAAATGAAGGTTTATGAGTATTTCAAAGGATGAAGTTTACTGAGTGACTTCTCTTGAACATTTTGATGACACTGAATGAATTGATAGCATTGACCCAAAAATAAAGTGATGGATGGTGTGATAGATAGGTATGATAACCATCAAGTAGATAACCCAACCCAAATAGTCACAGAGATGAAGTGAAAGTGTCATGTTCAAGAGTGACTTGCTACCATAAAATGATTTATCCCTTTTCCCATTTTCCCTAGTCATTGTTGACCAATACCTCTTTATTTTTTAACAAGCTTGAGGAGGATAACATATTCTTGATGTATAATTCTACCCTTCGAGTGAATCCATCACTATGTGATGTTTTAACAATTCTAGCAAAGGTGAAACTCGGTCTTGTCATGATGGACAAGTTTGTCTCTATTTGATGCTTTAACAAGTTTAACAACAATGAGAACTCGGTCCTTTTCATGTTTAGAGAGTTTGAAAAGGGACAAAAAGAAAACTCCACAAGTTCCTTTTCGTAACTTTGTCTCTCAATTTTGAAAAAGCGTGAAATAATACAAGAGAGAACCTATTGACCATGTTCGATCAATGTATTCCTTTTTCGTAAGTAATCTATCTTAGTCTGGAAATGGGTTAAACTTATATTGAGTAGATGGTGTTTCCAATCCATTTATGAGCTAAAAACGACAAGCGTCTGGCAATCTTTTCATATTTTGAGAGTCTGAAAAAAGTTGAAAGAGGACTCTAGGGGGGTTCCTTTTTTGATGTTTAACAAAGCTCGAAAAAGAGATAAAAGTATGATCTGTGGTTAAAAGTATATTTTACGATCATGCACGTCAAATTCATTATGTCAGTTCTAAACCTTCTCAAAGAACCACCAAACGAATTAAACATACCTGTTTCATTGGTAAAAATAGGTAAAAACTATATTTTATTCATTTAATGAAAATGAAATAACCATAAAACAAGAATTTACCAAGTCATTTTACCATTTGACATTTACCATTCAGTTTGTGCTCTGAACCAATTGTTTACCTCAAATTTCAGTAGCTGATTGTGGGAGAATCTGTGGATCATTCTTCGTTTCGTCAGGACCAAGTAGGACATGTACCTCTTCTCTTTCATTTAAGGTCATTATTTTTCAATTTCAGGCAAATTTTTTAGGGTTTTGGGGTCCCTAGGGTGAATATATCATGCCCTGAGATCAGCGCACCCTTGTGCATTGAAAAATGCACTACACACTAGTCAAATAGAAGGAAAAATACTCTGCACTGCACTGTCTACAGATCAGGGGTGTTTTGGGCACAGTTTAGAATTTTGATTCATCATTCTTACCCAAAATCTCTTCAGTTTTTTGCATGATATTTATCCTAACTAAGCCTATGGTGTGATTTCAGACTTTGATCGGATCAAAATGGCTATCACATGGTGTGAAATAGAACATGAAGAACAGGATATGGTTTCCCTAAATGATCCTAGTACTATTGAGGCCCTTAGAGATTGTGGGTTACTCAAATATTTCAGGTTATTTGGGATGAGGCAATAGTTAGAACTATTACAGTTCTTGGTTCATTCATGGGATCCAGCAGAACATGTTTTTCACACAAGGGACAAAGTTCTCCCTATATTGATCAATGATATTTACTTTCTCACAAGATTTTCAAGACATGGTGCCCCCATTTCTCTTTCAGGTTTTTCCCATGGAGTTGAATCAGTGAGGGACTACATTCGACAATTCTGCCATGCAGGTACACAACCTAGTAAAGATTGAAAGATAAACATCAGGGATGTTTCTGATTTTCCCTTACAAACAATCCTCTTTACTATCACGAAGTTGGCAGGTAGTGTGACACTTCATGTCATGAATAGATCATACATGCAGTATGTGCTTGAGTGTCTTGATCTAACTATGTTCAACTGGTGTGAGGCATTACTCTCTTTGATGAAAGAGAAGCTGACTAATGTAAAGCGGTAAGATGAAAAAATTTCAACTATGGATTGATCTTGATCACTTTTACTTTGGTGAGAAGTCCATTGATGCAACCTCAGCATGTGACACTGAATTTATATGGTCCTAGAGATCCACAGATGTAGAGATGGGTAGAGTTGATGGCTAGACATGCTCGTCAATCATCAATCTTATTTTCTACCACATTCTTCGGTTGGCTCCATCAAAAACATATTGTCATCGAGGAGCATCCATATGCAGAGATGGATTTTCATGGAGATCCAGATTTGAGATTACCAGTGGGTGCTCAATGGGGTGCTATAGGTAAATTTTTTTGACCATGTATCTTTTATTTTTTGAGTTTTTACATGTTTTTGTGTTTTTTGATGTTTCCAAGACTAAACTAAAAATGTTCTCATGTATACAGATGTTGGAACTGTTCGATCAATGGGTCATCAACAGGAGGCGGGTGAACCAGCGGGGAGAAATGTCGGAAGAACAATTCTCCAGGATTTAGATCTGATCAAGACACTGGCGGAGTTGCAGCATCATATAGAGGGGTTAACCCTCGATATACCAGATGTTCTGATCAAGGAGTTACTGATGAGACTACAACATCATACTATTGGTGTACCTCGCTGTTTGGTGAGGCTATTTCGCATGATAGCTCAGGCAGTAACCTGTTATCATGAACATCGTAAAATCTACTTAGGATGATTTACTGTATGCATCTTGAGGTTTTGAGGTCAGATGACCAACATGTCTTGGACACAAATTTTTGTAAAAACTTTGAACATCTATCTATTTTACTTTCAATGTTTTTTTATGGTTATGTGCAATCCTATTCAACTGTTGATTTGAATTGAAAATTTACTCTTTACATATGTCATAAATGTCTGTTTAACACGTAATTTGCTAAAGAATTAGTCAATGTGTTAAAGTTTCTAGAAATGTGTTGATATTGAATGTAATCAAAATGTCTTTCGAAGAGATGAACTCTAAGGAATATATGACAAATAGTTGGATTTTGGACAGTATAAACATTCATAAATTGTAGTACGACAAGTTGTGAGTCTATCATAATTATGATTCGGCGAATTCCAAGTGAAATGGCATCAGAGAGGAGTTCGATCAATGCACTATACTCAGCGATATTTTTCGTAGGACGACCAATACAAATCCCTTGAAAACTCACTAACTTGCCACTTGGAGTGAATATGGCCCATGCTGTAGAAGATAGGTTCTGCGTACTATGACTAGCACCATCAGCATAACCAACAAATGGTTCCAAAGCTTCCGACATCTGCAACAAATGAAAAGCGGATTACTAACCACATAAAAACTCTAAAAGTCACAATGTGACACAAACACGCAATCAAAGCATATATATAGTGTTTTTACTACGCACAATCAAGCATAGTAACGTTTAAGATATAGCCCGTTTCGGCGCTGTGACAATGGAATTCCATCATAATAAACCAACTCGTAAGCACCTTTTTCCAAAACATGCTTGATAATGTAGGGGGCCATCCATAGTGGTTCAAATTTTCCTGTTCCTAATTTATCGACTTCCTGATCATAAATCAAGACCAGGTCTCCTTCTAAGAATATGCGAGGCTTGACATTCCGGTCATATTGCACCTTAATTCATTTCTTATGTGCTTCGTTGGCCAATGTGGCTTCACGACATGTTTCATCTAGATGGATTTGTTCTAAGAAACATGCTTCCTTATCAGAAGTGTCAAGTAACAAGTCAATTGTGACTTTTAGTGATGAAATCTCACATTGCATTGGCAAGATTGCCTCAAGACCATACACCAATTGAAAAGGTGTGAATCTAGTTGCATTTCTTAACAAGGTTCGGTAAGCCCACAAAGCTGAGTACAGGATCAAATTCCAATTTCATTTTTGAACTCCTATCATTCGTTGAGGCATTCGCTTAAGGACTTTGTTGATGGCTTCAACTTGTCCATTAGCCTGTGGATAATAAGGAGTAGAACTATCATGTGAGAGTCCTAACTTGGCAGTTAATTTAGTCATCATGTGATTGTGAAAATGTGAATCATGATCTGTAACTATAGCTTGTTGTACACCAAACCATGCAACCACATGGTTGAAGAAAAAAAGTGCAGTTGTCTTACCACTGTTGTTTAATGTAGGCATTACCTCGGCCCATTTCGTAAAATATTCAACAACAACAATAATATACCCATGCCCCCCGGCCGAGTGAGGGTTAAATATCATGAAATCACTGCCCCATTTTGCAAATGGTCCAACATTGACGACATGATATAGTGGTGCAGGTGGTAACTGAGTTTTACGGTCAAAAATCTGACATTCATGACAACTTCTGACAACAGTAATGCAATCCTTAAATATGGTAGGCCAAAAGTAACCAGCATGGAGAATTTTCTGTGCAGTAGCATAGCCAGATAAATTTCCACCACAAGCACGAGAATGGAAATCATTTAGAACTTTCTCGGCCTGCTCATGTGTGAGGCACCTACGAAAAATTGTATCGATACCACGACGGTAAAGGGTGTCGCTAATGATCAGATAATCTTTGGCTTGATATCGAATACATTATTGTTGCAAGCGAGAGATATTGGACTGGAAAGTTTGGGTTTGGAGATAGATCAGTATATCTCCATACCAAGGGTCAGATGACAAGATCAGAAATAGAGACTCATCTGGAATTGATGGTTCCATTGTTGAGTCGATGGTGGTAGACGGAAGGTCGCAAAGAAGCTCAAAAAAAAATAGAGATTTCTTTGACTTGGATTTGATGAATTCCAAATGAAATTCCTACAAAATGAAGATCCATTTTGAATATTTGCCCCCCAGAAATTGACGTGACAAGATGTATGTCATAGGGTCGCAATCCGAAATGATAGTCGTCTTTCGGAGCAGGATATAATGGTGAAATATCTGTACATCTTGAGTGGAAGCCAAAGCTACCTTCTCCACATAAGAATACTTAACTTCTGTATCATTGAGATTATGACTCAAATAATAGATCGAATGTTCAATCCCATCTTCTTCTTGCTCTAAAACCATAGCAATGGTTGTATCTGTAGCAATGAGATACAAGAAATAGTTGTTTTGATAATTAGGGGAATACATTAATGAAACTCGGATCAGGGTATCTTTGAGAGCATCAAAGGAAGATTGCACAACCTAGTCCCAATGGAAGGGAATTCCCTTTTTCAAAATACGAGTGAATCCTTTAGCCATTTCGACATAGTTGGGAATGAATCTCCTAAGAAAGTTAGCCTTCCCTTGGAGTCTTTGTAACTAAAGTAAATGGGAAGGTGGAGGCAGATCAAGAATTGCCTTAACCTTCAAGGGGTCGAGTCAAATTCCTTCTTTGGACACTATGAAACCAAGCAAATGACTAGAACTAACACAAAACACACATTTATGTGGATTGAGTGGAATTTTGTAGTGTTGGCACCATAAAAAGATGGCTCTCAAATGTTGTGGGCGATCAACCCGTTTCCATGAATGAGCAGGTAAGTCATATAGATAGGGTTGAACAATGTTTTTGATGTCGTGGGAGGCATAATTCATTGCCCTTTGAAAATTTTCCTAGCATTCTTCAAACCGAAAGGGAGTTTCCTATATGCGAATGTGCCATATGTGAAATATTTTCATTTATGGATGGCTTTTCCGACTATAATCAGATTAATATCCACCTAGAAGACCAATCTGAAACTACTTTTATTTGTCTGGATAACAACCTAATGTAGTCCTCCCAAATATACCTGAAAGTACATGGAGGCACAATCCGTGTTAGCACTGTCTAATGCAAAACTGCACAGTGAAAGCATTCCCTTATACTTTTCATACTATAACACCGCATGATATACCTGAAAGTACATGGATGAGCTACGGTATACTTACGTACGTGGAATGAGGTATCACACTCAGAATGTATCACAGACCGTTAGCGGCTACTGCTATGTTTAAATATGCCGGAACACGTCTCTAGCCTAGACCTCTAAATGTTATGCATAAAGTTACAATGCTCCATTAGGTTAATTGAGATAAATTTTAGTTTATCTTGTTTAAAATTTTGCCTTTCAAGTTCACCGCGTGATGTTTTTGAAACTCCTAGAATGCAACTAAGATAGGAAACATTCTTTTCATTTGATTTAAACAATGAAACCCATAACTAAAAGGGATAGAGCAATCATAATCTCTAAACAAAAAGCATAGAGCACATCTAATGCAACTTTCCCTATACCATTCCTTCAAGCACACACAAACTTCTAAATGCATTATGCATGTTTTTCTTTTCATTCCTTTAATTTTTAGATGAACATAAAGAAACTAAATGCACAAACGATCAATCAATGCTTTTCACAAGAAACAAAGACTTTACGATAGTTTCTTTTTCAAAGAAATGAAGACTTTACGACAATTATTTTTCAGAAAAGTAAAGACTAATCAATGTAAGCTAACTTTGGGATTGATTCGACAATGATAAAGAAAACATAAAGAAACATTGAACAAACAAAGCCAAAGTGGGCATGGAAAAGAAATGCTAATTTGGACTTCAGGGACAGAGAAACATTGACCATTCAGCAAACAAGATGTGAAATAGTTTGGAAAAAATCAAGCAAAAAGATGGGTTTTTGGCTTGACAGGGACCAGCGCAGCCAAGAGTGGGAGACAGTGCGTTGTAGAGCATTGTCTCTAGGCTAAGGCTGTTCTTCAGTGCATTGTGTCAAGAACAACAATGCGTTGATGCCATAGAGCACTATCAACAAACAAATAAGCACACATTTTGACCAAACAAGCTTCAAAATGACTGAATATAGGTAAAGGAACTCAAGCAAAGTCTACTGGTGCTCCTAAGACAAGGGATAACTACCAGGAATGATGATCGATCCCCAGTATGGTCGCCAATTTGTTATATGGAATTTATACCTAAGGATAAGTATATCTTCCCTAAGTGGGTAGTTACATTTAGAACAACTGAAGTAAATATGTTTAACCTTTTCCTACAATAAGCAAATAAGATAAAAAAACGTACTTCTGATCTTTCACTTCCTTTGATCTCCTTTGAGTTGCTCCCGTCGTTCTCACTCAAACTAAATTCACTCAATTGGTACTTGCCAACATAAACAAAAGATGACAACAATCAAATCATATGATATATTTATTGTAAACAAATGGAATCAACAATATTTGAACATACATTCATCATAGATATAGATAAAAGTACTGGAAAAGAAACAAACAACTTTATTCATTGATAGAAGGAGAAGTTACACCCAATGTGGTTCGATCTCGTGTCACTCATCCAACTTAGTCCAAATCTTCATCACACGAATGAAAACATCAATCTAGTAGCATAAAATTACTTGAAAATGATTTCAAGCCCTAAACCAATAGTATTTCTCTACAATATCCAAGTCTCTTGGCTCTATGATGGGAGGCCAATTTATAGACGAATGCAAGTGGTTTTTTCATTAATATGGCATTGAATGGTTTTCCATAATCAGAGTATTAGTTTCCACATTCAAAGGAATGATAGGATAGAGGATTAGATGATCCAAAGATATTCTAAGTCAAGCTCATCTTGATAGGATAGGAACTGGGTTCCTTCTAGAAGGCTCTAGAAAGGTGGAATATACTCAAGATCCGATGAACATTTCGAGGATTCTCACCCAACACAGGCTTGAGTGGGCTTAGGTTCTCTACAACGCAGCCTTGAATGGGGCTACCTGCTCTATAGAGCACTTACCCCTAACTAGGGGTGCGCTAGTGACCCAAGGAAGTACTTCAGTAGGGTTTGAAGTCAGGAAACTCTCATCGATGAAAGAACTCAATGAGGTGGCATGTCTAGGGCATGTAGCAACTGAATTAGGATTTGATAGACCCTATTTACACTAATATGATCGTTGGGAGTGAAGTGCCCAAATAGACCTATAACAAAACCCCCTTCTCCATAACTAGTTGCACCCATACCACCACTTTGATGACTCTAGGGAATTGTGATTGAACCCTTTGCAACTAATGAGTAAGATTAAAATCATATATAGAGAATAATAGCTTGAAACTATAAAAACCTCGGGTTAAAAACCCATGTAATAAAGTTAATAAAGGTAAAATAATAATCAAGGTCATGGGACAACTATTCCAAGCTGAATTTTGGGTAAAAACATACTAATGGGGATCACTTGTGATTAATTAATGGTTATGGAAATTGGAAAAGGATTTGGAAAGGCATGAGGAATTTATTGGCATTTTATTTATGGAAATAAATGGAAAATAGGAGAAAAGGAAGGTCAAAGGTTGTAGGTTTCATGCGAGGAGGAAATTCAAGGAAAATAATGGAAAATGAAGAAAATAGAGGCCTCGTTAATAAAAAGGCTTCTGAAGACCTATACAATGTTAGTTAGTGTTAGCTTTTGTCAGTTCAGTATTTGGCACTCTCATTCTATTCCCTCTCTCTCTCATACTCTTGGACACTTGACTTATCTTGGAGAACTCTTGGAGGACTGTGGCATACATGGGATTTGGAGAAATAAGACAAAGGAAAAGTAGGAAAGAGCACAAGGATAATGAGATCAACAACTACAACGGGTTTTTCTTGCAAGTATCGATTTGCATGTATGATGTACTTTCTATTTTTGGCATGCATGGCACATGCATGTGGTTTCTTGGTTATGATATGTCATTGGCATGGAGGATTGCCTAGATTAGCACTGGGTTGTACCTAACCTTGTCATTTCATGGATATCCATGTTGTTGTGGGTTTTACCTTTTGTTTTCTAGTTTGTGCTCATGTTCCTTATCGTTGTGGGTTGAATTATTATTTCCTGGAGCCTTGGTTGAAAAAATGCTCTAGAAGCCCGATAACAGCTTGGGTTGAGTTACTAGTCCTCGAAGCCTTAGTTGGAAAAATGATCTGGAGCCTGACAATAACTATGGGTTGAGTTAGTAGTCCTGGAAGCTGGGTTGGAACAAACCGTATGGAGCCCCAAAAAACTTGGATAGAGACGGATATGGTGATGGTTAGTGGTGTCTGACCATAAGGTGGAATCACTGGTTGATGTTTGAAGTGGCTTGGCCTCTATAAGTCATGGGTTTGGTTTTGATTGGTTATTCCATGTGATCCCACATTCATGCTTGGAATATGGCATGGGGGTGACTATTTGAAAAAGATATTTGGTTCTTCCCAATCTATGGTCAGGTGGTATGTGGAATTCCTTAATTTGGTTGGATTTCCATATGTTAATAAGTGATATTTTCCTATTATGTTTTGTGTGTAAATGTACTTGTTATTATATGGCTTTGGTGGTTGTTCTATTGTTATTATTTATTGAGTTATACGTTGGATATAAGTATGGTTTTATGATAGTCTTGAGTTATGAATCTCATCGTGTTTTGGTTATTAGCTGAAATGTTAATGAATGAAAGACCTTATAGATGATAATGCAACTAATTTGATAGGGCATCAGACCTTCTTGACGATTCTCAGATGAGTATAAGGTCCATATGTCCATATGTGTTTTTATGACCTATACATTACATGTTCATGATGTGTTTGACGAAATGCCTGTCATGGTTAGGATGACTCAGGTTATGTCCTTGTTCAATTTTTTCATTAGAGGTCTTTTATTCTTGTTACTTATCATTTTTTAGAGTTTCATCAAGTTCTAGGCAAATTCCTAAGTCCTATCCATCAAAAAGTGGCTCGGAATTGAGGGTCACTAGCATACCGTTTCCTGGAAAAGATTGCAGTCACATTGAGGCCTTATTGTGGGAGCGACTGGATGATTACTATATGTTTTAACCCTGTACAGAAATTACCTCTAAATGAATTCTTAAAAATAGAAAATATACAATGGTGAGGAACATAAAACAAAGACACAGAGATTTTCCCCTAGATCCCAAAACCGGGACTACCAGATTGATTTTTCATTATAATCCTTTCAATGTTACAATACATACATACATACATATATATATATATATATATATATATATATATATATATATATACATACCGAAGCATTCATAAACCCCAATCCATTAACCATTGATTAGAACATAACCATAGTTCCCTTGACTGGATCTACAAAATACCATGACCATAAAACCATCATGCCCAAAACCATGTGAAAAACTAATGCACAAAACCATAGGTAGGTCTGCCCACCTAATATAGGGTCTAAAAAAATTTACTAGGTCGTGGCCCTAGACCTTGTATAAGGGGGCTACCGCCCCCTGAAACCCCCCAACAAGAGGGGTTGCGCCCCCCTAATGCGCTCGATGCAACAAAGAGGGGGGATTGTCCCCCCCACGCATTCAACTAATCATGGAAATAATGTAACACACACGCAAGAGTCTCCCACTTGTTTTTTTATTTTCCACACAGGGGGTCACAAGAGAGTTTAGTCATTGGTCGAACCCTGCAATTCCTATTGTTTCTCTACACTAAGAAAACTTCTTAGTGCTCACATACTTTTTCAATGCATCTGCAACATTCTTCAAAGTGTCCACCTTTACCAACAACACTCTTTTTTCCACAACCATATCCTTCACAAAGTGACATTGAACATCAATTTGCTTTTTCTTTGAATGATAAGCAGGGTTTTTTGCCAAGAAAATTTCACTTTGGCTGTCAGAGTATATCCTTATAGCTCGTTGTATTAACCCCATACTTGAACACAATTTTTGCAACCAAAGTACTTCCTTTCTTGCATGAGTGGATACCACGTATTCTACCTCTGTAGTTGAAAGTTCCACTACAAAATGTCTCTTGCTCATCCAACTAACTACTCCTCCAAATAGGTTAAATACATACCCACTTGTAGATTTTCTTCGGTCCAAATATCCATCCCAATTGGCATCAACAAAGCCATAGATGTCCAAAACTATATCTAATCCTGGTCTTCCTTGGTAGCATAGACCATAATCACTAGTGCCATGTAAATACTTGAAAACCCACATCACTATTGTCTAATACTCCTTCCCTAGTTTTGACATAAACCTGCTTAATACTCCCACTGCATGTGCAATGTCTGGTCTAGTAAATACCATTGCATACATCAGGCTACCAAGTTCACTTGCATATGGAACACATGACATGTACTTTTCCTATTCTTGTGACTTGAGAGAATGTTCAACATATAACTTTACACCTACAAGAATATGAAACTTCATTGGTTTACTATCCTACATATTAAACATCTACAATATTTTCTCGACATACTTCCTATGGTTTAACTAGAGCTTCCTCTTTGCTCGATCTCATTTAATTTCCATGCCCAAAATATAGTTTGCAACACCAAGATCCTTCATGTCAAATTTTGAGGACAATTGGGTCTTCAAATCCTAGATAATTTCTCTGTCATTTCCAACAAACAACCTATCATCCACATATAAGACCAGATAAATAACACGATCACCAATTAACTTAAAATACACACAGTGATCCACTTTCCTTCTGGTGAAGCCATGTCCCCGTATATATGCATCAAGTTTTTGATACCACATCCTTGGTGATTGTTTTAACCCACACAGAGTCTTTTTTAACCTGCATACCAGTTATTGCTTTCCCTTCACCGCAAATCCTTTAGGTTTCTTCATGTACCTGTTCGCATTATGATACAAGTGTTGTCCTTGATGGAAACTCATTCACGGGTCAGTTCATTTTTTATGAAAGGTAAACCACAATGTAACAGATCCATTCAGATGTAACAGGTCATTGGTATAGAAGAATAGGAAGATGGAACTAAATTCTACTAATCAGAATGAAGAAGTTGAAGGTAAAGGATGATGGAAAGAAGTTTAATATGTATACACAAGTACACTTAGTCAAAGCAACATATACATGGAGGTCCACAGAACAGAAAGTGCATATATGTATACATGCACTCCCGCAAGAGGAAAAGCGCGTACAGGTTGGAAAATCAAGGAATTTCAAAAGTAGAGAATACCAGCGGTCAATACCATGGTATTAGCCCACAATATTGAGTGGAGTAACAACTATTTGATCCCCCCCAAGAATGCCATGGGTCCTAAGTGGTTTTGATCTGAGGTATTGAGAAAGGCCTAAAACTATATAAGGAGGAGAAGATCATATGGCCAAGGTGTGCAAGTGAAAACTGTTTCTAAGGAATACTTCTATCTGAAGTATATTTTATGTTGCAGGGGCTATGTTGGTGATTTGACCTGAAATATTTTGTGCACCTTGAATTCAATGTTGGATCAGGATCATGCAACCTGAAATGACTTATCATTGAATGATCTGATATTGGTTGTGCCAGATCTAATTGTGTACACCTATTTTATTTTTTGAATGTCATGATCTAGGTTTTCCTGAAGCCTGGAATAGCAGCAAAGTTATGAGTTAATATTTACAGATTTGTACATTGGTTTGCTTTTGTGAATTTGTGTATACACACCAGTTCAGCTCTTCCAAGTAGTGTATGCAAAAGAAAAGTATGTTGTTCAGAGATGACTGATCTATTTGATTAGTACAATTATTTTACTATTATTTGTCAATGAAGTCTTCTTAGATCTAAATGTAAAACTGAATTTGATATCTAATTGATTGATTGTATAAGTGAGAAGGGTGATCTCTACTACTGCCTATGTAAGGCTCTGTAAATTGACAGTAGATGTTCAGTATATTGAAGTTTTATGTTTCAGTAGTTTTGAAGGTATACACAGGTTTGATTAAAGGAAGTAGTGTATACATGCAGGTTGGGTTGAATGAAGTAGCCTATACATTCTGATGCATGATTTTTGAGGTTGCAGCTAATTCTGAATGATGATGCAGGTTTCTAGGTTCAGTACAGTGTTTTGGTGACAGTGATCTGATTTTTCAGATTAACTGACTATTGGTTAATGTAGTTTGAGTTTCAAAGTTCCTGATGGGTCCAGTATGAAAATTTGATGAAACGAGGCCTTCATGTGTATTGTTGTGTACCAGGAGCATCCAGTCTGAAAATTTATGAAACATGGTCCCTAGAGGAAGAGAGAAGGTCATAGCCTTCTGTAGGCCGTCACCTATCTACTAGTAAACACATTGGCTAGTACAAGAGCTAGGGGGTTGCAGCTCCCTTCTAGTAGAAGCTGGAAAACAAGAGAAGGTTGTAGCCTTCTGCAGGTGGGTGCCTGCATACTAGTATGAGTCTTCACCAGTACAAGATTGTAACCAGATTTTCTTATTATTAAAAGAAGACAGAGACAACAGTAGCAGATGGTTTTCACCCACATTGGGTTTCCACCTTAAATCTTTGTGTTTATGTGTGTTTCGAATGTGTGATGGTTTATTATGTTTTTACTACACTGTTTAATAAGTTACTGATGCACTGGTTATAGATCAACACATGATAAATTAACTAAATCACAAGTTCTCTTGGTATACGCTGGTTTCACTAATCACAATAGCGTGTACATACTAGTTCACTTCATAGAAGTATCATATATAAATATGTTTTGGAAATGAAAAATTATTGATCTGATAATACTGATTCAACCCCCCTCTCAGTATTATTTCCAACAATTGGTATCAGAGCAAGTCCTTCAAAAGAATCTTGATTTCTTGAAGGAAGATATTTCAAGATCAATAATCATGAAGGCATGGGATCCATTAGACCGTCAATGTTCAATGGGAGCAACTTAGAATATTGGAAAATAAGAACCAGAGCCTATCTACAATCGCTCGGAGCCGATGTTTGGGAAATTGTGGAAGGAGGATATCAATTTCTAGCAGCAATTCCTAGAGACTCTGCAGGTAAGAAGTTATATGAAACCAATGCCAAAGTTGTCAATACATTATTGGGAAGTTTGTCAAAATCAAAATTTGTCAAAGTCATGCAGCTCAAGACAACCAAAGAGATATGGGAAAAAATCATTTAGAGCTATGAATGAGACTCTCAGGTAAAACATGCTAAGCTTCAAACTCTTAGAATTTAGTATGAAACTCTTAATATGAATAGTGATGAGAGTGTTTCTAGTTACTTTTTACTTATAGATGAGATTGTTCATTGTATGAAGAATCTGGGTGAAGAAATAAAGGAAGCTACTTTAGTTGAGAAAATTTTGAGATCTTTGTCTTCTAAATTTGAGTCAAAAGTGTCTGCAATAGAATAAAAATAGGATCTTCAAACTATTATTGCGACTCAAATCCATGGAATCCTAACTTCCTTTGGAATGAGAAAATGAGGTCCATCAGATATGAGAGAAGCCAATTTTAAAGCATCAACAAAGGGAAAAGAAAAGGAAGAGCACAATGAATCAGAACACATTTCAGAAGAAGAAGATAAGGTAAATTTTGTTAAGAAGCTTCAATGGGGTTTCGGAAGATTCAGAGGTAAGCTACCTTTCAAATGCTTTTCTTGTGGTAGAGTTGATCATTATCCTGCCAAATGTCCTCATAAAGATAAATATGAAAAAGGAAAGAAATATGCGAAAGGAAATAGAAAACATGTTGTGAATAGAAGGAGTTACTGTACGCATGAAGATAGTGATGGCTTATCCAATAGTGATGAAGATGAAACTGACCAAAATTATAGACTACTCATGGCTTATGAGAATGATGATTTTTTTGATGCCTTAGAAGAGGAAGACTTTCTTGAAGAAATTACTAGACTCAAAATCTATTTAGAAGAAAAGAATATGATGATCGATACATTGACACACCAACTCACTGAAAGAGAAAAACACAATGAAAATCTATAATGTGAAATTGTGGGTCTAAGAAAAGAAATTGAGAAGAAAAAATCTCTTAATATTAGATTTGCTAAAGGATCTTAAATTTTAAATGAAATCATCAAAGTTTAGTGTTCCCCTCTGATAAAGACAGGTCTTTAATATACTAAATAATCATCTCAAACACATAAGTCGTAAGCCTCCATCAGAAGCTATCTTGATGCAGCAAAGACCAGTGATCAGTACGTCAATCATCAGCAAAGGTCTAAAATTACTCATCAGGTAAATCATACCCAATTTACTCTAAGGATGAATATCAATAGAAGCTTCAACCAATAGGTAAACAATGCCAAAAGATTCTATGATCACAGAAACTTCTTTAATGGGCAATGTTTTTCATGTCATAACTTTGGGCATAAGGCTACTCAATGTGTTGCTTACAAAACCATCATGACTAGAAAAGCACGAAATCAAAGGAGTGTAAGAGGAATCAAGAAAAGTTCCTATAATAACTTTTCTCCTCTTGAAAATGAAGTACAATTTTCGATTTGTAACAACTTTGATAATGAATAATCTGAATGCAGGAGCATATACATGCAGGTTGGGTTCAATAAAGTAGCATATACATTATGATGCATGATTTTTGAGGTTGCAGCTGATTCTGAATGACGATGCAGGTTTTTGGGTTCAGTACAGTGTTTTGGTGATAGTGATCTGATTGTTCAGATTAACTGGTTGTTGGTTGATGCAGTTTGAATTTCAAAGTTCCTTATGGGTCTAGTATGAAAATTTGATGAAACGATTCCTTCATGTGTATTGTTGTGTACCGATAGCATCCATTCTGAAAATTTATAAAACGTGGTCCCTCAAGGAAGAGAGAAGGTCGTAGCCTTCTGTAGGCCTGCACTTACGTACTAGTAAACACATTGGCTGGTACAAGAGCTATGTGGTTGTAGTTCCCTTCCAATAGAAGCTGGAAAATGAGACAAGGTTGTAGCCTTCTACATGTGGGTGCATATGTACTGGTATGAGTTTACACCAGTACAAGATTGTAAACATATTTTCTTATTATTAAAAGAAGACAAAGACGACAACAACAGGTGGTTTTCACCTACATTGGGTTTCCACCTTAAATCTTCGTGTTCATGTGTGTTGCTAATGTGGGACGGTTTATTCTATTTTTACTGTATTGTTTAATAAGCTACTGATGCACTAGTTATAGATCAACACATGATAAATTAACTAAATCACAAGTTCTCTGGGTATACGTTGGTTTCACTAATCATAATAGTGTGTACACACTAGTTCACTTCACAGAAGTAGCGTATATAAATCTATTTGGGAAATCAAAAATTATTGATTTGATAATGCTAATTCACCCCCCTCTTGGTATTATTTCCAACAGTAGATATCTTCTTCCAAATCTCCGTGAAGAAATTTTGTCTTCACATCCATTGGTTCCACCTCAAAATCAAAAGAAAAAACAACATATAACAATAATCTAATAGAGTCTACCTTGGCAACAGAAGAAAAAATATCACCAAAATCAATTCCCAACACCTGGGAATAAAATTTTTCTACCAACTGAGATTTATATTTCTCCACCTTGCCTTCTGCATTCATCTACTTCTTAAACACCCATTTTCTTCCAATGGGTTTCCTTCTACCCAGCAACTCCACCAGATCCCAAGCCTCATTTTGTCTAAAGATGTCATTTTATCAACTATGGCTTCTTTCCAAAGCTTGCCATCCTATGAATCTACTGCCTGCATGACAGTTCTAGGATCATCATCAGTAATAGATAGAAAATTTTTTAAACAAAAAGTAGATGGACTATAATTTTTTGGCTGCCTTCTTTCTTGAATTGATTTTCTCACAATTGGAGTGTGTGGCTCTTCATCTTCTGATTATTGTTTTAATGTAGAGTATGATTCTTCCTCCTTTATATCAAACTCTATCTTCTCAGGTTCCTTTGGTAGGATTTCATGTTTAATAATGTATTTCATCTCTATAATAACCACATCTCGGTTGTACACAACCTTCCTTGTCTCTGGGTTTCAAATATTATAACCTTCTAAACCATCCTTATACCCAATAAAGATGCACCTTTTAGATTTATTATCCAACTTGGTTCTTTTCTCCTTTGGAACATGTACATATGCATCACATCCAAATACCCTCAAATGTGAAAGAGAGGGTTTCTTACGAATCCATACCTCATGTGGAGTCTTATCCTCCAATGTTGATGAAGGTAATTTATTAACCAGGCAACATGTAGTCTCCACCGCCTCTGCCTAGAATTCATATCCTAACCTGACACCACTAAGAATGCTTCTTTCTTTTTCTATCAACTTCCTATTCATTCTTTCTACAACTCCATTTTTTTGAGGTGTGTATGGAGTAGTCTTAAGTTGTGCTATACCACACTTCTTACATAACTCTTCAAATTCCTTCTTGCAGGACTCTCCACCATTATTTGTCCTCAACACCTTTATCTTCTTCTATGTGTGGTTTTCCACCAAAGCGTTAAATTCTTTAAACCTATCAAAGACTTTAGATTTCTTATTGAGGAAATATATCCATGTATTCCTTGATAATTTATATATAAATGGCACATAGTACACATACTTACCCAGTGATGGAACCAAAACAAGTCCAAACACATCATTGTGCACAAGCTCTAATACACAAGGGCTTCACTCAATTAACCTCTGACATATCACATGCGTTCGTGGCATATTAAACAATACCCTTAATTTGACTAAATATTGGAAAATACCTCTAAAAATTACATTATTTAATCCCCTACCAATATGAACCCAATATACCTTCCCAATTTAGAAACCCTTACTTTCACTAGATATTGTAGGTACCCATTTTTTCATTAACATTTTTTATACCCCTTTATATTTTTTCCTTCTTTAGACTCCATTTTTTATACCTACCAATATAAAAACCCTCTAACCCCTATATATCCCCCATTATATTATGTCATTTTTTCTTCAATAAATATCCCCCAATATGAACCCATGTGGTATGGTATTGCTCCCCCATTGAAGCCCTCGTGCTCTAATATCCCTTTCACCCTCTTAGCACCAGAGGGGAAACTCACATGATTTTGCTTCCCATATACACAATGTTTACAGAAATCAAAATCCAAAGATAAATTAGACATCCCTTCTACCATAGCATTACCATGAAGTATTTGAAGGCCCTTCTCTCCAATATTTACAAGCCTTTGATGCCATATCATGGTATTTTCTCCAGAGACCACTATATTTTCTACTCCACTTTCAGGAACCATAAAATTGTTGCAACCATCAATAATAGTGATACCTAGAAGCTTGTACAGAGTTCCAATCTAAACTCCCCACATCAATACTAGTGCTCCTCGAGCCATCTTGTAGGTATCTTTCTCGAGCACTATTTTTACACCTACGTCATCCATCTTGCTTATAGAAATTATATTTCTGGCCAATGAAGGAATATGCAAAACACCTGAAAGTGTTCTAATCCTTCCACCTTTCAACTTCATCTTGAATTTTCCATGTCTGATGATTCTAGCCTTCCTTTAATCCCCTAAGAAGACATCACTACCATCATATTTCTCATACTCACGGAACCAATCCATATGGGGAGTGAATTGAAAGGATGCACCTAGGTCAATCGACCATGTCTCATGATCTACATGTGTACGTGAAGAAGAAGCCAAGTATACATCCCCACATTCATCTGAGGTGGTTTTCACCTCTGTAGAAGTGCATAAGGAGAATCATTAGATCCCTTTCCTTTTTCAAGAGATTTAGATCTACAGTCCCTTTTGTAGTGCCCTTCCTTTCCACATTTCCAACATACCTTTATAGGTTTTCCTGGAGCGTTAGATCTCCCTCTAGATTTAGATCTCCCACTCAAGGACATATTTTTGTTTTTGTTCTAGGACCGTCCTTGTACAGACAAGGCATATCCATTATGGCCCTCTATATTTTTCTGTATCATCTCCTCTGATAACAAGGATGAGAATATTTCATCAAACTTCAAAGTAGTTGTATTGCTACATATTGCAACAACCAGAGTATCCCATGAATTTGGTAGAGAACACAACAAACGAATGCACTAATATTCATCTAATATTTTAATATCAATAGATAAAAACTAGCTTATCATAGTATTAAAGGCATTTAGATGCTCTATCACCGAGTCTCCATCCTTCATCCTCAGGTTATACAACATTTTCTGTAGGAACAGTTTTTTCACCAGAGACTTAGATTGGTACAAATTCCCTAACTTGTCCCACAAATCCTTCATTGTAGTTTCCCCTGATACATTCAACAATATTGAATCTAAGATTCACAATCGTATTGTGTTCTTTGCTTTCCAATCCAACTTCACCCAGTCTTCTGTTGAAATTGTCATTGGTTTAGTACCCAGATCTTCCGTGATCCACTGATCTTTATCTACTAGAAGATCCTCCATCTTGAGCTTCCAAAACACAAAACTCGAACCATTAAATTTCTGAACCTTTATATTTTCACTGATCACCATCTTCTTTCACTGCAAGAATCGATCCTCTAGATCTCCCACTGAATAGGGTCTACCTCAAGCCTGAGCAAAACCCCTCAGTAGCAAAGATGTCCCCTTGAAGCTGAAACAACTCTAATATCAAATGTAGGTTTTAACCCTGTATAGAGATTACTTGCAAACGAATTCTTAAAAACAAAAAATATACAATGGCGAAAAACACAAAACAAATATAGAGATATTTTCCCCTAGATCCCAAAACTGAGACTACCAGATTAAATTTTCATTATATTCCTTTCAATATTACAATACATATATATACATGTTGAAGCATTCATAAACCCTAATCCATCAACCTTGGATTAGAACATAACTGTAGTTACCTTGACTGAATCTACAAAATACCATGGGTATAAAACCATCATGCCAAAAACCATGTGCAAAACCCATGCAAAAAACCATAGGTAGGTCTGCCCACTTAATATAAGGTCCCAAAAAAAATTCCCAAGGCACAGCCCTAGACCCCATACAAGGGGGATACCACCCCCTTGAAACCCCCTAGTTACCCCCCGCACATGCGACTAGTCATGGAAAGTATATAACACACACCCAACAATTACAATCACATGGAGGGCTTGTCATGGGAGAGAGTACGAGTCTAGTTCAGTAAAAGGGTAAGTTAACTCAGGGGTTGGTAAACCTCTGGGGTTCCTGTAGCTCATGAGAAAGGACAATTTGGTTTTGGTTTGTTGATTCCACTTCCTTAGCTATACTTGGGGAGTTCAATCATATCATAGTAACTCTTCATCACATGTTTACGCTAGTGGAATGGTTAGCTTGGTTAAATGTGGGAGGAGGGCATTACAAAGTGGTATTAGAGTGGGTTTTGTTCTCTTTGGGTGATGTATGGTTTTCGTTCTCTTTGGGTGATGTTTGGTTTTTGTTTTCTTTGGGTGATATATGATACCAACAAGTGGTATTAAAGCATTATTCAACCCTTGGACTAGATAGGCAGAATGTGTTTGTCGTGCATAGATGTCGATTGCATATGTGTTTATTATGCTTGTGGTCTATGTGTTTGTTATGTATGCATGGTGGCAATCATTGTTACAATTTTTTTTCCATGTAAGAGTTGATGATGTTATTGTTGGAATTTGTTTTTCATGCATACATGTCAGTTGCATGTGTTTATTATGTTTTTGGTCTATGTGTTTGTTTTGTATGCATGGCGGTAGTCATTGTTATAGTTGTGTTGTCATGTAGAGTTGATGATGTTATTATTGGTATGTGTTTGTCATGAATGCATGATGGTTGAATATGTGTTGGTTATGAATGTTAGTATCTATATGTTGTTATGCATGCATTGTGTCTATTTGGTGTTGTAGTTGCGACATCATGCATAATAACTGGATGATGATTGAGATGATGTTTATATACTTCTATGATTGTGTTTATACATGTGTTGTGCTAATTTGGTTGATCTTTCAGAAGAGCTATCCTCCCCTAAACTATACTGAGGTATGTTGTTTATGTTTTTTTTTGGTTTAACTGACATGAGATACTTGTAAAAGAAGATTAATATTACTAGAAAAATGGTATACTATAGTTCACGAGACTCTCCCTATAGATCAAATGAGAATCATGGTGATGGGTACTCTCCTGACATAGCAAAAACTTTGAGAAGTTTGAAGGTAGAAATAAGGAGTTGTAAAGAAGATAATGAGATAATCATTCAGTCACAAGAGAGCATTTCCAAGGTACATGAGAAAAACGCATAGGTTAATGCAGTCATCCTTCAAAGCTTGTCAAACTTGCAAAGACAGGGACCACTTAGGATCACCCATGGACAGGAGGACAAGGCTAATGGATCATATGGTAGCGAGTCTCATTGTGGTCACAGGTCAAATAGAGATGACATGGTTAGAGATGGAAGGTTCTAATATACACCTGATAAAGGAGGCAGTGGAAATGGGCTTTGCTATAGTTCTAGTTCAAACAAGTACCATGGTCATCATCGTTATCCTCCTTACTAGAGCAGTGATAGGGGATATTTTCCTAATAAGTTAAAGAAATCCAGGCCACCTATATTTGATGGATAAATGAATAATTCATAGGATGAAAAAGAGTGGCTACTTGGGATGAATAAGTTCATTAGATTACATGATTACTCAGAGAACATGAAGGCCAAAATAGCTACGTTCAGTCTTAAAGGTAAAGAAGACATTTGGTGGGAATATGTAAAGAATTCAGAGGTATTCATGAAGAGGAGTTGACTTAGAGAGAGTTCGAGAGACTATTGAGGAAGAAGTATATATCTTATAGATATTATGAGGGCAGGGAAAAAGAATTCTTTGAGCTGAAGATGGGATCCATTGTGCCTTATCTAAAGGAGGAGAAAGTGAAGATTCAAATATTCATTAGTGGGTTTTCGATAGAATTCAAAGACAATATTGAGTTTGATGAGCCTAGATCATTGGAGGAAGCCATCAGAAAGCTAAAGCATTGTTATGAACAATTGAAGCACAGATTTGAAACTAAGCAAGATTGGAAAAGTAATGAGAGGAATAAAGGAAAATGGGATAAGAAGCAAACACAACCTCGAGACACAAGTAACAAAGAGAATATAATACCACCTAAGAAGTTCAATGCATTTGAAAGAGGGTAGGAATTTCAATTTCAGGAGAAGAATAAGGGTGATGGCAGGAAGCCTTTACAATGTTGGACTTGTGGAAAAGATCATTGTAGGAGAGATTTTCCACCACATCGAGGTTGTAGACTGCAGATCTACAGTGCTCAGGAGGCACATACAGTGGTGGATGTTGGACAAATTATTCCTCATATTTATTCAATGTTAGATAATAGGCAAACAAATCACTGGGCATCTATTATTGAGATCGATGTTAAGCTTTGTGATCAAGTTGTTTCTATTTTGATCAACCCTAGATCTAATTATAGTTATGTTAACCCTGACCTGCTGGATAAGTTTGGTTTGAATAATTAAGTGCATGTTGAGTATTGGTTAGTGAAGTTGGCTATAGGTACTAAGAAGAGATATCATCACTGAGTAAGAGCTTGTGCATTTGACTTGAATGGTATTCCTACATTAGCGCATTTGAATGTGCTTCCATTTGGATCATACAATATGTTGTTGGGTATGTAATAGTTGTATCTTCGTAGGACCAAGGTGGATTGTTATGACAAGGCTATTGAGTGCTTGGATGGAAATGGAGAACAATAGATCTTCCGGGGTAAGAAGAAGGAAACATCAGTTAGAATGGTGACAACTATGCAAGTAAAGCACAGCCATAGGAAAGGGTGTGTTTTATTTGTAGTACATATTTCCAGTGATAAAGGTAAGGATGTTGAGGATGCAGAAGTTTTGACGAGGTATCCAGTTCTACAATAGTTTTAGGATGTGTTTCCTATAGAGATTCCATAGTTACTACCTCACAGGGAAGTGAAATTTTCTATTGAGGTAGTACTAGGGGAAACACCAGCATCAAAGGAACCATACAAGATGAGAACACCAGAGTTAGTAGAGTTGAAGTTACAATTGAAGGAAATTATTTACAAGGGATACATCAAGCCAAGTGTATCGCCTTGGGGTGCACTAGTGTTGTTTGTGAAGAAGAAGGATGACATTCTCAGGTTATGCATTGACTACAGGCAGTCAAACAAGGTAAAAATCAACAACATGTATCATTTTCTGAGGATTGGTGACTTTTTTTTCCAATTGAAGTGAGAAACGATGTTCTTGAAGATTGATTTGAGATTAGGATACCATCAGGTACACATTAAAGGAGAGGACATCTACAAGACTATATTCTAGAATAGGTATGGGCATTATGAGTTTGTTGTAGTTCCTTTTGGTTTGACTAATGCTCCAGCTACTTTTATGTGTTTGATGAATAGTTTGTTGCGTCCTTATCAGGACAAGTTTGTTATTGTGTTCATTGATGAGATATTAATATATTCTAAGAATGAGGAAGACCATGCCGGACACTTAGCAACAGTGTTGAGACTACTCAAGGAACATCAGTTGTATGCCAAGATTAATAAATGTAGTTTCTTTCAGAGAAAGGTACATTACTTTGGGCATGTAGTTTCCAAGGAAGGAATAACAGTGGATTCGGAAAAGATAATAGCTATCATGGAATGGGAAGCTCCTAGGAATGTTGATGAGGTAAGGTCATTTATGGGGTTATCAGGTTATTACAGGAGGTTCATCAGGAACTTCTCATATATTTCTTATTCTATTACATCATTGCAAAGGAAAAGTAATAAATTTGAATGGACAGAAGAATGTGTAGCTAGTTTTAAAGATTTGAAACAGTTGTTAACAAATGCTCCATTTCTAAAGATTGCAGATCCAGATAAAGAGTTTGCGGTGTGTATAGAAGCCTACAAGAGAAGAATTTGTGGAGTCTTGATGTAGGAGGGACAAGTGGTATGTTATGAATCAAGGAAACTGAATGAGCACGAGAAACATTAGGTTACACATGATCTTAAGTTGGCAGCGATCATCCATGCATTGCAGATGTGGAGGCACTATCTTCTTGGTAGGAGGTTTGTGTTGATGAGTGATCACAGTGGATTGAGATACTTGTTTGACCAACTAAATCTAAATGCTACGAATGCTAGATGGTTAGCCACGATCAGTGAGTTTGACTTTGAGATCAGGTACTTTAAAGGGAAAGTGAATAGGGTGGCAAATGCTCTTAGCAGAAGAATGCTAATGAATCATATAGAAACTATGAGTTTATATGGTACAAATTTATAGGATCAGATCTCATAGTCAGGTCAACTGGATGATAGGTATAGGGATCTTAGGCATAGGTTACAACATGATACATGTGATTAGGATGTGGATTATCATCTCACAACGAATGGTTTGGTGAGATTTAGGGACAAGGTCTATGTGCCAAACAAAAATAAGCTCAAGAATATTATATTGAGGTAATTCCATGCTAAGCCATATTCAAGTCACCTAGGATATCAGAAGACACTGACAGTGGTGAAGAAGTTCTATCATTGGCAAAATTTGAATAAGGAAGTGACAGAGTTTGTGGCTAGGTGCTTGGATTGTTAACAAATAAAAGAAGAGTGTATGCATCTAGGTGGATTACTATAGTTGATTCCAATTATAAGTGGAAATGGGAGGTCATTTCCATGGATTTAATTACAGGTTTTCCGAGGACATCTAGACAACATGATTCTATCATGGTTTTGGTGGAAATATTGTCAAAGGTAGTGCATTTCATTCTAGTGAAGTCCACTTATTTAGCTAATGATTTAGCACAGATCTTCATCAGGCATGTAGTAAGATTGCATGGTGTTCCGAAGAAGATTATGCCAGAAAAGGATGTTAAGTTCACTTCAAAGTTTTGGAAGGAGTTATTTACAGGTTTGTGTACAAAGTTGGCCTTCAACACAACTTATCATCCACAAATAGATGGATAGATATAGAGGGTCAACAAAATTCCAGAGGACATGTTGAGGATGTATGTGATGCATCAACAACGAAAGTGGGAAGAGTATCTTCCACTAGTAGAGTTTTCGTACAACAATGGGTATCAAGAGTCATTGAGGATGAGTCTATTTGAGGCACTCAATGGGCGAAGTTGTAATACTCCCATCAGTTGGAGTGATCCAATGAACAAGGTATTGATAGGACCAAACATATTGGTATAGATGGAATAGGAAATGTAGGTAATTAAGAAGAATATAAAGGTAGCACAAGAAAAGAAGAAACATTATGCAAATCAACAAAGGTTGTCTAAGGAGTTTCAAGTTTGGGAACATGTGTACTTGTGCATCAAGCCCATGAACATCTCCTTGAGGATTGGGTAATGTCTGAAGCTAGAACCTCGGTATTGCGGACCTTTCAATATCCTTGAGAGGACTGGACTAGTGGCCTATTGACTTGCACCACCTCTGAAAGTGAAATTTCATGATGTTTTCCATGTTTAATTGCTTAAAATATACGTGAAATATGTTGATCATGTTATTGATTAGTCTATATTGTAGGTGGAGCCAGAAGGTGAATTATAGCTAGAACCTCAGTGCATTTTGTAGAGAAAAATGCTCATGTTCCAAAATCGATCAATCGAGAAAGTTAAAGTGCAGTAGAAGAACTTTGGGCCTGATGATGTTACATGGGAGATGGTTGATTAGTTGTGGGCTATGTATCCTTCATTGTTTGTGAGCTGAGGCAAAGCAATTTTGGCGCATATATATATATATATATATATATATATATATATATATATATATATATATATATATATATATATATAGTTTTCATTGTAAATACCACAACAAGTTGTGTTATAAAGCTCCAATTAGCGGTATGGTTGTTTTTTTTTTTTTCTTCAGTAGGTTGTTCATTGTAAATATTGCAACAAGGTAAGTTATAAAGCTCCATGGGAAGTATGTTTTTCTTTTCAACGGTCTTACTGGTAGTAGGTGTCATTGAACGCCAGGGATGGTGGTACCCTATAAGGGAGGGGTCTGTAACAACCTTGGGTTAAAAATCCATGTAATAAAGCTAATAAAGGAAAAATAATAACCAAGTTTATGGGACACATATTCCAAGTTGAGTGTTGGGAAAAAACATAGTGATGGGGATTACTTGTGATTAACTAATGGATATGGAAATTAGCGAAGGAAATGGAAAAGGCTTTGGAAAGGCATGAGGAATTCATTCACATTTTATTTATGAAAATAAATGTAAAATAGGATAAAAGGAAGGTGAAAGGTCACAGGTTGCATGTGAGGAGGAAATTGAAGGAAAATAATGGAAAATGAAGAAAATAGAGGCCTCATTAATAAAAAGGCTTATGAGGATCAATACAAAGCTTTAGTCAGTGTTATATTTTGTCAATGTTAGCTTTGTCAGTTTAGTCTTTGGCACTCTCATTCTATTATCTCTCTCTCTCATACTCTTGGACACTTAGAGTTTTCTTGGAGCACTCATGGAGGGGTGTGGCATACTTTGGATTTGGAGCAAAAAGGAAAAGGAAAAGAAGGAAAGCATAAGAGGACAGCAGGATCAGCAGCTACAACAGGTTTTTCTTACAGGTACCGAGTTGCATGTATGATTTCCTTGGTATTTTTGGCATGCATGTGGTTTCTTGGTTATGATTTTTCATTGGCGTGGAGGATTGCCTAGATTGACAGTGCTTTTGCCTAGCTTTTCCATTTCTTGGATAACCATGGTGTTGTGGGTTTTATCTTTTATTTTCTGGTTGGTGCTCATGTTCGTTATGGTTGTGAGTTGAGTTATTAGTTCCTGGAGCCTTGGTTGGACAAATGCTCTAGAAGCCCTGTAACAGCTTGGGTTGAGTTACTAGGCCTAGAAGCCTTGGTCGAACAAACGCTTTGGAGCTTGGTGACAATTGTGGGTTGAGTTACTATTCCTAGAAGTCAGGTTGGAACTAACCCTCTGGAGCCCCTGACAACTTAGATAGAGACCGATCTGGTGATCGTTAATGATGTCTAGTCGTGAGGTGGAATCACTAGTTGAGGGTTGAGGTAGTTTTTCCTATGGGATCCTCAGGTTTGGTTTTGATTGGTTATTCCATGAGATACCACATTGATTCTTGGAATATTGTGTGGGGGTTATTAGTTGAAAGAGAGATTTGGTTCAGCCCGATCTATGGTTGGGTGCTATGTGAAAGTCCCTGACTTGGTTGGATTTTCATATGTTAATAAAATCTCTCTTCCTTTTATGTTTTGTGTGTAAATGTACTTGTTATTATATGGCTTTGATGGTTGTTCTATTGTTGTTATTTATCTGGTTATATGTTAGTTATAAGTATGGTTTTATGATAGTATTAAGTTACATACCTCATCATGTTTTGGTTAGTATAAGAAATGTTAATGACTGAATGACCTAATAGAGTATAATGAAACTAATGTGAGAGGGAATCAAACCTTCTTGACAATTCTCAGATAAGTATGAGGTTCCTATTTTTAGATGTCTTTTTATGACCTATACATTACATGTTCATGATGTATTTGATGAAACACCTGTCATTTTTAGGATAAGTCGGGTCAGGTCCTTGTTCAAGCTTTTCATTAGAGGTATTGTATTCTTGTTACTTATTATTTCCAAGAATTTCATTAAGTTATGGGCAAAGGCCTAAGTCCTAGCCCTAAAGAAGTGGCTCAGAATTCAAGGTCGCTAGCACAAAACTTCCTGCAAAATACTATAGTCGCATGGAGAATTTCTTATGAGAGCGACTAGAGGCTTATAGTCATATGGATGGCTTGTCATGGGAGTGTCTGGGGGTCTCGTTTAGTCCAAAGCCAAGTTAACTCAAGAGTTAGGCACCTGGAGTGGTTGGTTAGCCTCTGGGTTCTCGTAGCTCCTAAGGAAGGCCATTTTGGTTTTGGTTTGTCGATTCCACTTCCTGAACTGTACTTGGGGAGTTGAGTCATATCATAGTAACTCTTCGTCGCATGTTTACCCTAGTGGACCAGTTAACTTGGGTAAATGTGGGAGGAGGGTGTTACAAAAACTATAGAGGGCTCACATACACTAAGGGAACTTGGAAAATTAACTTCAACAATGATGACCTTGTGGTGTTGAAGAAAGGTAGAATTGACTCAAAACCATACTACACTAGAGGGGAATTAGCGACTAAGAATTGGGTGATCCAAACAAGGAGAGTAGTGGCCTATTGCACTTGTTGAAGACTCGGTTAGAGAATTCAACTCGTGTCCAAATAACTCTAATTTCAATAATAGAGGAATTGAGTCAATTGTAACACTATTAACATGGGAGGTGAGGGTCACTCACTTGAGGTGTTAATAGTGGATCCAAGTTTTAGGGATGCAATAAACTGACCACCAATTAAAACAGCTAGGAGATAACCAAAGAGAAACAAAATAAAAAATGAGCTAAAGAGCTCAAAATATGAAGCACCCATTGGTACAAGATAACAATGGAAAACTCAAACAATTACCATAACATTGTTCACCCAATGAAAGAAACTAGAGGGTCATAAACCATAAAATTAGATGACACTTCAAGAGACTAAGAAGACCCAAATTTAAATTAAGAATGATGGAAGACTTACTCACATAAAGACTGTTGTGATATGCGAACTTTCTTTCCTATCACATATTTCCAATTTTCAAGGAATTCACACACCAAATAGTATGAAAAAGATCTTCCTTGTTAGTTTTAAGCATATTGATGCCATCACCACCATTATCAAAGCCATTATGACAATTATTTTTTATGAGAGGGACATCCTTCCTCATGAATGCACCACAAACCTCACTTATGATTAACATAATCACTAACCATGGTGGCCATATGACCCTCCTTACAAATTGAACTCCACATGAATTTCTCTACAATGAAATGACTCAAAGAACTAGCCAAATCCAATCCTCAATCATGTCGATGGAAATCTTGACCATTTGTCACCTAAGATCGCATGGGATAGCATGTTTTTATTTCCCACCCAATGTGGGAGAAAAAATAACATTTTTTCGTGATAACTGGTGAATCAATAACTTCAAAGGAAATTTCTAAGCAAGACCCATCATCAAATCACAATGATTGCCACTATTCACCTCAATATCAAGATATTCCAACTTTCCTGTCCATTCATGCTTATAGGAATTACTTATGATTTTCAACTTGTTCAAATTTTTGCCACAATGGCTAACATGTTTGCAGAGAATAAAACCCAAGTGGAGGGAGAATTAAATATGCTAGCTACCATTTGAGTTATTGTCTTTTGACGAAAATAACATATTTTACTAAAAAAAATATGAAATCGAAAAATTACTGAAGTATCTGTCATGAATGTAGATTTCTCTCTCAAAAAGATTATTGGAAATACAAGGGGTTTTTCCATTATGAATACTTGGCTAAAGTCACTATCATATTATGAACCAACTATTAACCTTATTCAAGAAGCATAAATATGTAGACCTAGGTGTTCCCCTAATGACTTCTCTACTCAAGGTTCCATTAAGGACAACAATAATCATTAACCTACATAGAAAATGTGCTTTGTACATTCATGAACATGCACTTTGCAATTTATAACCAAGTTGTACTCATGAACATAAACCATAAACATGAGTTAAGCCAACAATCTTCTCCAAAGTCACACTCTCTATATGTCAATAACTTCAAAATACCACTTAAAAGAAAGGGATTGTTGTCTTACATATCCTCTTGTTTTAATTCTATTGATAAATGAATAACTTCCTTTAAAAATTCATATGAGTTAATGTAAACCATATATTTCATGACTCTGTTAGGGAATTGAGAATTTAAAATGCATGGAAAATGTGCATCATTAAACCACATATATTAATCAATTTATAAGTTAGTGAATGCTCAATCTAATAGTTCATAGCAACGTTTACGTAGAGAAATTTAATTATGAGTGGTATTATAATAAGTCTTACAATATTATTTATTTTCTTAATAATTATAATGTAGTATATGGGATTTGTTTTTTGTTTCATTGTAAGTTATCTTATATATTTTAAACCACAAATTAATTAATGTAATTTAATTTTTAATTTTTTCATGGTTTTTGGATTAATTTAGTAAGCATATGATATAATATGTTTATTTGTGAGAGATTGAAAGAATACAAAGTTTGATTTAATGATATTATTTATTATACTATATTTAAGCCTTGCATTAAAATGATTGAATATATTATTTTGAGATATACTTTTAAAAGTTATGTTAATTTTCGTTGTTTATTTAAAAAAATTCATGGTTCATTGAAAACTTTTATAAACCATAAGAATTAGGCATGTTTCCCGTTGCTCTTTCTAGATATACATCACTTTCAATAAAAAAACTCACAAAGGTAATCTTCTCATTTTGCTAAGTCAAGGCTTATAAAATTTTACAAGTCACCCTAATATAAAATGAATCATCACCCTTACTTAATATGCTAACAAAAAGCCTCACAAAAATATTTTTTCATATTGATAACTCAAAGGTCATATAATTTTATGGATGATCCCAATAAATCTAATACTAATATTTTCCAATAATGTAGCAATGTCATAAATACTTCCCCAACTATATATATTTTTGTTTGTTTTATAATGATAAAATCACCCAAAAAAAAATAATAAAATAAATAAATAACCTTCTATATTGTTTATAGATCAACGTCATTTTATTATTTAAGAAAACTCACCATAAACACAACCATTACAAAGCTTTTACATATTTTTAACATTAATCCATCTCCTTCTTTATTTTCTTTAATTCACTCCCGTACAATTTTTCCTCCATTTCTAAGCTTTGCTAATTGTTTAACATCTGTTCTTTAATATATTGGTAATGTTTATATATACATTTTTTCTATTTTATTTTGATACATTATTACGAGGATTGAGGATAGGTATGGTCTATTTAGGAATAAGATTTTCATTATTTTTATTTAAAAAAAAATAAAAAATTTATGCAATCATATAATATATTATTTTCATATATATATTATAATACATGAGATGAAAGGTTTAGGTTTAGAATTGTTATTAGTCTTTTCCATAAGTAGGGACTATTATAGTCGATATGCTTTGAAATATGAACCGTTAGCAAAAATTAAAAATTGTTTAACCAGACTCTTGTGGTATAATGTTATAATTCACTTTTTGATGACCTATTAAACTCAACAGTTTCTTGTCAGCCAATAAACATTTGGAGGTCTTATTTGGCTTTTTGCCAAAAAGTTCACAACTTAGAGTTAAACTGCAAACTGTCTGGCATGATTGAATAATACCAGGATTGTTGTACACTTATTTACAAACATTGACTATGGAACTAGAAGAGGAACGAATGGCATAACAGATGGTCGTGTGCATGTTGGTCGTTGTGTGCATGTTGGTGTGGTGTGGACACTTGTTTTTCTTCCTATTTCATCAGTCCTTTTCTCCAGAGTTGGCACTTGCATCAGTGCTGGAACTGGAAACCAGATTCCTTCTCCAAAGTTGGAAACCAGATTCCTTTCTCCAAAGTTGGAACTTGAACTGAAAGCAGATGCAGATGCTGATTTAAAGCCAAAATAACCAATACTAGGGATACTCACCCATGGAATCCTCATGCTTTCTTTCAACCGACTTACTCGCTTTCTTTCAACTGACTTACTCTTCCTGAAACTGGAAATGCTGACTTAAAGCCAATAACACAAGCACAGAGAATCTTCGCGCTTGCCATTTCAATAAGCAAATTTCTCACAAAGGCATCAGACTGCCACCCATTCTTAAAAATCTGATCTTGGACTTCCATCCAGCGATCTAGAGATCCCACTTTCGCGCATGCCGAAAGAACGCTAGTGATGAGGAAGCGATAGGGTTCAATTCTTGTGTCGCATTTCGTCAAACAATTCCAATGCCTCTTCGGCAGGCCCTCGCTTGGCGTAAGCTACGATCATCACCGTCCACGAGACTGTATCCCTCTCAGACATTTGATCGAAGACTCTGCGAGCCTCAACCATCCTACTACATTTCACATACATGTTGATGGGCGTGTTTTCGAGGATTCGGTCCGGCCGAAAACCCCTCTTGGTCATATGGGCATGAATGAGTTTGCCTTCTCCAAGGAGCCAAAATCTGAACAGAGAAAAACTTGGCGGGTTGTTGGTGTGACTTGTTGCGAGGAACTACTACCTACAAGATAAAATGTGATAGTGAACGGGTCAATCTAGATCAGGTAAATACCAGTAAACAATGAAGCTATGCTTGGTCCCTGCAGCTAGAAGTTCTTGTCGATGGCCGAGATTTCACTAACAAAATCAATCATTCAACTCATCCTGTTATAATTGAATTTATTTTTATTTGTGAGCCATTTTCTTGTTGGAATGTTAATTCCAACTGCAGGCTGCAGGCAGACGTGGGCAGCCGACTCAGCAGGCTCGTACAGCACTTGAAACCGCTCAGCAAAACCGCTTAAACATCTCGGACCGCTTTCCAACAGAAAGTTGTTTCCGTATTTTTGAACCCGATGGAATATGGGGCAGACGCGTGGCTCTCCCCATACGTAAGCAAACGTAATTTTCTCGGGTGCTAATGTTCAGCATAGTGAGGCCTCCCGATATCCACTCCAGCCGTCCGATCTGATTGCCTGTTGTCAGCCGTTGTTTTTCTGAAGGTGCATCCGGTCCGCGTCAAATCGATTTTTTGCGTGGAGTGAAAGACTTTCTCCCGTTGACCGCCGTAGAAGAGAATTTAATGGAGTTGGTGGTTGTTCGTAGTTTTTTTTTGGTGGAGGCCCTTTAATAAGGTGATGGGCATACGTCATACACGTTTTTTTATATGTTTTTATATATGGCTATGTAAGCCCGTGCGTGGCAGTGGTTATGTAGTTTTTATGTGTAGTAGTGGCTGCGCGTGTGGTAATTTTTTTTTGGTGTGCATTGAGGCTGCGCACGGTATGCGCAAGAGAGAACAGGGAAAAGTTTTAGAGTGCCTGCGCGCGGGAGGTTTATGAAGAACAGGGGAAAAGAGCACGATGTGCCTGCGCGCGGAGGTAGTATGTAAAACAATGTATTGAACGCACAGCAGTGCGAGAAGGGAAACAGAATAGAGGCATGAAATGTTTGTTTCCCATTGTAAAACACAGGAACAGCAAGAAATTGTTTTTGTAATACCCACAGCAGTGGAAGACCAGAAATGAGCGAGACAGAGTTTCTCCAGTGAATCCCTCTCTGTGAAGAGGATGAGTTTGTAACAGTTTTTGTTTTTTTAAGCAATAGAAAATGTTTTTATGCTGCTGTAATGGACTGTTATGAGTATATTTGTTTTTAATAGCTTCCCTGTGCAAAGATCCTGGAAGAAATGAAACAGAGCATTGGCTCTGTGGTGTTTGTTTGTTTGGTTTTGGTATTTTCCCATTCAAAAATACCCAACAGTGGTATCAGAGCTAGTCCAGGCTCTTTGGTGGTAACAGAGCTGGTTCAGGCTCTTTAAAAGTGTCAAAGAAGCTGAAGGAAAGACTTTTGTTGCAGCAGCAGTAAAACTTCTCCAGCAGTGTGAAGACTCAGCAAAAGGATTCAGGTATTTCTCAGATTTTTTTGTGTATAGTTGTTGAAGACAGTCAGGTGTTTTAAAAACACAGTCAAGTATTTTGGAGTATTTAAAGCCTAGATAAGAATGGCAAGGTCAAAGAAGAAAGCCTCCAAGCCTGCTAAAAATGTGTCTCCCCCCTCTACTAAACTAGAAGGCAATCCATTAGAATACATTCTATTTGAAACCCCAAAGTTTGATGGAAACTTTGATGTATGGGAAATAAAGATGAGGGCTTTCCTAATGTTTGAGGGGATTGAAGTCTGGGAGTCAGTGATTGATGATAGCAAGATGGATAAAGAATCCATGGAGTATGATGCACAAGCAGCAAAGACTATCTTGAATGGACTCCATGATTCTGTGAAGAGGAATCTAGGAAAATACACATCAACAAAGGATATATGGGACAGACTGCATGACCTTCATGCAAAGGGAGCACTGACCATGACCATCAGTGAAGAAGAAAATTCTGAACCCATCATAGAAGTTGAAAATGAGAATGTTGACCTCATCAAACTTCAAGTAAAAGAAAGGGATGAAGCGCTTACCAAGCTGAAGAAGGAGCTTGACCAATGCAAGAAGAAACATCATGAAGAAGTCATATCCATGACAAATCAGCTGAATAGTGCAAAGAAGCAGGCAGACACCTTGTCAAGTCAACTTGAACAAAGGCACAAGATAGTGAACAAACTTGTAGAAGAGATTGGACAGTATAAGGTAGAGGTCTCCTCCCTTAAGTCCGAACTACAAGAAGCCAAGAAGCAGGCACAAGGAGCTGAAAAGAAAATGAAGAGCAGTCAAACAAAAGATGAAGAAATCTCCAAAATGAAGACAGATATTATCTCCTTCAAAGTAGTAGCAGCTGAAGCTACTCGTAGCAAGGAAGAAACTGAGGGACAACTAGCAAAGAAAAATAATGAATGTGAAAAGTTAGAAGAAGAGATTGTCCTCCTCAGGAAGAAGGTTGAAGAGATGAACAAGATCATGAAGAGCTCTCAAGCATTGGATGACATGCTTAGCTATCACAGATCTCCATCTGATAAATCAGGACTTGGGTATGTAGGTGAACACTCAAACAAGAATGAAAATGCTTTAAGCAAAGGAGATGTGAAGAAGCCAGAAAGAGATGGTGATGCTCCTAGTTCCAGCAAAGGCAAGGAGAAAAATGAAGGCTGCAATAGAAGAAATCTTACTCCAAGAAGAAAACCAGCTCCAAGAAGCAATGTAGCTGATGGCAAAAAGGCAAGAGGCAATGGTTATCATCAAAGGATCTCAAGGCAGCAAGGGTTCAGAAGTGCATCAAGAAAACCTCCATCTCCCAGGTACCAAAGTTCATTTTATGGTTATTGTTATGCTTGCTCAAACTTTGGTCATATGGCAAAAGACTGTAGAGCATTTCATAAAAATAGATGTTGTGTTCTTCGACAACCTCCAAGAAACAATTTTAGAAGAAATCATGAATTCTTATTCATGAATAAAATTGAATGTTTTAAGTGTCATAACATTGGGCATATGGCACGAGATTGTAACATGACATGGGCTCTTACACAAGCTAGACCCATGCAAAAGAAGAAAGTTACACAAGTATGGAGAAGGAAGGAAAGGCAATCTGAAAACTCCTTGAACTCCCCAGTGGATCTAAATTTGTTTTGAGAAGAGTCTGCCAAAAGAAGACAAGCATACATTAAAGGGGAGCTTGTAATTCTTATTGCTACACTGTATTAACAGTCACTCCTTGATGAAGATTTTTTTTATAAGGGAAGGACATGAAGTTAAATCTGCTATAACAGCAGAAAAGAAATGGGGGCAGCGCTCAAATGTAAAGAGCAGCAGCGCAAGAAGAAAAGTATGCAAAGCATGGAGACCCTCACAGCAGTGGGAAGACAGAACATAAAACAACAGTTTGGAAATATTTTTTGGAGCACATGGATTAGAATGAACAGCAGTTTGAATTTTTTTTGTGGAGCACATGCATTGAAATGCATAGCAATTGAATTTTTTATCTAATGTGAGAGAATATACTCACAGCAGAGTGAGTGTAATACACAACAGATGAAATGTTTTGTATTGGGAATGAAAATGCAAAGCAGTGAGAAGAAAATGAGAAGAAGGCAAAACGCAGCAGAGCGTAAATGCCCAGTGGCTGAGAATGCAATGAAATTTTTCACACAGCAGTGAAAAATGTAATATTTTTTTTTGTATGCAATGCAACATGCACAGAAATGGCTAAAGAAAAACAGGGACAGCAGATTTTTAATGCACATGGGTGAATGATAATGTGTGGCAGCAGAAAAATGAAAGGAACTGCACAGCAGTGCATTGTGTAAAAAAAATGAATGAAGACTAAGATTGTGTGAAGCAAGGGTGTAAAAAGAAAAGGCAGCGGCCCGTGTTAATTTTTTTTGTTGTGTGGAGAATGCAGCGCAAAACAGCGTGAGGAGGATTTCCCTCTATGTGCAAGTAATGGAGAGTAAAGAGTTAGTGTATGGGCACACAGCAGTATGATGAAACAAAAGGCAGCCACAGTGCAAATTGCAGAGGCAACGCAGCAGCAAATAAAAACCCAGGGATGACAGAATCTATGGTTATGGGTATGGACAGCATTACATAAGAAAAGGAAGCAGCATGATGGTAAGAAGGAGAAGCACAGTAGTGCGAAGAAAATGAAACCAGAACTAAGAGAGAATGAAGAAATGTGTTTTTACACAGCAATGCAAATAAGAAAATGCAGCAGCAAGAAGTTATGGACAGCAGCACAGTGAATGTAAGAAATGTTTACACACAGCAGTGTAAATTTGTAAGTTGGGACAGTGTAATTGTTCCAGAAAAGACAGAGTATTTTGTCTTTGAAAGGTGCACAAGCAGTGCAAGTGTAGACACAGCAATGTGGGGTAGACACAGTAAAGAAGATGGCACAACAGTGCAGCAGAGAATATGCAGCAGCATAAAAGAACAATGTAATGGGTATGCACAACAGTGCAATGAATGTTGTGTTTTGGAACTGCACTTGAAGCAGTCATTTGGTGAAACCCTCTGTTAAAGAGGAAGGTGTTTTTCAGCACAGTCATTTGGTGAAACTCTTTGTTAAAGAGGAAGGTGCTTTTCAGTACAATGTCATGGTGAATCCCTCTGTCAAGAGGAAGATGCTTTTTAGCATACACATGGTAAATCCCTCTATCAAGAGGATGATGCTTTTCAGCATAGTCACAGGTGAAACTCTCTGTCATGAGGAAGGTGCTCTTAAGCACAGTTTCAGGTTAATCCCTCTATTAAGAGGAAGACAACTTTGTTTGTTTGCGAACTACATCAGAAGCAATTGGTGAATCCCTCTATGTGAGGAAGATATCTTTGTAACAGCAGTACTGAGGAATCCCTCTACGAGAGGAAGTGTTTGGGTATGACTGAATGCCCAGCAGTTGAAATTAAAGGGGAGTGTTGGAATGTTAATTCCAACTGCAGGCTGCAGGCAGACGTGGGCAGCCGACTCAGCAGGCTCGTACAGCACTTGAAACCGCTCAGCAAAACCGCTTAAACATCTCGGACCGCCTTCCAGCAGAAAGTTGTTTCCGTATTTTTGAACCCGATGGAATATGGGGCAGACGCGTGGCTCTCCCCATACGTAAGAAAACGTAATTTTCTCGGGTGCTAATGTTCAGCATAGTGAGGCCTCCCGATATCCACTCCAGCCGTCCGATCTGATTGCGTGTTGTCAGCCGTTGTTTTTCTGAAGGTGCATCCGGTCCGCGTCAAATCGATTTTTTGCGTGGAGTGAAAGACTTTCTCCCGTTGACCGCCGTAGAAGAGAATTTAATGGAGTTGGTGGTTGTTCGTAGTTTTTTTTTTGTGGAGGCCCTTTAATAAGGTGATGGGCATACGTCCTACACGTTTTTTTATATGTTTTTATATATGGCTATGTAAGCCCGTGCGTGGCAGTGGTTATGTAGTTTTTATGTGTAGTAGTGGTTGCGCGTGTGATAATTTTTTTTGGTGTGCATTGAGGCTGCGCACGGTATGCGCAAGAGAGAACAGGGAAAAGTTTTAGAGTGCCTACGTGCGGGAGGTTTATGAAGAACAGGGGAAAAGAGCACGATGTGCCTGCGCGCGGAAGTAGTATGTAAAACAATGTATTGAACGCACAGCAGTGCGAGAAGGGAAACAGAATAGAGGCATGAAATGTTTGTTTCCCATTGTAAAACACAGGAACAACAAGAAATTGTTTTTGAAATACCCACAGCAGTGGAAGACCAGAAATTAGCGAGACAGAGTTTCTCCAGTGAATCCCTCTCTGTGAAGAGGATGAGTTTGTAACAGTTTTTGTTTTTTTAAGCAATAGAAAATGTTTTTATGCTGCTGTAATGGACTGTTATGAGTATATTTGTTTTTAATAGCTTCCCTGTGCAAAGATCCTGGAAGAAATGAAACAGAGCATTGGCTCTGTGGTGTTTGTTTGTTTGGTTTTGGTATTTTCTCATTCAAAAATACCCAACATTTATGTGATTTCACTAACAAAATCAATCATTCAACTCATCCTGTTATAATTGAATTTCTTTTTATTTGTGCTCCATTTTCTGTTATGCAGTATCAGCACTAACTAGTAACAGGTTATGGAGACAAAATTTCCAGTAAATATTTATCCTGACAAGAAATTTGAAATATGTGAAATAGTATAAAATCTTAAAATACATTATTAAAGTGGAGAGAAACTTGGATTTCAAAGAATTTTAATTTTTTCCCCTTCGCTACGGTTGATCGTCTAATTGATTTATGTATTGCTTCAATTCTCTTTTTCGGCCTATGTGCCCAGACGTAAACATGTAGGAAACTATAATTTTTGTAAAAATTATGAATAAAAAATCGCAAAAACCGAAAAACGTGAGCAACAGTTTAACCCAAAAAAGGGTCACAATTCATTATGGATAATATGAATGCAGGATTGAAACTATTATACACTCTACAAGCAGTTTTACAATTTTATCTAGATATTACTCTCAATTAACTACAAAGAACAAACGTAGTCTCTAAGTTTTCCTCGTTGTAAGCAGAAATTTAGTGCCGCTGTTTTACAGTTTTATCTAGATATTACTCTCAATTAACTAGAAAGTACAAATGTAGTCTCCAAGCAGGTAGTCTCCATGGTTGTTGTAATTAGAAATTTAGGGAGTTGTCTTTTTTGGACTTCTTGGTGTTAGTGGAAAATTTTGAGGTGAAATTTTGATTTGTGTTATTTAAATTGGTTTTTTGAGTGTATATATGGATTCAGCACCCTAAAAAACCCTTGGGACACTTAGATTGTGAACGGGTTACCCATCAAACTTGTGATTCCAATAAATACCTGCCGGGTTTTAGAGAAATTAGACCCAAAAAACCCACCTGAAAAACTTCCAAAAAATCGCACTAAAGACAACTCTGAAATTCTGAAATTTAGTACTGCTGTTTAAAAAAAAAAAAAATTGATTGATTATGGACAACCCCTGACTTTAATGAGGTTTGCAAAGCAGTTTTGATATTATACAAGTGGTTTGCATTGAGAAAAGCAACAACATTTAGATAACCCATGCCTTATCAGATTTAAGTGTTCATAGTAAAATTTAGGAACTAGTTTTGCATTAGCAAATCCATTTAATGGAAATTGATCCTACAATGGATACACAAATGGAAATTGATCTTGCAATGGATACACATCGACTAGTGCATCAATGATTTGGTATGGATGTATTTGAATCTTGCGTTCCTAGTCTTTTGGATGGATCTTCTTAACTCAGCAATAGTGTTTGGATGGATCTTCTTAACTCATCAATGTGTTCTGAAACACTATTGTTGAGATAAATGATGGTAAGTTGTCTTCGCCGAAGAAGTTGAGGCATCAAAAAGATAGTTGCCTCATCCAACTAACAGAGTTGACCCAGCAATAGTTTCACTGGTTGATTTAGCAATTTCATATCCAATGCATAAAAATCCTAGTATTCCCCTGTCAAAACTCGCTTGGGCTAATTCTCCAACTATTACATACGTTCCTGGTATTCTATTTCAATTTGATATCAAAGATTCTAAAATCGTAGTTTTTCATTTCAAACCAACCGAATCTTGCATAGGCAACCAAACCGAATTGAGACCAGAATAATTAGCGACTGCCTTTCCCAACGAACAAGTCGTCTTGTAATTTTGTACATATGACATCGTTACTCCCACTGAAATATAAAATATATATTTATATATAAACAATAATTTTAAATAAATGATATTTTTTAAAGGAATATTTAAAAAAAAAAAATTAAAAATTACACATTTAAATAAATAACAAATTATATATTATTATGAATAAACAAGGCTGCATTGCTAACATTCTTTGCAGCTTAGTTTGATAAAATATTTTAATGTCATGATGTGTTGTATCTACTCCAAACAATAATAAAATTGTAAAATGAGTTATATGAATATTTGTTTAACTTTATTTATTTAATTTTCTTAATATAATTAAACATTTTTTTGGTAGATAAAATTATATATATATATATATATATATATATATATATAATTTTGACATTTAAGAGAATGATAACAAGTTAATAATTATTTATTTAATATTGAATGATGACAATTTTTTGTATAATGCTTATATTATAGTACACATGTCATGTCATTAGAGTATAGATGTACAAATTGTACACATGTTATTTTTACATATTTTTTCAATTTTTTTTAATTAAAAAATAAAACCCATAAAAATGGTCTATTTAATACTTTACACCAATGAGAAAATGGAATTTTTGAATTTAATTACAAACCATTTGTGTTTATGGTACATAGTAATTAATATATAATGCTATTTTTCAAATTATTATATTTATTGTACATAGTAATAGTGATATAGTACATAGTAATTAATAATATACACACAAGTCAATTCTTGCCATTACACAATAAGAGGGGAGACATTTCAACCAATCATATTTGAGATAAATAGAAATAAATTTTATTTAAAAATAATAAATTTAATTTCATAATGTTAAATTTTGGATAGAATTTAAATTTTTTTAGTCAAAACAAAACTAATAACAAGTCAATGAAATTATAAATACCTTATGGCATGTATAATAAGCTTGGATGAGTTTCTTGATTGGTCGAAGCCTCCCTTATGAGGTCGTTGGCCCCTTGTGATGAGACGTGGAGGTCAAGCTCCTTCAATTGAGTTGGTTACAATACTAAAAGAATTATAAATATATAACAAATTATACATTTTAATAGGTAACACATTTATTATTATTAAAAAAATTATAATTAGTTCTAACATTGATTATGATTAATCTTATTAAATATCGATTCTTATGTATTGCAATATTTGTGGTATATGTGTGTTTTTTGGATTTGGTTCAAATTTATTATTATTGAGTTAAGGGGCATTGAGTATGGTAGAGATGTTGTAACTTATTGTTTTGTTAAATATTTTAATTTAGCAAAATAAAATAAAAGAAAATTAATAATTATAATTATAAAATTAATAATTATATTTATAAAATAATAAAATTAATTATTATTATGATAATTAATAATTAAATCGGCTTAGTTTTAGGGGGAAAATCAATCGGTGATCAAAGTAATGTGATTTATGAGAAAAATAAAGAGATCCAAGGTTCAATTTTTTTCAATTGTGACATGGTTTACAGAGAGGAGGATAAGTGGTAGCTCTTAGAGGTTTATTGGTAGCTATGTGTGTCAGGTGGTGTGTCAGGTGGGCTGTTGGGCTCCTCTCGGATATAAAAACATATGAAATAATTAAATTGGCAGAAATCAATCTTAACTCTGTGTCAGGTGGCCTGCTCGACTCCTCTGGGATACAAAAACATAAAATAAAATAATTAAATTGACGTAAATCAATCTTAACTCTGAATCTACCAATTGCCAAGAGAAATAAAATCTCTTAAGGCGCAAACCTCTTTTAGAGTGAAAAGAGATTTCATCCCTCTTAATTATCCCAATAGGCATGTCTATTTCAAAATATGTCTTCCAAAATTTTAATTTTAATATCAATAATTATTAGGTGGATAGTGAAAATTTAACCTTCATGGAATATATTGGAATATTAGTATTATACATAAATCAAGGATTATGATTTATCTCCAAGTTAGTTTTCCTCCTTTAATTAATTTATCTCAAATTAATTAATTAAATAAAATGTCATATCAACATGTGTCATAATGGGTATGTAATATTGATAAACCATAGTAGTGGCCCACGATATTGTAACAAAAGCTAAGAATTATCATGGCAAAGTGGGGATGAATCTCGATGATTAAAAATATTGTTTAACTCATATAGTAATTACTTGTACAATTAATAATAATAATAATTTAAATTATAGTTATAATTATAATATTTTATGATTTTTTTAATATAGGCCATATGAAATTTACTTTAAGAGTTTTGATGTTTAATATTATTTTTGTGAATCGAGCATTTCTAATTCATATGAAGAGTACAATGTGAGAAACTTGGTACTAGTCTACTTCCGACCTTATTCCTACCAGACTTGTTGTCTAGAAGATAATGACAAAAACACATTGGAAATAATTGCAGTACACATAGAGACCATATGCAAATTAACCAGAAAAAGCCAAAAAATCCCCAAAACCAAAATGCATCCAATATTCATCATAAATCAACAATATTACCCGATGCCTAGAACGTTTGGTCCATTTCTTGGAGGTGGAGAGGGGTGAAGTCCATCATGAATGTGTGCTTCCATATGTGTCAATCTTCCCTCCAATCCATCCACCTTCGCCTAGATCTTTCTATGTCCTTGGCGCAAGGATACTAGTCTATCCATCATGTGTCGTTGGTTATGCTAAAGGTTGTTCATAAAAGAAATGATATCATTTTGATTATCATGTCAGTTGTGTGTGAGTTTCTCCAAGATGGTGGCGACTTGTTGAATTTGGTTTTCTAGTGAATCAAATGGAGGTGGATCAATTCCACCAGGGGAAGAAGGTGGCTATTGGTCTAACTCCTCCCCAAAGTCTTGAATCTTTTCCTAATGGTCTAATCCCTGGGCACGAGGCCCTATGCCTTCATGAGCATGACCTTGTTGGCATTGCATGGGTCTTGGAAAGTCCACTAACGGCCATCGATCCCATGCTCTACGCTAAGAGAAACCAACACCCACCCTTCTAGGACAAGGAGACAAAGAAGCGTTATAGAACTATGCACTACAATGGATCTAACACACTATCACTTCTGACACTAACCAAACCCAAAACCATAAATGGTTACCAATCCCAACATAGAGAGGAGGAACCCCATAAAAAATTCCATAAAGTCCCCAATTGACCGTGAGTAATGAAAATAAGATAGAGACCAGGAGGGGCTTACCCCTAACAAACATAAACTTGTCCATGACTACCCTAGGTGAAATAACCATTCCACCTTACAAATGAATAGTCCAAATAGAAGAAAAAATATGAGAAAACCTTAAGGCTGTGGGGGAGAATTTAACTAGCGATATTGGAAATGAAATGGCTGCACATAGAGTCACCATAATCGTCAGCTCCAACTATTAAGTTCTTCTCCCCAATTCCCTTCTGTCACTACGTGTCTATGTAGACCGCCACAAATTCATATCTTAAGTGATTCTATGTGGAGCTGGTACCACAATAGGATATGAGCCTCAAAGGTTTGAGATGGTGTCTATTCGAACTATTGTAGTTTGGGGAACCAGGGATGACAAGGATAACGAGCCACACTGCACTCCAATAGAGATGTTGCCTACAAGTTTCCCTCTACCCATTACCATGCAAATCCAATGACTTTCCAAGAGATCCCACATATCACATATACCACAACACCGTTTGAGAACCATCTGTTCTCGCGCGCCACCTCAGGCATGTTGAACGCACTTCATGTCATCTCATGGCACGTGCACTAGGGTTAAATACCCTCCATGTCCTTCACTTAACACCAAGATCACCCCATCACCCCGATCGGAGAGATGTTTATTAGATATTAATGTATATGGACATTTTAATTTATATGACTACACTAGTTATTGATTCCTATCAACATTTACAAGCCATACAATGTTGGAAGTAATGCTTCCATGTCATGTGTAGTTGTCGTTAGGATTTATGAGGAGTCACTCTAGAAGTTGTTGTTTCCAATGTATGAGTTTTAGCCATGACCTAGATGTGTCGAAGTCAGCGATTTATGTCTTATATATTTGTACCTGTGGTGATCAATAAAATTATCTAAGTGTGTTTTTTGTTGTGTGTTTAATCACTTTCTCTACTCTCTCTCAATTTTTCTAACATGGTATTAGAGTTTTTTCTGGTCTGACTCCTTCATAGGAGGGTCAAAAAGATGTGAGGGATATTGAGTATTATTGTTCTGTACATATATTACTATGGGTGTGATGATTATTTTCTATTGTGATATTTTTTAAGATCTGTGTGTGAGAGAGTTGGTTTTTTATCAATACATAGCTTTTCAGTGTGTACATTTGTTCCTCGTGGCTTACAAAAAATCCTGCCAATGGCAAGTTCTGCAACAATAGTCGAATCGTTAAGACGAATTACAATAATAGTCACTCTATGATTTGTGTGGTCAAGGTTTCAAACTAGGCAGAACTGTAGAATTTTCCTGTAGATCCACAAGCTCATGTAATCTACTAAAAAAAGAGACAATAATATACTTCTACTTTCAACCAACGGAAGCCAATAGATCGATGAAAACAATATGAACAAGAAGAATACAAATCAATGGCACATAACAGAATAAGTTTTTCTAGGGAAAGCCACTGCTCAAAAACCTGCCTATCTGTATTGCATTAATCATAAATATGAGTGGAGATACAAATCTCTTTCCCACTACAAAAATTTCACACAAGTATGATCAACTCTTTGCCTCACAAGCCTGCCCTTAGCCAAAACTTAGCCAATTTACACTGTCTACCAAGCCCCTATTTCCTTTTGCAATTCCTAGGCTAAATAGACCATATTAATGGGAATCTAGTGCTTCCAAAACTACACAATCCAATCTAGGTCCTCATTCGGATTGCATGCATGATCTATACAACTCAGTAAATCATACAATTGATAGTACATTGTCCCTACACTCTAGTCTTAACTGGGTCTTTCTCAGAATTGACATGCATGAGTTTCTGATGAGAGAATATTCAGTTATCAAGTGTAGCACATGTGGATGCACCAATGCATTAACTCACTACACAACCTCTACTAGTTCCTCCGACATTTAGAAATAGTTTAACTGACTATAACTCAGTAAAATGAGTTATCTAATTACAACTCAATCTAAACTCATATTAGACCCCTAAAATTTAGGGAAAGCATTTACATGACTTCCAAAATACTTCCAACTCGAAATTCCTAAGTTAATTAATCCATTTAAACTTAATTAACTATTTACAAGTTACTATGAGAATAGAATTCAATTTAAATTCAAGGACAAATTTAAACTGGAATTTCTTGTTTTCATTTCTCAACACTCCCCCACAACAAGAAAGGGATTATCTTCTACCCCAATCCTGTCTCTGTGAAACTCAAATTTACATCTTGACAATTCCTTTGTCAAAATGTCAGCATCTTTCTCCTCCATGGGAATGTACTCTAACAACATGATCTGCCTCAATACACAATCCCATAGATGATGATATCGAATATCAATGTGCTTGGACCTATCATGAAAAACTAGATTTTCAGAGAATTTGATACAACTCTAATCATCATAGTAAATCATTGTCGGATCCATTTGTTGACCAAACATACCAACTAGGATCTTCCTCATCCAAATGGCCTCACATTTTGCCTAACTTGTAGCCATGTACTCTATCTCTCTCGAAGTAAGTGCAACTGATCTATGTTTCTTGTTGTACCAAGAAACTGTTGTTGATCCAATACTCAAAATCCATCCTGATGTGCTTTTCCGGTTGGATGGACTCCCTGCCCAATCTGCATCCATGAAGCCTTGAAGCTTCACTACCTTTGTTCGTTTGTACCATAATCTGTACTGAGTAGTGCCCTTGAGGCATCTCAATACATGCTTTTCCACCTTCCAATACGGCTTGGTAGATCTAACCATTTATTGACTCAGTTGGTTAACTACATAGCATAAATTCAGTTGTCTGTTCACCAAGTACATGAGTGAACCCACAAGCTACCTATAAACAATATCTTCCACTATCTCTCTTGAAGTATCATCCTCGTTCCTTTAGTTACCATCTAGAGGAGTCTCCATAGGCTTGCATCTCTCCATGCGGAACCTCCTAAGTATCTCGTTGGCATACTTTCCTTGAGACACAAACAACTCCCAATCACCCTTCCATAATTCCATGCCCATAAAGTAATGCATGAGCCCCAAGTCATTCATCTCAAACTCTCTTGCAAGGTACTCCTTGCAAAATTTGATCAACTAATCATCGCTTGTGAGTATGAGATCATCAACATAAAGTAGAGTAATCAACAATTTACCTTCCACCACTATGTGGTACCAGTTTGTATTTGCTTCTCTCTTCATGAAGTCTAACCTAATGAAGTAGCTATCTATCCTGGTGTACCAAGAACGAGGTGCTTTCGTCAACCCATTGTGAAGTAGGAAATTGTTCCCTCTGTGGACAGAGGCAACCCCTCTAGCCCTAGAGTGGGTCTAGTCACAATAAAACAAAACAACAATCAATTTCCTTAAATAATCATCGTTGGAGGCCTACCTCAAAACCGGTGTTTGGTGAAGCTTCTGTTGTGCTGCTCTAGCTTCTATTTCTTTCTCCATAACGAGTAATTGACTTGAAACACCACAAGAAGAAAATAGAGCACATAACTGAGAACAACAATGATCTATTTACTTATAAAGTCAAGGAATTACAAGCTGTCAAGTAAATTGTACACAAGATATAGGAAATCGTTATTGATTGTATTAAAATAAATCAAGAGCAAAGCTTACAACCAATCCTTGACATCGCAAGCCTTCTCAGAGGGTCCAGCCAGTATGTTCCTTCAAGCATTCACTCTCAAGAATGGGTCTCCCAAATAGGACAATAGTTCTATCTCACTATCAAGCCCTAATTCAAAGCTAAGGCACTCCACAACCTCTTATCAAACTATTAGCAATCCCACACTTGTCACACTCACACCAAAGCTATCTACTTAGCTTCAAAGCAAACTCAAAAGAACCAGCAAGCACTAATCCCAGAACTAAAGAACTAGCAGATCATAGCAATGGTGAGTGATGTTATATGAGAAGCAGCCTCCATGAAACGAGGGAAAGGGAGCTTATCCTCAAGGGAGGTTGCACAAGAGACGGAACCACCATCCCATAGGAGGAAAAGAGACCAAAACTGACCCAACAACCAGCTCTAGAAACACCCAGAAGGCTGACTATTTGAACAAATTCGCCAAGTCTGGATCATCGCAGGTCATGAACTAAGGCTCAGAGATGACATCGCGAGGAGGCAATGCATTTAGACCAATCGTCGCAATAAATAACTGGGAGCCTCGCGCCCAGCCGTAAAATTTGACCGTCGTGGGAAGAACGTGTACACCTGCGATGGTGTCGCGACGAGACTATGCATGACAAGGGATCGTCGCACATTTTAGTGGCTTATTAGTGATGATGCAGAAACTTAGGGAAAAAGTGTCAATCTTCAACATCAGAGAGCACTGTTTAATCTTTTTGCATAAGTGGGAAGATATGGACATGTGTACTTGATACATGACACAGTAGAGGGATTGAGATGAGGACAGTGACAAATTACTGTGTAACACATGGCCCCTAAATCATGAAGCCCGGGAGAGAGAGAGAGGTGAAATGCTTTAAGAAACCATGACCGAACTGGAACACCACCTTGAAGGGCCTGCAGGCACAAGTATGATTGATATCTCTGATAGTGAAATACATGTAGTCTAGGCATGGGCGCAGCCATCCAAAAGACATATGAAGTTTGGTCTGTGGTATGGACACAGCCACCCAGTCAGTAAGACCATATATAAAGATAGAGTATGGTCGCAACCATCCATAAAGACTCAGGTATGGTCGCAGCCATCCAATAAAAGAGTCATGCATGTAATCACGAACCAATCCACGCAACCCGAACATATGTAATCTTAGTCCAGGGTCTTGAAACCCAACCGATCATAGTACAATTTCAAGCATGTGAATAGATGTGCTGAAGTCAAGCATGATAGAAAATCTCTTGATTACCGATCAATGATGAAAACCGTTAACAAGCGGGAGAGAAACCACCAATAATGCCAATGGCTCTCAAGGTACCGCCAGTACAATCCACCAAGTGTGAAAAAATGAGCTAAAGTTGAACACTCGTGGAATCAGCCAATCGAAGACCAATGATGAAAATTTTTCATCAGGTGTGAAGAACTTGCCATTGAGGCATGCAAGCTCCAAGGTATTGAAAGGGATCTCTAGACCAACCTCCCGGATAATGAGATGATGTCGACAGGAGGCGATCTGTCGCAGGAGGGCCATAATGTCTCCCCCATCAATGACACAAGATAAGGAACAAGTGGTAGATGGTGAAACAGAGAATCAAACGAGGAGTTAAGGGTGCAAACTACAGAAGGATTATACTCTTGAACATATCGGCGACATGATTCTGGAATGCGGAAACATTTTGGTAACAAGCAATCAAAGGTCTGACGGAGACAACATGGATCAGATGGAATGAGGCAAAATGGTAACCCAAAATCCTAGAAGGCCAATGACAATGTGAGGATATCCCAACCCGACGAGAAGAAAAAGTGTCAATGTTCAAGAGTGACTAGCTGCCGTAGGTAACCAATGATTACTTCCAAATTTTCCCCCACCATTGCTGGCGAGTACCCCAATTATTTTTGAAAAACAAGCTTGAACGAGATAGAATATGCTTGTAATATAAGTTCAACCTTCGGACGAATCCAACCTAGTAATAGTTTAACGATCCCTGGGGAGGAGAAGCTCGAGTCTTGTCATGGTGACGAGTCCAATGTCGTTGGCGTTTAACGAGTCCGACATAGGTAAAACTTAGAGTCTTTTTCATGTTTAGAGAATTTGAAAAAGACACGGAAAAGAAAACTCCAGGGGGGGCCTTTTTCGTAAATTTGTGTCCCTCGAGCCCGAAAAAGTACAAAACAATACTCGAGAGAACCGCTTGACCATTTCGATCAAGGAGTACTTTTCATAATTAGTGTTCCCGATCTGAAAAAGTAAAAAGGCGAACAGAGACACAACGTTTCATAACCAAAAACGAGCCTAAAATGATAAGAGCCTGGCCATCTTTTCGCATTTATAGAGTTGGAAAAGAGCTGAAAGTAGACCTCCATTTTTATTCTCTTTAATGAGTCAAAAGGGGAAAAATACTCGGCAATCTTTTCATCTTTTACGAGTCAAAAAATAGCTTAAAGCGGACTCATCCTGGAGGAATGAGTGGTATAAAGGGTAGCAACTGGTTCTGGCAATGGTAGAACTGCTCAAAACATGTAAAGGTCAAGAGGCTGGCCAATAAAACCACTCATCGCTGTGGTTCCTCAAGAAAGGAAAAACAACCAAGTGAAAGCATATGATCGGCCAAAGAGATGGTGGCGATGGAATGAAACAACCAAGGCTCATCTAGCAAAATTTAGCAAACAAAAACGACAATCACGAGATGTAAATTGGGTATGGGTTCATTTTTACACAAGCTTGAACCATGGAGAACTTTGTTTGGATTCGGTTTCATGTTTACACAAGCCTGAAATGAAAAAATATGTTTGTTATAAGTTTGCATGCCCCCAGCATAATGACGCAAATCGAGGTACATGCCCCCCAAGCTTTATTGCATCCAACGGAGTGGATGGAATGAAGGTTCACTTTCGAGATCTTGGAAAGACTTGACGTGGATTTTATGAGATCTTAATCAAAGACGCGATTTGGAAAAGGGAGTTGTTTCATTTTTTAAATGAGGTTGACACAATAAAGAACTATCCTCATAACCCTTGTTTCATTTTTTTAACGAGGTTGACACAAGATCAAGAAATTTCCTCAAGACTCCTTGTTTCATTTTTTAACGAGCTTGACACAAGACAAGGAACTATGCTCCATGACTCCTCGATTCATTTTTTAACGAGCTTGACACAATCGCAGGAACTATGCTCATCACCCCTATTTTCATTTTTTAACGAGTTTGATACAGGAACAAGAACTCTCCTTGGAGCACCTATTCATGGGCCATACGAAAACATGACGCCCAAAAGATCTTCACTAGATGGAAGAACCACGCTCCTAGAGGAACACATGTCATTAGGCACCAATGACAGATTGGGTTCCAATGCCCCCAGTACATGATTTACAAGACCATCTGCATGATCATCAACAGATGCAAAGGAGGAAAGGGTAGCCACATAATTGACCTGTGGCAAGGAAGGTACTGCTTGCGAGTAATAACCGATAGGGGATGACGGTGGCACAGGAGGCACCGGGTGACTAAAGAACAACAGTTGATCTATGGTCACCATTCTTCCATCATGCAAAAAATAGACCACATGGAAAAGCGAAGAAACAAGAGCCCCCATGGCATAAATATAGTCATGGCCAAGGAGAAGAATGAAATATAAAGCACCTTGGACAACCATCGCGTCTATATAGACGGTTTTCCCTCCCAAAGTCACAGGTAACTTTGGAAGGATCCCCAAAGGTTGACTAGTTCCTCCATCAAATGCCAACAGATTTTGAGTAACAGGCACAAGCTGTAGGGATCCCAAAGCTTGCCAAGTAGTGGAAGGCATGAGGGTAATAGATGCGCCTTCGTCCAAAAGAGTTTCAGGTACAGCCTTATCATAGGCGTGTACGGTAATCTGGAAAGGCACGTAAGATGGAAGATGAAATGCATTCAAATGACTCCAGTCGAAGGAAACAATTGAACTACTTGGCGGGGGCATCGTATGATTGCCCCCCTGCTCTACAGGAACCGAAGAAGGACTCTCTTGATCAGCGGGGATAGGAGGATCGTTCTCAGACTCAAGAGAATCCGACGAGATGAGAAGAACATGAGCAGCGTGATCATGATGCTCTTTGGAAACAGAGTGAATGACTGGTGGCGAACCCAAGTTGATACTCTTTCCGACCAATGGTTGGTTAGGAACAGGCTTAGCACAACCAGGTTCTGGAAGATGAGGATAGACAAGAGAAGAATCCAGATCAATCTCTTTGTCAACAGAGAGAGGGTTTGAAGAGAGCCTCTGATAACCAACTGGAAGTCGGGGTGAAGAAGCTGTAAGACTTTCCAAAACGGTGGAAGCTTTATCCATGAGCAAACAAAGGTGAAGGGGATGGTTGCCTTCACACAGTCTACAGGGGAATTGAATCTTCCCTTTCTTCTTACTGCTACCAGTTGATAGGGTAGCATCATCATGAGTTTCAGAGGATGACGAGGGACGAGCCAAATCATGAGACCAAACTTCTAAGATCCTGGGAATGCCAGGACAATCACGAAGGAGATGGTCACCCTTGCACAACTTACAAGGAAACTTAACCTTCCTCAAAGGAGCAGAAGGTGTCACAACTTGTGACATACTCGAGACATTAGTTGCATGGGTCGTCTGACGCTTATCCAACTTCTTTTTCTTCTTTGTCTTCCTCTTCTTCTTCTTAGCCTCCTAGTTACTGGATGTAGAACTATCACCAGGCGAAGGAGGACAGGAGGAGGAAGAAACAAGGGAAGAAGGTGTAGGCTCAACCTTGGAATCATCATTTCGTGATTCAAATGAAGGAGATGGTGGAATAGGATTCATGACACTTAGGACCACCGAGGTTGAAAACAGCCAAACGGGCAAACCGATGGTTAACCCAAACAAGGAAAATGCTGCCATATACGGAGCACTGACATTTCCAAAAGGAGGAAATGTACCAAGAGTTCCATCTGGGGGAAGATCTTGGCCGGTATACTTGGGGACTATTGCCATCTGGAATGAGCCTGAAAAACACCCAAACTGTAACGAAGAGCTCTAATTGTTACCAGGAATATTTCATAGGCAGTAAATTTTATGACACAGGAACAAAACTTGACCTTTCCATTTTTCCAGAGTCGAGAAAAGGATGAAAAGGTGACTCTATCTCTTTGAAGGTTTAATGAGCCTGAAAGGACAAGTTCTCAGATGATCCTTTTCTTTTAAGGAGTTGAAAAGGAACGAAAGTGACTACTCTAGAGAACTAGACAAGAGGTTTACTAGACAAACCGTAAAACTGCATATACACCTTGGTGATCAAATGAAAGAGAAATGACCCAGGACTTTCCGTACGGCAGTCAATCTTCCCGAATGTTGTGTTCGGTGTCTTACGATTCGTGAGGCGGCAAACACTGCTTCCTATGGATGTAGGATGATAACCTAGTGGGGTCTCCCGATATATACTTGATGGTACGGGGAGCACAAGTCCGTACTAGCATCTATTGAGTCACAGAAGGAGGAATCACCCAAACTTAAGCAAAAACAATAGTGACTAGGTTTAACGACACCGAAGCACGTCTCTAGCCTAGACTTCTAGATAATGTGCGTTAAGTTCCAATGCGTTGTTAAGTTCATTCAGTTAATTTTATAGTTTATCTTGAATTAGGTTTCAGTTTTCAGGCCCTACCGTATGTATATCAAAAACCCTAGGATGCAACTAGAATGAGTAAAGCATCATTCATTTCGATGAACACCTACTTAAAGAAAGGTAGAAAGTTCATTCCCCAAACCAAGACAAGCAAATGCAAGCGCTAAGAAACACAATGCATCAATACACTAGTCTCACAATGTATCGTACTACTAATGAAAGATTTAAAGTTCGCTATCCAATTTCTCAATTTTGAAAATTTGTAGTGCAAATGTACTTTCACTTTCGTATATTAAATGAATGCAATATTTTGATTTTTTGGAATTTAAAGGACAAACAAGCAAGTGTAAATTGATCAATCCAAACAATTGTAATCTATGATTGGTAGTGATGAAATCGAATCAATCATAAGAAATCGTCTCAATAATCGACACTAAAAATCGACCAGCAAAACAAGCGGCAAAAACTTTAAGCAAGTTAATAAGACGGTTGCCAATGAACCTTGGATAGACAAGTAACCCAGAAAAATGGTTCAAAAAACTTGAAAGAGCTAGGTCACAGGGCTAAAGAGACAATATTCACTCAAATGAAGCGAACAAGCAATAAGCCTTAACCAAAGCAACTAAAACAAGCCAATGGGAGAGAGAAAACAATAGGGGATAAGCATGACTGATGGTTTCAGGAGGCAAAGTTGTAAAAAAAAACTTGCACAGGAATCATCACGGGTCTATAACCAATAACTTGTGATGATAAGCCAATTATCGCAAGGTAAAGGCAGCAACAGAGCCACGTCGTCGCAGGAGTACACCTATCTTCTGTGACAGGCCGATTTCAGGAATAGTCGCGACTGTACGACAGGGGATCAATGACGCACAGGTTTACAAACGAGGACAAGGCGACGTTGTCACAGCTATCAAACTTTTTCTAGTGACGAGTTTAAAAACAAGGAAAAACAAGTGAAAACTCCCAAAAAAACACCAGGCTATCCTTTCGAACAGTAGGGGGAATTCCCAGATAAACCCAGGCAATCAGAAACTAAAGCTGCAAACCCCCAAAATCCAAGAGACACTAAAACAAAAGACAAATCAAAAGTAAACAAGAAGAAAACATACAAAGGACTTCTCCCCAGTGGAGTCGCCAACTTGTGAAGTAGGAAAGTGTTCCCTATGCGGACAAAGGCAACCCCTCTAGCCTTAGAGTGGGTCTAGTCACAGCAAAACAAAACAACAATCAATTTCCTTAAATAATCATCGTTGGGGGCCTACCTCAAAACCGTTTTTAGGTGAAGCTTCCATTGCACTACTCGAGCTTCTGTTTCTTTCTCCTTAATGAGTAATTGACCTGAAACACCACAAGAAAACAACAGAGCACATAATCGAGAACAACAGTGATCTATTTACTTATAAAGTCAAGGAATTACAAGCTATCAAGTCAATTGTACACAAGATATAGGAAATCGTTATTGTTTGTATTAAAATAAATCAAGAGCAAAGCTTACAACCAAGCTTTAACGTTGTAAGCCTTCTCATAGGGTCCATCCGATATGTTCCTTCAATCATTCACTCTCAAGAATGGGTCTGCCAAATAGGACAATAGCTCTCTCTCATTATCAAGCCCTCATGAAAAGCTAAGACACTCCACAACCTCTTATCAAACTATTAGCAATCCCACACTTGTCACACTCACACCAAAGCTATCTACTTAGCTTCAAACCAAACTCAAAAGAACCAGCAAGCACTAATTCCAGAACTAAAGAACTAGCAGATCATAGCAATGGTGAGTGATTTTATAGGAGAAGGAGTCTCCATGAAATGAGGGAGAGGGAGCTTATCCTCAAGGGAGGTTGCACAAGAGGCGGAACCACCATCCTAGAGGAGGAAAGGCGACCCAAACTGACCCAACAACTAGCTCTAGAAACACCTAGAAGGCCGACTGTTTGAACAAATTCACCAAGTCTGGATCATCGCAGGTCATGAACTAAGGCTCAGCGACGACATCACAAAGAGGCAATGCATTCAGACCAATATTTGCAATAAATAGCTGGGAGCCTCACACCGAGCTGTAAAATTCGACTGTCGCAGGAAACATGTGTACACCTGCGATGGTGTCGCGATGAGACTGTTCATGATAATGGATCGTCGCACATTTTAATGGCTTATTAGCAATGCAGAAACTTAGGGAAAAAGGGTCAGTCTTCAACATCAGAGAGCACTGTTTAATCTTTTTGCATAAGTGTGAAGATATGGACATATGTATTTGATACATGACACAGCAGAGGGACTGAGATGAGGACAGTGACAAATTACTGTGTAATAGATGCCCCCTAAAGCATGAAGCCCGAGAGAGTGGGAGGGGTGAAATGCTTTATGAAACCATGACCGAACTGGAATACCACCTTGAAGGACCTGTAGGTGCAAGTACAACTGATATCTCTGATAGTGAAATACATGTAGTCTAGGCATGGGCGCAACCATCCAAAAGACATATGAAGTTTGGTCTGTGGTGTGGACGCAGCCACCCAGTCAGTAAGACCATATATAAAGATAGAGGTATGGTCGCAACCATCCATAAAGACTTAGGTATGGTCGCAGCCATCCAATCAAAGAGTCATGCATGTAACCATGAACCAATCCACGCAACCCGAACATATGTAATCTTAGTCAAGGGTCTTGAAACCCAGTCGATCATAGTACAATTTCTAGCATGCGAACAGATGTGTTGAAGTCGAACATGATTGAAAATCGCTTGATTACCAGTGAATGATGAAAACTATTAACAAGCGTGACAGAAACCACCAATAGTGCCAATGGCTCTCAAGGTACCGCCAGTACAATCCACCAAGTGTGAAAAAATGAGCTAAAGTCGAACACTCGTGGAATCACCCAATCAAAGACCAATGATGAAAATCTATTGTCAGGTGCGAAGAACTTGCCATTGAGGCATGCAAGCTCCAAGGTACTAAAAGGGATCTCTAGACCAACATCTCGGATAATGAGCTAATGTTGACAGGAGGGCCATAATGTTCCCCCATCAAAGACATGAGACAAGGAACAAGTGGTAGATGGTGAAACAGAGAATCAGAGGAGGAGGTAAGGGTGCAAACTACAGAAGGATTATACTCTTGAACATATCGGTGACACGATTCCAGAATACGGCAGCATTTTGTTACCAAGGGATCGGAGGTCTGATGGAGACAACATGGATCAGATGGAATGAGGCAAAATGGAAACCCAAAATCCCGGAAGGCCAATGATGATGTGAGGATATCCTAACCCGACGAGAAGCAAAAGCATCGATGTTCAAGAGTAACTAGCTATCGTAGGTAACCAATGACGACTTCCAAATTTTCCCCCACCATTGCTAGCGAGTACCCCAATTATTTTTGAAAAAAAATCTTGAAAGGGATAGCATATGCTTGTAATATAAGTTCGACCTTCAGATGAATCCAACCTAGTAATAGTTTAACGAGCCCTAGGGAGGAGAAGCTCAAGTCTCGTCATGGTGACAAGTTCAATGTTGTCAGGGTTTAACGAGTCTGACATAGGTAAAACTCGGTGTCTTTTTCATGTTTAGAGAGTTTGAAAAAGACACGGAAAAGAAAACTCCAGGGGGGGCCTTTTTCTTAAATTTGTCTCCCTCGAGCCCGAAAAAGTAGAAAACAATAGTCGAGAGAACCGCTTGACCATTTCGATCAAGGAGTACTTTTCGTAATTAGTGTTCCCCATCTGAAAAAGTAAAAAAGAGAACAGAGACACGACATTTCATAACCAAAAATGAACCTGAAACGATAAAATCCCAGCCATCTTTTCGCGTTTATACAATCGGAAAAGAGTTAAAAGCAAACCTCCATTTTTATTCTCTTTAACGAGTCAAAAAGGAAAAATAATCAGCAATCTTTTTATCTTTTACGAGTCAAAAATGATGTTAAAGAGGACTCATCCTAGAGGAACGAGTGGTATAAAGGGTAGCAACTGGTTCCGGCAATGGTGGAACTATTCGAAACATGTAAAGGTCAAGAGGTTGCCTAATAAAACCACTCATCGCTACGGTTCCTCAGGAAGGGAAAAACAACCAAGTGAAAGCAAATGATCGGCCAAAGAGATGGCGGCGATGGAATGAAACAACCAAGGCTCATCAAGCAGAATTTAGCGGACAAAAACGACAATCACGAGATGTAAATCGGGTATGGGTTCATTTTTACACAAGCTTGAACCATGGAGAAATTTTCTTGGATTTGGTTTCATGTTTACACAAGCTTGAAATGAAAAACTATGCTTGTTATAAGTTCGCATGCCCCTAGTATAATGACATAAATCAAGGTACATGCCCCCCAAGCTTCATTGCATCCAACGGAGTGGATGGAATGAAGGTTCACTTTTGAGTTCTTGGAAAGACTCGATGTGGATTTTACGAGATCTTAATCAAAGACGCGATTTGGAAAAGGGAGTTGTTTCATTTTTTAAATGAGGTTGACACAATAAAAGAACTATCCTCATAACACTTGTTTCATTTTTTAACGAGGTTGACAAAAGATCAAGAAATATCCTTAAGACTCCTTGTTTCATTTTTTAACGAGCTTGACACAAGACAAGTAACTATGCTCCATGACTCCTCGATTCATCTTTTAACGAGCTTGACACAAGGATGAGAACTATGCTCATCACCCCTGTTTTCATTTTTTAACGAGGTTGATACAAGAACAATAACTCTCCTCGGAGCACCTGTCCATGGGCCATATGAAAACATGACGCCCAATAGATCTTCACTGGATGGAAGAACCACGCTCTTGGAGGAACACGTGTCATTAGGCACCAATGACAGATCAGGTTCCAATGCCCCCAGTACATGATGTACGAGACCATCTGCATGATCATCAACAAAAGTGGAGGCGGAACGGGTAGCCACATAATTGACCTATGGTAGGGAAGGTACTACTTGCGAGAAAGAACCAATAGGGGATGACAGCGGCATAGGAGGAACTGGGTGACTAAAGAACGACAGTTGATCTATGGTCACCATTCTTCCATCGTGCGAAAAACAGACCACACAGAAAAGCGAAGAAACAAGAGCCCCCATGGCATAAATATAGTCATGGCCAAGGAGAAGACTGAAATATAAAGCACCTTGGACAACCATCACATCTATATAGATGGTTTTGCCTCCCAAAGTCATAGGGAACTTTGGAAGGATCCCCAAAGGTTGACTAGTTCCTCCGTCAAATGTCAACAAATTCTGAGTAACAGGCACAAGCTATGGGGAGCCCAAAGCTTGCCAAGTAGTGGAAGGCATGAGGCTAACAGATGCGCCTTCATCAAAAAGAGTGCCAGGTACAACCTTATCATAGGCGTGTACGGTAATCTGGAAAGGTAGGTAGGAAGGAAGATGAAATGCATTCAAAGGGCATCGTATGATTGCCCCCCTACTCTATAGGAATCGAAGAAGGACTCTCTTGATCAACGAGGATAGGAGGGTCGTTCTCAGACTCAAGAGAATCCGACGAGACGAGAATAACACGAGCAGCATGATCATGATGCTCTTTGGAAACAGAGTGAACGACTAGTGGTGAACCCAAGTTGACACTCTTTCCGACCAATGGTTGGTCAGGAACAGGCTTAGCACAGCCAAGTTCGGGAAGAGGAGGACGGACAAGAGAAGAATCCAGATCAATCTCTTTGTCAACAGGGAGAGGGTTTGAAGAGAGCCTCTGATAACCAACTGGAAATTGGGGTGAAGAAGCTGTAAGACTTTCCAAAACGGCTAAATATTTATCCATGAGCAGAAAAAGGTGAAGGGGATGGTTGCCTTCACACAGTCTACAGGGGAATCGAATCTTCCCTTTCTTCTTACTACTGTCAGTTGATAGGGTAGCATCATCATGAGCTTTAGAGGACGATGAGTGAGGATCTGGATCGTGAGACCAAACTTCTAAGATCCTGGGAATGCTGGGACAATCACGAAGGAGATGGTCACCCTTACACAACTTACAAAGAAACTTAACCTTCTGCAAAGGTGCAGAAGGTGTCACAACTTGTGACGTACTCGGGACATTAGCTGTATGGGTCGTCTGGTGCTTATCCAACTTCTTCTTCTTCTTCGTCTTCCTCTTCTTCTTCCTAGCCTCTTGGTTACTAGATGTAGAACTGTCACCAGGCGAAGGAGGAGAGGAGGAGGAAGAAATAGGGGAAAAAGGTGTAGGCTCAACCTTGGAATCATCGTGTCGTGATTCAAACAAAGGAGATAGTGGAACAGGAGTCATGACGCTCAGGACCACCGAGGTTGAAAATAGCCAAACGGGCAAACCGATGGTTAACCCATGCAAGGACAATGTTGCCATATACGGAGCACCGACATTTCCAAAAGGAGGAATCGGACCAGGAGTTCCATCTTGGGGAAGATCTTGGCCAGTATACTCGAGGACTGTTGCCATCAAGAACGCGCTTGATAAACACCTGAACTGTAATGAAGAACTCTAACTGTTACCAAGAATATTTCGTGGGCAGTAAATTTTATGACACAGGAACAAAACTTGACCTTTTCATGTTTCAAGAGTCGAGAAAAGGATGAAAAGGTGACTCTATCTCTTTTGAGGTTTAATGAGCCTAAAAGGACAAGTGCTCAGATGATCCTTTTCTTTTAAGGAGTCGAAAAGGAACGAAAGTGACTACTCTGGAGAACTAGCCAAGAGGTTTACCAGACAAACCGCAAAACTACATATACACCTCGGTGATCAAATGAAAGAGAAATGACCCAAGACTTTCTGTACGGCGGTCAATCTTCCCGAATGTTGTGTTCGGTGCGTTACGGTTCGTAAGGTGGCAGACATGGCTTCCTATGGATGTAGGATGATAACCTAGTGGAGTCTCCCGATATATACTCGACGGTATGGGGAGCACAAGTCCGTACTAGCATCTATTGAGTCACAGAAGGAGGAATCACCCAACCTTAAGCGAAAACAATAGTGACTAGATTTAACAACGCCGGAGCACGTCTCTAGCCTAGACCTCTAGATAATGTGCATTAAGTTCCAATGTGTTGTTAAGTTCCTTCAGTTAATTTTATAGTTGATCTTGAATTAGGTTTCAGTTTTCAGGCCCTACTGTATGTATATCAAAAACCCTAAGATGCAACTAGAATGAGTAAAGCATCATTCATTTCGATGAACACCTACTTAAAGAAAGGTAGAAATTTCATTCCCCAAACGAAGACAAGCAAATGCAAGCGCTAAGAAACATAGTGCATCAATACACTAGTCTCACAATGCATCGATACTACTAATGAAAGATTTAAAGTTTGCTACCCGATTTCTCAATTTTGAAAATTCGTAATGCAAATGTACTTTCATTTTCGTATACTAAATGAATGCAATATTTTGATTTTTTGGAATTTAAAGGACAAACAAGCAAGTGTAAAATGATCAATCCAAACAATTGTAATCTATGCTTGGTAGTGAAGAAATCGAATCAATCATAAGAAATCATTTCAATAATCGACACTAAAAATTGACCAGCAAAACAAGTGGCAAAAACTTTAAGCAAGTCAATAAGACGGTTGCAGATGAACCTTAGATAGACAAGTAACCCAGACAAATGGTTCAAAAAACTTGAAAGAGCTAGGTCACAGGGCTAAAGAGACAAGATTCACTCAAATGAAGCGAACAAGCAATAAACCTTAACCAAAGCAACTAAAACAAGCCGATGGGAGAGAGAAAGCAGCAGGGGATAAGCAAGACTGATGGTTTTAGGAGGCAAAGTTGTAAAAAACAACTTGCACAGGAATCGTCACGGGTCTATAACCAGCAACTTGTGACAATAATCCAATCGTCACAAGGGTAAAGGCAGCAACAGAGCGACGTCATCGCAGGAGTACACCTATCTTCCGTGACGGGCCAATTTAAGGAATAGTCGTGACTATACAACAGGGGATCAGCGACGCACAGGTTTACAAAACAAGGACAGGGCGACGTTTTCGCAGTTGTCAAGCTTTTTCCAGCAACGAGTTTAAAAACAAGGAAAAACAAGTGAAAACTCCCAAACAAACACCAAGCCATCCTTCGAGACAGTAAGGGGAATTCCCAGATAAACCCAGGCAATCAAAAACTAAAGGTACAAACACCCAATATCCAACAGAAACTAAAACAAAAGACAAATCAAAAGTAAACAAGAAGAAAACATACAAAGGACTTCTCCCCTGTGGAGCCGCCAACTTGTGAAGTAGGAAAGTGTTCCCTCTGCAGACAAAGGCAACCCCTCTAGCCCTAGAGTGGGTCTAGTCATAGCAAAACAAAACAACAATCGATTTCCTTAAATAATCATCATTGGAGGCCTACCTCAAAACTGTTGTTCGGTGAAGCTTCCATTGCGCTACTCCAGCTTCTGTTTCTTTCTCCTTAATGAGTAATTGACCTGAAACACCACAAGTAAACAACAGAGCACATAACCGAGAACAACAATGATCTATTTACTTATAAAGTAAAGGAATTACGAGCTATCAAGTAAATTGTACACAAGATATAGGAAATCCTTATTGATTGTATTAAAATAAATCAAGAGAAAAGCTTAGAACCAAACCTTGACGTCGCAAGCCTTCTCAGAGGGTCCAGCCGGTATGTTCCTTCAAGCATTCACTCTTAAGAATGGGTCTCCCAAATAGGACAATAGCTCTCTCTCACTATCAAGCCCTCATGCAAAGCTAAGACACTCCACAACCTCTTATCAAAATATTAGCAATCCCACACTTGTCACACTCACACCAAAGCTATCTACTTAGCTTCAAAGCAAACTCAAAAGAACTAGCAAGCACTAATCCTAGAACTAAAGAACTAGCAGATCATAGCAATGGTGAGTGATTTTATAGGAGAGGGAGCTTATCCTCAAGGGAAGTTGCACAAGAGGCGGAACCACCATCGTAGAGGAGGAAAGGTGACCCAAACTAACCCAACAACCAGCTCTAGAAACACCCAAAAGGCCGACTGTTTGAACAAATTTGCCAAGTCTGGATCGTCGCAGGTCATGAACTAAGGCTTAGTGACGACATCGCAAGGAGGAAATGCATTCAGACCAATTGTCACAATAAATAGTTGGGAGCCTCACGCTGAGCCATAAAATCTGACCGTCGTGGGAAACATGTGTACACCTGTGATGGTGTCGCGACGAGACTATTCATGACAAGGTATCGTCGCACATTTTAATGGCTTATTAGTGATGATGCAGAAGCTTAGGGAAAAAGGGTCAGTCTTCAACATCAGAGAGCACTGTTTAATCTTTTTGCATAAGTGGGAAGATATGGACATGTGTATTTGATACATGACACATCAGAGGCACTGAGATGAGGACAGTGACAAATTACTGTGTAACACCCATACAACGCTCTCTTGAGCTGAAAAACATGAGACTCATGGTCGAAGGTTTCAAAACCTTTAGACTTCTTTATGTAAACCTCTTCCTCAATCATGCTATTAAGTAAGGTTGTCTTCACATCAATCTGATGTATCTTCCAACCCATGTGTGCTAATAGTGCCAATATAGATATGATTGAAAGGTACCTTGCAACAGGAGCAAAGGTCTCATCATAGTCAATCCCCTCTACCTATGAAAGTCCACAAGCAACAATTCTAGCCTTATGGTTCCCCACACTACCATCTGCAGCTTGCTTTACCTTGTAAAGCCAATGGGAGCTCACCACAAACTTATCCTATAGTCTCTGGACCACATCCCAAACACTGTTACGAACTATGGAGTCATACTCCTCCACCATGGCCATGGCATCAACCCAAATCGCCTGTTTCACTGCTTCCTCAAAGGGAGATGGCTTTATTACAACACATCCACTCATTAGATCCATGTATCTAGTGTACCTGTCAAGTGACGTCTTCTGTCTACACTATGATGTGGGTGCTCCCACATTCTCTCTAGCATCTAAAAACAATCTATTTGCCTCTCTGGTGTGCTTTCTCCCATCTCTGGAAGAATTTTCCTAAGTGGATGTCTCCACTCTCAGATCCTCTGCATGTGGCTTCTTTGCATCAATCTGAGGCTCCTCAACCTTAAAAGTTAAAATATCCTCAAATGCATCTAGCTGAAGCTCCCTCTCAAGGGAACATCGCATGGCCTTCTCCTCATCAAATCTAAGATCTCTACAAACCACTTTCATCCTACTAGTCGGAAAATACACCTAATAGTTGTGGGATGTATCAGTGTACGCCACAAATATCCCCAACTCTGTTGTTGGATCCAACTTCTTTTGTGCATCTTTTTTCACATGGAAATATACCGATGACCTAAATATCCTAAAGTAACCAATATCTAGCCTCTTATAGGAATAAGCCTCCTCTAGTGTCTTCATCATAGGAATTTGATGTGGGCTACGGTTCTGTAAATAAATCGTTGTGTTGCATGTATCATCCCACAAGTGTAGTGGGAGACCCTAATAATGCAACATCGCCTTCACTGCACCTACTATGCTTTTGTTCTTCCTCTCATCCACCCCATTCTGTTGAGGGCTATTAGGTGCCCTCAAATGCTATTTAATCCCTTCCATTGCACAAAACTTATTAAAATCGTTTGAGACATACTCACCACCGTTAACACTCTGTAGAGATTTAACCTTCTTTCCTGACTCTTTCTCCACCAAATTATTTAAAATCACAAAACTTTTTGAAGGTTTGATCCTTGTTTTGCATGAAAAATATCCACCATTTTCAAGAAAAGTCATCAACAAATATAACATAATTCTTGTGATTTTCCATGGAAGCTATCGAGAATGGCCCACACACATTTGAATGGAATCGCTCTAGAATGTCCTCTACTTGACTATCTCTGTCATGAAATGAAGACTTGGTGTATTTACCCATAGTACACTCCTTGCATGTATGAACTTGCTCTAGTGTACCTTTGGGTAAACTGGTGGAGATATGTTGCATGATCTTCAAAACCCCATGATGTAAGTGACCCAATCGCCTGTGCACTCGCCAACTTCTGAGCTTTGCACCATCACTACTTTCATGCTCAAAGAAGTACAATCCTCTACCTCTAGCTTATAGATATTCTTCACCCAAATCCCTATCTTCTTTACTTGACCTATGGCTATGTGTTGAAGGAACACCTTTCCTTTTGAGAAGACCATATCCTAGCCTCTATCCTCAAGCATGGAAAAAAATATCAAGTTATTTTTCAGCCCGAGCACATACATAACATTCTTCAAGGTGAGTGGAGCCCCATGCTCCCTCTAAAAAGTAACTGTACCTAATCCAATAGCACTATACATCCCATCATCACCCATCTCAATATGAATTTGGAGATTTCTCTCCTCTAGGTCACTGAATAACTCTTTGTTGCTAGTCATGTGGAATGAAGCTCCACTGTCTAAGTACCATACACTTCCCATCATTGATGACACCATGCATGCAGTGAGGGAAAATTCCAATTCAAATTGAGAGGCCAAAGCATCACCCACCACTCCTCCTGAGGACTTCTTCTAGGACTTCTTGAGTGGAAAATTTTTAGTAAAGTGTCCCAGCTCATGACAATGAAAGCGTTTCACTTTTGTCACGTCTTTCTTCTTGCCTCCATAAAAAGAATACGATTTGGAATGGCAATATTTCCCTTTCCATTTCTTCACCTTAATCGTTAAGGCAAAATTCTTTTCATCATCAGTGTTTGATGAAGATCCATCACTAGTGTTCCTCCCGATCCCCTCCTGCATCAAATCCGACCACAGTGTTTCCCAACTTTGCAGCTTCTCCCAACCATTGATAGAGTCCTAATAACTATGCCAACTCTTTGGGAGTCCCAGAAGAGCAAGACTCACCATATCATCCTCAGCAACTATGATTCCAACACTTCCAAGTTCATCACGACATTGAGTGAACTTGGTCAATTATTTTGGAATAGTCTCGCCTTTCTCCATTTTGATTTTTTGCAGTTTATATTTTAGTGCCAATTTCCTTTGGTCACCATTCTTTTGATACAATTCTGTCAATTCTTTCCACATAGCATACATAGTTTCCTTGCCATGGAGACTTGAGACAATGTGGTCTTGAAGTCCCTATAGGATTATCCACCTCGCCTTCGCCACATACTTCTTCCATTCAGCTAGATTCTGTGTATCCAATGTTGTTGGCTTAGGAATGTCTTGATCAACGAATTCCTTCAAGCCATTATCCAATAGCGCAACCTCCATTTTTTCCTTCCAAGTTATATAATTCAAGTCACCTTTCAAGGCATACTCAAGTCGTAAACCGTAGAATTCCATCTACTGATCCTGAAGTATGTAATGCAAATTCGAATTTCACCTATAACCCAAAACTCAAAACATCGAAATATCCTCTAGTATATTGTCTTCAGCTCTGATACCATTTAGAATTTCCTTATAGATTCACAAGCTCATGTAATCTACTAGAACAAGAGACAGGAATCTACTTCTACTTTAAACCAATGGAATTCAATAGATTGATGAAAACAATATGAACAAGAAGAAGACAAATCAATGGCACAAAACACAATAATTTTTTCTGAGGAAAGCCAATGCTCAAAACCCCACCTATCTGTATTGCATTAATCATAAATATGAGTGAAGATACAAAGCTTGTTCCCACTAGAACAATTCCACACAAGTATGTTCAACTCTCTCCCTCACAAGCCTGCTCTTAGCCAACACTTATCCAATTTCCACTACCTTGCAATCCCCTATTTCCTTATGCAACTCCTAGGCTGAATAGCCTATATTAATGGGAATCCAATTCTTCCAAAACTGCAATCTAGGTTCTCTTCGTGATTGCATGCGTGATCTGTTCAACTCACTAAATAATACAACTGATACTACACTATCCTTGCACTCTAGTCTCAACTGGGTCTTTGTCAGAACTGACATGCATGAGATTTCAATGAGAGAATCTTCAATTATTTGGAGTAGCACCTATGGATGCACCAATGCACTAACTCACTATTAAACCTCTACTAGTTTAACTGACTAAAACTCAGTAAAATGAGTTATCTAATTATAACTCAATATAAACACATACTAGACCCCTAAAATTTAGGGAGAACACTTACATGACTTCCAAAAGACTTCCAACTCAAAATTCCTAAGTTAATTAAGCGAATTAAACTTAATTAACTATTTACAAGTTGTGATGAGACTATAATTCGATTTTAATTCTCAGTTTAAATTGAAGGAAAAATTTAAACTAAAATTTCTTGTTGCCATTTCTCGACATGAATGTTGGTAGTTGTTAATTGTTTGGTGGAGTAAGGTGCTTCCTCTTCTCCACTCTATTTTTTTTGTACGTTGGTTTTATAGATATATAGATTGATATCCATGTTTGTTGAAATATCATGAATTCTGTCAAAGTCGGTGACTGTGGAGTGGTTTTGGGCTCTAGGTTATCCATCATATATATTGTAGGTAAAGGGGCAGTTCGACCATGGTATTGATAGACACCAAGAAGCTTACACGCAGACGAAAACATGTCTGTCATGCAAGTGACAATGTTATTGCTGAAGGAAATCGCTATGAAAATTCAATATTCAATTCTACAATCATTGCCAGGCAGACAAAATTCTCTACGCAACTGCAAAAAAATCGAGATATGTTTGGTGATCGCCCCTGAGAAAGAGTTTTTATAGTCTTCCTTATCATTATTCAAAAGGATGAGGAGGCGTCAATGTGGGAGTTCAATCCAAATTGGTAGGAGGATAGACTATTGGAGCCATGCTAAGCGTTCGACCTGCAAATGTTCACCACACACTATGGCTCTTCAAATACCTAAATACTATGTGTTGTGAGCCACTTCCTATTGCAAACTCAATTAATTTAGAAGTTTATTTTTATGAAGCTCACGTGGAGAAAGTCTTCATTTTTTTAAAAGTCAAGCCTTTGTTCGAATGGTTTGATTCATTCACTTAATTGGACGAGAATTCTTTGTTTCACTATTCACATGAGCACATACAAAGTGTTTGATATGACTATTTTATAAGCCACATGATCGATCTTTAATGATTCTAGTAGATGAGTGTGTTGAGAAGATAGTGTGTGAAATTTGTTGATGTTTGTGGTGGTTTTATTGTTGGTTTATCAATTGAAGATTGTGTGGTGTGGGTTGTAAAATGATTTTTTTGTGTGTTTAAAAAAAAAAAAAAAAAAAAAAATCAAAAGATGCAGAACTACAAAGAAGAAGCCACTATTAAATAAAGTAATGTGACCTCCCGTGCTCCAGGAGCATTATTCGTAGGTATTTCTTAATAATTTCAAGCTGGTGTGACCCATTGTGCACCGAGAGCATCAGTACAGGTTATTTATACAAGTCAAGTTGTCAAATTTTCTTTTGGAGACATTCTATATCCATAATGTTATCCTAGATAACTGATGAAGGTTGTGGAGGGGCATGGCTTCACAGATGGTGGCAGTTCCATAGGATGATTTCGTATCGAGACTGACCAGTTGTGCTTTGGGAGGTTGAGAAGTGCCAATTCTAGAAAGCACGTCATCTATGGAAGTGGTTATGTCTTAAATGGATCAAGTGGGAAGCTAGAAAGTCTGGTGAAGAAAGCAACGAAAACCGTGAGATTTCAAGGTGGATATGAATGCTAGTGATGACCATATCAGACAAACATGCCAAAAATGTATTTATTATTGTAATATGTGTTTTTTATGTTATCCATGTAAGAATTAAGGGAGGGTGTTGGAAGTAATGCTTCCATGTCATGTGTAGTTATCATTAGGATTTAAAATGAGTCACTCTAGAAGTTGTTGTTTCCAATGTATGAGTTCTAGTCATGATCTAGATGTGTCGAAGTCAGTGATTTATGTTCTATATATTTATACCTATATGTATTTGTTTTTGTGTATTTAATTGCTCGCTCTACTCTCTCTCAATTTCTCTAACATACAAATCATTTAGTTTACATAATTACTAATATATATATATATATATATATATATATATATATATATATATATATATATAGATATCTGTGTGTGTGTGTGTGTGTGTGTGTGTGTGTGTGTGTATATGTATATAGATATAGCTTACTAGACATTTAACTTATATAATTACACTAATTTAGTTTTTGCACAGACATGCGCTCCCAGTATGGGGGTAGATCTCAAGTAAAAACGTAAACATAGATGTGAATGTAGTGTTTAACATTTATTTAAAATCAATATAATAATTCTTATGTATAAACACAATATAAATTCAAAATATAAAGAGGTTTACCAACACTAAAAGAAGAGGTATGGTAAATATTGTAAATAATAAACTAGAGGTATGGTAAATAAATAAAACCTCTTTTTATCTATACTCCATAAACCTCTTTATATTTAAGAAAAATAAAAAAAGAGGTTTTTATTTAGGTGAAACCTATGAGCCAAATACCATGGGACAAATAGTTATTAATACGATGGGCCAAATATCATATTTATAAAAGAGGTATGCTAAATAAATAAATATAAAAGAGGTATAAAGAGGTAAGGTAAATAAATAAATAAAAATATTTCATATAGGATTAGAAATTAACATCTAATTATATACCAAGCCTATGGGCCAAATACCATGGGAAAAATTATTATTAAGACCATGCAAAAAAATATTATTAACCCTAATATTAATATTAAAAGGTTAATATTATAAAATTTAATAACTTTAGATTAATACAATATTAAATTTGTTATATTATAATATATATTAATATATCATGAAATATATTAACTCTAGATATATATGGGAGGGAGGAACAAATACATAGAGTGATAAGGGAGAGATGGAGAGAGAGAGCATATGTTTAGGGGTGAGATAAAGAGACAAAGAAGGAGAGATAGAGAGAAGGATAGAGGGAGGGATAGTTGGAGAGAGAGAGAAAGATATTGGCGAGGAGAAAGGATTGGAGGGAAAAGAGAGAGAGAGAGAGAGATGGGAAAAGAGAGAGGATTGGAGAGAGAGAGAGAGATAGGTAGGAGAGAAAGGGAAAGACATGAAATACGAGAGAGAGAACTTGAGAGAGAGGAGGAGAGAGGGATGCATAGAGGGATTGAGCTGGAGGGGGACAAATGGAGGGAAGAAGAAATACATAGAGAGTGAGAAGTGTAGAAAGAGGAAGTGGCAAGAGAGAGATGGAGAGACAGTGTGCATGTTTTGGGGTGAGATAAGGAGATGAAGAAGGAGAGATGGAGAGAATGGGGGAGATAAGGAGAGAGGAGAGAGGGATAGATATAGTAATAGATTTGGAGGATGAAGAGAGAGAGATAGATATGTGGTAGAGAAAGGGAGAGAGAGGAAGGAAGAGAGATAGGATTTTATAGTGTGGAGAGAGGTAGGGAAAGAGAGATGGAGTTGGAGGGGGAGAGAGGGAGGTAATAAGAAAGAAATAGAGAGATAAAGGTGGAAAGAGAGAGAGAGGCAGTGATAATGAATATGGAGAGAGAGGGAGAGAGGAAAACAAGACAAAAGAGAGATAGAAGTGGGAGAGAGGAAGAGAAGGGGAAGAGAAAGAAAGAGAGGAAGAGGAGGAGGGAGGGATAGACAGATATATTTGATAAAGATAGTGTATGTTTTGGGGGTTATATAGAGAGACAAAGGGAGATAGAGATATAGATGGAAAGTGAAGAAAGGGAAGAAAGGGAAGAAGAGAGAGATGGAGAGAGGGAGGGAGAGACAAAGAGATTGACATATATGGAGTGAGAGAGCATGTTTGTTTGGGGGGTTGAGCTAGAGAGAAAAATAAGGAGAGATGGAGGGAGATATAGATATATATGGAAGGGAAGAGAGAGGGAAGACAATTTCTTGCACTAGACACATTGATTTCATTGTAGATGGTGATTTCTAATCATATCTGATTGCTTGCACTAGATGCGTTGATTTTAGTGTAGATGTTGATTTCTAATGATATTTGATTGATTGCACTAGATGCATTGATTTCAATGTAGATGATTTCTAATCCTATTTGATTTTTTGCACTAAATGCAATGATTTCAGTGTAGATAGTGATTTCTAATCCCATTTGATTGCTTGCACTAGATGCATTGATTTCAATGTAGATGATTTCTAATCATATTCGATTGTTTGCACTAAATGCATTGATTTCAATGTAGTTGGTGATTTATAATCCTATATGTTGCTTGCACTAGACGCATTGATTTCAGTGTAGATGTTGGTTTATAATCCTATTTGCTTACTTGCACTAGATTCATTGGTTTGAACGTAAATGTCGATTTCTAACCCTATTTGATGGCTTGCATTAGATGCATTGATTTCAGTGTGAATGTTGTTTTCTAATCTTATTTGATTGCTTGTATTATATACATTGATTTTAGTGTAGATGTTGATTTCTGATTTGATGTAATTGGGTGTATGATGGTACATTTATTTTAAAGTGATTATTTTAACTTTGTGCATTGATTTCAGTGTAAGAACAAAAAAAATTGACAATGTGCATTTATTTTTGTGTTATAGTAATTAAACATATAATATTGGAGAGAAAAAGAGACAAGGTATGATGTTTACCAGAATAGCTCAAGCTAAATATTTAAATGGTTTACGATTTAACTTGTCTTTTTCATATAATCGATATGAAAAGATGACAAAAGTAACAAGAGTGACAATTAGAATAATATAAGAAAATAGTTTGAGATTAATCACAATGAAGACTATTTGTAATTGACTATATTCTTATTATTCAAAATTTCTATCATTCAACACTATTACATTGTCACTTTACATTCAAAAAATTTATTTTGTCATTTTTCATCATTATAGTTATTAACAATATTTATCATCTCAACAAATTGAAGTAACTAAGAAAATTTAAATTTAAAATGACCAGATTAATCTGAGACATATTTAACATATTTAAAATGATTCTATTAATATTAGATGAATTTAGATATTATTGATAAAATTAGTCATATCTTCATTAGATTTTCTTTGGCTGCATTGTAAGTTTTAACCCCATACAGAAATTACCTGCATACGAATTCTAAAACACAGAAAATAAACAATGTGAGATCATAACACATAAAACACATATACACAGATATTTTCCCCTGGATCCCAAAACTGGGACTACCAGCTTGATTTTTCATTATGTTCCTTTCAATGTTACAATACATATTTATACATGCTGAAGCATTCAATAACATGGACCGAAAACCATCGCGTCCAATACCATGGACCGAAAACCATCGCTTCCAAAAAACATGTGCAAAAATCATGCTCAGAACCATAGGTGGGTCCGCCCAACCTAACATAGGGTCCAAAACCAAAATTTTTTGGGGCACTGCCCCGGACCCCATAAAGTGGGGTCACGGATGCCCTCCAAACCCCTTGTTAACTACGTGGAATGAATATAACACAACCCAACATTCTCCCACTTGTTGTTTCCTTTCCACAAGGGGCCACAAGAGAGCTTAGTCATTTTCCCAGCCCTGAATTGCCCATTGTCTCTCTACACCAAGAGAACTTCTCAGAGCTCACAAATTTTGTCAATGCATCTGTAGTATTCTTCAAAGTGTCCACCTTTACCAGCAACACCTTTTTGTCTTCTATCATATCCCTCACAAAGTGATACTGAACATCAATGTGCTTTGTCTTTGAATGATATGCAGGGTTCTTTGCCAAGAAAATTGCACTTTGGCTGTCACATTCTATCCTTATAGCTTCCTGTACTAACCCCATACTTGAACACAATCTTTGCAACCAAACTGCATCCTTGCTTGCATGAGTGGCTGCCATGTATTCTGCCTCTATAGTTGATAGTGCCACTACAGATTGTTTCTTACTCATCCAACTGATTGCACCTCCAAATAGGTTAAACACATACCCACTTGCAGATCTTCTCTAATCCAAATCCCCAGCCCAGTCTGCATCAACAAAGCCACAAATATCCAACACTATGTCCAATCCTGGTCTTCCTTGGTAGCACAGACCATAATCACTAGTGCCATGCAAATATCTGAAAACCTGCTTCACTGATGTCCAATGCTCCTTTCCTAGTTTTGACATAAACCTGCTCAATACTCCCACTACATGTGCAATGTCTGGTCTAGTATATACCATTGCATACATCAGGAAACCAATTTCACTTGAATATGGAACATGGGACATGTCCTCTTCCTCTTCTTGTGTCTTGGGAAATTATTCAGCAGATAACCTCACACCTACAGGAATAGGAACCTTCACCAGTTTACTATCCTGCATATTAAACCTCTGCAGTATTGTCTCGACATACTTCCTCTCGTTTAACCAGAGCTTCCTCTTTTCCTAATCTCTTTTAATTTCCATGCCCAAAATATAGTTTGCAGCACCAAGATCTTTCATGTCGAATTTGGAGGATAATTGGGTCTTCAAATCCTAGATAATTTCTTTGTCATTTCCAACCAGCAACATATCATCCACATACAAGACTAGATAAATAACACGATCACCAATTAATTTAAAATACACATAGTGATCTGCTTTTCTTCTAGTGAAGCCAAGTCCCCATATAAATGTATCAAATTTCTTATACCACATCCTTGGTGACTGTTTTAACCCATACAGAGACTTCTTTAATTTGCATACCAGTTCTTTCTTACCCTTCGCTGCAAAGCCTTCAGGTTGCTTCATGTAGATTTCCTCTTCCAGATCCCCGTGAAGAAATGTTGTCTTCACATCCATCTGTTCTACCTCAAAATCAAAAGCAACAACAACAGATAAAATTAATCTAATAGAAGTTACCTTGGCAACAGGAGAAAAAATATCACCAAAATCAATTCCTGGCACCTACGACTAACCTTATGCTACCAACCGAGCTTTGTATTTCTCCACTTTTCCTTCTACATTTGTCTTCTTTTTGAACACCCATTTGCTGCCAATGGGTTTCCTTCCCACCAGCAACTCCACCAAATCCCAAGCCTCATTTTTGTGCAAAGATGTCATTTCATCAACCATGGCCTCTTTCCAGAGTTTTCCATCCTCTGAATCTACGGCTTCCTTCACAATTCTGGGATCATCGTCAATAATAGATAAAGCAAAATTTGAACAGAAAGAAGATGGACTGTACCTTTCAAGCTGCCTTCTTTCTCGAACTGATCTTCTCACAGTCGGAGTTTGTGGCTCTTCGTCTTCTAATTCCTCCTCTACTGTAGAGTCAGATTCTTCCTCCTTTAGCTCAAATTCTATCTTCTCAGGTTCCTCTCGTTGGACTTCATGTTTAATAACATCTTTCACCTCTCTGAACACCACATCTCGACTGTACACAACCTTCCGTGCGACTGGGTTCCAAAGCTCATAACCCTTTAAACCATCCTTATACCAAATAAAGATGCACTTTTTAGATTTACTATCCAACTTGGTTCATTTCTCCTTTGGAACATGTACATATGCATCACATCCAAATACTCTCAGATGTGAAAGAGAGGGTTTCTTACCAATCCATATCTCTTGTGGAGTCTTATCCTCCAACACTGATGAAGGTGACCTGTTGACCAGGTAACATGCAGTATCCACCGCCTCTGCCCAAAATTCCTGTCCTAACCCAGCACCACTGAGCATGCTTCTAGCCCTTTCCATCAATGTCTTATTCATTCTTTCTGCAACTCCATTTTACTGAGGTGTATGTGGAGTAGTCGTCTGCCGTGCTATACCACACTTCTCATAGAATTCTTCAAATTCCTTACTGCAAAACTCTCCACCATTATCTGTCCTCAGCACCTTTATCTTCTTCTCTGTTTGGTTTTCCACTAGAGCCTTAAATTCTTTAAACCTATCAAAGACTTCAGATTTCTTCTTAAGGAAATATATCCATGTATTCCTTGAAAACTCATCTATAAATGACACATAGTACACAGACTTACCCAGTGATAGAACCTTCACAGGTCCAAACACATCACTATGCACAAGTTCTAATATTTGTTTCGCCCTCTTACTACCAGAGGGGAAACTCACCCGATTCTGCTTCCCATATACACAATTTTCACAGAAATCAAAATCCAGAGAGCTATTACTCATACCTTCTACCATACATTTACCATTAAGTATCCGAAGGCCCTTTTCTCCAATATGTCCAAGCCTTTGATGCCACAGCATGGTCTTCTCTCCAGAGACCACTAGATTTTCTGCTCCACTTTCAAGAACCACAGAACTATTGCACCCATCAATAACAATGCTACCTTATAGCTTGTACAGAGTTCCAATCCAAACTCCCCGCATCAATACCAGTGCTCCCTGAACCATCTTGCAAGTATCCTTCTCGAACACTGTTTTTACTCCTGCATCATCCAACTTGCTAACAGAAATCAGATTTCTGGCTAATGCAGGAATATGTAGAACACCTGGAAGCATTCTAACCCTTCCACCTTGCAACTTCAACTTTACTTTTCCACGACCAATGATTCCAGCCTTCCTATCATCCCCTAAGAAGACATCACCACCATCATATTTCTCATACTTGCAGAACCACTCTCTATGGGGAGTGAAGTGAAAGGATGAACCTAAGTCAATCAACCATGCCTCATGATCTACATGTGTACTTGAAGAAGCCAAGTACACATCCCCACCTTCATCTGAGGTGGTTTTCGCCTCTGCAGAAGGAGCCTCATCAAATCCCTTTCCTTTGTTAGGAGCTTTAGATTTATAGTCCCTTTTGTAGTGCCCTTCCTTTCCACATTTCTAGCACACCACCTTTATAGGTTTTCCTAGAGATTTAGATCTCCCTTTAGATTTAGATCTCCCACTCGATGACTTATTTTTGTTTCTATTCTGGGTCCGCCCTCGTACAGACAAGGCATCACCATTTTGGATCTCCATATTTTTCCGTCTCATCTCCTCCGTCAGCAAGGATGAGACTATTTCATCAAAATGCAAGGAAGTTGCATTGCTACCTATGGCAATAACCAGACTATCCCACGAATCTGGTAGAGAACACAACAAACTGATGCACTTATCTTCATATGAAATTTTAATATCAACAGATGCTAACTGACTTACCATAGTGTTAAATTCATTCAGATGCTCTGTCACTGAGTCTCCATCTTTCATCCTCAGGTTATACAGCTTTTTTTCCGCAGGAACAGTTTATTCACCAGAGACTTAGATTGGTACAAAGTCCCTAACTTGTCCCACAAATCCTTCGCCATAGCTTCCCCTGATACATTCAGCAATACTGAATCTGAGACACACAATCGTATTGTGCTCTTTGCCTTACGATCCAACTTCTTCCGTTCTTCATCAGACACTCCCATTGGTTTAGTACCCGGATCTACCGTGATCCACTGATCTTTATCCACCAACAGATCCTCCATCTTGAGTTTCCACAACTCAAAACTCTAACCATTAAATTTCTCGATCTCTATCTTTCCACTGCTCTCCATCTTCTTTCACCACCAAAATCGATTTCGCAGATCTCCCACTGAACAGGGTCGACCACAGGCCCGAGAGAAACCCCTCAGCAACAAAGGCGTCCCCTTGAAGCCAAAACAGCTCTAATACCAAATGTAGGTTTTAACCCCGTACAGAAATTACTTGCATACGAATTCTAAAACACAGAAAATAAACAATGCGAGATCATAACACATATACACAGAGATTTTCCCCTAGATCCCAAAACCGGGACTACCAGCTTGATTTTTCATTATGTTCCTTTCAATGTTACAATACATATTTATACATGCCGAAGCATCCAATACCATGGACCGAAAACCATCGCGTCCAAAAGTGGGGTTACGGTTGCCCTTCAAACCCCCTGTTAACTATGTGGAAAGAATATAACACAACCCAACATGCATAAGACTGAAACCAACCTAAATTCATCTTGACTCCAGATCTATCAAGTTCTGAGAGGGATCAAATCTCTTGAGGTGCAAACCTTTCCTCAATTTTTACACTCAAAAAAGAGATTTTTACCTCAAGAGATTTGATCTCTCTCAGTGCCTGATAGATCCAAAGTTAAGATGGACCTAGGTTGGCTATATTAATAATATGGGAGAAGAAAGCATCTCTAACCTATTGAAGATTAAATATTGTGTATTATGTGCTCAATTATGTTAAATTGCAATTGGTTTTCTCTTCAGACTTCTAAAATAATCGTAATTCTTACATATCAGGGCTTACTCATGCCTCCTCTTACTTTTTCAGCTCTATAGCGACTCTAAAATTTTGACTTTCGAAATTGTTACTCTCGTATACTCTTACTTTCCAACTCTTACCAACTCTGAAATTGTTTAGAGTTTTGAAATAGTTGAAAGGTGAGAATTTTCATTTGGTCGCTCTTGTCGGCTCTAAAATTGTTACAATTGAAAGGTGAGAAGTTTATTTTCTCATTGTTATTGAACAAAAATGACCCTTGATTTTAAGGATAAGGAGACTAATTTTCAAGCCAAAAATTCATTAACGACCACTCTCAAATATTGTAAATGTCAAATATGTGCGAATGAATTTCTTATTTGATAAGTCAATGAAACAATGCCTGTAATCTATTCTCAAAGTGATTTCTGACCTTTTATGACTAAAATATAGTTGGGAGTTTTATATCATAGCTGAAATCAATAATTGATTCCATTTTGCATTGTCATCTTTAATTCATTAAGAAAAATCAGAACAACAAAATCAACTATTCATTTATTAACTTTACACCTAGACCCTCTAGTGACCCAACATCAAAGTCCATTATTAATTTCACAGCTGGACCTCAAGTGACCCAACATCATCGTCTTAGGTGGGTCTTCCATATTAAATGAATAATTGGTGGCTTTGCTTATAAGGAGATCCTTCAAGTTGGATAGACGTCTCTTTTTGTTAGTGTTTTTTGCTTCTTCTTATATTCACAATCTGCCCACCTGTTTTGTTTTGCGTTTGTTTTTTTAATCCATAATCTATTCTATTCTACTATAATTTCATCTGCTATGCTGCTCTTATCTCAGTTTCTATTGGTACAAGCAATGGATCTTGTAACGAGAACCACAGGTAACACTATTGGCAATATTATTTTGTTCCACTCATCCAACAAGTCATCTAATAGATAAACGATGTAATTCACTTAGATGGAGCTTATGGAAGAGAAATTAAATCATGTTAAGTTCCTCTTTCCTGATATCAATTCTCAGTTTCAAGAACAACAGAGGGAGGCACCGGATTCTCTGAAGAATTGTTTTCTAATGATGCAACGCAAAGTTGGAGAGGCCGAAGACTTGATCGATCATTCACAATGCTCATGGCTACAACAGTGTATTGGGTTGGTGGTGTGCAAGCCCAATGTCTTTAAGAAAATTTAAGAGGAACACAACTATTATTGAGCTCCATAATCAACTTAGAACTGACTTTTCCGTATTTTGTAGTGCTCAGCAAATTGCATCCTCTGCAAAACAACATGTAGACCTACTACTTCAGAATGAACCTGACACCAGATTGGTCGGATTGGAAATAAAATATGCTGAGGCACATCTATAGAGATGGATTTTGGAAACTCCACATGTTCGCATTATTGGTGTATACAGTATGGGTGGTGTGGGAAAAACATTGCTTAAAAATTTCTACAACACCTACAAGGCTAGTTATGTTTTTGATAATGTAATTTGGGTTACAGTTGCTCAATTTCCAATTATGCAGATGGAAAATGATATTGCTTCTACAATTCATTTAGATCTAGCCAACTATTTTTCTCACATATGAAGACCTAGAAATTCATTTTGGTTTTAGACGACATGTGGGGGCACTCTATTTGAAAGAATTGGGTGTGGAATTTGGGAAGAACAAAGGAAGCAAAGTTGTCTTAAAAACTCGAAACGGAGATTTGATTTGAGAAATTAATGCAAAATAGTTCATGGAAATACAACCCCTACGAAGCTGGGAGGCCTGGGAGATGTTATTGAGAGTATATTTTAAATATGGCCATGTTCTAGAGGATATAAAAAATACTACACACATGTGGCTAACGAGTGTAAAGGGTTGCCATCAACAATAAAGGTAATAGCCTCAACAATGATGGGAAACACAATTGTCGATGAGTCAAATATTTCTTTAAAACAAATGCGAAAAGTGGATTTAAATTTTCCAATTACTCATCCTCAAATTGATCGATAATTGTATCAATGGTGTAGATGGAGTTATGATAGTCTACCCGATGCTAATTTGAGAAGTTGCTTTTGTTACTATGGTGTGGCATGTTGAGTGAAGACACTGGCATGCTAGTGAAGATGATGGTGCAAGCATGGATCACAAAAGGCCTAGTTAATATGAAAGAATATGCGGAGTATGACTATCTATTAAATACCGGGTAAAGCTATGTAAAGTTACTTGAAAATCGTTGCTTATTCTAGGTGAAAGAGGATGTCATTAGAGTTGACGTCCACGAAATGGAAATTTATATTGGCAAGAATGAGGAGAATTGTGTATTAAGGGCAGTTTACTGTCTTCAACATTCCCTGACATTCCAAATTCAGATGATTGTGAATATGAGTTTTTCTAAATGATACTAAGTCTTTGCTGGAAAAAGAATTGAGATGTCCCAAACTAGTTTCATTAGAGCTGGGAGTGAATGAGGGATTGAAAGAAATTAAGCATTTTTACTCAACCTCTCCTCATTAAGTTTATTTTTGGTGTACATGCACCTATTTAGCTTTAATTAGCTTTCGTTTAACTCTAGTTATTGCATGTGATGTGCACTTGGCTTTAGTTAGTTAACTCGAGTGCTTACATGTGGTGTGCACTTGGCTTTAGTTAGTTAACTCTAGTGCTTGCATGTGGTGCATGTGCACATTAAAAGAACATAAAGTACACTTAGCTTCAATTAGCTTTAATTATCCATAGTTATTGCATGTACGACTAAGCTTAATTTAGTTGTTTATGTGTAATCAAATTCATTATCGATTCCAATTTTATTTCTCAAATCCTTGGAAGTTTGTGCAATTATTCTTCAGCTAGATTTGTATTTGTGCTCTAATAATTTTACATGGTATTAGAGCTACAGGGGCTTGGAGAAGGTGCATGAACAATATTTTGTAGATTTGAAGATCAAAGAATTGGAAATTGTTCAAAGATTTGATTTGCATATCAAAATATTGGAGAACTATCGCAATTATTGCTACAACTACAAGGTGAAAGAATGGAGTTCTCATCTTCATATATTCTTACTCTGTATAACTACTTCCAATGGAAGCTAGATATTTTTCTTCACCTAAGAGGAAAAGTCTTGTATCAGATAGCTATGAATACGGAAGCTGAACCAAATTTCACCATTGAAAAATCCAAATACTTCAACAAGATGGATGAGGATTTTGGTCTTCTATTGTTCTCCATATCTCCAACATTGTGTTTCCACGTGGAGACATGCAGCACTCTAAATGAGATCTGGGCAATATTGGAGAATTTATTTGGAAAGAAGGATCAAACACAGGCTCATATTCTTGAAAATGAGCTATGTTCCTTAGATCCAAACAACTTTGAGAACATTCAAGATTTCTTTATGAAATTCAAATCATTGCTTTTACAATTATATGGTTGTGGGATCAATAAATCCAAACAGGAAGGTCAATTGATCCTTTCTATTTTGTCTAAATTAGGCCCTAAATATGTTGTTTTTATTTCTACAGTTCATACAGTTAGACTTGCAGCTAGACATAAATGGAAAATGCCCAAACTTGATGAATTTATTGAGTTTCTCATTCATGAGAAGGATAAGTTCATCAAAATGGGTTTATTAAAGTCTCCAAATGCACATGCACTTGCCATGAACGAGAAAGGAAAGTCCAACTCAAAACCAAATGAGCAATCCAAAGGCAAAGGAAAGACAAGAAATCCAGATCCAAGAATGGGAGGAAATCCAAAACCTCGAGATGATTCTTCCAGCTCCAAGGGTAAGAAGGGAAAGAAAGTAAACTCCAAGTGTGCTTATTGTAATAGAGGTTATCATCTTGAATTCTCTTGCATGAAGAAGACTATTGATCTGATGGCAAAGACTCTTAAGCAAAATAATCTTGGTCATCACATTCCAGAAAGTGCCAAGATAGATTCAAAGGGGCTAAATAAAAAATCAATAACACAAAATATGCGAAACGAACAAATTTTAAAAAAATATCATCCTCTTCGTTTATGAGTCCTCTTCAAAAGGGTACTCTTGGTTTTTGAATTTGTTTAAATAGTAGAAAAAATCTTGCATGAACATAGTTATCTGAAAAATACAATTGAAATATTAATTTGCCAACTTCGAAAAATAATAAAATATATAATTTTACATAGGGAAAAAAAATTGTGATATGCATACCTAGTTATATTCATGTATATCATGCTCTTACATATATTTTTTTAAAATTACAAATTTTAGACCAAGTTATCCTACATTAACAATGTATACCTATTAAGATGTGCAAAAATTTGCAAGGAAAAACATTTCATTCAATGGAAAATTGACAAACTGTATGACACTAAATTTTTTCACAAAAAATATCATTAGGACAACAACATAATTCTCTACAAATTTTATTTTTAATCTGAATCAAAATTCATAATGCTTATATGAATTTTGAAGGCTTTAATTTGATAAAAGAGTAAAATTTTGAAATTTTAGTGCCACATTTGGCCCAAAAATGTAACACATCTTCATGAATTCACCCCTTCCACAGCTAGAACATGATCCATTTGGTTAACAATATAATGACTTTGAACAATTTGGGGTTGATTTGTATATGCAAAAGCCCCTCCTTGAACTGCTTCTTTAAAAGATGCAGTTGTTCCATTTGGCATCTTGTTACTAGGAGCACCTCCACATAGTCTAGAGTTCACTATTATTGTTGAATTTTTGGATAATTAGTTTCTTTGAGGAAGGAGAAGTCATGGAGAAACCTCCCTTCATATTGCAGACATTTCTATTAGGTTTTTTTATATTCTTTCCATGACTAGCCTCAGTAGTGAAGCTAGGGGGGCTGGCTAGGCCCCCCTTCATTGCGCGGGGCACAGTGGGGGGGTCACAGGGGGGCGGTAGCTCCCCCTCTACGGGGTCCGGGGCAGCGCCTCATGAAATTTTTTTTTCGACCCTATATTAGGTGGGCTATGGTTTTGTGCATGGATTTCACACATGGTTTTGCACGTGATGGTTTTTGTTCCACGGTATTTTGTAGATCTAGTCAAGGGAACTACGGTTATGGTCTAATCCAGGGTTAATGGATTGGGGTTTATGGATGCTTCGACATGTAATATATGTATTATAACATTGAAAGAATATATTGAAAAATTAATCTGGTAGTCCCGGTTTTGGGATCTAGAGGAAAATCTCTGTGTATATTCGTTTTATGTCTTATGCTCTCACCATTGTTTATTTTCTGTTTTTAGAATTCATATGCAGGGAATTTATGTACGGCGTTAAAACCTACATTTGGTATCAGAGCTATTTTGGCTTCAAGGGGGCACCTTTCCTGCTGAGGGGTTTTTCTTGGGCCTATGGTAGACCCTGTTCAGAGGGATATCTGCAGGATCGATTCTTGTAGTGAAAGAAAATGGCGAGTACTGGAAAGATAGAGATCGGGAAATTTAATGGTCAGAGTTTTGAGTTGTAGAAACTCAAGATGGAGGATCTATTGGTGGATAAATATCATTGGATCGCGATAGGTCCAAGTACTAAACCAATGGAAGTGTCTGATGAATAATGGAAGAAGTTGGATCGGAAGGAAAAAAGCACAATATGATTGTGTGTCTTAGATTCAGTATTGATGAATGTATCAGGGGAAGCTACGACGAAGGATTTGTGGGAAAAGTTAGGGAATTTGTACCAATCTAAGTCTCTAGTGAATAAACTGTTCCTACGAAAAAAATTGTATAACCTGAGGATGAAAGATGGAGACTCGGTGATAGATCATCTGAATGCATTTAATACTCTAGTAAGCTAGTTATTATCTGTTGATATTAAAATTTTAGATGAAAATAAGTGCATCAGTTTGTTGTGTTCTCTACCAGATTTGTGGGATAGTCTGGTTGTTACAACAAGTAGCAGTGCACCTGCCTTGCAGTTTGATGAAATAGTCTCATCCTTACTGATGAAGGAGATGAGATGGAAAGATATGGAGAGCCAGAATGGTGATGTCTTGTCTGTACAAGGAGGATCCCAAAACAGAAACAAAAATAATTCCTTGAGTGGGAGATCTAAATTTAGAGAGAGATCTAAATCTCCAAGAAAACCTATAAAGGCGTCCTGGAAATGTGAAAAGGAATGGCACTACAAAAGGGATTGTAAATCTAAAGCTCATGAGAAAGGAAAGGGATCTGGTGATGCTCCTTCTACAGAGGTGAAAACCACCTCACATGAAGGTGGGGATGTATACTTGGATTCTTATTAAAGTACACATGTATATCATGAGGCATGGTTGATTGACTCAGGTGCATCCTTTCACTTCACTCCCCATAGAGAGTGGTTCTGCAAGTATGAGAATTATGATGGTGGTGATGTAGACTTCCTAGGGGATGAAAGGAAGGCTAAAATAATTGGTCACGGAAAGTCAAGTTTAAGTTGCAAGGTGGAAGGATTATAACACTTACGAGTGCTCTGCATATTCCTAAATTAGCCAGAAATCTGATTTCTGTAAGCAAGCTTGATGGTGCAGGTGTAAAAACAATGTTCAAGAAAGATACCTGCAATATGATTCAAGGAGCATTGGTATTGATGTGGGTAGTTCAGATTGGAACTTTGTGCAAGCTGCAAGGTAGAATTGTTGTTGATGGGTGCAACAGTTCTGTGGTTCGTGAAAGTGGAGCAGAAAATATGGTGGTGTTTGGAGAAAAGACCATGCTATGGCATCAAAGGCTTGGACATATTGGAGAGAAGGGCCTTCGAATACTTCATGGTAAAGGTATGGTAGAAGGTATGTCTAATAGCTCTCTGGATTTTGATTTCTGTGAAAATTGTGTATATGGGAAGAAAAATTAGGTGAGTTTTCCCTCTGGTGGTAAGAGGGAAAAACATATATTAGAGTTTATGCACAGTGATGTATTTAGACCTGTGTCGGTTCCATCACTAGGTAAGTATGTGTACTATGTATCATTTATAGATGACCTCTCAAGGAATACATGGATATATTTCATCAAGAAGAAATCTAAAGTCTTTGATAGGTTTAAAGAATTTAAGGCTCCGGTGAAAAACAAAATAGAGAACAAGATAAAGGTGTTGAGGATAGATAACAGTGGAGAGTTTTACAAGAAGGAATTTGAAGAGTTATGTAAGTGTGGTATAGCACCGCAGAATACTACTCAATACTCACCTGAGAAAAATGGAGTTGCAGAAAGAATGAAAAAGACATTGATGGAAATAGCAACAAGCATGCTCAGTGGTGCCAAGTTAGGACAGGAATTATGGGCAGAGACGGTGGAGACTACATGTTACTTGGTCAACAGATCACCTTCATCAGCGTTGGAAGATAAGATTCTATATGAGGTATGGACTGGTAAGAAACCTTCTCTTTCACATCTGAGGGTATTTGGATTTGATGCATATGTACATGTTCCAGAGGAGAGAAGAACAAAGTTAGATAGTAAATCTGAAAAGTGCATCTTTATTGGGTATAAGGATGGTTTAAAAGGTTATAAGCTTTGAAACCCAGTAACAAGGAAGGTTATGTACAACTGAGATGTGGTATTTATAGAGGTGAAATATGGTATTAAACATGAAGTCCTACTAAAGGAACTTGAGAAGATAGATTTTGAGCTAAAGGAAGAAGAGTCAGACTCTATAACAGAAGAATAATCAGAAGATGAAGAGCCACAAACTCCAATTGTGAGAAGATCAGTTCAAGAAAGAAGGCAACTAGAAAGGTATAGTCCATTTGCTTTTTGTTCAAATTTTGCTTTATCTATTACTGATGATGATCCTAGAACTGTGAAGGAAGCAGTAGATTCAGAGGATGGAAAACTCTGGAAAGAGGCCATGGTTAATGAAATGACATCTTTACACAAAAATGAGGCTTGAGATCTGGTGGAGTTGTCGACTAGAAGGGAACTCATTAGAAGCAAATGGGTGTTCAAGAAGAAGATGAATGCAGAAGGAAAGGTGGATAAATACAAAGCTTGGTTGGTAGAAAAAGGTTATTCCCAGGTACCGGGAATTGATTTTGGTGATATTTTTCTTCTGTTGCCAAGGTAGCTTCTATTAGATTACTTTTATATGTTGTTTTTGCTTTTTATTTTGAGGTAGAATAGATGGATGTGAATACAACATTTCTTCACAAGGATCTGGATGAAGATATCTACATGAAGCAACCTGAAGGCTTTGCTGTGAAGGGTAAGAAAGAATTGGTATGCAAGTTAAAAAAGTCTCTGTATGGGTTAAAACAATCACCAAGGATGTGGTATCAGAAATTTGATACATTTATACGGGGACTTGGCTTCACCAGAAGAAAAAAAGATCATTGCATATATTTTAAATTAATTGGTGACCATGTTATTTATTTGGTCTTGTATGTGGATGATATGTTGTTGATTAGAAATGAAAATGAAATTATCGAGGGTTTGAAGACCCAATTGCCCTCCAAATTCAACATGAAAGATCTTGGTGCTACGAACTATATTTTGGGCATGGAAATTAAACGAGATCGGGCAAAGAGGAAGCTTTGGTTAAACTGGAGGAAGTATGTTAAGACAATACTGCAGAGGTTTAATATGCAAGATAGTAAACCAGTGAAGGTTCCTACTCCTGTAGGTGTAAAGTTATCTATTGAACAGTGTCCCAAGACACAAGAAGAGGAAGAGAACATGTCCTGTGCTCCATATGCAAGTGCAGTCAGTAGTTTTATGTATGCAATGATATACACTAGACTAGACATTGCACATGTAGTGGGAGTATTGAGCAAATTTATGTCAAAACCAAGGAAGTAGCATTGAACAACAGTGAAGCGGGTTTTCAGGTATTTGCGTGGCACTAGTGATTATGGTTTGTGCTACCAAGGAAGGCTGAGATTGGATAGAGATTTGGACATTTGTGGCTTTGTTGATGTAGACTGGGTTGGAGATCTGGATCAGAGAAGATCTACAAGTGGGTATGTGTTTAACCTATTTGGAGGTGCATTCAGTTGGATGAGTAAGAGACAATTTGTAGTGGCACTGTCAACTACAGAGGAAAAATACATGATAGCACTCATGCAAGCAAGGAAGAAGTTTGATTGCAGATAGTGTGTTCAAGTATGGGGTTAGTACAACGAGCTATAAGGATAGACTGTGACAACCAAAGTGTAATTTTCTTTGCAAACAACCCTGCTAATCATTCAAAGACAAATCACATTGATGTGCAGTATCACTTTGTGAGGGATATGTTAGAAGACAAAAAGTTGTTGTTGGTAAAGGTGGACACTTTGAAGAATACTACAGATGCATTGACAAAGTTTGTGAGTACTGAGATGTTCTTTTGGTGTAGAGAAATAATGGGCGTTGCAAGGATGGATCAATGACTAAGTTCTCCTGTGGAAAGAAAACAACAAGTGGGAGAACGTTGGGTTGTGTTATATTCTTTCCACGGCTAGCCCCAGTAGTGAGGGAATGGGGTTAGAGGGGGGGCGATAGCCCCCCTCTACAGGGTCTGGGACAACACCCCGGGAATTTTTTTTTTGGACCCTATATTAGGTGGGGAGACCTACCTATGGTTTTGTGCATGAATTTCGCACATGGTTTTGGGCGCAATGGTTTTCGGTCCATGGTATTTTGTAGATCTGGTCAAGGGAACTACAGTTATGTTCTAATCTATGGTTAATGGATTGGGGTTTATGGATGCTTTAGCATGTATATATTTATTGTAACATTGAAAGGAATATAATGAAAAATAAATCTGGTAGTCTCGATTTTGGGATCCAAGGGAAAATCTCTATGTATATTTTTTTTTTGTGTTATGCTCTTGCCATTGTTTATTTTCTATTTTTAGAATTCGTATGCAGGTAATTTGTGTATGGGCTTAAAACCTACACATTGGAATTTCGTTGGTATGCCCCATTTCTCTTCAGTCTTATTTTTTAAGGGAAAAAACCAAGTCTGCTGTTTTTTCCCATACAATAATATATTTACCCTCCATGTTCCTAATGAAAATTTGAAAGTTTTCTTCTTTTTCCTATCCAGTCTAAAGAGAGGAGGATGCATTTAAAAGGGGTTGAGAATAAGGGGTTTCCTACTCCAAAAAGCACAAAAACTGTGCAACCACATGGGAAGGAAAAACAAACTGCAAATAAAGGGGTTTCATAGAGGTTGATCAACCCCATTAATGTTGCTAACATAAAATCATCAAGATCCAAATACACAATACATTCCAACTGATACATATTTCATATAAAATAAATTCTAAGGAACAAGGTCTAGTGAATCCAATGAACATGACCTTTGATTGGCCAATCCCGAAAAAGGAAACTAGAAACTTCCCTCTGTGCTAGTGGTGAGAAACCTGGGTTCATATTTGAAGAAAAATGACACCCAAAACAAAAACTCCTCACAGTTGGTTGCCTCTAAACTAGAACCTCTTTTTTCTTCATCATGCTTCTGCCTTTTAGCTTCTTCAACAAACATAAGACCAAAGTCGCATGTGGAGGCACAAAGTTTAGTGGAAATAGGCCTTGGCATATAACATCCCATGCAAAATAGGTTTCCACTCCAAAGTGCATCCTTAAGACAATAAAACAAACCTTGAATTGCAACGATGATGTGGGTTGGGAGACTAATAAATAGTGGAACCCTAAACACCATCGTTGCTTCTCAAGACTCCTCACTTCATTTTGATGCTTATTATATTATATATATTTATTAATTCCTATCCACATTTACAAGTTACAAGTCTTGTAGGCCATTTAATTTAGATTGCTGCACTAATTTATATTCATTTTTTTGAACTTCAGAAATATCAATTCTTTAAAATATAAAAAGTCATGAATCATCTAAATTTAAAAATTTAAGAATATTCTTAATAGCATGCATCATCATACTTTCTTCTTTGAAGACAACATTCTTGAAGAAGTAAATGAATATAAGTACCTTGGGATTGATTTCAACAACAAACTCAATTGGGAGGACTGCAGAAAGAAGAGAATTTTAGGAGGGTGGAAAGCATTATATGCTCTTCAAAACAGATGTAGAGAGGCAGAGTTATGGGATTGGAAAACGATTAAAGTGATTTTTGGAATCCTAGTTTGTCCATGGTATTTGTTATGACAAAGTCTTTTTAAAGGCTTGAGGAAATTCACGATGAAATGTAAGAGCATTGTAATCCATTTCTATATACCATTCTAGTCTAGCACAACATACCCATTTGATGCAAAATATATAAGGTTTAATCTTTTCAACTAGTTTCGATTTTCTATAAAACAAATTTTCATTTTATGTAAGACAATTTTGTTTTCTCAAACATTCATTTATTTTTATTTGAATTGATATAATGAATTTTATTTAATATGTGCATGTTGTTCATAACTATGAGGCTACCAAGTTGTTAATGGGAAAGTTGTAGCAAAATGTGAGGGGAAGTATGAGGAGGAGCATTATAAATTGTACTTGTTAGTTAATTTGAATTTATTTATTTCAAAACTCGCATTTATTCATAAAATTTTGATGCTTGTGGAAGACTGAAAGTATGTTTTGAAATTATAGTAATTCAGTTCTAATTTGAATTTATTTATTTCTAAAGTCATGTGTATTCATAAAAATTTAATGGTTGTAAAAGAATGAAAATATGTTTAAAAATCATAGTAAATAATCTAATAAGATAATGATGATTATTCAATAATCAAAACTAAATCATAATATTATTTTATTATTATTATTTAATTAGTCAAAATAATTAGTCTTTCTAATCTCATACTTGAGATGGGACTATACAACCAATCTTGTCTCAATAAGTTACCCAAAAGAATATTCTACTCATAATTTGAATTTATTTATTTCTAAAGTCATGTTTATTCATAAAATTTTAATAGTTGCTTAAGACTGAAAGTATGCTTTAAAATCATAGTAAATAATCTAATAAAATAAATATAATTATTTAATAATCATAGTTAATCAATAATTTTAATTTATTTTTTATTATTATTTAATTAATTCAAATACTTAGTCTCTTATGTAGAATTATATTTTCCTCTTCTTAATAAGTAAGATAATTTTTTTGCTTTAAGGAAAAGAAAAAGAAAAGTGAACTAGTTACGATTCATTAAATTAAATACATAATTAAAAAATACCTTTATATAATAATAAAAAATAAAATTATTTGATATTTTAAAATTAATATGAAGCGTGAACATATATTTTATAGTCAAATCATAGTAATTAAAAAATTGACAAAGACAAAACACAAAAATTACACTACCAAAAAACTGTTTTTAAACTCAATAAAAAATAACAAAAAAATGTAATATAAGGTATTTAAATGATGAGTAAAAAAAAAAATCAAACATCATAAAACATAATTTTAAAAAAAACCCTCATAAAATATTTCTTAACAAGTAAGAGTGACCGTCAAATTTATACCCACTCTCACAACCTCTTACTTTTAGAGCTCTCTGCCCGACTCTAAAATCGTTTACTTTTGAAATTGTTAGACTTCCCTACTCTTACTTTTCAATTCTGGCCAACTCTAAATTTGTTTCGACTTTTGAAATGGTTGGAAGGTGAGAAGTTTTGTTTGCTTTCTGTCTCATTGAAGACAAAGGACATGTGATTTTAAAGATCACGAAAGGTAATGTGCAAGTCAAACATTCATTAACTTTGACGTGCAAGTAAATTGCTAATGTGCTTCTCAATGAAACAATGCCCATAAATCTATTCGCAAAGAGATTTCTCACCTTTTTATGGCTAAAATATAGTTGGACTTCCTATATGGTTTTCTCAGCTATGACTCTAAAACTCCAAATTATCCCTTCGCTCAAGAACATGACTTTGAGAAGGATGTGTGGCCATCAATTTTAAGTAAATCCTTGTTGCATTTTTTAAAGTACTTTTCACTTTGGAAGATTAATTTCCCACTTGGAAGAACTTTGCTCTATGAAAAATTTCCCACTTGGAAGAACTTTGCTCTATGAAATCAAAGGTTTTTCTTTAGAAATTGTGCTTTTAAAGATATTTTTAAAGAAAAGCTAATTAATATTTCAATGGAGGTTTCAAAACTCATTAAGTGTATCGATAGTCTAAATTTAAAAATGTAAAATTATCAATATTATGAATCTTATAGTAAATAAAGTATAGTATTAAATTCTACTATATTTTTTTTTCTTTTATTAGTCTCTGCTTTGAAGAGACATTAGTAATCGATTTTTGATTTTGGATTAGTTGCGCTCAAAAACCAAAACTATTTTCAATTATTTAACCAAAGTTGCATGGATTTAATAATTAGTTTGCAAGATTTTCATGATTTTAACCAATATTTAAGGTTTGAGGTTTTATTTGGCCTCTTCCTAGGCACCGACCCTTTTAAAGCTAATATATGTAAGATATAAATTACATTGGATAAAGAAATTTTTTCACTAAACTAATGATAACTCCAAATATTGTTTCCACCATTCAGGACATCTTTGACATCATTGAGACATCTGGTCTTATATCGGTAATCCTTGTGACATCTAGTCCTTTTCCTAGCATGGATAGAGGAACCCTAATCTGCTTTCGCATTTCGTAGTACCAACATCATCCAGTGGAATAATATAATCCATCGATGGCGTAGTACCACTCGGGTCAGAAGGAACAATGTCATCGGGTAGAATATTCTCATTTATATTTGGCAGGGAAGTGTATCTGTAATTCAAATAACGAAGACTTTGTTTGGTTAAGGAGGCTATGTGAGCGCTAGAGAAATAATCTTTATCAAAGGCTAAGTGATTAAAAATCAACCCGGATTCCCTGAGAAACATAATGGAGGTGATCCCAGAATGCACTATATATCTAAGTTGCTTACCTGAGCATAAGGTAAGTGATATCCTTCCCAAGGCACTCTGCTCTCTTTTCTTACTTTGTTTCCTTTTCCATTGCTTCCATCTTTTCTTGCTCCACTGCCTTTCCTCTTATCTATAAGTAAAAAATTTCTTAATGTTGATATTGCATATTATGCTAAAAATCGATTTTTCTTACTTTGTTTCCTTTCCCATTGCTTCCATCTTTTCTTGCTCCCCTGCCTTTCCTCTTATCTATAAGTAAAAAATTTCTTAATGTTGATATTCCATATTATGCTAAAAATCTAATTTTTGTGGTTGTTTGTGTCGTCATGGGGTTTAAGGGGGAACCATGTTCATTCAGAATTTTTTGGAGGTAGTTTCATCTAAGCCAATTTAAGGGTTGTTGACGTCTCTTTGAGTTAAATTCCTAGATCGCGGAAATAAAACCATGTCAAGTTCATTTTCATATCTAGGGATAGCAAGATTGAGAAGGCAAAAAGAAAATTTCCTTTGTGTAGCAGAGTGTACCCTATGATCAGGCCCCCATGCAAGTAAAAATATGCTTAATGTTGATATTAGATATTATGCTGAAAATCGACTCGTTGCTTCTCAGCCCTTGACATAGCGAGCATAGCTGGAACTGACTAAGTCGACAGAGTGTGTTTCCTATTGGTGCATATGATTGAGACATTATGTGGCCTCCTGGGTGTGTGCTTGGTGCTGTTTTTCCTTTGGGTTGGTTTTAGGTGCCAACTTCAATAAAAACTTTGTGACTTGTGCCTATAATTGTTCAATCACAATGCCGACTTGGGAGGCCTGTAGGGGTCTGTCACTGACCATCTGTCGTTTAGGTTTTCGCAGGATTCATTGATACACTTCTTCCACCATGCTTTCCAATGACCTGTGTGACATGGAAACTTCATTCTAATGTTTCTTGAGACCTTCCCGCACCATATCCAACTCATGGTAGGATAATTATCGTGCAACATGGTCATCAGTGAGAGTCTTGTGGCACTGGTGGAGTTCCTGAGAGTCTTGTGGCACTGGTGGATGTTGGGTATTTTTCAATGGGGAAATACCAAAAACCACACAAACAAACATCACAGAGCCAATGCTCTGTTTTTACTGTTCCAGGATCTTTGCACAGGGAACCTCTTAAAACAAAATGACTCATAACAGAGTATTACACAGCCATAAAAAACATTTCTATTGATTAAAATATAAAGCCTCAAACAACATTCATCCTCTTTGCTGAGAGGGATTTACCAAAACTTACATTGACCCATCAAAACTCTGTTTTCACCTGAGAAATTACTGTGCTGGGTTTACTGCAGTAAAACCCATTTTTACATTTGCTGGTGTAAAACTATTTTACACATACTGCTGTAAAATATTTTTACATTTACATCTGAGTGAAATCCTTTTTTTTATTCCTGGATTTTCACATTACATAAAAAAAACTTATGCGTTCTTTTTCTTTTGCATTTCAATGCAAATCCACTTCATTAAAAAAATCTATGCACTGCTGTGCAATATCTTCTGCTGCGAGCTTCACCATTACTCAACAAAAACACACACACAATACTTTTACGCTCCCCTGCTCTTTTTGTTCATGCACTGCTATGCAAATCTTCTCATTCCTCTTTTGCTGCTCTCCAAGTTCTCTGGTTCCTCCCATGTGCGATTATTACAACATCGAGCATTTCTTTTACTCATTCCTTGCTTCACACTACACACTGCTGTGCATAAACTTCTATTTCATTTTGCTGCACACAGAGCTCTCACACTACATACATTTTTTTTATCACAATGAGAAGACTGGTTTCAAGTCACTTCAGCTCCCACGCGCTCTCATTCTTTTTACAAAATGGTCAACATTTCTTTTTAAAACATAACACATATATAAAAACATATATGTATATAAATTAAAACGTGCCCCATGCCCATATTAAAAGGGCCTTCACCAAACACTACGTAAAACATTAAAGGCCATAACTTCATCACTTACGGCGGTCAACACTCCACGCAACGCATTGAATTGACGCAGGCCCGTGCACCTTCAAGGATCGACGGCTGACAACACGCAACCAGATCGGACGGCGGAGGTGAATATCGGAAGCCATACAACTGCTGAGGTTTACCTCCCGAGAACGTGACGTTGCGTTACGTCAGGTCAGAAACACGTGGCGGCTCCAAATTTTCTCGGGTTGAAGAGTACGGAGATTCCCTTCGCCGGAAACTGGCCCGAGAACTCTCCGGCGGGTTTGCCCGACGGTTTCTGGCGTCTGCGTTGAAATTACGATTTCAACACTCCCCTTTAATTTCAACAGCTGGGCATTCAATCTTACCCAAACACTTCCTCACATGGAGGGATTCACCAACTGCTATTACAATAACATCTTCCTCACATAGAGGGATTCACCAACTGCTTCTGATGCAGTTCACAAACAAACAAAGTTGTCTTCCTCTTAATAGAGGGATTAACCTAAAACTGTGCTTAAGAGCACCTTCCTCATGACAGAGGGATTCACCATAATAATGTGCTGAAGAGCACCTTCCTCTTGACAGAGGGATTCACCTGTGACTATGCTGAAAAGCATCATCCTCTTGATAGAGGGATTTACCATAACACTGTGCTGAAAAGCACCTTCCTCTTTAATAGAGGGTTTCACCAAATGACTGTGCTGAAAAGCACCTTCCTCATTAATAGAGGGTTTCACCAAACAATGCTAAAGAGCATCTTCCTCTCAACAGAGGGGTTCACCAAATGACTGCTTCAAATGCAGTTCCAAAACAAACAAACATTGCACTGCTGTGTGTGCAAACTCATTACAATGTTCTCCTATGCTGATGCATATTTTCTGCTGCACTGTTGTGCCATCTTCTTTACTGTGTCTATCCCACACTGCTGTGTCTACACTTGCACTGCTTCTGCACTTTTCAAAGACAAAATACTCTGTCTTTCTTGGAACAATTACGCTGTCCCAATTTACAAATTTACACTGCTGTGTGTAAGCATTCACTGCTGTTGCATATATTGCATTTCAACTCAATGAACAACAAATTCATTACATTTACCTTTACTGCTGTAAGGAAAATTTCTTTTGCATGTGCTGCTGTTCAAAACTTCTTGCTGCTGCATTTTTCACATTTGCATTGCTGTGTGCTTCTCCTTCTTGCCATCATGCTGCTGTCCATAACTTCTTGCTGCTGCATTTTTCATATACACTGTTGTCCATACCCATAACCATAGACTGTCATCCCTGGGTTTTTATTTGCTGCTGCGTTGCCTCTGCAATTTGCACGGTCGCTGCCTTTTGTTTCATCATACTACTGTGCCCATACTCTTGGCACTTCATTCTCCACAAAAAACAACACAGGCTGCTACCTTTTCTTATGCACCCTTGCTTCAATTCATTTTTTTACACAATGCACTTCTGTGCAATTCCTTTGGCTTTCTGCTGCCACACACATTCTTATACATCCAGTGTGCATTAAAAATCTGATGTCCTTGTTTTTCTTTATGCGTTTCTTTGCATGCTGCATTGCATATGAAGAAAAACATTACATTTTTCACTGCTGTGTATTATACTCACTCTGCTGTGAGTATGTTTTCTCATATTACATAGAAGGAAACTACCTTCCATTGCTATGCATTTCAATGCATGTGCTCTATAACAGAAATTTCCAAACTGCTGTTTTGTATTTTGTCTTCCCACTGCTGTGAGGGTTTCATTGCCTTGCATACTGCTGCTCTTTACATTTGAGCACTGCCATCTTTTCTTCTTTATGCATTCTTGTGCATATTGCATAAAAGCAAAGCAAAAACATTGCTGATTTCATCACTACTGCATATTACCTTTCAGACGGATTAACAAAAATTTCATTTGCAACTGCTGCGCTGCAATACATCCTCCATCAACAAATGACTGTTAATATAATTCAGCAAACAAAAATTACAAGCTCCCCTTTAGTGTATGCTTGTCTTCTTTTGGCAGACTCTTCTCAAAACAAACTTAGATCAGCTGCATTGCTTAAGGGGCTTTCACACTGTATTTCTTTTCTTCTCCATACTTGTGTAACTTTCTTCTTTTGCATGGGTCTAGCTTGTGTAAGATCCCATGTCAAGTTACAATCTCGTGCCATATGCCCAATGTTATGACACTTGAAACATTCTACATTTTTCATGAATGACATTTCATGATTTCTTCTAAAATTGTTTCTTGGAGATTGTCGGGGACCACAACATCTATCTCCATGAAATGTTCTACAATCTTTTGCCATATGACCAAAGTTTGAACATGCATAACAACAACCATAAAATGAACTTTGGTACCTGGGAGATGGAGGTTTCCTTGATGTACTTCTGAAGCCTTGCTGCCTTGAGATCCTTTGATGATCACCATTGCCTCTTGCCTTTTTGCCATCAGCTACATTTCTTCTTGGAGCTGGTTCTCTTCTTGGAGCAGGATTTCTTCTATTGCAGCCTTCATTTTTCTCCTTGCCTTTGCTGGAACTAGGAGCATCACCATCTCTTTCTGGCTTCTTCACATCTCCCTTGCTTAAAGCATCCTCATCCTTGTTTGAGGGTTCACCTACATACCCAAGTCCTGATTTATCAAATGGAGATCTGTGATAGCTGAGCATGTCATCCAGAGCTTGAGAGCTCTTCATTATTTTGTTCAGCCCTTCAACCTTCTTCCTGAGGAGGACAATCTCTTCTTCTAACTTTTCACATACATCATTTCTCTTTGCTAGTTGTCCCTCAATTTCTTCCTTGCTACGAGTAGCTTCAGCTGCTACTACTTTGAAGGAGATAATATCAGTCTTCATTTTGGAGATTTCTTCATCTTTTGCTTGACTGCTCTCCATTTTCTTTTCAGCTCCTTGTGGCTGCTTCTTGGCTTCTTGTAGTTCAGACTTAAGGGAGGAGACCTCTACCTTATACTGTCCAATCTCTTCTACAAGTTTGTTCACTATCTTGTGACTTTGTTCAAGTTGACTTGACAAGGCGTCTTCCTGCTTCTTTGTTCTGTTCAACTGATTTGTCATAGACATGACTTCTTCATGATGCTTCCTCTTGCATTGATCAAGCTCCTTCTTAACCTTGGCAAGCTCTTCATCTCTTTCTTTTACTTGAAGCTTGATGAGGTCAAGCTTTTCATTCTCAGCTTCTATGATGGGTTCTTCTTGACTCATTGTCATGGTCAGTGCTCCCTTTGCATGAAGGTCATGCAGTCTGTCCCATATATCCTTTGCTGATGTATATTTTCCAAGGTTCCTCTTCACTGAATCAGGGAGTCCATTCAAGATAGTCTTTGCTGCTTGTGCATCATACTCCATGGATTCTTTATCCTTCTGGCTGTCATCAATCATTGACTCCCAGACTTCAATCCCCTCAGACATTAGGAAAGCCCTCATCATTATTTCCCATACATCAAAGTTTCCAACAAACTTTGGAACCTCAAATACAATGCTTTCAAACATATTGTCTTCTAATTTAGTAGAGGAGGGAGACACATTTTTAGCAGGCTTGGAGGCTTTCTTCTTTGACCTTGCCATTCTTATCTAGGCTTTAAATACTTGACTGTGTTTTCTTTAAATCACTGACTGTTTCTTCAACAGTAACATAAAGGAAAGCTTTGAGAAATACCTGAACTCTTTTGCACTTCACACTGCTGGAGAAGCTTTACTGCTGCAACAACACCTTCCTTCAGCTTCTTTGAGTCTTCAAAGAGCCTGGACTAGCTCCGATACCACTGTTGGGTATTTTTCAATGGGGAAATACCAAAAACCACACAAACAAACATCACAGAGCCAATGCTCTGTTTCTACTGTTCCAGGATCTTTGCACAGGGAACCTCTTAAAACAAAATGACTCATAACAGAGTATTACACAGCCATAAAAAACATTTCTATTGATTAAAATATAAAGCCTCAAACAACATTCATCCTCTTTGCTGAGAGGGATTTACCAAAACTTACATTCACCCATCAAAACTCTGTTTTCACCTGAGAAATTACTGTGCTGGGTTTACTGCAGTAAAACCCATTTTTACATTTGCTGGTGTAAAACTATTTTACACATACTGCTGTAAAATATTTTTACATTTACATCTGAGTGAAATCCTTTTTTTTATTCCTGGATTTTCACATTACATAAAAAAAACTTATGCGTTCTTTTTCTTTTGCATTTCAATGCAAATCCACTTCATTAAAAAAATCTATGCACTGCTGTGCAATATCTTCTGCTGCGAGCTTCACCATTACTCAACAAAAACACACACACAATACTTTTACGCTCCCCTGCTCTTTTTGTTCATGCACTGCTATGCAAATCTTCTCATTCCTCTTTTGTTGCTCTCCAAGTTCTCTGGTTCCTCCCATGTGCGATTATTACAACATCGAGCATTTCTTTTACTCATTCCTTGTTTCACACTACACACTGCTGTGCATAAACTTCTATTTCATTTTGCTGCACACAGAGCTCTCACACTACATACATTTTTTTTATCACAATGAGAAGACTAGTTTCAAGTCACTTCAGTTCCCACACGCTCTCATTTTTTTTTACAAAATGGTCAACATTTCTTTTTAAAACATAACACATATATAAAAACATATATGTATATAAATTAAAACGTGCCCCATGCCCATATTAAAAGGGCCTTCACCAAACACTACGTAAAACATTAAAGGCCATAACTTCATCACTTACGGCGGTCAACACTCCACGCAACGCATTGAATTGACGCAGGCCCGTGCACCTTCAAGGATCGACGGCTGACAACATGCAACCAGATCGGACAGCGGAGGTGAATATCGGAAGCCATACAACTGCTGAGGTTTACCTCCCGAGAACGTGACGTTGCGTTACGTCAGGTCAAAAACACGTGGCGGCTCCAAATTTTCTCGGGTTGAAGAGTACGGAGATTCCCTTCGCCGGAAACTGGCCCGAGAACTCTCCGGCGGGTTTGCCCGACGGTTTCTGGCATCTGCGTTGAAATTACGATTTCAACAGTGGAGTTCCTGCATGATAACCTCCTGAAAAGTATGGAGGCCTTACACAAGGACCCAAGCAAGTACCAGTTTAACATGACATAAACCATGAATCTGGGAACATACAACTAGGTCTGGAATTGTTACCGCCACTAGAGGAGAGGTTATAACTTTGGTTTGGACATGTCGTTCTGCTAAAAATCAAGGGTCCCGACAACGAAGTAAATTCAAGGGCTCAGGGTATCGGTGAACAATAGTCCTCAAGGAGAGAGGAAAAGAGTCCTTTGTAAAATAGTCCTGAAACAATAGATTCCAGGCAATGGGGATACCTGGTCTACATCCAATCCCACATGTAAAGAAAACGTTTATTTATTTGTTTATTTCAATTATTTTTAGTCTAACCATAAATTTATTGTTTTCTACAAATAAATAAATAATACAAAAATATGCTTATAAATTTATATAAATATAAAAGTTAATTAAAAAATAAAAAACACGAAACAGAAGCTATAACTATCAGGGGTTGGATACATGCATTGCACATGTCTGCACTACGAGGTAATGAACAAACGCTGAAGTCTGTATTTGCATTAGATATTTCCCATGAAGTCTTTATTTGTGTTAGAGATACTTTAGGAGGAGGTTTCCCAGTGGTGGAATCAATGCATAGTTGGATGCTCAAATATCTTAGGGTAGTTTTATGAGGTTTCAAATATATTAGGGTAGTTTTATGAGGTTTAAATGCCAAGTGGTTGATTCAGGTGAGCTTGGTCCAAGGTATCACGTATCAATTTTGTACCGAAAATGGAGGAGGAAAATACAGTAAAATCTTATGTTCTGAATATTTTGTAATTTCTGCAACATACTTCGTTCATGAATTATAATTTGTAGTAACACATATTAGTCTATGATCTTCATTTAAGACTTTAAAACAAACTATTTTTATTTTATCCACACTAAAACTACACATTAAATTTTTGTTTTAAGTTTTGTTTAATTATAGCACTTCATTCAATTCAGAAATTTTATTCCCAACAAATTTATAAATAGTAGCATTATGGAATAATTTAGGGTTGAGTCAAATATACTATGCTCGTGTTTTCACTTATACAAGAAGGAATGGCTTCCATCGGAGAGGAGAAGTGGTATTTTTATTGCCCAAGAGACAGGAAGTACCACAATAGTGTGAGACCCAACAAAGTGACATCTACAGGTTTCTAGAAAGCCACTCACACAAACCGACTAATTTAATCATCTGAATGCACTGAATGCATTGGCCTCAGGATATCTCTTGTTTTATACAAAGGGAGGGCAGCCAAAGGAATCAAAACGAATTGGATGATGCATGGGTTTAGTCTTCCAACTGCAACAGATTTTAAAGGCTCCGTAAACAATAATCTGGCTCTTAATGTACGTTAAATTCCTTCCTCTAATGAAAAATCCTTAATGTAGCAATAAAATTAATTAATCTAGAAATATTTTCATGGTTATCTCTCCTAGTATTTAAATCAGGATCAAGTGTTAGCTTCCCTATTTCGATAAGAGGAAGTCAAAGGAATAGTCCATGTTTCAATAGTCAAAGAGGAATCCATATTTTCCTTTGGTATGGAAGATATCCTTGTTGATGCAGTCTATCCTCTTTTGAGTTCGCATCATTGAATCTGTTCTTTTTTTTTATTTTTCTCCCCGGTTGGGTTTGTCTTATTTTCTTTATATCATACTATTAAGTGTATTATTGGGGACAAGTATTTTTCTTATGTGTAGCAAGTTCCCTTGTTGTTGAGGAAGACAAGCATGCCTCATCTTTTCAGTTGGTCTTCCCTGTAGTTGACACTTCTTGCTTTTGAGCTGAAGCAGAAGGTTTGTCTTCAAAAAGTAACAATAGATTTTAAATGCTCCATAAACAAGAATCTTCCTCCTAATGTATGTTGAATTCCTTCCTCTTATAATGAAAATTATAATCCTTAATGTAGCAATAACATTAATGAATCTAGAAATATTTTCATGGTGGTTAACAATTTTACTGTGGTGTTTTTTTTAGGATGCATGGGCTATTTGCAGAATTTTTAAAAATAACTTCAACTCAATTACAATTACACAAAGAGCTTTGACTCATGCATGGGAACCTCCCTTGGTTGAGAGAAGAGTGGAATCTATTAGCTCACCCAAGAATGCAGACATGGTAGACTACTTTGTTCATATCCTCAATGATTTTGTACTCCTACTTATTTTGGTTCATTATAACATTCAAATTAAGGTCAAGGAAACAGTGAGTATTATAACATTCAAAAGCGGTGAGTATTATAACATTCAAACTACAGCTAGAACTATATCTCTATTATTTTTAATTCAAAATTCTGGTGATCTATCCCATAAGAATACATATACTAGCTAGCGAGAAACACTATCTCACCAAAGAATGACTAAAAACTCCTAGGTAATAGTCATTACGCTAGTTAAAAGCTCCTTTCATAAATACTAGATCTTTGTACTATAAATTCTAGTTGATCTCCTTTGCCCACATCTTTAGACAACACACCAGTGGGAAAGATTCATGCACCAAATCAAGGGCATTAAATTGATTAACATCCCGAAGGAGCAGAATGGAGTAAATTTGATCACTCCTCCTTTCCCCTTTCTGTAGGCTAATATTTTTGTTTTTTTTGTTGTGACTTTGCTGGCTATATTTTTATTTTTGGAGTAATAATTTTTTCTATGGTTCATTAGATTTTTGGTTTCATAAAACCGACCTAGAGTCAAGATTTTTAGTGACTCTTCTTACTAATTATGTTCTGTACAACATCTTCTGATGATCCAAAGATTCCCGCGCATTATTTTGTCTTTTCCACAATAATTTCCATCTCTCCCTTTGTTGGTCATAGAATTATTTAGGTTTTAACCCCGTACAGAAATTACCTGCATAGGAATTAGTAAACAGATAAGATAAACAATGCGATAGCATAACACATAAAACACATATACACAAAGATTTTCCCCTAGATCCCAAAACTGGGACTACCAGCTTGATTTTTCATTATTATCCTTTCAATGTTATAATACATATTTATACATGCTGAAGCATCCAATACCATGGACCAAATACCATCGCGTCCAAAACCATGGACTGAAAACCATCACGTCCAAAATCATGTGCGAAAATCATGCACAAAACCATAGAGTGGGGTTACCTGCACCCCTCAAACCCCCTGTGACCCGCCTACTATGCAATCGGCGCAATGAAGGGGGGGCTTTGCCCCCCTATAACCCCCCGGTTAACTACGTGGGCTAGTCGTGGAAAGCATATAACACAACCCAACATTCTCCCACTTGTTTTTTTCTTTCCACAGGGGACCACAAGAGAGCTTAGTCATTTATCCAGCCCTACAATGCCCATTGTTTCTCTACACCAAGGGAACTTCTCAGAGCTCACTGATTTTGTCAGTGCATCTGCAGTATTCTTCAAAGTATCCACCTTTACCAGCAACACCTTTTTGTCTTCTATCATATCCCTCACAAAGTGATACTGAACATCAATGTGCTTTGTCTTTGAATGATATGCAGGGTTCTTTGCCAAGAAAATTGCACTTTGGCTGTCACAGTCTATCCTTATAGCTCCTTGTACTAACCCCATACTTGAATACATTCTCTGCAACCAAACTACTTCCTTGCTTGCATGAATGGCTGCCATGTATTCTACCTCTGTAGTTGATAGTGCCACTATAGATTATTTCTTACTCATCCAACTTACTGCACCTCCAAATAGGTTAAACACATACCCAATTGTATATCTTCTCTGATCCAGATCTCTGGTCCAGTTTGCATCAACAAAGCCATGAATATCCAACACTTTGTCTAATCCTCGTCTTCCTTGGTAACACAAACCATAATCACTAGCGCCACGCAAATACCTGAAAACCCGCTTCACTGTTGTCCAATGCTCCTTTCCTGGTTTTGACATAAACCTACTCAATACTCTCACTACATGTGCAATGTCTGGTCTAGTACAGGCCATTGCATACATCAAGCTACTGACTGCACTTGCATATGGAACACGGGACATGTCCTCTTCCTCTTCTTATGTCTTGGGACATTATTCAGCAGATAACTTTACACCTACAGGAATAGGAACCTTCACCGGTTTACTATCCTGTATATTAAATCTCTGTAATATTGTCTCGACATACTTCCTCTGTTTTAACCAGAGCTTCCTCTTTGCCCGATCTCTTTTAATTTCCATGCCCAAAATATAGTTTGTAGCACCAAGATCTTTCATGCAAATTTGGAGGACAATTGGGTCTTCAAATCCTAGATAATTTCTTTGTCATTTCCAACCAGCAACATATCATCCACATACAAGACCAAATAAATAACATGGTCACCAATTAATTTAAAATACACACGGTGATCTGCTTTGCTTTTGGTGAAGCCAAGTCCCCATATAAATGTATCAAATTTCTGATACCACATCCTTGGTGACTATTTTAACCCATACAGAGACTTCTTTAACATTCATACCAGTTCTTTCTTACCCTTCACCGCAAAGCCTTTAGGTTGCTTCCTGCAGATTTCCTCTTCCAAATCCCCATGAAGAAATGTTGTCTTCACATCCATCTGTTCTACCTCAAAATAAAAAGCAGCAACAACAAATAAAAGTAATCTAACAGAAGTTACCTTGGCAACAGGAGAAAAAATATCACGAAAATCAATTCCCGGCACCTGGGAATAACCTTTTGCTACCAACTGAGCTTTGTATTTCTCCACCTTTACTTCTCCATTTCTCTTCTTCTTGAACACCCATTTGTTGCCAATGGGTTTCCTTCCAGCCGGCAACTCCACCAGATCCCAAGCCTCATTTTTGTGCAAAGATGCCATTTCATCAACCATGGCCTCTTTCCAGAGTTTTCCATCCTCTGAATCTACTTCTTCCTTCACAGTTCTGGGATCATCATCAGTAATAGATAAAGCAAAATTTGAACAAAAAGCAGATGGACTATACCTTTCTGGCTGCCTTCTTTCTCGAACTGATCTTCTCACACCTGGAGTTTGTGGTTCTTCATCTTATGATTCCTCCTCTGCTATAGAGTCTGATTCATCCTCCTTTAGCTCAAACTCTATCTTCACAGGTTCATTCAGTTGGACTTCACGTTTAATAACATCTTTCACCTCTTTGAACACCACATCTTGGTTGTACACAACCTTCCTTGTTACTAGGTTCCAAAGCTTATAACCCTTTAAACCATCCTTATACCCAATAAAGATGCACTTTTTAGATTTACTATCCAACTTGGTTCATTTCTCCTTTGGAACATGTACATATGCATCACATCCAAATACCCTCAGATGTGAAAGAGAGGGTTTCTTACCAATCCATACCTCTTATGGAGTTTTATCCTCCAACACTGATGAAGGTGATCTGTTGACCAGGTAACATGTTGTCTCCACCGCCTCTGCCCATAATTCTTGTCCTAACCCAGCACCACTGAGCATGCTTCTTGCCCTTTCCATCAACGTCTTGTTCATTCTTTCTGCAACTCCATTTTGCTGAGGTGTATATGGAGTAGTCTTCTGTTGTGCTATACCACATTTCTTACAGAATTCTTCAAATTCCTTACTACAAAACTCTCCACCGTTATCTGTCATCAACACCTTTATCTTCTTCTTTGTCTAGTTTTCCAGCAGAGCCTTCAATTCTTTAAACCTGTCAAAGACTTCAGATTTCTTCTTAAGGAAACATATCCATATATTCCTTGAGAATTCATTTATAAATGATACATAATACATAGACTTACCCAGTGATGGAACCTTCACAGGTCCAAACACATCACTATGCACAAGCTCTAATATCTGTTTCGCCCTCTTACCACCAGAGGGGAAACTCACCCAATTCTGCTTCCCATATACACAATTTTCACAGAAATCAAAATCCAGAGATCTATTACTCATACCTTCTACCATACCTTTACCATGAAGTATTCAAAGGCCCTTCTCTCCAATATGTCCAAGCCTTTAATGCCAAAACATGGTCTTCTCTCCAAAGACCACTAGATTTTCTGCTCCACTTTCAGGAACCACAGAACTGTTGCACCCATCAACAACAGTGCTACCTTGTAGCTTGTACAGAGTTCCAATCTGAACTCCCCACATCAATACCATTGCTCCCCAAACCATCTTGCAAGTATCCTTCTCGAACACTGTTTTTACACCCGCATCATCTAGCTTGCTTACAGAAATCAAATTTCTAGCCAATGCATGAATATGTAGAACACCCATAAGTGTTCTGACGCTTCCACCTTGCAAATTCAACTTTACTTTTCCACGACCAATTATTCTAGCCTTCCTATCATCTCCTAAGAAGACATAACCATCATCGTATTTCTCATACCCGTAGAACCACTCTCTATGGGGAGTGAAGTGAAAGGATGCACCGGAGTCAATCAACCATGCCTAATGATCTACATGTGTACTTGAAGAAGCCAAGTACACATCCCCACCTTCATCTGAGGTGGTTTTTGCCTTTTCAGAAGGAGCATCATCAGATCCCTTTCCTTTGTCAAGAGCTTTAGATTCACAGTCCCTTTTGTAGTGCCCTTCCTTTCCACATTTACAGCACACCACCTTTATAGGTTTTCCTGGAGATTTAGATCTCCCACTCGATGACTTATTTTTGTTTCTGTTCTGGGACCATCCTCGTATAGACAAGGCATCACCATTCTGGCTCTCCATATTTTTCCATCTCATCTCCTCCATCAGCAAGGATGAGACTATTTCATCAAACCGTAAGGCAGTTGCATTGCTACCTATTGCAATAACCAGACTATCCCATGAATCTGGTAGAGAACACAACAAACTGATGCACTTATCTTCATCTGAAATTTTAATATCAACAGATGCTAACTGACTTACCACAGTATTAAATGGGTTCAGATGCTCTGTCACCGAGTCTCCATTTTTCATCCTCAAGTTATACAACTCTTTCCTCAGGAACAGTGTATTCACCAGAGACTTTGATTGGTACAAAGTCCCTAACTTGTCCCACAAAGCCTTCACCGTAGCTTCCCCTGATACATTCAGCAATACTGAATTTGAGACACACAATCGTATTGTGCTTTTTGCTTTCCGATCCAACTTCTTCCATTCTTCATCGGACACTCCCGTTGGTTTAGTACCCAGATCTACTGCGATCCACTGATCTTTATCCACCAACAGATCCTCCATCTTGAGTTTCCACAACTCAAAACTCTGACCATTAAATTTATCGATCTCTATCTTTCCACTACTCACCATCTTCTTTCACCACTAGAATCGATCTCTATCTTTCCACTACTCACCATCTTCTTTCACCACTAGAATCGATCTCACAAATCTCCCGCTGAACAGGGTCTACCACATGCCCGAGTGAAACCCCTCAGCAACAAAGGCATCCCCTTGAAGCCAAAAATAGCTCTCATACCAAATGTAGGTTTTAACCCCATACAGAAATTACCTGCATACGAATTCTAAAACACATAAAATAAACAATGCAAGAGCATAACACATAAAACACATATACACAGAGATTTTCCCCTAGATCCCAAAACCGAGACTACCAGCTTGATTTTTCTTTATTATACTTTCAATGTTATAATACATATTTATACTGTTGAAGCATCCAATACCATGGATTGAAAACCATCGCATCCAAAACCATGGACCGAACACCATCGCGTCCAAAAACATGTGTGAAAATCATGCACAAAACCATAGGTGGGTCCACCCAACCTAACATAGGTTCCAAAACCAGAATTTTTCCCGGCGCTACCCGGACTCCACTCTTGCCTGGACCCCAGAGAGTGGAGTTACCTGCACCCCTCAAACCCCCTTGTGACCCCCACGCTACGCAATCAGCGCAACAGAGGGGGTGCTCCACCACCCCCCCCCTTCTAACCCCCTGGTTAACTACGTGGGCTAGTCGTGGAAAGAATATAACACAACCCAACAAATTATACTCACTAGTCTCATATTCTATGTATGACTTGACAATGTGCCTATAACGATGTAATACCATGACTAAATGATTCAGCAACACTCTTCCAATTTTCCACCTCGTCCCTCAATCAAATAACCTCAGATGATTTTGCTATGACAATTTTAGGCATAATTTCTTCTTTGGTCACTTCTCTCTCTTCTACCACATTTGAAAGTGTATTCTTCTTTGGAACATTCTATATTGATTCCATAGAAGTGTATTAAAACCTTATTCTATTGTGTGTGCAAAACCCCACTTTTGTAGCATGTATAAAACCCCACCTTTGTAGTGTGTGTAAAACCCTTTATGTGTAGCAGAAGGTTGGTAATTCTTTCAACATCACACTCTACATGTTCCTGCTCAAGGTAGTCTTTGAGGGTCCTCATTAAAGAGTCCAACTTGATGTTGCCCTTATGTTGCTCCTCTACCCAGACTAAATAGGATCCTTCTTCTTGACTTTTGACAATCTATCATGCAATCACTTGTTATTTTCCCTTAGAAATTTATTAGATTTTATTAACGTAGCATAGGCCAGCCTAGTTTTCCAAGGTTACCTAAAAATATTCTCCACAACAAAATGCTTGCTTTGCTTCTTATTTTTGTTCGCTATCCTTGAAGGTAGAAAAAGAAATCTCCTTTTCTCTTTCAATCTCTTCTTTTGCAATAACCATGCTCCTAGTCTCTCTGCTACACAAAAAGATACATGGAGGAAATTTTCTTTTTGCTTGCCAAAGGTTGTATCTTTCCTTATCAATCTTGTTATCCCTAGATATGAAGATGAACATGTCATGGTTTGCTTGATTCCATCTAGGAATTTAACTCCAAGGGATGTGGTCAACCCTGAAATTGGCCAAGATGCTACTACCTCCAGCAAACATTAAATGAATGTGTTTCCCCTCTTAAACCCCACGAAGACACAGACAGCCACAACTACTCAGTTTTCAGCATAATATCCAATATGAATGTATTGTAGCAGCTACATCCACCCTCCAAACTTTTTCTTGTGCTTCAATTTTTGAGCCTCCCTTCTTATCCATAGGAGCTCATCTTGCACAGATCTAGGTATGCATCCTTTGAATGAAACTTACCTTTTCATTTTTGCTTATGTTTTCTCACTTAGCTTATCTTTCTGAGTCACAAGTTGATCTCCCAACTTGTTCTCACATCATTTCAGGGCTTTCCTCTAGAAAATGTGCAATCCTTGAAGGAAAGCATCTCTGATGATGGGAATTGCACATTCCTAACTGGAAGTCAACCTTGAGCTCAGAAACTGTGTGGTCATGGAAGTAAGCGCAATATTAAGCCAAAAAACTGCGCAACCCTCACTAAGGTCAGAAACTACACATTTTACTGAGTCGGAAAGTTACTCAGTTCCCTAGAACTGTCGGTCTTTCCCGGCAGTGTGCATGGCAAGTTTTCTTGTAAAAAGAAAAAACACATCCCTAAAAAATAGGGATCAATTTTTAGTAACCTGAAGTAGGCACTTCCGTTATTTTTAAAAACTTCTGCCAAGCGTCGCTTTTTCCTTTATTTTAGGCATGCGCGTCATAAACCCTAATTCGCTCAAAACTATTTAATCGACGCTTCTAGATCTCATTTACACATTTGATCTTGAAGCTCTAGCATTCATGAGGAGATTAAGGATGGTTCGTTGCGATCGTCGTCGCTTTTCCAAGTGAGTTTCACTTTTGTTGTCTTTTGCCGCTTTTTTTGTTGATTTTTGTCATTTATCTTGTGTGAGTATTGTTTCACTTATTTCTCTTCATGGTTTTTGGAATTTTAACTTGTTTTAACTTGTAGAGGTTTTGTTTTAAGTTTTATATTTCCTTTCCCAAGTATCGCATTATTTTTCCTATTTTTGCAATTATGGTCATCGTTGCGACGACTCTACTCACATACTTGATTTTCCTTCCATTTGATTAATTTCTCCACTTGATTCACAAGGATTTACTCACACTTAGTCATATCTTCACTCAGCTTCACACTATCTCTTAGATCTTCTCATTTTTGACACATCCCTTGGCAGATTTGCACATCCTTTGGCCGATTTTCACTTTTCCCAGCTGACAATTCATAATCCTAAGGCTCAAGCCACAAGCTTGGCCTATGGAATTGCGTAATGTGTAGTATAAGCTGAATCCAACTATGCAATATGTAGTTCCAGGAGCTAGCCTGTCATCTTGGCCACTGAGACTATGCAATGCATAGTGTCTCCCAGGCCTTTGCCCAAGATGAACTGTGCATTACGCAGTTTCAAGCCACAAGATTTGACCTTGTCTATTGGGACTACGTAGTGTGCAATTCCCACAGGTAGCTAGTCCCTCTTTCCAATGAGAATCACGCAATCCTCCCTATTTTATGCCTGATTTACTACTTGAACTTTCCTTGTAAGTAGATTTTATTAAGACTAATATTTTCTTGCCATGAGTTCCTTTTCTGTTCCATAGGTAAAAAAGTTGTTGAGCACCTCTCCAACAGCCATTGTTACCATGGAACCTAAGAGAGTTGTTTCAAAAGAAACCACTGAGAGTAGTACTGGAGAATTAGTTGAGAAAATATCAGTGGATTTCCCGATGTATTGATGTAGGAGCATCCTACTCAAAATATTATTGTACATTTGGTTGATTTAGGGGGTCATGTTTTTAATTATTTTTAGGAATATTGTATAGATTGAGAGAAATATCTATGTGTGAGGTTTTCAGTTGTGAAATATTCTCAACTATGTGAGGATATCATGGATAATTAATATGTGTAGATCTCTTAGAGATCTTAGGGATACAAGATCCTCGAATAGGAATTAGTTGAGTGAATTATGGAGAAAATCATGGATTTAATATAATCCATAATTATGTAATTATTTCTATAAAAGTTAGCCTGCGAGGAGAGTGAAAAACAAAGTGTTACAAAGTGTTAGAGGTGTTATAGAGGGCTAAATAGTGGTGTGAATAAATCAGAGCACGAGGTGTTTTGTATATTTATGTAAATACTGATATTAATGAAAGGAGTTTGTGTGTAAAACATGTTCTGCATGATATTTTATTATGTGATTTGATTTCGTTGTCTCTTTAATTATAGGCTAAATTCTTTGTTAAATATAGGAATTTGTGTGTGGAGTTTGATGTTTGAGGCTCGCCTAAACAAAGGCGTTAATTTGTTAATCGCCGATTGAAAGTGGACAAGACTAAATAACTTGGCGGAAGTGCTAAGTCTGGCAGAAACTTGATGAATTCACAAGAAACCCAGAGGGAGAGCAGTGATCATCGGATCAGCTAGATCAACGGATAATATCGAGGGAAGATCTGAAGCGTCTGGTCGATAGACCAACAAATATAACGGTGATCTTGTGCTAACAAGCACAGACATTAATTCCAATTTCAGATGCGATATATTATAAAACTAAGTTAATAGCTCAATTAATGTCGACCATCGGCTGAAAGGGATCAAATATGATGGTAGTCGCATTGGAAAATGAACGGAGTTTAATAAAAATTTGGGATGCGATGAGTTATGAATTGTTGTTTAATCCGGTTGGATTCTGGATTGATCGCAACCATTCTAGATTAAGGAACAAGATCCAACAGATTTCACGTCAAGGGAGGTGTGTGATTTAATTTCAATTCCGGACCCGAGAAGGTTATGAGCGGTGACATTATTTCCTTTCAGTTTCGTGGGTAAAAGTAGAGGTTTATCATATATCGGGAAGTTTGAATAGTTCTGTTGTTTTAGCATAATAGCTTAATTTGGGGTCCATGGAAGAGAACGGGGTCCGATATTTGGTAAACAAGGAATTTAATTAATTTAAATTCCGAATTATGTAAAGTTGTGGTTTCCCCGTCATCAAAGTGGTTCCGATAGTTTAATTAAACAAAGGTTTGATTAATTAAAATTCCGTATTTGTCCAATCGGCAGTTTCACCCCATCATAAGTGGTATGAGAGCAGAAGAAGATTCTGCGTGAAGTATGATTATTTGTCATTGTTAGACTTTATAATTTTTGTGCAAAGTAACAACAGAGAAAGGTGCGAATATTTACAGCGGCCTAGAGCAAGGAGTTTTCATATGGTTCCAGAGGAGAGAACCAGAAAGATGTCGAAGGACTGAACTTAGAGGAGAGTAGCTTAGTGAGGTATCATGTAGCAGAGAGACTTGTTACTGCAGAGGCTGATTGCAGCTCACAAGTTAAAGCTATTAGAAAGATAAGAAAGCATATGACAAGAAAAATTAGAGGCGCAATAGAAGAAAAGGGAAAAGAAGAGGAGTCAGTTTTAGAATTTGATTGAGGTAAATATTTTCTTTTATTGAATTCGAATATTAATTTGAGTTTGAAGAATTAGTGAAAATGAACATGGAGAACCTTAGGAAAGGTTCAAATAAATGTCAGATGAGTCATGAAGAGTGTAGGATAAGTATTGCAGAGTTGGATATACTATAGGAATGGTTTCAAGAGAAAGAGAATGAAGACCGAAGACATGGATGGAGAATAAGCAAACGGGTCAAGTAGAATCTATTGCAACAGAGATGGAATGCTATGTTGATGAACAAACTTGAACAAATACATATTTCTTTGTTGGAGAAGGAGAGACTCATAAGAATTGAGTCACAACAAAGAGGATTTGCTGGAACCCAGAAATTCCATGGTGGGAATTTGGTGCTTGAAGCATCCAAAGAGACTAAAAGGTTTGGTATTTTTAAAACTGATAGTTTGTCTATGAATGCAGGTATGGTACTAAATAAAGAATTTTTTGCTATAGAGACAGCTAATGACCATTGTTATGATCAAGAAGTCTTCTGTGAACCTGAACGAAATTGGGATGATTCTTTTTCATTCCATGAAGTTGAGTTTGCAGTTCAATTAGAGGAAGAAACAAAAGCTAAAGGGACAGAAGCCAAAGAAGTTGAAACAAGAGAAACTGTAACAAAAGGAGGAAAGGAAACCATAGAGAACATCAACTATGTTGATGTGATTAACAAAGAGGAATTACTCCTAGAGCATGTTGGAGAATATTGCTTTATAGATATACAAAATTTGGTTAATAATTTGAGTGATGATGATGGTGAACTTTCAGATTTAGTTCTTACTAATCTCAGCACGACAAACTTACCTGGAAAAGATATAGGTGAAAATAGTGAACTAGTTCAAGACTCGTTCAAAATTTGGAGACCGGGAGAAAGAAATATGACAGGAACAAAAACACAGCAGCATGAAGAAGAAAGACTGAAGGACCAGCATCAAAATAGAGTTTGGAATCCTGGAGGTAGCAAGTCATTCAGACTTGTAGCTGTCACATTACTACATAAAAGTGACAGACCTCATAGACAAGAGTCTATGAATTTTTTCTACATCGGGAATCTGATGCAGGAGCATCCCGCTCAAAATATTATTTTACATTTGGTTGATTTAGGGGGTGATGTTTTTAATTATTTTTAGGAATATTTATAGATTGAGTGAAAAATCTATGTGTGAGGTTTTCAGTTGTGAAATATTCTCAACTATGTGAGAATATCATGGATAATTAATATGTGTAGATCCCGTAGAGATCTTAGGGATACGAGATCCTCGAATAGGAATTAGTTGAGTGAATTATGGAGAAAATCATGGATTTAGTATAATCCATAATTATGTAATTATGTCTATAAATGTAAGCCTGTGAGGAGAGTGAAAAATAGAGTGTTACAGAGTTTTAGAGGTGTTAGAGAGGGCTAAACAGTGGCGTGAATTAATCAGAGCACGAGGTGTTCTGTATATTTATGTAAATACTGATATTAATGAAAGGAGTTTGTGTGTAAAATGTGTTCTGCATGATCTTTTATTATGTGATTTTCTTTCGTTGTATCTTTAATTTTAGGCTGAATTCTCTGTTAAATATAGGAATTTATGTGTGGAGTTTGATGTTTGAGGCTCGCCTAAACAAAGGCGTTAATTTTTTAATCGCCAATTGAAAGCGGACAAGACTAAATAACTTGGAAGAAGTGCTAAGTCTGGCAAAACCCTGACGAATTCACGAGAAACCTAGAGGAAGAGCGGTGATCATCGGATCAGCCAAATCGATGGATAATATCGATGAAAGATCTGAAGCGTCTGATCAACATACCAATAGATCTAACAGTGATTGCGTGCTAACAAGCGCGAACATTAATTCCAATTTCGGACACAATATATTATAAAACTGAGTTAATAGCTCAGTTAATCTAGACTGTCAGTTGAAAGGAGTCAGATCTGACAGTAGTCGCATCGGAAAAAGAGCGGAGTTTAATAAAAATTTCAGAGGCGATGAGTTATGAATTGTGGTTTAATCCAGTTGGATTCTGGATCGATCACAACCATTTGGGATTAAGGAATGAGATCCGACGGATATCGCGTTAAGGGATGCGTGTGATTTAATTTCAATTCTGGACCCGAGAAGGTTATGAGCAGTGTTTTTATTTCCTTTCGGTTACGTGGGTAAAAGTAGAGGCTTGTCATATATTGGGAAGTTTGAATAGTTCTGTTGTTTTAGCATAATAGCTTAATTTGGGGTCCACAGAAGAGAACGGGGTCCGATAGTTGGTAAACGGGGAATTTAATTAATTTAAATTCTAAATTATGTAAAGTTGTGTTTTCCTTGTCATAAAAGTGGTTCTGATAGTTTAATTAAACAAGGGTTTGATTAATTAAAATTCCAGATTTGTCCAATCGGCAGTTTCTCCCCATCATGTATGAAAATACTCAGTTGTTTATAGAAATTTATCATCACTGACATGGAAGCAGGTTAAATATGCTTTTGCAAAGGGCTTTGAGGTAGAACTAGAGGATCAACAGGTTTATCTCAACATCTGGTAGTTAGGATTATACAAGGTTTCATGTAGGTATCCATCCTTCCCGTGTGTAGATGTCATCAACTAGATTGTATCACACATTAATGAGAAGACCATGACATTGAGTAGTGCTAGCAGACAGAAGCTTGCCACCTTTCGGACAAAAGACTACCAGTGCATGTATCACTTTCCCAAGGCAGTAGAGCACATGGACTCACTTTTCTATGCCACCCATAACTATGTGAACACAATATACATTGTTAAAGGGTGGGTGAAAGAGCCATCAAAGTTTCGACAGACACCCACCCATGTGTACAAGACAAGGTCCCTTAGGAAGGCTTACCAGATCCTGTTTATCTTCGCTTGTAGGATCCATGGTCAACAGAGCAAGGAAACTTTTCCTGAAGGGTGGGAAGTCTTATTGGACAAGGTGGTGAACCAGGGGAAGCTATTAAAATTGTCCTGGGGGTGAGTGAGCAAAGTTCTATATGTTTGAATAGTTATTGGATGTAATATGTTCACAACAAAAATTCTGTACATGAACTAGACATCGACACCACGAGATCCTGCCATGCACATCTATTGCAGGTTACTTTTGGAATGTAGTCATCGAGGAGTAATGACATATCTAACTGACCACTTTATCATCCCTTTGTACAAGCTTATCTTTGAAAAAGATCCACCTTACATGTCACAAGAAGGAATGAAGGCCATAACAGACATCGCAGATTGGTATGCCTCACTAGGTGGCACCTTCATTAGAGTGTTTGGAGGAGAGAAGCCTCCACATGTTTTACAAAGGTATTTCATTGACAAACTTGTAGAAATTCCCACTGTAGATCAATAGATTACGTAATAAACTAAAACACAATACAAGATCTACTTCTACAACACTTTGCAGAAGCTTAATCACATATGAGCAGTATCAACCAAGAATAGATATAACTGAGAATGAGAAGCAATCACACATAACATAGGAGAAATAACCCGAGGAAAGACTTAGCCTAAAACCTTAACTCTGTATTATCATACAAGTGGAAATATAGTCCAGATTACAAAAAGAATCAGCTCACAAACTATCCTGCTCTCTCTGCAATCCCTCTGTTGCTCATAGATAGTCAAAGGCCTCTCTCAAACCTTCTCCTCTGCCCTCCAAGCCTCCTATTTCTTTACGCAATTTTTCTTGGGGTCCAGTGAAGCCACATGTGTGAATTGGCCTCTTCACACACTCACTAACCTCTGATCTAACTGCGCAGTCCTGAAGGAGATAAATCCTTCTCCATGGATGAGTTTCCTTTATAGGAAAAATCCATCCAACTGATAGTACATTGTCCCTCCTCTGATCTCAACTAGGTCTCTGTCTGAACTGACATGCATGAGTTATTCATGAGAGAATATTCAGTTATCAGAAGAACATCAGTTACATGCATGCAAGCATTAACTAACTGAACTCAAATTAATTTAAACAAATTGTTTAAATCAATCTAACTGGACTTGACTCAGTTAACTGAGCCAACTAATTACAACTTAAATTAGAACTCATCCTTATCTCTTTAACTGATGGATAAATTCCTCAATTAATGGAGAAATTATTGCATGTCCTCACATAGACTTCATGTTTGATTTTTCACAACTAATTAACTCATGGTGAATTAATTAATTTATTTTCAAACTGCTGCTAAGATCAAATTCGAATTTTACTTCGCTATATTAGTATAGGGACTTACTAAAATAGGAATCCATCCCGAACTACTAAAAATAGAATGCTATTTTTAGCACTTCCATTTTTCATTCCCTGATGCTCAATCCAACACTGGTACCCAAACTACTATTTTTAGCATTTCTTGTTGCCATTTTCAACACTCCCTCTCAACAAGAAAGGCTTCAACTCTAACCCAATCCTGTACCTTTGGAATGTTCTGCATGCAACACTTCTACCAAGTGTGGTTGCTCCAGCAACTCTAGAAACAAAAAAAACTCCCAACTGACCTCTTTGTTGGGCTAGAAACATACTCTGATGTTGAAGCTCCATCTATCGCTAACAAGTGCTCCCTCTTTAACCTCTGAGCTATTGCAACACTCCATGTATCTAGCACCGTTACACACCTCTCTGTGCCATCTTTCACTGGTGCAACACTCATGTGCCCTGTCGCATTGCTGCAACCTGCTAGCTCTACACAATCTTGGGACTCCTGCACTATAGCTCTCTCTGCTGCTCCATCCACATCTGTCTCTACCCACTCAACTAGATCAACAGATTATGCAATATACTAAAGCAAAATACAAGATCTACTTCTACAACAAACTTTGTGGAAGCTTAATCAATTTGAGCATGATCAATGAGAACACATATAACTAAGAATGAGAAGCAATCACACATAACACAGAATAAATAAACCGGGGAAAGCCTCAGCCTAAAACCCCAACTCTGTATTATCATACAAGTGGAAATATAGTCGGGATTACAAAAAGAATTAGCTCACAAGCTATCCTGCTCTCTCTGCAATCCCTCTGCTGCTCATAGATAATCAAAGGCCTCTCTCAAACCTTATCCCCTGCCCTCCAAGCCTCATATTTCTTTGCGCAACTTTTCTTGGGGTCTAGTGAGGCCACGTGTGTGAATTGGCCTCTTCACACACTCACTGACCTCTGATCTAACTGCATGGTCCTAAAGGAGATAAATCCTTCTCCATGGATGAGTTTCCTTTATAGGAAAAATCCATCCAACTGATAGTACTATCCCTCCTCTGATCTCAACTGGGTCTCTATCTGAACTAACATGCATGAGTTATTCATGAGAAAATATTCAGTTGTCTCAAGAACAACAGTTACATGCATGCAAGCATTAACTAACTGAACTCACATTAATTTAAACAAATTGTTTAAATCAATCCAACTGGACTTGACTTAGTTAACTGAACCAACTAGTTACAACTCAAATTAGAACTCATTCTTATCTCTTTAACTGATGGATAAATTCCTCAATTAATGGAGAAATTGTTGCATGTCCTCACATAGACTTCATGTTTGATTTTTCACAACTAATTAACTCATGGTGAATTAATTAATTTATTTTCAAACTGCTGCTAAGATCAAATTCGAATTTTACTTCACTATTTTAGTATAGGGACTGACTAAAATAGGAATCCATCCTGAACTGCTAAAAATAGAATGCTATTTTCAGAACTTCCATTTTTCATTCCCTGTTGCTCAATCCAGCACTAGTACCCAAACTGCTATTTATAGCAATGCTATTTTTAGCACTTCAATTTTTAGCATTTCTTGTTGCCATTTTCAACAAAACTTGTCATGTAGGAAGTATCATATCATCTCGCCACAAGGTTGTTAGCAACACTGCATAGGAATAAGAAAGCACCATGGCCCACTCTTCCTTTGCATATTGGATTATAAAAGATAAAGAACATGAAAATCAAAAATTCCGAGGGAAATTCCATAGTCAAATTTGAATTCAATATACGAGACTTTAATCCGTATAATCCCTGTAGTATTTGTAAATATCACTGTGTGAGGGTTTACTTTCCATGGATTGGTGAGGCATTCCATTGGCCATAGGAGGATCCATGGAGGTACTACTACAATGTTATGAAACCTTGATGTAAGGACCTGCGTTCCGAATTACTACCACCGTGCGAAGTGCGACGAGCTGAGGCCTAGGTGTGCGAAGGAACACCTGAAAAATGCATGTGGAAGGCTTAGCGATGGTGAATTTATAGCGTGGGGACGAGCTGGTGTTACCCATGGGCTGACCTCATGATATAAGCAACTCGAGCGAAGGATTGTTGTCTGACCAACAAAGACAAACGAGTTGGCACAAAGTGAGGGCTTCGGTGCACGCGGTGGATGAGTCGGCTGGGCAGCTCAACTCGCCCAACCGCCCGTATAAACATAGCAAGTGTTGGAGCATTTGGAGGCATAACGAATATCGCTCATCATCGTAAGAGAAGTGTGAAGGTGTTAGGAGGCCGTAGCAAGGCGCAAGTCTATGCGCCCGCTCTATGGGTAGTTCTACACGGTAGGCAAGCAAACTTGGTGACAATTGAAGGCATGGGTCGTGGGTCACACGAAGGTGCCCGCCCACCGTTTGGAAGGAAACGTGAGTAAAGTCTCGGGTGAGGACGCCCGCTAATTCAGTTAACATTTCGGTTGAAGGCTCGGGTGGCAAGGTGCGTGAGAGCACCCGCCCGCCGATTGGTGACTCGGGTGGAGAGTGCAGTGAGGCGCTCGCCCGACGATCATAAGTGCGGGTGGAGGGTGCACGAAGGCACCCACCCGCCGAGTGAGCGAAGACACAAAGTTTGGTTGTGGAAGTTTTGGTTGGTGGTCCATGTGAGGGCGCGCCCACCCAACTCGGGCAAGGTAACTCGTATGTTGAAACAGTGAGGCTACACGGAGGTGTTGTCGGTTGTAAATTTGGCTAAGTATGAAACTTGGGGTTTCTCAAGTATACTTGTAAAATTGTAAAGTTTTATAATATATTGAAATTGGGCAGACTCATTTTTCAGGGAGTTGCCCCTCCCTTTATACTGTGCAATTGTTTTCTTCATGTATAATTGCTGTGGATAATGAATGTGTATGGGTGTTCATTAGTATAAAGGAATAATAATAATACTTGGTGAAGAAAAATAAATTAAGTATCGAATGTTAAGGTGTAGTCCATGAACATAAGTATTGGTGAAAAGAAAGTGTTCGGTGGTGCCGCACCTCGCTATAAGCAGTTGAAAGACTACCGCAGGTGTAGGGGCGTGACAGTTGGTATCAGAGCTAGTGCCAAGGAGCTGGTGCTGGTGTTGAAGGTGTGTATCACTTGACAGTTGGTGTTTGAGTAGGGTTGCTCGTGACAGTGGAAATAGGTACTTGCAGGTGAAGGAAGCTGATCTCACTGACAAGTGGAATCAAGAGCTAGTTCATGTTGCAGGGAACTTGGTGAAGCTAGTGGATGGTCTATACTAGATCACAAAGGAGGAAGCAGTTAGCAGAAATGGCAGGTGAATCTCAGGTTGGGGAATCTAGCTGTATTGCGACGGATGCTTTCCTTGAGAAAGTGTTGGAAAGAATGGAGGAATTGGAATCTTACTGGACTACGAAGATGAACTTGGTCGTGAAAGATCAAGAGGCTAATTCGAAGGTGAGAGAAGAATTCGATGAACTCTAGACTCAGAACAAGTACACTAATCTTAAGTGTACACAACTTGAAGATAAAGTCAAGGATATTGAAGAAGCGAGAGATCGAGGTTTGGCAAAAATATTGAACTTGCAGAAATCTCTTGATGAAGCCAGAGATGAGATCGCGATGTTGAAGAGGGTCGTGAGGCATAACTCAGGTGGAGCGCCTCATGTGAAAGTCAAGGAACCGGAATCTTATGATGGTGCAAGGAGTGTGAAGACTGTTGGCAACTTTCTTTGGGATATGGAGCAATACTTGGAATTCTTGGGTCTATTCGATGATGAGACAAAGGTGAAGGTAGCTACTCAATTCTTGACGAAGGATGCTAAGATGTGGTGGCGAAGGAGGATGGATCAGATTGCCAATGGCAGTGCTGATGACATAACTTCGTGGGATGACATGAAGAAGGCTTTGTAGACCCATTTCAGTCCTCAGGATGAAACATGGGAAGCAAGGATGAAGATTAAGTTTATTAAGTAGACAGGGAACCTACAGACATATCAGCGGGAGTTTGCAAGTGCATTTCTGGAACTTCCTGACATGGCGGAGAGGGACAAGGTGTTCAACTTAATTATTGGATTGAAGCCTTGGGCATGCAATGAAGTGAAGAGGCAAAAGATTAAGACACTTGAGGAAGCTTTTGCTGTTGTGGATCTATTGGTGGAGCATTATGATGAAACTTCTGATGAGAAAAAGAAGAATTTTGATAAGCCAAAAGAGAAGAAGAAGGATGATGCTTCGAAATCGAATGATAAGACGAAGACGAAGAAACCGTTGAAGTGTTGGATATGTGCTGAACCACATACGGTGAAGAATTTTCCTTCCAGACCGAAAGTGGCCTCTATTGCACAGTCTAATACAAAGAATGAAGAAGCTTCTGTGAGGATGATGCAGATTCTCGAAGTTGTTGCTGCTACAGAGGTGGTCTCTCGGAGAGATCCTGAGAGGAACAGTTTGGAGTATGTTCGGATGAAGATTGGGAATATTGATGTACTCACTATGGTCGATAGTGCGGCTACTCACAACTTCATGAGTGAAGATACTGCAAGAAGGATTGGGCTGAAATTTGTACTGGTGAAGGCACAAATGAAGATAGTGAATTCTCCTCTTGATTGTGTACTTGGTGTAGCTGAAAGAGTGGACACAACACTAGGTGAGTGGACCGGGAAAGTCGACTTCACGATAGTGCGGATTGATGACTATGAAGCTGTACTGGGGATGGAATTCTTGAAATAATATGATGCTATGATTGTTCCACATTTGAAGAAGCTGTACATTTACAATGGAAGGGAAGATGTACCCATTGGTGTGACCAGACCTGATTGTAAACTGGCAGTGATGCAAATGGAGGATGTGAAGTGCATGGATGACATGTGTAAGCGGTTGTCTACTATTGAGGTAAAGATTATCGAGCAATCATTGGTTATTAGGACACTATCCGATAGTATCTTGGATTTGTCAAGCAGGCTAGAGGAGGTTGAGGATGATGATGACGAGGAGGTTTATGTAAGACCAAATGCCCAAGAGGAGGATCGGGTTGCATATCTACAGAGGATGGAGATAGAGAATCCTGATAGATGGATTGAGCTTATTAGTGAGGGTGAGCCTTCAGGCTCTACTCCCTCTACATCTTCTTAGATGACATAGAAGATGGGGCTCATTGTTAGGCTGCTCATGGCAGTGAGTCCTTAAAGCAGATTGAGCAGGTATGACAGATGGTGCAGGAATGGTTTGGCATTAGCATCATGACATGTTGCAGATGGGATGGAGTTTCCATGGACCTAAGCATGGGAGAGATTCTTGGTGAGTCTAAGATGTGGCAGAATCTGAGAAAGACTAGTGTAGACATAAGGATGGACATTCTTATGATTTGAGCGTGACAGTTGGACTGATCACCCGACTAGTTCGAGTCATGAGGGCTAGCAGTGTACCAGAGAGATGTTGGCATTATGTTGGAGTATCTGATGATAGTTCACAGGATGGGACGACACATGGTGGAGACAATTGTTTTACATATGTTGCAGGGATGTTGCAGTGTATGGACTGATTGATATCATGGACCAAGGATGAGATAGTTGGAGATGATGATCTTGGTGGTAGGATGGTTACTGGGATGGCATATTGTCGAGGACGACAATGACTTCAGGTGGAGGAGGATGTAAGGACCTGCGGTCTGGATTACTACCACTGTGTGAAGTGCGATGAGCTGAGGCCAAGGCGTGTGAAGGAACACATGAAAAATGCGCGTGGAAGGCTTAGCGATGGTGAACTTATAGCGTGGGGATGAGCTGGTGTCACCCATGGGTTGACCTCATGAGATAAGCAACTCGGGCGAAGGATTGTTGGCCGACCAACAAAGACAAACGAGTTGGAACGAAGTGAGGGCGTCGGTGCACGCGGTGGACGAGTCGGTCGGGCAGCTCGACTCGCCCAACCGCCCATATAAACATAGCAAGGGTTGGAGCATTTGGAGGAATAATGAACATTTCTCATCATCGTAAGAGAAGTGCGAAGGTGTTAGGAGGCTGCAACAAGGTGCAGGTCTATGCGCCCGCTCTACGGGTAGTTCTACACGGTAGGCACGCAGACTTGGTGATGGGTGAAGGCGTGGGTCGTGGGTCGCACGAAGGCGCCCGCCCACCATTCGAAAGGAAATGCGGGTAAAGTCTCGGGTGAGGACGCCCGCCAGTTCGGTTAACATTTCAGTTGAAGGCTCGGGTGGCAAGGTGCGTGAGAGCGCCCGCCTGCCAGTTGGTGACTTAGGTGGAGAGTGCGGTGAGGCGCTCGCCCGACGATCGTAAGTGCGGGTGGAGGGTGCACGAAGGCGACTGCCCACTGGGTGAACGATGACACGAAGTTCGGTTGTGGAAGTTTTGGTTGGCGGTTCGTGTGAGGGCGCACCCACCCAACTCGGGCAAGGTAACTCGTGTGTTGAAACGGTGAGGCTACACGGAGGTGTTGCTAGTTGTAAATTTGGCTAAGTATGAAACTTGGGGTTTCTCAAGTATACTTGTAAAATTGTAAAGTTGTATAATATATTGAAATTGGGCAGACTCATTGTTCAGGGAGTTGCCCCTCCCTTTATACTGTGCAATTGTGTTCTTCATGTATAATTGTTGTGGATAATGAATGTGTATGGGTGTTCATTAGTATAAAGGAATAATAATAATACTTGGTGAAGAAAAATAAACTAAGTATCGAATGTTAAGGCGTAGTCCATGAACATAAGTATTGGTGAAAAGAAAGTGTTTGGTGGTGCCGCACCTCGCTATAAGCGGTTGAAAGACTACCGCAGGTGTAGGGACGTGACAGTCGAATTCTTCCCTCATCTTCGAATTAGCCTCTTGATCTTTCACAACCAAGTTCATCTTCATAGTCCAATAAGATTCCAATTCCTCCATTCTTTCCAACACTTTCTCAAGGAAAGCATCCGTCGCAATACGGCTAGATTCCCCAACCTGAGATTCACCTGCCATTTCTGCTAACTGCTTCCTCCTTTGTGATCTAGTATAGGCCATCCACCAGCTTCACCAAGTTCCCTGCAACATGAACCAGCTCTTAATTCCACTTGTCAGTGAGATCAGCTTCCTTCACCTGCAAGTACCTGTTTCCACTGTCATGAGCAACCTTGCTCAAACACCAACTGTCAAGTGATACACACCTTCAACACCAGCACCAGCTCCTTGGCACTAGCTCTGATACCAACTGTCACGTAGTAGAGTTGTGTATCAGCTTCAATACATCAACACCAGCACCTGTTCACCAGCACTAGCTATGATCTAGTTTCATAACATTGTAGCAGTACATACAATGCCTTCAGACTCCACGAGTCGGTCAGTTTAGCAGGGACTTCATAGGCTGCTCCACAGAAAACAATGACTCCATAAGAAACAACAACAGAAGACAAAAATATTCATGCAGGACAAGGGAAAGAGGAATATTGCTGACACTTTAGAGGGAGAAAAAAGCAGCAAGATGAAAAAAAATCCTATTATCATGAATGCAAATTTAGCATTAGAAGAAAAGAGGAAGCAAAGGATATAGAGAGCAGATCGCATGAAGAGATAAAATTAGAGGTTGCAGGAAGCAGAATAAGAGTTGCAGGAGAAATAGTGAAATCTTAAGGAATAAAAAGAGTTAAGGAGGAGAGAATGAGAAGAGAAGAAAAAGTAGGATGAAGAGGAAAGGCAAGGCACAATGAAAAAGGAAACAATGCCAATCCAGTTTGAATAATAGGAACAAGAACAAGAAGTAGTTGAGGAGGAAGGTGAGAAGATGTAGGATAGAGAGCTTTCTGAGTAGATTAAGCACTTGATTGAAGTGGTAGACATGGAGATGGAACAAGGGTTGCAGAATAAAGATGATGATATGATATCATGCACACCATAGGTAATCTCTTAGCCTCCACCACATCCATCAGCAAAGCCAACCCTGAGTGAGTAAGGGGGTGCTTTTCCGCTTGATGATGATCTGTAATGGATGTGTACAATCTATCATTCGATGAGTTCCAAAGGAGGATTGTACAAGCACATAGAAAACACTTTCCGAATGATCAAGCATCACCTACATTCCTTAGATAAAGGATGCTAGTGTCAGACACCAAGAAGCATTCAAATCCCATTGCTGAAGCCAACTTGGCCTATGCAGAAGAAACAAGATCAAACATTCAGTATTTGAAGACCGAGAATAAGAAAGTGGCACAGAACTTGCAGGATGCCAGGAAAGAGGCAGAAAAACTCCATGGAGCAGTGAAAAATGTAGTTTCTGCATGGGTTTACTTGGACGAGATGAGAGTAGTGATACTTGTTGAAGTATCAACACTTGGAGAAACCATGCAGAAGCTTTATGAAGGGTTTGTCACTATACATAAAGTTGTTGTCCATTTGCATGGCTTACAACAATAGAGCGAAGAGTTTGTTAAAAGTCTCAAGAACATACAGGCTTCCATTTCCTATGTGGAAGAGTGGACAATGTGATACAAAGGGGCATCGTTTAACTTAGTGAAGAAAATGAAGCCACAGGTAGATCTAGAGAAAGCGAAAGTTCGAATGTTGATTAAGAACAAAAAAAAACTCACCTCATTCATTGGTAGCATTCAGGACTAATATGTACAGTTGTTCATTATTTTGGATGTCTTGGTGAGAACACACCATATCCCATTAGTCAGTTCACTCACCAAAGCTAAACCCAAGAAACAAGTTCAGCAAGAGATCGAAGAGTACTTGGAGTAGTTGAGACAGAATGCCACCAGGGAAGACTTGCAACTGAAGAGACAGAACATGCATAATTACATCAGTGGTCCTATCCAAGTTATAACAATGCTCTGTATTCTTCATAATGAACTTGAAATGGGTTCCAAGACATTGTACCCAGATGCCATGGGGGCCATAGTCCGCTTCTAGCCAGACACCAGCACACAGTTTTTGGACTCATCACACAATATCAATATTGGCACTAATATGTGACCGAGAAGTAGCAAGTGGAGGCTGTTAAGCTAGACTTTTCCCAAACTCCAACATCGAAGTGTTGTGTCTTGTTAGGATGTCAAGTTGTCTCTACCCTATTTTGTCTTATATTGGTACAAGTGCAAAATGTAATGTCATTTGTAATTATGTTGTAAGTGAAATTCCAAGTGCTAATATTGGAATATGAAGAGCCATCATGTAATGTAATGTGTCATTTTGTAAAGAAGTTGAAGAGTAATAAGGGTGATCCAAAGGTCACAAAGGGGAGTTGAAAATCCACCCCCCTCTTGTTATAAATGGAACCTCATAACTCATGTAAAGGACTTTTGGGAGCCAAGCTTTTGGCTAGGCTTAGGCTTATAAGGAGCTTTGGAGTATTATGAAGAGTCATGGCTTCTCCGTAGAGTAGATCGAGTATACTTCTTTGGAGAAGAAGGTGTTCTTGAATTTAATGTTCCACTATAGGGGCTAGTGGTCATCAATGGTGTATGTATGAATGGAATTTTCACTTATAGTAATAAAATCAAACCCAACACACTTTCATCCATATGCTGTGAATATAGTAAGACTATTCTTATTGTATTTGAAATGTATGTTATTTAGCTTATGCTTATTCTTATGAACTATTTCGTTTGCATTTGTATGAATCTTGTTGAATGTGTGTTATTGTGTTAACTCATCACTTGAACTTGTGGCCTATTCCACATTTTAGCTTGTTATGTCATTTCGCTCGTGTGTTCCATTCAAGTTGCATATTATTATAGTCTTCGAAGGGGCACACTTCTTTTTCCTTTCATGTGTTGGAACTTTCATGCATCGCACTTGACTCTCTGTAGGGTCACACAGTTGATCTCACCCAAAGTTATCATACTTCACTCTGCGTGTTTCCATAGTCAAGGAATAACATTACCACCCACTGTTGGGACTCCTACTCCGAGCGGTGTGAGGTCAAGTTGGGACTTCATATCAGGGAGATCCCTTGAATGTTGGCAGGTCCAACACCATCAGCGTTTCTAGTGCTACAAGGAGGGCCAAATGAAAAGTTGATCCCTTGAAGTCTATTTTGAATTTCTACAATCATTTAATGACTTCTCCCAAAAACATAACCCAAACATGTTTTTCCAGACACGCGAATATGAAAGTGCCGACAAGAATTCTTGTCGACTTGTCCAATCTGAATTTCAATGGCGAGGGTGAAACAACCTTATTTGAGCACACCACATATTTCTTGATTTCTGCACAATGCACAACATCCACTGTGAGGATGTTGGATGTAGGTTGTTCATTCTCACATTCAATGGGCGCATACGAGAATTGTGTAACACATTGCCTAATGACTCCATTCACTGTTTCAAACAACTTTCATAGAGTCGTGTCGTGCTTTTGATTTATATGATCATAAATCTCTATGTAAGAAAATTCTAGATTTGTGAAAAGCACCTGATGAATCTGTTCAAGATTTTCATGATTGTTTTACTCATTTTTATTTTGAATTTCCTGAAGATGATGTTGATTGGTGTTTCTTGGTAGACAAATTTCTATATCTTGTTCACATTTCAGAAAATATACGCGAGTTAAAATATTTTGAACCTCTCCCAACATACCACGGTGTTAGAGCTTCTAAATCTATGACGGAAAAGGTTATTGTTCCAAGTGACCCTCCATTCCCATCTCCTGAAATACCTCTATTTTTGTAGGCTGAGGTAGGAGAAGTTGAAAATTCATCTGTTGATCTACCACCATCATTTCCCACCTCACATACTCAGAATTTTAGTGCAGGTTTGAACTGTGAGTCTGACGGTCGTGATGAAGTGTTATCTCCTTTTCCTCCATCCCTTGGTCCCTCTTATCCTCTGTATTGTGATGTGTTGTGTTCACCTATTTCCAATCTCTCTTTCTATGTTCACGAGGATCAATTTCTGGACAAAGTCGATGTTGAATAGCCAACCTGCGATATCATTTTTGATGAGTATGTGTAGGAGTTTGAACAAGAATCCACAGTGAAGGATGACCCCCTTCTGTCCACACCTCTTTCGCATTATTCTAACATTTTACAAAATTCTATCATTCCCATTGAATCTTATGAAATTTCAGTTTATGTTGATGTTACTACTTTCCATCATTTGCAAAACACGTGGAATGTCAATTTTTCATCCGAGTGCAGACAGGACAAATATTTTCTACTTGATCCTCCTAATCTAGCATATTATCCTTTTGGGAACATAGAGGGTGAAATTTCTCGTTCTCCATCATCCACTATACGATTCGTTAGATCATGAGGATGCCTCTTTTTGTAATCTTGAACTTTTTGATGTTGTCTGTCATGACCTTTCCATTGCTTCATTCGATCATGACTTTCAGTTTTCCACTATCAATCTCTCTAAGCCACTGATCTTTGATTATCGATCTTTGGATGAATTGGAACTTACGCAATATGTCAAGGAACTTCAACCCGAGATAATTGCTATGTCAGGTTCTCATAGTCTTGAGGTCAGTTCCACTTCCGATCAAAAATGTGTTGAATCTTTCTAGCCTCCTCATCACTCTCTAGTGCACATTGAAAATCAAACTATTTTACAATTTTCACATCCTCCATCTCTATCACACGATCCTATCACTTAGTCATTGGAGGAGTTGTACGTAGTTAGGACTGTTGCAAAAGATAAATTTTCTTCTTTCTTCTTGTTCGCTCATTTTTCAAGTTCAAAACTTTGTGCCTGCATGTCTTTGGCTCGTAGTGTGTTTAAACACCATCGCAGAATTTCTTTCATGCACTTTTCATTCTTACTTTTCTATGAGTTCATTCAAACCTCAAATTCTTTGGTTTTATTTTCTTATCTTTCTTTTTTGTTGTCATTCTTGTATAACTTTCTTGACATGCATTCCCTCGCCTACATAGGTCAGCCAATGCGCCTATTTTGACCTATTCATTGTTAGGTTAGGAATAGGAGTAGTTGTTTTCTTTTCTTGTTTGTTTCTTTGAATTTATTTTTTTACTTTTCACTCCACTTCTTTCCTTTCGTTTTTTTCTTTTTAGTCATAGGATAGCTTCCACATGAGACTATGTTTGGATTCTAGACAAATTCTTTCAAATCCAAGAGACAATTGTCCTCCTATCAATGCTTGGTTATTTGGTTATCCCTTCTCTTTATGCGAATATTTATTTTCTATTAGTCGATGATACTCTTATGGAAAATACATTCCTTTCAAAGAAAGTGATAGTGAAATCATGATGTTTGCACTTTAAACTAGTACCACCTACTCTAATCGGTCTTCTCTTTTCGATGAACCCTTGTCAACTAAGTCAAGTAGAGTAAGGAGGGGAGGAAAACCTTAACAATTATGTCACGGGTATATATAAACATCCTTCTCTCAAAGGATAACCTCTTCTGCTCTCAATAAGTCAAGATCTCTCTTCTGCCCCTTGAAATAAATAAGTGCCTATGCACAGTTCTTTGAACAAATGAAAATGAAGAAAATGAAAAAATAAAATAAAAGGAGAAAGAAGAGAAAGGATTCCTACGTGGAGAGGTGAAGCAAGCAACTCCATTGGGGTACTATCCAGGTTAGCTGGCAACAAATAAATTCTTGTGTTCCTGAAGTGACTTTGTGGGGGTACTGTCCAGGTCTAATGGCAATGGAGCAACACCAAATATGAAAACTAAGACTCACAATCTCTTTTTTCTTGTGCATTTATATATTCCTCATCCCCAATCGAAACAAATCATTCTGACTTGGCTTGGTATGTGTGCTACCGATGAAGAGAATAGTAGGGACTATATATTTAACTCAAGCTAAGTGAAGAAATTATGATAATCAAAGAAATGAACAATACTTCCATAAGAGTTAGAGCTACTTTGCATGCGACAAGATCCATACAGAGAGATGGATTTCTACCAGTGTGTCACCAATGTTGTAATGACTATAACCAGCCTCCAAAATTTTGTATGTGCTTCGATTTTTTAGCCTCCCTTCTTATCCATAGGAGCTCATCTTGCACTGATCTAGGTATTTATGCTTTGCCTGAGACTTATATTTTCATTTTTTCTTGTGTTTTCTCACTTAGCTTATCTTTCTAAGTCACAAGCTGATATCTCAACTTGGTCTCATAGTAGTTTTGGGCTTGCCTCCAGAAACTGCACAATTCTTGAGGGCAAGTAACCTTGATGATGGGAATTATGTAGTCCTAACTAGAAGTCAACCTTGAGCTCAAAAATTGCATAGTCATGGAAGGTAACCCAACACTAAGCCCACAAACTACGCAGCTCTCACTGAGCTCAAAAACTGTGCAATGTACTGAGCTAGATAGTTGCCTAGTTCCCCAGAACTATGCAGTCTTTCCCAGTAGTGTGCATGGAAAGCTTCCTCGGAGAAGGAAAAAAAAGGAAAAAAAGAAAAAAAAATTATTCCTAAAAAACAAGTTTCTACTTTTATTAACTCAAACGAGGCACTTCTGCTATTTTTATAAACTTCTACCAAGTGTTGTTTTCCCCTTGATTTTAAGCATGCATGTCATAAACCCTAATTCACCCAAATATATTTAATTGAAACTTCTAGAGCTCATTTACACATTCAATATTGGAGATTTGCATTCCTAAGGAGATCAAGGAACCTTTAGTGTGATCATAGTCACTTTTCAGGGTGAGTTTCGCTTTTGTCGTCTTCTGCGCTTTTATTGTCGCTTTTTATCATTTGGTTTATGTGAGTGTTGTTTCACTTATTTATCTTCATGTTTTCTAGTGTTTTAACCTATTCTAACTTGTAGAAGTGTTTTTTAATTTTTATATGCCTTTCCCAAGTATCACATTAGTTTTCCTATTTCTGCACCTTTGGTCCTCATTGCAGCAACTCTCCTCACATACTTGATTTTCCTTCTGTTTGATTAATTTATCCACTTGATTCAGATGGATTCACTCACACTTACTCATATTTGCACTCAACTTCACACTATCTCTCATATGTTCTCATTTTTCACACTTCCCTTCGGTATATTTTCACATCCTTTGGCCAGTTTTCACTTTGCCTAGATCGCACTACACAATCCTAAGGCTTAAGCCACAAGCTTGGCCTCTGGAATTGCATAGTGCACAATAAAATCTAGATACAACTTCACACTATGCAGTTCCAGGAGCCAACTTTTCATCTTGGCCACTAATTCTATACAATGCATAGTCTCTCCCAAACCTCTACCCAAGATGAACTACGCATTGTGTAATTTCAAGCCACAAGGTTCAACCTTGTCTACTAAGACTGCATAGCACATAGTTCCCACAAGAAATTGGTCCCCCTTACCAATGAGAATTGTGTAATACTTCTCATCTGATGCCCGGTTTGCTACTTGACCTTACCTTGTAAGTAGATTTTCTTAAGATTGATATTTCCTTGCCATGAGTGCATTTTTTGTCCCACGGGTACAACAATTGTTAAGCACCTCTCCAATAGTCATTGTTACCATGGCACCTAAGAGATCTTCTTCAAAAGAAACAACTAAGAGCAATACTGGGGAAACAATTTAGCAAGCATCAGTGGATCTTCCAGAGTATGCAGATACTTAACTTTTTATAGAAAAAGGATCATCACCAACATGGCAATAGGTTAAAGATGCTTTTGTGAAGGGATTTGAGGGAGACTTAGAGGACCAATAGGTGTATCTCAATATTCGACAGTCAAGATTATACAAGGTTGCATGCAGGTATCCAACCTTCTCGTGTGCAGATGTCATCAGTTGGATTATCTAACACATTAATGAGAAGACCATGACATTAAGTAGTGTCAGTGGAAAGAAGCTTTCCACCTTTCGAGAAGAGGGCTATCAGTGCATGTATCACTTGCCCGATCTATTAGAGTGCATGGATTCACTTTTCTATGCCATCCACAACTATGTAAGCACAAGAGATATGTCTAAAGGCTAGGTGAAAGAGCCATTGAAGTTTCGACAGACACCCACCCATGTCTACTGTTATCACAAAATCGTGTACTAAGGGCTGCTACTTAGCAAGATCTCATGCAACTATTTCAAACCAGGCTTTAGACTAAGGCTTAGCCTCCTTAGTCAGAGAGGGCTCTCTCACAGATTTTTGATATGGATTGATAACAAGAAAAGATGGCTAACTCTTCAAACAGTACATGAAAATAAGTTGGTTGGAACAACGAAATAACACTTCTTCCATTGGGCTCATGGAGTCAAACACCTCTGCAGTAAACTATTAACTACTCAATCATGGAAGCCAAGGCATATAATGTTTAAACACTCAGAACATTTCTCAAAAAGAACCTCAACTCATAAACATACACAGGAAGTCTGAGCACTAGGTGAATTCAGAGTGATTGCATGTCTATTGAGCTGTAAAACAGAAAGGATAAAGACAAAACCACATATATTCTGAGCCTTTGAACACAAGATGAATCTTGGGAAGAAAAAGTAATCTTTCTATTACTGTCAAAAGTCTTTTACATTAGCCAATATAAAAACTCTGTTTTTTGTATAAATCTCCAACCCCCATTACATCAGAGTTTTCACTATATATAGGAAAACAAACTAAACTATTTTGAGTCTCCTCCTCCAGCATGAGGGGAGCTCGATGGCCTATCATTAACTAACCTTATCTATTTTAAAACAAACTCATTAAATGCATAAGGTATTGAACTGTAATTACATAGAGTTCTAATCACACTTAAACTCTAACTTCATCTCCTCGTATGCATGATTCCTTCCTTGATTATTGACACCTGTATATTTTCTGTTTCGGTTGAGGTATCTTGAAGGAGAATACACTGCACGAGCTAGCTTTGGATTCCAGTTGCGTAGATGGCTCATTTAATTAACCAAGAGAAGAGCTCTGTTTTCACGGTCCCTGTCTCCCATCACTCTTCATCACTTTAAGAACATGTCCCCTGCTCTTTAATTCCTCCCAAACAACGCATATCATCATACTCTCCAATGAGCTGGAAGCCTTATGAGCTGAACAGGTGTATAAACCAAATCACCGAAGACTATAACCAAAACCCTAATAATTCGGTCATAAAGTACCTTTAACAAAGCTTTAGCTAAAAACAAAATATTTCACCTTTTCTCCAAAATGCACACCTGTCATTCTCTGAATAGCTATGAGAGTCTTGTATGGTCTCCCTTATGTTCTCGAAGCATTTCCTTCAAAAATTTGTTGACCCCATCATTAAACTCTTGGTTTTTCTTATAAAACAGCACCTACAGCAGTTTCGTAGCGCGCTACGAAACTGCTGTTTTTACTTTAAACAGCTTGCTTTTTTGCAGTGATTATTTGAGGAAAGGATCTCAGAGGTTCTTGGAGTATGTGGAAAGTCACAACTTCAGTAAAAACTCAGCCTGGAGTAAGCTCTATATGCATTGGTACACATGAGTCAATTGACATAACAGAAATTGCAAACGGTGATAACCACAGCAAAATAATATAACAGAAACTGCAAGTGGTGATAACCACATCATAGAAATGGTTATAGCAGCATAATGCATGAGCCCCCTTATCCAAATGCGTTCTTTACCACGAGCAGCATGAACCTGAAACCATTCTTTAACCACTTTAAATTCCCTTAACTTGAAGTTTCAAAAAGATTCTGGCTGAAAAATATGTCTTGGGACAGAGCCCATAATTTCTCACAGAAAATCTATTTGGAAGAACTGAAGGAGGTTTTTGTGAACCAATCCGTGCTTAACAAAAACCTCTTTTGGTTTTTTGAAAAACTACTCCAGCTGCCCAGAATCGATCCTTGAAGAAGATGTATAAAACAGGAAATTAAAAACTGCACCTACAGCAGTTTCGTAGCGCAACTTTGGTCATTAATTTCTCTCAGCTCGTAATGGATTTGAGGAAACTGAAGGAGGTTTTTATATTTCAGTCTTTTAGGAATAAAAACCTCTTTCCGTTTTCAAAATTTAGTCTTCAGCTGCTCAGAATCCCTTCTGTAAGTTTACTAGTAAACACAGCAACCAGGGTTTTTTATGCTGAAACAAGCTGCTACAAGGGTTTCGCAGCGCGCTGTGAAACTGCTGTGTAATTTCAAAAACACAGCTTAGGATCAAAATATAACTTTCTTGTGTCTTTCCTTTTACTGCAATGACTTTTCCATTTGACCTGAAATTGTTCAATATCAAAATCTAGCATATGAACCTTCTGCTCATCTTTAAAGGCTTCACAAATTTCACCATTGGCCACCATGCAACCAAATTTGAAATATGGGCAAACCTCAAATAACATTTGCATATTAGCTTTGAGCAGGGCTAATGATACTTGCTTCATCAATATCACTAAAAAGTTCTCTTTCCAACTCTTGCAGCCATTTCCCCAATTTCGTAGCGCAGCCAGTGCAAAATATGAATTATGCGCTACGAAACTACCTAAACATGTTGCGCTGCGAAACTACAAAAAGGCTTTATGCGCATCAAACTAATATGAGCGATTTTGAAATTTTGGCATTGGAATTTTCAGTGATAACATCTACAAAACAAGGTCCCTCAGGAAGGATTACCAACTATTGGTTATCTTTTATTGTAGGATCCATGGTCAGTAGAGCATGGTAATCTTTCTTGAACGGTGGGATGTGTTATTGGACTAAGTGGTGAATGAGTGGAAGTTTTTAAACTGGTCATATTTGTTGGCTCAATAGCTAAAGGCCCATGTAGCACAGGCTCGGAATCCTCCTGAGGCTGAGCAAGAAATTTTTTATATGTATGCATACTTGATGCAATATTTGCACAAATTAAGAAGTTCCTTAGCATGAGCTAGACATGGACACCATGAAAGTCTGTTGTTCACATCTATTGTAGGTTTCTTTCGGAATATAGTTATTGAGGAGTAATGACACATCTAAATGACCACTTCATAATCCCACTATACAAGCTTATCTTTGAAGAAGATCCACCTTGAATGTCACGAGAAGAAATGAAGGCCATATCAGACATCACATATTGGTATATCTCACTAGGTAGCACCTTCATTAGAGTGTTTGATGGAGAGAAGCCTCCACATCTTTTACCAAGGTATGCCACTGACAAACTTGTTATGAAATAAGTGTTGTATCATATCAACACAGGGTTATCAGTAGTGTTGCACAGGAAGAAGAAAGCACCATGCCCCACTTTTCCTTTGCAGATTGGATTATACAAGATAAAGAACTTGAAAGTCACAAATGTCGAGGGAAAGGAGATAGTGAGGTTTGAATTCGATACACATGACTTTAATCCATATGATCCTCACAATATTTGTAAAGATCATTCTGTGAGAGTTTACTTTTCATGGACCAGCGAGGCATTCGATTGGACAGAGGAGGATCCATGGAGGTACTACTACAATTCTTCTAGACTCCATGATCCGGTCAGTTTAGGATGGACTACATAGGCTATTCCACAAATAACTATAACTCTAGAACCAATAGTAGCATAAGGTAGCAATCCTATGCAAGACAAGGGAGAGAGGAATATTGCTAACAGTCCAGAGGAAGAACAAAGCTACAAGATGAAAGCAGATCCTATTATCATGAAAGTAGCTTTGCTAGCAAAAGAAAAAAGGAAGCAGAGGATATAGAGAGTAGAGCAGAGGAAGAGAGAAAAATAGAGGTTGCATGAAGTAGAAATGAAGTTATAGGAGAGAGAGAGGAAGCTTAAGGAAGAACAAGAGCTGAGGAGGAAATAACGAGAAGAGAAGAAAAAGCAGGAGGAAGAAAGAAGGCAAGGCATAATGATAGAGGAAATAAAACTGATAGAGGTTGAAGAGCAGGAATGGAAAAAACTAGCAACTGAGGAGGAAGGTGAACATATGCATGATTGGGAGCTTACTCAACATATTAAGCACTTGATCGAAGTGACAGAATGGATATGGAATATAAGCCATAGAATGAAGATGTTGATCTGATGCCGAGTGCACCATAGGCCATCCCTTAGTCTCCACCACCTCCAATAGCATAGCTAGCCCTGAGCAAGCAAGGGGGTTTGTTCCCCTTGATGATGATCAGGTAATGGATGTGTACAATCTATCATTCGATGAGCTCTAAAGGAGGATTGTACAAGCACAGTGAAATAACTTTTCAAATGATCACGCATCACCTGAATTCATTGGAGAAAGGGTGATAGTGTCGGACATGAGGAAGCATCCAAATGTCATTGTCGAAGCCAACTTGGCCTATGTAGGTGCAATAAGGTCAAACATTTAGTATTTGACAACTGAGAATGAGAAATTGACACAAAACTTGTAGGCTACTAGAAAAGAGGCAGAATAAATCCATGCACCAGTGCAGAATGTAGTTTCTTCATAGGTTTACTTGGAGGATATGAGAGCAGCGATACTTGTTGAAGTATCAACACTTGGAGAAACCATGTGGAGGCTCTATGAAGGGTTTGTCATTGTACATAAAGAAGTGTTCATATGCATGGCTTACAGCAGCAAAGCAAAGAGTTCGTTAAAACTCTCAAGAAGATACAGGTTGTCATTGCCTATGTGCAAGAGTTGAAAATGTGATACAAAGGGGCACCACTTGACTTAGTGAATAAAATGAAGCCACAGGTAGATCTAGAGAAAGAAAAAGTTTGAATGTTGATTCAGAACAACAAACAACTCATCTCATTCATTAGTATCATTCAGACCTCATATGTATGACTGTTCATTATTTTGTATGTCTTGGTGATAGCACACTATATCCCATTAGTTGGTTCCCTCACCAAACCTAAACCTAAGAACCAAGTTCGGTAAGATATCAAAGAGTACTTGGAGAAGCTGAGACAGAATGCCATCAGGAAAGACTTCGAGCTGAATAGACAGAACATGTAGAATTACATCTATGTTCATGTCCAAGTCAGAACAATGCTTTACATGCTTCAGAACGAACTTGAAACAAGTTCCAAGACATTGTACCCAGATTCCATGGAGGCCAGAGTCCACTTCCAGCCAAACACCATCACACAATTTGGGGACATCATCACATAGTATCAAGCTTGGCGCTAATATGTGACTGAGAAGTAGGAAGTGTAGGTTGCTGAGCTAGACTTCTACCAAACTCCAACATCATAGTGTTGTGTCTTGTTAGGATGTCAATTTGTCTCTACCTTATTTTGTATTACATGGGTACAAGTGTAAAATGTAATATTAGTTGTAATTATGTTGTAAGTGGAATTCCAAGTACCAGTATTGGAATATGAAGAGTCATCATGTAATTTAATGTGTCTTTTTTTAAAGAAGTCGAAGAGTCATAAGGGTAGTCCAAAGGTCACAAAGAGGATTTGAAGAGTCACCCCCTCTTGTTATAAATATAACCTCATAACTCATGTAAATTGATTTTGGGAGCCAATCTTTTGGCTAGGCTTAGGCTTAGAAGGAGCTTGGGAGTATTGTGAAGAGCCTTGGCTTCTTCGTAGCATAGAGCAGGTATACTTCTTTGAAGGAGCATGTGTTCTTGACTTTAATGTTCCATTATTGGGGCTAGTGGTTTTCATTGGTGTATGTATGAATGTAACTTTCACTTATAATAATAAAATTGGAGCCAACATGATTTCATGCATTTGTTGTGAATATAGTAGGACTATTCTTATTGTATTTTCATTGTATGTTATTTAACTTACACTTATGCTTATAAACTATTTATTTCGCATTTGTATGAATCTTTTTGAATGCATGTTGTTGTGTTAACTCATCACTTTAACTTTTGGACTATTCCGCATTTTAGCTTGTGATGTCATGCTCGTGTGTTCCTTTCAAGATGTGTACTATTACAGGCTTGCAAGGGGCACAGTTCATTTTGAATTTGTGTGTTGGAACCTTCATGCATCGCACTTGACTCTCCGGAGGGTCACAAAATTGCTCCCACCCAAACTTATCATACTTCACTCTACGTGTTTCCGCAGTCAAGGCATAACATTACCACCCATTGCTAAGACTCCTACTCCAAACGATGTGAGGTCTTGTTGGGACTTCATATCCAAGAGATCCCCTGAATGTTGGTGGTTCTAGCACTGTTAACAGAATGTTAAGGAATTTTTTTACCTACACATATGAGGAAATGCACATGAGCAAGCAGAAGAAATGGAAGTAATGGGAAAGGCAGAAAATTAAGTGAAAAGAGAAAAGTGGCTTGGGAAGGATATCACTTACCTTATGCTTAGTTAAGAAATGTAGATATATAGTGCATTCTGGGATTGCCTCCCTTTTGTTTGTTAGGGAATCCATGTTGATTTTTAATTGTCATGTTTCTTTTCTAGCTCACTAAAGTTGCCACATCCTGCAATGATGTTTCAGGTTTGTCTTCCTAATATATTTTTGGTTCTGCTACTACTTTCTACATTTCAATATTACCAACCTTTGGCTCAGCTTCTCCCACCACATTATCCTCCTTGTGTTCAGTAATGAACTGGTCCCATGTTCACCCTTCTAAGAGAGAGTGTTTAAACCAACAATTTTATTAATCTATGCCGAGTCACGTTCTTCTCAGGGCAATGACTTCTTATTATTGGTCTTTAGTTGCTAACTCTTAAATAGAAAGAATGGAAGACTAACAAGACAATGGTGTCGAAGATGATAAATAAATTTTAAGTGATAAATATACGACAAAATATACTCAGTTATTGTCATTTTGGGACTTGAGATTTCATATTATGCCAAAGGAATAAATATTAAACATAATTACATTTTTTTACTTGGAAAGCAATATAATATTCCTTTTCCCTCGAAAATAACTATATATTCAAACACATAAATGTAAATGTGAACAATTAAACACCAAATATTCAAGTTTGGTGATTTACATTGCAAGTAAAGGTAGACTAAATCACATCTAGCTGCATAAGGTATAACTTCCAAGGTACATAAAATCGAAGTCTTTAGAAGGCTATTGATTCATGATGGATTCCAAAACCACTTCAAACACTCCCTCCTTGTACAATCATAATTGTCATTCTTAACCATTATATCGTTACGAACATTGAAACGAATTGACCAAATCTACTGGAATTAGTATTTGTATTAGAATCTGATACCAGGAAGAACCAGGAACTCGACTACCTTTCTTTATAGGTTGGGCAATGTTCACTGACTAGTGGGAGAGGAATAACTAAAAAGAGTATTGCTTCATCCATTATTTTTTACTGGGATAAATGACCCTGCCCTTCTATTAATATGAAGGGGCACCCCAAACAAGGCTAGAATTAGTTGTGCAACACCCACTCACTTCACTTACGGGTCAATTTGATTATCTTAGTCACATTCCATCTAGCTAGTTCCATTATTGTTCCTCATTAGCTAACCATTTCATAAGTGGTGCATTCTTCCTTCTCCTATTCCCCGAGACACATTTATAGTCATCTTTCTAGGATCACACTCTACTAATACCCCATGTTTAGCTGGGGTATGGGGTTTATATAAATGATTACTTACTCACATACCACTTTCATTGGTGACACTATGATATAGATTTATGTTTGTTTCCATGCTATGTTTCTCTGTTTTCAAGGTATATTGATTAATGGCTTTGAACGATTTGCATTACAAAGGTTGTTTCATTATCACCATTTATTAAATTCCAAAAGAGAAACTCTAGGCTGGGGCTGCACTCTTGGTTGAGAAGTCGTAGTAAGGACTCTATGCATATTTTCCAACTGTTTTGGGGATCTAAACACATGAAGCATGCAAGTAATGATTATGCTTGCTTTGGATCTGCAATAGGAGGGTCTTTAACTGGAGAAATGGGCGCTTGGACATTAAGTGATGCAACCTATGCTTCTATATCTGGTTTCTTCTGTTTGTCATCATCCTGTTGCACCTTATGCTTCCGTATCTAATTTCCTCCTTTTGTCATCACCTTGTTGCACCTTATTGACATTGGCAAGGACTTGCTACTTTACACCCCTTATTTGTATTCTTAATTCCGTACCCACATCATCTTCTCTTGACACATTATGGCTAGTGAGAAGAATATACATGCCCCACTCCATGTACTCATAGAAGAATTTAATAAAACAATATATATCACCCCCTCGTCAATCAATGATCATGTGGTCGGGTAAATCTACGAGGGAGGTAAATAGTTCCCCTCCTGACATCAACAAGGGGAGAGGGGGGGCTCTGTTATCCTGGTTTAGTCTCCAGGTTACAACCTTATAATATAATGACAGGTGCTTCATATGTCAATTCGATGCCAAGCAAGGGGTTCCTCGTGGAATTAGAAAGAGGGGTCCTTTATTATCATTTTGCCCCCACCCTGGCACTATTTTGTCTCCCATTGTACCATAGCTCACTATCCTGGCTTCATGGCCCGTCGACGTTACCTAGGCCTCACCCCCATGACATACCTTGGTGATTTGAGTTCCATGTGGGAAAACTTGTTCAATTTTTTATGAGATTTTGGATGTTATCACATTTTTGTAGAGGACTCTAACTACATTGAGTGAACCTTCCTGCCTGATTATGAATTTTATTTAAATGAAAATTATGAACTTAATAATTCAAATGTGTAATTTTTACAAATTCTAATTAGTAAAATTAATTTAACAAAATGTTTTAAAAACAAAAAAATTATAAATTATTCTCATTCCAAACTATTTTTGCTACTTAAATGAAAAACATGAAAATGAAATATTGGTAATGCTCCCTTTGGGTGCCTTTCATCTCAAATAAAATACGAAATAAATGTAATGTGATGAAAAGACTAATATCACAAGGAATGTTTATCTCGTCCTCAAAACACAAGAAGAAAGATTGAAAGCACACTATGAACATAACAAGCGAATGCATATATATATATATATATATATATAAACACTATACGGGTCATATAAAATTACAATGGACAAAGAAATGGGGAAGGTTTAAGTTTATTGGTGTGATGTTTATGTCGAGCATCCATCTCGAGATCATGATTCCCAACCTTTCCATAATTCAACCATTTAAACAAAATACCTGAAATATTAGTGTTATTTAATTGCTACACATCCTTGGTTTCAATTCCACCATTTTGTGAACCTATCATTCTAAATGAACCTTCAAGAGTCCTTAAGAAAATAGAAATATTGTTTAAGGGGAATCTTGTGCCATTTATATCCCATTGAAAAATTTTGTTAACCAACCACCACTCAAATAAAATTTTAAATGGATGGAATTCCTAGGTGTGAAAGTGTGAATGTCACTTTTGCATGTTTCTAACAACCTTGGTGAAAATTCCATGTAAAAATATATAAATACCATGGATGATGGGACACATATTCCAAGATGAATGGTGGGCACGACATCCTAGTGGTTGTTCATTTGGTTGTTTATGGTTAAGGAAATTGGCAAAGGAAATGGCTAAGGCATTAAAGAGGCAAAAAGGTATTTTGGCACATTTATTTATGAAAATAATGGAAATTAGGAGAAAAATGAGGTGACAGTTCATAGGTTTCATGTGAGGAGGAAAATGAAGGAAAATAATGGAAAATGAAGAAAATAAAGACCTCATTGATGAAAGGGCTTCTGAGGATCAGTGGGCAATCTTGGTTAGTGAAGACTTGGTCAGTTTAGCTTTGGAGTTCTTTCATTATTCTCTCTCTCTCTCATACTCTTGGACACTTAGAATTTCCTTGGAGCACATTGGCATTGGAGTAATAAAGGAAAAGAAGGCAAGAGGAAGCAAAGATCAAGCAGGGAAAGGAAGGATCAAGCAGCTACAATAGGCTTCATTGCAGGTATCGACTTGCATGTTTATTTTACTTGCTAGATTTGGCATGCATGGTATTGCATGTGTTTATTTTCTACCATGGCATGGGTTTTTCTAGGTGTTACAGTATTTTCTGCCTAGCCTTTCCATTTCCTAATAGTTTTGATGAGATAGGTTCTCCTATTCAGTTTATGTGGGATGGCCAGATTGGATTTGAAGCTAAGTGTGGTGGATCTCTGAATTGACAAACACATGGTGTAGTGATCCCTGAATCGGACTGAGGATGAACGAAGCCACTGGCCTAATAACCCCTAACCAGATTATGGGTTGCGATAAAGCCATATTGTGTGCCTCGTTGGGCCTAGGAATCCTTGCCGGTGAATGACGGGATATATGGTAAAGCCAAGAGGTGGATTTTCTCTCTGTTAGGCATAGTGATTCCAAGATGGAATGCATGGTAAATCCTAGAGATTATTTCTCGGTGTAGGGCCTATTGATCCATGGATGGGACTGTGGATGCACGTTAAAGCCTGAGAGACAAGGAGGCACTCAAATTCATCACAATGTAGGAAGAGAACTCTAGTGGAATCCATATTGATTGGTGTTTTTGATGTGTTTTATGAATATCACATTCATGCTTGGAATATGGCACGGGGGTAATTAGCTAAAGAGAGACTTGGCTCAGCCAATCTATGGTCAGACAGAACATGGTAGTCCTATCACCAGTTGGTTCACTGCATTGATTAATGAGAAATTCATTCCATTGATTTTCATGTGTAAATGTACCGGTGTATATATGGATTTTGATGGCTAATATGTTTATTGTATTTTTGTTCCTATTATGCTAGTTATATGTACATTTTATGGCAGTAGCTATGTTTGGCTCTTAGCATGTTTTTAATTGTATTTGAATGGATATTGTATCTATGACCTAATATGTGATAAGGCAGCAAAAGACATGAGGAAACAATGGTTCATGGAGATTCTCAAATAAGTATGAGATCCCTACACTTAATTATGTTGTTTACACCTATAGGTTACATGTTGACAATATGTTTGATGAAATGTCTGTCATGGCTAGTAGGGGTTTGGTTAAGGTCTTGATCAACTATTTACTTTTGCAGCATTGTTTCCCTATACTTTACTTGATTCCGAGCTTTCATTCCATTCTAGGCAATGGCCTAGGCTCTGGGCCTGAAAAATTGGATTAATTCCCAGGGTCTCTAGCACAAAACTGGAAAGTTTGGTCCACAATCGCTGGAAAGCAAGCCTATGAGAGCAACTTTAGGTCTCTAGTCGCTCCCTTGCCCATAGCATGAGAGAGACTATGGCCTCAGAGGTCAAGAACAACTGTAGGACCCAGGGACAGGCTGTATGAGTGGCTGACTTGTCTTCTGAGGGTTTTGTCAATGATGTTGGATGATTGTGTGTGATTTTTTGTTGATTCCACTTCCTTAAGGTCACCTAGGAGGTCGAATCTAATCATAGTAGCCTCTTGTCTCATGTTTACACCAGTTGGCATGGTTACTTGGGTGGATGTGGGAGGAGGGTTTTAGAAATTGGTATCATAGCATGCTTCAACTCTCAGACTGGATGAGTTGAATGTGTTAGTCATGCATACATGTAAGTTGCATGTGTGTCTCCTGCGCTTGCATTTCATGTGCTTGTTGCATTCCTTGATGATTGATTAGGGTTGTAGTATGGTTATCTTGGAGAATATTATTTTGATTTCATGAAATGTATTTATCATGAGTACGTCATTGGTTACATATGGTTATATGTCGCTTATATGTTTATTTTATGGTGCCTACTTACATCCTTGTATGTTAGGTTACATTCTTGAATATTTGGATTACATGTATGAGTCTTGTAGGTTGATTACAAGATTTGATCACTTATGTTCGACTACATGTGTTTATGCATAGGTGTAGTTGATTTGGCATTGCTTATGCATATTGTTGGTTGCATATGGCAATGTATACAATGGATTAATGGTTGTTGTCATGCATGAGGTCATGGTTTGTGTACTGGATATGGTCATGCATTGATGACTAGAATCTAGCTAGAATGATGTGTGTATGGTTTGGTACTCATTTGTTATATGTATATATACAGTTGTTATGCATGTATGGTCTTGGTTATAGTTTGAATAGTAAGTCAAAGATGCCTTATGAAGTCATTGTATGAAATTTAGGTCATCATGGTGCTATTGGTATGTTATGGTGCAAATGTGTTGAATGAGGTAAAGCAAGAGACGCAAATCATCAAAAGGAAGTTGCAGCACTGGACCTCGAGGCAAGAGCATGTCGTCATACAAGTTTGGATGTTGGGCATGTAGGTATGTAGGTTAAGGATTTTTATATGCATTAGGGTTATATACATTAGGTTTATGTACATGACTTTTGATATTATGGTTACATACGTGATAAATGATAGTTTATTAACATAGTCATATGCATATGTGTCAGATAGTCAAGAATGATGGTAACCTGTTGTTGTAAGAATTGCTATTGTTGGTTAGGTTAGATAACTTGATGACTATTTTATATGAGATGTCGTTGATGAGTATGTTATAGCTTAACTTGTTGTTTCTATATGACAGTTAGCTTGAAGATTCGGTTTTATGTTGTTGATGAACATGATATATATATTATTGTTTTTATGTTCTATTAACTTGCTGATTAGGGTTATTTCATCGAGATCTTGATGTTGTAATTTGGACTGGTCATATGCGTGATGGTTATGTTCATTGCATTGAAGATATTGATTTTATATGTATTGTGTTAACTTGGTTTGACCTATGCAGATGGTTATGGTTGCAATATTCAGGTATGAGCCAACAAATTGGTGATATGGTGTCGTATTAATCTAGATTGATTGTACCTATGTGATTTTTATGCATGAAGGACAAACACTTATGAGCTTATGACATGAACATGTTAGTTAGTTACTACTATGGATATCATGATTTATGTTTCAGTGATATGTTGTGAAATTATATTGTGCTAAGCTAGTTTTATTGTGTAGACAAGATAGCCTCCCCTGATATGCATTGAGGTATGATTTTTCTTATGATGTATATTTGGTGCTTGGTTGTTTGATTATGATGTCTATTTGGTGTTTGAGTGTTTGGTGCCTAGTTGATTTATTTAACATGGTATGTTTACAAGTTGGTTTAATATTTGATGAATTTCATAATATGAGTATGTGTTTCAATGATCTTGCTTTAAGATAGTTTTACTAACAAATATGTGTTGAGACAGTTGATATGTACTTGAGTGTAGTAGGTGATAGTTGTAGCATTATGTCTAGTGACTATGAGTTAACTATGTATTATGACATGATTGTTAGTCTTGATAAATGTTGATTTCACATTGATAGATATGATTGTCTTGATATTGGAACATGTGGTTGACATGTGTGAGCAGTTGCAGGAAATGTGCTTGGTATTAGCGTGACGAGGTAATAGTTGATTTGTTTATATAAATAACAGTTGGGTTGATGTGACAACATATAGTAAGCCTTGATTGCATCAAGGAAAAAGGTAAAAGAAATGAATTGGGCAAGAATTTATTTGGCTAGGTTTGGAAACTCTATTTCCAAACGAACGAGTGCTTTGCATACAGGGAGTCTTCTTAACCTTGATTTTGTTTGAAATTATGTGGATATGTGCTAGATTCATGAAAATAAACTTGAGAGGTATATTAGCTATTCTTTAGTTACATGTGGATCTATCAAAGGATTGGAGTCCCTTGAGAGATGGCATGTGTGTGCTCAGTTGGAAGCAACCTGCTTGGCATAACAAGATGAGGTAACTAGTGTATTGTTATGTTTATTTATGCACTAATACTTATGTGTTAATGACATAATGATGTGGGGATTTTCATGGCGAGAGAGGTTGCCACGAAATCTTGAAGAAGGCTCTGGTTAAGTTTCCCTAGGAACCGTGGGGATTGAGTCATGGTGTTTATTGTTAGTTTGTGTTTTTGGTCTTCTTTTTTATTTACTTGTGCTTAATTTGCAACTTTATTTATTTCTAGAGGATCGCCATACCACTTCTTTTGTGTATTCGTGTTGTTATTGGTTTTCATGGTTTTCTTCTTGTTGTTGTTTATTTTCTTGCCTTTTATGTTTTGAGTCTTGGGAATTGGTTGGGAAAGATGAAAGTTAATGGAGCTCAGGGAGAGCTATGTAGTACCCAACAGGTAATGTAAGTCTCAAATGAAGCTTTGTGCATAAGTAAGCACAACAAAAGGTAAGACTATGACAATCGATTGGACTAGTTGGTCCATAGTGGTAAATGGACGGTGGTAGTACAAACAAGTGAAAGGTAACTAGAAAAGGTAAGGTAAATGAATCAAAGATGTCAGATTACTTGGCTATGTTGGGAACACTTGTTCTCAATGTTGTGCATGGTGTGAAAAGATAAAGGGAGTTCTCTTAACATTGGCCCTATACTATCTGGTAATTATGTTATGAACATGATTATGCTGAAGTTTATATGTATACATGTATGTATTTTTGTATGTTGTGTCTGATAGGATCATGATGGTTTTATGCTAATGATTATGTATATGCATTTGTGTATCTATGTATTTATGTCATTGTTTGATAAGATCGTTAGGAATCATTCTTATGAAGGGATGATTGAGCCTTATGCATGTGAATGGCATGAAGAAGTTCTTGGCCATGAGGAATAAAGTGGGAAGAGTAGTCATGAAAAATTGTTGACGGTGTTGGACCTGCCAACATGCCATGGAGATCTCCCCGGTAAGAAGTCCCAATTAGACCTTAGACCATTTAGTGTAGGATTCCCAGCAGTGGATCATAAGGTAATGCCTTAACCGCGATGTTGCACAGAGGCAAGTAAGATAACTCTGTCAGTAGCATGGGTGTGACTGATGCAAAGAGTCAAGGAATGTGTACGAGAGGTTCCAACACTTCAAAGGGAGAGGAAGGTGAAAGTGAGTTCTTGGTTGAAAGGGATCAGTCCCAAGTCGACTAAGAACACACCACACAAAGGACATGCATAGCTTCCAGCGGACCAGTCCACTCGGATGCGGTAGTCAAAAAATACAAGGTAAGATAACATGAACAACACTCATGGATCAGTCCGAGACGAGTGTGACGGTTTATATAGCAAGGTTCATGAGAAAGGTCCATATAATGTCTGGCAGAGTAATCGACACTGACGATGACAACATTAACAACATATGCAACATATTAACAACAAGATTCATATAATTACATACAAATCAGTTCGTATACAAGTATGTAATTTAAACAACATATATCATTAAGGCTACTGGAACAGTCCAACTACAATAACACCATATGCATGAAAATGTGTTGGCTCTTATTATTAAAGAAGTGTAAGTCACAATCATACAATACACCATGTAATCCTGCTAGCCCCAATAGTGGAACATTACAGCCACATCCGTTTGCTCCTCCAAAGAGATGTACTAGCTTCGTGCAGTGGAGAAGCCAAGGCACATTACAATAATATCCAAGCCTTCTTCAAGATAGTCTTAGTAGAAACTTGGTTGACCAAAAGCCTATACAATGAGTTATGAGGGACTGTTTATAGCAAAGGGTGGGGTGACCCTTGACATTCCCCTTTGTGACAGTTCAACTACCCTCATGACTCTTCACCTACTCTAGGACTGTTACATCCAACTGTTGATACTTGACTTACACTTGACATGACTCAACATTACAATGCACATGTACTCATGTGAGACAACATGGCTTGAGAAAGCCTTGCAAGACATCACTGACACTCAGTTTGATGTGGTGAGACTAACTCTTTGACATGCTTGTGATGGTGAAGCTGGTGAGTTGGTGCCAAGCTTGGTCGTTCGCAATGGTGTGCATGCACCTCATGGTGACATATTTCTGAAGTGAACTCTTCCTTTCGTTGAAATCGGTGCATTGGTACGGCGCCTTCATCCAACTTGTCTGCTAACATGTGCATCGCCTTCTTGGGTGCGGCTGAACCGGCAGCACACTGATGCATAGTGCCTGTACTAATCTTCAAGTGTGTGCTGGTGGTCATGCACATCAACTTGGGGAAGCACCCGTTCGGCTCCAGTTTGACTTGTCTCTTGTCTTCGCCTTGGTGAGTGTGTTGAATGGGTTGGATTGCATGCATGCGCATAATTACATGCATGCTACTGAATACCTTACATGCAGTCGACCACACTGCTCACAATGTCTGCTCTATGTTAGCTGTTAGGATGGATCTTTAACTTGTCCAGGTGTAGTTTGATCCGTGAGCACACGTTACACCCACTGTTGTTCCTGATCCTACTGCAACTCATTCATCTGTCTGTTCAACTTCATGTTCTTCCTTGAGTTTCTGCTTCAGCACATGCAACTCCTTCTTCGTTCCATACTCTATCTTCACACGATCTTCATGTTGCGCTGTCACCTCATAGCCTGAGTCTCCAAAGTTTCTTTCATTATCAGTGGATTTGCTTGATCTTGCAACTTTGTTCTACCTCTGTGTTGTCCACAACCTTCCTCTTGCATTCATTGTATTCGCTACATTCGCTACATTCGGTATGCTGCCTGCAGCTATTGTTCATGATGCTGCTCACTATGATGCTGCTACTTGATGTCCTTGTCTACGAACAACTTGATGTCTTCGTGAGTAGGCAATCTCATAGACACTTGATCGACTAAATCTCCAACCGTGCTTTGAATGGTGTCTTCGTCTCTGCTCTCCTGGAAACCATTGTATATGTACTACTGAGAGGTGGATGAAAACCTACGATAGTTGGAGATAGGGCAACACTCATGGCAAGCAATCCGTCAGTTGAAAACCAAAATGAACATGAGAATTAAATTGTAACATACCTGGGTGAATGATCATGAAGGTTGCACAATTTCGTCTGGGAGGTCGGGAGACCAAATACCAAGACTGCACAAGGCACAGTTCGGGCTGTAAGGAGACTGACTGACTACTGGAACTGCGTAAGGCACAGTGTAGTCTGGCTGCAGACTGTTGGGATTGCACAATGCGCAATTCCAGCTGGGAAGGACTGCTGGCCCAATGACAAATTTGCGCAATTTCTTAGGCCAAGTAGCCATTGTCCTCTAGAAATGTGCAAAACAATCCTGGACGTGAGTGCTGGGAAGGAATGTGCAAATCTAGATAGGAAGGTGAGCCTTCCTCTGCCAGATTACACAATGCAACCTTGGTGAAGGCAGAGCCCAAGCCAAGGTTGGCCCGACTTGCCAACAGGTGACTGAAATCAAGTAAGTCAATGAATGCATGGCCACACTAAGTGATAGAAAAAGTGATAGATAGTGGATGCAAAAAATGAATGAAAGATTCAACAAAAAGATCAACATGCATGTGGATGAGGCAGATCGAGGTTGGGCGAACGTCCATGTAAAACAGTTTCATGCATATGACGACAGTGAGATAGCAATGAAAAATGAAACAGAGCTAGGACAAGCTAGTATATATGTAAAGGACAACAAGCATTCAAAGAAATTAAGAAAACAATACTCCTACAAGCGAAAACACAAAAGGCGACAGAAATGCAGCACAAGGCATGGGAAGCAGGCTTACCCCAAAACAACTGAATTGAATGTGCCGACTGCTCCTAGATGTGATGTGGGATGTCAAAGATGCAAGGTTGATGTGAGGAATGAGCTCTACAGCTTTCAGTTGATGAGTTTTGATAACATTGAGGTTGTGATGCGCATGCCACAAATCTAAGGGAAGAGACACTTGGTGGGAGGTTTCGGAATTGCTCCTTGCATGTAACCTCCAACTGTTAAACATAGATCCCTGAAACAAGGGTTGCCTTTGCATGCTACCTTGGGAGAAACAACCAATGCATGCAAGTCTATTTTTCTCAGTCCCAGAGGGAACCAGTCAACTCAGCTACACATGCAAGAGACTGCTCGACTGCTGGAGAAAATGTGCATTTCTAGCTGGGAGCTGGGCTAGCTACTTAGAAGATTTGAGAAATTTTTGCACAGAACAGTTGAATGCTGCCCAAATTTGTGCAAATCCTGTGATGAACATCCTCTCCAGGGGAAATTTGCGCAAATCCTGCTGGGAGGGTTGGCTAGAAGGATTGCAAAATCCTAGAGCCCGGTAGGCTATCAGAGAGGATTGCACAATTCCTAGAGGGAAGGTTGGTTGCCCTCTAGAAATTCACAATTTTCAAGGGGAAGTTGCTCAGCCTATAGCTTGACCAAGCCCGAGTGAGCAGCCTATGAGGAGAATGGATCAACTGTGATCGACAGGCTACCTTTGTGTGAGGAAAAAACTGAAGCTTGAGTGCTTGATGAAGCAAGACAAAGTGTTGTGTAAGATTGGTAGGGAGGCTCCAAAACAGTCTAAGGAAAAATTTTGGAGGGTAGTTGTAACCACTACAACACTTGGCAACACACTGGTAGAACTCTAGCTCTCTGCATAGACCTTGTTCGTGAAAAGCAACTCTAACACCTCCAGAAGTATTGTTTAGTTCTTAGCTCATCTTGGTTTCACACTAACTTGATTGTAAGATGTAGCATCTGCCAAGCCCTTGGTCTATTGACCCACATTCCAAGCGAAGGTGACACAGTTGTTTTGATTAGGGTTGAGGGGTATATAGGTGCACAAGCAGTATAGTCGTTAGAGTCTTAGTTTCATCTCTGATGTTGCTCCACTAATAGAAGGTCTGGAAAGTACGCCGGTGGAGTCACATAGGAGCACAAGCATGACTCCACTGTTGGCAAGCTTGATCAGTACCCCAACGAAGTTACTTGCATCACCTCCCTATGCAGGAAGCCTTTCTCTTCTTTCGCCTTATTCATTTTTCTATATATATATATATATATATATATATATATATATATATATTACTTTTCATTTCAGAGGTGGAAGAGGGATCCTAACTTATTGAGAGTAGAAAAGGTTGTTCCAATAGAGAAGTAGTTTATTGTATCTCTGACATGCCTGTTAAGGTTTTTAGCCTTACCTTACTCTACTTTACTGAGCTGACAAGGGTTAACCCAAAAACAATCGACTAGAGAAGATGACACTAGTTAGCATGCAAGCATTGTGTTTACACCAAGGTCCACTTCGAATAGTACGTATTTTCCTTTGACGTGTCATGGACTAAAAGTAACAAGCTCATCATACAGAGGCAAGATGACAAATAACCAAGTAGTGATAGTTGTACAAGCCCTCTTGTACTTTACCCAACTCGCTTCAAGAGTCACACATGGTCTCATGCAAAACTAACCTATGAACGAAACAAGCAAACAAACTAACAATCAACAAAGAAAAGCAAGAACAGAAGCAAAATGAAAGAAAAGAAAGTAAACAAACAAGAAATAAGACAAACAAGCAATCAAAACATGAAAGAAAACAAGCATGCAAGCAAAAAACTAAAAGCAAACACTACTCCTACTCCTACACTAACGATGTGCATGGGCCTGATCACGTGAATTAATACTTCCAATGCAGCCACTGGCGCATTGGTAGACCCATGTGGGTGAAGGCTTGGTCTGCGAGTAACCCAGTTGTGCGGACTAGCATACAAGAAATATATAACAATGAAGACAGCCACACTTCGTGTTTCAAAGTGACCACAGGACATAAGTGAGTGCATGTGCATGAAGGATAGTCCGTGGACTTATCATGGTGATGTGTGACACTTCGTGCAACTTTGAAACAAAAGCACACTCTTGACTAAGACATGCAAGCAAATGAAAGAAAAAAGATAACTTGCGTCACGAATGAGTGCTTGCAATGTAAGACTCCTCCAATGCATGAGCAATGGGATCATGCAGTTCGAGTGGAGGAAGTGTGATCTGTGTGTGAGATGGATCTTCAATGCATGTAGATGAGTGATGAGGATCCTTGGGTGATTGAATAGTTTCATAATCGAAAGTGAGACTAACCCCAAGAGAGTAAGGGCCTGACATAACCATCATCTCAGGCTGAAGTGCCTCGAAAGTCTTGGGTGTCTCAACTTCATCATCAGGTAGATCATCATAAACTAGTGGCTTCAAAAGATCATCTATGATAGATTCATGATTGTGATAAAAATGGAAGCAAATGAATCACGACCACCACGATAAAAAAAATCAATGAATTCTTTGGCATCCTCATGATCAGATGAATCAAATAGAGGGGTAGATGAAAAGCGAATGAACTTATCCTCTGTATTTCCGGAAAAGACAGATGAAGGATCAAGCGGATCTTCAATGAATAACTTATCCTCTCCCTTTTTGAATGATGGACTAGCATCTGGTGAGTGCAGCGACTGATAAAAAATGGGTGCATCCGTGGATGAAGACACACATGCAAAATCATGGATGGCAGGTTCACCAAAGAAGCTAGGAAAGAACAAAGGGGGCTTGGACAGAAGGGAGTCATCCTTCACCAAGTGTTGATGTTCAATCTCCCACTCATACTCTTCATGAATGATAACGCATGTTGGTTGTGAAACACCAACTCCGTTAGTGGGTTGTTCCTTGTTCACAATAAGTGAAGAGTCCAGAATGGACGAACACAAGACAGCATCATCCGGAGGAACACCTGAGTGCGAAGATGGAGGTCGAAGAAAAGAATGCATATGGGAACTCGAAGGACTCACAACCAACTCTGCGCGAAAATTGAGTGGAGTGATGTTGGGAGGGTGTGAAGAATGAACAGATGTGCGAACATGATCCTCAACATCACTGAGCGATGGTGGAACTACTGAATGGAAGGGAGGCAGACAGTCTATTGAGACATTGCCTACTCCCACACGGGATTGTGTAGTTCCATCAATGAAGAAGGTTGAGCGAGGATTGACATCAAGCTTCCTCTTGGGACGGGCAGATTTCTTAAGACAATACTCAAACCCATCCCAGAGATAAGCGAACTTCATGTGGGTCCTCAGAGCTTGAAACTACAAGTCACGGAAGTGTTGCCAAAAATCAATAATGGATTCATGTGGAGCCCTCCATTGTTATAATAGTTCCTAGTCAAGATGGTCTGGATCAAAATGATAGAAAGTGTCTTCAATAAGATCACAAAAGTGTTCACATGAGTGCACAGTGTCAGCCGGTAGGCTGTGTTAGTGTCGGTATCTTCATCCCTCTGTCAGTGATCAAATTCTCTTGTTGCATTGCATATTAGGTGTCTTGCCCAGTCAGCTGCATTCCATTAGGATCATGGATCATCTGATGGTAGTGGCTTGTTGTAAATTTCCCCTCATGCCCTTTACCTGCTGGCCCATTTCCATTCGTCAAGATCATCTGCAGTCATTTTTTGTCTTTAAATTTGCAAGGGTCATTTTTAGGGTTTCAGTTTCATTAGGTCTAGGGTTTCGTCAAAAAGGTCTTCAAAATGTTCAATAATGGTCAGCAGGCACATGAGGAGGTTGAATAAAGTCCCAGTACCAATAAATTTCATAATCACATGCTCAGAAATGTATTTTTCCTCAAAACCCTGTTTTGAGGAAAAACAGAGTATTTTAGGTTTTTATGTATAAATTTGATGTAATTTCAGTTCTTTCATATGTAAATAACTTCAGTGGCAACCTTGGTCACCTTGCCAAGCTTCAGCAGCTCCATCCCCTGCAAGGCAAACAAAAAATCAAATCATTCAGTTCATCAAAGGCAAAAATAAAGTAAATTGCCCAAAAAATAGAGTTTAAAAGTAAGTCACAATGCAAACATTACAAAAGTGGGTTTTATGAATGAAAAATCAAAATCTCTTGTATATAAATCATTTTTCATGTTCAAAGAGCTCATTTGCATTCAAAGAAGAAAGATTGAGCAAGAGAAGGCCATGTTGAACAAAGGGAGCAAAATTGCAGCAAAACTATGCAAGTTCGCGGGCGCGGCGCATTGGGTGAGAGGTGCGGCGCATTGGGCCGGCCTCCACAGTGTAAAAAATACACTGGCGCAACGCATATAACAGGCGTGGCGTGTTGGGTTTGTGGTGCAGCGCATAGAGCTGTAAGCCCAATTTCACCCATAAACCCTCTCAAATTTCCTAATTCGCTTAATCCTACAGTGTGCAAGTAAGTCAAGCCTTCTTCCCTTGCTAGTGAATGAGTTTTTCTTAAATTTTATGGTGGCTTAGTGAGATAAAACTCAAACCCTACCTCCTTGCAATTTTTGCTCAAAAACAATTGCCTAGGGTTTGCATTTGTGTTTTTGCTGCCAAGTCCACTCTACCACTCTCTCACTCTTTGACTCCTCCATTTATTTTCCAGTTTCATCCACTCATTCCCTAATTCCCATATTCCTAAAATTCATTCACCCCCTATCCCCAATTCCCACTATCCCAAACCCTAGCTATAAAATTCCCAAACCCTAATTACTATCCCAAAGCCTAAAGACTGTCCCTAAAACCCTTCTATTCCCCAGATTCCAGTCATCAACATTCCCAAAACCCCTTTTACCCTCTCCCTTCATAGTCCCTCATACATTCTCATCTTTGGTGGCAAAAAACTAAAAACACCATAAATCTCTTCATACCCATCAAGAAAACTCACACATTAGCAAACATGGAGTCTGATCCTTCCTATGACCGAGATGAGGAGACACACAGTGACTCTCCTAAAGAAATGCATGCACTAAGGAGACCTCACAAGGGTGGCAAACATATACGAGAGGAGCCTACTTCACTTTTTGAGCTACAGGCCTGCCCTCTTGTTATCACATGCTTTCAACACCAATCCTGTTATCATTTCTATGAGATGGTTGCTAGAATCCAGTACCATCATGAGTTGGCCAGGTTGTTTGTGCTTCATCTACATAATGGCCAAGTCACTTTAGCCGGTGTGACATTCACCATGACACCAGAGTCTATTTCTCTAGCAACCGGCATTCCTAATGTCGGAGAGCAGTGGAATAAAAGGCAACAAATTGACAAGGAACATTATGAGCTATACATCAAGCCTGGTTATTTGAGACAACTTAGCAGAGTTTTTCCCTTTTGGTACCTGAAAGACTCATATGCTCCCTTGATGAAACTCATAATTAAGTATTTCAGCTATGAGGGCCGGTTTTCTCGCCTATATGCCTATCACGTCAAATTGTTGATGCACTTTACCAGGGCGAGAATGGTGAATCTCCCCTACTTCATGTGCCGAAATATTGAGAATATGACTACCCTAGTGCAAAAGAAAACTCCTCAGCAGCAGTATAACAGTATATATCATTTTGCACTCATCAAAATTGTGGTCATGCATCAGCTTGGTTTGCAGGACATCTCATGGGAGGATTTCATTTCTCATGAGTTCTTCACGGTACCTCAGGTATCTCCAGAAGCTTTTCATGAGACAGGTGGACCTTCACTTCAGCAAGAGATTCATGAGACACAAACCACTAGTGTGCTGGTGTTTGTCACCTATCAAAAGGGCACGAGAAGGTTGTTTACAGCAGCAAAGCGAGTATTATCTCCACCCGGGGTGGAAGGGGTCTCACTTCCTTCGTCAGCAAAGTAGGTTCAGGACAAGGGCAAGAGGCCATTACATGATGAGGGGCCTTCAGGTGAGCAGGAGACCGATTTCATTCTCATTCAGGATGATGACACTGATTTGGGCCCACAAAGCTCAAAGCTCAAGGAGATCATCCAAGAGAAACAGGCGAATGTCAATGATTTGTCTCTCAACTTAGAAAGAGCTAAGTGGATAATAAAATACCTGGAGCAAAGAAACAAGTAGCTAGAGGATCAGCAAACCATTATGGAGCTGCAAAACATACGAGAAAACTGCCAAGCTGCCAAGAGGAGGAAAGTGAAGCTCACACCACTTGAGCAAGAAATCAATGCTGATCGTGAGTCCTGGCTTGAGAGAGCTAATATCCACTTGGAAAAGTTGCTAGAGAAGGCCAACAGGGAGAAAAGAATGTTGAGGCACATGGCCTGCCATTACATGGCAAGAAATAAAAGTTGCAAGGCAAAAATCAGGAACTTGAAGGCCAAGTTGAAGAGGGCATCGAGGAAGAGAAAGGAGAAAGATAGACTTCAGATACTAGTTGAGGCTTCCTTAGCCCAAAAAAACACTTGATGGAGAACACTCAGCCCAAATTTTTTGAAATTTGGGACACTTTCTGCATTTTTGGAATTTTTGGGCCAAAACACAGAATTTTCTGCCCAATGAGCCGCACCACCTGGTGCTCGCTTTTGATGGAGGCCTCCTTTTGAGGAAAACTTAGCATTTTTGGATTTTTCATGGAAAAATATGCATGCTCACCAATGGCCAAGAATTTTGACAGGTTTTGAGCCCCAAAAAGGTCAAAAACACCCCAAAAATGACCTTTCTGCCCCTTTTTGGACACACAGGAAGCAGTGTTGGGAGAACTCAATTTTGGAGGGGAAAATGGAGGCCAAATTCAAAAATTCCACTTGTTCTGGAAAGTAGACAGGCAGACCTTTCCAACAAGCACACTTGGAGCAAATTTTGACACTGCAAAGGCCTCCAAAAGCAGCTGCAAAAAGGCGCTATGCATAGGGAAATCAACGCAGCGCATTGGGGAAATTTTGCTCAGTTTGACCAAGAATACTCTGTTTTTCGCCTAGTTTCTTGAAAGTTTGACTTTTCTCCTTCTTAATGTCAAACTTATGATGTAATTTAATGTAAATTGATGGATCTTGATGTAATTATGTTAAATTTTCACTCATGGAGGTAGATTCATCCATCAAAAAGTAGTTTGCAACTGAATGAATCAATTCCCTAGTTTCTAGAGGCAAGCTGTTCCACTGCCTAATTTTTAGTTCTTAGTTTATAATTTGTTGGAAAAGATCCTAAAGTTATGAGCTCGACTCCTAGAGGCTAGGATGAGTTATTTTTTGTCTATATCTTGTGATTTTTCAGTCATTAGCATGCTTGGACTTTTGGGAAAGCTTAGAGCTTCATTGTATACACATTTCAGCAGTTTGGCTAAGGAATAGACCAGGGCTTGCAGCACTTTATGGGATTCATGTGGCATCTTGCTTTGGTATTGTGTTTCCTTCTCTAATTGTAAGTTTACATGTGTTTTATGTATGCCATCATCTCTCTTTGCTTCATCTTAACTAAATCAAACAAGGATAAAGGTATAATTCATTGATTTCCAGTGCTCTATCTAGGGTTTGTTTAGTTATTTATGTTTTCAGCTGTTTGAAGAGGATCCCTGAGATTATCTTTCCCTCTTCAACTCCTCACCTATCTAAAAGCTCTCCATCTCACTCAATTTGAAGTACTAAGTCATTTTCCTTCCTCACCCCATAGAGATCTCTGCAAAACTGAGCCTCATTCCCCGAACCCAAATCTACCTTTCACATTTGAGCCAACAAAACATCATCAAATTCAATCAAACTCTTTTGCACACATACCTAGCCTAAGATCAGTATTCACATCAGTCATCTCAAGCCCTCATTGATCATATTTTGCTGAGATTGACAAGGAGAGAGCCCTCTCCCGACCTGATAGGGCTAGCTACCAGGTTAAGCGTGGTTTGATGTTATCCTAGATACTACCTTTCTCAGCCTGAGGTAGATTTAGGCACTAACAGGCTGAGAACCCAATGAAATGGAGATTCGCGAAGTGTGTATACGAGCAGCAACCTGACCTGTTCGTCAGTAAACTCATCTTCCTCATAAATCATGGAAAGAAATTTATGTAAGTGCTTAGGCCAGGCCACTTCGCCTTCACCATCATATGCGTGAATGGGCAAGAGATTGAAAAGCTTCCCCGAGATGGAGACATCTTCACGATTTGAAAAACACCTCAGGGGAAGGACAATGCAAGACTCCATGAAAGATATGCAAAGGTTCAAAACTAGATGAGAGGACACTGCTTGTCATCAGGCCCTCCTTCTAGCGCCAGAAATTTTGACGGTGTTGGACCCACCCACATGTCAAGGGGATCTCCCGGTAAGAATTCCCAATTAGACCTCAGACCATTTGGTGTAGGAGTCCCAGCAATGGTTCATAAGGTAATGCATTGACCGCAATGTTGCACAAAGGAAAGTAATATAACTCTCTTAGTAGCAAGGATGTGACTGATGCAGAGAGTCAAGGAATGTGTACGAGAGGTTCCAACACTTCAAAGGAAGAGGAAGGTGAAAGTGAGTTCCAGGTTGAAAGGGATTAGTCCCAACTCGTCTAGGAACACACCACACAAAAGACATGCATAGCTTTTGGTGGAGCAGTCCAATCGAATGCAACATTCACAACCTACAAGGTAAGATAACACGAACAACACTCACAGATTAGTCTGAGACGAGTGTGATGGTTGATATAGCAAGGTTCATGAGAAAGGTCTGTCTGATGTCCGGCAGAGCAGTCGACACAGACGGTGACAGAATTAACAACATATGCAACACATTAACAAAAAGATTCATATAATTGCATACAAATCAGTTCATATACAAGTACATAAGTTAAACAACACATATCGTTAAGGCAACCGGAACAATCCAACTACAATAACAACATATGCATGAAAATGTGTTGGCTCTTATTATTAAAGAAGTGTAAGTCACAATCATATAATACACCATGTAAACCTGCTAGCCCCAACAATGGAACATTACAGCTACATATGCCCCCTATTCCAAAGAGATGTACTAGCTTCGTGCAGTGGAGAAGCCAAGGCACATTACAATATTGTCCAAACCTTCTTCAAGAGAGTCTTAATAGAAGCTTGGCTGATGAAAATCCTATGAAATGAGTTATGAGGGACTATTTATAGCAAAGGGTGGGGCGACCCTTGACATTCCCCTTTGTGACAGTTCAACTACCTTCATGACTCTTCACCTACTCTATGACTGTTACATCCAACTGTTGACACTTGACTTACACCTAACATGACACAACATTACAATGCACATGTACTCATATGAGACAACATGGCTTGAGCAAGCCTTGCAAGACATCACTGACACTCGGTCCATTGTGGTAAGACCAACTCTTTGACATGCTTGTGATGGTGAAGCTAGTGAGCTAATGCCAAGCTTGGTCATCCGTGATGGTGTGCATGCACCTCATGGTGACATCTTGCTGAAGAGAACTCTTGCTTTCATTGCAACATGGGCATTGGTTTGGCTCCTTCATCCAACTCATCTGCTAACATGCGCATGGTCTTCTTGGGTGCGGTTGAACCAGCAGTACACTGATGCATAGTGTCCATGCTGATCTTCAAGTGTGTGTTGGTGGTCATGCACATGAACTTGCTGAAGTACCCATTCGGCTCCCATTTAACTTGCTTCTTGTCTTCACCTTGGTGAGTGTGTTGAACGGGTTGGATTTCATGCATGCGCACAATGAAATGCATGCTACTGAATCCCTTTCATGTGATCAACCACATTGCTCACCATGTCTGCTCTGTGTTAGCTGTTGGGATGGATCTTTAACTTGTCCAGGCTCAATTTCATCCGTGAGCGCATGTTGCGCCCACTACTATTCCTCATCTTGCTACGACCGTGTAGCTTCATGTTCTTCCTTGAGTTGCTGCTTCAGCACATGGAACTCCTTCTTCATTCCATTCTCTATCTTCGCGTGATCTTCATGTCGCACTGTCACCTCATAGCCTGAGTCTCCAAAGTTTCTTTCATTATCATTGGATCTACTTGATCTTGCAACTTTGTTCCACCTTTGCGTTGTCAATAAACTTCCTATTGCATTTGTTGTATTCGCTGCGTTCGCTACACTCTATATGTTGCCTAAAAATATTTTTCATGATGCTACTCACTGTGATGTTGCTGCTTGATGTCCTTGTCTATGAACAACTTGATTTCTTCATGAGTAGGCAAGCTCATAGACACTTGATCGACTACATCTCCAAGCGTGCTTTGAACGATGTCTTCGTCTATGCTCTCTTGGAAACCATTGTAAATGTACTTGTGAGAGGTAGATGAACACTTGTGATACCTAGATATATGGAAACACTCATGGCAAGCAATTTTTCAGTTGAAAACCAAAATGAACATGAGAATTGACTTGTAACATACCTGGGTGAATGATCATGAAGGTTGCGCAATTTTGGCCAGGAGGTAGGGAGACCGACTACCAAGATTTCACAAGGCACAGTCCGGGTTGTTGGGAGACTGAATGACTCCTGGAACTGCGCAAGGCACAGTCCATTCTGGCTGTTGACTGCTAGGATTGCGCAATGCACAATTCCAGCAAGGAAGGACTGCTGGCCCAGGGACACATTTGCGCAATTTCTTGGGCCAAGGAGCCACTGCCCCCCAGAAATGCGCAAAATAGTCCTGGAGGCTAGTGTTGGGTAGGAATGCGCAAATCTAGAGAGGAAGGTGAGCCTTCCTTTCCTAGATTTCACAATGCAGCCTTAGTGAAGGCAGAGCCCGGGCGAAGGTTGGCCCGACTCACCGACGGGTGACTGAAAGAAAGTAAGTTAGTGAATGCATTGCGACACTAAGTGATTGACAGTGCATGCAAAACATGAATGAAAGATTCAACAAACATATCAACATGCATGAGGGTGAGGCAGTTCGCCAGTTGGGCGAACGTCCGTGCAAAATAGTTTCATGCATGCGACACATTGTAACATGCATTTTTGTTGCTTGTAGTATTCATTTTTCATTCAAGAACTTAAAAATATTTCAAAAAAGATAAAAGCAAGAGGAAGAAGTGATAATGACATAGGGGAATCGCTAAAGGAACAAGTATAAAAGAATTGGTCCGAGTATACCCATGTGATCAAGTTAAATAATAATATAAATAGTTATATGGAGCCATAACCATAATACATATATACTATGTTGTAAAGCCCAAGAATAACAGCGAAGAGAGAATTCACAGAAGTCAAGCTCAGAGAGAGTTGAGCAGCGGGAAAATGAAAGGCCAAAACCCTAAAGAAAACCTTGGAACCACAAAATACTGAAGAAAGGGCGCAAAGTCAAAGTGAGGGGACAGATGAAGAATGAATGCACATGAACTATTGGATCTTGGAGATCAACGGATGATGTCGAAGGAAATGAACGATCCAGACTAAATCATGTAGATTGGAATCAAGGAATGAATGGTGGAGATTAACTAGAAGCGCTGGTGGAAGAGAAATCCGAAGGAGCATCGCTGCTGTCGATGGTCAAAGATCTACGATCATCGGCCATGAACAAGTCCGGGAGTTAACCAAGACGAAGGGCGGATTTAAAGATATAAGCGAGATTTCGGGCGAATGCAAAGTGGTAAATGGTATTTAGAGGAAAGCACCTGATTCCATTCAATGGTTGACAAGTAGCAACTAGAGGAGAGATAAAAACCACTCATTTCAGGTGGGTAACTCTCGTGCAGGTATTCCACCCGAAATTTATATTAGCCGTCAGATCCTGGGGTTGAAATCTACGGTGGAGAATGGATTGTGATTTGTGATACAAAGTTAATGGAGCATTGAACAGGTGGATTCGATGGATTTATGCAGCCAATTTAATTCTTTTTGAGTCCCGTGGTAAACCAAAGATTAGCATTAATTTCGTTGTATAAAGGGAAAATCAGTGTTAAAACCAAATCCAAAGAAAAGGCAGTTGGGCATGTTTTCTTTGTATTTTGGCCAATCAAAACGCCCGATATATACATAAGCCCAGTTTTTGCACAAGTCAAAGTCTAACGCAGTTAATTACGGTTAAAGCAAATTAAGAATTATTAAAGCATCCACAGAGGAACTCAAGAGCTGATTCACGGAGCCAAAAAGCCAGCAGTTATCCTCATCTTCTAGTTAAGTTATTTCTTGTTATTGTATGTTCTTTGAGGTGTCCTTTACCCTCTGTAAAATTATTTAATAACTTTTTATAGTTATAGAAGCAGTTAAGTAGTTTGATATTTTCAGAGATTAGTAACTATTCCCAATGTATAAAAGAGGAAAAAAAACAAAGAAAAAGGTTGTTGTTGGAATTTTGGAGAACCCAAAGACTAGGCTACTGTATTCCTGATATAATTGTTGATTTATGAAAGAATCAGAAGTTTCCATGAATTTTTGGGTATAATTTTGTAACTTCTCTGTCATGTGTCATCTTATGTTTTCTTCTTTCAAATATAGTAATGAAGTTGCAGGTCTTTATTTGCTTATGTAGATAAAGTTAAAATTCCTTAAAATAGTGCTCCTATACTTGAAGTTTTCACCTTCCTTTCTAAGTTATAGATAATAGTTTCTGTGTAAGGCAGCATATTATCTTTAACTTTTCCAAGGGTCACAGATAGTAGTTTTTGTGCTAAGCAACATATTGTCTATGATTCAGTTCTCATTTTCATAATTCTTCTAAGTTACTGATAGTAGTTTCTGTGAAAGACCAGCATATTATCTTTAACTTTTCCAAGTGTCACAGATAATAGATTATGTGTAAAGCAACATATTGTCTCTGAGTTATTCCTTATTCATTTATCATTTATATTCAGCAAGTAAATGGGATTCTGAGATTTTCAGGTCGCATATGTATTAATAGTTAAAAACCAAGTTTTCCAGGTCCTTCATTTGAGAACTCAACATATAATCAAGAGACAGTAATTACAATCATTAATGTCTTAAGCACAATTTTTACGCAGCCAGGAAATTGGTTTCTTAAGGTACAACATAAATTGGTGTTGTTGTTGGGGAGAGAAGACAAGAACACTTTTCCCTGGGTTTTTCAATGTTTTCCTCTGGTTGTTCAGTGAGGAGGAAATATTTGGCTATTTTGAATCAAAGCAATAACTCTGGCTTCAAGGAGACCCCATACAAGATCAGACACTTCACAACAGAAGGTTCAAGCTCTTTCAGATCCTGAAAGGCTAGTTTCTAGGAGGGTTGGAAAGTCTAAGATCCCAATTACACCCATCCCCACATTGTTTGCATCAAGCAGTAACTTATCCAAACATTCATCTGATAAAGAGTCATCTTTTTCATCATCTTCATTTCAGGAACCTAACTGTCAAGAGAAATATTTAGAGTCTGTTACTTTTCATTTACCTACTATAATTATTCAACTTGAGCCAATATCCACATTACCACCTCTGCACACTCCATTTACTTCTAAGTTAGGTTCTACATTTGTTGGTAATCAAGGTTCAATATACATGGCAGTACCTGCATTCCTGATGAATAGGTATGCACCTCTTCAATTGCCACAACCGTTAAACCAAATGCCACAGGAATACCTCAAGATTCTTCCTCGTTTTATAGGGAAAGATGAACAAACTGTAGAGAATCATGTGTCAGTATTTTGCAATTTTGCAAAAAACAAAAATGTTGAACATGTAGATGTTGTTCTAAGACTTTTTGTTCAGTCCTTGGATGGAGAAGCAAGGAAATGGTTTAAAGGACTTCCCAATAATTCTATTCCTTCTTGGGGAGAGATGGAACGTTTATTCATTCAGAAATGGGGAGAAAAAAAAGACCGTGGGTATTCATTAACATATTTTAATGCCATAAAGAAGAAGTCTGATGAAACTGTGGCCGAATTTGTCAGAAGATTTAACAAATTGTACGATATTCTTCCAATGGAGATTAAGCCTCCTCCTTCTGGTGAAAAAATAACTTTTGTAGGGGCTTTTGAATCAAATTTTGGATTCACATTAATGGAAAGAATATCTCCAACCCTTGATCAAATCCAAACAGATGCATTAGAGATAGAAGAAAATCTGGTGGCTATAGGAAAAGCATCAGAGACACAACCTATCCAAGATAAGGAAATGCAAAGATGGAATCCTCTCAAGGTCAAGCATTGGAGGATATGTGTAATGTAATTAAAACTTTGTCAGATAAGTTAAATAAATTAGAGTTAGAAAATATGAATTTTCAGAAGCAAACATAGTATAATAAGAACTTGAATCCCCAATACAGAAGACAACCTTTGCAAATCTTGCAGAAGGAAAGAAAAGATCAAAATCAGATTCAAGCACCATTATATATAGAAGTAGATCCTGGTGAAGAACAGGAGCAACCTGAAGATCAAATTTCTACATTATATGTAGTAGATGAAGATGAACTTGGTATCGAAGAAGAAGAGTATGAATATGATGAAACGTATGCCATTCATGATAAAAATAAAATTGATGAATATTGGAAGCAATTCTCTAATTTTATGCAGGCTAAACTACATAAGAAATATGACTTGAGATCGAGGAAAAGATCAAGAAAATGAAAGTGAGCAGCAAGTTTCAACTTCCTCACCAAAGGCGACTCCACAAGAATCTCATCCTACAAAACAAGTGAATAAAGGAAAGCAGCAGCAGAATGCAAATGGCAAGACACAGATACTTCAAGGTGAGTCTTCTCAAGATCAAGTTGAAAAAATTCCTTTGGAGAAACTTGTTTCAATTCCTCAAGTAATTCCAATCATGAGAAAAGGTGAAGAGGAGAACGAAAGGAGTGCTAAAAAGGTTCACTTGTTTAGTCTTACTAAGGAGTTGGAAAAGGTAAGAATTCAGGTTCCTCTTACAGAATTGACAAGAATACATATTTATCAAAAGGAGATTGTTGAGTTTGTTAATTTGAAAGAAAATGAGATTATAAATGACACTATAAATCTGCAGGAAGACAAACCAGTAGTGGTTTTTGGTCCACATGTTGAGGAAATAGACTCTTCAATACCGCCTTTTTATATTTCTTTATTGGTCCATGATTTCCTCTTACATAATTATATGTTTGATTCGGGAGATTGACACAATCTTATGCCTTTGTCAGTAATGAAGCAAATAAACCTACAAGTTACCAAACCCTATAGGGACTTGTATTCTTTTGATTCAAACGAAGTCAAGTGTCTTGGGGTCATTAAGGATCTCGCAGTGTCACTAGCTCAAATTCCAACTAGAAGCTTGGTCATTGATGTAGTAGTAGCAGATATTCTTGCTAGATTTGGAATGCTTCTATCTAGGTCCTGGGGGGCTAAATTGGGTGGTGTTTTGAAGCTAGATTTTACGTATGTTGTTATACCAACTTTTGGTGGGGAAGAGAGGAGATTGTACAAAGAAACTAGATCTGTAAAAACAATTACAAAAAATGGAGCAAGTAATTCACCTATATATAGGCAGGAGAAGGATGACTTTGCTTGTTTCATGCTTCATGATAATGCAGAGCTGGCTGAAGATAATCAGAAGCAGCTTGCTTCAGCCAATGTAATTACAGAGCTGCAAACTGAAGAAGTGTGGAAATGTTTCTTTGATGGAGCTTATTCCAAGGAAGGAACAGGTGCTGGTTTTCTTCTAATTGCACCTGGAGGTAATATGTTCCCTTTTTCCTTTAAATTAGAGTTTGAGGCAACAAACAATGTGGTAGAATATGAGTCCTTGATTATTGCTTTACAAACAGCTAAACAGATGGGAGTTAAGTCAATTTCTGCTTTTGGAGATTTGGAGCTGATTATTAAGCAAATAAAAAATCATTGCCAAAAGAAGCACCCTAGGCTTAGGGCATACAGAAATGAGGTATGGGATTTGATTGAGAACTTTTTTGAAGCTTTTAACATTCAATTCATTCCAAGAGATGAGAATAAATTAGCAGATTCATTGATTGTGGCTGCTAGTACATTCAAGCCTCCTATTAATCCAAGACTAAGATACGAGATAGAGATGAGACACAAACCCTCTGTTCCTGATAATGTTAAGAATTGGCAAGTTTTTGAGGATGATCAGCAGATTAAGGAGTTTTTGACTATGGTTGAAGAGTTTCAGGGCACAGAAATTGATCAGGATGAAGAAGAAACAACAGAAGTTGCAGAAGTCAGTGGTTTAAAAGATTCAATAGCTAATCAGAAAATCTTTCAATTGAAAGATAATATTATGCCAAAGGGACTTGTTCCCCTTGAAAGACTTTTTAATCCCAATGATGTGGCTGTTGACTCAGGGAAAATTTCACAGGAGGAACACATTTAGGATCACAACCTTGGAACTCAGGAGAATCCCAGGTTAGTGAAATTATTCAGTGGAGTCCCCCTAATTTTCAAGAAAGATATGTTAAAATTTTTAAGAATTATGTTCACGTCTTTGCATGGTATTATGAAGATCTCAAAACCTATGATGTAAATATTATTCAGCACAAGATTCCCTTGAAGGAGGGAATTAAACCCTACAAACAGAACCATAGACAAATAAATCCTCTGCTTCTACCATCAATTGAAAAGGAGGTCAAGAAGTTGCTTGATGCCAAAATAATAGTTCCACTTAGGTATTCTGATTGGGTGGCTAATTTAGTGCCTGTGAGAAAGAAAAATGGAGAAATAAGGTTATGTATGGATTTCAGAAATCTCAACAGGGCTTCTTTGAAAGATAACTATCCATTGCCTAAAATGGATCATGTGCTGCAAAAGGTAACGAGATCTTTTAGAATGTCAATGCTAAATGGATTTTATGGTTATAACCAAGTGGCTGTGGATAAGGAGGATCAGAAGAAAACAGCGTTCACAACTCCCTGGGGAACCTTTATGTATGCCAGAATGCCTTTTAGATTGATGAACGCAGGTGCTACATTTCAAAGGGCTATGGACATTGCTTTTGTTGGAGATAAGTTTGTAGTAATATATTTGGATAATGTTACTGTTTTCTCAAAGTATGATGAAGAACATTTGGACCATTTGAAAAAGAATTTTGATAAATGTAGAAGATTTGGACTTTCCTTAAATCCCAAGAAATCTATTTTTTCTCTGGAAGAAGGAAAACTATTGGGGCACATTGTTTCCAGAGATGGAGTGAAGATAGATCCGGCCAGAGTACAAGCTGTGCAAGAAAATACCATTGCCTAGGAGTAAAAAAGATATTCAAAAATTTCTGGGAAAGATAAACTTCTTGAGAAGATTTGTATCCAACTATGCAGAAATTGTAAAAGAAATTACTAATATGCTAAATAAGGAGAATGAAGTGAATTGGACCAAAGAAGCTAGAAAATCATTTTCCAGGATTAAAGATGCATTACAGGCAGCTCCGGTCTTAATCAGCCCTGATTACCAAAACCCTTTCCAAGTTTTTTCATTCGCATCATCAAGTTCAATAGTTGTTGTCTTACTGCAGAAGAATGATGAAGAGAAAAAGCAGCCAATTGCATTATTCAGTAAGATTCTTAGGGATTCTGAGCTGAAATATAATATTCTTGAGAAACAGGTGTATTCTTTGGTAAAAGCCCTGAAAGCTTTTAGAACTTATGTGCTGCAGTCACAAATCATTGCTTATGTGCCAAATGTTGTAGTGAAAGATGTATAACTATAGGGAGATGTAGAAGGCAGAAGAGGAAAATGGATAGCCAAGATCCAAGAATATGATTTGGACATAAAAACCACAAAGTTGGTGAAAGGACAAGGATTGGAAAAAATGTTGACAGAATCTGTTGGGTCTTGAAAATGTCATTCATTTCCATTACACTTTCATTATTATGTTCATTATATCACCTCCATTTTACTACTATGTCACTACATTCATCCTACTTTCATTAGCATTGGGCCACATTTATGTTTTTCCAAACTTTATTAATTCTTAGCCTTTTTAAGTGAATTTGTGGTTAAAAATTAGAAAATAATGTGCATATGCTTATACCTAACAAGTGGGTTGAGATTGTTGACATGTGTAGGTCAAAAGGAGGCTTCTAGAAGACCTTTATGTGGCACTCTAAGGCCAAATTCGAATTTGAGTGAAAAGAATCATGGGATCATGAGGATATGTGTCACATCTCCTAATTGTATTGAAACTCTAAGAAGACATGTGTCTTATCAGTTCCTATTTTGATTAGGACTCTAGAGGTAGAGGGAGATATTCATGGACTCTCATTAATGAGATGGCTTCTCATCTTTTTGTATAAATAGGAGATCTCTCTCCTTCATTTGTTAGCTTGTTAGTCTTAGCTTAGCTTGGCCTTTTAGTTCTTTAGCTTGGAGTTTGTAGTTCTTCCTTGATGGCTTTGGAAAGCTTTGGAGAGCTTTGTACTTTGTAATTTTGAAGAATTTGAATAAAGCTTTGATGTTCTCAACATGGAAGGAGATGTGAAGTAGATGTCATGGAGCACATTAGAATGTAAGGTAGAGTAGATTTTATTTTGTAGTTTTGCTTTGATTTCATTCATGTATGTCATTTTATTGCTTTCAAGTTTGATAGTTTAGATTTTCCATTCATGCAATTTTAATTCATGCAAGTGTGTTCAACCGGTTGATTGTAGATTAGTTTTTCTTTACATGTTTTTGCATCAAATAGTGACATGAGATTGGCCTCTCTACTGACTTTGTTTTTTTTAGCTTTTCAATTTCAGTCATGCTTTGATTTTAGTCTTATTTATTTGCTGTTGTTAGTTAGTTTAGATATCAAATTCTTCATGACATTTGACGTTATCTCCAAAGCCATGGCTTAACCCCGAAAAGCTACTTGGCGAGCTATCGGATTATGAGTGAAGTAATTTGATTTTACTTTCATTTCTGCAATTAGATATCAGGTCCTTCATGACATTTGACGTTATCTCCAGAGCCATGGCTTAACCCCAAAAAGCTACTTGGCGAGCTATCGGATTATGAGTGAAGTGATTTGATTTTACTTTCATTTTTGCAATTAGATATCAGGTTCTTCATGTTATTGACGTTATCTCCAGAGCCATGGCTTAACCCTGAAAATCTACTTGGCGAGCTATCGAACTATAAGTGAAGTGATTTGATTTTACTTTCATTTTTTCAATTAGATATCAGGTTCTTCATGTTATTGACGTTATCTCCAGAGCCATGGCTTAACCCCGAAAAGCTACTTGGCGAGCTATCGGACTATAAGTGAAGTGATTTGATTTTACTTTCATTCTGCAAGTAGGTAATTTAGATATCAATTCTTCATGTTATTTGACGTTATCTCCAGAGCCATGGCTTAACCCCGAAAAGCTACTTGGCGAGCTATCGGATTATAAGTGAAGTAACTTGATCTTGCTTTTGTTAGTCTGCAATTTTTTGTTTGTTTGAGTGCAATAGTTTAGATTTTATTTCTGTAATTAGATGGGCAACAGAGACAGTGATTTCATAATCAGTATTTCATCTTTTGTTTGATTTAAGTAGCTGCATATTTACATTCCTGTTCAAGTATTAATTTTATCAATGGCATGTTTTGAGATCTTTTGAAGTGCTAAGTTTTGGAAGTTACCATAAAGGACATAAACCTTGTCTTGAAATCTTCATCCATACTTAACCTTTAAAAGTATTCTTAAGACCTTAGAATAGGATTTCCATTTGCATTAGACACTTTAGGAGATCAACAAGAACAAAACCCCAAAACAAAATAAAAACTATAAAACAACGAAGTAAGAAAAAAGGTTAACTAAGCACATATGGTGCACCACACTTCATCAGTTTACAATACCCGGATTGATAATTTATGTAGAGCAATTTAAGACGTTAAATTGACTAGACATTTTGGCGTCGTTGCCGGGGAAGTGTAATTAGGAAACCTTATTTCTTACATCTAAAAAAAATTAATAATTCTTGAGTATGCTCTCCTCCTGCACTTTGTGTGATCTGGAGGATCAGAAAAAGAATTGTTATAAAAAAAATTAATAATTCTTGAGTATGCTCTCCTCCTGCACTTTATGTGATCTAGAGGATCAGAAAAAGAATTGTTATGTAAAAAATAAAAAAAAAAAGGAGACAAAATAAACTTCATCATTTCAATTGATTCAAAAAAAAAAAAAAAAATGAAACCCAACTGCTTTGATATGTTCATCTGTCCAAGATTGATTAGTTATGGTTTGTAGTGGTCATCAAAACATTGTGTCCTGTTTTAATAAGATTCTGCAAATTAGCTGTAGAATGCAGTCTGATTCCGCAGCTAACTGTGAATTCCGCAGCTAATTTCAAGGTTTAGCAGGTTACAGGCATCCAATGAAGAAACCGACCACATGGGCATCTCCGGAATTGTCCCGACATGGATCCTATCCTAGTAACCCAACCCAAATTGATAACAAAATCAGCTTAAGGCCTCAATCAAAGTCCTGTTTTTAGTATATTTTACTTGAAGTCTTTGCTGCCTGAAATTGAAAATCATTAATCATTCTTATAAAATTTCACAATTTCAGAGAAAAAAATAATCAATGGCTATCCCCAATTCCAGTTTCTATTGTGGCCTCAATAGAAAATCTGCATTCCTGTTTGAAGCTTTGGCCTTGAAATAAACCTGCAAGAACATTTAAAAAAAAAAAATCAAATAAATCAAATTGCATGGACTGTTGTGTTAAAATAAAAACTCTGCATTTTTGGAATCTGGTTGGACTTCTACTGATCTAGTTTTCAAATATAGGGTATGAAGGATTAGCTGGATATCTTGTAGAAAAGGCATTGACAACCCATTGTGTTGAAATATCAATAGAACTACCAATTCATTTGCAATAATATCAAGGTATCCAACTCTGAAGTTGAAGGTCACAGACATGCACCACATAGAGCACACGTGAATTATTGAAGTTTCTCGAATTCTACGATGATAGATATTTCAGAGGTTCACACGCAACAATTCCTTCCTATCTTGCAATCTGAGAAATGGTGGAGTGATCTATCAATTGGCAAGTCCGAGAGAACCAAAGATTTTTTTTGTTCTTAATTTCTGTTCTTGGGACTTCGGATCTTCACAAGAGGATAAAGAAACTTCTGTTTTCTTCAATCCAATACACCACTCCACCGTCATTTTATGAATTTGCTAATGTCCACTCCACAACCTTTTATTTTAAAACTCTGCCATATTCACTCTGTTTCCATACTCTCTCACTGAGTTTACGATTGCCAGTTCAGGGTCTGTTTATACAAGCCTTTGTTCCGTGAACTCATTTCCATTGCATGCTCTGTATTCTTTCTGTTTTGTAACCACTGGTTTTCTCCACAATCCTCCTCCATCTTCCAATCATACAATTGTTCCGCCTCCGTGAAACCATCACTTACAGTCAAAATGCCTGTTCATAACAAATGAAACAACACCAATGTCTTTGAAAATTTCAATACTATTCATTTTTTATTTCTCTGTGTTCAAATTGCAAATAAAAAAAAAAACGAATGCAACAATTCATAAAATGCAGAACAGTAAAAACAGTCATTCAGGAAAACGCAAAATAAGAAAAAATGTCAAACTTTGAATGCACAATCCGGCCAAACGGAGACGAATTTGAGAAAAATAAAACATGGGTTTTTTCGGAAACAAGGTCAATTAGATAAATCAGAAATCATTTTAATAAATTTGAAGCGGTTTGGGAGATTTTTGCAGTTCTTTGAAGCCCATTTTTGCAGGCCGCAAGAGAGAAAAACAAAAATTGAAATATGAACAGGATGATTGATTTAATTCGGCTGCTTGGAAAGGGGAATTCTAATTTGATTATGTGCTGGCATTTACTCCACCACGTCTCCCACCTTTTATTTCCACTCATCTATAACTCATTAACACCTGTTAACAGCAATCCCAAGTGAATACGGCTCTATTTAGTGATTAACTCCATTATGTGAACCGGTTGGATACGACTCTTCGCAGCCGATTGATAGACGTGGCATGGAGCTTCTTGGCATTCAATCTTGACTTTAATGACTAGCAATTTCTCTCCTGACTCGTACTTCAGTTATGGCTGATTATATGTATCCAAAAATCACACGACTATTCTCTTTATTTCCACATTGCAGAGTTTTAGATTTGGTGTGATCTTATGGGAGTTGGCTACTTTACGTATGCCATGGAGCGGAATGAATCCCATGCAGGTAGTTGGTGTTGTAGTTTTCAGAATCGTCACCTTAATATTCCTGGGAGTTGTCTTAAACATGAGCTATGGCTCATTATATGCATGCCTGAACCAAAAATAGCTAAACTTTATTAAAGGAAATGTAGAAGACCATGGCTATCTCATTCAACAACTATGAAATTTTGGGAAATGGTTTCTTGAGAATTGTCAAATCCAAAACAAGTTCGAGTGTTGCAGTAGTTGGTCTACAGAATAATCCTCTGTACATACAAAAAAAAAAAAAGTCAAAACTGATGGTTGACTGTCTTTTAGCTATAGAATGCAACCTGATTCCGCAACTAACTGGCAATTCCGCAGCCATTTTCATACTTCTATAGGTTATAGGTGTCAAGAGACGAAACGAACCACATGGGTAGCCCGGAAAATGTCAGTACATGGATGGTGTCCTATTCATTTGATCCAAGTCGATGAAAAAGACCCTGGTCAAAGGGAAGTCAAGGTGTGTGTTATCACTAAGTCGTCACACTAAGTCGCCGCATGTTAAGAAAAAAAATAATAATTTTGAATCAATTAAATGAATAAGTTATTTGCTCACTTTTATGAAGGTGTTGATTAATTTTGGACTGATCATGAAAGATGAATGGCTAACTTTTTATTCAAGATTTTTAGCTACATAAACTGTGCACTTTCCGCAGCTAAAGTCCAATTCTGCAGCTAAACATCAATTTGCAGCTAAAAAACCTCGTTGTTCAAATCAGCCTAACTTTCTCATACAAAATCAGATTTTGATGATTCAAGTATCGTTGGAAAGATCTCAACAAGATCTACACAATGAAAAATCCATCATTAGAGTTTGGAATGGTAAATAATGAAATAAATTGCTGAAAAGAAGCAACATTCAACTTGGAGCACCAATTCCAAAGCAGGTATAAATTCTTTTGATTTTTCCTTTGAGAACTTGTTTCATTAATACAAATTCTTAGTTTTGTGTGTAAATATCATAACTAGAGAGATTGATCACCTCTCTCCTTTGATAATCTTACATTTCATTGCAGAAGAAGTATTATTTTTTTTGCAGGTTTCAGGAGGAAGGACAAATGACTACAAGAGAATGGTGTTTCTCTAAGAGACCAATTTGTTTCATAAGAGGATGATTAGCAACAAAGAGGAAATATGCTGATGCAAAATCAGATCCAAACACTTGAAAAACTTTTAGATACTATTGTCTCCATCACATCCATACCTCATAATAAACCATTCACCCATTTCAATTCATACTTTCCATTTACATTCACATACACTTTCCATCTCTTTTTGTCCATTCATAATCCACAAATAAAAGCAAGAGGCTCATTCACATGCTTATTTCCCATTGCCATTTCTGCTCTCCATTGCCATCTTCCATTTTCATATTCCCTTTCCTATCATTTTCATTCCGCAAATAAGCCCTGCTTCAATGCAAATTATTGAGTCCATAGTCCTTTGAGTCTAAGTTCCTTGTAAAGACACCTTGAAGCTTGCATGCCTTAATGGCAAGTTCTCATGCTGACAAACAATGGAAATACATTAATGTCCCTTGTTCATTAGATCTTCTAGGTGACTCGACATCGGCAAATTCATTCGTACCTAGCAAGATGTGTTTGGGCATCTTGACTCTCATTGTCATCAATGGTGAGAGTTCTCGTGTTGACTAGTGGCATCCATTAATGGTCACTAAGTCAACAATTTCCTGCTATGTTCGACATCAGAACATCTTTTCACATAGTAGAAATTGTGCCAATGAGTTTTGAAGACATGAAGACTATTATTTTCAACATTTTGGAGCAGATTCAGCAAGTTTTAGTATCAGCAATAAAAATTCATCTTAACTCTTTATCCGTGACTCCTCTTGTTCAGCCACTTGAAGAAGAATATGATCAGAATTTTGCAGCCACCACACATACAACTCATCCATTGCAAAGGGTAAGTTAAGGTACGTCATTTTATAACTTTTGACCATAGAATTCCATAAAAAGTTAGAATGATAATTGTTGGAAAAACATTTCTCTTCCTCATTTCATAAAATTGCCAATACCATCAGTTGGGGGGGGGGAATACATTCATCTTCATATCATGCCATGTCCATATCATATTCAAGATCCCACATACTTCCAACATATATTAGCTATTACATTGTTATTATGAGCATACAATGGATTTTCAAAAAGTGCTTAAAGGATAAATTGGATACAAACAAAATCATGGTTGTCACACAAGAACCAACCATCATGCAATCCAATAAAGATATACTTTGCAACAATAATCAAAATATTATTATCAAAGTTCAAAGATCAAAATAGAATGAAACAACAAAAAAATGGTTGTAACACAAGAACCAACCATGTTGCAATTCAACTAAAACACTTTGCAAAAATATGAAGTTATCAAATGATATCATGCAAAGTTAAGCCAAAGCTCAAGGATCAAAAGAATTAATGTAATATATATTGCATGAGGACATGTAATAACTTCAGTTGGGGGGTATGTTGGGTCTTGAAAATGTCATTCATTTCCATTACACTTTCACTATTATGTCTATTATATCACTTCCATTTCACCTCCATTTCACTACTATGTCACCACATTCATCCCACTTTCATTATCATTGGGCCACATTTATGTTTTTCCAAACTTTATTAATTCTAAGCCTTTTTAAGTGAATTTGTGGTTAAAAATTAGAAAATAATGTGCATATGCTTATACCTAACAAGTGGGTTGAGATTGTTGACATGTGTAGTGTTAGTGTCAGTCTTTGCAGCCTTCCTCCAGTGATCAAAAATGCTCTTACACAAGTGATTTTAAAGTGTCAAGGTCAAATTTTGTCATTTCAGTGAGTCTTCAAGCAAAATTTGTTCACTAGGCATTAGGTCTAGGGTTTGCTTACACTCCTTTCAAAGTTGTCCAGATGTTGGTCTATGTCACTATTCAGCTGAGTCTACCATCATTCAGAGGGTTGTCATCATCAGGTCAAGTCCCATTGGGTCATTTCACACCTTGTTCATGTTTCAGTTGTGCCTAGGCAAGGTTCATTTCCCTCTCTTAGGGTTTTGAAAGCTAATTTCTCTTGGATGGTCAAATCATGGGAAAAACTTGTATCCTGATGTTCATACACCTTCCTCTATCCATAATGTACCTTATCAAACTCTTCCCATCACTAAGATCCCCCAAATTCCTCATTTTCGCACAAACCCTAGTTTCTTGCTACAACCTGGCAATTTTCTATGGTTGGGCCTGTGTTTTGCCTTTTTGGACCCCTTCCCCTCACTAAATTTCTGAGATTCCACTTTCCCCTACTTCCTAACATCCCTCCATACTTCCCAAAATTTCCTCAAGAATTTAGAAGCTCCCTATCCCCTTCATTTCGCTTCATTTCGGCAAATCCCTAGTCCCACACATTGGGATATGTTTCACTCAAATGATGTTTTTGAGAAATAAAAGATGAATTCAGGAAAAATGAGAGAGGTTTTTGTCCAAAACATACCAAGGAAGAAAAACCTCCTTCACTTTTTACACAGGTGTCATGGTTTTGAAGAAATGTCAAAAATACAATTGTCTCGGGAGAATTGATGCACCTCTGGAGCGACCTCGGGAAAATCAAGTTTTCTCCTAGCTGGGTTGGCCAAATGACTTGCTTGATGATCCAAATGATAACTAGAGACAAGTATCTTTCCAATGAGCTATCATAAGCTCAATTTTGAGTTGAGGAAAGCATTCAAAAGTTGACTGTAACAGCACTCTGCCTTTAGGCAGCCTCATTTGGCACAGTTCGACCAGTCTTGGGAGATTTGATTTTTGACAAGGAAAATGAACTCCAAATTGAAAAATTCTAGTTGGGTTGGAAAGTAGACAGGACAGGCTTTCCAATGAGCTATCAAGAGCTTAATTTTAGATTGAGGAAGGCATTCAAAAGTTGACCGCAACATCACTCTGCCTTGAGGCAGCCTCAGTTGGCACAGTTCGACCAGTCTTAGGATATTTGATTTTTGATAGAGAAAATGAACTCCAAATCGAAAAATTATGGTGGGGTTGGAAAATAGACTCAAAGAAATTTCCAAAAAGCTATCCTACACTCAATTTTGACATCGGAAAGGCCTCCAAAAGTCACCTGGAAAAGAGCGCGACGCACAGGAGGAGGAGCGCGGCGGTTTTATAAATATTTTCACTCCATATGGTCAGTTATACAAGTGGCAAAGGAAGGCAAAGGGTCACCCAAGCCATGTGTCATGTTTTTGGTGCTGCACCTGTAGCTGATGCTTGGCTCTCCACCTTCATTTTGTGACCCTTGGGCGTTCTATCTCTTCATGGCACATTTTATATATTGTATGCAAACCATTTGCAAAGCAATTGGGTTGGTTGGCTTGTAACTTCTGGGAGACTGTGGGAAAGAAACTTTGTTTCTTCACTATGTATTTTTGATAGAGAATTAATGAAAGGAAGCAGCTCTGTTTCATGATATTCTTGTGGTTGTGAGTGTAGCAAGTGTATTTCTTATGTGTTCATATGTATTTAGTTATGTTTCATAATTCATTTCATGCTCATTTCCAGTGAAATTTTTCGAATGAGATTAGGTAGAATTCAATTTTATTGCTCTACCTGTAGGAAAATTTCATGTTAGTGTTCATTCTTCTGTTGAAAAGGATTCATGTGGTCCATGCCCTTTTCACCCTCTTAATCAATCTCTCCATTCCACCATATCTTAAAACTAAATTGCTATGCTTTCCGCCTACCTTGCCTCACGAAATAATATGTTCCTTTATGTTAAGTTCTTTGTTCATTGAGGTCCAGTGGTCCCATAACATCCCAGAAACACAATCATTCATAAAAATCACTTCTTGTTTCCATATTCACTTACTAGCCTAAGATAAATTGTTCGTTTGAAAGTCATCTCATTCCTTTTCGTTCATCTATTCACTGAGTGTGACTCGGAGAGAGCCCTCTCCTGTTCTGGTAGGGCTAGCTACCAGACTGAGCGTGGTTTGTGGTTACCCTAATTTTTGCCTTCCTTCAGCCTAAGGCAGATTTAGGTGCTAACATGTAGGTCAAAAGGAGGCTTTTAGAAGACCTTTATGTGGCACCCTAAGGCCAAATTCGAATTTGAGTAGAGAGAATCATGGGATCATGAGGATATGTGTCACATCTCCTAATTGTATTGAAACTCTAAGAAGACATGTGTCTTATCAGTTCCTATTTTGATTAGGACTCTCATTAATGAGATGGATTCTCATCTTTTTGTATAAATAGGAGATCTCTCTCCTTCATTTGTTAGCTTGTGAGTCTTAGCTTACCTTGGAGTTTGTAGTTCTTCCTTGATGGCTTTTGAAAGCTTTGGAGAGCTTTGTTGTACTTTGTAATTTTGAAGAATTTGAATAAAGTTTTGATGTTCTCAACATGGAAGGAGATGTGAAGTAGATGTCATGGAGCACATTATAATGTAAGGTAAAGTAAATTTTATTTTGTAATTTTGCTTTGATTTCATTATGTCATTTCATTGCTTTCAAGTTTGATAGATTAGATTTTCCATTCATGCAATTTTAATTCATGTAAGTGTGTTCAATCGGTTGATTGTAGATTAGTTTTTTTCTTTACATGTTTTTGCATCAAATAGTGACATGAGATTGGCCTCTCTACTGACCTTGTTTTTTTAGCTTTTCAATTTCAGTTATGCTTTGATTTCAGTCTTATTTATTTGTTGTTGTTAGTTAGTTTAGATATCAAATTCTTCATGACATTTGACGTTATCTCCAGAGCCATGGCTTAACCCCGAAAAGCTACTTGGCGAGCTATCGGATTATGAGTGAAGTAATTTGATTTTACTTTCATTTCTGCAATTAGATATCAGGTCCTTCATGACATTTGATGTTATCTCCAGAGCCATGGCTTAACCCCGAAAAGCTACTTGGCGAGCTATCGGATTATGAGTGAAGTAATTTGATTTTACTTTCATTTTTGCAATTAGATATCAGGTTCTTCATGTTATTGACGTTATCTCTAGAACCATGGCTTAACCCCAAAAAGCTACTTGGCGAGCTATCGGACTATAAGTGAAGTGATTTGATTTTACTTTCATTTTTGCAATTAGATATCAGGTTCTTCATGTTATTGACGTTATCTCCAGAGCCATGGCTTAACCCTGAAAATCTACTTGGCGAGCTATCGGACTATAAGTTAAGTGATTTGATTTTACTTTCATTTTTGCAATTAGATATCAGGTTCTTCATGTTATTGACGTTATCTCTAGAGCCATGGCTTAACCCCGAAAAGCTACTTGGCGAGCTATCGGACTATAAGTGAAGTGATTTGATTTTACTTTCATTCTACAAGTAGGTAATTTAGATATCAATTCTTCATGTTATTTGACGTTATCTCTAGAGCCATGGCTTAACCCCGAAAAGCTACTTGGCGAGCTATCAGATTATAAGTGAAGTAAATTGATCTTGCTTTCGTTAGTCTGCAATTTTTGGTTTGTTTGAGTGAAATAGTTTAGATTTTATTTTTGTAATTAGATGGGCAGCAGAGACAGTGATTTCATGATCAGTATTTCATCTTTTGTTTGATTTAAGTAGCTACATATTTACACTTTTGTTCAAGTACTGATTTGATCAATAGCATGTTTTGAGATCTTTTGAAGTGCTAAGTTTTGGAAGTTACCATAAGGGACATAAACCTTGTCTTGAAATCTACATCCATACTTGACCTTTAAAAGTATTCTTAAGACCTTAGAATAGGATTTCCATTTGCATTAGACACTTTAGGAGATCAACAAGAACAAAACCCCAAAACAAGATAAAAACTGTAAAACAACAAAGTAAGAAAAAAGGTTAACTAAGCACATATGGTGCACCACACTTCATCAGTTTACGATACCCGGATTGATAATTTATGTAGAGAAATTTAAGACGTTAAATTGACTAGACAGAATCAAACTTTTAGGCATTGGGAATCAACTTGCTAGCACCTATGGATGAAAAAGCAGCTGAGGAAAGTGAAGGAAAGCAAGATCCAGGTATGAAGATCAGGGATAAATTTTTGTGTTTAGAATGGTATACGAATATAATTCATTATTTGTGCTTTCTTTCTTGTCCCCAATCCTTAGATAGAACAAAGTATAGGGCACTAAATATCAAGGCACAACCATATGTGATTGTGGAAGGCAGATTGTGCTGGAAGGATCCTGCTAGAATTTTATTACTATGCTGAACAAAGGATGAATTTACAAAAACAATCAAAGATTATCATGAGGGGTTATGTGGAGGACATTATAGTTGGAAAGTAACTGCACATAAGATCCTTCAGGTATGATTTTATTGGCCTACTTTATTTGGTGATACATATAAGTTTGTTAAAAGTTGTCAGAAGTCTCAGCTTTTTGCCAAGAAAAAGAGATTAGCCCCTTTACCTTTGATTCCAGTTTTCATAGAAGAGCCATTTAGGCAATGGGGATTGGACTTTGTTGGAGAAATCAATCCACCTTCAAGTAGACGACACAAGTGGGTTCTCACAACAACTGATTATTTCACCAAATGGGTAGAGGCTATACCTACTAAGAAAGAAAATGGTCAGATAGTAATGAAGTTCTTGGAGGAGAATATTTTCAGCAGGTTTGGATGCCCCATCAAAATTATAACAGACAATGCTCATGTCTTCAATTCAAGTAAGTTTATTTCTTTTTGTCACAATTATAATATTAATTTGTCCCATTCAACAGTTTACCATCCGCAGGGAAATGGATTAGCAGAATCTACTAACAAAATTTTAATGAAGATCCTTAAGAAAACAATTGCAGAAAATCAAAAAGATTGGGATTCTAAGTTAAAGTTTGTTTCGTGGGCTGCTAGAGTATCTACAAGAAGATCTACAGGGAAATCACCTTTTGAATTAGTATATGGAACTCAGGCTCTGTTTCCAAGTCAACTTGTGAAGCTGTTGATTACAATGATTCAGGAGGCGAAAGAAGAACCAAATGCTTTGATAAGAAGAATGAATAAAGTGATGGAGCTAAGCGAGAACAGGGACAAGGTAAGAGACAACTTGATTATGTATCAATCCAAGATGAAATTTTTTTTTGACAGAAAAGCCAAGGAAATTGATTTTAAAGTTGCATATTTAGTATTGAGATGGGATACCATAAGAGAAGATAAGGGTAAACATGGGAAGTTTGACCCTCTCTGGTATGGCCCTTTTAGAATTGTTGAAGTAAGATCCAATAATACCTTCATTCTTAATAATCTTGATGGTGAAACTCTACAACTGCCTGTCAATGGGCAATACTTAAAGCATTACTTCCGGTTCTGAAGAATAAGCATCATTTCATTGTAAATACCGGAGTGAAATCACTGTACAAACGCCATAGAATTTAAATTTATGTGAAGCAATATATGACTCCATGCCCGAAGTGAAGGCACTAATCTACGACTCTTAGTGCTTCTGTGGAAAAAGCACTATCCCGAGGTGGAGCTAGATGTTGCAACATGCATTTTTGTTGCTTGTAGTATTCATTTTTCATTCAAGAACTTGAAAATATTTCAAAAAAGATAAAAGCAAGAGGAAGAAGTGATAATGACATAGCGGAATCGCTAAAGGAAAAAGTATAAAAGAATCGGTTCCAGTATACCCATGCGATCAAGTTAAATCATAATATAAATGGTTATATGGAGCCATAACCGTAATACATATATATTATGTTGTAAAGCCCGAGAATAACAGCAAAGTGAGAATTCGCAGAAGTCAAGCTCAAAGAGAGTTGAGCAGCGGGAAAATGAAAGGCCAAAACTCTAAAGAAAACCCCAGAACCATAAAATACTGAAGAAAGGGTGCAAAGTCAAAGTGAGGAGACGGATGAAGAATGAACGCATAGGAACCATTGGATCCTGGAGATCAACGGATGAGGTCAAAGGAAATGAATGATCTAGACTAAATCATGTAGATTGGAATCAAGGAATGAACGGTGGAGATTAACCAGAAGTGTTGGTGGAAGAGAAATCCAAAGGAGCATCGCCACCATCGATGGTCGAAGATCTACAGTCATCGAGCGTGAACAAGTCTGGGCATTAACCAAGACGAAGGGTGGATTTAAAGCTATAAGCGGGATTTCGAGTGGATGCAAAGTGGTAAATGGTATTTAGAGGAAAGCACCCAATTCCTTTCAATGGTTGACATGTAGCAACTAGAGGAGAGAGAAAAAAGACTCATTTCAGGCGGGTAACTCTTGTGCAAGTAGTCCACCCAAAATTGATATCAGTCATCAGATCCTGGGGTTGAAATCTACGGTGGAGAATGGATTGCAATTTGTGATACGAAATCAATGGAGCATTGAATAGGCAGATCTAATGGATTTATGAAGTCGATTTAATTATTTTTGAGTTCCACGGTAAACCAAAGATTAGAATTAATTTCGTTGTATAAAGGGAAAATCGGTGTTAAAACAAAATCCGAAGAAAAGGCAGTTGAGCATGTTTTCTTTGTATTTTGGCCAATCAAAATGCCCGATATATACATAAGCCCAGTTTTCGCACAAGTCAAAGTCTAACACAGTTAATTACGATTAAAGCAAATTAAGAATTATTAAAGCATCCACAGAGGAACTCAATAGATGATTAATAGAGCCGAAAAGCCAGCAATTATCCTCATCTTCTAGTTCAATTATTTCTTGTTATTGTATGTTCTTTGAGGTGTCCTTTACCCCCTATAAAATTCTGTAATAACTTTTTATAGTTAGAGAAGCAGTTAAGTAGTTTGATAGTTTCAAGGATCAGTAACTATTCCCAATGTATAAAAGAGGAAAAACTACAAAGAAAAAGGTTGTTGTTGGAATTTTGGAGAACCCGGAGACTAGACTATTGTATTCCTGATATAATTGTTGATTTATGAAAGAATCAGAGGTTTCCATGAATTGTTGGGTAAAATTTTGTAACTTCTCTGTCATGTGTCATCTTATGTTTTCTTCTTTCAAGTATAGTAATGAAGCTGCAGGTCTTTATTTTCTTATGTAGATAAAGTTACAATTCCTTAAAAGAGTGCTCCTATACTTGAAGTTTTCACCTTCCTTTCTAAGTTATAGATAATAGTTTATGTGTGAGGCAGCATATTATCTTTAACTTTTCCAAGGGTCACAGGTAGTAGTTTCTGTGCTAAGCAGCATATTGTGTATGATTCAGTTCTCATTTTCATAATTCTTCTAAGTTATAGATAGTAGTTTCTGTGAAAGACAAGCATATTATCTTTAACTTTTCCAAGTGTCACAGATAATAGATTCTGTGTAAAGTAGCATATTGTCTCTGACTTCTTCCTTCTTCATTTATCATTTATATTCAGCAAGTAAATGGCATTCTGATATTTTCAAGTCACATATGTATTAATAGTTAAAAACCAAGTTTTCCAGGTCCTTCATTTGAGAACTCAACATATAATCAAGTGATAGTAATTACAATCATTAATGTCTTAAGCACAATTTCTACACAGCCAGGAAATTGGTTTCTTAAGGTACGACACGATAGCAGTGAGATAACAATGAAAAGTGAAATAGAGCTAGGACAATCTAGTATATATGTAAATGAAAATAAGCGTTCAAATAAATTAAGAAAACAATACTCCTACAAGAGAAAACACAAAAAGTGACAGAAATGCAGCAAAAGGCATCGGAAGCGGGCTTACCCCAAAACAGTTGAGTTGAATGTGCCGACTGCTCCTAGATGTGATGTGGGATGTCAGAGCTGCAAGGTTGATGTGAGGAATGAGCTCTATGGCGTCTAGTTGATGATTTTTGATAAAATTGAGGTTATGACGCGCATGCCCTGATTCTAGGGGAAGTGACACTTGGTGGGAGGTTTCAGAATTTCTCCTTGCATGTAAACTCCAACTGCTAAACATAGATCCCTAAAACAAGGGATGCATTTGCATGCTACCTTGGGAGAAACAACCCATGCATGCAAGTCTATTTTTCTCAGTCCTGGAGGGAACCATTCAACTCAACTGCACATGCAAGACTCTGCTCAACTGCTGGAGAAAAATGTGCTTTTCCGACTGGGCGTTGGGCTGGCTACCTAGGAGATTTGCGCAATTTCTGGGTAGAGCAGCTAACTGCTGCCCAAATTTGTGCAAATTCTGGGTTGAACAACCTGCTGCTAGCAAAATTTGTGCTAATCCTGCTAGGAGAGTTGGCTAGTAGGATTGCGCAATCCTGGATCCCGACAAGCTATCAGAGAGGATTGTGAAATTCCTAGAGGGAAGGTTGGTTACCCTCCAGAAATGTGAAATTTTCAAGGGGAATCTGCTCAGGCTGTAGCTAGACTAAGTCCAGGTGAGTAGCCTATGAGGGGAATGGATCAACTGTGGTCAACAGGCTGCCTTTGTGCAAGGAAAACACTAAAGCTTGAGTACTTGATGAAGCAAGAGAAAGTGCTATGTAAGGTTGGTAGGGAGGCTCCAAAACAGGCTAAGGAAAAATTTTCGAGGGTGGTTGTAGCCACTACAACACAAACATATGAGGTCAATATCATGTGGTTATGAGTTGATATTATGTGATTATATTATGCCTATGCTTATGTTATGACAGGTAACACTAAAGGATACATTGGTAAAATGAAAGCAGTGTAGTTTGTGGCATGTTGGGACAAGCATGGATAAGACATGGGAAGCAAGGTTGCTTGGTAAAGAGTCAATGTGGTTTTGGATGTGTGGTACGACTGTTGTGCATATGTCATATATTGTAGTACTTGTTGCATCTGTGATGTGGTGTATATTTAGTGTGTGTACATGTTGATTATGTAATGTTATGTACATGGTTTAGTACATATAGTGTTGTATGAATGTTTCATATTCAATATTGGGTATAGATGGTATTATGTAGATGTTGGATATGTAATATTGTGTACATATTTTACTATGTGCATGATGGATATGTGGTGTTGTGTGCATATGGTGTTGTGCACATGTTCGATACGTAGTGTTGTGTACAGATGATGCTATGAACATGTTGGAAATGTAGTGCTATGTACGAGTGGTGTTGCATGCATGTTGTGCATGTGGCGCTATGTACATATGGAGTTGAATGCATGATTGTATAAGTGGTGTCGTGTTCATGTGGTGTTATGTACATGTTGTACAAGTGGCATTGTGTGTAGGTGGTGTTGTGTACATGTGGTGTCACGTACAGGTCATGCATGTGGTATTGTGTACATGTTATACAGTGGTGCAATGTACATATGGCATTGTGTGCACGTTGTGCAAGCAGTTCCGTGTACATGTGATGTTGTGTACACATTATGCATGTGGTGCTTGGTACATCTGGTACTGGTGTATGTGTGGGATTGAGTGCATGTCGTACATGTTGTGTTACAGGCACGCGGTACTATATATGTGCATTATGTAGTCATGGTATTGTGATATGTGCATTCATTGTGTTGCACTCTAGACACGTATATTTGTTATCTTGTACATCAGGTGTCGGTGCATGTATTGTGTTGTACACTAGATGTAGGTGTATGTATTGTGTTGTGTTGTACATTGGGTGTAGGTGTATTATTTGTGTTGTATACCAGGTGTACATGTAGGCATTTTGTGGTGTAGCACATTATGTTTGGATGAATGTCTTCTGATATACATTGTGCATGTATACATGCATACAATGGGTGTAGGTGCATGTGTTGTATGTTAGGTATAGGTGCATGCGTTGCATGGTGTTATATGGCGTGTGTGGTTGTATGTGTGTGATGCACCCTATGCGTATGTGCACCTGGTGGAGGAGAGGGCACTGGGTGTGGAAACCAATCCAGTGTGTGTACAAAAGAACAAAGGCAGAAGTAAGGATTGATGAAGGATAAGTATCGGTATTGTATTTCAGTTTTACTATGCATATGATTTATGATTATGGTCTATGATGATTACATGTGATCTATGATTCTAATTTACGATGGTTACATGTGATTTATGATTTTGATCTATGATGGTTATGTTTTGATCTAACCTGATGTGATGTTTTTATACATGATGCTAGTTTGATTTGTCATGGCAGGAAGTAAACAGGGTTGCAAGTGTACCTCATTGATGAGATACCAATGAGGTATGATTTGAAGTTATTTCAATTTATTTTGAATCTAATGGAAGTCATGTAGTTGGTACGGGAAGGACAAAAATGCTTGGTTGGGTGGTTAAAATCAACTGCAAGAATTAGAAGCAGCAGTGAAAGCAATTGGAATATGCATTAGTATGTTGGTAAAGCACTTCAAGAACAGGGCCATTGAGGGACACTAGTACCCAATTGTGTTCATTGTTTGTCATGAGCATGTTATGAATGGTATGATGGTTTTGAGGCAGGTATATGCCTTGGTTTTTTTATCTTCTTATGTGAGGAAGAATTTCCAAGGGATGGACAACCCAGGATGGGGTGCCAGTGGAACTTGGAAGGTGAGTGACTGCACGGAAGGATTGACCGGATTACCCAAGGGAGTGTGTAGCAGAGAAGGGAAGGTCGGGGATGGATTTTTTTGTCATGAGAATTTCTAGATGGAATCAAATGCACATAGGGAGTGTGCCCTGGAATAATGAGCTAGTAACTGTTCACTGAGAGGACAAGTGGTGTGGGATTGCAGTGCTAGACATAGGATGCAGATTTGACTGTGAAAGTAGATTTTGGACTTCTTAGGAAGGAGGTGAATCCTAGCACTACTTTGAGGGTGGAGGTGTGAGCCTTTGGATTCCCTTGTTGATTGATACGGGCATCGTATTCTCTTATTTGTTGGTTTAGCATATGCGCATATGTGTATATGTGGTTATTGTAAATACCGTAATGAGTTGTGTTATAAAGCTCTAGTCTGCGATATGATTGTTCTTTGGTCATGTTGTCATGATGTTTTACTTTTGAGCAGGTCATTCATTGTAAATATTGCAACGAGCTATATTATAAAGCTCCATGGGCAGTATGTTTTGTTTTCAACACTCTTGTTGGTTATAGGTGTCATTGAACACTAAGAACAATATTCCCCCAATGAGGGTTTTGTAACAACCCTGGTGAAAATTCCATGTAAAAATATATAAATACTACGGATGATGGGACACATATTCCAAGATGAATGGTGGGTAGGACATCCTAGAGGGTGTTTATTTGGTTTTTTATGGATAAGGAAATTGGCAAAGGCAATGGTTAAGGCATTAAAGAGGCAAAAGGTATTTTGGCACATTTATTTATGAAAATAATGGAAATTAGGAGAAAAAGGAGGTGAAAGGTCATAAGTTGCATGTGAGGAGGAAAATAATGGAAAATGAAGAAAATAGAGGCCCCACTCATAAAAATTCTTATGAGGATCAGTGGGCAAGCTTGGTTAGTGAAGACTTGATCAATTTAGCTTTGGAGCTCTTTCATTATTCTCTCTCTCTCTCTCTCATAGCCTTTGACACTTAGAGTTTTCTTGGAGCACTTTGGCATTAGAGCTAGAAACGAGAAGAAGGCAAGAGGAAGCAAAGATCAAGTAGGGAAAGGTAGGATTAAGTAGCTACAACAGGCTTCATTGCAGGTATCGACTTGCATGTGTATTTTCCTTGCTAGATTTGGCATGCATGGGATTGCTTGCATTTACTTTCTACCATGGCATGGGTTTTTCCAGGTGTGACAGTATTTTTAACCTAGCCTTGCCATTTCTTGATAGCTTTGATGAGATGGGTTCTCTCATTCAGTTTATGTGGGATGGTCGTATTAGATTCAAATATGTGTGGGGTGGATATCTAAATTGACAAAACCATAGTGTAGTGATCTCTAAACCAGACTGAGGATGCATGAAGCCACTGGCCTAGTAACCCTTGAACCAGACTGTGGGTTGCGGTAAATCCAGATTGTGTGCCTCAATGGGCCTAGGAATCCTTGCCGATGAGTGGCAGGATATACGGTAAATCCAAGAGGTGGATTTTCTCTCCGTTTGGCCTAGTCATTCCAGGATGGAATGCATGGTATAGCCTGGAGAGTATGTCTCAATTTAGGGCCTAGTGATCCCTGGATCAGACTATGGATTCACGGTAAATCCTGAGAGACTAGGAGACACTCAAATTCCTCACGGTGTAGGCAGAGAACTCTAGTGGCATATGTTATGGGAAAATTTAGTGTTTCTTCAAATGACTAACCTGTAGACCTAATAGCAAGTCTAGAACAACAGCTAAAGTAATTCCATTGCTTTTCCTATAGCTAACAGATAAAAAAAAGAGGAACAAAATAACCAACTTGTATCTCTCGCTCAATCTCTCTTCTCTTTGACCGCTTTCACCACTCCCTTCTGTACTTAACTCGCTTGGAAGGTACCTGCACACAAGCCGAGACAGAAAACCATCAAAGCATACATATCGATTTGTTAACTAAACATATTATAGAATCGAAAGTAGAATATACATCATATAAACACATGAATGGGAAAAAGCATAGAACTCTTTATTGATAGAAGGAAAGATTACAACCCATGTAGATGCATGCTCGATTCAGTGTCATCCTTCCAGCTTCAAACCCTTCTCTCCTCATGAAGCAACAATTTGACATGATAACCTTACTCTCTTGCAAGTCTCACTCAAACAACATTTCCTTAACTCAAGAAGTTCCAACCCCCCAAGCCTTTGAATGCTTGGTCCATTTATAGCTGAATGGAAGAGGTTAAGCCATTAATGGCCCTCATGAATGCTTTGCCAAAATTGGGAAGTGGTTCCATGGAGGAAGGGATAATGGATTAAGGTTCATTCATCCTCTTCCTCATCCAAAAGAAAGCTCAATCCATCTGGAAACTTCCAGAAGCATCCACTGGATGAGGAATCCAATGGATTCATTTAAAAATTCGATGAATCTCGCTCAGTGCAGGTGAAACAAAGGCTAGGTGTGATGCATAGCACCCAGACAGTGTAGTTCCTGTAATGCATTGCAACCTGGTAAAGGACCATCTGTGTTGATCTCTCTAGGGGCACTTTTTGGATGAATGGTGTCATGAAACTCTTGGGAGGCAAGCATGATGTGGGTTAACTTCATTAGGGAATGAAAACAACTAAATTAGGGGTTGATGGACCCTAATAATACGGATCTGGAAGTCGGGGTTGATGTGCCAAAATTTTCCTGTAACAGTTGCCCCTTAAAGCATAAAGTCAAAAATAAACATGTCGAGTGAGATGCTTTACCACTTGGAGAGAAGGCTTCGAAGTGGAAGGTGACCTGCATTAATTACAATACAAATATCATGATACTTTGATTTTTTCTCACAATTTTTAGCTGAGGGAAGGCATAGCCATGCTTAACTTCATAAACTTTCATTACATGTACAAATATAGTCGTCTATAGATATAGACCCATGAATGGATGACCATGAATGTAAGGCCATTGTACATTTGATATGGTACTCCTGAAAAATATATCGTAGCCCAGATGGATGAAACTAGATCCGGGGTCTTCAATCTCATTCAATCTTCACTCAATGTATAAGTCTAACCATGTGAATAGATGATCTGAAGTCGAACATGGAGAGACATCGTCTGATTACCAACAAATGTTGTAAGTCATTAACAGACGTGAGAGGAATCACCAATAAAGATAATGACCCTCAAGGTACTGCAGTACATTTCACATGGTGTGAATAAATGATTTGATGTCAAACACCATACGAAGTCTTTCGGTCAAAGGCCAGTGATGTCAACCTATCGTCGGAAGCGAGAAACCTACCATTGATGTATGCAAACCTCAAGGTACTGAAGGGGTGTTTCTAATTCAACTTCTTGGATGATGTGTTGATGTCGACAAGACGCAACTCATCGCAGGAGGGCCTTGATGTATCCCACATCAACGACACGAAATGAGGTAAATGATTTTGGAGATGAAACATCGACTGACAACACAAGGTTCAGGAATGGCGAGCATGAAAATGAAGGTTTACAGTATTGTAAAGGATGAAGTTTTTAATTGAATGACTTCTCTTGAACATATCGGTGACACTGAGGTGAATTGGTAGCATTGACCCAAAACAAAGCAATGGATGGTATCATAGACCAACAGTGTGATAATCATCAAGCTGAATGACCCAACCCACATAGTCACAGTGATGAAGTGAAAGTGTCATGTTCAAGAGCGACCTACTACCATAAAGTTTTCTCAGCTTTTTCCAATTTTCCCAAGTCATTTCTGACCAGTACCTCTTTTTTTTTATCAATCTTGAGGATGATAACATATGCTTGTTGTATAATTCCACCCTTCAGGTGAATCCATCACTATTTGATGTTTTAATGAGTCTAGCGAAGATGAAACTCAGTCTTGTATAGATGGACAAGTTTGTCACTATTTGATGTTTTTTAACAAGTTTAACGACAAAGATAACTAGGTCCTTTTCACATTTAGAGAGTTTGAAAAGGGACTAAAAGGAAACTCCACAAGTTCTTTTTCGTACATTTGTCTCTCAAGATCGAAAAATCATAAAACAACACAAGAGAGAACCTATTGATCATGTTCGATCAACGAGTACCTTTTTCGTAGTTAATCTATCTCAGCCTGAAGAAGGGGTAAAACTATACTGAGTAGATATTGATTCTAATCTGTTAACGAGCTAGAAACGACGAGCGCTCGACAATCTTTTCATATTTAGAGAGTCTTAAAAGAGCTTAAAGAGGACTCCATTTTGAGGAACGAGTGGTGTCTAAGGTAGCAACTGGTTCCAGTGATGTTGGAACTTCTCAAAACATGTTGATTTATGTGAAGAGGCTGGCTAATAAAACCACTCATTGCAACTGTTCCTTAAAAAGGGTAAAACAAACAAGTGAAAGTGTATGATAGGCAAAAGGGATGGTGGCGATGGGATGAAGAAAACCAAGGCTCATATGAAGAAAGAGGTTGATAGAATGGCAATCACGAGGGTTAAAAGTGGAAATGGGTTCATTTTTACACAATCTTGAACCATAGGGAACTATGCTTGGGTTCAGTTTCATGCTTACACAAGCTCGAAATGGAAAACTATGCTTAGATTCAATTTCATTTTTACACAAGCTCGAAATGAAAAGCTATGCTTGAGATTGGTTTACATTCCCCCAGCATGATGAAAGGGAGAGTCTCCTATAACCAGATGGAAGTCACTGCGATGAAGCAGGACGGTTATCCAACATCTTTTGGCTTCGTCCAGATAGACAAAGGTGAATGGGGTGATTCCCTTCACATAACCTATAGGGAAACTTAACTTTACCACTAGGTGCATGCCCCCAACCTTCATTACATTCACCTAAGTAGACTACTCGTGGCTATTAAGTGGATGGAATGAAGGTTCTTTTACGAGATCAAGTGAAAGTCTCGACTGGGATTTTACGAGATCTAATCAAAGACTCGACTTGGAACTTTTCTCCAAGGGAACTTGTTTCATTTTTTAACGAGCTTAACACAAGACAAGGAACTCTGCTCATACTCCTTATTTCATTTTTTAACGAGGTTGACCCAAGACAATGAACTATCCTCGGACCCCTTGTTTCATTTTTTAATGAGGTTGAAACAAGACAACGAACTATCATCGGTGCTAATCACAACTCATAAGAGGTCATGAAGGAGAGATTTGGTTCCAATGCCCCCAGTACATGATGTACAACATCACTGAATTGATCGTCAGTTGATGTAGGTATGGAACGGGTTGCCACATAATTAACCCGTGGCGGGGATGATACCATTGCTACAAATGGACCATTTAGGGATGATGGTTGACTAGGAGCTATATTTGTACCAGGAAATGAAAGCTGGTCAATGGTGACAATTCTGCCTTCATGTGGGAAACAAATCACTTGAAACAGTGTTGAAACAATAGTTCCCATGTCATAAACGTATTCGCGCCCAAGAAGTAAATTGTAATCTAAAGGCCCTGGGACTACCATCACGTTCAGATAAACGATTTTTCCTCCCAAAGTAATAGGTAACTGAGGGAGGACCCCTAATGGTCAACTCGTTCCTCTGTTAAAAGCCAACAGATTCTGGGTAACTGGCACAAGCGGTGGCGAACCGAGCACTTGCCAAGCAATTGAGGAAAGGATACTCACTGATGCACCTTCATCTATAATAGTGCCTGATACAATCATATTACAAACTTGTACTATGATCTGGAAAGGCACATAAGAAGGAAGGCGGAATCCTGCCAGTTAATTCCAATCAAAGGAAGTGACTAGACTACTTGGAGGGGGTCCCATCGAAACAAGAGAATTAACCCCTTGAGTTACGAGAACCAGAGGATTTTCCTCCTGTCTTGATGGAACAGGAGGATTGCCCCCAAGTTCATTAGAATCTAAAGAAATGAAAAGAACCTGAGTGGTATCATTTTAACTCTCTTCGAGAAAGGTACGATCAACTAAAGGTGAAATCGGGTCAACTATTACCTCGACTTGTTGATTTGGGTTGGGTATAGACTCAGAGGATTCACTTTCAGAGAGAGTGGGCTTGACCGATGGTTGATTTGAGTCAACCAATTCATCAAGTAGTGAAGGATTTAGGGATAGTTTCATGTAACCAAATGGAAGTCACTGCGGTGAAGAAGGATGGTTATCCAACACTTTCTTGGCTTCATCCAAATAGGGACAAAGGTGAATGGGGTGATTCCCTTCACATAACCTACATGGAAACTTAACTTCACCCTTCTTTCCATGAACTTTACTATCACTAGTAGATGGTGTGTCACCAACATGATCTCCAAAAGTTGATGACACAGGATGATGCGAATGGGAAGGCCATTCTTCTAAGATCTAAGTAATATCAAGACAATTTCGAAGAAGATGGTCTCCTGCACAAAGTTTGCATGGATATCGAACTTTGTGAGTTTTGATGCACGGTTTTTCATCTGTTGTTGCATTCAAAGCAATGGTTGCTTGGTTTCCCCTCTACTAAACTTTCTTCTTCTTCTTCTTCCCTTTATTCTTCTTCTTAACCACCTGGTTACTAGTACCAATACTTTCACTAGGCGAAGAGGAAGAAGGGGAGGAAGAAACAACCGAGGAAGAAGGCAAAGGGTCAACTTTAGGATCAACTCGAGGTTGATTTTGTCTAGTTGGAGGTATACTCGATTGCGGAGAAATCATGACATTTTGAACCAAGGAGGTTGAAAACAACCATACAATCAAGCCAATAGTAAATCCCGGAAGGGACAATGTAGCCATATATGGAGCACCAATATTTCCAAATGGAGGAAAAGGACCAGGATTTCCATCAAAAGGAATTCCTTGATTGGTGGACTCTGGATTTGTCGCCATATGTTTCAGCCTAAGATCAACTAAGAAATAAGCGTAGAGGATGTTATCCATGATCAATTAATTTTTATGACACTGGAACACAACTTTGCTTTTTCATTTTTAAAGAGTCAAGAAAAAACAAAAGATGACTCTAGTCGCTTTCGATGTTTAATGAACCTGAAAGCACATGTGCTCAGATGATCCTTTTCTTTAGAGAGTCTAAATGGAATGAAAGTGACTGCTCTAGAGATTCTAGACAAGAGGGTTTACCTTGGTGATAAATGAAAGAGAAATTACCAAGGATTTTACGTACGGCAGTCAATCTTCCCGAATGTTGTGTTTGGTGCGTTGCGATCGGTAAGGCAGCAGACTTGGCTTCCTATGGATAAGGGATTTCAACCTATTGGGGTCTCCCACCATATACTCGACAGTACAGGGAGCACAAGTCCGTACTAGCACTTATCGAATCAGAGAGGAGGAATCACCCAACCTCAATGAAAACAACAGCCACTAGGTTTAAAGACGCCGGAACACATCTCTAGCCTAGACCTCTAGATGTTTTTCGTTAAGTTCTAATGCGTTATTAGATTAATTGATGTAAATTTTTGATTGATCTTGCTTAAAATTTGCCTTTGAAGGTTCACCACGTGATGTTTTCCGAAATTCCTAAAAATGCAACTAGAATGAGAAGCACTCTTTCCATTTAATTTCAGCAATGAAAACCCTAGCTGTGAGGGATAGAGCATACAAGTACTTTTTGATTAATCAACAAAGAGCACAAACTAGATGCAATTCCCTAAACCATTCCTTTCAAGCATTCACAAACTTTAATATGCACAATGCATGTTTTTCCTTTCAGTTTCTCTTAATGTGAATGATGCAATAAGAAAAACTAATGCACAAACGATTCAAAATTCTTTTCATAAAAAATGACGATTTGTGACAATTTCTTTTAAATGGAAAGGAATACTGTACGAAACTTTCGATTTTAAATAAATGAAGATTTTCAACACTTTAAATGAAAATACAAATCAAATGCACACATCAATCATTTGATCTTTTATGAAAGAAGACTTTATGACAATTCAGTTTTCGAAGGAAAAGACGACTTTACGACACTTTCTTTAGACAAAGATCAATCCACCAAAAACTAACTTTGACTATAGACTATAATGACAAAAAAAACATTAAAGAAACATTAATCAATCCAATCAAAGTAGGGCTGGAATAATGAAATAAAAGAATGTTTTCAGAGATAAGACATCATTGATATTCAGCAAGCAAGAAATTAGAGGAATTTTTGCAAAAACTCAATCCAAAGGTGGGAATTTAACCTAAGGAGTGCAGGTTAAAGAGGGGCTAACTGCATTGCATAGCACTGTCTCTCACTAAAAACTGCATTGATTTCAATGAATTGAAAACTGATTAGTGCAGGTCAAAGAGGGCCAATCTGCATTGATCAACGTAGGCGAAAGAGAGCAAATCTGCACTGATTAAAATATTCCTTTTTTAATAAGCGCAGGTCAAAGAAGGCCTAAGTTCGATGCATTGCACTGTCTCTAAGGCTAGCCTGCACTAATTCCAATAAGGCCACTCAAGAGTCATCTAACCTCAAATTTTGAACAAAATTCAATGCAAAAGGCTGAATCACAACAAGTAAAGTATGTCAAAGTTCTTTAGGAGATCGATAAGCTACTATAAGGTATAGGATTTCTCCCCAGCGGAGTCGCCATTTTGTTATGGGAAAAATTAGTGTTTCTTCAAATGACTAACCCCTAGACCTAGTAGCAAGTCTAGAACAACAGCTAAAGTAATTCCATTGCTTTTCCTATAGCTAACAGATAAAAGAAAAAGGAACAAAAGAACCAACCTGTATCTCTTGCTTGATCTCTCTTCCCTTTGACCACTTTCACCGCTCCCTTCCATACTTAACTCGCTTGGAAGGTACCTACACACAAGCCGAGACAAAAAACCATCAAAGCATACATATCGATCTGTTAACTAAACATATTATAGAATCGAAAGTCGAATATACATCATATAAACACATGAATAGGAAAAAGCATAGAACTCTTTATTGATAGAAGGAAAGATTACAACCCATGTAGATGCATGCTTGATTCAGTGTCATCCTTCCAGCTTCAAACCCTTCTCTCCTCATGAAGCAACAATTTGACATGATAACCTTACTCTCTTGCAAGTCTCACTCAAACAGCATTTCCTTAACTCAAGAAGTTCCAACCCCCCTAAACCTTTGAATGCTTGGTCCATTTATAGCTGAATGGAAGAGGTTAAGCCATTAATGGCCCTCATGAATGCTTTGCCAAAATCAGGAAGTGGTTCCATGGAGGAAGGGATAATGGATTAAGGTTCATTCATCCCCTTCCTCATCCAAAAGCGAGCTCAATCCATCTGGAAACTTCCAGAAGCATCCATTGGATGAGGAATCCAATGGATTCATTTCAAAAATTCAATGAATCTCGCTCAGCGCAGGTGAAACAAAGGCTAGGTTCAATGCATAGCATCCAGACAATGTAGTTCCTGCAATACGTTGCAGCCTGGTAAAGGACCATCTGTGTTGATCTCTCTAGGAGCACTTTTTGGATGAATGGTGTTATGAAACTCTTGGGAGGAAAGAATGATGTAGGTTAACTTCATTAGGGAATGAAAACAACTGAATTAGGGGTTGATGGACCCTAATAATACAGATCTGGAAGTCGAGGTTGATGTGCCCAAATTTTCCTGTAACAGTTTCCCCCTAAAGCATAAAGTCAAAAATAAACATGTCCAGTGAGATGCTTTACCACTTGGAGAGAAGGTTTCAAAGTGGAAGGAGACCTGCATCAATTACAATACAAATATCATGATACTTTGATTTTTTCTCACAATTTTTAGCTGAGGGAAAGCATACCCATGCTCAGCTTTATAGACTTTAATTACATGTACAAATATAGTCGTCTAAATATATAGATGTCCATGAATGTAAGGCCATTGTACATTTGATATAGTACTCTTGAAAAATATATTGCAGCCCGGATGGATGAAACTAGATACGAGGTCTTCAATCTCGCTCAATCTTCACTCAATGTACAAGTCTAACCATGTGAATAGATGATCTGAAGTCAAAAATGGAGAGACATCGTCTGATTACCAGCCAATGATGTAAGTCGTTAACAAACGCGAGAGGAATCACCAATAATGATAATGACCCTCAAGGTACTGCAGTACATTTCACAAGGTGTGAATAAATGATTTGATGTCGAACACCATACGAAGTCTTTCGGTCGAAGGCCAGTGATGTCAACCTATCGCCAGAAGCGAGAAACTTGCTATTGATGTATGCAAGCCTCAAGCTACTGAAGGGGTGTTTCTAAGTCAAATTCTTGGATGATGTGCTGATGTCGACAAGAAGCGACTCATCACAGGAGGGCCTTGATGTATACCACATCGACAACACAAAACGAGGTAAATGATTTTGGAGATGAAACATCGACTGATGACACAAGGTTCAGGAATGGCTGGCATGAAAATGAAGGTTTACAGTATTGTAAAGGATGAAGTTTTGAACTGAATGACTTCTCTTGAACATATCGGCGACACTGAGGTGAATTGGTAGCATTGACCCAAAATAAAGCAATGGATGGTATGATAGACCAATGGTGTGATAACCATCAAGCTGAATGACCCAACCCACATAGTCACGGTGATCAAGTGAAAGTGTCATGTTCAAGAGCGACTTTCTACCATAAAGTTTTCTCGGCTTTTTCTCATTTTTCCCCCTCATTTCTGACCAGTACCTCTTTTTTTTTATGAAGCTTGAGGAGGATAACATATGCTTGTTGTATAATTCTACCCTTCGGGTGAATCCATCCCTATTTGATGTTTTAACGAGTCTAGCGAAGGTGAAACTCAGTCTTGTATAGATGGACAAGTTTGTCACTATTTGATGTTTTTTAACGAGTTTAACGACAAAGATAACTCGGTCCTTTTCACATTTAGAGAGTCTGAAAAGGGACTAAAAGGAAACTCCACAAGTTCCTTTCATACATTTGTCTCTCAAGCTTGAAAAAACATAAAACAATACAAGAGAGAACCTATTGATCATGTTCGATCAACGAGTACCTTTTTCGTAGTTAATCTATCTCAGCCCGAAGAAGGGGTAAAACTATACTGAGTAGATATCGATTCTAATCGGTTAACAAGCTAGAAAGGACAAGTGCTCAATAATATTTTCATAGAGAGTCTGAAAAGAGCTTAAACAGGACTCCATTTTGAGGAATGAGTGGTGTCTAAGGTAGCAATTGGTTTTGGTGATGTTGGAACTTCTCAAAACATGTTGATTTATGTGAAGAGGTTGGCTAATAAAACCACTCATTGCAACTGTTCCTCAAAAAGGGTAAAACAACCAAGTGAAAGCGTATGATAGGCCAAAGGGATGGTGGCGATGGGATGAAAACAACTAAGGCTCATCTAAAGAAAGAGGCTGATAGAATGGCAATAACGAGGGTTAAAAGTGGAAATGGGTTCATTTTTACACAAGCTTGAACCATAGGGAACTATGCTTGGGTTCAGTTTCATGTTTACACAAGCTCAAAATGAAATACTATGCTTGGATTCAGTTTCATTTTTACACAAGCTCGAAACAAAAAACTATGCTTGAGATTGGTTTACATGCCCCCAACATGATGAAAGGGAGAGTCTCATATAACCAGATGGAAGTCACTGCGATGAAGGAGGATGGTTATCCAACACCTTTTGGCTTCATCCAGATAGACAAAGGTGAATGGGGTGATTCCATTCACATAATCTACACAGAAACTTAACTTTACCACTAGGTGCATGCCCCCCAACCTTCATTACATTCACTTAAGTAGACTACTCGTGGCTATTAAGTGGATGGAATGAAGGTTCTTTTACGAGATCAAGTGAAAGTCTTGACTGGGATTTTACGAGATCTAATCAAAGACTCGACTTGGAACTTTTCTCCAGGGGACCTTGTTTCATTTTTTAACGAGCTTAACACAAGACAAGGAACTCTACTCATACTCCTTGTTTCATTTTTTAACGAGGTTGACCCAAGACAACAAACTATCCTTGGACCCCTTGTTTCATTTTTTAACAAGGTTGACACAAGACAATGAACTATCCTTGGCGCTAATCACAACTCATAAGAGGTCATGAAGGAGAGATCTAGTTCCAATGCCCCCAGTACATGATGTACAACATCACTGAATTGATCGTCACTTGATGTAGGTATGGAACAGGTTGCCACATAATTAAACCATGGCGGGGATGATACCATTGGTACAAATGGACCATTTAGGGACAATGGTTGACTAGGAGCTATATTTGTACCGGGAAATGAAAGCTGGGCAACAGTGACAATTCTGCCTTCATGTGGGAAACAAATCACTCGAAACAATGTTGAAACAATAGCTCCCATGTCATAAACATAGTCGCGCCCAAGAAGTAAATTATAATCTAAAGGGCCTGGGACTACCATCACATTCAGATAAACGACTTTTCCTCCCAAAGTAATAGGTAACTGAGGGAGGACCCCTAATGGTCGACTCGTTCTTATGTTAAAACCCAACAGATTCTGGGTAACTGGCACAAGCTGTGGCGAACCGAGCACTTGCCAAGCAGTTGGGGAAAGGATACTCACTGATGCACCTTCATCTATAATAGTTCCTGATATAATCATATTACAAACTTGTACTATGATCTGGACAGGCAATAAGAAGGAAGGCGGAATCCTGCCAGTCGATTCCAATCAAAGCAAGTGACTAGACTACTTGGAGGGGGTCCCATAGAAACAGGAGAATTAACCCCTTGAGCTACGAGAACCAGAGGATTTTCCTCCTGTCTTGATGGAACAGGAGGACTGCCCCCAAGTTCATTAGAATCTGAGGAAACGAAAAGAACCTGAGTGGTATCATTTTCACTCTCTTCGGGAAAGGTACAATTAACTAAAGGTGAAATCGGGTCAACTGTTACCTCAACCTGTTGATTTGGGTCAGGTATAGACTCAGAGGATTCACTTTCAGAGAGAGTGGGCTTGACAGACGGTTGATTTGAGTTAATAAATTCATCAACTAGTGAAGGATTTAGGGATAGTTTCATGTAACCAGATGGAAGTCGCTGCGGTGAAGCAGGAAAATTATCCAACACTTTCTTGGCTTCATCCAGATAGGGACAAAGGTGAATGGGGTGATTCCCTTCACATAACCTACATGGAAACTTAACTTGACCCTTCCTTCCATGAAATTTACTATCACTAGTTGATGGTGTGTCACCAACATGATCTCCAGAAGTTGATGACACAGGATGATGTGAACAGGAAGACCATTCTTCTAAGATCTGAGGAATATCAGGACAATTTCGAAGAAGATGGTCTCCCACACAAAGTTTGCATGGATATTGAACTTTGTGAGGCTTGATGGACGATTTTTCATCTGATGTTGCATTCAAAGCAATGGTTGCTTGGTTTCCCCTCTGCTAAACTTGCTTCTTCTTCTTCTTCTTCCCTTTCTTCTTCTTCTTAACCACCTGGTTACTAGTACCAATACTTTCACCAGGCGAAGAGGAAGAAGGGGAGGAAGAAACAACTGAGGAAGAAGGCAAAGGGTCAACTTTAGGATCAACTAGAGGTTGATTTTGTCCAGTTGGAGGTATACTCGATTGCAGAGAAATCATGAAATTTTGAACCAAGGAGGTTGAAAACAACCATACGGACAAGCCAATGGTAAATCCGGAAGGGACAATGTAGCCATATATGGAGCACCAATATTTCCAAATGGAGGAAAAGGACTAGGATTTCCATCAAAAGGAATTCCTTGATTGGTGGATTCCAGATTTGTCGCCATATGTTTCAACCTAAGATCAACTAATAAATAAGCATGGAGGATGTTATCCACGGTCAATTAATTTTTACGACCTTGGAACACAACTTTGCTTTTTCATATTTAAAAAGTCAAGAAAAACAAAAGATGACTCTAGTCACTTTCGATGTTTAATGAGCCTAAAAGGACAAGTGCTCAGATGATCCTTTTCTTTTAGAGAGTCGAAAAGGAACGAAAGTGACTGCTCTGGAGATTCTAGACAAGAGGGTTTACCAGACAAATCGCAAAACTGCAATATACACCTTGGTGATAAATGAAAGAGAAATTACCAAGGATTTTACGTACAACAGTCGATCTTCCCGAATGTTGTGTTCGATGCGTTGTGATTGGTAAGGTGATAGACTCGGCTTCCTAGGGATAAAGGATTTCAACCTATTGGGGTCTCCCACCATATACTCGACGGTACAAGGAGCACAAGTCTGTACTAGCACTTATCGAATCAGAGAGGAAGAATCACCCGACCTCAATGAAAACAACAGCCACTAGGTTTAAAGATGCCAAAACACGTCTCTAGCCTAGACCTCTAGATGTTTTTCATTATCTTCCAATGCGTTATTAGAATAATTATGTAAATTTTAGGTTGATCTTGCTTAAAATTTGCCTTTGAAGGTTCACCACGTGATGCTTTCCGAAATTCCTAAAAATGCAACTAGAATGAGAAGCACTCTTTCCATTTAATTTCAGCAATGAAAATGCTAGCTATGAGGGATAGAGCATACAAGTACTTTTTGCTTAATCAACAAAGAGCACAAACTAGATGCAATTCCCTAAACCATTCCTTTCAAGCATTCACAAACTTTAATATGTACAATGCGTGTTTTTATTTTTAGTTTCTCTTAATGTGAATGATGCAATAAGAAAAACTAATGCACAAACAATTCAGAATTCTTTTCATAAAAAATGACGATTTGTGACAATTTCTTTTAAATGGAAAGGAAGACCGTACGACACTTTCAATTTTAAATAAATGAAGATTTTTGACACTTTAAATGAAAATACAAATCAAATGCACACAACAATCAATCGATCTTTTATGAATGAAGACTTTACGAAAATTCAGTTTTCAAAGGAAAAGATGACTTTACGACACTTTCTTTTGACAAAGATCAATCGACCAAAAACTAACTTTGACTATAGACTGATAATGACAAATAAAACATTAAATAAACATTAATCAATCCAATCAAAGTAGGGCTGGAATAACAAAATAAAAGACTGTTTTCAGAGATAAGACATCATTGATATTCAACTAGTAAGAAATCAGAAGAATTTTGGCAAAAACTCAATCCAAAGGTGGGAATTTAACCTAAGGTTGATCAGTGCAGGTTAAAGAGGGGCTAACTGCGCTGCATAACACTGTCTCTCACTAAAAACTGCGCTGATTTCAATGAATTGAAAACTGATCAGTGCAGGTCAAAGAGGGCCAATCTGCATTGATCAGTGCGGGCCAAAGAGGGAAAATCTACATTGATTAAAATATTCCTTTGTTAATTAGTGCGGGTCAAAGAAGGCCTAAGTGCGATGCATCGCACTGTCTCTAAGGCTAGCCTGCACAAATTCCTATGAGGCCACTTAAGAGTCATCTAACCTCAAATTTTGACCAAAATTCAATACAAAAGGCTGAATCACAACAAGTAAAGTATGTCAAAGTGCTTTAAGAGATCGATAAGCTACTATAAAGGATAGGATCGCTCCCCAACGAAGTCGCCATTTTGTTATGGGAAAATTTAGTGTTTCTTCAAACGACTAACCCCTAGATTTAGTAGCAAGTCTAGAACAACAACTAAAGTAATTCCATTGCTTTTCCTATAGCTAACAAATAAAAGAAAGAGGAACAAAAGAACCAACCTGTATCTCTCGCTCAATCTCTCTTCCCTTTGACCGCTTTCATCGCTCCCTTCCGTACTTAACTCGCTTGGAAGGTACCTGCACACAAGTTGAGACAGAAAACCATCAAAGCATAAATATCGATCTATTAACTAAACATATTATAGAATTGAAAGTAGAATATACATCATATAAACACATGAATGGGAAAAAGCATAGAACTCTTTATTGATAGAAGGAAAGATTACAACCCATGTAGATGCATGCTTGATTTAGGGTCATCCTTCCAGCTTCAAACCCTTCTCTCCTCATGAAGCAACAATTTGACATAATAGCCTCACTCTCTTGCAAGTCTCACTCAAACAGCATTTCCTTAACTCAAGAAGTTCCAACCCCCCCAAGCCTTTGAATGCTTGGTCCATTTATAGTTGAATGGAAGAGGTTAAGCCATTAATGTCCCTCATGAATTCTTTGCCAAAATTGGGAAGTGGTTCCATGGAGGAAGGGATAATGGAGTAAGGTTCATTCATCCTCTTCCTCATCCAAAAGCGAGCTCAATCCATCTGGAAACTTCCAGAAGCTTCCATTGGATGAGGATTCCAATGGATTCATTTCAAAAATTCGATGAATCTCGCTCAACGCAGGTTAAACAAAGGCTAGGTGTAATGCATAGCACCTAGATAGTGTAATTCCTGCAATGCATTGCAGCCTAGTAAAGGAGCATCTGCGCTGATCTCTCTAGGGGCACTTTTTGGATGAATGGTGTCATGAAACTCTTGGGAGGCAAGCATGATGTAGGTTAACTTCATTAGGGAATGAAAACAACTGAATTAGGGGTTGATGGACCCTAATAATACGGATCTGGAAGTCGGGGTTGATGTGCCCAAATTTTCTTGTAACAGTTGCCCCCTAAAGCATAAAGTCGAAAATAAACATGTCAAGTGAGATGATTTACCACTTGGAGACAAGGTTTTGAAGTGGAAGGTGGCCTGCATCAATTACAATACAAATATCATGATACTTTGATTTTTTCTCACAATTTTTAGCTGAGGGAAGGCATACCCATGCTCAGCTTTATAAACTTTCATTACATGTATAGTCGTCTACAGATATAGACTCATGAATGGATGACCATGAATGTAAGGCCATTGTACATTTGATATAGTACTCCTGAAAAATATATCGCAGCCCGGATGGATGAAACTAGATTCGGGGTCTTCAATCTCGTTCAATCTTCACTCAATGTACAAGTCTAACCATGTGAATAGATGCTATGAATTCGAACATGGAGAGACATCGTCTGATTACCAACCAATGATGTAAGTCGTTAACAGGAAGGCATACCCGAGAGGAATCACCAATAATGATAATGACCCTCAAGGTACTGTAGTACATTTCTCAAGGTGTGAATAAATGATTTGATGTCGAACACCATACAAAGTCTTTCGGTCTAAGGCCAGTGATGTCAACCTATCACCGGAAGCGAGAAACCTGCCATTGGTGTATGCAAGCCTCAAGGTACTGAAGGGGTGTTTCCATGTCAACTTCTTGGATGATGTGCTAATGTCGACAAGAAGCGACTCGTCGCAGGAGGGCCTTGATGTATCCCACATCAACGACACGAAATGAGGTAAATGATTTTGGAGATGAAACATCAATTGACAACACAAGGTTCAGGAATGGAGGGCATGAAAATGAAGGTTTACTGTATTGTAAAGGATGAAGTTTTGAACTGAATGAATTCTCTTGAACATATCGGCGACACTGAGGTGAATTGGTAGCATTGACCCAAAACAAAGCAATGGATGGTATGATAGACCAACGGTGTGATAACCATCAAGCTGAATGACCCAACCCACATAGTCACGGTGATGAAGTGAAAGTGTCATGTTCAAGAGCGACTTGCTACCATAAAATTTTCTCGGCTTTTTCCCATTTTCCCCAGTCATTTCAGACCAGTACCTCTTTTTTTTTATCAAGCTTGAGGAAGATAACATATGCTTCTTGTATAATTCCACCCTTCGGGTGAATCCATCACTATTTGATGTTTTAACAAGTCTAGCGAAGGTGAAACTCAATCTTGTATATATGGACAAGTTTGTTGCTATTTGACGTTTTTTAACGAGTTTAATGACAAAGATAACTCGGTCCTTTTCACATTTAGAGAGTCTGAAAAGGGACTACAAGGAAACTCCACAAGTGTCATGTTCAAGAGCGATCTGCTACCATAAAGTTTTCTCGGATTTTTCCAATTTTCCCAAGTCATTTCTGACCAGTACCTCTTTTTTTTATCAAGCTTGAGGACGATAACATATGCTTGTTGTATAATTCCACCCTTCGGGTGAATCCATCGCTATTTGATGTTTTAACGAGTCTAGCGAAGACGAACCTTGGTCTTGTATAGATGGACAAGTTTGTCGCTATTTGATGTTTTTTAACAAGTTTAACAACAAAGATAACTCGGTCCTTTTCACATTTAGAGAGTCTGAAAAGGGACTAAAAGGAAAATCCACAAGTTCTTTTTCGTACATTTTTCTCTCAAGATCGAAAAAGCATAAAACAATACAAGAGAGAACCTATTGATCATGTTCGATCAACGAGTACCTTTTTCGTAGTTAATCTATCTCAGCTTGAAGAAGGGGTAAAACTATACTGAGTAGATATTGATTCTGATCTGTTAACGAGCTAGAAACGACAAGCGCTCGGCAATCTTTTCATATTTAGAGAATCTGAAAATAGCTTAAACATGACTCCATTTTGAGGAACGAGTGGTGTCTAAGGTAGCAACTGGTTCCAGTGATGTTGAAACTTCTAAAAACATGTTGATTTATGTGAAGAGGCTGGCTAATAAAACCACTCATTGAAACTGTTCCTCAAAAAGGGTAAAACAACCAGGTGAAAGTGTATGATAGGCCAAAGGGATGGCGGCGATGGGATGAAGAAAACCAAGGCTCATCTTAAGAAAGAGGTTGATAGAATGGCAATCACGAGGGTTAAAAGTGGAAATGGGTTCATTTTTACACAAGCGTGAACCATAGGGAACTATGCTTGGGTTCAGTTTCATGTTTACACAAGCTCGAAACGAAAAACTATGCTTGGATTCAATTTCATTTTTACACAAGCTCGAAACGAAAAGCTATGCTTGAGATTGGTTTACATGCCCCCAGCATGATGAAATGGAGAGTCTCCTATAACCAGATGGAAGTCACTGCGATGAAGCAGGATGGTTATCCAACACCTTTTGGCTTCGTCCAGATAGACAAAGGTGAATGGGGTGATTCCCTTCACATAACCTACAGGGAAACTTAACTTTACCACTAGGTGCATGCCCCCCAAGCTTCATTACATTCACTTAAGTAGACTACTCGTGGATATTAAGTGGATGGAATGAAGGTTCTTTTACGAGATCAAGTGAAAGTCTCGACTGGGATTTTACGAGATCTAATCAAAGACTCGACTTGGAACTTTTCTCCAGGGGACCTTGTTTCATTTTTTAACGAGCTTAACACAAGACAAGGAACTCTTCTCATACTCCTTATTTCATTTTTTAACGAGGTTGACCCAAGACAATGAACTATCCTCGGACCCCTTGTTTCATTTTTTAATGAGGTTGACACAAGACAACGAACTATCATCGGCGCTAATCACAACTCATAAGAAGTCGTGAAGGAGAGATCTGGTTCCAATGCCCCCAGTACATGATGTACAACATCACTGAATTGATCGTCAGTTGATGTAGGTATGGAACGGGTTGCCACATAATTAACCCATGGCGGGGATGATACCATTGCTACAAATGGACCATTTAGGGATGATGGTTGACTAGGAGCTATATTTGTACCGGGAAATGAAAGCTGGTCAACGATGACAATTCTGCCTTCATGTGGGAAACAAATCACTTGAAACAGTGTTGAAACAATAGCTCCCATGTCATAAACATAGTCGTGCCCAAGAAGTAAATTGTAATCTAAAGGGCATGGGACTACCATCACGTTCAGATAAACGATTTTTCCTCCCAAAGTAATAGGTAACTGAGGGAGGACCCCTAATGGTCAACTCGTTCCTCTGTTAAAAGCCAACAGATTCTGGGTAACTGGCACAAGTGGTGGCGAACAGAGCACTTGCCAAGCAATTGAGGAAAGGATACTCACTGATGCACCTTCATCTATAATAGTGCCTGATACAATCATATTACAAACTTGTACTATGATCTGGAAAGGCACATAAGAAGGAAGGCAGAATCCTGCCTGTCGATTCCAATCAAAGGAAGTGACTAGACTACTTGGAGGGGGTCCCATCGAAACAGGAGAATTAACCCCTTGAGTTACGAGAACCAGAGGATTTTCCTCCTGTCTTGATGGAACAGGAGGATTGCCCCCAAGTTCATTAGAATCTAAAGAAATGAAAAGAACCTGAGTGGTATCATTTTAACTCTCTTCGAGAAAGGTACGATCAACTAAAGGTGAAATTGGGTCAACTATTACCTCGACTTGTTGATTTGGGTTGGGTATAGACTCAGAGGATTCACTTTCAGAGAGAGTGGGCTTGACCGATGGTTGATTTGAGTCAACCAATTCATCAAGTAGTGAAGGATTTAGGGATAGTTTCATGTAACCAGATGGAAGTCGCTGCGGTGAATCAGGATGGTTATCCAACACTTTCTTGGCTTCATCCAAATAGGGACAAAGGTGAATGGGGTGATTCCCTTCACACAACCTACGTGGAAAGCTAACTTGACCCTTCTTTCCATGAACTTTACTATTACTAGTTGATGGTGTGTCACCAACATGATCTCCAGAAGCTGATGACACAGGATGATGTGAATGGGAAGACCATTCTTCTAAGATCTGAGGAATATCAAGACAATTCGAAGAAGATGGTCTCCTGCACAAAGTTTGCATGGATATCAAACTTTGTGAGGCTTGATGGACGGTTTCTCATCTGATGTTGCATTCAAAGAAATGGTTGCTTGGTTTCCCCTCTACTAAACTTGCTTCTTCTTCTTCTTCTTCCCTTCCTTCTTCTTCTTAACCACCTGGTTACTAGTACCAATACTTTCACCAGGTGAAGAGGAAGAAGGGAGGAAGAAACAACCGAGGAAGAAGGCAAATGGTCAACTTTAGGATCAAATGGAGGTTGATTTTGTCCAGTTGGAGGTATACTCGATTGCGGAGAAATCACGACATTTTGAACCAAGGAGGTTGAAAAAAAACATATGGGCAAGCTAATGGTAAATCCCGGAAGGGACAATGTAACCATATATGGAGCACCAACATTTCCAAATGGAGGAAAAGGACTAGGATTTCCATCAAAAGGAATTCCTTGATTGGTGGACTTCGGATTTGTCGCCATATGTTTCAACCTAAGATCAACTAAGAAATAAGCATGGAGGATGTTATCCACAGTCAATTAATTTTTACGACACTGGAACACAACTTTTCTTTTTCATTTTTAAAGAGTCGAGAAAAAACAAAAGATGACTCTAGTCACTTTTGATGTTTAATGAGCCTGAAAGGACAAGCGCCCAGATGATCCTTTTCTTTTAGAGAGTCAAAATGGAACGAAAGTGACTGCTCTGGAGATTCTAGACAAGAGTATTTACCAGACAAATTTCAAAACTGCAATATACACCTTGGTGATAAATGAAAGAGAAATTACCAAGGATTTTAGATACGACAGTCAATCTTCCCAAATGCTGTGTTCGGTGCGTTGCGATCGGTAAGGCGGCAGACTCGGCTTCCTAGGGATAAAGGATTTCAACCTATTGGGGTCCCCCACCATATACTCGATGGTACAGGGAGCACAAGTCCGTACTAGCACTTATCGAATCAAAGAGGAGGAATCACCCAACCTCAATGAAAACAACAACCACTAGGTTTAAAGATGTCGGAATACGTCTCTAGCCTAGACCTCTAGATGTTTTTCGTTAATTTTCAATGCGTTATTAGATTAATTGATGTAAATTTTAGGTTGATCTTGCTTAAAATTTTCCTTTGAAGGTTCACCATGTGATGTTTTCTAAAATTCCTAAAAATTCAACTAGAATGAGAAGCACTCTTTCCATTTAATTTCAGCAATGAAAACCCTAGCTGTGAGGGATAGAGCATACAAGTACTTTTTGATTAATCAAAAAAGAGCACAAACTAGATGCAATTCCCTAAACCATTCCTTTCAAGCATTCACAAACTTTAATATGCACAATGCATTTTTTACTTTTCAGTTTCTCTTAATGTGAATGATGCAATAAGAAAAACTAATGCACAAACGATTCATAATTCTTTTCATAAAAAATGGCGATTTGTGACAATTTCTTTTAAATGGAAAGGAAGACTGTACGACACTTTCAATTTTAAATAAATGAAGATTTTTGACACTTTAATGAAAATATAAATCAAACACAAACATCAATCAATCGATCTTTTATGAATGAATACTTTACGACAATTTAGTTTTTGAAGGAAAAGACGACTTTACGACACTTTCTTTCGACAAAGATCAATCGACCAAAAAATAACTTTGACTATAGACTGATAATGACAAAGAAAACATTAAAGAAACATTAATCAATCCAATCAAAGTAGGGCTGGAATAAGGAAATAAAAGACTGTTTTCAAAGATAAGACATCATTGATATTCAACAAGCAAGAAATCAGAAGAATTTTGGCAAAAACTCAATCCAAAGGTGGGAATTTAACCTAATGTTGATCAACGCAGGTTAGGGAGGGGCTAACTGTGCTACATAGCACTGTCTCTCACTAAAAACTGCATTGATTTCAATGAATTGAAAACTGATCAGTGCAGGTCAAAGAGGGCCAATCTACATTGATCAGCATAGGCCAAAGAGGGAAAATCTGCGTTGATTAAAATATTCCTTTGTTAATCAACGCAGGTCAAAGAAGACCTAAGTGCGATGCATCGCACTGTCTCTAAGGCTAGCCTGCACTGATTCCTGTGAGGCCACTCAAGTGTCATCTAACCTCAAATTTTGACCAAAATTCAATGCAAAAGGCTGAATCACAACAAGTAAAGTATTTCAAAGTGCTTTAAGAGATCGATAAGCAACTATAAGGGATATGATCGCTCCCCAATGGAGTCGCCATTTTGTTATGGGAAAATTTAGCGTTTCTTCAAACGACTAACCCCTAGAACTAGTAGCAAGTCTAGAACAACAACTAAAGTAATTCCATTGCTTTTCCTATAGCTAACAGATAAAAGAAAGAGGTACAAAAGAACCAACCTGTATCTCTCGCTTGATCTCTCTTCCCTTTGACCGCTTTCATCGCTCCCTTCTGTACTTAACTTGCTTAGAAGGTACCTGCACACAAGCCGAGACAGAAAACCATCAAAGCATACATATCAATCTATTAACTAAACATATTATAGAATCGAAAGTAGACTATACATCATATAAACACATGAATGGGAAAAAGCATAGAACTCTTTATTGATAGAAAGAAAGATTACAACCCATGTAGATGCATGCTCGATTCAGTGTCATCCTTCTAGCTTCAAACCCTTCTCTCCTCATGAAGCAACAATTTGACATGATAACCTTACTCTCTTGCAAGTCTCACTCAAATAGCATTTCCTTAACTCAAGAAGTTCCAACCCCCCAAGCCTTTGAATGCTTGGTCCATTGATAGCTGAATGGAAGAGGTTAAGCCATTAATGGCCCTCATGAATTCTTTGCCAAAATTGGGAAGTGGTTCCATGGAGGAAGAGATAATGGATTAAGGTTTATTCATCCTCTTCCTCATCCAAAAGCGAGTTCAATCCATCTAGAAACTTCCAGAAGCATCCATTGGATGAGGAATCCAATGGATTCATTTCAAAAATTCGATGAATCTCGCTCAGCGCAGGTGAAACAAAGGCTAGGTGTGATGCATAGCACCCAGACAGTGTAGTTCCTGCAATGCATTGCAGCCTGGTAAAGGACCATCTGCGTTGATCTCTCTAGGGGCACTTTTTGGATGAATGGTGTCATGAAACTCTTGGGAGGCAAGCATGATGTAGGTTAACTTCATTAGGGAATGAAAACAACTGAATTAGGGGTTGATGGACCCTAATAATACAGATCTGGAAGTCAGGGTTGATATGCCCAAATTTTCCTGTAACAGCATCCACATTGATTAGTGTTTTTGATGTGTTCTATGAGTCCCACGTTCATGCTTGGAATATGGAACGGGGGCGATTGGATGAACAAAGACCAATATACTTATGGCAATGAGTATGTTATTTGAGAACCAATATACCAAGAAAATAGAGGTTGCGAATATGGATGTAGTGACCCAATATACCAGAAAAATAGTGGTTGTGAGTACAGATGTAGTGACCCAAAATAGATATCATCTAATAATCCAAAATAGTGAATGCTCAGACTTACCAAGGCTCCCCCACCAGTGAATTTCTTCTAAAATAGGTAAGATAACTTTAGAACCATATAAAAAATGAGCCACTATACCAAATTCCCTCAACCAAGACTAAGCAGTTGAAAGGGAAGCGTGAAGATTCAAGAGATTGCGAATCAGTAGATGGAAGGATCACAATTAATTTAAAATAAGGTCTAGACGATGTGGTATGCATAAAATAGACAAAAAACATTTGTTATTGTAAATCCTCATCCCCTCGACCCTTGAGAGAAAATGAAAGAAGGTTAAGAACCGCTCAAGACTACTACCATCCTTGATAGTTCCCAACCACAGAGCTTGGAGTGGCTTGGAACACAATGAAGGAAGAATGAGGGTACACCAGAGACTATTACTTGAACTGGATAGACAACATGACCAGACTAGTTCTAAATGCAATGACAAGTACTTGCTATGAGCTGGTGGAAGAAAAATATGAGGTATAGAACTATTCTTACTAGGAAGGAGAAAAACCTATGAGCTCCTTACACTTTCTCTAACGAAGAAACTACACTCAGCTTGAAAAAAGGGTTGACATTGGAAAAAACTAACCCCTGGAGCATAACTAGGAGAATTATCACAGTAAGGCACCACCTCAAATATGTTGTAACTCTTCGCCACCCTTTTATATAAATAGATTTTGTATATATCAGTTCCAACAAGATTGCACTCTCCCAACATCTTGAAGAAGGGTGATACCATGCAGTCTCCAAGCGCCAAGTGGTATACCTCCACTTGAGATTTTCATACCAAAAAAATCTCTTGATTTTCCTGTCATAAATATCAAGAAATTGTTTCTTAGGATACTTCAAACAAACCTCCAATCTTTCATCATCCTGCACCTCCATTCTTACTTCAAAAGAATAAACGAATTAAGAATTAAGAATAACAATTTACATATTAAAATTAAGTTAACAATTTCGATAGTAAAATGGGGTGAGTCTCTAGATTAAGAATATTATTTGCTCATATATTAATTCTTTTTATAATTAATAATAAAAATTATAATTTAATATAAAATTATAATTTTATTACTTTTTAAATATTAAATGTATCTTAAGATAAGTGGTTTGATGCATATTATATATTGTGATTAATTATTATCCACATTTTCAAGTCATTCAAATCATTTAATTATACCAATAGGCATACTTATTTTAACTTACTGTGGATGTAGGCTTGCAATTTTTTATTTTTATTTTATAAATCAATAGATAAGATTGATTACAATGAAATATGCTTCATATGAGAAAAATATTGATGGCTATGCTTTTACATAGCGTTACAATGCTCGGAAAATCATTTTTACTTAATTTCTTTTGTGCTCCCATTTTTCTATCGCATTTCGATTCAATCCAGTACACTCGTCCCTCACCACCTCCTTCCGTTTCCACTTCCACTATTTCGTTTTCAATCCACAACTAACGAATTTTTTACATTCAGGTTTAAATGGATGCATTCTTAAATTTCTCTATTTTGGTTTTATCCTCATTTCTCCACTCGTCTTGCACCATGTTTGTTTAAGATTCTTATTTATTTGTGGGTTGAGGTTCTGATGTGTTAGAAATTGTAATTACTTTTGTATGTGGAGTTGGTTAAACATAGAGAACCAACAATGAGTGTTGAGTCAAGTCAAGGGATAACAACTTTTAGTGTGTGGTTGCATGTCAATATATTTTAAGCAAGTCGCTAGTTAGAAAAGCGTAAATCCCTGATAAGAACCATATTTTGTGTGATCAATAAGGAGAAAAAGCTTGTATTTTATGTGTGAATTATTTATGCTTAGTTACTTCCCTTTCCGCTTAACAAATTGGTATCGGACCCAGGTTATACACAGAAAAGAAAAAGGAGTTGTCTTTAGTGTGACTTTTTGGAGATTCCAATGACAGAATCCCGCGGAAAAAATTGAGGTTAAATGTTGATTTGTATTATTTAAAATGGTTTTTTAACTGCATATTTGGATTCAGCACCTGAAAAACCCCTAGGACGCTTTGATTGTGCAGAAATTACCTATCAAACTTGCGATTTCAATAAATTGCTACCGGGTTTTAGAGAAATTTAACCAGAAAAACCCACTGGAAAAACTTCCAAAAAATCGCACTAAAAACAACTCCAAAAAAAATAGATTAGCAACAATCCGTGAGAGAGGAGAAATATATTTATTCTCCTAGTGTTTGAGCATTAACACAACCTACAATTATGCATACGGCGTTCTGTCTCACGAGAGAGCCACGTTACTCGTGGTGGATTTACACAAGCATGCACGTGGTTTCCGTCATCTGCATGCACGTGGTTTCCATGAAGTTTTAAAATGTTAAGCACTAACGTTGATCTCCTGTTCGTGTAGAGCGTTAATCGCATGAAATCCTCATTTAAAATTCGAAGTCAAGTTTTCATATAACATCAAGACTATAACGTGAAGGTTTTTTATTGGAGCACAAAGAGATTTCAAGTCCAAGGCACGTGGAAAGCAACCACGTATAGTCAACAATCACGTGAAGGTTTTAAATGATCTTTTGAGAAAGGTTTTTAAGGGCCGCGGAAGGTTTGAAGTTTTATAAGGTTTAAAGGTTTTGGAAGGATATATTCGAAAGAGTTTATTAAAGTCTATTTTAAAAAGGTATTTTGAAAAGATAAAAAGGTTTTAAAAAGTTTATAAAAGGAGTTATATTTAGAGGATATTTTGAAAACAAAAAAGTTTTTGGAAAAGTTGAACGTATAAAGAAGTTTTTTTGAAGATTTTTAAGTGATTTTTTTCATTAAAAGAGTTTAGGGCTTTGTAAAGTTCATCGGTCTACAAAAATATTTTGTTTGTTTTGTCAAGTATGATAATTTTTGTTGTGAAGATTGTGCCTTACAGCGGTGTATATTGAAAATTATATTTTTTTCGAGGGCGATATGGAAGACAACTTCAAGCAATGAGAAAAACAACTATATAAAAAAAGAAGGAATGAAATCAGTCATGGGTCGCAAAGCACAACTGAAGCATATTAAGAAAAGAAATCAAAAGGAAGAGGCAAAGATTATTGTCATGTAGCCGAAGGACTAAGAAGTCTAGTAGAAGACAAAGAAAAAATCAAGGGTGATTGGTGTAGCTTTGATCTGCTATCACCTCCTATGTCTACAAGCGAATATTTTGATCATTGGGTTATCAAGATGTTAACTTTTCTTCGACCTAGAGAGTTAATTGAGTATGAATCTAATAACCCGTATGATGAAGTATGCGATGCTTTAGCATTGAATTTTATAAAATAGGCATTGGATGAGAAGTGTTTGTGCAAGGTAGAAAAGGCTACAACTTCCAAGGAAGCATGGAAGTTCTTGGAAGAAGAATTTAGTGGAAGGGGGAGTGACATGCAACATTAGGTTATGTCACAGGAAAATAAGTCAATCGCAGATCAGAGCATAGATGAACAAGACTCTGAGAGGAAACCAGAGCTTGGAGAATCCCACTCAAAAGTGGATGATGGTTTTCAAGACCATAAAACTGAAACCCATTATGTAAGCATGCATATGGATGAAAGATATGCAACAAAGATTGCAGAGAGAGAAGCAAGAGCCTCTGTGTGTGAAACAAAGCAAAAGCAAATAAATGCTCAAGGACTCAACTGTAACTTGGATGATGGAGATGATTGTGAATGCAACGGTGATGAGACACATGTGGATGATGATTGCAAAGTGAGATGTGAATTGGTACAACCAACCGCAGCTGATGGATTTGGTGAAGTTGAAATTGTCAATAAAATTGGCAATGAGCACATGCATGCTCGGAGATCCCACCATAGTGTGGATGAACATTATGTTGATGATATGTGTGGTTTATGTTTTGAAACAGAGATTGATTGTGGAAATATGGTAAGTGCAAGGTATGATGAAACATTTTAGGTTGAAGTTGTCACGATAACACCAAGATATGAAGTAGTTGGAACTGATCATGAAGCAATATGTCATCTAGCAACCGTTGATGATCAAGAACAGGATAAAGTGATTGAAGTGTTTTTGACGAAAATATCCACTAACATCATAGCAATGGAAGACAACCTCCATGCAGTTGAAAAGAAGGCAGATGTAGATCAGGAGGCTCTAACTGAAGAGAGTCATATGAAAGATGTTTTTAATATTTTTTTGAATATGCAGGTGTTTGGAATAGCATGGGAGCAAAGTTGAAAGAAAGGTTGTTAATAAATTTGATGCATATTTGAAGCTCATTGAAGAATGGATTTAGAAACCAATTGAACAAATTGATGCAAATCTTAGAGAAGCAGTTGAAATAAACAAATTGAATGAAATGGTGAATAATGATCTTGAGTGTGTAGATTATAGGAAAAAAACAGCAAAGAAAATAAGACATTTTGGAAATGTAATGTTGTGGCAGAAGTCCATGGTTGAACGAATATTTGAAGAGGCAGGTGTAGAAGACAAGATCCAATTGTTTTTCAGAACAAGTTCAAAACAAGTCAAAGAAAAATTGCAGCAACAACAAGTGAATAAAGCCTACAACAAGAAAGTTCAACAGAGAATGAAGCAATTTCGAGGATATAGAATCTAGAAGCAGAGAAAAAGAAAATGCAAAATTGTAAAATTCTTGAGTCATTGTAAGCCTAGCTGAGACATAGACCAACATGCATGTTTATGTGATAGTTGAGTCATGTTGAGTCATATGGTCGTAATTAAGGGGGAGTGTTAGAAATTGTAATTACTCCCGAATGTGGAGTTGGCTAAACATATAGAGTCAGTGAACTGAGTGATTGAGCGTTTGAGTGTTGAGTCAAGTCAAGCGATAGACAACTTTTAGTGTGTGGTTGCATGTCAATATCTTTTAGGCAAGTCGTTAGTTGGAAAAGTATAAATACCCTTCACCGGGTTCATTGTAAGAATCATGTTTTGTGTGATCAATAGAAGAGCAACAGCTTGTGTTTTATGTGTGAATTATTTATGCTTTGTCTCCTCCACTTCTAACATGATGCAAGAGTCATTCTTCTATTTTTGCCCGAATTCTCAAATCAGGTTGCAAATCTTATGGCCCATAGAGATGCTAGACTAAATTTTGATCATAGGTGAGGCTAGATGCATGGATTCCTATTGGTTCCAACATGAAGGTATTTGAAATTGCATCAATACAACAAAAGATATCAAAATGGCTGAAGAGGAAAGAATATACATGCAGAGTTGTTTAATCAACTCAGTTTAAGTGGCCTCCATAGTTTTCAATCTTTGTACACTTCTAATTTATGAATGATGCTCTCTATGATAATTTTAAATAATTCTTTGAGGAAACAAAAGTACCATTTTCCTTTAGTTTTAATTAACACCTAGATACCATCCTAATGGCCTTGTTTATGTGCTATGTATATTGATGTATAGAATTAGATAAAGTTTATTTCAAATGAGTTAAGAAAATAGGAATAAGGTTTCATTAATGTTTGTTTGGGAGGCAGGTCCAACTCATCTTGGAAATCCAAGCTTCATGTTAGATATGAATTCTGGTGGAGGACAAAGGAATTTAATTTTCCCCGCCATTAAGATACAAAGGCATATTGTAATTATTGTAAAATTTTATGTTGGAAAGTAGATCTCAACATCAAAATCAAAAATTAGTTTTTAATTTGTTGTTGACACAAAAAAAAGTGAAATTAAAACATTCAATTTACTTCTAACTTATATAGCTTTGAACATAAATGAAAGGATTATGCTCTTGTTATATTTATATTTTATTTCATTTAACATTCAATTTACTTATAACTTACTTAGATTCAAACATAAATGAAAGGATTACGGTCTTGTTATATTTCTATTTTATTTCATTTAACAAAGGGTGTGGCCATGTGCAATTCTTGTTGTGCACACATGGTTACAAAAGATTATTTTTTTTGCCTTCTATTCGTGAGATTTTACATTTTATTGGTCAATTAGTTTAACACTCCATTTAAAAGTAATTTTTAATCTTAATAATACACAAATTTTTTCCATCATATAAAAGAATATACACCTATCGGCGTATATCAACCACATTTATTAATGTAATTGTGCTAGTTTATATTGTTGCACTAATTTATACTCTTTTATATATATATATATATATATATATATATTATTAATTCCAAAGAAATATTTTACATCACAATACCAAAGTATTAGCATACATTCTTGACTTTTTTGTTGTTACATGCTAGATTGATTCATGTTTTTTTATTAGCTCATTCTACAGAGCTATCTATCACAATTAAAGATAGTACCATATCCTCCTTATTTTGAGAAAGTTCCTTAATTTTAGAATCTAGCCTAATCATTAATTATTTCTAGCTACTATAGTGATCAGACTCATGGGTGGGCTTTTGCCCATGAAAGGATCTTTGTTGATTCCCCATCATTAGTCTTTTTGGATGGGTTCCACTCCTAGGGGATGAGACGATGTCATAAAGCGTTGATCAAGATCTAGAGAAACTAAGTTGTTAGGAGGTGACTTTTGTTGCTAAAAAACTCTTTTGATATACAAAATTCTTGGAACCATTTTCAACTCTTAAATGCAAAATGCCTCATTTCACTGTGGAAAAAAATTATTTATATTTATAATATTAATTATATTGAAGGTGTTCCCTATGGAATTGGCTTGGCAAACACTGTTCATCCCAACCAATAATAACCTTTCATTTTCCTCCTCCTCCATCCATACAATTTTTAAGATGTGGTGATGGTGTGGGTGTCGTTCTAATGAATTTTCCTGCGTTTCATCAATGGTTTCCGACCGTTGACAAGGACAATATTTCTGCGTCTGCGTCTGTTGGTGAGGCCGAAGCAAGCACGACAAGGTAATTAATGAATATAGTGCATTGTTCTTTTGAATTTGAGCAATGAGATGAGTTTTTACAAAGTGTTTTGTTTGTTTGTGGTTTGCAGGTCCGCCAAAACCACGGAAAACATGAAGGCCCTCTTGGATGCGATGGCTTGCAGTTTCTTTTCCTTCATGAACCGACTCTGCCCCTTGGTCAATACCTAGCTCTGGTTGTTGTTCCAGTATGAGTAGTGGAATTTGCAAGCTTTCCTCATGTTTTCTGTGAAATTTAATATTCCATTCTTGCTGGATTTGACGTCGATGGGGAAATACTCCACTTGTACCTACTTACTACCATGAAAATTTATCATATCTGATCTTCAAATCCCATGCCCTTATATTCTTCTTCTTGCCTTAAGTGCACTCAACGCTTCTGCAAATTTATCATATCTGATCTTCAAATCCCATGCCCTTATATTCTTCTTCTTGCCTTAAGTGCATTCAACGCTTCCGCCCGGAAGCGTTGAATGCACTTAAGGCAAGAAGAAGAATATAAGGGCATGGGATTTGAAGATCAGATATGATAAATTTTCATGGTAGTATCTCATCTCATGGCAACGCTTTTTTCCACATTGTTGTATGTTGATATGAGTTGGACCTACCACGTCTTTAGTTGCACTTGGAGGTCCTCGGGGGCTTGAACTATGAAGTGGCTTAGGACAAGGAAAGGACAATGTATTTCAAACCATTCTGGTAAGTAAAATTTGCAGCCAATTTTTTTTTCCATATTGCCACTTGAGAAGCCCAATTATAACGGATTTATGAAGTTGAAATGTCTAGAAGATGTAATTTTAGGAATTTATGAAGTTTTTTTTATCTGCTATTAACACTATTGCTGAAAAGGTTCCAAAAATTATGGACACTTTAGATTCAATCTCATGTTTATTTGTAATTATGTGAAGTGTATGGAGCTTTACAAAACAAGAAATTGAAATTGATAGCATATTCGGAATTTGTGCTAGAATCTAACCTATTAATGGAAATGTATGAGAAACACAAAGCGACATCAACTCGGTGAAAGTCCTTCATATTTGTGTCATTTTCTCTATGTTTTGATGGAGTGAAATTATGTAATAATTGTGGAGCTTTTTCGTTGGTTTCATAATTGAAGTTAAATTATATGAGGATATATGCAACTTTATTTTACTCCACATACATTTCAATTTCAAAATCACTATTACAAGAGATTTCATTGCTGAAATTTCTTGGATCGCAGAAATGAACTAAAGAGGATAGACAATTATATTCTTAGGGACACTACTCCACTATTCTTCTTTGAAGTGTGGAATAAAGTTATGACACTTCTTGACCCTTTTGACTATGCTTTCACTTCATACAGGAATATTTACTAGAAGTAAAAACCTCTATTCATTAAGTCTCCCTCAAATTTTACAACAATTTAATACATTTTGAAATTTGTTTTACTACATACTGAAACCTGGTTTAGTATAGACTGAAACTCTGAATATGTAATCCTTATTTTGGTGGAAATATATGAAATTTATTTGGGAATCAACTACATAAGGACAACATATGAATAACATAGGCACAATCATTGAACGAAATGCTACAAGGTGTAAGCCAAAAGAATGCCTTTTTGAAAGCAATGCAAATATAATTGGTATGAACAAATGGAACCCAAGTTTTCACAAGAATAGTTGAGCTTCTAGGAAAAGTATATGTTATGCTCAAAAAATTGAAACCGGTGGTGAACTGTGGATACAAGACAAAATTAGGTGACACACATTAGTCTCTTCTCTGAAGCAATCATTATGGGGTGTACACAAAAAATAATTACTTGCAACAAAAAGAAATAAAATGGCATTTAATGGCAAAAGGAGCAAATACCATTTGTGGATGAAATAGTGATAAATTATATCGGTTTTATAATGATCCATAAATAAGGGTTTGGATCAACAAAGCATGTGCCACACAAAGATGATGGCATCCCTCACTTGGGTATACCCTTAATATCAAGTTGTTGCATCTTGCATTGTCTGCTCCTTCAAATCCTCATGCTACCACAATCATGGCTCTTGTAATTATCTTGGATTCTTCATTCCCATTCATTTCTCATCCTTTTATTTCTCGCCCTCTCCAATTAGATTTTTGGAATCCACCCACTCTATCCTAGAGATATTGCTTCAGGCCCTAATGAAACTTCAAGCCTACTTCCCTGAGTGAGGTTGTGAATTCTGAGAAATTTAGCCTTGCATGGCCTCCTCCTGCTAGAGTTTTTCTTGACTCTTCTCTAGAGGAAACTATACCATTGAGAGATTGGAGCTTTTGGAGATATCTTCCAAGTTTACATGCTTAAATTCTAGATCTCCCTAGGATCGTACCCTTGTGTATATAAGGTTGATGGCTTTTGGCCAAAATATTATGGAATAATGGAGTGGCTCTCATTGTTTTCAACAAAATATCCTTTGGTAAGACTCTATGCTAGAAGGTTTTTCATTGTTTACTTTGATATTCTAGAAGTTAGGAAGTGGATCTTGTAGGGAGGTTGTGTTGGAGATATAAAAAAAATCCCTTATAGTAGAGTTCAATCTTGTGAAGCGGTCGGTAGAAGAATTCTATGAAAAATGGATGTGTTTGAAACTTTGAAAAGGATGTGGCAACAATCAATTTTTGATGTGCCGCAAGCAAGTCAACAAATTAACATAGTCAAAGTTTATTACCGATTGAGGCACATCAAATTGAAGTGGTTAGGATCAATTGACCTCAAAAGAATTTTGGTGGTTCAAGCATAAAGTATTGTGAAGGTGAAGTTGAAGTTGATCCCTAATCAATAAAAATGTAATAATTTGAAGACACAAAGAATGAATGAGGTTGATCGTGTTGATTTATGGTAGCATCAGATGTGCTCTAAGTCTCAAATTTTGCAGGGAAGCTTGGGCACATGTATTCCAAAGAACCCAAAAAGCATTTTTGGAAATTCCGCCCAGAGACGGTTGTATTAAAATAATTAATTATTTTTAATGGGACCCTAAGCATAAACTTAGGAAATTAAAATAATTAAAGGGTATTACTATAACTATGGGTGTAACTTATGAAGAAGACAAGGATCAAGAAGAAATGATCTTAGCCATTAATTAATATATAATCTAGGTCGTTGAATGTCAATGAGGATATTATATAAGGAGGCTTAATGGGCATTTGGAAAGGCACACAAAGAGTTGATGAGTCAAATCCAATTGCTAAAGCTAGAGGCAACACATTGATTTCGTAGTGATCACACAAAGAGACTTTTAGCTGGTGGATCTTCTTCGGAGCCAAGAATACTTAGCAGAGAGGTGGAGAGACACACAGAGGAGGCATCATAGTGCCCAGAGAGGATGACATAGAGCTAGGAAGGGCTCACACAACGCCCATACAAAGCAGTGCAGAGCCTTCTACGCAGAGGTGCAAAATTTTCTGAGGAGGTTTATGTTCTGAGTCAGGAAGCTAGAGTGAGCCCCTGAGAGTAAATCGATCCAGAAAAAGAGATGACGCAGTGCCTTATAGGTTGATGCAGGGCCATGTAGTGACTGCGCAGGGGAAACATAGAAGTAGTGGGGGACTCGTTGATTTAGCTGTCAGATCAACCAGGACTTGTAATGTAGAGTGAGCGAATCTCACTAATTTATTCTTACAAGTGATATTATTTGTACTAGATTTCCATTGAGGCATCCAGATATTGTATTCAGAAATAAATTCTGCTTAATACTAAAAATCCTCCGATATGCTACACAAGTTTTCACGCATTCGGTTTTTCCAGGGACGTTTGTCAAAAAACATCTGTGTCATTTTTGTTGTATATCTTTATTGTTCAGTTTCTTGTTTCAACATATTAGTTTAAATGGTGTAGGCCGCACTGTATGTGTTTGAATGTTTGTCGTAGGAACCTGAAAATAACTTGTTCATGTAAATCTAACAAGTATGAGAAATATCATCAGTTGTTGCAGTAGGGATTCCGGGTTTAAGAAATTTTCAAATGGTATCACAGCAGTGTAGGTGAAGTAAGAATAATAGTGCCAGAGAAACTAGCGCTGAGTAGAGAAGGAGATCGAATAGTTGCAGGAGACAGTAGTTCGAATCCCCAGATGGATTTTACAGTCCAAGCTAGGAGGGCTTATTTTTCAAGGAAAGAATCTCTCTCAGTGAGTCGACAGAGAGGAAGGACTTCCAGATCGAAATCTTGTTGTGCTAGAGGGAGTAGCACCGACGCTCAGCATGACGAAGAGATGGTGGGACGCAGTTTTTCTACAGGCAGTTTTTTGGGTAGAAAATCATCAGAAGGGAGAGGAGAATCACAATGAGGGAAATTTTTCCTTAGTAGACTTCCCGCCAAAAAGCCTGTTTTCTTATTGGTTGAGCAGAAATAGTAAGAAGCAGAGAGGAGCAGTTCTTTGTGACAGAGATGGAAACCATTGGGCTGAGAGATCAGGACAGGTTGGATGGGGCATCCAACTATGTCATATGGAAGGAAAGGATGTCATTCCTTCTAGATGAGCATTCTCTCAAGATCTATGTCGACAGTGTGGTGGATGTGCGTGCAGATCCATATCCATTAAAGAAGTACCAGGCAACAATGGTGAAGGCCAAGAGGATGATCCTTGATGGAGTAAAGTGTCACATGCTTTGTCACATTTCTAGCAGAGGGACTGCTAAGGATATGTGGGATGGCTTGGAAACATTGTATCAAGGATCTCCCGAGCAGTGGACAATGTACTTAGAGCAGAAATTGAGATCTGCAAAGATGCAAAAGGGGGAGCACATGGATCCGTTCCTCGCGAAGCCTCACGAGACACGGGACGACTTAGCAGTTGTTGGGTCTATGCCTCAAGATTATGAGATTTTGACACTGAACCTAAACTTAGTCTCACAAGAGTGGCAAGTCTTTGTCAAGAGCATCCTAGACAGCATAACTTTGCTAGACTGGGATAGTGTATGGGCAAATCTCAAGCAGGAAGACTTGAGGAGAGATATAGTCAAGTGAAAGCTTGACAAAAGTAGCAGCAATGGGTCGAAGCCCAAGGAAGAAGAATAAAGTGAAGCCCTTGCATCCAAGGGGCAACAGGAGCAACAGAGGCAGAAGAAGAATGTCTCGAAGATCAAATGCTTCAGGTGTGGTGAAATGGGTTACTACGCAACACAGTGTCCTCTCAAGAGGAAGGACAAAAATGAGAAGCATGATACAAAGGCTCTACCGGCAAAGATCAAGGAGGAGGAGTTCACCATGACATCCAAGATACCTCCAGGAGGGAGGTGGGCTGATTTAGAGTTATAGTTCGAAAGAGCTAGAAATGGGCATGATCCTTGAGGAGCCCACCTCTCAGATCAATTCCTTGTTATGGGAGTCGAGATCAGAAGTAGCAGGATGGACCAGTTTCAGTTGGTGCAGAGGAGTGTTGGAGCGACAGATGCAATGGATAGAATTCCAGTCTGAGTAGTGTAGTGCAAAGTTGTAGTAGTGTAGGGAGGCATGGTGCAATAACAACAACAATGTAGTAACTTTAGAGGGATAGCGTGGGACTAACAGTAGTCATATCTTCAGCATCGAGATGCATCTATGTTGAACACTTGTTGAGTAATTTGGGATGTTTTTCAGTTGTTGATACAGGAGCAGGAGTAGTTCGCAGTGCAAGAGTATTTGGCAGTGGAAGTGCCAGCAACAACACAGATGCAAAAATTCAAAGGGAGTTGTAGCACGGATACAGTGTTGACAGTGGCAGTGTCAATAGTAGTACAATTGCAGCAGAAGCACAGTAGTTGGTCGACAACATGTCAGACATCAACAACACAGAGGATGGTGTTACGAAGTGAGGGTGATGCGTCACTGGGAGGCATTTCTAGAGGACATTCCTCCCTAAGAAGGAGTGTTGATTTATGGTAGCATCGGATGTGCTCTAAGTCTCAAATTTTGCAGGGAGGTTTGGGCACATGTATTCCAAAGAACCTAGAAAGAGCTTTGGGAAATTGCACCTGGTGATAGTTTTATTAAATAAATAATTATTTTTAATGGGACCCTAAGCCTAAACTTACGAAATTAAAATAATTAAAGGGTATTAATCTAACTATTAACTTCTAGAATAAGATGAGGATCAAGCATAAATGATCTTAACCATTGATTAGCTTCTAATCTGGGTAATTGAATGTCAACGAGGAGATTATTTAAGGAGGCTTGAGGGTCATTTGGAAAGACACATAGAGAGTTGATCAATCAAATTGAATTGTTGAAGCTAGTGGTAGTGCAGTGATTTTGTAGTGATCATGTAGAGAGGGGCAAAGAGAGTTTTGGCTAGAGGATCTTCTCTAGAGCTAAGAATACTCAACAGAGAGGTAGAGAGATACACAGAGGAGGCAACCTTGTGCCCAGAGAGGGTGACATAGAGCCAGGAAGGGCACACGCAGGGCCCACACAGAGCAGCGTAAAAGACTTCCATGTGGAGGTATGAAATTTGTTGAGTAGGTTGACGTTATGAGACAGGAGGGTTGGAGTCAGCTCCTGAGAGAAAATCGATCGAGAAAAGAGGTGATGAAGTGCCTTAGAGGTTGACGCAAGCCCATGCAGTGACTACACAGGGCAGCGCAAAAGTAGCAGGGGGCTCATTGGTTCAGCTGCTAGAT